>JAFFSR010000263.1:4889391-6299188 GCA_017163975.1 Anastatus disparis
AAAAATTAATTTTTAAAAAATATTATGTTGACGTTACTAATACTATTATAAAATAGAATTGAAAATTTACATACCTCAATATGCTCTATGTACGACAGTACTATGTCTGATTGACTTGGTGTCCACTCTTGGTCATCTGATTCCCGTTTAAATGAAAAAGGAATTAAAATAGGCACTAGCAATAAACCTCTCTGGTAACACAATCTTTTGCAAGCACGATTGCGCAGAACTTGCGTGATCTGTTTCCACATTTTAATGCATATCTGCTGAAATTTAATTGCGACTGAAACGTGCGTCAGATTTGTAACAGATTGCCAATCGAAACGTGCGATTCTAAAATAAGAATAAACACGCAAACTTGCAGCAGAATCGAAGCAGTCTTCCGTAAGAATCTTACAGCAGCACTTTACTTCAGAATTACATAAGAACGACATAAGTTAAGTGCAATTATATGACGAAAATAAACACGCAATTTTGCAGCAGAATCGAAGCAGTCTTCCGTAAGAATCTTGCAGGTGCACTTCACCCCAGAATTACATAAGAATGACATGAGTTAAGCGCAATAATATGACGAGAATAAACACGCAAACTTGCAGCAGAATCGAAGCAGTCTTCCGTAAGAATCTTGCAGCAGCACTTTACTCCAGAATTACATAAGAATGACATAAGTTGAGCGCAATAATATGACGAGAATAAACACGTAAACTTGTAGCAGAATCGAAGCAGTCTTCAGTAAGAATCTTGCAGCAGCACAGTTTATAGAATTTCAAAGTTAATTAATAGTTCGAAAATTGAAATCACTTTATAGAATAATAATAATGCATTGTATTTTAATAAAAAATTTTCATTGTGAATATTATTAACATTCAACTAACGAGAACATGTTTATAAGAGTTGTTGACAGATTTTAAGAAAGCAAATGTTGAATTTAAAAATTATAATTTATAATTTAATGAAAATATAATAATTTATAATTGCGATACATTTAATGCATTCCTTTAAACTTTACGTGTTCTTACTATCAATGCCTACACCTATAGGCACATATTGGCTAAAAGAAAAAAGAAGAAACGCAAAAAACAATCAGCATATATACACAAAGGGGTGGGCGCTGATGTTATAGTATAAAATTATATACATGTAGACATTGGGAGAGAAGAGAGGAGACCATTGCAGTCAACTGTCAAATATAAAAAACGTAGATAAAAAATTTTTATAATATCTAAGAAAAGTTTTAAATAAATTTCTATCAGTAAAAGATGATAAATATTTTGGTTCTACATTCATACGTAATTCTGTAGTAAAGTTTTGTCGCAAGATTCTTATGCGAGATAGCTTCAAGTATGCTGCATGCTCGCGTGATTATTCTTATGATAAGATTGCATTTAACTTTTGTCCTTCTTATGTAATTTTAGCGCAAATCTGCTGCATGATTCTCACATAAAACTGCTTCAATTCTGCTGTACATTTGCGTGTTTATTCTCATCATTAAATTACACTAATCTTTTGTCATATTTATGTAATTCGGGGGTAAAGTGCTGCTGCAAGATTCTTACGGAAGACTGCTTCGATTCTGCTGCAAGTTTACGTGTTTATTTTTGTAACATAATTGCACTTAACTTGTGTCATTCTTATGTAATTATGGGGTAAAGTGCTGCTGCAAGATCCTTACGGAAGACTACTTTGATTCTGCTGCAAGTGTGCATGTTTATTCTCGTCATATAATTGCACTTAACTTTTGTCATTCTTATGTAAATCTGAGGTAAAGTGCTGCTGCAAGTTTCTGATGCAAGACTGTTTCAATTCTGTTATATGCTTGTATACTTATTACGATTCGCAGAACAGCACTTGACAATTTGCAATTCTTACGTTATTGTGCTGCAAAACTTTATCGGGAATTATTTACTCAATTTTGTTACTAGTGTCTGTAATAAGTTTTTTCCGCAAGTTTACTGCAAAATATCTTCAAGATTTTGCGCATTCTTTCCGTTCCGTAGATTGCACTTTCTCTCTGCCAGAAACGTGCAATTCTGTTGCACTTATCTGCTGTACTTTCTTTTCATTAAAAATCCTATGGAATGTGGAAACAGACAGCACATGTTCTGCTGTAAGTTTTTGATTTTCAAGAAAATTGCAGCAAAATTGCGTTGATCATGTTACCAGGGCTAAAACTAAAAAAAAACCTAAGTATATTTTATATGGGACAATTTACAGTTTATAATCCTAGTTACAACAAATTTAATGATTTTGATTTAGTGTTAATTACTACGTTCAATAGTAACTTTGAAAAATTGAGACTTATTGAGTATACTTACGAGTAGTAGCTATATCCTTATATGTTTCTACGAAATGTGACAAATTTAGATAATCTATACTGAAGCGAACAACTGAAATTTTTGTATTTGCATTTGTAGTACAATTACTGATATCAAATTGTAGCGAATCATATACAAGATTCTCATCTACTTTATTTTTAATAACCTTTCGAGATTTCCTCGATTTCACAATCGTTAAATTATATTGAACTAATGCGTATTACACTATTTTTTTAGCAACAAACTCCCAATTTTCCAGTAATTTATTCCAAACTGTACGATTTGTAAAATATTTATCATTTGCCTCAACAGTGTTTTCAAAGAATTTCTCAAAATCTAGTCTAATCTGTGAAATTTGTTCAAATTTTACTATGTATATTCTTTATTAAATATCACGAAATAATGAAATTATTAATAAATACCAATTTGGGCCCTGAAGTACCTTTCAATATAATGAACCTATCAGTAATTACTATAAAAGTTTTACCAACATATTCAATTTGATGTCTTTGCGCGAACGATATCTTCCATGTATCAAGAACTTGGGCCTCATCAGAGTCTAGAGAAAAAAAAATTGATAGATCAACTGTTGTTTTTTTAAATATTGCAACTGTAAAAAATAAAATTATAAAAATATATTTTTATGTAAAAATAACGTCGAATATTCATTCGAAAAGTACACAGTAATACTTATACCTTTATTTTTTTTTCCTTCCTTTTTTTTCAAATTCAAAACGTTCAACTTTCCTAAAACATGTCTCCTACTTTCATAAGAGTTATACAGATAACATTGGCTATTAAATCGCTGCACAACCTTTTTAGTACTTGGATCTTTGACGCAAAAGGACCTTTTAAATACTGACTCTATAGTTTTATCGTTCGGAAACAATTCCTGTGATTCCGTTCTTATACTTTCAAAATCACTAACGGAATTCCTGCAAATAAAAAATGTTTAATAACTACAATTTATCATTTACTCATAAAAAAGTAGTAAATAATTTATAAGGCCAACGTAGGGTGAATTCGCGATAAAATTATAATAATACAACTAGCTCGCCACAGCGGCCCTTTGGGCAACTGTGTCTCGCACCTCAATCCTTTCAGAGCTGAGCTGAGCTGAGCTGAGCTCAGCTCTGAAATACTCTCGTCCTTGCATCGCGAAGCGATGCAAGGCATGCAAAAAGCTTCGCTTCTTGCATATAAGGCATGACAGAAAACGCTCGCGCTTCGCGCTCGCTATTTGATATTTAAAGAATATTAAAACAAATCATTTACAAACGCAAAAGCATTAAAAATTAATCTTATTTCTTTTTTTCATTGTATTTTAAACCGCAACTTTCAACAGCAGGTTTGAATTTATTGTATTTATTTGAAAAAACAAATTTATAATTATTTAAATTTTTCTTGTGAATTAAGTTGATTGATTTCGAAGAAATTTATCTTGTGTGAAAAAGATATATTTTCATTAATTTATACTTTTTAAAGTTTTGGATAGGATAATCTATCAAAATTTACAAGAAAAAAAAAATTATTTTATAGTTCAGTAGCTTAAAAGTAAAGTTTTGTATAAAGCTTTTATTTGATCTGAATCATTCTGACGGAGAACGATTTAAAACAATAATACAAATAAATGTTGGCAGTTTAAAAAAAATCGTTTGAGCGGTTTTAAAACAGTTATCCCTTTAGAGGTTGAAAAAATGGTTTTTTGGTGATAACTTGAAAAAAACGAATTTTGAAAAAAAGTATATAAAATAAGATTTATAGAAAAAAATAAGATACTTCTATTTTTATATTATATATATATATATATATATATATATATATTAAAATAATATTTATCAAATTATCATTAAAAAGCCTTCGATTTCAAAATTTTTCATAAACAATTTGAAAAATATTTACTTTAGAGAAAAATGTATGATATAAATAAGATTTATTTTTTTATATTCTACAACTTTTATTTTATATACTTTTTCAAAAAAAATCGTATTTTTCAAGTTATCACCAAAAATCCATTTTTTGATTATTTAAAAGGCGCCTATTTAAAAATGCTTCCTACGATTTTTTTCAAAATAGGAACGTTTACTTGTGTTATTATTTAAAATAATTCCTCGTTTGAATTATTCAGATCGGATAAAAACTCGTCGAGAAAATTCATAAACTTGATTTCTCACACACATACATCCATACATACATTTTAAGGAAGCCTCGTAATAGTCTTATTTTGCTATAAAAATAAGTTTTTTATCATAAAATAACATATTATAAAGGGTTACATTTTTCGCGATGTCGAAAATATAAGGCACTTCCGTATAGCGGTCGTGCCTAATAAATAAAATTAAAATAAGACGTTCGCTACTCATCTTACTTAAATGCCTTACAGTAGTCAGATTGTTCTAATTTTTCATTCATTAATTTATCGTTGACAATTTGACATAGTTCGTATTTCATTTTATCAATCATTCTAGTTTTTGCATACTCATATAAAATTAATTTTCCTGGTAATCCACGGGATAATAAATATTTAAATAATGTATTTGACTGATATTCTGAAAAATCAAATTATGAACATCATGGATTGTTTCTTATGTTGATATAAAAAGTTGAGTCTGTACAGTAGCATGAAATATCTCAAAGCAAAAATTAAAAGTATCCAGCGAAAATGAATATTCAAAATTTTATTAGAATAAAATTTAATACAAGGAAATTACATATACTATATAAATTTGGAAGATTTTGTAATTGTTTTAATGCTATAAAATCTACAGCTGGTGCTTTATCAACTAACTCTGACTGAGCAGTTTTAACTCGATAATTAGTAATATTTTTCAAAAGACGTTTGTCATTACATTGTTCGTCATTATTACTATTAGTTTCTTGAACAGAATTTTTAATTCGTGTAACAAGGTGATTTTTGAAATTAAATTTAAAACGATCGTTATAAATTTTAAATTCGTTTGGAGGTATCATTTCGTCAATATCTTCAAAGCTAAGCTTTAGAAATTTTTCTTTCCCAGTTATTCACAGATTCGATTTCCACTAGGGTGTTATTATAATTATTGCTAAATGAAAATTATTTTTTTTTTTATTTATCATTCACTTTTTGTCAAGACTCAAGATAAAAATTTTGACTCAAAAGATGTAACTATACGATATGCGGAAAAGGTTTTAGGTTAGGTTTTATGCGATATTTTATTTAATCTAATTTAATTAGTACTTACATTTAAATATCACAACGAAGTTATGCATCTCGTTGTTCCTTAAGGATGCCTCCCCCTTTCAAAACTATTATTCTTATTAAGCTAATCAATAATTCTTTAGCTTTTGTTTATTAAAATATACATAATAACAATTGAAAAAATACCCTGTATTGTTTCAAATTGTGAATTTTATTCCTACCATTCAAAAAAATGAGTGGAAATTCAAGGAAAAAAAGACTTTATTCAAAAGAGTTCAAGCGATGAATCATTCAATATCCAAGTCTACGGATAAAGATGTATAATCTAAAATATAAAATAAAGATAATTGTGGAATGAAATTGTTCAAAGTCAAAAATTAAAAATAGTATAGTATATTTTAACAATTATTATAAATATTTACTTGAAAATGTAATAATCTTACATTTGTTTTTTAATAAAAAATCAAAGTAACATATTTCCACTAGTCGGATTAAAAATTTGTTCCACAATTTTCTTATTTATGTATATTAGAAGAACTATTCAAAATTTCAGCTTGATTCGATAAGGCATTCATCGCATGAACTATTTTAAAGTTGCAGAAAAAAATAAATTACTAATTTTGAGAAAAACAACATTTTATAAAAAAACTATAAAAATATATACAGGAAAAATTTGAGACTTTTAACCACATCAGTTTCCTCTCTTACTATTTCTTTTGTTTATTCTCTTGACTTTTTCAAGTTTTCCAGATTGATCCTGAACTCTAAAAAAATATATAGTATTTAAAAAATGTTAATATAGAACAATTAGAAATTTTTGTATTTTTATAGTTTTTACTCACAAATCTACAAACTCTGCAGATGCATAGCTTGGTCCCTCTAGCTTTCTCTTTTTACTTTCTTGTATTCGAGCTTGTTGTTTCCTTCTTTTTTCATTTCTCCTAACATTCATTCGTTGCATCAATCTACTTTTTCTTAAGGTAGTACATCACCTAAGGGATTGACGGTTCAAAAAAACATGAAATTGGGTAAATGAGTAGATTTTAGTTCAAATAAGATACGGTTAAATTTTGGTAAATTTTTGGAGCGTGAGAGAAAAATGACAAACATTTTAATTTTCGCACTTTTAACACGCATTCTTATGGGACCCACGCAGAAATTCGTTTTAAACTTTTGATTGTAAGCTACTCACGGTTCAAAATTTGATCAAATTTAACAGATAATTAATTAAAGAAGTAAAGAATAGATTCTTCAGTACAGAATTTGAACCGATATAAACATCTAGACTTCAAAGCACGCGCGTATATACCTATATATATACTATATATAGATATAAAGCGCGTGTTAAAAGATGAAAATTAAAATGCTTATAATTTTTTTCTCACGCTCTAAAAGTTTACCAAAATTTAACCGTATCTTATTTGAACTAAAATCTATTTATATACCAAACCTTAGATTTTTCTGAACCGTCAGTCTCTTAGGTGATGTACTACCTTAATCTCTCAGAATCTCTTCTCAAACTTATTTTTTTTGAAACTTCTGTCATGACATCTCCTTGAATAATACTTTTTAATCTCATTGAATTTTCACATCCCATATTGAATTCACTAATGGCTGAAACAATAGCAATCTCCAATTTAGTTTTAGATTGGAAAGTGTCCTTACTACACTTCGACCATATCATATGATGCAAACTTTCATTCGCATTCTGAGTACCACCCCGGATGCATCTTTTGAGCAACTCTAAGTTACTAAATCTATCATATATAGGTCTAATGTGTTGAATCACTAATTAATTTATTTTAATTTTTTTGCTGTTGTGACTAGGTAGCTCTTGCTCTTGTAAAATAGCTCTGTTGTACCAACACCACGTATTGGAATCCATGGGACACATACAATGTTTAGGTTGTTCATCAGTGGACTCGTAGTGGTCCAAAGTACTTAAAATAGCTTTCTGCATTAAATAAACATCAGGAGCATTATTTACAATTGCGTTCTATAGTAGCCACCTAAGTCAGATATCACCTTTGATGTCAGTGCTCCAGCTTTTTTACCACCAAGGGTAATCTTTTTTATACTACATTCCTTTACTAATTTTTTCAATGCACTTACCAAACCTTTTGAAACGTGATTTACACATTGTTCTCTCACTATTGTAGGATAAATTTTGTGACGCGAGCGTGTTTCTTAATAATTTAAGCATAAATGTTCCAACCGTTTTTAAATTCCTGGAAAGCGACGACGGTAGGAGAGAGAACTAAGGCGTAGACTATAAAAGCTGACGACAGTCTAGAAAGGGAATCATTCTCTCTCACTCGCGTTGCGAAAGCGGACGATACACTCTTGCTCTTACTCGCGTTGCGATTACATGTAAACGATCATCGATATTATAATATAATAACTTTTTAATTTTGACTAAGTGTCTACACATATATTTATTTTTACCCACCTTGGCCTATTCCTAAAAAACTCAGAAGTGGGATTCAGCATTCTGATTGTGATCTTGATCGTGCATTGTGTATCGCGAGGAAAAGAAAATTCGATCAGAACGAAGCTGTGTGCTCCTACGGTACGGATAGTTGCTGTGTGCATGACTTTTCTTCCAAAAACTGTGGTATTCTTACGATCGATCTTTTTCGCGAGTGACCTTTTACGTTTGTCGTAAATTATTGCTAAGTGCTTAACATTATAGAAAAAAGAAAAAAACATTTTCATTTTACAAACTTTTCTAAGTGAAAAATCAATTTTAATAGAGAAAATGGCGGAACGCGCGCCAACCGATTATACTGTCGCTGAACTTAAAGATCTCCTAAAACAGAGAAATTTATCGGCGAGCGGAACTAAAGCCGAAATGATTACTCGGCTAGAGTCAGCGCATCCAAATATTTGGGCTGAATTAGATGAAGAGCGACGACGCATAGAAGCAGAAGAAGAAGCTCAGCAACGGCTGAATGCGCAACTGCTTAACGGTCTTGCAGGTAATGGCGCCGCAGATCGTGAATTAGACCTCGTCACACGAGAGAGAGATCTGTTGCAAAGAGAACTTGATCTACTTCGACGAGAGCAAGCGTCGACGCGCGGCGAATCGGCAAACGGCGCGGGAAGCATGGCGAGTTCCGCAAGACCAAGCTCTGTTTCGACAAATATAAGCATTCGTGCATTAGGCGATTTGCTTAGCGATTTCGACGGCAGTGAAAATACTTTCTGGCAATGGGAGCAGCAAGTTGAACTCTTACGTGCAAGTTATAACCTTGATGAAAGCGCGACGCGTGTGTTGATCAGTTCAAAGCTAAAAGGTCGTGCAATGAGTTGGTTTCATTCAAAAGCTGAAAATCTCACATCGAGCATACAAGAACTCCTAAAAAATATGCGCGCCATGTTTGACTTACGACCGACTAAACTAGCTCTGCGAAGAGAGTTCGAAGGAAGAACGTGGAAACACTCCGAAACATTTTCTAATTATTACCACGAGAAAGTCATATTAGCAAACAGAGTGCCCGTCTGCGAGGAAGAGCTTGTCGATTACATAATTGACGGCGTGACAGATCTTCAGCTACAAAATCAAGCTCGTGTTATGTGTTATAAAAACAAAGAGCAGCTCTTAGAAGCTTTTAAGAAAGTTACAGTTAGCAGCAAAAAGACAAGCTACAACGATGTCAAGAAAGAGATAAAACCTGCAAGTAAGCAATCGGACATTAATAAAGAGCAAAGTTCAGCAGAGCAGTCCAATTCATCTAGAGGGCAGCGTAGGCCTTTTCGTTGCTACAATTGCCGCGAGCCAGGACATCATATAAAAGACTGTCCCAAGCCAAGGCGCGAGAGACGCTCTGACTCTACTAGCAGTTCGACGAACGGCCAGAACCAGGAGAGACTTCAAACAACGTCTACATCAAATTCCACAGCGCTAGCAGCAGTACAGCCGGAGAATCTTGCGCCGCCTTACATGGTAAATATTGTTTATGTTGCGCGCGACGCGAACGGTGACACTTGTAAATTTGTAGTAAGCGCTATGCTTGATTCAGGGTCTCCTATTAGTTTTATTAAAGAAAGTTTCGTACCGATAAATGTTAGAATTCCGATTAATCGAAGTAATTGTAAATTTTTCGGATTAAATAATTCTAGATTAAAAACTGACAGCGTTTTCAAAGCAAATATTGAGGTTAATAATATAAAAACTGATATTCAATTCTTTGTAGTGCCAGATAGTACTATGACATTTGCCGCTATTTTAGGGCGTGATTTTTTGTCAATTCCGGAAGTTGAAGGAAACTTAAAGATTTTTAAACAAAATAATTATTATTGTAATGACGATGCTTCCTTCTTAGAAAAAATTCTACAAATTCATTATGTGGAAAGTCCGTGTCGTGAAACTGATATTTTAAAAATAAATAATAATTTAGAAAAATTACACGCTGATAAAATTCGTGAATATTATAACGATTATTTAAAAATATATCAAAGTAATATTAGAGTAAACGAATATGAAATGTCAATAAGTTTAAAACACGAACAACCAATTAGTTTCAGGCCTAGAAGATTATCTTTCGCCGACAAAGAAAAATTACAAGTTATTATAGACGAACTTTTAGAAAAACAAGTGATTCGACCGAGTAAATCTCCATATGCCAGTCCCATAGTTCTAACGCGTAAGAAAACGGGCGAAGTTAGATTGTGTGTGGATTACCGCGAACTAAATAAAATCACGGTTAAAGACAACTATCCAACCCAGCTGATTGAGGATAATCTCGATCAACTGAGAGGGAAAAAATATTTCTCCGGTTTAGATCTTCGTGATGGGTTTTTTCATGTAAAAATGGCTGATAATTCAATTAAATATACATCATTTGTATCGCCTCTCGGACAATATGAATTTTTAAGATGCCCATTCGGATTAACTAATGCACCGAAAGTTTTTGTTCGATTTATTACAAATATCTTTTCTAGTCTTATAAGAGAGGGTAAAGTGTTACTTTTTGCTGATGATATTTTAATAGCGTCGGAGACGATTGAAAGTCACTTGGAAGTCTTGCGTGATGTTTTTAGACTGGCAGGAGAGAACCACTTGCGTTTCCGATTAGATAAATGCGAATTTGCGAAAACAGAGATCGATTACCTCGGTTATAGAGTAACGCAACAAGGCATTCGCCCGAGCGATGCACACATCAAATCTGTAACGCAGTTTCCTACTCCGAAAAATGTAAAGGAAGTACACAGATTTGTATGTTTCGCAAGCTATTTTCGCAAATTTATTAAAGATTTTTCGATTTTAGCAAAACCTCTTTATGATGTAATAAAGTCTAAAAAAGATAAAAACTTTTTGTTAAATGAACAAGAATTACAAAGTTTTGAAACGTTAAAAATAAGTTTGTCAAAGTCGCCGGTACTTGCTATTTATTCACCTAAACTTGAAACCGAACTTCACTGTGACGCAAGCGCGAGCGGGTTTGGCGCAATATTATTACAGCGGCAAAGCGATAAAACACTTAGACCTGTATTTTATTTTAGCCAGCGGACGACAACTGCTGAAGCCAATTATCATAGCTTTGAACTGGAGTGCCTTGCGGTCGTCTACGCGATAAAGCGATTTCATGTTTATTTAGCGGGAATAAAATTTAAAATAATTACAGATTGTGATAGCTTTCGGCTCACGCTTAGTAAAAAGACGGTGAATCCGCGGATTTCGCGTTGGGCTCTATTTCTAGAAGCATACGACTATGAAATTCAACACAGACCTGGTTCACGTATGGCTCACGTCGACGCATTGAGTCGGTGTCACGCGATTTTAGTTATAGAAGGAAATACGTTTGAGCGAACGCTTTCGATACGGCAAGACTGCGACGAGGAAATCGTAAAAATTCGTGACCGTTTAGAAAACCAGGAAGACAAGTTCTTTGAAATGCGCGACGGATTAGTCTATCGAAAAGATAAAGAGCGCGGAATTTTATTTTATGTGCCTCAATCGATGGAAACTAACGTGATACGGGCAAGCCACGATGACTTAGGCCATTTAGGAGCCGCTAAAGTAATCGATCATATTACACGTGCTTATTGGTTTCCTCGCATGCATGAAAAAGTTAAAAATTACATTTCATCTTGTTTAAAATGTATAGAATATTCACCACTGAGCGGTAAAGGTGAAGGTTTTCTGCATAACTTACCGAAGGAAAATTCACCTTTTCAAACAATTCACGCTGACCACCTCGGGCCACTCGAAAAAACGGGAAAAGGTTTTAAATATATTTTCGAAATTGTTGACGGATTTACGAAATTTGTCCGACTGTACCCGTGTAAATCGACAGCGACTAACGAAGTAATAAAGTATTTTTCTGATTACTTTAGAGCATACAGTAAACCAAAACGTATTATAACAGATCGTGGAACCGCGTTCACCTCGGATGTTTTTAAAGAGTTCGTAAAAGCTGAATCAATAAAACACATCTTGATCGCAGTTGGCACACCACGCGCCAACGGTCAAGCTGAACGCTTTAATCGTGTTATTACTCCGATGCTAGCTAAACTTTGCGATGCTCCTAACAAATGGGACCGAAAACTTGACAAGGTCGAGTACGCGCTTAACAACACTGTATCACGTTCTACAAGAAAGTCGCCAAGTGAATTGTTGTTCGGAATGCAACAGTTAGGCGAAATAAATGATCATATGCGTCTAATTTTTGAAAAGGATGAACAGAAAAATTTTGGAAGTATGCGACAATTAGCGAGCGATAATATAGAAAAACTACAAAAAGATAATAAAAATTACTATGATCAAAAGCGAAAAGAAACCAGCGTTTATAACATAGGAGATTACGTTATGATAAAAAACGTTGACACTACCGCAGGCGTTAATAAAAAACTGATACCGCAATTCAAAGGGCCGTATGTAATTACAAAAATTTTAGATAAAGATAGGTTTGTAGTAGAAGACATAGACGGTTTTCAAGTCACTCAAACGCGCTATTCAGGCATTATTTCACCTGATCGCATGAAACTGTACCCTAAGTGAAAACAAATTTTATATGATTAAAGAATATAAATGTATGATGTAAACCTTATTGTATGCGTTTAAATATAAAAATGTATTTTTTGTTAAAACATATAGTGCGGCCGAGACGGCCTTATTTGTCAGTATGGCCGACTGTAGGATAAATTTTGTGACGCGAGCGTGTTTCTTAATAATTTAAGCATAAATGTTCCAACCGTTTTTAAATTCCTGGAAAGCGACGACGGTAGGAGAGAGAACTAAGGCGTAGACTATAAAAGCTGACGACAGTCTAGAAAGGGAATCATTCTCTCTCACTCGCGTTGCGAAAGCGGACGATACACTCTTGCTCTTACTCGCGTTGCGATTACATGTAAACGATCATCGATATTATAATATAATAACTTTTTAATTTTGACTAAGTGTCTACACATATATTTATTTTTACCCACCTTGGCCTATTCCTACACTATATTTACATTTTCTCCATAAATTTTTAAACTTTCTAGATGTGAGAAAGTTTTGGCATCACCATCTGCTAAAATATGCAAATATCTAGCATTACAATTTTGAATGGAGCGTTTCCAGATTACCTCAGCAGCATAAGCCTCCATGGCACCAGAAGAGCCATCAAAATTTTGCTGACACATGCCATTAATTTTATGTATTTCTAACCATTTTTTGAATTGTTCACTTTCAGGTTCCATTGTTTTTTTCTTTGTTTCACAAACATGACAATATTTTGAAAGAATTTCATAATCGATTACAAATCCACTAAACAATTATATAACTATACCTATTCCGTACAAAGAAGTGAATCCTCTTTTTTGCCAGGTGCCATCATACGAGCAAGTGTAATCGATAATACTTTTATCATTGAGACTTTTATTTGAATCTAAATTATATTCTCGCACTTTTTCCCTTGCTTCTGACAACATTTTTGTTTTAAGTTAATTAAAATCATAACTTACATCTTGCATTATTTTGTGAAAAGTGTTTTTGGTCATAATATTCATGCCCATACTCATACAAAATTTTTGTAGACCAGCGTAACCAAGTCCCATTAAAATAAAACTTTCAACAATTTTCTTGTTGACATGAAATGTTTTTCTTTCATTAATACGAGGGCATGAATAAAATTCTTGCTGAGTTTCTTCACACTCATTAGATACAACATTCAATTTGACTGCAAATCCATTTGGATCCATAACGTTAATACTAAGAGATTTTGTTTTACAAACTGAACACAAAACTTCAGATACAAAATTTTTTAATTGGCTTTTATGCACTAAAATATATTCAAAATTTTCATCTTGATTAACATTTTGATCTGACCAACTATTTTTAAAATGTTTAATTTTATTTTCACTTCTACTCTTTTCTTCGATTCTTTTGATTTGAAAGCGGGCAAATATCTTATATTTTTTGTTAATATATTTGGAATAAAATTTTTAGAAAAAATCGCAAATCATACATAATTATTTGTTATTTTTAAAATTATTTTATTAACCATGAAGGGTTAAATTCTCGGGTGGGGTCCGAACTTTAGAATGTTTTTTATTTAATTAACATTTATTTAGAAGTTCATATAAATTATGTGCATATCGAGACTGTTCATTTATTCATTTTAGAATTTTCATTTTTTCAACGACTGAAGTAATGAAAATAACCAATGCGAGTAAAGCATTTTAGAAAATTCACTTTATCGAAATAAGAAGTAGCAAAATAAATGTACTTCTAAATTTAGAATAAACTATATCAAGATTTCGAAAGAATTCTAAATATTTTAATCGAATAATTTGAGATTATCACTACTGCTTTTTGAAATCATGAAAATTCATTATTACTTTATTCTAAATTATGAAATACGCTATTCGTAATTGTGGCACTCTAAATAAATATTCATTAAATAAAAAACATTCTAATGTTCGAGCCCCACCCAAATTCTCATGTATGAGCCAGTAAATATTTGAGGAATAAAAAATTTCCTTGAATAAGATATAAAATTTCTTCTAAAGTTAAAAAAATTGTCTAATTTTTGATTCTGCCTAATGGAATAGGAAAATATTTCATTAAATAATCCGAGGTAATGTTACTCTGTGATTAGAGAATATGCAATAAAAATTTATTATGTTGAAGTCACAGAATATCATAGGTGTACAAGTATTTTTTTAACACTCCGTGCGCGAAGCACGGTTTCTCATGCTTGTTTTGTGTGTGCGAAACATAATATTTTTTCATAGTGTGCGAAACATGTGCGCCATGTTACTTTTTTTAGACAACAAGATTCACAATTGTTTTGCGGACTTAGCCTCGATATTTATGTCATATAAGGTTATTTTGACAGGAAATTCGAAACAAAATTTTTTATTACCAAAAATAAAAAGGGGGAATCGTTTCATATGTAAAAGAGTGGTTAAATGATATTTTTCAAAAAGATTTTACTTTTATCAATTATAAAGTTGATTTAGATAATAAATATTTACTCATAATGTTTTTCACAGGTAGAATTGATGTAAAACATTTAGTCACTTTTAAAATATAACATATATCAGATATAAGAGTAACATATATATTAGTAATATATGCAACAAGTGATGTACGAAGGGATAATATTGGCAGGGGTCAATGTTTTTTGCGCGAGCAGTAGAAAGTCGAGGGCGCGCCTGCGCGCCCGAGATTTTCTGCTGCTCAAGCAAAAAACATTTAACCCTGCAAATATTTTCCCGACGTACATCACATGTTGCGTAGATTATTTTATGCTGTTGTAAGCAGTTAGAGGAACAATAAAATTATAAGTATATAATTGAATACATTTTTTACAATTTTTCAATGTATACATCATGAATTTATAAAATGCGAAAGAATCAATTTTGTAGAATTTAAAGAAGCGTGGAACAAGCGTGAAACGAGGCTGTCTGCGCGCGCAAGCGCCACATGTTGTCGTGTGACGCTTCGAGAAACAAAGCAAGCGATGCTTACTGTATCGCTGGGATACATAAATTTTTAATTTACAATTATTTTAATATTTTTCTTTGATTTACTAAATATGATAGATACATCTGTTTATAAAATCTTTTCTTCTGTTATGTTTGTTTGTACTTGTAAATATGAATGTACAAACTTATAACTGAAAAGTTTTAAAATTTTTTTATTTCTCTTACAATTTTACAAGTTTTATGTTTATTCTATTTTTTTCACTGCATCACTTTTACTGTGATTTTTTCACTATTAACTCTAAATTTTATTATTAATAAATCAATATGAACCATTATTTATTTAATGTATATTTTTAAAAATGTATTTAATACGAAAAAGACCATTATGAAATTTGAATATGTGCGGGACTTAACTATGCGGCGCCGATCGTCTAACGCGCCTGTTTATGTTCTCAAGTTTACACTACTATCCTTTCCAAACACATCGGCGCTCACTTCGTACTGAAGAGTTTTGTTGTATCCCAACTTACTATAGCATATTGAGTATTTCCCCGGGGATATATTACTTGTTCATATATCCCCGGGGAAATAAGCTGACAGCAAATATACTTTAGTACAAAATATCACAAACAAAATACAGCGGCGCTGCGAGCGCAACTATAAGAGACCTCAATACCCATTTGACTAGCCTACTACATACGACGCCCTCTACTGCTTACTACAGCATTAAATATATTTATGCTGTAGTAAGCAGTAGAGGGCGTCGTATGTAGTAGGCTAGTCAAATGGGTATTGAGGTCTCTTATAGTTGCGCTCGCAGCGCCGCTGTATTTTGTTTGTGATATTTTGTACTAAAGTATATTTGCTGTCAGCTTATTTCCCCGGGGATATATGAACAAGTAATATATCCCCGGGGAAATACTCAATATGCTATAGTAAGTTGGGATACAACAAAACTCTTCAGTACGAAGTGAGCGCCGATGTGTTTGGAAAGGATAGTAGTGTAAACTTGAGAACATAAACAGGCGCGTTAGACGATCGGCGCCGCATAGTTAAGTCCCGCGCATATTCAAATTTCATAATGGTCTTTTTTCGTATTAAATACATTTTTAAAAATATACATTAAATAAATAATGGTTCATATTGATTTATTAATAATAAAATTTAGAGTTAATAGTGAAAAAAAATCACAGTAAAAGTGATGCAGTGAAAAAAATAGAATAAACATAAAACTTGTAAAATTGTAAGAGAAATAAAAAAATTTTAAAACTTTTCAGTTATAAGTTTGTATATTCATATTTACAAGTACAAACAAACATAACAGAAGAAAAGATTTTATAAACAGATGTATCTATCATATTTAGTAAATCAAAGAAAAATATTAAAATAATTGTGAATTAAAAATTTATGTATCCCAGCGATACAGTAAGCATCGCTTGCTTTGTTTCTCGAAGCGTCACACGACAACATGTGGCGCTTGCGCGCGCAGACGAGTCTGCGCGCGCAAGACAGCCTCGTTTCACGCTTGTTCCACGCTTCTTTAAATTCTACAAAATTGATTGTTTCGCATTTTATAAATTCATGATATATACATTGAAAAATTGTAAAAAATGTATTCAATTATATACTTATAATTTTATTGTTCCTCTAACTGCTTACAACAGCATAAAATAATCTACGCAACATGTGATGTACGTCGGGAAAATATTTGCAGGGTTAAATGTTTTTTGCTTGAGCAGCAGAAAATCTCGGGCGCGCAAGCGCGCCCTCGACTTTCTACTGCTCGCGCAAAAAACATTGACCCCTGCCAATATTATCCCTTCGTACATCACTTGTTGCGTATATTACTAATATATCACTTTTACTATACTAGAAGTTCATTAACGCGCGTACCGCGCGTGTGGGATTAAGTGCCGTGGTAAAAATAAATGAATTTAAGGTAGTCCCGTCATCAGCTATAGTTTGTTAATCGTAAAAATTAAAAAAACGTATAATCTTTTGAAACTTGCAACAATGTTAGTTTTTATTTCAAATATTATCTCCGAAAAATTTCAGCTTGCTTTGCCGACTGTTTTTCTACAATACGTACTTGAAATTTATCTTTTTATTACTATGAGACCTGAAATTATTGAACTTTGAATGATATTATCTTAAAAAAATAATCGGTAAGGCTACCTGAAATTTTACATGAATGATATATGAAATAAAAACTTTTTTTGGTGAAGGTTTCAAAAAATTATACGTTTTTTTTATTTTTACGAACAACAAACTATACCTGACGACGGGACCACCTTGAACAATGTAAATATAAAAAATATTTAAATTTAAAAATTTATTGACTGATATTCGAAAAATATATAAGCTGTAATCAAGCATTGATGTTTAGTTTGTTCGTGTTCCTTGTAACACAAATATAAAATGCAGGATAATTCTTCCGTCAAAGGCACTACTGTAATATAGGTATAAAAATTTGATAGATTAGAATTTTATAATCTATTTACCGTAATTTACCGTAATCTAATTGAATAATAAGAGATTTCAAGCAATTTAATCTTAATATAAAAATTGGAATTTACCTCATTCCTACTTATCCTACCCCTATAGTGCAATAGTGCCTCTGGTGAATTTGTAAGGAAAAATTTATTCTTATTATCATTCGAGAAATTTAAAAAGTTCTTCATTCTACTCGATTATAACAAAAAACGCACGTGTATACTTGAAACAATCGTTAAAATCGGGAAAGGTCAATTTTCAATTAGGAGAAAAAAATACAAATTTCTTTCATTGAAAATATTTTTTTATCTCTGTACTTTTATACTTTTGGTGTATTTCTTTTATTGGAAATTTTATACATATTCTATTAGCTTCTAATGTATGTTTTTTTTTTTTTAAATTGAAGTAAAGAAGTATATAAAAACGAAAAAAGCATAAATTTATATAAGGATATTAAAAATCATTTAAAAATAATTACAATTCACTCAATAATTTTAATTTAAAAAACATACATTTTTAATTATGTGTAATTACTTAGAAATCTTGATGTTAAATAATTATCTTAGTATTATTTTGTAATAATGTTTCATAAAAATAATTTTCTAATATTCAATATATAATTTTGTAATAAAATACAAAATAAAAATAAACTTGACTGATATAAAATTAATTTTGTGTTTAAAAATTATATTATTAAATAAATTGTTTATAATAAAAAATAAATGTAAGCACAAAAGTAAAAAATGGACTTGATTTAAAAATTTAAATAAAAAGACAATCTAAATAAATGTAATTTTTTTATTTTTAAAATTCAAAACTTATTTTTATAATAATAATAAATTTATTATTAAATGCTGATGTATATTCCTTAGATGTTATACAATTTCTAATATCAACTTTTATCATATGCTGTAAAGTAATTATAATAGAGCAAAGATCAACTCGATTATTATACTTTTCTGGTTGTTTAGCATTTCTATAAAATTTTTTCTTCATACAATTCTAGTTGATCTTCTGTGATTGAGATTTTGCAGAAAATTTTCATTTTTGGTCAAATATACGTAATAAATAATTATAATTTCAAACATTTGATATACAATACCATGAAAATAAAATTAAAAATTATACACATTCCATTAGATAAGATGAAATGTTAAAAAGTATTAATAGATCAATATGACAGAAGAACCTTTTTATTATATAAATTCAAATTTTTTTATTATGTTTATAAAAAAAACTTGCATTTATTTTAAATTCCAATTCACATTTGTTATCTTCTATAAAAATATATTTAATTAAATGATAATATTACCAAAGTTAAAATAACCCATCTTTTATTAATAACTGAAATAAATTTATGTTTGCTAATTTTAATCTCAATAATCTATTATCTACTTCTAACCAATACTCTTGAAGTATCTACTAAAAATTTACATTTTATTTGAATTATTTGAACACTTTGGCAGCATCGATAACTGTCACTGAAAATGATAAAGTTTCAATCAATCGACAACAATTTGTTTTTAATGATAATAATTATAATCTATGTGTAAGTACTTTATCTTGCATAATATTCATATGGCTGATTCCATTTCAAATCGAACAGTCAGTATACACTCAAGTCACCAATTACTGCGCTAATGGAGTATTTTATTCTACCCTAAAAATAAGGGTATACGTATTTTTTTATTTTGCTGAAATATCAAAATTGCATCAGATATGCACTTTTGAAAATTGCATACAAAAACTAAATGTTAAAACTGAAAATGTTGAGAATAACTTTAGAGAGCTATCGTTTTACCAATTTCCAATGAATTTTGATAAACCTTATTTATTTTATTTCGTTTTGAGCCCTCTTCAACTCCGTGCAAGAAGTGACTTTGTTTTTTAGAATTATTTATTAATTATCAAATTGTAAAAACTATTTTTTAAATACTTTTTTATAAAACATTTTTGAATTTCTCGCTCTAACTCTGCCACTTTCGGCATTGCTGGCTTAGCAGCTTAGCATTAGAAATTGTAATATAAAGTGGAGTACAATCTCTTAAAATTCTTAGACGAGAAAGATGATACAGAGTACAATTTCTTAGAGTTCTTAGAAAATAAAAATTAGAGTACTTTTTTTTAAGAATTGAATCAAAATAAGTTTAGATCAATTTGCTATTTGGACCAATTCATCTAAAAAGTTTTGTTTTATCAAACTGCCCAATGTTTTATCACAAAGATAGATTGATATAAAATTAATGAAATGAACAAAGATAGTACTATATTTTATCACTCTGAAGCAAGGGGTCTGAAAGAAAATAGAGTACAGTTCATTTGGAAAAATTTGTTATTAAAATCAACAAAAATATAAATTTAAAAATAAAAATGAAATGAAATAAGAGATTGATTGTGAAAAAGTAAGAATATTTAATTTTTATATTGTATTTTTTATTTTCAATCATATTGTATTTTTTTATATTTTCATTTTAATTTGTAAGATCATAAATGTATTATGTATTAATATTTATTATTTATAAATTTAAATTTAAATAAGGTTAAAATAAATTATACTTTCAACTTTAACTAACGTTAAATAATAAAATTAATATTGCCAAAGTTTACTCAAAAGATAACTTCCTTGGTCATCATGTTACTATACATTTTTGGAGCAATTGTCATATTTAAAAGTTCTATTGATTTTACTATATTTATACTAAAATAAATTTTTAATCCGCTACATCTGTTACCACTAATTTTGTAATTTGAATATCTGGTAAAAATTTATATATCATAGCAGCTAGAGAAAATTTTGTATGATATGTGCCTATTCCATTAACATGCATAAATGCATGGAATATGCTTCCCTGATTTTTCCTTTATTAATCTGTTTTTAAAGGATATATGAACAATTTAGGATCCACTTTTAATGATAATAAATCTAATCTATGTGCAAGTACTTTATTTAGATTAATATTTGTATAAAATGTTCAACTTTGTCGATAATCATCTATATTTTTTTCATTTAATAAAATAGTAAATATTAAAAGAATGTTATTAAGTGAAGTACTATAAATGGTTATGAAAAAAGTAAACATTTTATATATGGTTGATTCCATTTCAAATCGAACAGTCAGTATACACTCAAGTCACCAATTACTGCGCTAATGGAGTATGTTATTCTACCCTAAAAATAAGGGTATACGTATTTTTTTATTTTGCTGAAATATCAAAATTGCATCAGATATGCACTTTTGAAAATTGCATACAAAAACTAAATGTTAAAACTGAAAATGTTGAGAATAACTTTAGAGAGCTATCGTTTTACCAATTTCCAATGAATTTTGATAAACCTTTTTTTATTTTATTTCGTTTTGAGCCCTCTTCAATTCCGTGCAAGAAATTAAAAAAAAAATTAAAAAATGACTGAGATATATGCATTTTACCAAAAAATGCACTTTTTATGCACATGCATTTTTCTCGAAAAGGCCATTTTTTTTTTTGCTGAAATTTTTTTGCTGATAGAGGACCAAAATACCTATCTAATAGTACTTGTTTGATCCCGGGTTTTTTGGTTTGGAGCGAGAAAAAAATTCACAAATTTTGTTGGTGAAAAATGCTTGTATATACGTTCGGAAGTCTTAAGCAGTCTGCATTCAGACACTGTCGTATGCTTGGCTCATCATTTGTTTACATTTGTATGCATGTATATAGCATCAATAGTGATATATATATATATATATATATATATATATATATATATATATATGTGTGTGTAAATTCGTAATATAAAAATAAATATTTAAACATGAAAAAAAAGAATTCTATTCGTGTATATCTATATTATGTATGTTTCGATGTACAAACAATAGGAGGCTAACTCATGGACAAATACATCGCGTAACCAAAACAGCATATTAGAACTGTTATATAGAAGCTAGTTATTTTTACGGCTGCTTTGAAAGGTGCTTCTCGGGCTTGTGAAAAATTCAACAAAATTGTGAAATAACAATGTCCGAAATTCACTCTTCTAAAAGAATTTCATGTCCCGATTTTTTTCAAATGCATAAAAAGGTAGTTTATATGAGCAGTAATTCACGTTTTAGACCGTTGGAAGATTTAGCCATTAATTTGGCACAGCTTCATCCAGATTTAAATATATTGCCATCTACTAATGTATGTAAAAATTGCCATAAACGCATATCAAAAATGATTTTAAGTGATCTTGAGTCTATATCTGAAAATGAAATCACTGAACTTTTTAGCGGAAGAGATGATGATTTTATTCCAAAGACACCCGAACGAATAGAGGAATTAAACGAGAGTATTAATTCAGTTTTACCTGAATGCATCTCACCCCTAAAAAGAAAAACTGCAATACCTGAAAATTTTAGAGGAAATTACGTATCTAAAAAGAAAAAAGCCTTAATTTCAGCTTTTTCTGCTACTGTTGGAAGTAAATTAAAAGATGCGTATGGCATTTCAGTTGAATCAATAGAATCGGACGAAAATTCCACTGAAAACTATTGGAATGAATTTTTAGAAAATTTTAAATTGGCTTTAGAAAAATGCTCTTCTATTTCGGAGAAAATAAAACTTCTAACTCTACTACCTTCAAAATTAAGCAAAATAAAAGTTTGCTCACTATTCCCGAATATAAGCGAGTATATGATAAATAAATCAAGAAATCTCGTGAAAAATAAAGGAGTTTATTCGGAGCCAGATTTATATACTGGTCATCCTATTGATGAAAGCACAAAAAATATCGTTATGGAATATTTTTTAAATGATGATTTTAATTGTAGTAGACAAAGTCCAAATAAATCTGATGTCGTAACTGTTAAAATTAATAACACGAAAACTAAAAAAGTCAAACGGTTTCTTACTTGAAGCTTAAAAGAAACATATAGTCAATTAAGAAAAGAAAATCCAAACTTACAAATAGGAAAATCGAAATTCTATAGTCTAAGACCAAGTTTCGTCTTAACTAGCCCTGTGAAGGAAGCTTGTCTTTGTGTACATTGCGAAAATTTTGAACTGTTTCTTACAAGTTTGATTCGTTTTAGAGGCGATAAGAATTCCGAATTAGATTCAATTCGTTCAGAAATAACTAACACAATGTTGTGTTCTGAACCATCTGATTCATGTTTCTTGCAAGAATGCAAAGATTGTCCCGGTGGTGCGGGTATCACATTAGAATTGTTAAAACTGAAACAAAATTGTGAAGATGAAATAACGTTTGCTTTGTGGGATAATGGTAATCTTATTAAACAAACAATAAGCTTAACAGTTTTTAAAGAAAAACTTTCAATCTGCGCATTGAAAGCAAGTACTCATATATACATAAAAAATATTCAACGTGAAGCTATAAAAAAAGAAAAAGAAGAAGGTAAAGCTGATCCTACTAAGTTAATCATCCACGTTGACTTTGCAGAAAATTGGTCTGTAATAAATAATAAAGCGGTTCAAGGAAATCATTGGGTAAATAACCAAATTTCTATTTTTACTGCAGTCTGTTACCAAGGAGAGATAACACAAAGTTTTGCGATAGTTAGTGACGACAAAAAGTATGATACTGCATATGCACTGCTAGCAATAAATAAAATTATCGATCTTATGAAAAAGAATTATTTAGTTACTAAAGTCACTATCATATCAGATGGAGCTCCAAGCCAATTTAAAAATCGTTTTCAACTACATGAATTCAAACATTGGTTTTATGAAATGAAATGGTTATTTTCTGCGACTGGTCATGGGAAAGGAGCCGTTGATGGAATAGGTGGGCTTCTAAAGCATTATGTTACTTCACATAACTTGAAAAGAGTTCATGAAGAATCGATACAAAATGCTGACGATTTTATAAATTGGTTCAAAGTTACACCAATGCAATAAAAATCATTTTACTACCAATAAATGAGATTGAAAGATTTAGAAAAAAGAAAAATATTGAATGGAGTGGGGTTTCTAAATATAATGGAATTCAAAAAAGTCATATGTGGTTAAAAAAACTTGGGGAATTAAAATCACATATATTTATTGGCAGGACAGCTATACATGCACTAAATGAAGTGAAACACAAGAAAAAAAAAGCCAAGCGTCGTGAGACTACATTTAAAACTAAAAATAATAAGCGCAAAAATAAAAAAAAATAATTATCTATAATTATTTTTTTGACGCATCCCAACAGTGAGAGGCAAGGGGAACTCACTCTAAAAAAGCACCCCGAAGGGAACAGAATCCTTCTACGTCCACGTCGTTGTTCCTGGATAATGCTAAACGAAGGATAATATTTAAATGTCGACTGCTTAAGACTTCCGAACGTATATACAAGCATTTTTCACCAACAAAATTTGTGAATTTTTTTCTCGCTCCAAACCAAAAAACCGGGATCAAACAAGTACTATTAGATAGGTATTTTGGTCCTCTATCAGCAAAAAAATTTCAGCAAAAAAAAAAATGGCCTTTTCGAGAAAAATGCATGTGCATAAAAAGTGCATTTTTTGGTAAAATGCATATATCTCAGTCATTTTTTAATTTTTTTTTTAATTTCTTGCACGGAATTGAAGAGGGCTCAAAACGAAATAAAATAAAAAAAGGTTTATCAAAATTCATTGGAAATTGGTAAAACGATAGCTCTCTAAAGTTATTCTCAACATTTTCAGTTTTAACATTTAGTTTTTGTATGCAATTTTCAAAAGTGCATATCTGATGCAATTTTGATATTTCAGCAAAATAAAAAAATACGTATACCCTTATTTTTAGGGTAGAATAACATACTCCATTAGCGCAGTAATTGGTGACTTGAGTGTATACTGACTGTTCGATTTGAAATGGAATCAACCATATATAAAATGTTTACTTTTTTCATAACCATTTATAGTACTTCACTTAATAACATTCTTTTAATATTTACTATTTTATTAAATGAAAAAATATAGATGATTATCGACAAAGTTGAACATTTTATACAAATATTAATCTAAATAAAGTACTTGCACATAGATTAGATTTATTATCATTAAAAGTGGATCCTAAATTGTTCATATATCCTTTAAAAACAGATTAATAAAGGAAAAATCAGGGAAGCATATTCCATGCATTTATGCATGTTAATGGAATAGGCACATATCATACAAAATTTTCTCTAGCTGCTATGATATATAAATTTTTACCAGATATTCAAATTACAAAATTAGTGGTAACAGATGTAGCGGATTAAAAATTTATTTTAGTATAAATATAGTAAAATCAATAGAACTTTTAAATATGACAATTGCTCCAAAAATGTATAGTAACATGATGACCAAGGAAGTTATCTTTTGAGTAAACTTTGGCAATATTAATTTTATTATTTAACGTTAGTTAAAGTTGAAAGTATAATTTATTTTAACCTTATTTAAATTTAAATTTATAAATAATAAATATTAATACATAATACATTTATGATCTTACAAATTAAAATGAAAATATAAAAAAATACAATATGATTGAAAATAAAAAATACAATATAAAAATTAAATATTCTTACTTTTTCACAATCAATCTCTTATTTCATTTCATTTTTATTTTTAAATTTATATTTTTGTTGATTTTAATAACAAATTTTTCCAAATGAACTGTACTCTATTTTCTTTCAGACCCCTTGCTTCAGAGTGATAAAATATAGTACTATCTTTGTTCATTTCATTAATTTTATATCAATCTATCTTTGTGATAAAACATTGGGCAGTTTGATAAAACAAAACTTTTTAGATGAATTGGTCCAAATAGCAAATTGATCTAAACTTATTTTGATTCAATTCTTAAAAAAAAGTACTCTAATTTTTATTTTCTAAGAACTCTAAGAAATTGTACTCTGTATCATCTTTCTCGTCTAAGAATTTTAAGAGATTGTACTCCACTTTATATTACAATTTCTAATGCTAAGCTGCTAAGCCAGCAATGCCGAAAGTGGCAGAGTTAGAGCGAGAAATTCAAAAATGTTTTATAAAAAAGTATTTAAAAAATAGTTTTTACAATTTGATAATTAATAAATAATTCTAAAAAACAAAGTCACTAAAACAAAATTAATTTTTTTATTATTTATATTTTTTTGAGTTTCAAAAAATTTTTGAAACTCAAAAAAAATGTAAATAATGAAAAAAAATTAATTTTGCTATAATAACTTTGTTTTTTAGAATTATTTATTAATTATCAAATTGTAAAAACTATTTTTTAATACTTTTTTTAAAAACATTTTTGAATTTCCCGCTCTAACTCTGCCACTTTCGGCATCGCTGAACTAAGCAATATGGCGACCACTATTGACCAATCACATTTTTTGATCAGCAATATGGCTGCGCTCTATAGCTCATCTCCCTTTTAATATAGGATAACATATATCACAGAATTAAAAAAAAATTAAATTTTTCAAGTATGAATGTTTAATTTTACTTGAAAAAAAATTCAACTTTTTTGACAGTTAATTCCAGAAACTGTTCTAATGAACAACTAATACCTTTAGCTAGTCAACAATTGATTTAAAAAAATCTTCTAAGTAATGAGCGTTTTAATTTGCTCTTTTGAATTTATTATAAATCAGAAATCTTCTCTAATAAGTAAATGTAAATAAAAGTTTTTATTCGCCAATATAAAAATATTTATTGTATTAATGATGCAGTTGTAAATATTTATGATTTATCATTTATTTTTTATTATTTACTCGTCTAATTGTCACCCTCGCTACGCTCGGGTGACAAATTGACTGATCTCGCTCCGCTCGGTAAGTAATCGCAAAAATAATCGTGTTTCGCTCACGATGTGTTAAAAAATAGTATACGCAATACGTGCGCGGTACAGGTGATCCACGCACTCGTCTTTTTTTTCGCCCTCGCTTCGCTCGGGCGAAAAACTCGACTCGTGCGTGAATCACCTGTTTCGCGCACTAGTTGCGTAATATACTATTACCGTACCAGTTTAATAAAGTGAAAGACAAAATCGGTCGCCACCTATTGGGCAACCAAGGAAAGTAGCAAGGATAGAGCATGTTGACCGCAGAACGCCGAAAAAAAGTAGTCCCTATTTTCTACGCGTTAAGATCTAGGTCTATAATTATTTTATTGCAATTATTGATTAAAAAAGTAATTATTTATATAGCCTATGACACGTCACATTATAAAGAATTTAAATTTAAAATTTGAAAACGATCGGTTCAGTATTTTTTGAGATAATTGAGAACATTCAGACAAACGCTGTCCTTTTATATAATAGTAAGATTTTATATTAATAAAAATACACAGCATTAAATAAAATTAAAATACGCCGCGTGATTCCCCTTGCCGGCTTATATATAAATGATAGCTCTGCCCTATTTCTATAAGAATTTTCGCGCATGCGTGCGCTGCTCTATTTAAAAAAAAATCAAGTATTTTTTTCACCTCGATTTAAGGTGAAAGATTTAGAGATCACCTTAATAAGCGCTGCATCTATTTAGTTTCATTTTACGGTAGCATGATATTACTCATAGCGATTTTAAAGGTGAATCAACCAAAAAGATGGTGATCGCTCAAGTTGTAATAACATGATTAACTATCATACTATTTCGACGTGAACGTCCTTTTCCGTGTATCATAGATTGTCCTACACGAATTTCAACAGGAAATTTACATCTAGATAATTAAAATTATTTCATGTTTAAGATAAATTATTTCTTAGAATGATACGCTTTGTTTTAAATGATATGATTTTACATTATACCGCTAAGAGCTGATCTGTGACTCAGTCGGTAGAGCGTTGAATTCGTAATCTCGAGGTTTCGAGTTCGGATCCCGCTCTCGGCTGAATCATACAAGCACCACTGTACGTTACATGTGTTTTGTTCATAAACACACTTACGAGGTCCGTCACTGATTAGCATAACAAATAGCATAAATATAGCGATAAAAAAACATTATACCGCTAAAAGGAAATATAAGAAATAGAATTGCAAAAAAAATGTTTTTGAATAGTTTGCAAATGTAAAAAGATGATATTTTTATCTTACGTACGGTATTAATACCATTTGATATTAGCATGGTGTTGCATTTGTTTTTTATGAACAGGATATTTACTAGATGATTATTGAGAACTCTCATGCTCACGTACCGAAAAAATTCTAAGAATAATATGTCACAATTAGTTTTATAAAATGAACATGATTTCAAAGAGGGAATCTATATTCTGATGAATAAAATTTTAAGTTCTTCTTATATGACACAAATAATTTCTTAGAATAATTTGGGTAGCTTATTTTAATATTATTTTTGCTTTTATAACGACAAAATATTAAACTTGAATTTTTTTACTCGAAGATCAGTTTCTCTTCTCCACAGGAAATTTACAAATTGATAGTGCGCAAATTATTTGGCCAGCATCTTCTTAATCTTAATGTTGTATATGCTTTCTTTAAAAAATGAGCGTTTATTTTTTTAAGATTGTTTAGAGATACGATGGAAAAGGGATATAATTTTACTTTTCTTATAGTACGACGGTCTCTTTTATTTTGCTTATGCATATGTACCACTGCCGCTATTTTACTTTTCAATAATTGTAAACACTTCAAATTTGTTTCGATATTTTTTTGCACGCTTCATAAATCCAAAAAATTTCTTCCTACGTTTGAAGAGATTTAATACGTATAGAAAAAATGTTTACAGCTACGGTCATAAAAGAGATCTTACTTTCCATGGTATTGAACATATTATTTTATTTTTTTTTGTCTTAATATTATAATTAAGTCTAAAAATTTTTCGTCAAAGGGTCCGTTCTGCTTTTCACTTGGACTTGAAATCATGTCAGATGCAAAGTTTATAGATGTTGACAAAGGTGCGGACTCTGGATTTAAGCTTGCACGCGATTATACTCGCACAACGAGGCAATTTTACACCATCGCCAATTCATCTTCAAGTGAAAGTGTTGTGCTGGTGAAGTATGGAGAAGAACCCGAATTTATCGATGTTATCAATAACGATAGTGACATTTCGGAAGAAACTGATGCGTTGATACTGCGGCAAAAAGTGCTAACATGTGAGTAGTACTGCCACAACATCATTCCTTGGCACACATTTTCTTGGGTTTCCTGAAAAACCCAAGAGAGCGCCAAATAAAGATTTAATGTTTTTACGGTATACTTGAACGGAATTATTGATAGTGTTAACGGCTGTGAAATCGCTTCACAGGCTGCACGACCTCTCTGTGAAATCGCCTCACAGGGTGCACGACCTACACTCGTACCGTGTGGGTATGAGCGTGAGCCGCGGCGTGGAGTAGACGAGTGCGGTTCCTGTCATAAGCATTTTTATAGGCAGGCTTATGATAAAAAAATCACGTGGTATTTTTGTTTACGGTGTAAAAAGTGGGTATGCTCTACTTGTAGGACCGGATTCGGTTGCGATTGCAGCCGAATGAATTAGACTATAAAAACTGATAAAAAAGTGTATATAGTTAGTGTAAGAACATAGAGTACATAAACTAGTGTTAACAGTCTTAAAAACAATGTAACGTTTTTAAAAAGAGAGGGGCAGCCATGACATCACGATAAAAAGGGTAAATTTTTATTTTTTGTTTTTTATTATTTGAGAAATTTTTGATGGTATGAGAAGTGCGTTTGATTATATAAATACAAAATTTTCAATTAAATATTCACATAAACAAACAATTAGGTTAAAGATTTTTAAATATATAAACAAACAATTAAATTAATAGTTTATTTATATAAAACAAACAATTAAATTAATAGTTTATTTATATAAAACAAACAATTAAATTAATATTTTGTTGTTATCTTAATTGTTTGTTTATATAAATAAGTCGTTAACTTTATTTCTTGTTTCTGTAAATAAATCATTATCTTAAAAGTCGGCCGTATCGCTCTGTCCTTGCCTAATCTAAATTTTCGTTATAATAAATAAATTAAATATTTATATACAATTAAAGGGATGAGCGCAATAGCGCAAAAGACGAGCAAACGATTCTATTTCATAAAAAAATATCAAATTTTCATTATCTTTCAAGTAAAGTACGAAACGGAAAACACAGTCAAACACAACCTCATATTTTCCGTTTCGTACTTTACTCGAAAAATAATGAAAATTTGATATTTTTTTATGAAATAGAATCGTTTGCTCGTCTTTTGCGCTATTGCGCTCACCCCTTAAATTTGTATATAAATATTTAATTTATTTATTATAACGAAAGTTTAGATTAGACAAGGACAGAGCGATACGGCCGACTCTTAATGGTTTGTTTTTGTAAACAAACGATAAGAATGGTAGGTACGGTGACGTCATTGTTATGACTCTCCATAACTAACTATATACTACTTATATGGATGAACGAGTTAATAAAAAATTTGATAGGAAGATCAAAACTTGATAAGACGATAGATAGATAAATGATAGGATAAATAGAAAAAATGGATGGAAAGAAAAATGGATAAAAAGATATAAAAATAAATAACGAATTGATAGATAAACGGATGGTTTGAGAGATTGATAAATGTATAGTTCAACAGAAGGGCGGTTTGTTGAGTAAATAGATAAACGAATAGATAAGCATATAAAAATATAAATAGATGAAAAAATGCCTAGATTAATTGATGTATAAATAGATATATAGATCGATGGAAGAATAAGTTATTGAGAAATAGACTAATAGATAATAGGATAAATATAAATATAAATCTATAAATAAAAGTATTGATAAATCTAATAATGAATTAATGAATGATTATCATCATCATCATCATAATCACCATAATCATAATCATGTAACGGGCGCGTTTTGCTGGATGCACGGTCGCCAGGTAATTTTAATAATAAATTACCAAAATATAGATTAAAGTTACTGTTGGATATATGCTCACTCATACTAGGTGTCGCCACCTATTGAGATTTTGTAATGGATAGTTGAAGCAAGTCGGGTCGCGTCTCGTCGTCGTTTCTGTGTTCAGTTCAAGTCTGTCTGTCGAAGTCAGAAGATACATTATTATAAAGACATCATTTAATTAAGATTAATTCTTTTGTACTGATAGAAATAAAGACTTTATTTATAATAAAATTGTGCTCTGCTTTACGTATATATTTAACAGGTTATGAGCCCAGAGTGCTTTTAACTGCGCGTTTTGTAAAATAAAATTAAGAAAGGGGTTTTTGTAGTTTGGTGCGTGCGTCGGTCTGTTTGGTGAATTTGTTATTTTTGTCTCCTGGTGGAAGCGTTGGAGATGGCGAGTGGAGGAGCAAAAAGACACGATGAAGGACAGCAGGGAGAAAGAAAGGAGTTGACTCCAGGTAAGAGTTTTATTTTTTAATTCTTTCTCAATGCTATACGGCAGTAATGGCGTCGTATGCACGCTTATGACGACAGATGAAGCGACAGTTGAAGACGGAGTTAAAGACGGAGAAAAGACTGATGGGCATAGCAGTAAGACAGATAAGTCAGAGAAAGAGACGGAATTGGAAGACAGAGCGAGTGGAACGACAGAAGCAAAATTGGCAGGTAAACAAATAGTAGTAGAATCTAATGAACTATTAAAAAATAAAGTATATATAAATAGAAATTTTAATGTTTCGTCATTGAAACAAATTGAAAAGGGTGACAATAAATTTTATGAGAAAAATATTTCTAAGAATGAAAATTCTGATTTAGGCTTAACTAAAGAAGTGGAAGATCTAAAGGCTGAAATTGCTTCTTTAAAGTTAGAAATGGCCAAAAGAAAGAAAAGTGAAGATAAAAGAAGGAAAATGGACGAGAAAAGAACAGTTGACTTGGTAAACTTAATTATTAAAGAAAGGGAGGCAATGCAGAATTACAATTCTGAAACGTTAGAGAAAATGAGATCAGAATTTAAAAGAAAGGTGACGACAGATAATATGGCAGAAACGACGGATAAAATTAAAGAAAGCCAAACGACAGCTAAGGTAAACAATGAATTTGATAATGATATATTTAATAATGAAGGTTTCGGGAATTCGACAGTTATAGATGAACAGGAACTATCACGCTTAATTCAGACAGAGGTTAATAAAAGACTTAATATAGAAAATAATAGTATTTTAAATATTTCTAAACAGTTGACAGAAACTATTAAAACAGGACTGACTGGAAAAGACGGATCAATAAAACATGACTATAAACTAACTACTCAAATTAAAATGAAAATTTTTTAGACTATTTTCTGTCTGAATTAAGATCATTGGATTTATTGTATGTTGTAGACAGTACAGTTGTAGTAAATGAAAATTTATCTGAAAGTTTAAAAGAAAAACATAAATATAGAGTGCGTGATATTTTAATAGATAGAATAGATAAAAATTATCATGCTAGAGTAATGGAAATAAAAGATCCAATTGAATTGTTAGATAAAATTAAAGAAATTAAAGTAAGTGAAGTAAATGTGACTCCATCTAGTATAAAGAAAAAACTATACAGCATACAATATAATCCAGTGAAAGAAAAGGCAGTAAATTTTATTGATAGATTTGAAGAAATTGTAAGAAATTATAATAACATGCCAAAAGTTGAAATATTGTCTGAAGAAGACAAAAGAGACGCTTTCTATAATGCTATAATAAATAAAGAATATCAAGTAGAAGGAATAGATTTTATGACAGAAAGTGTAACAGGAAAAGGTTTATCTTACGATAAATTAAAATTACTTATTATGCAGATCGAAAGCCGCCAAACGACAGAAAAGCCTTCAACGACAGCTATGACAGCTAACACAGGTGCCATACAAAAGGTACGATGTTACGAGTGTGATGGCTTTGGGCATTATGCTAACGACTGTCTACGTCAGGGATCCGGCATGAAAAAATGTTTCTATTGCCAGGATTTTACACGTGATCATGTGGCCACAACATGTCCAAAACGTCGGGGATATTGGAGACGGGACGACAGTAAAAGGTATGAAACAAAACATTATATTAATAAATTTAAAGAAAGTACAGGTCAGACAGCAGTCAAACGTAAAATAACTAACTCGAGTAACCATGACAATCAAAAACGAGCAAAATTTGACAGTAAAAGAAGACAAGAAAATCATATAAAATATAACAGAGGAAAGTATCAAAAGAAAGGCAGTCAGAATCAAATAAAACCTAAATGAGAAGACTAATGTACAGAGTGGTGAGTATCAAGCAATTAAAAAGGACAGTAAGCAAATGACTTCGTTTAACATAACGAATATAAACAATGAAACATTGGACAAATCAATACTGGCTAAATTCATAGCTGACAGTGGCGCGACAGAACATTTAACAAACTCAAAATTGATTTTCAAGACATTTACAAAACAACCGGACGAAATCCAATGCGCAAACAAAGACAGAAAAGCAATTCTTAGATCGGAGGGAGAGGGAAGTGTTCAATTCAACATGACAGATAATAAGCATATAACTTTAGACAGAGTAATTTTTGCAGAAAATTTGAATGAGAATTTAATGTCATTGCGTAAATTTGCAGATGAAGGATTAAGTATTTATTTGGACAACAAAATTATAGATATATATGATCCAGTTTCCAATGAGTCTTTCTTGACAGGAATTTACGAAAAACCATATTGGCTGATTGAATTCGAAACAGATAAGCAAGAAAATAAAAACATAAAACAAAGATAGACAATAGCTTACTTGATGACTAGAGGAATGACAAAAAGGCAGTTGAACAAGGAAGATGATCAAGTTAGTAAATTTGAAGAAAGTCAAACAGTTATAAGTACTGAAAAATACTTAGATTTACAAAATACAATTTCAGACAGATTAATACATAAACCAAATGATATTGAAGTAAATGAAGAACCTGGATGTGAAATTGAAGAAACAGAACAGTTAAATGACAAAAACTTAAATGCTCACGCTATGTTATGGCATGTCAGGATGGGTCATGCATCAGTTGAATATCTTAAGATATTACAGAAAAAATTTCCAGAAATCAAGACTTTACAAACTGCTGTATTTGATGATGCAATTACAAGCTGTGAAGTTTGCATGATAGCAAAATTCAATAAATTGCCATTTAAGACAGTTAGACAGAAAGCAACTGAACCCTTACAAATAATACATTCAGACACCATGGGTATTATTAGCCCTAAATCTTATCCAAAAAGATACAGACATATTTCTGTATTTATTGAAGATTTTTCCAGACTGGCCATGGCTTATCCCATGAAAACGAAAGATGAGACAGGAAAATGTCTAGAGTCATTTGTAAAAAGCGCCAGAAATCTATTGGGCAAAGATGCTAAGGTGTGTTATTTAAGAACAGATCAAGGGACTGAATACATCGGTGGATATACAAAGGAAGTATTGGAAAAATTGGGAGCAGAAAATCAATTAGCTTGCCCAGATACGCCTCAGCATAATGGAGTTGCAGAGAGGTTTAACCAAACAATACAGAAGAAAGTCAGGGCACCCATGTATGATTCTGGTTTGCCAGAAAATATGTGGGACTTAGCATTGAGTGCAGCTGTAAATGTATACAATAGGACACCTCATGCAACTAATAACATGATATCACCAATAGAAAAATTTAAAGAAAACTACAAGACAGACATTAATCAGATAAAACGTTTTGGATGCTTTGCATATATGAAAGTGCAAAGAAAAGTTGGTCCAAAATTCAGATTTATTGCAAAACGAGTTATCTTAATAGGATACAAAGAAACTGGATATGTCTTGCTGAAACCAGAAGAAGGTAAACTCTATGAGAGCAGAGACGTCAGATTCAACGAAAAACTAGTTTATAGAGACAGATATAACAGGACAGATATATTAAACTGGGAACAAATAAATGAGGAAGTAAAGACAGATAAATGGTTTGTAGAATTCTTCAATGAAGACGAACAAAATAATGAAAAATTGCAAGAAACGGAGGGAGAAAAGACAAAAAGGCCTGTAGGACGACCGAGAAAATTAAAATCAAACACAGAAAATACGACAGATAATGAAACTCATGCATTACTGGCTAAAATAAATTGAGATCCAAGTTCTTATGCTGAAGCAATGAAATCAAAAGAACGACAGAAATGGACAGAAGCTATTAACGAAGAATTACATTTTATGTACAAGAATAATGTATGAAAACAAGTAGACAGATCTACTGTATTGAATAACGACAGAAAGCCAAACATCATTGATTCTAAATGGGTGTTCAAACGAAAGATAGAATCGAATGGCAAAGAAAAATATAAAGCAAGATTGGTAATACGTGGATTTAAAGACAGAAATATTTATGATCTACAAGAGACATACGCACCAGTTTCTCGTTTACCTTTAATTAGATCAATACTAGCTATTGCTAATAAATTGGATTTAGAAATATGTCAAATGGATGTAAAGACAGCATTTTTAAATGGATACTTAAACAGTGAAGTATACATGGAAATACCAGAAGGTATGAAAGTCACTGAAGAAATCAAAAGAAATAAAATTTGCAAATTGGAAAAGGCACTATATGGTCTAAAGGTTAGTCCAAAATGTTGGAATGAAAAATTCAAAGAGACAGTTGAAAAATATGGATTAAAACCATTTAACAATGAACCATGTTTATTTACTCAACGAGAAAAGGACAGCTTTTTGTTTTTAATTTTATATGTAGATGATATCTTGCTAATATGTAATGATATACAAATGCTAGAAAGGATGAAATCAAACTTAAAGAGTGAGTTTGAAATGACAGAAATCGGAGAGCTTAAAAACTTTTTAGGCTTGGAAATCAAAAGAAATCGACAGAAAGGAATTATAAATATAAAACAAGAAAAATACATAAATAGAATGCTGGAAAAATTTGGAATTCAAGAATCACACCCACAACGAACTCCAATGATAACAAACCAAATGGCAAATCGAGAAAGAAGACAACGAGAAGAGACAGAAAAGACTGAAGAAAATTTAATGACAGAAAACGCAAACAATATTCTCTATCGAGAAGCAGTGGGCACTTTAATGTATCTTTCAAATGCAAGTAGACCAGACATCACCTATGCAGTGAACGTACTTAGTAGACATCAAAACAATCCTACTGAAAATGATTGGAAAATGGTAGAACGAGTTTTTAAGTATTTGAAAGGTACTAAAAATCTTTAATTAAAATACATAGGACAGACTGAAGATTTTCAAGGTTTTTCAGATGCAAGTTTTGGAGACTGCAAAGATTCATTAACAACTAGTGGCTATGCAATTAAATTATTTGGAGACACTGTAGCCTGGAAAACTCACCGACAAAGATATGTAGCATTATCAACATGTCAAGCGGAGTATGTTGCAATGAGCGAGTGCGCTCAGGAATAAGTTTCATTATATCTAATATTAAAAGAGTTGTTACAAAGAGAATTAGCACCTATGTCATTATGGTGTGATAATAAGGCAGGAAGCAAGTGTTAAGACTGGAGGCGGAAACAAATTAAGACATATGACAGAAATAAAAGAACATTATGTAAAGGAATGTGTAACTAGAGGTTTAATAAATGTCAGTTGGATTTCCTCTAAAGATCAGATAGCTGATGTATTCACAAAACCTTTGTCATTTGAATTACATGAACGACTGACCAAACAAATACTTAATGACTGGTAATATTGACTGATTATATTTCTGATATGTATTTTAGTTAAATTATTAACAAACTTTTTCTCTAAATTACAGGAACTAAATGAACGATCAGAAACAAGAACGAGAGAGATGCTACAACACTTTTAATTAAAATATGTATGCGTGTGGGAGGGAGTGTTGGATATATGCACACTCATACTAGGTGTCGCCACCTATTGAGATTTTGTAATGGACAGCTGAAGCAAGTCGGGTCGCGTCTCGTCGTCGTTTCTGTGTTCAGTTCAAGTCTGTCTGTCGAAGTCAGAAGATATATTATTATAAAGACATCATTTAATTAAGATTAATTCTTTTGTACTGATAGAAATAAAGACTTTATTTATAATAAAATTGTGCTCTGCCTTACGTATATATTTAACAGTTACATTACGGTCTTGACATGCATTAGTCACTTAATCCATACAACAAGAAGGATTAAAACACCAGAATCGACGATCTCCTCTAGATGCTTTACTGTCAGAGATGCGATAATTGGTATTTTAATAATCATGCAAGGATATGCAATCGACGACTTCCTCCAGATGCTTTACTATTGGAAGTGCGATATTATATCCTTATCATAAATGCAACTCATGAAAGTACAATAATCGACGACGTTCGCTGGATGCTTTACCATTGAACGTGCGATAATGTGCACTTTAAAGATAAGATGCATTATTACCTTTATTATCTGAAATTAGTGTAAAACAGATTTAATTTAATGAATTTAGAGTCATTAATTTTAAATTATTAAATTTATTTAATTCATCAATGCGCGAATCGGGAAAGTGAAGTTTCAAATTCATTAGGCAACCCAATTTTTTAAAATTTTGTACCATAGTTTCTACGATGCTTTTGAAGTTCTCATCTTTATTGTTACCAAGAAATTTTGTTGTCCATTCATACTTTTGACGAATTCTTCGCCCCTGAACATTTTGCAAATTTGTGGAACATTAAAGATACCTTCCTTTAATTTAGCCAGAGTTGTATTCGTAAAGATGGTTTCGAAGTATTTGAAGCATCGTCCTTCTTCATCGAGAGCTTTAACAAATTGTTTCATCAGCCCTAATTTAATATGTAAAGGCGGTAAAAGGATTTTGCTAGGATCGACAAGAGGACGATTGATGACATTGCTGGAACCTGAAATAAGTGATGGTCTCGCTGGCCACACTTTTGTATTATAGTGTTTTGCTCTATCCCGACTGTCAAACATGCATAAATAGCATATTTGGTAAAACCTGATTGTTGACCTAGTATCATGGACAATATTTTCAGGTCTCCGCAAAGTAACCATTCATGTTCACTATATTTTATTTTATGTAAAACCTTTTCGATGTTACAGTAATCTTCTTTCAGTACAGTTGAATGAGCCAATGGTAATGGAGCATACTCGTTCGTATTGTGAAGAAGAACTGCCTTCAAGCTTCGCTTAGATAAATTGACGAATTACCTCCACTCTTTTGGCTTGTATCTTTAACTTTCAAGTACCATACCCGTACAGGTTTTACAACTTTTTTACGGGATACCTCGACCACCTATGTGTTCCGGTGTTTTCGCGTTCGTACCCATACCTTTTTACCCAGAAAGGTGTGCGTGCTCGGTCAGTGCAGGCCTACTTAGGCGGGGAGACTCACTCTACCCATCCTTTTTAGCGCATCGAGAGCTCACACCAACCCGGCAAAACGTTCCGACTCAACTATAGTAGTGGAGCAGTCGCGTTCTGCCTTACCGAGCCTCTAGTAACTATCTGCGGTTTTTGTTAAAACCGCGGAAAATCATTCGGGGGTGGTCCACCACGGTGTCAATGAGTTCGGAACATTTGCCACTTTGAATAAAAAATGGGGAAAATCCCGCCCTCACCGGGACTCGAACCCTGGCCCTCTGAGTGAGAGTCGGATGTTCTAGCCCCTGAGCCACCGTGGCTCTTCTCTTTTGGCTTGTATAAATTTGGTTTAAATTCATCAATAAGTCCTCGTATACCGGTGCAATACACTAGATCAGATTCGCTAGTGAAGTATGATCGAAACGCTTCTTCTCGGTTTCGATAAAATGTAACGTATACGTCCTTTTCTAGTACATTGAAAGACTTTAATTGAGAAGTTATTAATTCAGCTGCATCTTTTGCTAATCCAGCATTCCTAAACATGTCATTAAGTTAAGCTTGAGAGATCTTTTTTTGGCTTTTCTCTTTACCAATGGGAACATATTCCTCATCTCCGTCCAAAGACAGTTCTTCTTCACTTTCGAAGGATTCACTTTCTGCTTTCGTCAACGATTCATTTTCGTCAGTATTGTCGTCTGTATGGTCGTTGAGATTTTCTATTCTTTTTCTGTACCACAATCAACTAGCATACTACCCATTCCTTGTATAAAGCTGTCTCGTGAAGCCTCGTCTATCAAACTTTCGACTATTTGCTTCTGCGGACGATCGACACTAGAAACTGTCGCATTAGTTATTTATGTACCTTGGGCGAGCCTTGCGCGATTACGACCTGAGGACGTTATTAACATCGTGGGATAATAAAGACAAGGCGTGTGAGCGAAGCGAACGGCCAAGGTTTTAAGCAATCGTCGGATTAGTCTTCAGCCTATTCTTGTTCCAAGTTATTTTTATAGTCTGTATTACCAAGAATATATTTTTGCAAAATGTTACATAAAATCGATAAAACTGGAGATAAAAGTAATATATTGTTTCTGAAACCAGCTATTTGGAAAAAACCATTAGGTAAAAGTGACTGCTACACTTGCATGACAAATGTAACTGGGGTAAATAAAGTGCGACCAGATAAAATATTGTATGCAACAGTTTCTAGTGTCGTTCGTCCGCAGAAGCAAATAGTCGAAAGTTTGATAGACGAGGCTTTACGAGACAGCTTTATACAAGGAATGGGTAGTATGCTAGTTGATTGTGGTACAGAAAAAGACGTAGAAAATCTCAACAACCATACAAACGACGATACTGACGAAAATGAATCGTTGACGAAAGCAGAAAGTGGATCCGTCGAAAGTGAAGAAGAACTGTCTTTGGACGGAGATGAGAAATATGTTCCCATTGGTAAAGAGAAAAGCCAAAAAAAGATCTCTCAAGCTTAACTTAATGACATGTTTAGGAATGCTGGATTAGCAAAAGATGCAGTTGAATTAATAACTTCTCAATTAAAGTCTTTCAATGTACTAGAAAAGGACGTAAACGTTACATTTTATCGAAACCGAGAAGAAGCGTTTCGATCATACTTCACTAGCGAATCTGATCTAGCGTATTGCACCGGTGTACGAGGACTTATTGATGAGTTTAAATCAAATTTATAGTTATTTCTTTCTATTATTGGATAAATTGATGAATATAAAGTTATTCATCAATTTATCCAAGCGAAGCTTGAAGGCAGTTCTTCTTCACAATACGAACGAGTATGCTCCATTACCATTGGCTCATTTAACTGCACTCAAAGAAGAATACTGTAACATCGAAAAGGTTTTACATAAAATAAAATATAGTGAGCATGAATGGTTACTTTGCGGAGACCTGAAAATATTGTCCATGATACTAGGGCAACAATCAGGTTTTACCAAGTACCCATGCTATTTATGCATGTTTGACAGTCAGGATAGAGCAAAACACTGTAATACAAAAGTGTGGCCAGCAAGACCATCACCTACTCCAGGTTCTAGCAATGTCATCAATTATCCTTTTGTCAATCCCAGCAAAATCCTTCTACCGCCTTTGCATATTAAATTAGGGCTGATGAAACATTTTGTTAAAGCTGTCGATAAAGAACGGTGATGCTTGAAATACTCAGTAACCATCTTTACGAATATAACTCTGGTTAAATTGAAGGAAGGTATCTTTGATGGACCTTAAATTTGCAAAATGTTCAGGGACGAAGAATTCGTCAAAAGTATGAATGATACCGAGAAGGCAGCCTGGTTGAGTTTTAAAGATGTTGCAACAAAATTTCTTGGTAACAAGAAAGATAAGAACTACAAGAGAATCGTAGAAACTATGGTACAAAATTTCAAAAAATTAGGTTGCCTAATAAATTTGAAACTCCACTTTCTTGATTCGCACATTGATGAATTTCTACCAGTCCTAGGTGGCTACAGTGAAGAGCATGGTGAAAGATTTTATCAGGATATGAAGGAATTTGAACGTAGATGATAAGGAAAATGTAGCGTAAACATTTTCCTTACTATTGCTGGATGCTAAAAAGAGAAGTACAACCTAATAAGAAAAAGGGACGTAGGAATCTTTCGCATAGGTCGTTCAAAGACAAGCATATACGCAAGCTTAAGTCAATTTAGCTCTTGTGCAAATTTACTTTTGAGTAGTTTTTTGAGATCATCTTTAAAATTGGTCGGTCAAATCTTTTTTTCTATAACAAATTTAGATTTAACAGGCCAAAATACATAAAAATAAAGCATTTTTGATGTACTGGAAACAATGTGTTTTGTTCTTTTAACGTTTTTCCTCAGATACACTGCTTTTTAAACAGTTTTCTGAGGTTATGTTCGAAATAAGGCAGTCGACTCTCTTTGTCCATAACAAGTTCGGATTCAGCAGGCCAAAATGTATAGATATAAAGTGTTTTTGATGTGCTGGAAACCATTTTCATTTTTTCTTCTCACGTTTTTCTACAGAAACACAGTTTTTTGACAGTTTTTCGAGGTTATGTGTAAAATATGCGGCCAACCCCCTACTTTTGATGCCGGATTCCGATTGAGAGGAAAAAATACAAAATAAAAATATAGTCTCCATCTCAGACCTGACAACTTTTTTTTGTGGGCCTGTGTTATTTCACAGAAATGGAGGTTTTTGCCTTTTATGACTTTTAACCAAGAGAGTGTCAAAGTTTCGGGTTACCGATATTTCTCAAATTCTGAGAGATAACTTTGAATACATACCCAAAACGCAATGCTTTGACACAATGACAACATATCGAAAGCATGCGTGGCGCATGCATGATGTCCAGCTTCCCCAGCTTTTGACCGTCATATGCTGAGCACGTGACATCTCATAAGTTATTCCGCACGACAAGTTTACAATGTGCCAGCATTATGCTGAATTCATATATTAACACTAAAAAAATGACAGCTTCCGCTAGATACTAGTATAATAGATAAATTTTATAATAAGAATAAAATAATTTTACCACGTGGTTTTAGAATAATATGAGAATCACAAAAAATCTAAAATATAACCTATCTTTTTCGCTAGGTCTCATATTATTAAAAAACTACACGATTAAATTATTTTGTTCTTATTATAAAATTTAACCATTATAGTAGTATCTAGCAGGGGCTGCCATTTTTTTCGTGTTACTGCCAATGGTATTTACATAAATGATGGAAAATACTATTAAACAAAGACAGATAGTTTGGCCTCTTCTTAAATTCAAAAATAATTTCCGTAAATAACTGTGTGTAAATGGAGACATATATAACAGTTAATTATTCAAGATATTTATAGTTTTTTTACAACTGTTTACAGTTATTCGCAGTTTTTTACATTTGTTTACAGTTATTTATTATAATTGTTCATACTTGTTTACAATCATTCACATTTATTTATAATTATTTAAATTATTTTACAATTACACTCGGCGCAACAACTATCGGGTCACCTAAAATTTTCAAAAAAATTTGCAAACAGTCATAACTCGTCAATTTTTATCTAAATTATTCTTTTTTTTTAAATTCAAGGTCAAAAGTTCAACTTTTTGACTATTGCATTCAAAATATTTTTCAATCAGAACAGATGGCGCTGTTGTCAATTGTTTAGAATTATCTTTTTTTTTTATAATTATATTCACGGGCATTACTGCCCTTTTTTAACACATAAAAATTCATCATTAATATAACACAGTTTGACGTATTATTTAACGTGGTGTCAGCCCACGGCAGAGACAGCGAAAAAGCGACCAGACGGGGAATCGATCCCGCGCCAACGGGAATACGAGTCGCGCGCCTTAGCCACTACTCCACTGAACTCTACAAATATTGCAAAAAAAATTCAATTTTAAAACATTGGACCGGCTTTAAAATTGTTAGTTTAGGATGTTTTTGCAACAGAATTTTAAAATTTGAAATTTCCTGAAAAATTAAAAAAAAAACATCGAAATGCAATGATTTTTCACAAGGTTATGGGCATTCAAAAAAAAAGAAGTTTTTTTAGTTTTTCGATCATAACTCTGACTGTATCCGTCGGAATTGGTTCCTTTTTTTTTAAATTAAAGCTGAAAACTTTAGCTTTTTGAATCTGTCATTTAAAACGCCTTTTAGCAAGATTGATAGAAAATAAACGCACGAATAAACGAGGAAAACTGCTATACATTGAATAAGCATACGCACTCATGCATAAAAGTGTGATTATATTGTTTGGCACTTGTCAACGCATAGCAGATTTTATACAAAATTATTACAAAAATTTATCTAAGTTTTAACAAATTAAACATTAGATTCATATTGATTGCATCACCGCTGGCATTAGCATTACCCAGGATGTACCGAGTGGAGGCTACCCAGTCGGAATTACATCTCTTAATTTTTTTTTTTTTGTTTTGCTAAGAAGGGTTTTCAATAACAGATTCAAAAAGCTAAACTTTTCAGTTTCAATTTAAAAAAAAAGAACCACAGTCAGAAAAACTAAAAAAACTTCGTTTTTTTTGAATGCCCATAACCTTGTGAAAAATCATTGCATTTCGATGTTTTTTTTTAAATTTTTTAGGAGATTCCAAATTTTCAAATTCTGTTGTAAAAACATCCTGAACTAACAATTTTAAAGCCCATTGAATTTTTTTTTTGCAAAATTTGATAAGTTTAAACAATTGACAACAGCGCCATCTGTTCTGATTGAAAAATATTTTCAATGCATGAGTCAAAAAGTTGAACTTTTGACCTTGAATTAAAAAAAAAAGAATAATTTAGATAAAAATTGACGGAGTTATAACTGTTTGAAAAATGCAAAGATTTTTAGAAAATTTTAGGTGACCCGCTAATTGTTGTGCCGAGTGTATTTCTATAATTAAATTTTATAATTTGCGAAAATTCAATCAAAATTTATTTTAAAAAAATTATTGTCGTGGAAAAAAAAATTTACGTATATATATACATATATATATTTATTTTCAGTTGATTGACTCATAGGCTTTCATTGGAGAGCAATATTATTTGATATAAACATGATTTTTTAGAATAATCTTATTTTAAATAGAATTAAATTGCTTAGCGTTTTATTTTTTGATTTTGTCTTTCTTCATAAATTTATGTATAAAAACATATCTGAGAGTTACAGCAAAATTCATGACCCAAACAAATGACTCTCTTTGTTAGTAATTGGAATGTCGGTTTTGTTGAATTTTCACATTGTGAATGACTAAACAGTTTACTATCAAATCAAAAGTCACTTCAAATGAGTATTAAATTCTAATAATGCTCAGCCAATGTGTTGTATCGCCAGGGTGGTGATTCTCGATGGACAATTACAGAGTCTGATTCGAAATCTTGGTCATCATCAAAGGATAGGAGGTTGTAGTTGTCAACTTTTAAAAAATAATCAAAATATTTAATATTAAAAATTTTAATTTACCCGCATGTTTAAATTGATGATTATCTGAATTCCTTAAATTATTTAGAAACATGTCAGATCAGTTGTTGATTCTTGTTGCTTTGATGGTTGCGGCGAATGACTTTTCTACTATTGCTCTTGTTAGGGCCAAAATTTATTCGTTTTTATAAAAAAAAACTATAATATTAAAATGTTAAAAAGCAAATCAAGCTCGTCAGTTTTTGGGTATATTAAATAGTATGCTTCTACCAATCAGTTAAGTTAAAAGATTTGCATATGTTATTTTCGAAATTTCGAGTAAACAATTTCTTAAGTAATTTATTTATTAACAAAAAATTTGATAAAATTAAAAAAATTAATTTAAAATTAACTTTATTTAGTACAGTCGAATTTTTAATGTTAAATTAAATTTTTTAACTTTTCCAGTATAATATAAAAAATCTGATGATAAAAAATATATTTAAAAGTATTTCAAACAGTTTATTTATTTAAAAAAATTTTGTTTACAATAATTTTTGTAAAGTTCATGTGACTGCTAAATTCATGTGTGAGATATGTATTAGGCGTAGGATTGGGCGATCATATCTCTCCTCATAGAGCTGCGCTTGGTTGGCTGCGTACTGATTCAAGGAGACAGTATTTTATGGCTGTACTTATGTACAAAATCGTGCGCATGAATACTCCCGAGTATCTAGTGAGTCTCTTTACTAGATATGTACCTAGAGTAGCCACTAGGGGAGAGATTAAGGACTTCGCGGTGCCCTTCATGCGTACTGAGACTGGAAGAAATTCCTTTCAAGTTCAAGGTGCGCATTTTTGGAACTCCCTGCCTGCTTATATAAAAAATCTTCCATCGCTCGGCAGGTTTAAGTTGGCTTTGAGGACGTACTTACTCGACCTCGAGTGAAATTAATTTTAAGTATTTTAATTTTGTGTTAATTTATTTTGTTTTGTCCTATATATAGATTTAAGAGTCAGTTGTATACCGACACAGTTACCTGTTTTACCGAATCTATTTAAAATTTATTTTTTATAAAAACTAATAGCTTCAGGCAGAAATAAAGAGATGGTTTCGATTCGTGTAATAGAAAGCAATATTTTCTCTGATAAGAATGATTTAATTCCACCGCTTTATTTTCAAGAAAAGTTGGAATAACTTGAAAATCCCATTATTTGACACTAATTTCTAATTTTTTAAGTTATTCCAACTTTTCTTAAAAACGAAGCAATAAAATTAATTCATACTAATCAAAGAAAATATTACATTTTATTAAAGACATCGAAACCATCTCTTTATTTTTACCTCTTGTTGCTGATTTTGGGAAAAAAGTCAATTTTTTAATTAGAAAAGGACAGAGATACAGCGGACTCTTAAGGTGTAAATGTATTTATTAGCGTGAATGATGGATGAATGTATGCGGAAAATATGAGTGGTTCTGTTTTTATTAGAAGTCATGACATCTTTGGTATTGTTTTTATTCTTTAAATGTAATTTTTATTTTATTTTTTAATTATTTACTATTACTTTGTTATTGTATTGTTCAATTTTATTTTTATAGTATTGTCCAATTTTATTTTTATTGATGTCATGACAGTGATTCCTCTTTTAAATTATGTATTTTAATTCAATGACTGATAGATATTTAAGACTGTTTTTCATTGTAATTTATGTTTTCTGCGTGTATTTAGAATAGTCTGTGATATCACTTTTACATGGTGACTTACTGATACAGTATTATATATTAATTTTAATAATTGACTGTGATATCTTATCTTATTATGTGCAATACTTTTTATAGAATTATTACTTACTATTTCATGCATTACACGCCTTTTTGTACTCTTTTTACAAAATAAATATCTATCTATCTATCTAAAGTTATGAGAGCGCGGTGGCGTAATGGATAGAGCTCTTGCCTTCAACGCGGAGGGCATGGGTTCGAATCCTGGCCAGGTACCTCTAACTTTTTTTTCGAAAGAAAATAAGTGTATGTGCCATTTATATCGCGACTCTTTAAAAAATCCGACCTCATTGGGTATCGGTTGATTGTTGGTTACAAAAGTGGCTGACCATCCATCGGTAGTCAAAGTTTTCGGTATGGTGGGTCTGACAGTCCTAGCCTGATGTAATGTGTTAAACAGATGCCGGGCGGGGGACTTCCTCGACTTCACCATATATAAAAGGTTAATCATATAGAGGACAATATCCTTTATATATTAATCTTTTTCTTTAAAAAAAAAAAAAAAAAAATCTATCTAAAGTTATGAAACTTTAAAGTTGATGATATAAGTTACAGAGCCGCTCATAAGTTCGATAATTTGTATATATTTAAACCATTTTTTCATGTTTTTTACCATGCTAAAAATAAAATATTAAACAAAGTATGCAAATTTTTCAAAATAAGCTTCAGTTATTAGTTTTTAAATATGACAAAAAATACTTGATAAATGTGATTACTTAAAATTTAATTATCCAATTAATAATTATAAGTACTTTACAAAGCTTTGATTTTCCATTTTCAAAATTTTTTTACGATTATTTATTTTTGTAATAATTTGTGATACTAAAAAATTTGAAATTTGACAAAAGTTTTAATGCAACAATAATATAACGAAAAATTACAATTTTATTCCAGAAATATTACAATATTACGTATAGCACATACATAATAATTATTTTAATATAATGTTAAAAAATAATTCGTAACAAATAATTGTTTCTACAAATTATAATAGTTTCATAAAGACTTTATAATCACGAAACAAATCTATTATTAAAAAATTTAACTTTGTCAAATAAAGTTTATTTTTAAGTTAATTTTTGACATGATAATTTTATAATTCGATCTTCTCATTTAATTAAATGCTATCTTTTGTTTCCATGCAAACATTTATTCGATTAAAATGAACTTATATAAATAAATAATAATTTAAAATACCTACCTTATTCGAAGATAGTTTTCAAAGAAAACGTGTAGTATTATAAACAATTAATTCTTATGCCAGTTAAACAAAATGTCAAACCGCATAAATATAACATATAGTGCTTGTATAGTAAAGATATTTTAAAAGAAGAAAAGGAAGTAGCTTCTAAAATATTAGACACTTCCTAGTAATATAGAACAGAACGGTATAGTGCAATTAACATCTAATAATTGCGAGGGGCGCCATATTCATGATATACTTACGAAATCCTTAGTGTTAGAAATAAAAAAAAGGTTCGTCTTATCATTGAATATATTTATAATATTTTATATGATTTTTTATTTATACCTCTATTTATGACTTTCGCAACGATTTGCAAAAGTCATATTAATTATTTAATATTTGTTAATTCTTACATATCTCTGAAATAAAATAATGTTTATAAGCATATCATTTGGAAGTATAGACAATTATTTAAAATTTCATTTGATTTTCTATTTCTATTATAAAATTCGTAACAATGTAAAAAATTAAAACAATAAATATTTCAAAAACAAAATTGAATTTTTCAATATTATATGTAAAATTTTTAATAGCTTTTTTGATATTTGACATCATTTTTTATTGTAAATATATTTTATGAATTCTTTAAAGATTAGAAATGTTTATATCTTATTTAAATACGTGTATTAACTCTGGGGTACTTCAGGAATAAAAAGAGATTTATTTTCATGCAACGAATAACTTTTATTAACTTAATTTGCATCTGATTTCATCAGAAATGTATAGCGGATTATTTTAAAAATTTAAAATGAGTAGAGATTTTTTCATAACACTTTTATATGTAAAAATTTAAATACATTTGTTTGGCATCAAATATGATAAATTTTCAAACAATAAGTTTTTTATCCATTGTATACAAGGAATCTGCAAGAATCCTAACCATTCCATAGTGCACCGATCAACCGAAGTAAATCGGGGCTTATTAGAAATATTATTTTAATTTTCGAATTAAAAATATTCTAATCCATCAAGTGCAAAGAATCCTGAAGAATTTTAATTAATCCGTCAACCTGCAATGCAACTCTGTGTATCAAAATATCATCCATCAATCCGGAGTACTTTGATGCACGTCTGAGGAACAACTATCAAACCGTAATGTGCACAAACAATCAAAGGAATTTGGATTTTATCAAATAATATCAATAACGAATGAAGGAATTTCGATTTCATCGAAGTATATCGAGACTGATCGAAGTAATTTGGATTTCATCGAAGTATATAAAAAATTATCGAAGAAACTGCTATCCGACCGAAGAAACTACGATCTGACCGAAAAAACTTTGATTTGACCGAAGAAACTACGATCTGACCGAAGAAGCTTCGATCTGACGTGTCTAATTTTTTAGAAGTTACTTCCTTTTATTCTTTTAAAATATCTTCACTATACAAGCACTAATAAAAGCGATGTGCACTCGAACAAGTACGAAATACGTATGCATGTTGATATTTTTGAAAATAAACTTAAAATCTACTATAAAAAATTTCAACCACATACTCTTTTTTTTATTAACTAAGGGAATTTCCAAAGGTAGAAAAATAATGCGTTCACCAGATGTTTCGTTTCTCGACTTATCCTTGACGAGCCGACGCGTGGACATTTATGATCTTTTCGCTATGCTCATGTTTTCTATGAATATACTACTCAAACATAACAATAAACCAATTGTAGCCCAACGTTCAAGTTACTGCTGAATGTGTGCGTATATATATATATATATATATATATATATATATATATATATATATTGCGACGAGTATACATACTCGCGCATTCAAATTTCCCGCCTGACGACCAAGCTACTATAGAATAATAGTTCTGAGCTCAGCCGCCAGGTGGCAACCCCGAATGTCGTTACGCGCAACGGGAAAAATGAGGCCAGAATATATAAGAGGCCGAGAAGCTAACCAGAGCAGAGCAGTGTAGACTACGGTCTCCTCTCTCTCTTTTTACCTAAGTGAGCACACAAGGCTAAGAGAGAGTGAGACAGGTAGTAGCTGGCTGCCTTGGCTTGTGGAGCACCACAGCTTAGACAGAGCTTCTCTCTTTTACACACGAGGGTAGACCAAGTGCGCACACAGGTCTACACTACAGTGCAAATGCTGGCAGTACTAGAGTTACGTCGAGTGAACACACAGGCGTAAATCTACCTGCCTAGAGCACACTCGCAACCTTTTGCCGTCGCCGCAATGCCGAACTTGCGCCACTGAATTTAAGGGTGACGTCCACCCAAAATATCATATTCTATTTCACATTTCGACACTAGCTCAATTAAGGGTGTCGTCCACCCATAGCTCGTCGTGTCCGTGTTTACGTGAATAATAGAATAAGTTAAGGGTGTCGTCCACCCATTGCATTTGTTATGTTAACTAAAGGACTCCGTCCGACTGCCAGGTAGTTATTAGGTTTTAGAATAAGTTAAGGGTGTCGGCCACCCATTGTCTTTACTTCACTTAAGAGGCTCCGCGCGACCATAGAGATTCGTAAATTAGATAATCAAGGGTGCCGGCTACCCATCATTACCGTAGGATTAATTATAGCAATACTAGGTGTCGTTGCCTATTTGTATTATAATTATTTAGTTATTAATCTTTTATTTCTTTTGTTTGCACATTGTTGCAGGTTAAAGCCGCCGGTACAAATTAGACCGTCCAGGCCTAAAGTTAACTATTATTTAGTTTCACTTAAAGATTCATTTATCAATTGATTTAATTAAATAGCCGACAAGTGGCCAAGATAAATAAAAATCTAATTATTTTGTAAATTATATTTTCGTTTAAGGTTAGGTTAGTTACTTGTATCCCTAGTGGAAATCGAATCTGTGAATAACTGGGAATAACTGGAAATAACTGGAAATAACTGGGAATAACTGTGAATAACTGGGAATAACTGTTATAAACTGTTCAGTTTGAGACAGGAATAACAGTTATTCCCAGTTATTCCCAGTTATTCCCAGTTATTCTCAGTTATTCCCAGTTATTCACAGTTTATAGCTTAAAAATAATTTGAAAAAACAGAGGTACGAATAACAGTTATTTCCAAATATATTTATAATAGAAAAAAAAATAAAAAAAATATATATTTTTTTCATTTTTTCAAATTTATATTTTTCAAATTATTTTTAAACTAAACTGTAAATAACTGGGAATAACTGTGAATAACTGTGAATAACTGGGAATAACTGGGAATAACTGTTATTCCTGTCTCAAACTGAACAGTTTATAACAGTTATTCCCAGTTATTCCCAGTTATTCCCAGTTATTCACAGATTCGATTTCCACTAGGGATTATATAAAGATAGTAGGTTTAGTTTTAATTAATAGATTATTATTATTTCATTATTGTAATCGTCGTTGTACATGAGTTTAACGAGTTTAATAAAGCCAAGGTACTCCCTAGCATAACCAAACGTGTTAAACCCGGTCACTTTCCTTCATTTTCCACCGTCCGATCCTTCCCACTCCTGCCGATCTTACTCTGGTAACTCACTGAAGCGTCCGGCAACAGGAGAAACACGTATTTTCCCCTCCTGAAAGGGAAAAACGTTACAACACTGAAAAATAAATGGTGATGTAGCTGAACTACCGGTAGTCGAACCACGCTCTCTTAAGTTCGTATACACGGAGTCTCGCTGCAAGAGAACAGTAGCGCCTCTGTGGCAAAAGAGCTTCACTTCACATCGGAGAGACGCGAGTGGGAACTGAGAAGTCCCGCAAAAAGAACGGTTAGCTTCTTCTGTGGGGCATCACACTCACCACCAGAGAAAAGATTTGCATGCTTACTGTTTGGTAAAGCAGAAGTACTTCGTGGGACTCGTAGTTCACCACTTTCTTTTCAGTGAATACATACACTGAGAGAACTTTAGAGTGATTGCTGCATCTGTCATGGTGTAGTAGCAGCATTTTCAATTTTAGACAGTTGCTACGTGAATTCGGTACCACAGCAATCCCTTCCAAGATAGATACCATCCTAAACATTGCAGATTTATGTTTTCTCATAAAACTCCACATCAGTTGTACTATGAATTGTATTAATAACAAAATATCAATGAAACGTACATATAATTAATAATAAAGTAATGAGACCTTTATTTCATCGAATATGCATTACTTATTAACTAGAATTCAAAACCAGATCGTGAAAATATATTTTTATTTTTATTTAAATTGATTTTTTCCGCTGCTTTTAAATAATTTAATAATTTGATGATTACTAAAAGGTTAATGAAATCAATCTTAGTTCGATAACATTTTTATTTATAAAATTAGAATCAGAAAAATTACAATGAAACAATATTTTTAGTAGAAAAAATTGATTGTCTTAGAAAAGTATAGTTACTTTGTCATTATAAATAATTCAAAATTAATTCAAAATTTGCAAAAAAATATACTTTTTTGTTACATATAACATTTTAAACAATATAAATGACATTTTAAGTACAAATAAAACGAAAGGTGTTTTTAAACGTTTAAGACGAAATATATTTTTAAACAATAAATCAAATTTTTTTTACAATTGGTATTAACAATCACTCATTTCAATTATATTTTATAATTCATATTTCGCTACAAGATAACAAATATTATTTTTCATAATTGAATGTAGAGGAGCTATTGCAGGTAAATCTGAAAACTTCATTAATTTATTTTCATTTTTAAATTCTACGATGTATGCATGAACATGTTCGTCGAAAGTTATTTCTTCAAATATTTCCAAATTGAAATGAATTTAATTTTTTAAATGAATAATATCTTTAATTTTACCAAATTCTATTTCGCTCTCTTTCATACAAATAACAATAAATGTTCCTATCTTGTAAATAGTATTGCAAATTTCTACTTGATCGTAATTTTGATTTAGATCATGCTTAAATTCATCAAAAAAATGAGCTTCTCTTTCCTTTTTTTTTGAGTGATCCAAATATAACTTTCGATTTATAAGTAAAATTATGTACCATTTCACAAAGTTTTAACGCCTGTTTTTTCGCTATTGTTTTTAATAAATTTTTCGCATTGTTACTTGAATTAGCATTACGTTTTATCAACTGATGAAACGATTCGAATCGCATACTCCAAAATTTAACAATTGGTCCATTATTCAATAAAATTCTGGGATAATGTATCATAAAATGTAATTTTGGTTTTAGTACTCCATACAGTTTGATATATAATTCATGTAAATTTCTTATTAATTCTTTTAATCTCACAGCATCTGACCGGACTACTCTTGGTGACATTAAAATATCTAAAATTCGGCGAGATAATTTGTATAAATTCCATTGATCACTTGACTTAGGAATTAGGTCACCTACAATTACACCTAAATAACGCATGAGTTGAAGCATTTCCGATGCTGAAGTTTTTAAATGTAATTCATTTTTTCCTTGAACTTGTTTAATTTCTTGTGGTTTATTTTCTGAGTCAAAATCAAAATTCGCAATTCTAATATTAAGTTCATATAAGGTAAAATATTGTTTTTCAAAAATAAAAAATTCCAAAATAGCTGTTAAAATAAATACACAAGCTCCTTCGAGAAAATCGTGCATCATATCGACGGCCACATTTTCCGTAACATGAAAATCATTTACTTTGTGGAATGCACAATATTCTTTGATGCCTGATTCTTTTACTTTCCTCAATGATAAATCATAATCGTAATTACATTTATTTCTTAACATTGCCTTGTTTTCTACGATCATTTTTTGACAATCTTGAGAAGAAGCTTGACAAATACGACAGTAAAATTTTGCTCGAAATGATTCAACAAAACCTAAAATCCCATTCAAACCTAGATTGTCTCCTAGAATCAAAACTAGTTGGAACTTCATGCGCACTAACTTATTTTCAATATTGATCAGAATGCCTTCTTTTCGCAAAAAGTTCAATTCATCAATTAGTATTTTAAATACATTTTCATTGGTACTTAATTTTTTATCATTAGTATAAAAAATCGTTGAAAAAATAATGCTATTTAGACAAGAAGCGATGTTTGATGGTAAACATGCGATAGAAGCGTATACAGTGCCAAATTTATTTTTACCAGCGTGACTTCCTATAGCATTTCCTACCTCTAGGTCGTCATAAAAAACATAAAGTGGCAAAACTATATCATTCGCGAATTTTTTTTCATACTTACTAGGAGAGTATCAGACCTCCGGATCACGGATTTTGCTCAAACTTTGTGATAAGTTTTTAGATGTCAAAATATGAAAGGAAACAGAATTTTAGACCCCAACGCTCAATATTTCCCTAGTTACAGGCAATTAAAGAATATCTACTAAGTTTCTAAAGTTACTAGATTTTCAAACGCTTACAGTTCCTTAGCATTGATACTTAGGAGCATGAAACTTTTTTCAAATGAAAGCTGAGCTCAAACTCTTTCGAAATAGTAGTTATAGCATGTCAAAATAATATTTTTTCTCAAAGTTATAGCGTGATAAACATTGGACCTGATTTTTCTGTTTAAAACATTAATTAATAAAAAAAGCTGAAACTGGGTCTAATGTTTATTAAGATATAACTTTGAGAAAAAATATTATTTTTACATGCTATAACTACTATTTCGAAAGGATTTGAGCTCAGCTTTCATTTAAAAAAAGTTTCAAGCTCCTAGTTATCAATGCTAAGGAACTACATGCGTTTGAAAATCTAGTAACTTTTTTAATGATTTTCTTTAATTGCCTGTAACTAGGGAAATATTGAGCGTTGGGATCTAAAATTCTGTTTCCTTTCATATTTTGACATCTGAAAACTTATCCCAAAGTTTGAGCAAAATCCGTTATCCGGAGGTCTGATACTCTCCTAGTTAGTAATCCATAGGTCAGCTTGCAAAATATTTGTTATAATTTTTGAATGTTTATCTAAATTTTTTATGTAATTAAATATTTCCATAAAAAGTCCAGGTATTTCTAAAAACACTTTCAAACTTTTTTTCAAAGGAATATATACGGCGTACATACAGTCAGGTATCATTCGATTTCCATCCTCTAAAATTTTCAATTCATAAGATCTACCAATGAAAAACTCCTTTTCATCAATTAAGCCTCTTTCACGTAGGTAAAACGTTTGCATTCAGTGTCAATATATTCAAAAATGTTCATATGTTCTTTAAAGGCTTTTTCTATACGTTGAAAAGAATGCGGAGAAATATTTTCTTCTTTAAGAATATCTAAAATATCGGTTTTCAAAGATAATACATAGGTTGATTTAATAAAATTTTCAAAATAACTTATCATATCTTGTACAATTTTTCGTGGTGAAGTTGGATCTGCATATGAGAGTTAAAATAAATCCTAATATATGATTTAAAATCAGCGTATAATCCATTATAAAATATTCAATATAAACTATGATGTGAAATTCTAAAGAATAGGTTATTTTGAGCTTTTTATAAAGACAATGAATCAAAAACAATATTCTATTATCATTTACAGAAAAAACAAGAAAAACATTAACTATTTTGATCTTAACTTTCAAAATTTATAATAACTTTTTTACTTTTACACAATATTGTGTTACAAACTGTGAACTTGCTCTTTTAAAACTGAATTTATAAATAACTTTTTCGATAAACGACCACACATAGTCAGACACATACGGGAGTTTTCGCAAAGCTGTTAAACATTTGAAACATTTTTCTACAACAACCATACAATTATCATACGAATATTTTTCACCATTTATAATTAGATAAAATTGTGTGCAAGGTAAATCGCCGCAAAAAACAAGATACGGTAAAATTTCAATACTACGCTCTTCTAACCACTGCTCGTACGATTTAATTTCTGCGTCAAAATTTTCTAATTCCTGTAAGGAATATCCAAAATTATTAATATATAAGAACAATAAAAAAGACTCCAATTTATTCTACGAAAAAAAATTTTTTTAATATCATTACATTAAAAACCGTTAAAAAAAAAATAAATTGAAAAAATAAAAATTCTATACAGAAATATTAAAAATTCATTTTTGCACCATGGGTATTTTAAAAGAATTGTTTTTAATGTAATGTAGTTATAAATAATATCATATTCTACAGAATTTTTTTACCTTAACATGCAGAATGAAGCACTGAGAAATTTTTTCCTTTGACAAAGTAACAGTCTGGTTACCTATTTGACACGTTTTTGATGTCTGTATAGACAATGGAATTAAAAATAAAGCTAATAAGCTATTATGTTCACCTACAATAAAAAAATCTAATTTGATGAATCAGTTACATAAATCATTTTTTAAATATTATAAAATTTGAAATTAATGTCACCTGTAGCAAGTAAATCTTCATGTCGATTTAGAAATTCTTTCACTTTATCATTTCTTGATTTTTTGGCAATTGAAATTACCACGTTTGCTACTTTTGGCCAATTTGAAAAAAATAAATTATTGTAGTCGGAAGGTGACAAATCTTGTTGAATCAAGTTTTCATTAGTGAATTTCTCAATAATTTTTTGAAAATCACTTTCAAGCTACAAGTTAAACCAAAAATTAACTAAAAATTATAAAAAATTTTCTATTTGGTAGATTTTCAATTAACGTATGATATAAATTTATTTTTTTATCATACAATAATTTAGAGTATTTAAAAAACAAGTGATAAATATATAACTTACTAATATTAATGAGACTGGAGCGCATAGACATGGAAAGGTTTTAAAATATGTTGCTATGGATACAAGCTTAACCATTTTCTCTTTTTTTTCAAGTAAATCACAACGTTCTGCAAACGATTCTTCCCAGTGTTTTATCACGTCAATCAATGGGTATTTTTCTCGGTTCGAATCAGTCAAACATGAAAGAAAATTACTTGCCACATTATCCAAAACAAACATTATTTATAGATATGTATATATATAATATATGTGTGAAAAAATAATTTTTCATACTGATGTCGATTTCTTTACGTTGCACTTGTTGAGCTTTAAAATCTTTTTGTGGTAGTTTATGAGCGATACGTAACTAGCTTCTCACAACTTTATAATAGTTGTATAAAAAGCCTTTTGCACCTGTCTCTTGATTTTTTTCAGCAATACGAGGCACGTAAAATAAATCTATATCTTCTGTTGGAAACAGTTCTATTGCTTGCTCACGAATTTCCTTGAAAAAATCTTTACTTATTCTGTAGATAACAATTAGAAATATATTAATTTGTAATCCAAATTCTTGTTCCATCACTTAAAATTAATAAAAATCACTATATAATTCAATCTTGTATCATACACACAGAGAAAAAAGTCAATCAAATAATATCTATATAAATGAGACTTCAATGGCCTTTGCTGTTCAAATTAATATTTGTTTTTATTTACGACGTTTCGCCTTTATTTTTCGGAGAAAGGCCTCTTCAGGTTCTACAAAAATATTAACATAAAAAGAAACAAAAGTTAAAACAAATTAACGCAATATAGTCGATGCAACTAAGCATACACACACAATATAAAAAAAATTGATAAAAATCATATAAGGCTTGCTTATATGACACTTATTTCAAATATGTAAAGTATATGTGTTATTTTTAATAAACTTACAATTCATAAGATAGACTATTAATAAGAATATACATCATATGTTTAAACAATACATTGTTCTCAAAGATTGCAAATAACCGCAACATTCGTCGCTTAGTCAATTATGATATATGTAACAATTTATATATATCAAATAATCAAGTGAAGGTATGTATAACAGACCTAAACTTAAGGGTGTCAACACAAATAATATCTATTCTAAAATTCGGAAATTTACTTTCTAGGTATTATAACCTTACTTGTATTTTATTGGATCTTCTTTAATTTTATTCATAATAATTAAATTTTTTAATCTACTATAATCTAAATTTTTCGTGAACTTATATTTATCAAGTACAAGCTGTCCTTCGAAAGAGGCATTCAAAAAATGAAACAATTCGTTTTCAACAAATGTAAAATCCGCTAAAAATATACAATATCTGTAGCATTTTAATATGAAACTGCAAAAATAAATTTATAATTTACGCAAGCACTAATTTATTCATACATCGTTCTTCAACATTAGTTTCACTGGGAATTGTTGAAAGATTTTCTGATGTTGATGCATCACTCAAAGTAAGGTTACTTTTACCATGCTCAATTTCATCCTCACAAATTTCCATCGTTTCTACTACGTTTTGCTTATCTAAACATGCGTTTATCTGACCCTTTTCAAAATTATATTTTGAAATAAATTCAATTAGATAATTCGAATTACCTTTAAGCAAAGTGCAAATTTGTGCATCACTTAATGCAAAAAAATCTTCATTCGTTATACCGTTTTCTAAACCACAAATTTATTAAAATCAACTTAAATATCGTAGTATTTAAAAAATAAATTTTACATTGTGCAAAAATAAAGAATTACTGTTGAATTCAATATAAGATAGCATGTTTTACAAGTAGAAAATTTTTTAGTTAAAAAGTACTTACTTTCAAAAACTGGCAGCAGACAAAGCAGATGTTGATATTTATTAAAAAATTTTTTCATTTTTATAACTAAACTTTCATATAATTAATATAAATGTGCTTAATAATTAAGAAAAATAGTTGAGATGATAAGGTTATTTTCGGAGTAGTTTTTCACTTCGATACCGCGCAGTAACGTTGCCACAACAGCGGGATTCTGCAATTCTCTTGTTTTTGAACGGCATTTATTCGATTCCGGTACAGCAGAGCTCTCGAAATTGCGATACGAGAATTGCCTCGTGTTTTGATCAGGAGATGTATTCCCGAGTACAATAGCTGCATTAATGTTCTCTCAGTGTACATACATTTTTTCTATTGCTTATTGATCGTATAAAGAAGTTCGAAAAGTACAAAAATGCGATCTTGCTAAGCTTGAGAGCCTTAATTTTTGACATATTTCTTTCGATAGATCCTTTTTTTTCTTTTTAGATTGTAAAAAGAAAATCAACTATAAGATATTCATAGTCATTTTAAGACCCTCGCAATAATGTTTGATTAATGGAAATCGGATAATTTTTACTTGATTTAGACTAAAATATTGTTCATTTTATTCAATTTTATTTGACTTTGTTGTCAAACTCGTACGTTCGAGAATAAAAATTGTCAATCATGAAATTTCCATTTTTGCAAATAGATAATTTAAAAATTTTAGCTTAAGAGCATGACGAAGCTGTCCGCCTTCTAATAATATTTCCAATCCTAACTTATGAATAAACGATGCGTTTAATCGAGTTTTTTTGTTACAAAGAAAAAATTTGTAAAATTAAACTCTAGTGCGGACAACTCAAGAAATCCACCAAAATATTATACATACAAAGTTATAATAAAAACTTTCAATGTATCGTATTTTAAGGTTAGGTTTGTCGAGTTTGATATCTAATTTCCAATGCAAGCTCTTAAAAAAATAATAAGTCCAAATGATTTTTTATTTTAGCAAAAATTATTGTATTAGTATAGCTTTAGTGCGGACAAGTCATTATATTTGTTTAATTTAAGAATTTAAAAAGATATTGATAAAATAAAAAAAGCAAAACTCGATTATTGCAGTTAAGTTTAAAAAAGTAAGGCTATTTAAATTTATTAAATTATTGAATTTTTATCTGCAATTTCAAATAACTAAACATTGGGTTTGAAAATCTTAATTAATTTAAAATTTTATTAGCAGTAATCAAAATTAAAATATTGTTTCAACAATCAATAAATAATTCAATTATAAGTGCATACTTCATTTAGGTGGTGAAAAAATAACATTTTATTAATTTTTATTTTATTTAATGAATTTAGATTTAAATAAAAAAGATATCAATACTTACTAGGTTTAAACAAAAATTTTAATTAAGTTATAGTTTATTATGAAGTAAAATAAAATCGTAGATTATTTTTTTATCGATTTAAATTATTTAAAAAAATCCTCTAGTCGATAAAATTAACTGGAATTGTTACGATTAACTCTTTATTGTGCGTAAATTACAGATATTTTCTGTCGATAATAATAGTATGTTATTCACCAAGGGAGTTCATTTAAAAAATGTCCTAAATCGTACGTAATTGTCACCCGAGCCGAAGGCGAGGGTGAGAAACATACGATTTAAGGCATTTTTAATTAACTTCCGTGGTGAATATACAATTTTTTTACACGAGGCGCGAATAGTGGGTGCTTTTTATTCTGCCGGTAGGGAGAAAAGTACCCACTTTTCGCGCAGAGTGTAAAAAAATGTAATAATGTTACAAATATGATGATAAAGTAATAAAATTTTATTATAGTAATAATTTGAAGTGAAATTTTATAATTTTTTATCATATAATTAGAATAAAATACTGTTTATTTACTATCAGAAAACCATGTTTTACTTTTAGTCAATTCTTCAAGCAAATAAACTTTTTAAAAAAAGTTTATTTTAGGCAAATTTGTGTATTGAATAATAATGTGTTCTTTAAAACATTTTAAATGCAATATCTTGCGGTTATTTTAATTTAGCTCTAAAAAGTATTGAAATCAATTAAGTGATCTCAAATATATACTTTTAGTTTGATTTATCTCTGATACCGTTACGAGCCTTGGTGTTGTGCTTGACGCTAAGTTGTCTTGGGAGCCGCACATTAATATGGTGACTAAAAAATTTAATAGGATAATGTATAGTTTACGGTTCTTTTGTCGGTACAGGCCCGGCGTAAACAACTCGCAGCCACCTTGCTGTTTCCGCACCTCGACTACAGCTCAGTAGTTCTGCTTGATGCTTCGCAGGGGTTGAGAAGACAATTACAAAGACTACAAAATTCATGTGGGAGATATGTATTAGGCGTAGGAAAGGGCGATCATATCTCTCCTCATAGAGCTGCGCTTGGTTGGCTGCGTACTGATTCAAGGAGACAGTATTTTATGGTTGTGCTTATGTACAAAATCGTGCGCATGAATACTCCCGAGTATCTAGTAAGTCTCTTCACTAGATATGTACCTAGGGTAGCCACTAGGGGAGAGATTAAGGACTTCGCGGTGCCCTTCATGCGTACTGAAACTGGAAGAAATTCCTTTCAAGTTCAAGGTGCGCATTTTTGGAACTCCCTGCCTACTGATATAAAAAATCTTCCATCGCTCGGCAGGTTTAAGTCGGCTTTGAGGAGGTACTTACTCGACCTCAAATGAAATTAATTTTAAGTATTTTAATTTTTATGTTAATTTATTTTGTTTTGTCCTATATATAGATTTAAGGTGTAAAAGTATTTATTAGCGTGAATGATGTATGAATGTATGCGGAAAGAATAAGTGGTTCTGTTTTTATTAGAAGTCATGACATCTTTGGTATTAAGTTTTTATTCTTTAACCCTTTCAGAACCAATGTACATTACAATGTACATTGACATTTTTTGGTTTTTTTGAAATTGTGCAAAAGTAGCTTCAAATTTTGTAAAAAAAATATGTGTATTAGATTGAAGTGGACTATTTCCGATCTCAAACTGAGGGCCTAAGTTATTATATCTTTGATAGAAACTGAGAAAACTTGGAAAGAAAAAAAAAAAAAATTTTTTTATTGCAAAAATTGCTTAATAAATGAACACTTATCATCGCTAAATGGTTATCAGAACTTTTCATGATGAAATAATAATTCCGTTCTGAAAGGGTTAAATGTTATTATTATTTTATTTTTTAATTATTTACTATTACTTTGTTATTGTATTGTCCAATTTTATTTTTATTGATGTCATGACAGTGATTCCTCTTTTAAATTATGTATTTTAATTCAATGACTGATAGATATTTAAGACTGTTTTTTATTGTAATTTATGTTTTCTGCGTGTATTTAGAATAGTCTCTGATATCACTTTTACATGGTGACTTACTGATACAGTATTATATATTAATTTTTATGTCGTCGTACCAGGTATACGGCGTTGTATGTGCAAAGCTAGTTAAATGGGTATTGGGGCTACATACATTTCAATTAGTAGCAGAACTATATTAAGTTTGCTATACTTCACATAAAAAATATAGATGATTCCATACCTCACATGGTGACGTATGGAGTCATCTATACATCACACTATAAGGTAGTATTTAGCTATGAAGCGTTTGCCAAAGTCGTAAAATTGGTTAGTTTAATCGGCGTGTTTTGTTTTTTCTTTTGACATTTTCTTATTTAATAAATTTTAAAAAAATATGGGATGAAAAAAAATTTGAGTAATCATAAAAAAAATTATTGCAAATAATGAACAAAATTAGTACAAATAACAAAAAATAATAATTATAGTGAAAGTGAGACAGTGAAGAAAAAAAATTAAATATAAAATTTGCGTGATCAGCTTGTCAAATTTGTGACACATCAATGACGGTTCCGAAGACGATCCGCATCTATCCTGTTAGCATACATTTATTCAAATTCCAATCAAAAGAAAGAAGGATTGCGAATTTGTATATTTATAATTTTGTAGTCCCTCATACCTGCTACAACGACATAAAATTATCCACGCCATTTGGGAGTAAGAAGGATGAATACGGGGCGAATTTGTTGCTCGAACAGCAGTCATTCTCGCAACGAACTCGCCCCGTATTCATCCTTCTTACTCCCAAATGGCGTATATAACTATAATAATTGACTGTGATATCTTATCTTATTATGTGCAATACTTTATATAGAATTATTACTTATTATTTCATGTATTACACGCCTTTTTGTACTCTTTTTACAAAATAAATCAATATCTATCTATCTATCTATCTATAATTTTAGCTAATGAAAGTTCTAAAGTTAGTTAAACCATCTGCAAGTACTTTTTAATGTTTTAATTTTTTTAGCAATATGAAATTCATTAAATATACACTATATTGTTTTAATTATTTCTTAAAGATATATACTGTTCCCGTCTTTTTATTATAAAAATAATAATAATTTGTTTTGTTTATATTTTTCTAATAATTTGAACAAAAGATTTTTCAATTGTTGTTTATAGACAAACTGTTTATTTTAATGAAAAGATAATTATTAGAAGTATATAACATCGCTGTGTTAATCAATTTGTGAAATATTCTTAAAAACGTAAAATTTACGACATTATGTGTGTGAAAAATATAGTTTTTTCGCCTCCTTACTTCATGATTTGAACTTTGGAAATGTGCGACGTCCACTATTGAAATCAAGCAATGCAAACTTTGACATTTGGTATATCACAATAAGATATCATTTAATAGATGAATTTTATTGCCACACCGAAAACACCAGACGTTTAATTAAAGTATACAGTAGAACAAAGTTTTTTGTCATACAGTGCGTCCCATAACCATAAAACCACCTAAGATTTGGATGAAACTTTTATCGGAATGTCGAAAAGAATTGCGATATCGTTTTAAAAACTATGGAATATTTTTAAAAACTAATCTCAAAAGAGAAAAAATGTCATTTGAACATTTATTTGAAACTTTAAAAGTTTCTTTACTGTAACAATTACAAAATCAACATAAATAACACTTTTTATTTTGTTAGATTAGATTAGATATTGTTTTATTTTGTATTATAATAACAAAAAGTGCGTGTAAAATTACAGTATGATATCATAGTCATAAAACATAATAGAGATAATAATACTGTAATAGTGAGTCAATAAATTAAATAAAAGTGATATCACAGATAATACGAATAAATACACGCAAAGAGTGTAAATAATATAATTAAAAATCAGTCTCAAATAATTATCAGTCAAAAGAATTACATAAAATCAAGCGTGTAAAGAGCGCAGTCGAAATATCAGCAGTATATAGTAAATTAAAATCACAGAACAAGGTTGAATGTACAGTAATATACAAGTCAAGCTTATAAAAATATAATCATTCACTCTATGCACATACATCCTACAATCACGCGAATAAATACAATCATGCCTTAAATCTATAAAAGGTACATCACATAATGAATTAACACATATGATATAGTTCGAAAATAATACTGTTTAATCGAGGTCGAGTAAATACCTCCTCAGAGCGGCTTTAAACCTGCTGATTGATGGAAGATTTTTAATATCAGCAGGTAGGGAGTTCCAAAAATGCACACCTTGAACTTGAAAGGAATTTCTTCCAGTCTCAGTGCGCATGAAGGGCACCGCAAGATCTTTAATCTCTCCCCTAGTGGCTACCCTAGGTACATATCTAGTGAAGAGACTAAATAGATACTCGGGAGTATTCATGCGCACGATTTTGTACATAAGTACAGCCATAAAATACTGTCTCCTTGAATCAGTACACAGCCAACCAAGCGCAGCTCTATGAGGAGAGATATGATCGCCCATTCCTACGCCTAATACATATCTCACACATGAATTTTGTAGTCTTTGTAATTATCTTCTCAACCCCTGCAAAGCATCGAGAAAAACCACTGAGCAGTAATCAAGATGTGGGAACAGCAGGGTGGTTTCGAGCTGCTTACACAGAGCCTTAGTGGTGTACCGACGGAAAATCCGCAGGCTATGAATTACTCTATTGAATTTTTTAGTCAACATATTAATGTGTGGTCAAAAAGTAGTAGTAACGTGATAAGTTTCCTGTCTAGACCTGACCTTATATCGTCTGTAAGCTGAAGTGCAGCAGTCTGCGTAGAATGGTTTTTCCTGAAGCCCTTCTGCATAGGATCGAGCAATTTTTGGGATGTAATGTACTCCTGCAGTTGGTCATGGGCGATCTTCTCAAGAACCTTTGAAAGAAAACATAAGATGGCTATAGGCCTAAAATCTTTTGGCTGCTTAGGTGCAGTACACTTTTTCAATGGTATAATACGTGCTTGCTTCCAACGGCAAGGGAAGACCCTCCGTGCAAAAGAGGAGTTGAACAAAGTCACAAGATGTTCACCAATAAATGGTAAAGCTTTAACTATCACGCTTTGCGGAATGCCATCCTCACCACAAGCCTGTGAGGAAAAATATAAAATTGCAAGAACAACATCATTAAAACTAATTTGTTTAAAGGTAAACCCACTCTCATTGCATTGAGAAAGAATTCTCAATCGCTCTTCACTATCCTCCTGCGGCGAGACTGACACCCCAGCAAAGTGCGCATTAAGCTCATCCGGAGTGAATCCATTCAAATCCTCTTGAGGTCCGGATAGCAGTCCCAGGTCTCTCAACTCCTTCCAGACATTACCACCCGCAAGAGCATCAAACAGTCTATTGTGAATATAAGCAGTCTTAGCATGGTCCGTGCGTTCGTCTACCACCCTACGCAACCTCAGAAATTCAAGGAGATACTGCTTGTTCTCTGTTCGTTTGTATCTACGATATGTAGCATCTCTCTTACGCCGCATCTGTGACAAATCTTCATCTATTCATGGAAACTTATTCTTATTAGGCTTGAGCGCTTTCAACGCCGCCAAATTCTCGATTGCAGTAGTGAGATTGTCACAGAGACAACCAAGTGCATATTCAGGGTCAACTGTGTCAGTCATAAGCGGCGTCCAGTCGCAGCCGGCAAGTTTCTCTCCCAATGCAGTCGGACAAATATTTTTATAGTTTCTATACATGATAGGTTTTCGATCTAAAGTTATAGTGTTGCAAGGCAAACAGACGTCAATCAAATTATGCCGACTGTGAAAGCTTGCCGGTAGGTTCCGTGCATCAAGCACCATGTCATTGTCATCGACAAAGATCAAGGCAACTCCTTCACCATGCAAGTTTCTGTCCTGTCTAAACACTTTTTACCCCCCGACTCGAATGACGTCATCCGATACAGACGGACCCAGCCAGGTCTCAGCAACTCCAAATATGTCGTAAGAATGATAACCACTTAAAATTGGCTCATATTGGGCAAGTTCACGCACTTGCCCAATATGAGCCCTCGAAGAGGTCACATTCAGGAAGTACGCGCGCAGTTCACCCCTCCTCCCGATTCGACTCTCCGAAGAGGACCAGTGCAGTCATTGGTGAGAAGCTCTATTTAAGGATATTGCATGGTTTTTAATTAATTACTGATTCGAGCTCATCCCACTATTGTGAGGTTTAAATTTATCATTATCAGTGGATCTATTATTCGTTAGAACTTCATCGTGTTTCCCAATATCAGTCACGTTAACATTTTTCTGTACAATACATTTAGATTTATCTAATATTTCATTAAAATCATGTTTACTTTCAAATCTGTGTACTTTCTCTCCTCTTTCACTCCTCATCATAAATTTACCACTTCTATGCCAAACAAACTTGCAACCTTTAGCATACTTTTTAAGATTTTTAAATTTAATATATTTATCTTTTTCAAGATACTCATTTATATATATATTTGAGAATGGTGCTTGGTGGTAGAAAAACTGCCGAGGAGGGATGATCCAGATCCGCTGTCGAAAAACCCGTTAATCTATGCCTATCCATAAATATCTTCTGCGCCAAGTTATCTCCAGGAAGTCTGACCAATAATGAGAACGCAACACTCGGACCGCCAACGATCTCACGCTTAGCAGACATTCTGTCCTTATTTTTATTTTCAGAATAAGAGATTTCAGTAGCAGATACAATATGTATATCGCCCATTCTCTGCCAAATCGAAAGACAAAAAATTTTTTTTCGCTAAAAATGAGTAAAATGGTTGTTTTTTATATTATGGACCATTCAGAATTTTTATAGATCTCTTTGGTACATATTTTCAAAGCTACAAAGCTTCAAAGTTGGGCTAAAACCATATTTTTGACATTTTTGACTAATTTTAGGCTTAAATTACTTAGTTGGGTTGCGTTTTGAAAATATATTACTGAGAAACTTTTTTGTTCAAAATATTCTAAATTTTGAGAAGAAAGTAATTCATAAGTGCTAATGTAGCCATCCGCTGAGTTGAAGTCATTTAAAACATTGAAATACCACTTGTCAAGGTTTCGATTCATGATACCATGTCCAAAAAACTCATCGAAGCAGGTAATATATGTATAAATATGGCCTAAAATTTTTAGAGTGGACATGCCTGGCGATCCCTTGGAAAGAATAAAAATGTAATTAAAAATAATAAAAAATGTGATTTTTAGATGAGTTTCTTAAGTTTGAAACTTGAAATTATTTCAAAATAATTTGCAAAATGATACTACGCAAGTTGTATTAAAATTAGTTAATTCACTTTTTTTTTACAGAATTGATGACTCAATTTCAGCATTATCAAATATGTGTTATTGTGAAGTGGGATAAAAGTTGAAAATAAATAAATTGACGTTATGTGTCTATTTATGAAATCTTCTTATCAATGATAAGTTAAAAAAATCTTATAATTGTTTAAGAAATTGCATTTCCATATTATTAGTATACATTTATTGTAATTTAAGTGAAAATAATTTTGAAAATTGTTATGGATGAACGTAGAAGTGTTAAATATATTTTTTCTTATCCCCTGGCGAAAAGTACGTCGAAAGACGTCTACTTTCTGAGAGAGAAGTTAAGCATTATCTACGGCGACTCGGCGCACTAGCGATGCGCAATCGTGTTGACGCTCTGTTTTTCACGGCAGTTAAGAATAGAGAGGGCTACGTCTATCCTTCTCTGTCCGCCGGCGTTAGACATTGACTCTCTCCCTCTCTCTTTCTTTTTCATACAGAATAGAGAGGGTTGCGTCTATCCTTCTCTGTCCGCCGGCTTTAAGAATTGACTCTCTCCCTCTCTCTTTCTTTCTCTTATATGTACAATAAAGGTAGCCGCGAATGGAGGGGGCTATGTCTAGCCTTCTTTGCCGGTTACAACAAGCAGTATATCTTTTTCTTTATTTTTCTTATATAGTAATTTTAAATATTTTATTATTAAAACCTAACTTGTTTTATTTTGTGAATTATAAATTGCAGTGTGTTATAAAGTGTGTAAATTATAAAATGTGAGTGAAATATTGATGGTTTATTTTAATGATTTATCATCAGTGGGAGAGGGGCAGAGAAGGATAGAGCATACTCGGTCAATAGCAGCAAGCGATTCATCGCGGTATTTTTATTTTAATGATTTATCATCAAAAACGAATCATCACAACGGGTAAGTTGGACGTACTTTTCGCCGGGAATAAGAAAAAATCGTATATTCACCTCGGGAGAGAAGTTGACCATCAATTGCTCGCGTATTTGCCCCCTCGCTGCGCTCGGGGGCAAATCTTACGCGAGCATTTAATGGTCAACTTCTCTCCCTAGGTTAATAATATACTATTATGGGGATTTCGACTTGTACAACCTCAAAAAATATGGTATATCAATACATCTAAAACTGACATGAGTTTAATCGTATATCACTGACAATGAGAATGAATTAATTTAATATTAATATATACCAATGTCTATGACATGCTAATTTTAATTATTCGTTCAAATGGCTCCTAAGTTTTTATACATGATTAGATTCAATTATTGTTGTCACATTATTGGATAAATTCAAATTAAAATGAAAATCAATTTTCATCAAATGAGAATATTATTTACCAATGTGAATAAAATAAGCTACTCTAAAAAAATACAGCAAGAATAAGAATCAATGATTTTCTAAAACTTAACTTAAGAATATAGATCAATAGGTACTTTAATTTCAACAAGACACGAGAAATAAAATTCAAGTCAGTGTCTATCGAGATTTTTTAGTAGGGTATACACTTGTGGCTTGAGATTTGTTTAATTGAATTTATGACTTGAATTATAAAAAAGCATAAAAACACAAGCACTTTGCTTTTATAAAAAAGAGTTACCAGTTAAGGACTGTTTCATAGAGGATTTCCATAGCTGAATCCAATATGTGTCTAACATCAAATAGACTTGTCTACCATAGTATTGAATAAAATAAGCTACTCTAAAAAAATACAACAAGAATTAAACCGACGCATTGGCTGAGTGGTTCGGCGCGCGCCAGGCGATCTGCAAAGTTAAGCAGCTTTGGCGTGCAGTACTTGGATGGGTGACCGCTCCAAGGATCTGTGCGTTCAAACTGGACTTGCTTTGTGTGACGGTCGCTTGGGCGTGCTGACCACATGACAATGTGAGCGGAAGGTGTGTCAAATACGGTGTAGGTATTGTGGTTCAAGGACGCCTAATACCGAATCTGCTATATACACCGACCCATTCCGGAGAGGGTTTTCCCAGGTTTTATCCTACTGGGTTTGCCTATGGGTTTTCCCCTCTTCACGGGCATTACCCTGGGCGAATGCGGAATGGGACGGGGTAAAATGGGACGGGCAAAAAACAAAAATCGAAAATTGGAAGTTGTAAATAAAGGTGTGGGGTGATACGTTAAGATCGTAAAGATGAACGTGGAAGCCACCAAATTTTTTTTTTACAGCAAGAATTAGAATCAATTATTTTCTAAAACTTAACTTAAGAATGTAGATCAATAGGTACATTAATTTCAACAAGACACAAGAAATAAAATTCAAGTCAGTGTCTATCATCTGTAAGTCTATAAAAGAATATGATCATTTACCTGTTGTCCACATTTATATTATTCATCTGTACTGTTATTAATAGAATGCTCACTCACCCTGAATCACACTATTTATAACTTGTAATAAAAAAAAGTTATTACTAACAAGGAGAGTGTTCCACCTTCGGGTCACCGTTTTTGCTCAAATTTTGGGAATGTTTTCTGGGTGCAGAAATATGAAGAAAGCCAAAATTTTAGAGGCCAACGCTCAATATTTCCCTAGTTACAGGCCATCGAAGAAAATCACTGAAAAAGTTACTAGATTTTCAAACGCTTATAGTTCCTCAGAATTATTAGCTAGAAGCTTAAACCTTATTTTAAATGAAAGCTGAGCTTTAATCCTTTCGAAATAGTAGTTATAGCATATCGAAATATTATTTTTTCCCAAAGTTAGAGCGTAATAAAGATTGGACCTGAATTTTTTGTTTAAAACATTAATTAATAATAAAAGCTAAAATTATAGTCACGCCGTTGCCATTATAAATATATAGTTTGCAAGCAGTATCGTGTAAACAATATTACGTCGATAGTATTATTTTAATCAAATATATGTAGTTTAACGTGGTCATCAAAATTTTATTCTTATTATTATTTGTTTTACTTTAATCTAAAAATTAGGTAAACATTCTATTTAATTTTATAAACTGTAGAATATTATATATCTTTAAAATATTTATGTTAGTGAAATTGATGTAGATCTGTCTGATATTCGACAAAGGTTATTCTAATTATTGCCTATAAAACAATATCGAGTGAGGAGATACCACTTGACGAGGTGGAAGTTGTGCATATTGAAAAAAAAGATGTATAGGTTATAATAGATGCTGCAAGCCATTACCCAGTGAAGAAGTTTGTTCAACGAAAACGTTGCGCAAAATATCAAACGAAATTTTGAAAAAGTTTAATGAAAAATATAATTCAGAACGTCTGTTAACATCTGACGATAGAATTTGTGCTAAATGCAGAAAGAAAATGTATGTTGTCTGCGTTTCAACTGAGTCATCACCAGGTAATTTTCTCTATTCAAAATATTTTTACAATTTTATTATTTTTATTACTTGAATAATTTTCTATAATTTTTAATTATATTATAGGCACGTCTCAAAATATAGAATCACCAGAAGATCCATCAAATATTCCCATGCTTGTGGAAGAGCTTTTACAAGACCACGAGTATGAAGCAAATGTTCCTGTAAATGATTTGCAGATGTTCATGGATTTATTAGCGAATTTAAAGATGAAATATCACAATAAAGAGACATCTAAAATAGAAAAAGTACAGATATTGATTCTGTTACCGTTAAGTTGGCCATACAGTGAAATTAAAAAATATTTTGACGCTACAAATTATATGATTAATTTGTCAAAAAAATTGCAAATAGGTGCAGGCCCTCTGTCAAAACCATCTGTGAAAAAAGGTAATTTATAATATTTATAAAAAAATAGTTGGTGAAAACATAAAACAATTTCAAACAAATTCAATAAATCATTCTAATTATATAAATGGAATGTAATTAAATTTGGTAATAATTGTTCAAATAGAATGTTGGTGCTTGAATATTATCCAGGTAAAAATTAATATCAGTCAAAAATAATTTCAGGACATTCTGTTTCTGATGCACACAAGCAAACTGTGATTAATTTTTTTTAAAGTGAAGAAAATACTTACATACTACCTAGCAAAAAAGACTGTGTTAAGTATAAGGATGTGGAGGGGAAATTTATTTATGAGCAAAAATGTCTTCTGCTTTGTACATTAAGAGAATTATACAGACTGTTTTGTGATTAATTTTAATCTAATATTTCTATAGGATTTTCTACATTTGCCAAATTAAAGCCAAAATGTTGTGTGTTAGCTGGTAGCAGTGGTACACATTCTGTATGTGTTTGTTCGATTCATAAAAATGTCAAGTTAATGATATCAGGTATTTTTGATTTCTTTTTAACACTTTTACTCGAATAGCAATTTTTGTAATATTAATTGAATAAAAACAATTTTTTAGGTTGTAATTTAGAAAAAATGACAGAAGGCTATTCTCACCAGTTTAAGAATTACAAAGATATTTTAGAATTTATCATTTGTAATGAAAATGAAATGTCAATGACATACAAATGCTATTTTGGTGACTGCGACAAATATCCTGGTGTTCAACGCTTAGAGTCTTACTTGATTATGATTTTTGGAAAGAAAGAAATTGAAGAAGTCAATTACGCGCAATGGATGTTTTCTCCTAGAGCCATTTTAAAAAATATTGTTGAAGATGTTAATGATTTTATATCTTCATTTTGTGACAAAATCCAAACCTTGATGCCACATGCTTACATTTCAAAAGCACAATCTGAATATTTTAAAAAATTAAAAAGTGAAATACAAGAGGATGAGATTATAGTATTTTAGATTTTTCAGAAAATTATGCTTTTATCGCTCAAAATGCTCCACAAGCATTTCACTGGAATAATGACCAGGCAACAGTATTTGTTACATATATTTATTATGTGGAACATACAAGATTATAAGGCAAGTCATTTGTAATAGTTTCAAATAACTTGGCTCATGATACTGTGGCAGGCTATACGTATCAACAACTACAGATTATATATCTGAAAGAAAATTTCAAAGGATTAAAAAGTATCCACTATTTTAGTGGCGGAGCCCCTCAGCAGTTTACAAATTTCAAAAACATTTTAAATCTTTATCATCATAATGATGATTTTGGAATATCAGCAGAGTGGCATTTTTTCCCAACTGCACATGTTAAGGCTGCATGTGATGGAGTAGGTGGTTCTATTGAAAGAGCCGCAGCTAAAGCAAGCCTTACACTTCCAGCAACGCAACAAATTTTGGATGCAGTTGTATTTTACGAATGGTTAAAAAATAAAAGAAACTATACTAATGTTGCTTTTGCCTACTCGCCACGAACAGATTACAATGAAAATTTTAAAAAATTGCAGAATCGTTTTAAAAATAGAAATAGAGTGAAAAACTTACAAAAACAACATTTCATTAGTCTAATGGAAAATGACTATGTGCAATGCAAATTATTTTCTGGTTCTGTAGAGTCTATTTAAGTAAATGTTATTCATTAATTATTATATTAACGTTTTTATAGTTTGATATATTGTTTCTTACATGATATTAAATTATGAAATATACTGTAAATAAAAAATTTGATATAAAAAATATTTTAAACAATTCTTAATTTGAAAAATTGACTGATTTGTTTAAAATAATAAGACTGATATAAATTTTGTTATAAATTTTTCTCGATTGTAAATTGGGCTATAAAAAGTATGAGTTCAGCGTAAGAGAGCATTCTTTTGATAACAGTAGAAGCGAATAATGTAGATGTGAATAACAGATGAATGACCTTTCAAGTTCATCTCTAAAAGATAAATTTAGCCTTAATTACAATAGCTACCTGATTATTCAGTACTATGGTAGACAAGTCTATTTGATGTTAGACACATATTGGATTCAGCTATGGAAATCCTCTATGAAACAGTCCTTAACTGGTAACTCTTTTTTATAAAAGCAAAGTGCTTGTGTTTTTATGCTTTTTTATAATTCAAGTCATAAATTCAATTAAACAAATCTCAAGCCACAAGTGTATACCCTACTAAAAAATCTCGATGGACACTGACTTGAATTTTATTTCTCGTGTCTTGTTGAAATTAAAGTACCTATTGATCTATATTCTTAAGTTAAGTTTTAGAAAATCATTGATTCTAATTCTTGCTGTATTTTTTTAGAGTAGCTTATTTTATTCACATTGGTAAATAATATTCTCATTTGATGAAAATTGATTTTCATTTTAATTTGAATTTATCCAATAATGTGACAACAATAATTGAATCTAATCATGTATAAAAACTTAGGAGCCATTTGAACGAATAATTAAAATTAGCATGTCATAGACATTGGTATATATTAATATTAAATTAATTCATTCTCATTGTCAGTGATATACGATTAAACTCATGTCAGTTTTGGATGTATTGATATACATTATTTTTGAGGCTGTCCAAGTCGAAATCCCCATAAAATATATTTAACACTTCTACGTTCATCCATAACAATTTTCAAAATTATTTTCACTTAAATTACAATAAATGTATACTAATAATATGGAAATGCAATTTCTTAAACAATTATAAGATTTTTTTAACTTATCATTGATAAGAAGATTTCATAAATAGACACATAACGTCAATTTATTTATTTTCAACTTTTATCCCACTTCACAATAACACATATTTGATAATGCTGAAATTGAGTCATCAATTCTGTAAAAAAAAGTGAATTAACTAATTTTAATACAACTTGCGTAGTATCATTTTGCAAATTATTTTGAAATAATTTCAAGTTTCAAACTTAAGAAACTCATCTAAAAATCACATTTTTTATTATTTTTAATTACATTTTTATTCTTTCCAAGGGATCGCCAGGCATGTCCACTCTAAAAATTTTAGGCCATATTTATACATATATTACCTGCTTCGATGAGTTTTTTGGACATGGTATCATGAATCGAAACCTTGACAAGTGGTATTTCAATGTTTTAAATGACTTCAGTTCAGCGGATGGCTACATTAGCACTTATGAGTTACTTTTTTCTCAAAATTTAGAATATTTCGAACAAAAAAGTTTTTCAGTAATATATTCTTAAAACGCAACCCAACTGAGTAATTTAAGCCTAAAATAAGTCAAAAATGTCAAAAATATGGTTTTAGCTCAACTTTAAAGCTTTGTGGCTCTGAAAATATGTACCAAAGAGATCTATAAAAATTCTGAATGGTCCATAATATGGAAAAGAACCATTTTACCAATTTTTAGCGAAAAAAAATTTTGTGTCCTTCGATTTGGCAGAGAATGGGCGATATGTATATATTTTATGATCTCTAACTATAAAACCAGTTGGAAAATTTCATCATAGAATCAGCGATGCCGATAGTGATAGCGTCAGAGCGGGAAATAAAAAAATTGGCAAAGTAAAAGTATTAAAAAAAAATACTTGTTATGATTTTATAGTTAATAATAAATTCAAAGAAAGAAAGTTACTGTAACAAAATAAATTTATTGCTCTTATTTATAATTTTTAAAATAATTTAAAAATTATGCAATATTTATAAATTATAAATAAGTGCAATAAATTAATTCTGTCATAGTAACTTTTTTTCTTTGAATTTATTATTAATTATAAAATCATGAAAAGTATTTTTTTAAATATTTTTATTTTGGAAATTTTTCAATTTCCTGCTCTGACTATCGGCTAGTATGGAGTTTTTGACTGTCACTAAATGTGTTCTAACGGTCAACGGTTTAAAATTCAATTTTCGTTGTTGGATATTTTTATTATCGCATTTACACATTTTATTATTATATTTAAAAGAAATTTATTATAATGCCGCGAGGTAAATACTTATCTGAACAAGAAAAAGGAAAAATCTTAGCGTATCGTGAAAGTAATATAAGTATTTGAGAAGTCGCTCGAAAACTTAAAAGATCGCACAATGTTGTTTTAAATTTTCTTAAAAATACTGCTTTTTATGGTAAAAATAAAAAAGAGGGACCAAAGAAAAAGGTAACGGCACGGATTAAGCGATAAATAATAAAAACAGCGAGTAACTCTACAAAAAGCTTACGAAAAATTAAAGAAGAATTGCAACTGGAAATTTCACGCAGTATGATTCATAGAGTAATTAAAAAGTCAGAACATCTCGTAAAACAAAAGTTGAAAAAAGCTCCAAAGCTATTGCAACGCTATAAAGAGGCTCGGCTTGAATTTGCAAGATTTAACATAAACACTGATTGGAATAAAGTAAGTAAATGAGTAAGTATTGTACTAATATCGTAACAATATTGTAAATCATGAATTGAAGTTTAGTTTATTTATTTATATTTCTGCCGTCCAAAGTATAAAAGTGGTTAACTACATTGGAATCCCATTGGAGTTAAGGTTTTCTTACTTTGGACGGCAGATTTCAAGGTTATTTTCTCAGATGAAAAAAAATTTAATTTAGACGGCTCTGATGACAATCACTCTTATTGGAGAGATTTGAGAAAGGAACCTCAGTATTTTTCACGCAGAAATTTTAGAGGCGGAAGCTTAATAATTTGAAAAGCTTTTTGTAAAAACGGGCTTCTACGTTTAGTTTTTCCATCTTGTAAAATGAATGCAACAGAATACATTGATGTACTGCAAGATCGATTACTACCCTACTGAAAAATATATATGAGATCTCACATGCGATCTCATATGAGATTTTGGCACAAGAACTCATATGAGATCTCATATGAGATCTCATTTATATTTTACATTTTCAACTCTACTAAAAAATATATATGAGATCTCATATGAGATCTCACATGCGATCTCAAATGAGATCTCACATGCGATCTCATATGCGATCTCATATCAGATCTCATATGAGATCCCGTATGAGATCTCATATATATTTTCTATTTTCAACCCTACAAAGAAATATATATGAGATCTCATATGAGATCTCACATGCGATCTCATATGAGTTCTCGCATGAGATCACACATTACAATCTCATATGAGATCTCATATGAGATCTCGTATGAGTTCTCGTGCCAAAATCTCATATGTGATCTCATATGAGATCTCATTTATATTTTACATTTTCAACCCCACTAAAAAATATATATGAGATCTCTTATGAGATCTCACATGCGATCTCAAATGAGATCCCACATGAGATCTCATATGCAATCTCATATCAGATCTCATATGAGATCCCGTATGAGATCTCATATATATTTTCTATTTTCAACCCTACTAAGAAATATAAATGAGATCTCATATGAGATCTCACATGCGATCTCATATGAGTTCTCGCATGAGATCTCATATTACAATCTCATATGAGATCTCATATGAGATCTCGTATGAGATCTCATATATACTTTATATTTTCAACCCCGACTGAAAAATCTATATGAGATCTCATATGAGATCTCATATGCGATCTCATATGAGATCTCATATATATTTCATTGTAGGGTTGAAAATAGAAAATATATATGAGATCTCATACGGGATCTCATATGAGATCTGATATGAGATCGCATATGAGATCGCATGTGAGATCTCATTTGAGATCGCATGTGAGATCTCATATGAGATCTCATATATATTTTTTAGTAGGGTTGAAAATGTAAAATATAAATGAGATCTCATATATATTTTTCAGTAGGGTTTAAATGAAAGCTGAACTCAAATCCTTTCGAATTAGTAGTTATAGCATGTCAAAATATTATTTTTTCCCAAAGCTAGAGCGTAATAAGGATTGGACCTAATTTCAGCTTTTATTGTTAATTAATGTTTTTAAAAGAAAAATCAGGTCCAATGTTTATCATGCTTTAACTTTGGGAAAAAATAATATTTTGACATGCTATAACTACTAATTCGAAAGGATTTGAGCTCAGCTTTCATTTAAAAAAAGTTTCAAGCTTGTAGTTATCGACGCTAAAGAACTATATGCGTTTAAAAATCTAGTAACTTTTTTAGTGATTTTCTTTAATTGCCTGTAACTAGGGAAATATTGAGTATTTATGACTATAACTTTAGCTTTTTCCATATTTTATTATCTGAAAACTTATCCCGAAGTTTGAGCAAAATCCGTGATCCGGAGGTGTGACACTCTCCTAGTAAGCCCATAAAATCTCAGGCCCCAATCTGTAAACTTACGAACCCCAAGCCTATAAATCTCAAACTCGCAAACCCTGAATCCAAACATTTCAGATTCATGAACCTCAAACTTAGAAGCCTGAATTACAAAAACTGGACACTCCAATCATGCGCCAACAAACTCTAATGAACGAACCTTTTTTATCAAAACTTCTTTGTTATTTTTTTGTATTTTTATTTTTCATTTTTTTTAATGGTCTACATAACTATTCTAATTTTGTTTAGTAGAGTAACGCGTTTTTTTTGTTTCAAAAGATCGACGAATTGGTTTCCTTTTATGACGCAGTTTGGTATCGCGCTTTAAGCCCCAGCAGTAGTCCGCTAGCATATTTTGATCCCATACTCCTTGATATCTCTTTTCAACGTCTTTTAAGTCTTAATGCATTCTTTCCCCCTGTTTTTCGCTAAAATCACCTAAATTTACAGAAAAGTATTCAATATGTGAGTCCATGAAATGGAGTTTTAAATTCATCAAGCAGTTAATCTTTTGAAAAGCTGTTACTATTTTTTCCGCAATTTTTTATATCCTGGATTTTTTTACTGCCTAAAAATAATGTACTTATCTCTCTGAAACTTTGCCACGCTTCTTTTTCTGTATCCGTCATTATTTCTTCAAAATGCTCATCGCTAAATAAAGCTCTAATTTTTGGACCATCAAATACTTCTTCATTTATTTTTGCTTCAGACAATTTTGGAAATTTTTCAAACAGGTAGTCAAAAGCAGCGCTATTTTGCAGTTTCATGGCCTTGACAAATTGTTTAATCAAACCTAGTTTGATGTGGAGTGGTGGAAGCAAAGTCTTTTCAACTGGTAATAAATTTTTTTTCAAGATATTTTTAGAGCCTATCTCTAAATTATTTTTACTCGGCCAATCTTTTTTTACATAATGTTGATCCCGTGCATGGCTGTCCCACTCACACAAAAAACATGGGTACTTCGTAAAACCACTTTGCTGTCCTAACAAAATGGTTATAATGTTTAAATCACCACATAGCAACCATTTATGTTCGTCGTATTTCAATTTTTTTTAAACGAATTCCAGACTTTCATATTTTTCTTTCAAAACTATAGAATGTGCAACTGGAATAGGAGCGTATTCATTGTCATTGTTTAATAAAATTGCTTTGAAACTTCTTGTTGATGAATCCACAAAAAGTCGCCAATCATTTGCATCGTAATTTATAGATTCAAATTCATTAATTAGACCCTTCACATCATTGCAAAAAACTAAATTGTTCTCTTTAGAAAAATATCTCCTAAATGGCAGATCTCTATCACGATAAAATGTCACTTTTATTTCTTTGGTTAAGCATTTTTTTTCTTTTAATCTTGAGGCCAACATCTCTGCATTCTCTTTTGAAATCCCTAAATCTCGAATGAAGTCACTCAATTCATCTTGATTAAATTTGCCTTCTTCAGGTGCATTTTCAGCTTCATACTCATCTTCATCAGTTTTTTCGAAGTTACTCACAGATTCTTGTGAGTGACTTGCTTCAGGGAACGGTACAGGGAAATATACTGATGACACTTTTGGATATACGATACTTTTAATGTTCTTTGAGCTATAACCTGAAGTATTACAGGAACAAAAATAACAGTCTGTCCTGTGATTCTTAGGTTTTTGCCAAAGCATAGGGGTAAAAAAATTTTGGCATTTTTAAACCCCTTATCATAGTCAAAAAGGTGTTTCTGACAAGTAGAACATAAAACCTTTGGAGTCCAGTTGTTATCTAGTAAATTTTTTTATTTATTAAAACACTTTTCATAACATTCCAGGGTTCTAGCATTTAAATTTTTTCTATTTACTTTAAGAACATACCGCCCACATACAACGCAAAAAGTGTCTCTACCATTGCATTCAGACACAAAATATACTCACACATTATACTTACACAAAAATGAAAAAAAGGACAACAATGACCATTATATTAAAAAAAAATTTAACTTGGTAGAATGAAAGCAAATTAAATTAAATTTTTTACAAAATTAGATTAAATTTATTACGTTATAAGAACTATAACAGAAAATCACTAGACAAATTACCAAGAATAGTAAAAGTTACTGTACTTAAATTTTAAAAGATTTCATTCTTCAATCGGAATAGTCTTAAAGAATTGAAAATTCTGAAAAATCGGTTATTTAAAAAAATGCAAACTTTTGTGCTTGATAGTGTGATAAAGTATTGTGATAAATTCTCAAGTTCGCCTAGTATACATTAATTGAACCAAGATCAACGCTAGCTACATAAATAAATAACTTATGTCTCTTGTGGCTCAATAAAATAGAATGTATTAGTGCTCCAAAGTATGACGTACAAGTGTATGGGTCTAAGATTTATCAAATTAGTTCATTGGTATATGAATATAAAAATTTCAAATCCGCTCTTTACTAAGATATGGTCTATGGTTAGTTGAAAATGGGTTGCCAGTTTGTGAATTTAAAGTTTAGGGTTTGGATCCGTGGATACAGTTTCTACACTTTCCAAAAGCGTAATTTTTGGACACTAATTTTTATTTTTTTGGATTTGGGCTTCATAGGTTTGGGATTTGAAGGCTCAGAAGTTATAGGCTTAGGAATCCGGCTTTAGGTTATTAAATTAGGGTTCATAAGTTTCAAATTTGTGAGTTTATAGTTTATCAGTTAAAAGTTCATAAGCTTGAAATTTATGAGTTACAGGTTTGCGTGTTTGGAACTGGTAGGAGCGAGGTTTGTGGATTATAAGATTTCAACTTAAGACCCATCAGCAATGAATCTGTTTGTGTCGTTTTAAATTCATAGGCTTAGACAATGTGAGCTCAGGGTGCATGGATTTAAGGTTTTTGATCTTTGGGTGTATTGAATCTGGATTTGAGATTGTATTAGGGATTGTATAGGCTTGGTGATTGTGAAATTGGGGTTTGTTGGCTTGAATTAAGTTAGTTTAGGCATTTTGGCTTGGGCTATGTCGGTTTAAGATATGTTGATAGGGTTGAGGTTGAAGATTGTTGAGCTTTGGGTGTGAAGGATCGGGACTGAGGGCTCAGGGATTTTAGTATTGAGTTTTGTGGCCTTTGGTTATGTGGGATTGCAGATTGTGGGCTAGGAGTGTGTGAATTTTTGGTTTGTAGACTTTAGGTGTGTAAGCTTGAAGTCCAGGGTTCGGTAATTTGGCCCTGAGGTTCACGGGCTTGGGACCAGTTTATAGAATTTGTATTGGAGACTGTAAGTTTAGAGTGTTAATTTTAAGACTTGTCAGCTTTCGGTGTGTTACGTTAGGGTTCATGGGTTTCGAGGTAGTAAGATTCAGGTTTTTGGGCTTCGAAGTTGTGAGAGGGTGGATTTGGAGATGAGTTTTGTGGGATTGACATGTTTATTTGATTTACAGTTAATAGGCTTAGACATTATGCGCTCAGGGTGTGTGAAATTGGGGTTTATGGGCTGTGGGTGTGTGGGGTTAGGGTTTGTGGGCTTAAGACTGTTGAGTTTTAGGTGTGTAAGGTTGGAGTTAGTAGTTTTGGTCATTTAGACCTGAGGTTTGCTGGCTTAAAACATGTTTATAAAGTTGAAAGTTCATGAGTTTAGACATTTTTTTCTTAGGGTGTGGGGAATTGGGAGTTTATGGGGTTTGGGTATGTGGGCTTGAGACTGTTGGGCTTTGGATGCGTGAGGTTCGGGTTGTTAGTTTCGGTAATTTTGTCTAGAGGTTTACAGGCTTAAAACATGTTGAATAGGGGTTTAAGTTCATAGTTTCAGACATTTAACGCTCCGGGTGTGTGGAATGCAAGTTTATGGGGTTTGGGTATGTAGGGCTGGGGTTTGTTGACTCGGGATGTGAGTTTGGGTCTTTAGGAGTTGTGATTTTTTGTTCAGAGTTCATTGGTGCAGAATTTGTTGGTATGAGACTTTAGGTTAGAGCATTTCGTTTACGGGGTATCGTTTTAGGAGTGGTAGGGGTGTTTTTTACAAATGCGTAAAAATCCTGACGTGCTGGAGCAAAATACTCAACGGATTCAAATTCAGCATCCCAAAAAACATATAGGAGAGGTACAGGTATCTTCCGCAGGCTGTTTTTTGAATTTTTGATCCTGTGTGATCAATAAAAATAACGTGGAACTCGTGAAATAAACAAAGAATGTGTTAAAATTAAATTCTTTGCTTTTTGATTCGTTACGTAGAGAAAGGGTGTCAAAAGAATCTAACAACAAAGAATTTACTTTCACCATATTCTTTGTTTATTTCACGCGTCCCACTTTATTTTTCCTTTGAAATTTTGTTATCATTATATTTTCTTTTTTTTATTTAAGCATTTTCAACCTCAAAGAAGAGGTTATTCGCATATAAAGTAATACAATATAATTTAAAATAATATTTTTCTTAAACAATTAAATAAGGTACATTAGATTATGTAAATGGCAGTGTACAGAGAATTCAACACTGAAGTAACACTTGAGAAACACATCACTTAAACTTGGTTTTATCACTTTGATTTTTTTCATATTTTTATGTCACAGTTTTTGAGAAATGAACTTAATAAGATGCATATTTGTTTTGTTGGATTTACTAATAAGGATCTTGCTGATAATGGTAGAAAATACTGCATTTTGTTAAGTTTGGAGACGAAGGACACCTTCTGGTCATTGAATTGAGAATATTGCCAAAGAATATGGTCCAAGTCCTGAGTGTTATTTCCACATTTGTAGCTAGTATCATTAATGATTCCAATTCGAGCTAAAGAGACCTTATTGATTAAACCTTGCTCTATTTATTGTGATTACAATATCTCTAGATAGTTTCAACTTGGTAAACCAAGGTTTTTTAGAATCTTTATGAAAATAATTGAAGAAATCGACTCCCTTTGTTCTGCCAGAATTTGTAATTTTCCTTGAAACTTCCTTTAAGTCAGTGAAAGAAATTTTATGAGAATACGCTGGAATATAAAATGATGCTTCTTTTGCACTTAAGTCTGCGGTTTCATCGCCACAAATCCCCAAATGAGCCGGAATCCAGTCAAATATGATTTTACTACCATTTGAAGATTTGTTCAGGAACTTTCTAACTTGAAGTTTGATTTCATAGTAATAGAAATTTATTTAGTATTTTAGTATTTATTTCGAGTGTTTAAAAATTTCGATCATAGTGATAAGAATACAGGGCTAATTCCATTCAGATTCATGCAGGCCGTCACGGATAGAATATTTTTTTTGGCTGAAAACTATGTGAATGTGTTCTAATACTCAAGAGAAGATGTGGAGACTCCGAAATACGGCGTAAAAAAAATTTTTCACGACGCTATAGCCTATTTCGCGTTAAATGTTAAAATGAAAGGTGAAAAAATGAAAATGGACCTCCGTATTCAAAATGCTCTATCTCCGTCAATTTTTGACTTTTCGAGACGAATTTTCTTAATAAATGTGAAAAATACAGTCTAGTTTTAAATGCCGTTCCGATTTTTGCGATGCGAGTTGATCCCTCCAAGTTATTCATGAAAAACCTAGAAGAAACGATTTTTTTTAAATGCAATTTTCTCAAAAACTATATTTTTATACGTAAAAAATGCTAACTTTTAGGATGGATGAGAATATGCTATTTTGCCTTATTTTTTTTTAAACAGGTTTTTGAACGTTTTTTATATTTTCATAAATGGCACATCGTGCCATTTTTTAGACTACTACGTCTTCTTACGATTCGCTTATGCTTTTATTTATTAATGTAATAAAAATATCAACAAAAATCTTTAAAATAAATCTTCGATTTTGGTTTCAAGTTTTTGGATCAATTAGAACCAAAGTTATGAAGATTTTAAGTTTATGAAAATAGATGAATTTTTAAAATTCATATATAATTGGAACTGGCTTTTTTTACTAAAATTTTTCCCTTGAGTAGCAATACGTTGAATTTCTTCAATCATTTTATGAGTACTTACGGTGAGAGCATATTTTCTCAATTGTATCAAGAAGTCTTCAATGGTACATTGGGTACCAATTCAAAAGCTCTCTCGTGAAAACTAATCATAAAACGGATAGTGTATCCTGGAATAGATAGCCGCTGATCCAGCATAGATTCCTCATTATAGCAAGTGAAAAAATCTTCAATTTTATCAAATTCCTGCTTCAACGCCTCCCAACAGTCTAGTGACAGAGGTAGACCTTGAAAATTGGCTCCACAGAAGCGTACCACGGGTGCAAACTCCTTTTTGCCTTCGCCGCCTATATTCTCCAGGCCTACCTGGATAATTTTTCCAAAAGAGCTGTTCAGCCCGTAGACCATTGGCAGAACCTGCTGCCAATAATTTATCTTGCTATTTTGTTTTATTAAATATGCCAAGTCATTACCAAATGTCTGCTCCAGGCTTCTCTTTTGACCAGCCATCTTGGTTAAGTTTTCTTGCTTGTTACTGCTGTCACCGTCGATCACACACACAACTGTGGCTAGGCCAAGTGGATACCACTTCTTTTATACTGTAAAAATTGGTGGGGATGTCGTAAAAAAGGTGGCGTGCAACCAATCAGAGACAGTCAAGTATGAAATTAAGCATAGCAAGTTTTTTCCATAAAATTCTTTACTATAGCATCATTTTTTTGCAAATTCTGCGAGAAATTTTCCAAGAATTTCTTGAAACTCAATCCGGTAGACATATAATACAGAAACATGATACAATAATGACCACAAACATTGGAATATTCGCTTTGTAAGCGTTTATTATTCCATCTAAATTTTTTACAATTTTGCTGAATACGTTGTAAATGTTGTTGAATTTGTGGCGGCTTACCAAGACTATCAAAGTACACACCTGTGCCATACTTATCAACGTATATGGCAACCCAGTGCGCACCACGCTGGTTATAATTTTGCGTATTAAGCACAAGCGCACAAGGTTTCACCCACATCAGAGGAATCCGATCCGCTGGATAAACGCCTACTGCGTGAACCTTGATCCTCATCAGATATCGAACAATCTCTTTTGAATTCATTGCGGAAAATTTCGAAAAATTCTTCCACAATCAGCGATTTTACGCTGGGGTTAAGTTTCAGTAGCCACTGTTTCAGATTAGCAGCGTTATTTAGAGGACACACGTAATTTGAATAAGATGATTTTATGTAATGATTGTAACGGGGAATATATTTAAATCAACTAATCAAATATATTTGTGGGCTTCATATGTACATACTTCAAGTACATACGCACTTACCGTTAAATAACCGATTTTAGATTTAGAGACGATCAGCCTCATGCACTACCACTGATCGAATATGAATGTCTTTTTCATACAACTAAAATCAGTTAAGCAATATTTAATTCTATTGCAGAACTTCACTTAGAAGTTCTGCCTCCCGGACGTCTGGTACGACGAAACCCACGGCGTGTACCTTAAGACTCTCTTAAATATCGTAGATTAAAAGTAAGCAAGTGTATAACGTTCAATATATATAGACAACACACGATTTTAAACAGAGAGAAATAACGTTATATGGTACTTCAGAATAATTTCAATTTAACTTCAATTTATTCAAAACGATAAACAAATTTTAATACATTGAAATGAAATTATTGTACACTTTAATAATGGCAAAAATTAATAAGTTAAATAAAAAGAAAGAAAACAGAATTTAATTTAATCTAACCTATTCTACTAAGCGCAACGCACGCGACGGTCTCAATATTTACATATATCGCCTATACGCATTCGTTAATAATACACCGTACTATAGTCTGCAGACTTACGTTTTTATATCTGTCGGAGGACACGCAATTAACTCGATGATCCTCTCCAACCAGGACGAATTGATCGAACAACGGAAGCGGCACCGAAAAAATGCGGTGCAGCTTAAGCTCTCGTAGATCTTCCTATCAGGACGATTATATCTCTCTGCAAGAGTCAGGCAAACTCACTTGATTCCTGCACAAGCCACGTACAAAGGAAACTTCTTACAAGATGTCTACCTCTCTATACAAAATTGATAAAATTCACACGACGCACCAGCTCACACAATGTATATCATGGCTGCCGAAATCCTTCTGCTCTTCCCTGCCGTCCGTTCGCTTCTCCCTCTTGCCTAATCCTACCCGTCATGTCTTGCGCGCGCCTTCGCTAACCGTCAGCCACGCAAGACGATGAAATATCCACTCTCTGTCTCACTCTTATACCCATAAAGTAAGCATAAAAGCTTACAATAGGCTGTGCGACTCACAACGAGGAGAGAGATAGAAGTATACTGACATACAGTATATGTATAATTTGCTATCCTCGTTACACCCCTTCCCCAGACGCTGGAAGACTGTGTATGACAGCTCTGCGATACTTAGTCGCACTGCAAAATATAATGGGACTATACCACAAGGAAATCTCTCTATGATATCCCATGTTAAAAATTTTTTCCTCGTTTCAAAAAAGAAACATTTGATTCTATAAATCATCTTATCTAACTCGCTACACTCATGATCATATTGATCGTCACGGTTAGATAATTTATTATCAATGAAAGATCTTGCATATTACCTCTTTCCAATATTTTAATGATAACAGTAACTTTTACCTATCATCATCAATGTTATTTATTAACAAACATCGCCTTTGGAAGACCACTCAAATATTTCATAATTGCAGTTGTGACAGTATTTAACCAGTTGCAACAACTGTCATTCTCTCCAGTTGCTACACTGCCAAAGTTGAGTGAGAAATTAAGAAGATAAAACAGAAGATCTTCTAGAATTACCTTTGACTTACTACGAACGCGTTTATACATACCATTTTCACCCGATCGCTGTGAAACGCATACTAACTTCGCCTTCGCTCGTCTCACCACCAAAGCTGTCCTACACGGCTTATCACGTTTTCTATACACGTATACCGACCTAAAACTACACTTTATACCACACGCAGGTGGTGCGCTATCGCTGAAGTGGTGAGGTCGGCCATTCGCAGATGGCCCGCCGCAATTCTTCACTCTTTCTACTTCAACTTCTTGATCCATCGGCGGTTGATTCTCATCCTTGATGCTGTCTGGATCATTGTCAGACTTAAATTTTTGGCAGATCAAATAAATGTTTTTGCAGATGGAGTGCCAAAAATATGTAACTATCACTCTTATGTAGATTCTTCTTCTACTTAAGCGACCAACTACAGTCCCATTATGACACTCCATGAACACCCCTTTCGTTTGTTCCTGAGAGATGACGAGCATCCACGTCTCGTCATCCAAATCCAGGATAATATCGACTTCTTCGTCCGGACTATATATAAAGAATCGACAATTATGTACTTTAGTAAACCAATTTAGACACATTTGTTCCTTAGTTGGATTTACAGTATGAAGAGTCAAAAATTCAACTTCTTCGACCCCTTCATCTTTGTACATTAGAAAGAGAGTGACTGATATACTTTTCAGTACTCTTTTATGGTGTTCAACCGTACACAAGTAATCTTGTACTTTCAAAACTATTTCCCTTAATCTGCTATTTATTTTATACAGATAGCAAAACCATTTCAAATTGCTATAATCACCTTTCTTGACCTGGCATCCATCTATATATAGTCTGACTTTGTTAATTACCCATTTTACGACTCTGGCTCCACGAGTGTTGTATGAGTCAATTAACATGCCGCAATTTGCAATAAAACCTTTCAACCATAATCGAGTTTCAGCTTCGATAATGACTATGTTTTTTTCAATTTCAGCAAAGGCTGAATTTTTCTTTACTGCAACACACTTCAATGGTTCACCAACGTTGATAGGCTCAATTCTGTCTGAGCCTGTCCATGATACATCTGACTCTTTGAAGGCCTTAGAAGAGTCAGTGGGAGCAGTTACGGCCTTCTTCACTTGCTCCCAATGGCGTTTTCCGAACATTTCGGACATTCGCTCCTTATGTAACCTGGATTACCACAACCATAACAAACTATACTATCCCGATTATGGCGAGGACTTGATCCTGTTCTTCTATACTGGTCCTTTCTTGGACTACGAGACTTTTGTCTCTCAGAATCTGAAACATTATCATTAGGATAATCGTGATCCTCATCACCAGTTCTTCTTGACATCCGATGATTTGCAGGACTCGACTTGGATTTCTTTTTCTTTGGCGTTGTATATCGATAAGCTTTTCCAATCAATCTCTTTTCAAATTGAGCTAGCTTTTGTTCCAAAATTTTGGTAACTGTAGACACCATATCTTCAACTTTAGACACACTGGTGTCCACACTAGATACCTTAGGCGGAATCTTCTTTTGATTCACCGGAGGGTGGTAAGCTGTTTCTGGTAATAATGCTTTGCCAGGTGATGGTGGAGGTTTATAGACTTTCTCAGCCTCTAAAGTCAACTCCGCTTCAACAGCAATCTCTAATAAAGAATCAATGCTATTGAATTCGTCTCTGCGTACGAGTCTTTGCAGCTCCGGCCTCAAGTTACGATGTAATAAATCTAACTGTTGACTGAGGTCCGGTTGTGGTTTCTGTCTTCGCATTATTGCTATAAGACACGTTAAGTAGTCACGCACTGGCTCATCATTGCCCTGCGTGCGTGCGTTCGCTTCTGCTGTAAGCCTCTGTTGGAAACGACGGTTGGTACCGTACCATCGTCTTGCAGCTTCACAGAATTCGGGCCAACTATGCCATTGGTCCCGATTATTGCGATACCAAGTAGCTGCAACACCTGTCAATAATTCAGAGAGCGAATACAACAAATCACTCTCCGACAGATTAGCAAGGACCCGACACTCCTCGACTCTTGTCAAAAAGAGGTCAATACTTTGGTCCTTTTACCAGAAAATCGTACTTCCCATTGACGTACGACTCTGCCTACATCTCTTGGTTGACCACCATGACTCACTGAGACCTGAGTCGGTGAGCTACCCTTCCCCAGGCTGTGCCGAGAGCGCCAAATGGTGGCAACCGAGATGTCCCAGATACGTCTGAACCGTTAGCACGAGGTGCACCACCTGTTGACGTGATGACCCTCGCATTGGCCGTCATTTGGTCAAAATTTACCTGTCTATCATCAGGCCGTTGTTGACCTGATTCAACATTACTATGTTGTTGGGTCCTTTTGCCGCAACCTGATAGACCACCATCTATTCTTGTACTCGACGGTAACCTATTCTCAGTTGGAATCACACTTGTTTGATTTGACAAGCATGACCTCTCCAATCCGAGAGGTCGCGAACTCTCTCAGATAGATCTCCTATTTGCTGTTGTATCTGTTGCAATGCTTTTAGCATCTTGCTATGCAATAGATACTCTTCATTAGTCATCTTCTTATGACTTTGCGGCAGCTCCTGTTGTGCGTGAGCGTCAATTTCGTGCCTTGAAATTTCTTGGATTTCATTCTCTTTATTCGTCGATTTCTGTTGTCTCATCTGCCTACTTTGCGAAGCAACACTACTGTTATTGGCTAGGGCGCCTTCTGTTCTCTCGCTTCCATTAGCTGATAACTGTGTCACCTCACAATTTTCTACCTGCAATTGAGGCAACTCAGCCAATGGATGCGGATGCAAGGTGTAATTGCTTGCTGTCTGCGAACTGTTTGTTATCTCCGCCGTCTTTGTCTCAATAAAAGACTGACGAAGATCAATCCTAGTCTGTCTGATTGCATTTCCGTCAGACAGATCTGATTGCATAAAGTCAGCTGCCGTATATTCACCGAGCAGCCAGACTCTTAACCTCTCAGCTTGAGCGAACCTGGAGCCAGAAGTTCGCATTTGTAAACTGTACAAGGCTTCAGTCAGTTCTTGACCGTTTAAACATATCAGCCAGTCATCAAGCAACTCAGTCGATGCTACATCTCTTCCTGACTGATTGCTTGCCATCTTCACTCTTGAAGCAAATCTATCACCTGAAATAGAAGTACTTGCGTGTGCCACTCAGAAAATATTAATTGCTTATACAGCCGCAAAAAAAATTCTAAATATACATGTGTACAATATATATATGTGTAGTGTACCTAACTACTATAACACACACAAGAACCTCTCTACGCAAGCTACAAAGAGATTATTCTTATATGGCTCAATCTAAATATATTGAGCCAACCTTCTCCCTTTAATAACAATAAAATTATTTTCAATAAAGAAAAACAATTAAATTTCCCCTAATAGAGAGAAAAAAAAGAACTCTATAATTTCCTCTTGGTGTCAATAACTCTAACTGCTGACTGGTTAAGAAAAAAAAAAAACCTCAACTTCAACCAGTCAGCTATTGCAAAAACTGCAACCTCAGTTTCGCAAAAACACACAAAAGAAAACTTTACTATCAAATCTAATTCTCAAAGAAAAATTTTAATAATTTTAACTAAACCAAGAACAGATTTAAAATTTATGTTTCTCTTATATGAGAAGTACCTCTCTTAACAAGAAAGAAATAGAATTCAAAAAAAATCAACACCAAGGGTAAAATCACAATTAAAAAAACAAATTACAATTTTGTCCTCTTTGCTGCTTGCGGCCGACTTATACAATTATATCGTAGCCTGTGAGCAGCCTACTTTACCGTTGCTCACAAGCGCGCCCTATGTTCGACAAGACTTCTCCTTTTACTTTCGTCTATCTTGTCGAACTTTCTTACAACTACGAGACCGTCGCTCTTCCGTACAATTTAGCAAATTTTTCTCTTTAAAAAAACTATTATTTTATTTTTCCTAAAGAAAACCGAAAAAAATTCCCTAAAATAACAAAAAGTAATCGCATGAATTTCTCTTCCCAATTTCAGAAACTAGAAAAAAACACGCTTTAATAACCCACCGCGCAATGACTATTGCCACTAGAATTAGCTTAATGCTTTAAATGTCTTATTACAACCAGCGCCCCTCAAGGCCCCTGCAATAAGATAAGCATGAGCTGCTCTCGATTATTCAGTGGACGCCATTTTATAATGCGCGCCACCCGAGAGCCACCTATATTTCTCTATCGCGTCCTTTTTCCTGTCACGCCGCGCGCCACGTAATCATACGCACCATAAAAAAAATCACGTTAAACTTTTTATTTACGTGAGCCCATATATTGGTGCTATGTACTATGCACGCGATATTATAACGTAATACACTGCTTTTATCAACTTTCGTGAGTTGATTCGTTGGGCGCCATGTAACGGGGAATATATTTAAATCAACTAATCAAATATATTTGTGGGCTTCATATGTACATACTTCAAGTACATACGCACTTACCGTTAAATAACCGATTTTAGATTTAGAGACGATCAGCCTCATGCACTACCACTGATCGAATATGAATGTCTTTTTCATACAACTAAAATCAGTTAAGCAATATTTAATTCTATTGCAGAACTTCACTTAGAAGTTCTGCCTCCCGGACGTCTGGTACGACGAAACCCACGGCGTGTACCTTAAGACTCTCTTAAATATCGTAGATTAAAAGTAAGCAAGTGTATAACGTTCAATATATATAGACAACACACGATTTTAAACAGAGAGAAATAACGTTATATGGTACTTCAGAATAATTTCAATTTAACTTCAATTTATTCAAAACGATAAACAAATTTTAATACATTGAAATGAAATTATTGTACACTTTAATAATGGCAAAAATTAATAAGTTAAATAAAAAGAAAGAAAACAGAATTTAATTTAATCTAACCTATTCTACTAAGCGCAACGCACGCGACGGTCTCAATATTTACATATATCGCCTATACGCATTCGTTAATAATACACCGTACTATAGTCTGCAGACTTACGTTTTTATATCTGTCGGAGGACACGCAATTAACTCGATGATCCTCTCCAACCAGGACGAATTGATCGAACAACGGAAGCGGCACCGAAAAAATGCGGTGCAGCTTAAGCTCTCGTAGATCTTCCTATCAGGACGATTATATCTCTCTGCAAGAGTCAGGCAAACTCACTTGATTCCTGCACAAGCCACGTACAAAGGAAACTTCTTACAAGATGTCTACCTCTCTATACAAAATTGATAAAATTCACACGACGCACCAGCTCACACAATGTATATCATGGCTGCCGAAATCCTTCTGCTCTTCCCTGCCGTCCGTTCGCTTCTCCCTCTTGCCTAATCCTACCCGTCATGTCTTGCGCGCGCCTTCGCTAACCGTCAGCCACGCAAGACGATGAAATATCCACTCTCTGTCTCACTCTTATACCCATAAAGTAAGCATAAAAGCTTACAATAGGCTGTGCGACTCACAACGAGGAGAGAGATAGAAGTATACTGACATACAGTATATGTATAATTTGCTATCCTCGTTACATGATGCATGCACTGTACACTGCTGAAATTTCAATTTCTAAAAGCTGGATAATCTTGTTTTTCTAAATTTTCAATCTTACAGGTGGTGAGCTTGGAAAGTAGTTCAAGCTTTTCTTGACCTCGCACGAAAATTACACGACAATGCTTGCAAATATCTTCCAAATTTTTGTATAATCTTTTTATCGATATATCACCTTCGTACCACTCCAGACCATGATGATTTAGTGTCACCCAATCGTTCTGTCTCAAAGCATTTTTAGGTAAGCGTCTTAAATTACAAGGAGGCGCCACAATCCAATGAGCGATAAAGTTTTTATGAATAGCAAGTACAGCCACCTCCTTTGGAATCAAACGGTTTTTGTTGTCCTTTAAAAACTGCACGTCAATCACCACGTCCATACTGTTTGCAATTAAAGTTGCTCGCCAACTGAGATGATAAAGATGGCTTTGCTCCACTTAAATAGCGAGAACTATATCCCCACCACTACTACTTAACAGCTATAATCCACGACAACCTGTCTCGACGAGTCAATTTCGAGCAAATTGTCGTATTCAGCATAAATTATACAATTTACAGCGCCCTCTAGCGGGTCGTCGAATCTAACATCAATTCGTACATTACCATTTTTTATCAAATTCCAATGACTACCATCACTCGCCGATAAATCAGGTGTCAAATCAAAAGCAAATAGACAGTAACCGTTTGGATAGTCTTTACAGGTAATCGAGTTGCCTGAATTCATAAAGTGAATACCAGTGCCGGAAAAAAGTGTATGATAAGCATCAACGTACATTTTGCTTTTTTTGAAATCTGGCTGTAAGGGTTTCGATGGCACTTGCATTACATCAACGTACAGACATAAAAAATTTATATTAAAATTCTTGAAATTAAACGGGTTAAGACTTTTATCTCCGTTGTAAGCTTTATTCTCAACAAAACCGAGTATAATTCTTTTTGGTAGTTGACCTAATATGACATTGTCGATTGTTTCCCCATGCACACCATTATGTAACGTAACAGCCTTAACTTCTACACGTGTCAGTGGGTATTTATGCAGTAGTCTGCGACAATAGTTTTTCGTGTGCTAGCACGAGTGAAGGATTTAATCTTACTCGACGCACAAAAAGCGTAGCCTCTGTAATATTTACTGTGAAAGCACCAGCGGGATCCATGAGACAGAAACCATCACGAGAACGCACGAGCCTTACTCTAACTTCAACACCACCCAGTAATAATTTGTCTTGATTAAAAACATCACAATGTAAATGGCCAAGTGATTCAATCTTTCTGTTAACCATAAGCGCTTTACGCTGGCTGAGACCTGTATTACCACCTGTGGTATCGTCCATTTTCCCTGCTGTATCATCGTACCACAATCCACTCGTTAAATGAGACTTTTTAGCTCTTGGGCCATAATTTAGTAATGTTTCAATGTAAGCTCTGTATGCATAAGCATTGTCTGGTGGGTTTGGTGGTGAAACAGATTTCTGATTGAATAGCACGTCGACTTGATTGAACAACGAATGCAAAAGATTATTCATTGGTCCAACGTTCGGATCTTTAGGTGGTTCAGCACTAGTGCATGTTACACTTACACTCACACTTAACATTGTGTGAGCCAAGTCTAGATACTCAGTGTTGCCAGGGATGGTAAATTCAATTGGTGATTGGTCGTTAAGTGAAGATATCGGTTTGTACTGAACCCAGTAAGAGCCTTCAATTGCAGTCTGTGTCGAAGGTAATTCAAAAAGTGATAATTCCGACTTGATCGACTGACAAGATTCTGTATGCAACAGCGCCATCTTGAAATTTTAATTTTCAAAAATATCTCTAGCTACACGTGCTTTCTTATTCTGCTTTTTCTTCTTTTTCGCAACTTTATCACTTTTCGAGCGTTTAGCCGCTGAGGTGTTTGTAGTACCAGGTGCACTCGACGACTGAGTTGATGATGTCTCGTTCTTCTTCTTTTTATATTCTGATTCCTCCCCTTCTTTAGCGTTTGACTCACCCAAGAGCAATTTGTCCAGAACAACATCAGCTTTTCTTTTGAGATTTTTACCACTCTCGCGAATGTGCTGTTTGGTCGCCTCTTTGACCGGTCTGCCACCTAGAGTGACATCATCTAGGATATTTTTACCCGCTCGGAGAGCCTCCTTACCGACCACTTTTACACCTTGTTTGATCTTCGGTATAGCTGCTCGGAAGAGACCTTTCAAAAAACTACCTACTCCTGCACCTGACTGGTGATAACCAAAACAAGGTTTACCAACTGTAACACACTTATCCCACCACCAATCATTTGGTTATTGAAAAAATCTTCAAACACAGGCATTTTATCGGATGGAAAAATTTTGTGATAATTGTGTTGTAAAATGCGTCGCCACATTGTGTGGAAAGACAACTTGCTGCTGTTGCTCGGTAAAACCATGTAAAATTCATCGTTCATTGTAAATTATTTAAATCTTTAGCTTCTATCCAAGAATTGAATTTTTCTGGGTACCCCCTCCAACTGACCAAATATTGTTTTTTCGACCCCCTACCTTCACTCTTCAAAACCTCATCAACCTCAAACGCTTCGCTATCTAAATCTTTGCGCACTCTGCTCAACTGTTCTTCGTAAAAATATCCGTCAATTTTTTCTCCATCAAGATCTGTCAAAATATAGACGGATGGTTGTTGTCTTGTGTCGACTCTTATAATTTTAAACAGCTCCAGAGTCCAGCCACCCTCGTATGCTTTCCTAAAGGCTGTCTTGGCACGACTGACACGAACCAGATTGCCAACGCTGTATTTAGCTACTCGAAACGGCTGTTTTTCGCTGTAACGCAACGTCAAATTTTGACGCACCACGTGAGCATTATTTAAGTTGACTTTGGAAGGGGGCTTTTTATGGCACTGTGCCACGACTTGTTGTAACACGTCACAATTTTTTGCAAAACATCTATATAACGTCTTGTGCGCGAGTGAGTAAAGTATCGCCAGATACGACCTTTGAGAGTTCGAATAAAGCGTTCGGCAATGGCTGCCTTTATATCAGGGTCTTTGACGACTCGATAGGTAATATGTTTCTTTTTTAGCACCTCTTGCACCTCTCGACCGATAAACTCTTTACCTTTATCAGTCTGTAGATAAATAGAATGTCTATCATTACATCGTGATAAAATTTTGTCTAATACTACAGCGACGCTTCGACTGGTTTCGTCGAGAAGAGGCTCTGCCCAGGCAAACTATGAAAGTGCATCAATGACAATGAGAATATAGCTGTACCCATCATTGTAGGTTTTAAGTGATCTAAAATCTGCCAAGTCAGCTTCCCACACTTCAAAGGGGCTAAAAACGTTGTAATGTCGACGAGGAAAACGATGTCTCACGAGTTTGTGTAAGGTATGTGCATCCTGACTCTCCAACTATTTGGCAATGGTATTGTTATCAAATTTTTTGGGTTTCGCGTGTTTCAGTAGATGAGCACCAGCGTACGCTGATGGTGCAGAAAGATTATAGTAATAATGCTCAAGATCGTCCGGCTTTTTCGCCTCCTTCTTCTTTTTCTCCTTCTTTTTTTTCATTGCTCCTCCTCGTCCCCCTCTTACAAATTAGCTTTTTCTCTTTCTTTTGCTGTCTTTTAAATGTATTTTTAATGCGTTTCAAAAATTTATCAAACGCAATTTTGCTGACCATGCATAAAACAGTAATACCAGCTGCAGTCTTTTCATTACCATCTGCAGTCTCCGAGAACATGCGTGAAAATGCTCGTTCAGCCAGCAGTCTGTCGGCTTTTATATGATTCGTTATTTTTTTATTTGAATATGAAATATCGTGCTCTAAACAGGCATTGTCAAGAGGATTTTTTCCTCTCTGACCACGTCTGAGACGCTCTTCGAGATGCGTGCCAGGGCCGAGAAACTGGTAGCCTGGTAGATGCATTTCAAAGGGTACTACCGAAATCAATCGGTCTATAAAAGTACCAGTTTTCTCCCCCTCCTCCTCCTCCCCCTCCATCACTTCCTTCCATGCTTTCACATACGGTCCCATTTTAGCTGTTCGAGGCGACTCTTTTTTACAGGGGTTGATGGAGTAGCTGCCAACTCGCTACCAACTTTTTTACGCTTTTTCGCACTCTCAACTTCTTTCTCCTTTACGCTCGTTAGACCAGTAGCTGTTGAAGAATAATAACCTTCGTTTTCGGACGACGATGACAGCGGTGAATCAGGGCTATGAGATGCAATCGTACGCCACAGTCGATCGTTACCAATGAATTCTCAAGGTATGCTAACTTGTCGCAAGACGCGTGCAAACTGTTTGTATCCGCGCGGTGGCGGCCTTTTTCTACTTCTCATAGCTTCGTTCATTAAATCGACAATATTAGCACCCTCGACAACAGTGCCATCTAGCTTGATTATACCACGACTATCCCATTCAATATTACCAGCTTGCCGTAAATATCTAATGAGATGTCTAGCATTACTTTGAAATTTCTGCGGTACCGACTGGACAAGCTGGTCGTCGTCGATTTCGTCATTATTGTCTGTACCCATCGTCGTTTCCGTTTCTAATAATGTTGTCTCGTTTGGCCATATTATACTCCTATTTTCATTTTTCTCCTCCCCATTTAGATGCAAGTAACGCTGCAAGATTTGTTGATATTGCAGAGATTTTTGACGCTCATCACCCGTAGAATGTAAAATTTTACTCATTTCTTCGTCAAGGCGTGTCGTGGCTGTACCAGGTGTCTGGACACTGGATGGTGGTGTTGTATGATTGGTAGTTGGTACGTCGCGCTGCTGCTGCAGCCGCTGTTGCTCCAAGCACTCTTGCGGTACTTAAATCATTTTTCTTGCGTACTCCATGCCGATAAAACAGGTTTCACAATTAGCTGTAGTAAATATGCTGATTTTACCACCAATTTCCTTTTTACCTCCAAAATACCCGGTTTAGCGAGTTTTCGCAACAGTGGTGCGACTTTTCGCAATTGTTTCTTATAATACTTGCTGAGTGGAATATTTCCACGTAAAATGTTCAAAGCACACTCGCAAATGTACGTTATAAGTTTGGAATTTGCTTCGCGTAATATGGCCTTGAGTTGAAAAAGTTCAATTTTACACAAAACATGTAGCTGAGTCCAGTACTTTTCTGGAATTGGTCTGCTGCTGCTACGACTACGTCTTACCGGCTCCATTACAATCGCACGACTGGTACATTATTCGAGCGAGCACCAGCTTTTATGGGTTTGCAACGAGGCACATAAACGTACTGATGTTTGTCGAACGGAAATATACAAGTACGAAATCTCACGTTTTCAAGCGTACCCTGTTTCAGATCTATGAACAAATAGCCGTGTGGTTGTGCTGTGGCATCGTGATATGACTCTTGCAAGAAACGAGGCTCCTCGGGGCAGACTTGGCGCGCCAGATGATTTATTTGCGCTCGATCGCGTGGATTTTTAAATAACACGATGTAATTAGAGTTTAGAGAAATTTCTCGCTGACCTTGATGAAAGAGATTTTGCGAGATAAAGATGACGCTCAAGTTATTGTGATGACTGCCTTTGGTAAAGAGATTTACTACAGCTCTGTTAGACGATTCTCTCATCAGATCGTCGAGAATCAAGAGTTTTGCTCGTGGATCATTGGCATAGTCTTCACTCTTTGGTAAACCCTCGTGAAATTCGATATTCTCGGCCAACTCCTTGTAAATTGGCTGCTACTTGGTATAGTACGAGAGTATACGCTCGAATTTTGTATCACTCATGCGATCAATGTGATGCAAAAATTCTTCACGAATACTGTTTTACCACACGAGCTGGGTCCACAAATCATCAAAGTCCACGGATGCACCCACCTGCAAACGTCCATGTTACCGCTGCTGCTAAACTTCTATTACTAACCTCATCAAATCCTCGGACCACTCTACATATACGATCATTAAGAGTGATGAGCAAGAGTGGGGGGAGGCGGCGGCGGCGGCGCGCGCATGTGCGAGCAGTATCGTGCTGGCGCTAGCCAATCGTTTAGCTGATTAGCCATATAGCTGGCTGACGCCAGCATTATTCCGCTCTTTGGCTATATAGCTGAAAGAGCCAAATAAGTATTAATCATCTACTTATAATTAATACCCCTACCCCACCACCACCACCACCACCACCATTTATAGTATAAAATTAAAAGCGTTGGTAAACGGTCAGTGCTGGTTAGTCTTGAAAAAGTGCTGCTATCGTGAGCAATAACCAAGAAATTGAAAAAGGTAATAAATTTTTATCAAAGAATTAATCAGATTTAAATTTTTGATTCTCAACAATTTTATAGAAAAGAGAGTCTACAAAAAGTACAGTGAACGATGAATCAAACAAAACAAGTGCATTTCAAAGAGGGTAAGCCGGAAATTCATGTGATACGCGTGTGGGACTATGCGAGTCGTACAGCGCGACGTGGAGAGTGGGAGCAAGCGGCTCGTGATAGAGAAAGATTCAGAATGAGGGTGGAAAGGATGCGGATTATTCTGGAACCTGTGCTTTTGAAAAAATTGATGACTACTCAATTAATAGAAAATAAATTTATTTTTTCGTTTTACATTTTTATAAAATATAAAAATTTATTTCAAAATAGTTTGTGTTTTAATTCTCTCTCTTTATCCTGTATCATATATTCGCTTTAGTGATAATATATTTACAATAATTTATTTTTAATTAGACTTATAACCGTATAAGTCTAATTAAATGTTATATAAAATGTATGATTTATAAATTTACACTTAAGGAGATGTAAAACGGACACCACCCCTGCATTCATGAATTTGGCTTATTTTTTCATTATATTGCAAAACTTGAGGAAAAGAAATGCTTTAGCTTGTAGTATTTACCATAAAGATTATTCAGTTAAATTTTCAAATAAATTCATTCATTAGTTTTTAAAATTTTAGTGTTCCAATATTTATATATGGTCAATGTCCCAATCGCTACTCACGAACCTATTACTAGCTACTCATTGTTAAAAAATTTTTGGTATCTAAATAACATTGAACGGTTAGTAATAGGTTCGTGAGTAGCGATTGGGACATTGACCATATTAAAATTTTTAGATTTAGTACAAGAAATCTAAAATTCTGAGAAATTAATAAATGAATTTATTTTCAAATTTAATTTAATAATCTTTATGGTACATATTACAAACTAAAGCATTTATTTTCTTAAAAATATGCAATAAAATAAAAAGATAGTAAATATTTATGAGTATAGGTGTAGTGTCCATTTTACATCTCCTTAAATCAACCTGTATTCTCTCTGTACCTGGTGATTCAGATGAAATCATCGTATTAAGTGTATTCTGCTCGTTATTATTGATCGCCATTGATGACTGTCTCTCATCATCACCCCACCAAGAGCAACCAAGCATTGGTTCAAAAGGTGGTGGCGCTGCTGTATTATTATTTATCCCCTCCAACGCATAGTTTGGGGTAGTTTCAGAGACATTTATGACTTCTCTTACCTCTTCGGGAGGTGGTAGTAGCACAAGATCTCTCGAATCAGATACATCTTCTTCTTCGGTCAGAAGCCTTATCAACAGTTCATCCCCACTACTGTCCTCCATCATATTTTGCAGGTCTGTAAAATTTATGTAAAATCTGATTAGTTGCACTATTTTTAACAAAAAAGTCTTATCCCGCGAAATTCTGTGATCATAAACAAAAAGTTTATTGGTTATTGATTATTGATCCGAAACTGATATTTTCTTGCAAATCATGTTTTCAGATTTATTATTTTATTCACAACAAAAAAGTATTTTATAGCGAAATTCTACAATCGTAAAGAAAAAAGATACAAGCTTTTAAACGGTAAAAGAAATTATGAATAACTTACCTTTAATAACACGGTGATGTAACATGAGAAGCCTGACTTGTGACGCATCTTGCATCCCTCTGCTTTTAATACAACGACCAGCAATTTCAAGTATTTCATTATCGTTAAAAATACCTCGCTTAAACATATAAGCTAAGGTACGTAGTCCGCAAAGTTCTAAGATAAATTTAATTTTTTTCAATAATTCATTATTGGAGCAAATGTTTAGACTTTTGCGCCATGAATTATTGTAAAATAATTTTATTTGCGGCTCTCGAACTAATGCTATATTAACAATATTTATCAAGACTTTAAGTAAATTTTTTCTAACCATCTTACTTCGTGTTGATCTTCTTCTCTGGAACGTTGAACTTTAACTGTTAATCAGACCTGTCAATCTTCGCGTATTTATAGTACGATTTAGAAGTAGGAATGAGGGGTGACGAAGGGGTAGTATGTGCGCAACATTTAATATTTCAAGAATCATCTTAATTTGATATTTAAATCCGCCAACACATGTAAAATAATGTCAGTTTGGCGCGAATCGTGGACCGGTGTGCATGTAAGTATAAATCAGAATGCATATAATTCACCATCATTTCGCTTACGAGTAGGCGGGAATTTTTTCATGTAACGCGATCACACTTGGGCGTGTTCTATATCGTCCACCTAGCTAGTGTGTGTCTTAAGAGTCAGCTGTATACCGACACAGTTACCTGTTTTACCGAATCTATTTAAAATTTATTTTTTATAAAAACTAATAGCTACAGGCAGAAATAAAGAGATGGTTTCGATTCGTGTAATAGAAAGCAATATTTTCTCTGATAAGAATAATTTAATTCCACCGCTTTATTTTCAAGAAAAGTTGGAATAACTTGAAAATCCCATTGTTTGACACTAATTTCTAATTTTTTAAGTTATTCCAACTTTTCTTAAAAACGAAGCAATAAAATTAATTCATACTAATCAAAGAAAATATTACATTTTATTAAACACATCGAAATCATCTCTTTATTTTTGTCTCTTGTTGCTAATTTTGGGAAAAAAGTCAATTTTTCAATTAGAAAAGGACAGAGATACAGCGGACTTTTAAGTAAAGAGGCGTTAATTGCTCAACCTACATCATTCGTACTAAAACAATTTGTATATATTTAGTATAAGTAGAATAACTACATAACATTTACTTAAATTATAATAATATATATATAGTTATTGTAAATGATATGAATGTTATGCTCTTCTACTTTCTGCTATCCTGATACTTTTTATTATTTTTTTGTAATAATCTCTTGTTTTTTACATAAAAATTAGATTTCAATACATTTATCATTTGCATATGGATAACGCATTGTATGTCATTTGTACATAAACATTGTGTAAGTAATACACTTACTCATTACCATGTATACTTTTATGACATTGTAGACCATATTCAGTTAAATATCCTGAGGTCTTATATATATATATATATATATATATATATATATATATATACATATATATATATACATGTGTATGAGTGTGTGTGTGTGTGTGTGTGTGTGTGTGCGTGTGTGTGTGTGTGTGTGTGTGTGTGTGTGTGAGCGCACATTCATTCATGCCTTTCATATATATATATATATGTCTGTCTCTCTCTCTCTCTTATATATATATATATATATATATATATATATATATATATATATATATATATATATATATATATATATATACTAGGGGGCACCCCCCTCCTGCTCGCTCCGCTCCCAACCCCCCGTTTTACAAAACCTATTATACTGAAAATATAATTACACGTTACTTATTATATTGGTTCAATTTAATTTTTATAAATTATTATAAAATTTTAAAATTTATTTAAATTTTAAAATAATGACAGGTTTTCACACCACCCAAAGGGGTACCGTCATTGATACCTTATATTTCATAATTTATAACATAAGTTAAACAATGAACAATGTATGGTATCGGCGCGTTGGTTTTTTTTGGTTTTATTTGAATTATTATATAAAATAAACGTAATAATTTTAAGTAATTTTGAGACATGTTAAAATTAATTAAAATTTTTCGATTATTTTTATATAAATATTTAAAATAAAACCATGGTTACCTTTGCCTGTAGCCCTACACAACCATGAGAGTCTATATTCCTCCTCCTTATACCATAGACTCTACCTGCAAACCATCCTCCACCATTAGGAACACACATATGCAAGTGACTTTTTAAAAGTTATTTTATTATTCGTAAAATTTGTTAATATATCATTGTTATATAACAATTTTTACAATACTTATCTCTTTTAAATCTTTGCTTGAATATGTGTATGAGAATAATCATAATAACTCAAAAATTTTCAATTGAATATTATTGTAACATGTCTTACAATTATGCGGAGTGGAAGCGGAGGGGTATGCGGAGCCATTATTATAATAATTATAATGTTCTTTGCGAAAAATTATGCGAAGGGGTATATTGAGGGGCAAGCGGAGCGACAGACGGTGGGGTATATGGAGGGGTATGTGGAGGAGTGTGCGGAGCGGTCGTTAGCTTGATGAAACTGTCATTAAAAATAATAATGGAGGGCTATGCGGGGGGGGGGGGTATGTGGAGCAAAATTAACACATAAATAACGATATTTTACTGATAAATATGAAGAATAATACGGAAGAGTATGTGGAGGGGTATGCGGATCAAAATGAAAATGAACATTTTAATTATTCATGAAGGGGATGTGGAGCGTGAAGGAGGGGGCGGAGCGGCATGGAGCGGAATGGGAGGGGGCGGAGGGGGATGGGGGGATTGAAGACTTTAAAAATAACGTAAAATAAACACGAATTTAACGTAGTTTTGCGGAGGGGAATACAGAGGGGAAACGGAGTAGGACGGAGGAGGGTAGAGGGGGAGGAGTGGCATGGAGGGGGACGGAGGGTGATACAGCGGAAATTCTGCCGAATTCACCATATAATATAGGTAGATATATATATATATATATACATACACATACACTGCCGCCGAGACACTTTTGCCCCCCTTCGTCTAAAATCGACTTATCTAAAAAGTTTTATAACTCTAGAAAAAATGGTCGTAGCCTAAAAATTCTAACGGGATTCGAAAGATTGTTCAAAATTCTTTCAAAAACTATTGGTTTGATATGAAAAAAAACAATTTTTTTCGTATCTCTTATCCTTGTTTAAAAAGAAATTTTTTTTAACTGTGTTTTGACTTTGTAAAATAGTGTTCAATTTTAGTAGAAATCGTTACATTAATACAAAACCAAATAGATTTTAAAGCTTATAAGATTTTATATTTAAAAATAAGGTTTTTTTCGATATATGAATATCTTTGAATTTAAGAGGAATAGAAAAATTTGTCAGAGAGAAAAAATGTTACTTTTTGGTCAAATAATAATAATATATAATAAAAATTGGATTTCGAAAAAAAGATTTTTTTTTTGCCTTTTTTACCCACGTTGTTCAATATCTTAAAGATATCAAAATTTCATTACATTCCAACAGAAAAAAATTTTTTTTTCGAAATCAATTTTTTATTATATATTATTATTATTTGACCAAAAAGGAACATTTTTTCTCTCTGACAAATTTTTCTACTCCTCTTAAATTCAGAGATATTTATATATCGAAAAAAACCTTATTTTTAAATATAAAATCTTATAACTCTGGTTTAAAAGGTCTAATCTAGACGTTCGACATTGCATTTTCATCTTCGAAATATGAGCTTTAAAATCTATTTGGTTTTGTATTAATATAACGATTTCTACTAAAATTGAACACTATTTTACAAAGTCAAAACAAAGTTAAAAAAAATTTCTTTTCAAACAAGGCTTAGAGATACAAAAAAAATGTTTTTTTATATGAAACGAATAGTTTTTGAAAGAATATTGAACAATCTTTCGAATCCTGTTGGAATTTTTAGGCTACGACCATTTTTTCCAGAGTTATAAAACTTTTTAGATAAGTCGATTTTAGACGAAGGGGGGCAAAAGTATCTCGGCGGCAGTGTATATATATATATATATATATATATATATACATATATCTACATAGTTGTAGGAAAAATTAAGATCTAGCCCCCCCCCCCCTGGTCGCCTGCTCCCTAAATATCGTTCAAAATTTAGCTATTTTTGAATGAGGTTGCTCCACCTTGGTCACTCCTTGGTCGCTCCCTGGTCCCCCTGGATGCCCCTTGGTTTTTTATAATTTAAGTTTTCTAGAGGGGGCACCCCCCTGCTCGCTTCACTCGCCAACCCCCCTTTTTGTATCTATTGTAAATTGTATATTATAAATAATTAAAACATTTTTAGTGACTTTTATAAATTTTTATTAGTATGTAAATTTAAAATGCAAACATATTTATTTTTTTTATGTATTTATTATAACATTGAAAATAATATTGAGAAATTTAAATAATGATTTTTTAATCATTTTTTCTATAATACTTCTTCCCATACAATATTTTTTATAACATTTTCATTTTTATTTCCATTTTGTATAAAAATTTTTTTACTATTTTTTACTCTTAATAACACTACATATAATTGACCATGTGAAAATAAAGGTTTATTTAAATATATTCCTACGTTTTCAAAACTTTGGCCTTGAGCTTTATTAATGGTCATTGCAAATACTAAACAAATTGGGAATTGCCTACAGTATAATATAAATGGTAATGATGTTTGTTCACCTGTGTCTAAAATTATTCTTGGTATAATAGTATATTATTCACCTAGGGAGTAAAAACGAAAAATGTCTTAAATCGTATGTTAAATGTCACCCGAGCCGAAGGCGAGGGTGACAAACATACGATTTAAGGGATTTTTCATTTACTCCCGTGGAGAATATACGATTTTTTTACACAGGCAGCGTACAGTGGGTCCCTTACTTTTCGCTGGGAGGGAGTAAAGTACTCACTGTACGCGCCCTGTGTAAAAAATACAATTAAACCTTTTTTATTACCAGTAGTAATTTCAGCTTTTATATTAAATTTAAATAAATCAATCATTTTCAACCGAGTACCATTACATAGTCCGTCACTTACACTTAAATTTCTTACTAACATTCGCATTTTTTTAAGAATTAATTTATGTACTGGAAATCCTGAAAATCGTAATGAATTTAAATATTCGATTGGAAACTATAATTCGTTGCGTAATCAATACTATAATATTCTACTGCATTTGAGTTAATTTTATTTAAAATTTTACCATTGATATTCTATGTGTCTTTATTATGTGATGAAAGCATAATTTTATCAGATAAATCTTCTTTTAAATTTATATTATTACCATATATTTTTGTACATATATCTTTTGTTTCCCAATTTTCAGGAATTTCCAATGATGTAATTAAACCACTTCCAATTTTTAATAAAAAATTTGCATAATTATCATCATTATTTCTCATATTTTTTGTTAATTTAAATAAATCATTTTTAATTGAAAAATTAAAGTTTTAGCTAAAATTTACAATAAATTAGTTAAATTCAGCAATAAGTTATCTAAAATATCATTTTATTATCATTTTTCCGCTTAATTAATTGAAATTAGCTAGAGAATCAAATATTTAGCTAAAACTCAGAATAAATCAGCTAAAATTAGCTAAAATATTAAATTTTTAGCTAAAATTCTTAATAAATCAGCTAAAATCAGCTAAAATATTAAATTTTCAGCTAAAAATGTCAATAAATCATCTAAAATTAGCTAAATAATTTAATTTTTAGCTGAAATTTACAATAATTCAGCTAAAATTATCCAAAAGATCAAATTTTTAACTAAAATTCACAATGATTCAGCTAAACTTAGCTGAAAAAACTTAGCTGAATTAATATTTTAGCTCAAATTTACAATAATTCAGCTAAAATTATCTAAAAAATTAAATTTTTAGCTAAAATTCTCAATAAATTAGCTAAAATTATCAGTAAAAAGGAGGGATTAAGGGGGGGATTGGGAATTTTGAGAGGCTGACAGCGGTGGCAGCGGCAGCGGCGAAAATCTTTTATAATATAGATAAATCAACAAAAATTAGCTAAAAATTATCAGTAAAAAGGAGGGATCAGAGATTTCGAGAGGCTGACAGCGGCAGCGTCAGTGGCAGCGGCGAAAATCTTTTATAATATAGATAGATATATTCATTAATTTTATATATTATTTATCTATTAATATGTCTTGTATATAAACATATAGTCACTGTACATAGTGTTGACATACGACTCACCACACCATCTTACATTTCAAACAATAATAAATACTTTATATGACATTGAATTTAACTTATTTAACGAATGTTAATTATCGAATCTAATAAATTTTAATTATACTTAATGAATCAAGAAAAAGTAAAAAGTGTGAAATATAGAGGTATCGTTATGGCGCGTTAGGTTTTTTTTGTTAATCGAAACCCTCGCCAGGAGTCCTAAAAACCACTTTAGCTAATATTGTTTTATAATATATATTTTTAATATATTTCACTGTAAATAAGTTTTCAAAAAATATATTTAATATCGGATATAAATCATGAATGAAATGAATCAAATATCTGATAATGTATTGATAATAATCAAATATATGAATTATTTTTATTTAATTATGTAAATAGAATCAATTTAAAAGCTCTATCGTAGGATATATTGAAAAAATAATCAATAAGAGAAATAGATTTTAAATTATTAAAAATAATCATAAACAATGATGATGAACTCCGAATTTATTGCAATATATACAATAAAAATATTCCATCTTTTTATATAAAAAGTTATATTTGTAGCTAAAGTGAAATAGAATAAAGAAGTGGATATATTTTTTAATATATAAATATATATACAACAAGCGCTCTATTCAATAATATTAAAATTAAGTTATATAAGATATTTACTAAAAATATAACTTAAATTAAAATGAAGAGAAAGCCATAATGTTTCTTTATTAAATAATTAGATATATTTTTCACTTGTCTTATAAAATGAGAAATAAAATCATAGGGATTTCAGATCTGATAAAGAAGGAACAATGATTAAATGCTTTTAGAGAAGAAAGAGATCAAGAAAGAATAGAAGAAAGAAACAAAAGAGTAGCTAGAAATAAATTATTCAACATATTTTTTATTAATATAACAAGCGATCTATTTAATAATATTAAAATTAAGTTATAAAAGATATTTTGTAAAAATATAACCTCAAGTAAGATGAGGAGAATTCCATAAAGTTTGGTTTTTATTCTTCGAGTTCTCCTAGAATAACTTAAATAACAGAAATACTTTTGAAAATTAAATTATTTTTCAACACTCTATATTGTGTACGATTTTTTTTAAATTTAAGTTTATGTATTCATTAATTTTATATATTATTTATCTATTAATATGTCTTGTATATTAATATATAGTCACTGTATATAGTGTTGACATACGACTTTCCATACCACTTTACATTTCAAACAATAATAAATACTGTATATGACATTGAATTTAACTTATTTAACGAATGTTAATCATCGAATTTAATAAATTTTAATTATACTTAATGAATCAAGAAAAAGTAAAAAGTGTGAAATATAGAGGTATCGTTATGGCGCGTTAGTTTTTTTTTGTTAATGGAAACCCTCGCTAGGAGCTCTAAAAACCACTATAGCTTATATTAATTTGTAGAATATTCTTTCAATCGCTGTTAGTAGATAGTTTTTTTATTTGTCTTTTTTAAAAAAATTATTTTATTAATTATTGCTAAAAAGAGCAGACATATTTTTATAAATTTTTTTAATTTTCGCTCAAAAAGTAATTGTTTTATTTAATAATAATAAAAAAAAAGAAAAAAAATTTATAATTGTCGCTTTTAACTGATCATTTTTTTTTATATTTAAAAAAAAAACAGACAAATTACTTGAAATGTCGCTAAATAAGCAGACGTATTTTTTAATTGTCGCTGGTAGCAGATCAATTTTATTAATTGTCGCTAAAAAGAACAAACAAATTTTTTTAACTGTCGCTAAAAAAAAGCAAACATTTTTTTACTGTCATTGATAAAAGACCGATTTTTCAACTGTCGCTAAAAAAAAATAATTAAAGTACCGTTGAAAAAAGGATACGTAATTTTTAAGTGTCGTTATTAGCAGACCTATTTTTTAATTGTTTTTTCTAACAAAATTATTTTGTTAACTGTCGCTAAAAAGAGCAGACATATTTTTATAAATTTTTTCAATTGTTGATAAAAAAAATGTTTTAATTAATAATAAAAAAAAGGACAGTTGAAAAATCAGTCTTTTTATTTTTTATAAAACAAAAAATTGAAAATTATTATTGTGTTGTATTTATACCATGTTTCGGGGAGGTTGGCGAGCCGAGCGAGCAGGGGGGTACCCCCTAGTATATATATATATTATATAGCAAGTTTTATATTCACACACCAAAACACATACAAAGTCACTTTGTTTTCTTTTGTAGAGCCAAATAGAAATATGTCTACTCTCTACGAATGCTCGACTCCAAATGAATCATTATATTTATGTCTTCGATTTTATTTCATAATTAAAGTTTGTATATATGTATATTTGTATTATGTTTTGTTTTGTTTCACAGCAAATTATTCTTTTAGTTTATAAAATACTTTCGATTTTTAAGATTTACACCACTCCTAAAGTTTGAAAAAATGGTGAGAAATTAAAAAATCTGAAAAATCTTATGTATTAACAGCGTGATTTGTAAATTAAAAACAAAATCTAAACTTCGAAATCACCTTAATCTAATAATTATATTTTATATTTTATTCTCATTTTTATATTTGTATTTTTATGTTTATATTTGTATTTCAATTTTTATATTTGTATTTCTATTTTTATTTCGAAGTGATACCGTAATTTATGAACGCTCAAAATATGTTGATAATCTTTAATAAATTAACACCAACACTTCCTTGGATGAATTGAACAATAAATTTATTTAATATTTTCTTTCCAACGTTTCTGGTTTTTTATGTAAAATCCTTTTTCAAGGAATCTATAGTACAAAAAGTCTCTATTTTTATATTTGTATTTCTATTTTCATATATCTATTTTTATATTTGCTTTTTAATATTTGTATTTTTAATTTTGTAGTTTTTTTTTAAGATTTGTATTTTTATTATTATAATTGGATTGAATTTTAAAGCCTTTCGTGTGAAAAAGTAAAATGTTAACCACGGAGGCAAAATTTTTTTGCCCTCTTCTTTATTACCGCTTTCACTTCGCTCAAACGCCAAACCTGACTCTGGTAAAAAAAAGCCTATTTTTGTCCCTTGATTAACAATGTACTATTTTCGAAATTACTAAGAGCTTAAAAAATTAAAAGCTTATTTGATTTCTTTAAATATTTAATCACTTAACATTTAATATCATTTATGTTAAAACTATTATAAATTTTATGCTCTTTTATTTTTATTTCTTAAATATTTATAGTTATATAATTTAAGAAAGTTTTTTTTCACTTATTTTTTATACATAGAAGATTTATAAACCATTTCTTTATATTATTAGTACTTAAACTTCTATTGCAAAAAGGTCATGTAAATTAACAAAACATTATACGCTGAAAAAAAAATTCTTGTTTAGCGAGACTCGGAAACCATTACAAAACAATCAAGAGCAACCATTTGCCATCCCAAAGTTTACTGCATGTGATAAGGCGCTTTTCCGCATCTTCTTTATTCGATAATATCGGCAAGTTGTGCACGCGGCAATTTGGCCAGTCGATCCCGTGTCCCTTTTGCTATCATACAACTTTACGTTACTTTCCTTATTTTCCAAATAAGCTTATTGTTTGACTCACGATTGTAGAAAAAAAAAATCTGATCTTTTCTGTAGTTATATGATGTTAGTGTTGTTCAATCGCCCAAAGATTCTTGCAATGAGAAATCGGGCTTTGCGCGTGTTAAAGTCGAACGTCGTCTTGGAATTCACTTGAATTAAACCAAGCCGATCGCTTCATCTCGATTCTGTTGGACTTAATTTTGAAGTTGCGATTCCTTGCACTTTTCTCACGACCCCCCCTTTTTCCATGTTATATACGTAAAAGAAAAGAAAAAAATATGCAATGCAACGCCTAGATCCATCGTCTTTGTTCAACGCTTTCTCCCAACGTGTTGTTAAAATTTTTTTGTTTATGTTACTGCATCAGCACAAACAATTTTTTAAATAGTATATTAACGTTTTGTGAAAAATATTTCATTCAATGTAATTAATAGAATTAAAATTATTTTATGTTAATCCACTCTAAAATAATGTTAACAATCGTATTAGTATTTTAATATTTATTTTTAAATATTTATTGAACAATATTTTTTAAAAACTGTGTCTGAAGTATTAACAAATCTTCGGGGCTAATATTAACACTGTTAATACGTAAGGATATATTTGAAAAGAATGACGAAATGCGATAGATAACAAATTAATTTAATAAAGACTTTACTGGAATATTTTTCATAACATTTATGATGTTTCTAGTTATGATTTTTCCATAAGACAAAAATTCATGTTATTTTTATTTTCATAAAAGATGAAAAAATCATTTTCCCATATTTTGTTAAAATTTTGTTTTTTATAATTTAGTTGTTATCTGGATATACATTAAAAAGTACCCCAGCGGAAAAAATAAATGAAACACTTGAAATCATTCGAAAAGTTTTAGAAGTAATCAGAAAGAAAATGAGGGAAACTGAAAGAAACAGTAAGAATTGAAATCGGTTGGAGAGACTTTGGTAAAATTGGGACGAGACATTCAAAGTATTCAAGTTTGTTTCCGCTTTTTTCGGTATATTTCATTTATTTTCATTTCTTTTCATTTTTTTACAAAATATCTTAGATTCTTTCCAGAATTGAACATTTATTTTCTATAAATATTCAGAATATTTCGGAGTCTCTCGGAAATTTTCGGATGGCTTCAAAATTTTTCAAAATTTCTCAGAAGTTTTCAATTTTTCTTAGAACTTTATGAATTTTTTCATATTTTTCCAGAATTTTTTAGAATATAATTGAAATAATCAGAATATTTTAGAGTATTTTAATTAATTTCTAATTTTTTCCAAACTTTTCAAATTTTTCCAAAAGTTTTCCCTATTTTTTTGAAGTTTTTGGATTTATTCCAATTATTTAAGTATTTCAATTAGATTATTAAAAAATTTGTAAAGAAATTGTTAGAAATTTTCAGAAATTTTCGGAAAAATTCGAAAACATTCCGAATCTTACGAAAACTTTTTAAATTTTACGAATAATATTAGAAAATAACATTTATTGATAATAATAATTTGAAATATATACTTAACCTGTTAAATAATTTAATATTTCAGTACTTAAAATTCGATTTAATCAAAAATTTCAAGCTAAAAACTCGATTTTGAGCCCACTTACAAAAGGAATCGAGCTTGAAATTGTAGACTGGGAAATCGTTAATACTCAACTATTTCAACAGACCTTATTGCACTTTTGTATTATATAATCAGTTCATTATCTCACGTTTAAATATTTCTAATTTTTACACATCAAGCTTAACGATTTTAATTTTAATTTCTTAAAATTAATGACAATTTATTTATTTTTAATAAAACAAAAATAAAAAAAAATACAAAAATTTGATTCTGAAACGTGGACAAAAATAAAAAATTTATTAAATGGTATTTAAGGGGGTGCATCAGTCCTGTTTTACCATTTTTTTAAATAATTTCGTTATTATGCGATATAGATATACAATATAGTTGGTTGCAACGTTTCCCTTGTTTTCGCGCATAGCAACGATCATAGCGATGTCAACAAATACGAATAAATTTATTAATTTTTATTTAGCATAAGAAAAACTTTTTGATGTGTTCATAGATCTAAATAGTTGTCCGCTCTTCATTTTTCAAAATAAAAACTATTCCCAAACAGAAAATCCTATCTAATCACCCATTTCAGAGAAAAATTGTTTTTCAAAATGGTAAAACAGGACTGATGCATCCTCTTTAATTATTATTTATAATGAATCATTTATTTTAAAATGGAAAAAGAGGAAATTAGAATGATTGATGACAGTTACAAAAAATTGAAAGAAACTGAAGTAAATTGAAATAAATTAAAACAAGTGAAAAGAAACTAAAGTAAATTGAGACAAACTGAAACAGGTCAAAAGAAACTGAATAAAACCGAAACAGATAGAGACAAACTGAAAAAATCGGAATTTGTATGAAATCTAATTTTTTCCATATTTACTTTTAACATTGAATAAAATGAAAAATACCGAAAACTTGTAATAATTTTAAAACAAATTCAAAATGTTCCAATTATTTTATAATTTTACAAAAATTTTCCGTATGTTTCATTTTGTTTCAGTTTTCACAATTCATTACTTATTTCCAAATTTAAAATGAAATAATCTGATTAATTACAAGAGTTTTGGAAATATTCAGAAACAAACTGAATTAGTTTAAGGAAAAATGAAATAAAATTAAACAAACTGAAATTAAATGAAAGAAAACGAGAGAAATGAACACGAATAGAAAGAAACTGAAACCAAATGAATGAAACTGAAACAGTTTAAAAAAATTGAAATAAATTTTAAAAAAACTAAAATGAACCAAAATGATTATGACAGCTGATTTTTCTATATCCACTTAGAAAATGATATAAAATGAGACATTCAGAAAACTTCCGAAAATTTCCGAAACAGTTTAAAATGTACCAATTGTTTCGTCCCAATTTTCACAAGAACTTTCCGTTTCTTTCAGTTTCTTTCAGTTTCTTTCAGAAATTTTCAATTACTTTCGTTTATTTTTTCCGCTGGGGTATATAATTCTTGTTTAAATTAATTAAATACTTGTATTTATTATGAAATTGCATTTTTATAATAAAAAATGTGATGTTAATACTTACTTTGAACGCGGGGTAAATATTAAAACGGAAATTTTTTTAATAAATTTTCTCCCAACAAAAAATCTATTGATGATTTTTCAAAAGTTCTTGTACTAAGTCATAGTTGAAGTAAATCACTAAAATATACGGTAGGTGGGAAAAAAAATACGTAGATTAAAAAATATAGATACTTTTTTCAAAAGTGTTAATACTAGCCCTGGTCTTCCCTACTTTTGGAGAAAAATATGATTACAGAAATAAAGAAGAATACTATAATAATATTAATAATAAAAAGCATTAAATAATCTACAAATACTGAAAATTTTTTCTGAAATTCTTAAACTTTTGAATGGTACCCTGGTAGAATTTTAAAATAGTTTGCAGCTAGATGTTAGCTAATATTAAACAAAATAACTTAATATTAGCTAACCTCTTAGCCAGAAACCTCGCCAATATTCTCACCCTCTTAGCTATCTTCTATCAAGAAATTAACTAATAACATATATTTATATATATTAAATGAAAATTGTAGAAAGTGAAATATAGTGAGAGCGGAAAATATACGGGCAGCGATAATCCGATTTTCTCTCGAGGAGAATATACGACTTTTTTCATACCGGGCAGCAAATTCACTATGAAAAACAAATAATAAATCGTTTAATTAATAATAATTTTGAAAGTGGTACTAGTTCGCTCTCGCGTAGGACCGCGTGCATCTTTTTTTTAGATTGTGTACGTGCGCGAGTGACACTTTTTTTCTGCTACGTATATGACACTAGTATCTTGTGATGATAATTCATAAATAAAAAAAAATCTACGCACTGTTCTCTTACATACACAACACAATATATTCCCGTGATTATAATTCATATAAATAAAATAAGTGTTAAACACAAGAATAAAATCAAATCTCAACCGGAACGCGTTTACAACGAATTAAAGTCGTTTTGACTATCTCTCTCTTTCTACTTCTCAAAGACTACATAAGAAAAAGAGAGAGAGGGAGAGAAACAAGTTTTACTATATTAAAGAATTGCTCGCTTTTACCATCTCTTTCTCTCTTAAGAGGAGGTCGAGTATATCTTTCCTCTTCTAATCAAAGAATTGATTTTTTCACAAAAATTAATAATTTTAGCAAAAAATAAGAAGAAAGCCCCATCTCGTATAATAAAAAGCAAGTTTCTCTTTTATGAGAAAAAATTATTTTTATCGCTTCGTTTTTAAGAAAACCTTGAAAAACTGAATTGTCCATCCTAACCTCTATTTTTCAAGTTTTTCAAGGTTTTCTTAAAAACGAAGCGATAAAAATAATTTTTCCTCATCAAAGAAAATCTTGCTTTTTATTATACGAGATGGGGCTATCTCCTTATTTTTTGCTGCAATTATTAGTTTGTGCAAAAAAATTAATTTTTTGATTAGAAAAGGACAGAGACATACGATCTGCTCTTAACGGTTATATATAAAAAGGAGAGAGACAGCATAATAGTTACTATAATCGTTCACGCGCATGCGCAAAGCTTCAAACTATATTACCATAACATTTTACTTTTAGTTAACGAGTTGTCAGCTATAAGTTAACAATGAAATACTTATTTTCTTAGTTAATGAATCTAGCTAACTGTTAATAAGCTAATCAGCCGAGCTGGTTAATTTTCTACCAGGGTAGATTTATAGTTAAAGAGCTTAAGAGCAGGCCGAACTATCTGTCTTTGTCTAATAGTATTTTTCATCATCTGTATATAAACACCATTGTCTGTAAAACAAAAAAAAATGACAGCCCCCGCTAGATACTAGTATAATAGATAATTTTTATAATAACAACAATATTATTCTATCACGTAATTTTTAAATAATATGGAACCTACTAATAATCTTTAATGTAACCTATCTTTTTCGGTAGGTCTCATATTATTCAAAATCTACGTAATTAAATTATTTTATTAATATTATAAAAACTTACTTATTATACTAATATCTAGCGATGCGAGCCTGCCATTTTTTTTATGTTACAACCGATGGTGTTTATATAAATTATGAAAAACACCATTAAATAAAGACAGATAGTTCGACCCCTTCTTAACGCTGATTCGCGATTCTTATTAAACAACTATAAATCTTCAGAATATTTAACCCTTTCAGATCCAATGGATATTAGAGTGTTCATTGCTGATTTTTTTTAAATTGTGCAAAAGTGGCTTAAAATTTTGTAAAATGAGCATGTAGATTAGCTTGAAGTGGGCTATTTTCCATTTCAAACTTGAGGTCTAATTTATCATATCAGTAATAGAAAAAGAAAAAACTTGAAACCCTAGTGAAAATCAGTTTTGCTAATAATTGCAAGCAAATGCTAATAACTGTTATAAATAGTTTAGTTTGAGACAGAAGTAGTGGTTATTTGCAGTTAATGGTAGTAATTTGCAGTTATTAACATTTATAAGCACAACAATTTTGTACAATACAATTTTTAAAAATTAAGATAATAGTAACAGTTATTTGCAATTATTTTCAGATTTTTGTAATTATTTGCAGAAACTTGCAGTTATTTATAGTTAATAATAGTTATTCATAAAAATTTATTGTCTCGGAAATTTTTTCCTATATATAAAAAATTAAAAAATTTTTTAAAAAGTGTATAATTGTTAATAACTGTAAATAATTGCAAGAAATTGCAAATAACTATAAATAAACGCAAATGACTGCTAATAACTGTTAATGAAATAGCAAATAACTACTTATAAATGCTAATAATTGCTAATAACTGCTAATAACTACTATTAACTGCAAATAACCGCTACTTCTGTCTCAAACTAAACTATTTATAACAGTTATTAGCAGCTTTTAGCAGTTATTTGCAGTTATTAGCAATTATTTTTAATTATTAACAGTTATTAGCAAAACCGATTTCCACTAGGGAAAGAAAAAAGAAAAAAAATTTTCGAAAAATTGTTTAATAAAAGAAGACCTATAATCTTAAAAGAAATATTATAATGAAATAAAAATTCAGGTATTGAAGGGTTGAATACATTATAGAATAGATTTCAAGTATTACTAAAATTAAGTTTTTAAAATTTCCGTAATTATTTTATTTAAATTAAAAATTTTATACAAAAACAAATAAATTTGTCTATTTAAAACTGAATTGTACATCTTCTTCTTTGAAAAATCTTAATAGATCAAACAAAACACAATCATTTCCTGGTGGTTATAAATCTAGTTAACGAAGATTGAGTCGTGAAGTAAAGATGATGTTTGTATTCAACCGTATTTATAGAGCTGAAATTTTATAATTACGTGACCAGAAATACATTTTGCACACGAAACGTAAAAACTTCACGAAAAAATAATCTCATTGTATCATTAAATACATATATAGATCTGTAAAATCATTTGGCAAAACGTTAGAAATTTTTTATCTTTCAATATCAACTGTTGATGTAATCCAAATTAATACTAAGGCAAATCAGCTTTCAACTTTTTAGAGATGTCTAAAAAATTGTGCATTTAAACAATTTTTTAATTTTAAATAGTTCATTGCTCGATATGAAATATTTAATTTTAAATACTTTATTGATTATTTAAAGCATAAGCTTTAGGAAAAAAAATTTTTAGTTGTATAGAAATAATTAATCTAATAATACTTGTCAAGAAAATTTTGTTCATTCTTGTAGTATGAAAAAAATATTTTGCTTTAAAATTTGTAATTTTTTTGTATTTGTTTAAAAAGTTTTCTGTTCCTGAATTTAATTTTAGTAAAATTTTATATTAGGATACTTTTATACTAATATATTAACAATATTTTGTCTGATAAAATTTTCATCAAATTATTCTTCATTCAACATGACCGATCAAATGAATCTATAAAATTTGCTATTACTATTAGCTTTCATGAAATAAATAAATGTTTGAAAATAGTATTGAAAATGTACTAATGACTGTAAAGAGGTGTACAAATTTCAGTTCCTAACTAATTATGTTATCTTACTTATTATGCGTTCAGTGCAACTTTTATCGTTAAAATAGATTTAATAAACTAAGTTTTTCTAGTTGCAGAGAGTGTTAAAAAAATATAAGAAAAAAAGCTAAAACCGATAAGAAGCATGCGACACTCATTTTCAAAAGCTATGCTCGTTTCTCAGAATGCTTGTTAACTTGCTCGTGACTTCGTATGGCACGTCAGGCATCAATAATTTTGTCAGCCTCCTTTTTCTTTCTTTCTCTCTTTTTTTCTTTTTTCCTCGCGTGTCACTTCTAAAATTGCAAGACGCGTTTCTACGAAACGCGTGTATCCAGCTTGTACCAAAAATAAGATAAGGAAAAAAATAGGGAAAGAAAGTAAAGTAAAAAGGAAAAAAAAAGGTAAGCACGTAAAATCTTACTAGATAGATTCGTGGTATATGTAGTTAAGTGATAAGCTTAGCCCGAAAATAACAGTATAGAAAAGAGCCACTTTTTTTGCCGATCACGCGTGAAGCAGGTAAACACTGTCTGTATGTGTCTATACATGCGTAAGACAAAAAAAAAAGAGCCAAACGTCAAAGAGAAGATCGTGTCGTGCGATCACGAGTATCTACTTGATCCTTGAAACAAAAATCTGATATAATCGCTATTATAATACCTAACTTAGAATATGTGTGTATGTATATCAGATGTAATTTATAGAAAAAATAAGAAAATTGTAACCCTGAATGCGACTACAACCTGCTACATTGTTTTGGAAAGAATAAGAAAAGCAATTCTCTTCATACTTGCTCTCTTTCTCTCCCCTTACTATTTAACTTTTTACGTAGATGTTCGAAATATCGCAGGTACAAACCACAGTTGTATAGCTCTTACACCTTTTTCTATTCCTTCAGACTTTCTTTTTTTCTTAAAGATCCCATTTTTCTATTATATTCGCTTGGCGCTTCAAAAATGGACATACGAAGTTACGTGATACGCGAATATTGAAACCCAACACGACAGGGGTTAAAAATAAATATACGTTTTTACAATTGCGTCAAAAAGAAAAGTGAGAACACAAAATGAATTGTATGAAAATGCTTAACCACTGGATTGCTTGGCTGATTTTATGAAACGAAAAAGTGATGAGAGATTAGAAAACACTTGACCTTTGATTTACTACTTGTAACTTACCTAATAATAATATTTGACATTATTTCGCAAGCATTGCATTTATAAATTATCAGCTTGAGGTTCCTTACGAAAATTTTATTGTATATATCATAATTTTGAAACATTGTGACGAAATTTCATATTCTTTATTTGATTTATATCTGTTTTCTTCGCTTAGTAGAACTTTACTTATATTTTCAAAATTAATATTTAATTACATTCTGCCGTCCAAAGTATAAAAGTGGTTAACTACATTGGAATCCCATTGGAGTTAAGGTTTTCTTACTTTGGACGGCAGCATTAATTAATAGATAGATTTTAATAACCAAATATACTTTAGGTAAAAATGTTAATTTCTCGTGTTGTTTTTGGAACTATTTTTTTTAAATTTTGTTTATTATTTCTATCACATGTTTGTATAAATGAAACAACGAACATAGCTAAATGAAAGGTTTAAAGTTATAAGCTTATTTCACCTGTACGTATGATTCTTATACAAAAACAAATATTTTTTAAGATTTTTCAAAAACTACGCCAAAATTAAAATTCATGAAGACTATGTAAATAAAAAAATTAATTCTTTTCACAATTTTAATAACTTGACAATTAATTCAACATTTTTATAATAATTTATTCTAAACGGTTTCAATTTTGTGTACTTACGTTAATAATTTTTTTTTTTAATTGAAAAACAAGAAATGCTTATATTTATTTTCATAAAATGTTTGTCCAACCCTAGTGGAAATCGAATCTGGAAATAACTAGGAATAACTGTAAATAACTAGGAATAACTGGAAATAACTAGGAATAACTGGAAATAACTAGGAATAACGGGAAATAACTAGGAATAACTGGAAATAACTAGGAATAACTGGAAATAACTAGGAATAACTGGAAATAACTAGGAATAACTGGAAATAACTAGGAATAACTGGAAATAACTATTATAAACTGTTCAGTTTGAGATAGGAATAAGAATTGGTGCCAGTTATTTCCGGTTATTCCCAGTTATTTCCAATTATTTCCAGTTATTTATAGTTATTTCGAGTTTCGCTATAATATAATTTTTTATCATTTTTCAGTGCTTTTAATTTTTAAAATCATATCTCAACTAAACTGTAAATAACTGTAAATTACTGATGATAACTATTATTCCTGTCTCAAACTGAACACTTTATAACAGTTATTTCCAGTTACTCCCAATTTATTTTCCGTTAGGGAATGCATTCATTTTTTTTTACTTTAGAAAAAATTCTAAAAAGAAAGGATAAATAATGTTAATTTTTATTTTAAATTTACTTTATCAAAGTACAATTTTCAAGTAATTTTATTACATCAATGAATTTGTGAAATTAAAAAGTAAATTCAACCCTACAAAAAGTAAGATTCGTATGACGTAATTTTAATGTAATAAGAATTATTTGATTGACGATAATTTAATCCTAAAATTTGAAATTTTTATAAATAGAAATTGAATAAGGTGTTACGAATTTTATTTTATTATTAAACGATTGATATAATTAAATTATAAAAAAGGCGAGTATTGAGCCCCGGGCCTCTTGCACGATAAAAAAGCGCTCAAGCGTTTTTCATCGTACACTTCTCAAGGTACAACTCCGTAGTTCAGGACTTATGCCTTTAATTTGAATTTGTGATGCTATTTGCTGTTCTTAAAAGACAGAGATTGCTTGGTAACGCGTACTTAAGTAATTATGTACCATTCGTTTCTTCAATCTGGGGTCCAAAAAATCTATTATGATCTTTACATAAGTATTCTGAGATGTGATCTCAAAAGTTGAAAAGAAAAAGGCAACTTAATACATGACTTAAATACTTTTTAAATATATCAAATTATATTTTGCCATTCAACAAAGTTGCATGTAAAATCTTATAATTAAAAATTTTATAAATATTATTAATTTTAATATTTACAATCTTTTAAATCTTCACTTATAACTGATTTGAAAATTAATCTACGATATTAAAGAAAAGATTTCTATCAATAACCTCCCAATTAGCACACATCTGGAAAAAAGAATTCTTTAAGAATTCAGGAATGTCCGCTCTGAAGTTAATATAAAATATATTAATAAAGTATTCATAAAATATTCACAAAGTATTCTTCCACAAAATTTAAATAAAAAATAACTCTTCAACGTACCTTTATATATATTTTAAAAGGATTAAGAAAGTATTCATAAAGAATTCCTTTTTGAAACAGCAATCATAATCCAAAGTATTCATAAAGTAATCAAAAAGTATACTTTTTAAACACTGATTTTCTAGTAACTTAGTCACTTTCAAAAATCGAAAGATGTAATCGATATTTTATTGCTTTTCAGATTATTTTAAAATCATTTTTAATTTTGATTTTCATGAAATTCAAAATTGAAAACTTGAAATTCCTGATAATTTTATAAATTGTGAAAATTCAATTTAACTAATCATTTAATGATATAAATAATTTTTATCTATTTTAAACGAAAAAATTGTTAACATTTTATAAAATAAAATATATAAATATTTTAAGTGTGTTTAAAATAAATTCTCATTTTGAGAATTTAAACAAATATCTAAACATTCTTCAATTTAAATTAAATTAACCATGACTTCACAAAAAATTTCTTTTATTAAATTAAGGTATCTCTTGAATATTTAATAAATTTTTACTTAAATTATTCAAATAAAAATGTAGTTTGGCTAATATTATTAACCATGAATAATTAACTAACAAATTTACTAACATTTCTTATGCTTATACCAATGAACATGTACAAGTTTCGAGAATTTATTAACAGGTGAGTTAGTAGCCAAGTAGACTAAGTGATAAACTCGAAATATTAATAAATACAATGTATGACTATTATAAAACTTGGTTCCTTAAAGTAAACATCCTAAAGTGCGAAACAATCTTATTTAGACTGCCCATAGACAGACTCAATACTAAAGAAAAAAGAAATTGGAGGAACTTCCATGTTGACATAAAAGTAAACGGTAATAATGTCACCATACCTCACAAAAGCACAGTCAAGTATCTAGGAGTCCACCTGGACCAACTTCTAAGACTTAGTAAACACCCTCAAATTCAAATTGAAAAAGCTCGTCGAGCGTTCAAATCCCTTAGTAAATTATTCTATTCTAAATATCTTCAAAGCAAAGCAAAAATTTGCTGCTACAGTTTATTACTTAGACCAATTATCACTTACGCCTCACCAATATGGTTTAATCAGAGTGCAAGCGCTATGGAAAAAATTAGAGTTTTCGAAAGAGCTTGTCTAAGAGCTTGTTTAAATAAATATAGAAACGCCTCTAACAATTTTCAAACTTATATATCCAACACTAAAATATATAACTTCAGTAATATACCCCAAATTGATAATTTTATGATAAAAATCAACAGAGATTACTTTGCAAATGCATCGACTAACACCCCTAACCCAATCATACAAAACCTAACCAACATCAACGAGAACTATGCAGCTAAATGCCTCCAATCAGGTTACATTCCACCTGAAATATTCATTTACTTACAGTAAAAATCTCATACAAAACATCGATAACATTCCTATCATTTACCACCACCAGAGACATACTAACAATAAAAAACTCCCTTCAAATAAGGAAGACTACCTTCTCAAGTACTCTACAGCTATCCCTCTTAGAGATGGTCGAGACATCACCCGAACTAACACCATCAAATATTGGTGGTTAAAAGATAACAAACAAATAGACGAAATATGTAAAAGCTCTAAAAGAAAAACACAACGTTATACTACATAAAATCTTAAGTTTACTATAAATGTATAAATTAATCAGCGTTAATCGGTATTGCATTCAACAATGCCTCTTAGTTTTATCTTGTATACCCTGGTAAAAAAAATCAGGTGACAAGTCACCTGATTTATCAGGTGATTTATCATGCCAAAATATCATGTATCGATTTTGTTGGTTTTTACACGTTTTAAACCATGCTTAGTCAATTTAGAACAATTTTTGAAAAATTTTTGAAATTTTTGAACTTAGAAATTTTTTTGTGATTTAGTCAAAATTTTTTCTAAGACCAAATTATCTAAAAAATTTTATAAGTTCAAAATTTTCCAAAATTTTCAAAAATTGTTCTAAATTGACTAAGCATGGTTTAAAATGAGTAAAGATCAACAAAATCGTTACATGATGTTTTGGCATGATAAATCACCTGATAAATCAGGTGATTTATCACCTGATTTTTTTTAATAGGGTATATTGTAAATTAAATCTTCGAACTTTTGTAAAGCTACAAGCAACATTTCTCTTCTTTTTTTTGTTTATTTAGTATATATATGTATTTATAAGAAATTGTAATGGATTCCCTGGTTTTTTCACAAATCTGTTTTTCCAGGAACAAAATACAGTGGGACCTCGATAACTTGCCGCGCACGGGGCTGTAGGGGAACAAAATTCTCAGAAAAGGCCAGTTACTGTGAAACCCCTCTATTGACAGGCGCGCTATATCTTTCTCTTTCTCTTTTACTCTTCAGGCGAAGAGGCGTGGTCAAGATATATACGTATAAGAGGTAGTGGGGGACGATGTTTGTTCGCGTACGGAGGAGAAAAGGCTCTCGCGGCAAGTTATACAGCGGCAAGTTATCCCGGTCCCAGTGTACTCAAACTATATCATATTTATACATCTCGCTTGACGAAATGATTATAATTTAACTCTCTCAATTAAATAACCAATAACATTTGTCATTGTAAGTTTAAGAGTCTCTTATACGAGCCACAAAACTAAAATGTAATATTTACAACCACTGTACACCGCTCTTTTTGTTTATTTTGTAGCGGTATTATACTTCATTATGTATCTTGATGTAATAAATGAAATAAATTATGTGAAAAAAATTAAAAAAAAAACCAAGTAGACTAAGTCATGGGCAACACTTTGTTTTTATTTTGTTTGACATCCTTAAGAACCGTGGTTCAAATCTCAAACAAATAATTTTTTTTTTTTAATTTAATAGCTTATTTTTAATCAACTATAACATTTTTTGTTTTTCGTAATCATGTAAAATAGAAAGATTATTTATAATTTGATGATTAAAAAAAGTATTTTGCGAATTTGATTCAATCAAAAGAATTGTTTGTGAATACTTTGTGAATACTTTAAAAACTAAAGTGGTCGGACGTTCGTGAATAAACAAAGCAATCATTAAGAACTCTTTATTGATACTTTCGTTTACAAAAGTATACATAAAGAATTCTTTTTTAATTCTCTCTTTGACACCGTTTGCTTGTTGGGCTATTATTACAATTAGCAGTTATACATTATTACAATAATTTATAGTAATTTATATTTTCACGTGTTCTCGTATTATTCACATTATGTGATCCTTAAGATAAGAATCCAACTAATATCTTAAAATATTATGAATAATACACTGTATTATTTATAATGATTATTATATATAATTTAATAAAGCTCAATATTTTAAATTTAATATTTTCATATAATTATTATCATTTTCCAATAATTAGATCATTAATTAAACAACACCATCAACTACTGTCCACTGATTTTTTATTACAAATATTTATTTTCTTATTTATTGAAACGGTAATAAATAAAATCACAATTCACTCATTATTCATTTAATATTAACATATTATTTAACATTCAACATATAACATGGAATTCTCATAAAATCTTAATGATGTAAAAATCATCAATATTATTAATCTTATATGTAAATAGCCTAACTTTAAAAAGTAATAATCAAGCAAAAATTTTGTTCACTGCTAATAAATATTGTAAAAAAATAATTTTTCTAATGATTGTTCGTGGATTATTTGATGGATAAAATTAAAGCGGTCTTTATTATTCGTCACTAATTAAAGTAATTATTAGTAAATAATAAATGTTCGTATATTCGTCTTATTTTAGAATATTATCCACAAAAATTTTCTAATTTTGTGCTTTTTAATCACAAATTCGTGATTTTTAAAATTCCCTTTTTAAAAAATATACTAACATATAAAAATTTTAAAAAATCAAAGATAAATCGCTTGTAATAATTTTTCAATCCAGCTATGTCATGTACTCACACATATATAGTGTTCAGCAATAAACTTTTTAAGTTGCGATGCAATCTCAATATGAGATATTCAGATGAAATTGAAATTTTAAATTTGTAACACAAGGAGAAAGAAGGTTTAAACGCCTTTTCGAAGGAGCTTATGAATATTCGCTGAGCTTTTTATAAACTTACACACATAAAAACAGAAACGAAGGTTTTAACTCTTCTGACTGATAGCTCTAACACTCGTTCGATCTAGCGATACATAAATACATTGTCTAAAAGGTATTAGGAGCGTATATATTTTTTCCTTCTTTTTTCACTGTCTTATCTCCTTTATGCACGCGTCATCGTCTTTACTTTATACTGTCCACGAGAAACACGTATCTATATAAACTTTATACATATAAACGTAAGCCGTAACTACGAATATCGGTCATTGCTTATCCGTGGACGGAAATGATCGAGTACAGCTCACAAGAGCTATATGTGTTTATATACACGAAGCAAAGCACAAACTTAAATCCCGATAACGTCGAAAGCATATGCATAATTCACATATTATTCGCATTAAGTTGACGGAGAGACAACTTATCGGACGAGAGTATCGCTGCTGGTACCTTTATATAAGAGATGCATGAACTATCTTTAGATAGCTATAGATTTTTAAGTTTTTTCTATATATATAAATATAGGTATCGTAATGACGAAGCGTTGCAACAAACATCGCGCAATTTCTCCATTTTTTTTATTTAGTCGACATTTCTTCTTATTTTCATAGCACAAAGCGATGTTAAAATGTTTTTACAAGAAATTTTATCAAATAAAAGTCTTATTTTTATCCTGAAACTTTTTTTATTTTATATTTTGTCCTTATATATTAAATAATATAAATGAAAATTAGATCCTTTCGTTTACCCTCTTGAAGCTGTGATATTTGCAAAACGACGGTAATCAATCACCGCTCAACACGATGTAAACCGTAAAACAGTAATACAAAAAGAAAGAATAAAAAATTTGTAAATAACTAAAATCAAACAATATTTTTTGTTAAATTATTTATAAAATATAAAAAAAACATTCACAATTCACTGGTAGTAATAAAATTCACAAATAATAAACTCTTAATGACGAAGCAAGAATTTCGGAATTGTAAGAATTCATCAAAAAAGTGAATTTACTGTTAGAAATGATTTACACCTAACGGCTTTTTTAGGATGAAGATCCATGAACATCCAACCTTACTATCTTATTTTTTGTTATGTAAGAGATAATATAGAGCTTCGCATTTCGTGCCGCATCGAATTCAACTAATTGACTGAACATGTCATGAAGAGCTTACATGACTTTAAAAAATATCAGTTTGAAGATGTACTGAGAGGAAAAAAAGTAAACGAGAGATAATAAAAAAGGCAAAAAAAAGAGTGCACATAACTAAGAAAAGTTTTTTTTTCTAGATACTTTTATAGGTTTAAGAAATAAGAGTAGAAAGGTGTCTGACACACTCAAGATTTTGACTCTGATAGATGCCAACATACGTGAATCGAAACGAAAGGTCCCAATAGATGAAAAAAGGTCTTAAATGTACGGAACTCGGTTGTATGTCAGCATAAAACTAAAAGTAAAGAGAAAAAATTTTGGTGGGAAAAGACAAGCAAAATGATCGCGTCAAAGATTCTGTCAACCCACCACGGAAGCTATGTCGAGTGCATAACTTTCTCGATTCTTATGTCGGCTAAGCCCTTATGTTACTCAAAACATTTAAAAGGCTAACTTTACAGACGCGCACGACAGTACAAAAGTCAAAAAGCGATCATCGCACGCGTGCTGTGAAACAATACTCCAGAGGGTTTCCGTTTTTTTTCTAAGGCGCCATTTGAATTATATCTAGTTTTCGCAGAATTTTTTTGTTCTTTTTCTTTTGTGCTTGGGTCGTTTTCCATGGTTTTAAGGTGATTAAGATAAGGTGGAAGAAAACGATAAGTTTTAAGAATTTTTTTTATGTTTAATCCTAGACTTAGAAACTGAACGAGCTTCAATTCATATGTGAATGAAAATTTTATTATTATTTTAATATCATAAGTATTATGTCATTATATTTATCGTAGTGTATTAAATAATTTTAATATTTCTAAAGTTTTGTAGTATCACCTGTTTTTGTTTGATAAATAGGAAATATTTTATATATATATATATATATATATAAGAATTGCTAAAATTTAATTTAATCTTAACAATCTATTCAAGTAATTATTTATGATAAATAACCGAAAGTTTTCTATTAATGCAAATCTAATCCAATCATAAAAATGGTGCCAAAGTTTGAAAAATTATTTTATTTGACCGCAACAAAGTTTATTTTGTTCAGTTTAAAATTTAGAATCTGTTGATTATAATAGAATTTCAACTTTCATTTTTTATTCAAATTTATTACCAATTTTTTGCGAAAAAATGCATGTGCCTTAGATGGTACTTACAGTTTCATCGTAGAAAATTGGTAATAAATTTGAATGAAAAATAAAAATTTAAATTCTATTATAGTCAACAGGTTTTAAATTCTAATCTCAACGTTTTTCAAACTTTGGCACCATTTTTTATGATTGCATTAGATTTATGTAAAAGTTATAAACTTTAACATGTTATAACTTTTTGTGAGAGCGCAGTGGCGGTGAGAGCGCAGTAGCGTAACGGATAGAGCTCTTGCCTTCAACGCGGTGGACATGAGTTCGAATCCTGGCCAGCTACCTCTGACTTTTTTTTCGAATGAAAAATTAGTGTACGTGCTAATAATATTGCAACTCTTAAAAAATCCGATCTCATTGGGTATCTGTTGATTGTTGGTCACAAAAATGATTGACCATCAATCGTTAGTCAAAGATTTTGGTATGGTGTGCCAGATGGGCTAACCTAATGTAATGTGTAAAACGGGAACCGGGCTAGAATCTATCTGATATCATCATATGAAAAAAAGTTAATTATATAAAACAACATCCTCATATATTAACTTTAAAAAAAAAAAAAAAACATGTTATAACTTTTTAATAATTACTTATATTTAAATAAAACAAAGTTTAAAATGATTGTTTTACTATTATCTATCTAATAGGTTAATAAACGATTATCGAAAAATCTAATTTTTGACACAGACTGTATAGCCAGAACAACCTTAAATTGTAAAAGTAAGTAAAATATTACCATATGCGGAAACAGGATTTTTTTTCAAATTTACTGTTAGTTAATCCATTTTTCGAATATTGTCAGATGGCAGATAATTTACGCTCTCAAACAATTCGAGAACAATTGCTCGAGAAATCAGAGAAGTAGGCCATATTTCGAGATTTGGGTCCAAGCAGCGATGAAAGCGCACATTTTGCTAAAATGCAAAAGCAATTTATTTGGAAATACCAACAGCGTTATCTTGCGGAGAAGGGCCTTGACACTCTGTCGCTACATCTTGCGCGGGAATACCTAAAGAAGAGCACCTCACGATCGCCACGATGAGGTTGGATATATGAACTGGCATCAGGAATATATTGGACTTGAGCTGTGAATTGTGACTCCACAAAGAGCGTGAGAGACTTCAGAAGAAAAAGAGATGCCTCGTATGTCCATCAAAAGCCGGCCGAAAAACATACCAGCAATGTCCTAGCTCTACGCGCTTGATGTACGATGAGCAACGAACGTATTTAACTACAGAACGCGGTATAGTAATTGAATAGGCAAAGAAATGGTCGCATAAAATATTTTACATGCTATCTAGCATTTTAAGTTATTTTTAAAGTTTTTTTCGACATATATTTATACGTTTTTCGTAATAAATTAACCATTTCTTCATATGAGTTAGCATCTCATTTTTTCCTTGAAAATCGCTGTTTCATTTTGCAAAATAAATATACTTTTTGAAATGCTCACAAAAACCATAAAATTTTCTTAAAAGCATATGATTTCAAGATTATAAAACAATTTTAATTATTTTTTTAAGTTAAAAATTACAAGAGTTATAACAAATTTTATGAAAAAAGTCATTATTTGATAATTTCTATTGCATAATTTTTTTCGGATTGTTAAGAACTTATTGCTTTCTCATAGAGAAAGCATTGTATCGGTAAAAAAAATTTTTTTCTATTTTTTCATTAATTTGTACATATTTGAACTCAGTGAGTCGAAAAAAGTGGTTTCCAGAAAATGTCTGTATGTATGTGTGTGTGTGTGTGTGTGTGGATGTATGAATTCAGTTAGTAAGCTGTATCTCGAGAACTACTCGATGGATTTGCTTCTAATTTTGCATGGAATTTAGTTTTGTGACTAACTTGCTGGGAAGCTATTGATAATTTGGTTCTTCCACCGTAGTTTTCATTTTAAAGTTTTTTTAAAAAATAAAAAAAAAATTCGATTTTTCGTTTTTTGGTTTTTTTTTGTTTACTACTCGATGAATTTGCTTCAAAATTTGCATGGAATTTATTTCTGATTGCCCGGATAAAATAAATTTTTAAAAACTGATTTTCTTAGCTCAGTTTTAATTTTAGAGCATTTTGAAATTTTTGAAAAAAATGTTTCTATTTATTAAGCCAATAAAATCTTAAAAACTACTCGATGGATTTACTTCAAATTTTCCATACAATTCAATTTTTTGATGAACTGGTGCGGAAGCTATTGGAAATTGGTTTTCTTAGCGCAGTTTTTTTTTTTAGAATCATTTTAAGAATTTTTAAAAAATTTCGATTTTTCATTTTTTTTGTATTTTACGTAAACTACTCGAAGAATTTGTTCGAAAATTTGTATGGAACTTTATTTCGACTGACAAAATTATTAAAAATTTTGTAAACTAATTTTCTTAGCGCACTTTTAATTTTAGAGCATTTTTAAAATTTTTTAAAAAATTTTTATTTTTAATTTTTTTTTATTTTACGAAAACCATTCGATTGATTTGCTCCAAAATTTGTATGCAATTAATTCGCTACTATCTGAAGAAAACAAGCTTTGGAATACTAATTTTCTCAGCGCAGTTTTAATTTTAGAACACTTTGAAAATTTTCAAAAAAATTTTTATTTTTCATTTATTTTCTTTTTGCGTTAACCATACTATAAATTTTCTCCAAAATTTTCATACAATTAATTCGCTATTGTCTGAAAAAAAATTAGCTTTTGGAAACTAATTTTCTTAGAGTGGTTACAATTTTAGAGAATTTTAAAGATTTAAAAAAAAATTTTGATTCTTTCTTTTCTTTTTTTTTTATTCTTCGTAAAGTACTCGATAGATTTGTTCTAAAAATTACAGGGAAATTATTTGCGACTGCCAAAAGAAGGGAAATTTTCAAAAATTGATTTTCATAGCGTAGTTTTAATTTTAGAGCATTTTTAAAATTTTTAAAAAGAAATTTTGAAAAGAAAATGTTATTTATTTAACCAGTTAGATCTCGAAAATTACTCTATGGATTTGCTTCAAATTTTGTATACCATCTATGTTTTTGTATAACTAGGCGGGAAGCTATAGAAAATTTGTATTCATAGTGTATTTTTTTTTATTATAGAGCCATTTTAAGAATTTGAAAAAATTTTCGATTTTTAATTTTTTTTTTTGTATTTTACGTAAGTTAATTGATGAGTTTGCTTTGAGATTTCCATGGGAATAATTTGCATCTGCCAAAAGAAGGATAACTTTTATAAACCGATCTTTTTAGCGTAGTTTTCTTTTTAGAAAATTTTAAAAATTTTCTTAAAAATTTTCATATTTCAGTATTTTTCCATTTTACGTAAAGTACTTGATAGAATTACTCTAAAATTTGTATACAAGTTATTTGCTACTGTCTTTATAAACCAAGTTTTAAATAAATAATTTTATTAGCGTAGCTTTTTGATCACTTCTTTTGTTTTCTGAGTTACTCTTGAAAATTTATAATAGTACTACTGAATTTAATTACCGTTACTAAAATTGACTACTTGGATTTACCAAGCTTAGTCGTGATAAAAAGATATCCACAAGATAACAAAAATAATAAATTCGAACCTATGTATAAGGCTAGCTAAAGTCAACAAAACTAAACACTTTAAAAGCTAACATTTAACCCAAACAAAATGTTGAAAAGGCAATCAACTAGCATATAAATTCAAAATTTATAAAGTACAAAATGAATAAATATTAATGATGGACAATTTTTTTATATTAAAATCACATTTAAATAAATATAAAAAAATAATGAAACTCAAAGAGCTCTATGAGAAAGCATTCCGCCAAAGCACTTGGCAGCGTTTTTTTTATTAGTGATCGACATTTTTCAATTAAAATAGGTTTAAATTATATGAAGGAATTTTGTTAATTATTTCTAATAAATTATTCAATTATTTATAACAATTTAAAGAAGCCTGGGTCCAATGGACCCAGTATGAGTATTACGTCATTCTGGTGAAGTCTGACTAATAAGGGTCAAATGGCGATTAAAATTAAACAAAATTTTTTCTTAACCCTGGTAGAAATTTACTCTAGATCTGTCTAAATCTGTCTAGTTTTGTATGTTAAATAATCGAGGCCTCGATAAAACTAGACAAATTTTCTACCAGGGTAATTGTTTTTTAAATTGATATATGGAAAAATAAAAATATTTTTCAGCAACTTTGTTATTTTTGTTGCTTATATTTTTACGCTTATTTAAAAAAGACGTTACTCCAACATAATTAGAAGCCGAGATGATTTTTTTTTTTAATTTGCCAATTGTATTAGGCCGTACTTATGTACAAAATCGTACGCATGAATACTCCGGAGCATCTAGTGGGTCTCTTCACCAGATGTGTATCTAGGGCTGCTACTAGAGGAGAGATTAAGGTTGTATGGGCTATACAGTCTGTACCAAAAGTTAGTTTCCTAGAAAATCGTTTATATTTTGCGGTAGTAAGTAAGTATCCAATCTTTAGCTTAGTAACTTATTAGATAATATTAAAACAATCATTTTAATCTTTGTTTAATTTAAATATAATGGATTATTAAAGAGTTATAACATTTCACAGTTTATAACTTTTACACAAATCTAATGCAATTATAAAAAATAATGCCAAAGTTTAAAAAATGATTTTATTTGACCGTAACAAAGTTTATTTTGTTCAGTTTAAAATTTAGAATCTATTGACGAGGATGGAATTTCGGTTTTTATATTTTATTAAAATTTATAGCTGATTTCCTGTGAAAAAATGCATATGTCTCAGACGGTACTCACTGTTTTATCAGACAAAATTGACAATAAATTTTAATAAAAAATAAAAATTGTAATTCCATCCTCATCGATAGATTCTAAATTTTAAACTGAACAAAATAAACTTTGTTACGGTCAAATAAAATCATTTTTAAAACTTTGGCATTATTTTTTATGATTGCATTAGATTTGTGTAAAAGTTATAAACTGTGAAATGCTATAACTCTTTAACGATTCATTGTATATAAATTAAACAAAGTTTCAAATGATTGTTTTAATATCTAATAAGTTAATAAGCTAAAAATTGGATACTTACTTTCTACCGCAAAATATAAATGATTTTCTAAGAAACTAATTTTTGGTACAGACTGTATAGCCCATACAACCTAAAGGAGCTAGCGGATCCCTTTATGCGTACTGAAACTGACAGGAATTCCTTCAGAGTTCAAGGTGCGCATTTTCAGAACTCCCTGCCTGCTGAGATTAAACATCTTCCATCTCTCAGCAGGTTCAAATCGGCAGTGAGGGGGTACTTGCTCGACCTCGATTGAATTTAATATTTTTAATTTATATGTTAATTTATTTTTGTAATGTCCCATATATAGGCTTAAGGTGTGAATGTATTTATTGTCTGGCTGGTGGGTGAATGATTTCATTTTATTGTATTAACTGCGTCGTATGCTTTTGCATACGCTTTTTATTGTCTTATTTTATTTAAATATTGTTATATACTTTTAAACTTCAATTTTAACGTTTTGACTGATAGATAAGGAATGACTATTTTTAATTTATTGTATTATTGCGTGTGTTTTTATTATTTTATCTTTGTTTGTATTATTCTGTGATATGGCTTTTTTATAGTGACTTACTTTTTCAGTATTATTAGGATTAGCTATTTGACTGAGATATCTGTATTTAAGTGCAATATTTATAATTACACATTGTGTTACACGCCTTTTTGTATACCTATACGAATAAATGCTTATCTATCTGCCTTATCTATCTACCTAACAAATTAATTTATTATAAACAATATAAAAAAAACAGTTTTTTTTCATATTTTATATAAATGAAATGTTTATTTATATAATTTTATGAAAACTTTATATTCTTTTAGGAAAAAATTGAAAATTATTTTTTTTTATATACAATCATAATTAATAAAAATATTCCTCTTATCATAAAAATCCTCAAAAAGGGTTTTTAGCGTTAAATATCAATTTTGATTTTTTTTTTAAATTTGGGGTAATGTGAGATGATATTAAAAACCGTCATACTTGGTTTTTTAAATAAACAAATTAAGAGCAGGCCGGATTCGCTGTCCTTGTCTAATTGGCATTTTTGTTATTTACTCAAGTTTCAATCGGTGTATCTTCAAATTAAAGGTCGAGCGCAATAGATATTATTATTATGAACATCCATGCACAAGAAAAAAAATATCTATCGGTTTGATTTTGAGAAAAGTAAGTAACGCCAAAGTAAAAGTTTATGTTTATAATATTTTCGCGTTACTTACTTTTCTCAAAAACAAACCGATAGATATTTTTTTTCTTGTGCATGGATGTTCATAATAATAATATCTATTGCGCTCGACCTTTAATTTGAAGATACACCGATTAAAACTTGAGTAAATAACAAACAACTCAATTGTTACTCGGTCGGTATCAGGTTCTACTCCGGCCTACCGTTAATTTGCTATTAACAATAACAAAAAAAAACTTTTTTTATATCTTACTATTATATAAAAGGACAGCGTTTGTTTGAATGTTCTCAATTATCTCAAAAACTACCGAACCAATCGTTTTCAAATTTTAAATTTAAATCTTACTATTATATAAAAGGACAGCGTTTGTTTGAATGTTCTCAATTATCTCAAAAACTACCGAACTAAATTTTTTATAATGTGACGAGTGTCACAGGCTATATAAATAATTACTTTTTTAATCAATAATTGCAATAAAATAATTATAGACCTAGATCTTAACGCGTAGGGAATAGAGACTACTTTTTTCGGCGTTCTGCGGTCAACATGCTCTATCTTTGCTACTTTCCTTATTTGCCCAATAGGTGGCGACCGATTTTGTCTTTCACTTTATTAAACTGGTACGGTAGAAATACTTATACACCTATGATATTCCGTGACTTCAACACAATAAATTTTTATTGCATATTCTCTAATCACAGAGTAAAATTACCTCGGATTATATAATGAAATATTTTCCTATTCTATTAGGCAGAATCAAAAATTAGACAATTTTTTTAACTTTAGAAAAAATTTTATATCTTATTCAAGGAAATTTTTTATTCCTCAAATATTTATTGGCTCATACATGAGAATTTAACCCTTCATGGTTAATAAAATAATTTTAAAAATAACAAATAATTATGTATAATTTGCGATTTTTTCTAAAAATTTCATTCCAAATATATTAACAAAAAATATAAGATATTTGACCCGCTTTCAAATCAAGTTAATTAAAAATATTCAAAATACAATTTCTCATAGATTTTTCAAGAAATTTGATGTTTACAAAACTTAACCATTTTTATGCAAATAAATTTTTTTTTTTCATTTATTAACACAATCGCAAATAACGTTGATTTTATCATCCTGTGATATTTTCAAACAAATGTTTCAGCAAATTTTCGGAAAAAATACATTTTTTCAATATTATATATATTTACCGATTTTATTCAAGAAAAAATGCTTAAGGTTAAATTGTCATTTTTAGTTTGAACAAAAATTTACATATTCAAAAAAAAAAATTTTTTTATAAGTGCTGAAGGTTGAATTGTCATTTTTAGTTTGTTTACTACAATGGACATAATTATGGAAGAAAAAAAAAATTTTTTAATGTCATTATTTTTCAAAAATTTTTTAAAGTCATTATTTTTCAAAAATTTTTTATTGATTTTATTTTTGGTCATTTTTAAAGATAAAAATTAAATTATTTTGTACTTTTTTCATGTCACTTTAATTTTAATAACTTACGATTTTTTTATTAAAAATGACACTTTGTTCACTTCTCAATAGGTGGCGATCTGTTTTGCCGCTCACTCTATTAGTATAGCACGGTATAGGTACTTATATCACGAGGATAATGCGAACAGCTTATCGACAATAAATTTTTATTGCACCTATTCCCTATCATTGTTGAATATTCATATTTATTAATAAATATTTCTTTCACGATTTTGATTTGCTAAAAAAATTTTCTATCGTCAATTTAAATATATTTTTTGACTTATTAGTATTAAATTGAAAATATATCGAAAAATAAAAAAAAAATTCAATGCTTATTTTTTCTACAAAAAAAAATTATTTTAAATGAAAATTCATTCTAATATCACATGGTTCACAAACAAAAAATGTTGTGTATTCCGAAGTTTTGTAAGAGTACGATTTAATAAATAATAGTTTTTGAGATTTTATTTCTATACCTACCGACTTCTGCCCAATTATTACGCGGGCGAAGCCGAGACGGGGGATGCTAGTATTTTATATAAATGAAATGATTATATCATTAAAAAATTGGTTTTCTTAGCGTAGTTGTAACGTTAAAGCGTTTTGAAAATTTCAAAACAATTTTTATTTTTGAATTATTTGGTATTTTTTGTAAACTATTCAATGAAAATGTTCCAAAATTTGTATGCAAGTTATTGGCTATAGTATGAAGAAGACAAGCATGAGAAAATTAATTTTATAAATGCAGTTTTAATTTTAGAGCGTCATAAAATCACATTATGCAAATGGCAAAAGTAAGAAAGAATAAAATTCATATAGTTTTCGTAGATATTAAGACAGCCTTCAATACAGAGGATAGGGACATTTATATTAAAATCGTATTTAAAAAAATAAAATTCAAATTTCTCTAACTCAGTGTACTCTATGAGAAAGCATTGCGCCAAAGCACTTGGCAGCGTTTTTTGTTTTTTAAAATATGATAAATTGCAAAAGTTATAGCCGGTATAAGTTAGTACAATTAAGATATAGCGCCATAATAAATGACGCCACGAAAACAAATACTTTCGTGACATCACACAGTTTTAACTGCCTCTATGGTCAATGTCCCAATTGCTACTCGCTGTTAGAAATGAACCTATTACTAACCGCTCAATGTTATTTAGATACGAAAAAAAATTTTTAACAATGAACGGCTAGTAATAGGGTCGTGAGTAGCAATTGGGACATTGACCATATCTCTTTAAGTTTTGATTTTCATAAAAAAAGAAAAAAATACGTGTCCTTTATTTTTTCTTTTTCTAAATGACGGATATAATGGATTAAAAAAAAAATTTCATGCAACATCCCAATTGTCTGAAGAAAATAAGCTTTTGATACCTAATTTTCTTAGCGTAGTTAAAATTTTAGAAAATTTTAAAGATTTAAAAAAAAAATTTCAATTTTGTTTTTTTTTATTTTCTTTAATTTTACGTAAAGTACTTGATAGATTTGTTCTAAAATTTACAGAAAAATTATTTGCGACTGCCAAAAGAAGAGGAATTTTCGAAAACTGATTTTCTTCGCGTATTTTTAATTTTTGAGCATTTTAAAAATTTTGAAAAAGAAATTTTATAAAGAAAATGGTATATATTTAGCCAACGAAATCTCGAAAATTACTCGATTGATTTGCTTCAAATTTTGCATACTATCTATTTTGTATAAGCAGGCGGGAAGCTATTGAAAATTGGTTTTCATTGTGTAGTTTTTTTTATAGAGCCAATTTAAGAATTATTAAAAAATTTTTTATTTTTTTTTTTTATTTTACGTAAATTACTTGATGAATTTGATTTAAAATTCGCATGAGAATTATTTGCATCTGTCAAAAGAAGTACGACTTTTAAACACCGATTTTCTTAGCATAGTTTTAATTTTAGAAAATTTTTTAAATTTTGAAAAAAATTTTCATTTTCCATTTTTTTCCATTTTACGTAAACTATTCGATAGATTTGGTCTAAATTTGTATACAAGTTATTTGATACCGTCTTTATAAAACAAGCCTTTAAAAAATAATATTCTTAGTGTAGTTATTTAATTACTCCTTTTGATTTCTGATTCAACGCTTTCACTAAGTCTTTTCTTACTTCCTCACTTCCTCTCTGTCTTTCTATCTTAGATTGATCCTCATTTATACCCTATTTTTATCCATCCCTGACTCTCTCTTCCTATTTCCTGATCACTCTCTCACACTCACTAATTTTTCTTGAATAGAAACTACGTTTTTTACATTGAAATCACATTAAAAAAAATAAAATCAAATTACTCTAACTCAATGAGCTCTATGAGAAAGTGTTGCGCCAAAGCACTTGGCAGCATTTCATTTATTCTATTTTGTTTTCTTTCATTTTCTTTCAATTTTTTTATTCTATTTCAACGCTAGCAGAAAAAACGCTGCCAAGTGCTTTGGTGGAATGCTTTCTCATAGAGCCCTTTGAGTTTCATTAATTTTTTTATATTTATTTAAATGTGATTTTAATATAAAAAAATTTATTATTATTAAAATTTTATTAAACAACAATTTAATTTATAATATTTAATAATGATTATAAATAAAGACTAAATTTAATGTAATAATACAAGTCAACATCTAAATTAGTAGCACTATTATAAATTTTCAAGAGGTACTAATACTAAAACGTCGAGACGCTCCTCTTATACTTTGAATTAGAGAAATTTTTATGTGTTGCTCGAACTGGTAGCAGTTTGTTTTTATTTTAGGTCTTATAATTCCCGTGCAGAACGTATTATGATTTATGCGTGCATACGGTGGTACGTATTTACTATAGCATTATTTTTTCTTTTACATCTGCACGTGCTGATCTCTAATGTTTTATTTTTGAAGTTATTTATTCAGCCAGCTGTGCTGTGGGTCTCTTGGCGTTTTGGACAATTTTCAAGCAAACGAATAATTTGCATAATAATTTTAGAGCAAATCTATCGAATGGTTTTAGTGTAATATAAAAAAAAATGAAAAATAAACATTTTTCAAAATTTTCAAAATTTTCTTAAATTAAAACTACGCTAAGAAAATAAGTTTTCCAAATCGTATTTTCTTCAGACAATAGTGAATAACTTGCATACAAATTTTGGAGCAAATCTATCGAATGGTTTCCGTGAAATAGAAAAATAATAAAGTTAATAGTATGCCAAAAAAATCAGTTTTCAAATGTTTTTATTATTTCAACAGTATAAAATAATTTCTATAGATATTTTTAAGCAAATTCTTAGAGTAGTTTACGTAAGATCCAAAAAAAATGAAAAATTTAAAATAAAATGCTCTAAAATTATAACTGCGCTAAGAAAATAAGTTTTCCAAAGCTTGTTTTATTAATGCAATAACGAATAATTTTCATATTAATTTTATAGCAAATCTATCGAATGGTTTTAGTATAATATAAAAAAAAATGAAAAATAAAAGTTTTTTCAAAATTTTCAAAATTTTCTTAAATTAAAACTGCGCTAAAGAAATGAGTTTTCCAAAGCTAATTTTCCTCAGACAATAGCCAATAACTTGCATACAAATTTTGGAGCAAACGCATCGAATGATTTTCATAAAATAAAAGAAAAGTGAAGAAAATATTTTTTTTTTCAAAATTTTCAAATTGCTCTAAAATTAAAAGTGCGCTAAGAAAATCAGTTAGTAAAAGTTTTTCTTCTTTTGGCAGTCGCAAATCATGTCCATACAAATTTTCAAGAAAATTCTCCGATTAGTTTACGTAAAATACCAAAAAAATGAAAAATCAAAATTTTTTTTAATGGCTCTAAAAAGAACTGACCTAAGAAGATCAATTTTCAATAGCTTACCCCCCAGTTAGACAAAAAAATAAATTGCATGCAAAATTTGAAGCAAATCCATCGAGTAGTACTCGATATTTTTGGCGTACTGAATTCACACACACACACACACACACACACACACACACACACACACACACACACACACACACACACACACACACACACACACACACACACACACACACACACACACACGCACACACGCACGCACGCACGCACACGCACACGCACACACACACACACACTATTGAGGTTTATCGAACAAGTTAAGTTTTTAACCCTTTCAGAACGGAATTATTATTTCATTATGAAAAGTTCTGATAACCATTTAGCGATGATAAGTGTTCATTTATTAAGCAATTTTTGCAATAAAAAAATTTTTTTTTTTTTTTCTTTTCAAGTTTTCTCAGTTTCTATCAAAGATATAATAACTTAGGCCCTCAGTTTGAGATCGGAAATAGTCCACTTCAATCTAATACACACATTTTTTTTACAAAATTTGAAGCCACTTTTGCATAATTTCAAAAAAACCAAAAAATGTCAATGTACATTGTAATGTACATTGGTTCTGAAAGGGTTAAATTAAATTTCAGATGCAGTATAAAATCTATTATATATTATAAAAGAAAATTCATTATTGAAAGTATTCAATAATTGAAGAATATTGCGAATTTTAATTATTCTAGGCTAACTTGTTAAATTTTATATTTTTTTAAACTCTGTGCGAGAAGTTCGACTTCTCACTTTCATGTTGCGTGTGTAAGGAATACGATAATAGACCGTTGTCACAGCGTGCAGTAAGAAATGCACAACGTGCAAAGAAGTCGTTTTAACCAATATTTTTATTATTATTGCGCAACTTTACACAGCTAGTAGAAAGACACGTTAAGTTTATATTATTTGTACTTAACCATGAAATTTATAAACAATAAATCTACTATTAACAGTGTGTAAACTGTGCAACTAAAAATGGATTCTGAAAATTCTGAGGCTGAGAGTGAATCTGATTGTGAAGAGGAATTGCCTCCTGAGATAGCTCAAATTGCTAAGGAAGTTATTATAGATTTGTTGCCAGACACGTCAAAACGTCTGTATGTTGCAACATATAATAATTTTAAAAAGTGGTGTTCAATAAAAAAAACAAATTTATAAGTTGAAGAAGTTTTCTTAACATATTTTAAAGAATTGTCTGAATGATTTAGACATAAGTAAATTTCATAAATTGTCAGCTTTTTTGAAAAAAAAAATTAATTCTAAATATAAGAAAAAAAAGTCAAAGATTTTCACTGCGGACGAAATCAGCACATCTTGCAATGATGCTCCTGATGAGGTTCATTTATGTAGAAAGGTTTGTATGCAGTTTTTAATAATTTTTTAAATTGCACTTATTTTACAGTCACTTTGCAATGTTATTATTAATATAGGTAGTTCTAATTATCGGGATTTGTGGGGCATGTAGACGAAGTGAAATAGTAAATATAACAATCGACGATGTTAAAGGTTTTGAAAAAGAATCAATGTTATTGATTGTTATACCCAAGACTAAAACTTTTGTTGAACGTTCCTTCACAATCACAGGAAATTTTTACAAAATATGCAAAAAATATAAGAACCTAAGGACAAATGAAGTACAACATAATAGATTTTTTATTCATTATGATAAAGGAAAATGCACACGCCAACCTATTGGTATTAATACAATTGGTGCAATGCCAAAACAAATTGCTAATTGGTTATCTCTACCTGATCCCAACTTATATACAAGTCATAGTCTTCGAAGATCATCGGCAACATTGCTTGCCGACGGAGGAGGAAGTATAACAGATTTAAAAAGACATGGTGCTTGAAAGTCCACGGCAATAGCTGAAAGTTATGTCAGTGACTCCTTATATAGTAAACAAGAAATAAATAAAAAAATTACAAGTAACATTGCTTTGAAACAACCAAATTCCAATGTTTCAAAGACGCAAGTGGCACCTGAACAAAATCAAGCTGAAAATTATGAGAATGCACATCTTCCATTTACTTCCAAACCGCGAAAAGCTAAATCAACTACTTCACGTAATACGTTTTCACCTGAAAATGAACATATATTCTTTCGATGAATTTTATAGAGAAACCGATACGCAAAAAGCCACACAGGGATTACCAACACCAGTGCCGTCTTTCCCAATAAACATTATAGGCTCGTGCCTAGGGCCCCCTTGTATTAAGGGCCCCGCATCAGCGAAATTTTTTTTAATTTTTAAAAAATATGAAGTATTGTTTTTAAATATTTTAATTTTCTTAATAAGACTTGAAATAATTACTTTCGATACATGTGCCAGGAAGTGATTTAAACCTCACGAGGGCGTTTGCGTCCGAGCGAAGCGAATGTGAAAAGTTCCCACGAGATTAAAATCATTTTCTCTAACAATTATTGAACGAAACTTTTTCATACGATGTGCAAAAAGCTTGTTTTTTGACACGCATTTTTATAAAAGCGTGCGCCAAAACAAATTTTACACATGGAGTGCGAAAAAATAATTTATAAAATTCACAGTATACATTAAAAAAAAAAAAACGAAATGTTTAAATTATAAAGCGTCATCTATTATTTATTAACTAATTATTATTAGTGATAGTAAAGAAAATGATTATAAATAAAATAGTAGCACCTTCAATAAATTGTTAAAAATTAATTATTTACAATAAATAAAATATTATTGAATTTTCCATCTTTCTCTTGTATCAAATTTTGTAAACAAAAAGTTTCCTTTGCAAAATTTGTAAAGGGAATGAACGAGGAAACTAGAATGAAGAATGTTATTTAGAGTTCTTTTGAGTATAAAAAATATACTGTAACTCTAATATATAAATTTATATATTATATGCATTTGTAAAATATTTTATTATTCCATTATTCCAAGTGTGCGCATGGGAGTGCATGCATTTGAATTCAAAGATCGTGTATTTTTATTTTAAATATAGTCTCATGTTTGAATATAAATAAATTCAACAAAATAATGTTTGTTACGAACCGTTAAAACATTAAATTTTAATAAAATAAATGAAAATAAAAATAAATTTATTTTATGTTTAATACGTAATATATAAATTTGATATTTCCTTTGTTATTTTAAATTATTTAAGATTCTACCAATCATATGAAATCAATTTTTCAAAAAATAACTTTCAAAAAGAATTTTATGATATTTTGGTTGATTTGTATTTTTGACAGACGAAAAACCAAAACCAAAGACAAAGAAATTAACTTTGAGAGGAATAATAAAAAATGTAAAAACATAGGCTTCTTAGTCGAGTCTATTCTTTAAGAAAATCAGGAATCAAATAAAAATCCCACTTTCAATGCCCTTACATGGGCCCCCGTCACTGTTATGTCTAGGGCCCCATAGCATTATAAGACGGCACTGACCAACACCCAAACGTTGTAAAAGATTTGACTATGCTGTAGAAGTAGATGATTATAGTCAATCACAAGTTTTACATAGTGGTGAAAACGTCTCATTTCATATAAACAATTGTAATGTAACAATAAATATAAATAATCATTATAATAATTATTCCTCAAAAGAAAAATAAATGTTATTATTTTGACATAACCCTAGTGGAAATCGAATCTGTGAATAACTGGGAATAACTGGAAATAACTGGAAATAACTGGGAATAACTGTGAATAACTGGGAATAACTGTTATAAACTGTTCAGTTTGAGACAGGAATAACAGTTATTCCCAGTTATTCCCAGTTATTCCCAGTTATTCTCAGTTATTCCCAGTTATTCACAGTTTATAGCTTAAAAATAATTTGAAAAAACAGAGGTACGAATAACAGTTATTCCCAAATATATTTATAATAGAAAAAAAAATTAAAAAAAAATATATTTTTTTCATTTTTTCAAATTTATATTTTTCAAATTATTTTTAAACTAAACTGTAAATAACTGGGAATAACTGTGAATAACTGGGAATAACTGGGAATAACTGGGAATAACTGTTATTCCTGTCTCAAACTGAACAGTTTATAACAGTTATTCCCAGTTATTCACAGTTATTCTCAGTTATTCACAGATTCGATTTCCACTAGGGAATTTTATGTATTATTTATATATTTTTACCGCACAATTTATTTTATATTTATATTGTATATAAATCGAACTTCTCGCACTCGTTTTAAAAAATAGTATACGCAACACGTGTGAGGCGCAATAATTGCACTCGTGGGAATTTGGCGCACTCACTTCGCTCGTGCGCTACCTCCCCACTCGTGCAATAATTACGCTGTTCTCACACTCGTTGCGTAAAGTACTATAAATCACAATTTTTTTTATTCATTAAAATCTTAACAAAACTGTACATACATCTGTATTTTATACACATATAACATTTATTATCAATGTTAAACATTCTTAAATTTCTAATTTATTTATTTATATAGACTTCATTTTCTAATAACAATATGAAAAATTTTGAAACAAAGCATTTACAAATACGCATACTTATGTAAATGTCAAAATTAAGGTACAACATAAGTGTATTATTTATACATTTATGAAATGTTATTCAATAAGTAGATTCTACAGATAATTTTTGTTAAATATGAATCACTACTTGTAGAATTTACAGCAGCTCTGTGCAGCTAAAGCTACTGTAGTAAGTTAGGTTACGCTTACTCGAACGCGTTCACTACTCTACTGCAGTTAAATATACTGCAATTATCAGTTGGATTAACATAAAATTTTTTTCCGTGTGTAAGAATCCGAAAAAAACGAAAGAAATTGAAAGAAACTAAAACATTTTGAAATTAAAAATGTTTTATTTATTATTTCTGCTAGTGCTGAAATCCAATAAAAGAAAATTAAAGAAAATGAAATAAAATGAGAGAAAATGAAACAAACTAAAATACTGAGAGTGTTTCATCTCGATTTTTACAAAAATTATCAAAATGTTTCAGTTTGTTCCTTTTTTTTCAGATTCTTGCAATAACTTTCCAATTTTTTTTTTATTTTTATTTTTTCCGCTACACTGTAAAAAATCCTCTTGTAAAATTACTATTCTGAGAGTAGTATAATCGTGTAATAAAATCACCTACACCGAGAACAATAATTTTACTAATTTTTAGTTATTTTTCATATTTTTCTGGTAAACTTACTAAAAACTATGGTAACTTTATTGATTCCAGAATAATAATTTTACTAGAGGATTTTTTATAGTGTATTTGTAAAATTTCTAGCTTGGGTTAGGTAATAAAAAGACCTATACTGAGAACAATAATTTTACTAATTTTTAGTAATTTTCATATTTTTCTGGTAAACTTACTAGAAACCATGGTAACCTTATTGATTCCAGAATAATAATTTTACAAGAGGATTTTTTACAGTGTAGGGTAAATACATAGTAACTTAAATTTAAGGGGATGTAAAATACCGACATTATAGTTCTCCAAATTTTCGATTCTTTATTCAAAACATTTTTTAAGTATCTTTATATTACAGCCTCTCATTTTTAGTGATAGAGAGCCTGATATAAAGATATTTCGGAAATATTTTGAATAAAGATTAAAAATTTGAAAAACTGCAACGCCGGTAACTAAGTATAAATTATATACTCTGTTACATCTTCTCAATACAAGCAAATACAACAATTTTTAATATAATTTCATTTTTCTTAACCACTCTTTGTGATGTATATATAAATAATTAACTGTTAATCACTTGCAAATAATTGTCTACTGTCGAGCAAAAATTGATAAAATAGTTCTGCATATGACTTTAATTCGTTTTCAGGCATTTCTAGCAGTTTTCATTTACTTTTATTAAAAAAAACATTATGTCGTATCACACCCACTCAAAATATAAATCAAACTAATATATTTTGTTAAATTTGGATGGCTAAAACTACTATAATTAAAATATTTCTTCGCACAGTTTAGATTTACCTTTAATTAAGTTAAATGCCCTAGTACATAATACCATTCCACCTAAGGAATGGTAGCACTTCAAAGATAGTCACAGGTAAAATCGTGGATTAACATGGGCTATCTATTTGGGTGGCTATTTTCTTAACATGGTCAATGATCGGGACATTTACCTTATAGTCCTTTGGAAATATAAATAATTACATATCCAGAGCCAAATTATGGCTGCTGTCGATCCTACGCCAATCAATTAACGCCGCCTCTTTAAGGAAATTGAAAATTTTTTAAATGATTAAGATAACTTTATTATTTTTATTCTGTATTTTTTAAATAATATTTATAATGTTTGACTAATATTTTATTTAAATTACTCATTTTCATTAGTTAATATTATATTTTATATGCATAATTAATTTTAATAATCAATTTATTTATTTATTTATTCATTAATTTATTCAATCAAACAGTTCATGGAGTAAATTCTAAGTTAAACATTATTATCTGTACATACCCTACCCGCATAGTACAGAAGCTTCCATGGAAGATTCCGATTTAATCTTTCTGAAACTTTCAATTAGCTTACATGAAGCTTACAAGAAATCTTCCAGACAAGTTACTCGTAATCTTCCACGAACATAAATATATATCCTTACTGTAATATTCTATGGAAGGCTGCAGAAAGTTTAGATGGAATATTTCACAAAACGTTACAAAAAACTTCTTGAAAGATACAAAGTAATCTTCCAAAAAATATTTCTCTAATGTTCCATCTAATCTTTCCGTAAACTTGACAGTAGGTTGTGTATGATGTTTTTTCAGCGTAATTGGAATATTTTTCATAAATTTCCTTAAATCTTTTATATTACTTCTATGTAAGGTCGCAATATAATCTATCTCAAACTTTGAAAAGCAGACCGGAATCGATGGCCTTTTCTAATTAAGTGTTTTGATGTTATTTACTCAACTATTAATGATAGCATCTGCAAGTTCAGCGTAATGGACATTATTATTATAAATATTTATACATAATGATAAAAAATTTTATTGCATTGTTTTTGAAAAATGTAAGGAATGCTTAAGTAAAAGGTTATGTTTGAACTATTTATGCGTTCTTTACTTTTTTCAAAAACAATACAATATAATTTTTTTTCCTTGTGTGTAAATAAGGACAGCAAATCTCCTAATTAGCTTACAAAAAGCTTACGAGAAATCTTCCAAAAGAGTTTCTAGTAACATTCCATGAACATAAATATATATCTTTACTGTAATATTCTGTGGAAGACTGTAGGAAGTTTGGATGGAATCTTTCTTAAAATGTTAATGGAAGCTTTCTGCAAAATATAAAGTAATCTTCCCAAAAACATTACTATAATATTTAAGCTTTTCGGAAGCTTACTGGAAGCTTCTATGTAATGTTCCATTTAATGTTATCGGAATATTCTGCGTAAGTTTTCTTAAATCTTCGGCGAAACTTCCATGAAAGGTTTCAATGTAACTTTACTGAAACTTTTATCTAACTTCCTGGGAGTTTGTTGGAAGCTAACATTGGAATCTTCCTTGAATCTTTCATTGGAAGCTTCCCGAATCTTTCGTGCTATGTGGACTGGTACATGCGGATATCTGAAGTTACAAAATGTAATCTAAAAACCAACCGAGCATTATTAGAATTAACTATCTCTATTTGTGAACTGCAACTACACGATAAAAACAATTAAGTAGTCTGTTAATTTTTTTTGTCTGTTACTAAATTGTCTGTTGAAGCAACAGACAACAGACGAGGTTTTCGATTTAACAGACTTTATGTCAGTTGATTCTGAAAGTGTCCTGTATAGTACCAAATGTAAAAATTTAACAGAAATTTTTTTTGTTAAAACCTTCTAAAAACATTTTGTCTGTCAAAGTAACAGACATTTTTGTCTGTTAATATTTCTAACCATGTAGCAATAGCAAGTTGTATAATCTTAATAAAATTATAAATATAATTAAAAACAATAAATTTTAACAATAAATAAAACAGCTGTATTTTATTTTTTTACATATATTTTTTATTAATACTTTAAGGTAGTACCTCATGGATTTGTGTCATTAAGAACATCAAAAAATTATTTTTTACTAATTTTTATATAAATTTAATAACAAAAATAAATGAGAAGGTAGGAAAGGGATACTTTAGGATATAGAAAAAAATGATTTGATAAAAATTGCAATCTTTTTAGCGTAGATATTAGTGATTAAAAAGAGATACAAAAAAATATCCTATAAACAAAATAAACTTTTTTATTTTTTATCGTATCTAAATGAAACAAAACTCATTCTGTATCGTTCCTTAGAAAATTTCAGGAGAAGTTACCAATGGGATTTCAGTGATACCGCTTTCAATTTAAAATAAAATTTTATTATTTATTAAAACACTGTGCAATTTTCTATAGATAATTGTGGTAAACGTTTAAACTTTAAATGCTACCATCTAGTTATGTACCTAGGTAGGCGGTAGTCCGACTCTGTACATATCACTTTATCAGCTTGTGCTTGTACCATCAAAACTAACAAATCAGAATTTTTGACCACTATTACAATATTAGGAAGCGTGGCTTCTCTTAAAGTTCTTTAAATAATAAGAGTATCGGCATTCTCTTTAGCAATCGAAGTGCTATAATTGTCACTCGAATTTAGTTTCTGGCAGAGAAAATTTATTAGCTGATAGGACAGCGGTTCACCCCCGTAAATGAAGCTTGAATCGACTAACTTTTTTTTTGCATTTCTAATGCACCAAACCTTTTCAATTTGGTTTCGTATATTTTTCTGAGTAGAAATATATTTTTTAATTTTTCTTCGAGTAGGTCAATAATTATTATAAACAAAAAACTTGTAAAAAAATAAAAATTCATGAAATTAAATCGGACAAAGTTTTTTTTAATTGTATTTAATTCAAATAAACACTTTTTGTCAAGGAGAGTATACCTTAAAAATGCTTCCTTTCTTATTTGCGATTTTATGGCGTAAAAATGCCAAAATTCGTAATCTTTGCGATTTTTTTCTCGGAAACTACTTAAGGGGACCAGGTACTATTAAAACCTGAAAAATTCAAATATGAATAATTAAAAATTTATTGCTTTTATCCAAAAGGAAAAAATTTTTTGAAAAAATACTTATGTTTCAGAAGACTTTTTATTTCTGAAACTTTTATCTATCTTGAAAATTCAACTGATGGTCCCCGTTAACATTTTGGTACTAAAAACTGATTGGTCGCAAGGTTTTTTCATGAGTTTTCATCTGATCTTGATGAAATTTGGTGGAGATTTTCAAAATCATCTTAGAATCCACATGAGCGAGAGACATTCCTAAAAAATTCAAATAATAAAAAAATTTACTATAAAAAATCAATTTTTCAAAAATTTGTTTATTTATTTTTATAAATAATAAGTTGATAAACAAATTAGCATATATATATTTATAATTTGCTACGCTCATATGGATTTTAATATGATCTTAAAGATCTCCACAAAATTTCATAAAGATCCGATGAAAACTCATGAAGAAACTCTGCGACCAAATTGTTAAAATTTAAAAAAACATAATCTAAGAAAATAAACTTTAAAAATTGTAATTGTTAAATATCACAATAATATTTACTTTCTAATTCAAGCGAGTTGAGCTATTCTGTTCAGATTTTAAAAATAATATTACCATTTTATTTCATCAATTTAACATCCAATTAGATTATTTTACTGGCAAGAATGACCTGAAACAAACAAAAGAAGGAAATTGAGTTTTTTTGTCAAATACAACTTACATGAAACAAAATTGTGAACATGCTTATCTTTTCTCATTGCAGGCTCTCTTAAATTTTGGCAAAATAGCAACCTTAAAATAGCCAAGTCCATTCATCTAAAAATAAAATGATAAAATTATTTTCTATAAATATTATCTAGTAGTGTAATTGATGGTACTACTCGCATATATGTTAAATATCTTTTATTGGACTCAATAAATTTAAACTCCATAAAAAATATACATATATTGAATAGATGTACGAGTAGAATCATCAATTACATAATAATCTTTCTGTTTATGGATGCATATATTTATTATCAGATATAAAAAGTAACTCAAATAATTTACCTTGTGATTTTGACCATTTTAACTATTCTGTTTCTGATGGAAAGAGATTTTTGTCCTATTACCTGAAACAAACAAGAAAAGGAAATTGAATTTTTTTGTAAAATACAACTTGTATGAAACAAGTTTTGAACATGCTTATCTTTTGTCATTGCACGCTGAATATTTTAAATGTAAGTGGAACGACATCCTCAAATGGCCAAGTTCAGTCATCTAAAAACAAAATACTATATTTAATTTTTTTATTTTGAATAATGAATATTGATTTATTTATTGCTGAATAAATATACAGTAATATATTATTGAAATTAATATTTGAATTTTTAATATTAGTATTTTTTAAATATTTGATGTCAATCGATTCAAAATTTGTGTAAAGTAATTCAAATAGTAAATATTGAACAATTCTTTGTTAAGAATAAAAAAATATTTATTTAACTTACAATTAATATGCACCTGGACTGTAGTATTCGTCTGCATCCATCCTTGATCTCCGAGCCTTTTTCGTGTTGGCAACTGCTTTTCTTTCAGCGTAAAACAGTCTGCTGTCATCACTGTACTTTACCCACTGCACTGCTGAGTGTCCAGGTTCAATATCAAACTCTTTCATGATTTTGAGAAATCCTTTTCGTCCATCATTAAAGCAGCTAATTGCAACAAAAACACCAATTTCCAAAACTGTAAGTCCACTAAAAGATGTTTTTGGCACAAGTTTCCAGACACTGTTATTAAAACTTTCATTAGCGTTCTGAGTAAAACCACCAAGACACCTTTCAAGTAGTTCTGGTTTAGTAAGATCTTGATAAATACACTTGATTTCATCCATAATAGCTGTTGGTATGCTGCTGATATGCTTAAATGTCTTTGATCTTCTGAGTGCTTTAGCTTTTTGCCACGAGCACCAGCTGTCAACTCCTTTAGGACACAAGTGATGTTCTGGGTTTGTATTTGTTGACCTCTTGTGGTAATATGTTGCCCAGATAGCATTAGACATATCTGACACTGAATCACTATGGCTACGAATAGCATTTCCATAATATCGAGTCAACTGGTCTATAGTATTGGATGTTAATCGTCCTCTGCCTCCAATGCTCTTGCCATCACTAAGGACTTTTCCAGCTAACTTTTTCTTCAATTCTCTTAGTCGGTTGCCCATCCTCTTCTGGACATGTCCAACACATTCTTTCTTCTCGACTAAGAGAGTGTCACCATAAGGCTGGGCTTCTGTCACTGTTTTGTAAACACTTGAGTCACCGTCACCAATATACTGATGGTACTTAACTTTATATTTCTCCTCTGAACGGAGAAACATCTCAAGCACACCATTTACTTCCATTTTCCCAGAACTTTCTTCGTGGTTGGCTTGACAATGAGGTTTATGATTTTCATACCACTCTTCATAAGCTGTAGTGCCTTTTTTATTTTCCCATAATGTACATTGGTTACAATAACTATTTTTCACTGATACGTCAATGACTTTTCCAGTTCTATATCCTATGAGACTTACTACTCCTTGAAGCGAAGAAAAGCCTCTTTTTCTCCAAGTGCCATCACCAGAGATTAAAAGTCCTGAGGAATTTTCTGGAGTTTTTGCTACTTCTTCTTTCACAGCAGCATTCATTGACTCTTGAGCTATTTTTGCACTTGCTTCTCTCAGGTGGTTATTCATTTTGTCATGGGCTTTACGCGTAGCTGGTTGTGGTAAATCCATTATGCCACAAAATGTCTCTAAGCCAGCATGTCCATGACCAAGAGCACGAGAAGCAAGCACACTTCTTCTATTTACTTCTGGAGCATTGGCTTGTCTTCCAATTTTTTTTGAAGAATTGATAATGAGATTTTCTTTGCACTGTAAACACTTAACTTCTATATTAAAGGCCAGTCCTTGAAACTGCTTTCAGAAAACTGAAGTTTGCCTTTACACTTTTTGCAAACAACAAAGTCTTCAAGTTTTGGAAACAGAATGCTGATGTCAATGATTCTATTCTTGACATCACAAGATTCAAAATCCATATTTTGCACTTTTTTTCGATGAAGCAGATTTGAATGTTTCTGGAGCATCCGGATCCTTTTTTTGATAAAATACATGCTTTCTTTTCTTCGCTCTTCCTTGTCTTCTTTTGCATAATTTGCAGTACTGCCAGGCAATCTGTCTCGAGGTTTCCTTTTCATTTTTGTTGATTTTAAATACTACTACCTTGGCCTATTATTTACATTATACATACTATTTACACAATATGCACAATTTACACTATATATACCACTTACACTATACAGTTAAATATAATCACTATTTTAATTTATATGTATTTAAAACTGTAATAAAAATGTAAAAATTTCTATAAAGAAATTCAGTTATACACATAAACAAAACAAATATATATGAATAAAGTCAACTATAGAAAATATTATTGTAATAATAGTTTGTAATATATTATAATTTTTAAATTAATTTCACGTAACACTATTACTAAATTGAATAACTATTATGTTTTGATACTTTATATTTCACATTATTTTACTTAGTTTTATCAAGATTCAAATGCGATACGTAATTTTACGATTCAAATTCAAATTCAAATTCAAAAATATCAAAACTGTGGGAACACACACACTGTATGTATGAGTATGGCGCTGTAAGGCCGCGATCACATGGTGCAGAATAGACATGCAGAATAGAGCTTGCGTAATAGAAATAACCAATGAGAAGAAAGTTAGAAAGTGGCAGAATAGCTCTCATTGGGCATTTCTATTACGCAAGCTCTATTCCGCGTATCTATTCAGCACCATGTGATCGCGGCCTAAGCGCACTTCCACATGTAAGCAAATACATGAGAATGCCTCTACGCAGGCGTCAAGTCAGACGAACAAGTAGCAACGAGCAAATCACTTACTTCCAGATCAGTCTAGCTCCAGAGGTTATTGTGCTCAGTCACATTGACCGTGATATAATAAAGTATAATCACTTATATATCTTGTCTTGTATTTTAGACACCTTGTCATCTCTCCTCATCCTGGTTGCCGCCACAAAACTATATAAGTACAGTATTAGGAACAGTTTTCGTAATATTGGCTGATATTTTTGTGATCGTTATCATGACAGTCTCTAAAGTGTAAGGCGCTATGTACGAAAGAAAAAAGAAATAAAGGAATAGAGTAAACTAATTGCTCCAAGGCTCGAATTTAGGCTGGAAGTTACTTAGTTCTCAGTTTTCGAGTATTTTATCTTTATTGACTATAAATTTGAGCCTAATTGCTTTTATTGATTATTTGATTTATAAATTAAATAATCCGTGAATGTAATTAGAAAAATTAAAATTATATTAAAGGTGATTAGTTAAAAAAATTTCCTGCAGTTGAATAAAAAGAATTCTGTGAGCCAATCAGCAACGAGCTCTGCAAAACTTTTTTTTTTTTAAATATCAATTGAAAGGAGCAATTGTACCCGGAGCCGTATTCTGTAACTGTCTCACGAACGAGATAGATCTAAAAAATGCTGTCTAATTGGTCAATACAGCTCATGTCACTTGTGAGACACTTACAGAATAAGTAACCCTGCTTATTTTGTGAAAGGGTACAGGTAGAAGAATAATATTTTTTGTTAAAAATAAATGTCTGTTTAAAAATTGTTACTTAAAATTTATACATAAATTTTCATGTACAAATTTTTACATAAATTTTAACGTAAAGAGTAACGTTAAATTGCACGTAAAGATTTTACGTAGTATTCTTCAACCAAATATCTAGTTTGAAAAAGGTGAAATTATTTCAAAAAGTATATTTCTAAATAAAATAAAAGATACAACAAAATATTTGCAAACAACACATAACATTAGAAAAATTCCAGAAATACTGATTTTAAGTAAAATTTGTATTGAACGTCTTTTTACAGTTTCTTATGTAACTCAAAAACTAAGCTTGATTTCGATTTAAATTATTAAAATATAAGTATTTTACAGAAAAAATATTCTTATATAAGAAGCAGAAAAAACTATTCACAAAAAACACATAAAATCGAAAAAATCCAGAAATACTAATTTTAAATACAACCTCTAAAAAATTTTTTCTACATTTTCTTGTATAACTCAAAAACTAAGCCTAATTTCGATTTAAATTAATTTAAAAAATTGTTCTACAGGGAATTTCCTAATAAGAAAGTATATTTTCAAATGAAGTATGCAAAACAGTATTCGCAAAAAACCTCTCAAATCGAAAAAATTCCAAAAATAATAATTTCTAATGAAATTTCTAAAAAAATTTTTTTTACGTTTCCTCATATAACTCAAAAACCTGGCCGAATTTCGATTTAAATTATTAAAAAAAAGTTATTCTACGGAAAAATTCCTATTAAAAAATGGAATGAAAAAAATTTTGAAAAAAACTTATTTTAATGGTACCTGGTCCCCTTAATGAATTCCAATTTTACCGGCAGCATTATAATCTTCAAAATTTCAACTGTGAGTGCGAGTTTTATAATTAAATAAGTATATGAAAAAATTTTGAAAAATACGCACGCGATGCGTATTTCTGCATAGTCGCGATCATAACCTTTATCATAAACGCTCGAGGCTACACGGCTCGAGGGAGACATTCTAAACTCATTTTGGACATAGAAGAAGTTATTTGTTGTCGTCATAAAGTTCGTACTTACAGTTTAAATTTTGAAGATTATAATGCTGTCGGTGAAATTGCAATCCATTTAGTAGTTTCCAAGAAAAAAAATCGCACAGATTACGAATTTTGGCATTTTTATGCCATAAAATGGCAAATAACTCGGAAAAGAAGCATTTTTAAGGTATACTTCCCTCGACAAAAAGTGTTTATTTTAATTAAAAACAATTAAAAAAACTTTGTTCGATTCAATTTTATGAATTTTTATTTTCTTACAAAAGTTTTTTGCTTATAATTACTGGCCCACTCGGAAAAAAATAAAAAAATAGTACATTACGATACACGTATATTATATATATCGTATATTATTTTATAGCACGTGTGAGATAAATTCGCCACACGTAATTAATACCCCAGAAAATCAATATTATCAAAAACTATACACACCACGAATGATAAATCGAAAAAAAGTAAAACTATTTATTATCAATGATAGACCCATCGCAAACAAAAAAAAGCAAAAACGATATCAAAAATATTCTTAGATTGAGAAATTATATCAAATAAGTATTGATGTCAGTGATATTTTATTAATTAAATACAATATGATAAAAAGAGAACTTGCCGATTATTTAGATTTATGTATACACAGGTCAGACAAAGCAAAGCATCAGTTTATTGTTCGTACAGCTATCTCTTTCTTTCTCATTCTTAGGCCGTACACACTGTACACGCATGCGCGCCGCTCACAGATGTTTTGTTTTGACAACTCACGGCACAACAGTAATTTATAAACTATAGTTTTGATTTTCTTGATGTTTTCAATTCTTTATTAAAGTATTTATATTTTTTGATTGATTTTCTACGTATTATCATGTGTGAAAAGACATTTCTACGTATTAATATATATATACAAAGAGTGATTGTGATGCGTGATTTCGATATTACTTTTTTGAACAGTATAATAAAGTGCGAAATTTCCGACGGAAGTACTTTTTTACACAGTTCAAAAAAGTTGTATTTAGCTCCCGCTAAATGGTGTAGAAAACGTGAATTTAGCTCACGCAGTGCTATAAAAATATTTTTACTCAGAAAAATATACGAAGCCAAATTAAAAAGGTTTGGTGCATTATAAATGCAAAAAAAAAAGTTAGTCGGTTCAAGCTTCATTAAAGGGGGTGAACCGCTGCCCTATCAACTAATAAATTTTCTCTGCCAGAAGCTAAATTCGAGTGGCAATTATGGCACTAGTCGAGAAATTGCATTTCTAAGCGTTATTTTAGGGGTGAACTGCTCGCCTATTAATATCAAGCTGTCTATTCTTAAGATAATAATTATGTTTTAATATAATTAATACATTGTCAAAAAGTAAATATCAGCTAAGTTTGCCTCATTTGATTAACACGTTGCCGATAAAATATTTTCTACCAGGGACGTTGCGTCAATAATTTTCATATTTAATTCAATATTAAATTTACGTCCAATCGTAAAATTCTTACGTCGCAATCATTCTGCAGACTTTGTCCCACTACTAGCATAACCATAAAAAATTATGAGACTAATAAAATTTCCTCTTTAAATGAAAGTGTACAGAAGTACAGTAAAATCATGAAAATTAAAAATATTATTCCTCTTTTAAAAAAATGATGGCCGGATGTTGTAAAGTATTTTATACTACGAACGTGATTGGTGCATTGAATAGAATCATATCACTGGCGAAAAAGAAATTTGATTTATTAACATTTTTTTTATATAAAATATTTGATTGAGAATTTAATAATAAAAATCGTTGATAAATAATTAAATTATAATCATTGAGTCATAGTTTTATTTTTTAAATAAAATTATTAATTTAAACATCGCCAACTTCCTCTCACAAAAATTTGCGTTCTTTTGTGTAAAGATGTCGAGAGTGTGAAGTATCGCTCTATATTCATTTGTTATTGTATATTTAAAATTAGAACATGATAACAATTCTATGACATTTACTTCTGAATTATCTTTTTAAAAATTGTACTATAAAATAGAATATTAAGCAATAAATTTAGAAAATACAAATGTTATAAACTTTTTAGCTTATAACAGCACCATAAAATATTTATCCATGAGCCTGGCAAGTAATTTTATAAATTTCAAATAAAATTTAAAATATTTCGGAATATTTGAAAACCAATAATAAAAAATCGATAATACAATTTCGATAGTTTAATTTAATATCTAAAATATTTCTAGATTGACAGCTTGAAATTTTTTTTTCAAAAGTATAGTATAATGCCATAGTTAAGATACAAACAATAAGAATTTTAATTCATATAATAATAACAGGGATCATACATATCATCAATAAATAATAATTTAAATGTATTTTTTTAAAAGTTTGTTTATTTAAATTTAAAATTAAAATTGAATTATTCCTAGAATAAACAGTTTTACTGCCAAACAAAATTTAAGTCTTTTGTTTGGAAAAATAGTATAATACTATAATTAAGAAAATATAAACTAGAAGAATTCTTATTTTCATTTGTATTTTAAAAATAGAAACGATATACAAATCGTTGAGAATTTGAGCTATTTAATTTTTTATATGTTTTATGAATTTTATATTGTTGAAAACATTATTAATTTTGTAACGGTATTCTACCGTGTTTGAATCTTGCGCGCTTAGGTATTAAAATAGGATGAACGCTCGGTCATATATCTCGTCTAAGACGAGTAAAGAAATGCGTATCTTGACGACTGGCACGCGAAAGAGAAGCTCGCCGGCCGTGAGGCGCTTCAGAGAGTTTCCGGCTACCGTTGCGTTAACACGAAACCTAAGCCGCGCTGTGCTTATTAAAAGATTTCGTCGCGTGGTCGTATAATACGGTAGACTAAGTTCGTATTTGATAGCGCGAGACATTGTCTTAATTAAAAGTCGTTAATTTATATCGACTAGCGTATTATATTATATTGGCTAGTTGCAACTAGCGGTCAGCCACTAAGTGCCAACATATCCGTTGATCGGCGTGTATAGGATTCCACCGATCTACGTCAAGGCTACCACGTTGGCAGAGCTCAGCGGAATTCAACGATCGGGAATAGACGTATTTCACTGATCTATTTCAGAGCATCTACGTATTGCTTACGTATAGGGGAGAAGCTACGATAACGGGCGAGCATCATCTACGTGCACGTAGGTAATTAGTGTAAGCTGGCCAGTGCGTTATTGTAAGTATAATTATACTGTGCGATATCCAAGTATCTCTTCCTCGAGAGATACTTGTTCAGGTATATTGTATCATCGGTTATATAACCGATCAGCGTCATAAGCGAGTATCATTTAGTTCGCGACGCGCCCTCCCTTTGCTCACTCTCTCATAGACGCGTACATTACTTTTCATATATTATACAGTTTTATTTTTATTCAATTCATATTTTCCCTTTATATTCTTATTTGTCTTATAATAAATTGATTCCGTTTTTCTATTAAACGTGCTTTTAATTGATTTATATTGCCTGACTATATATAGCATTAAATATATTTCTCGTTGCTTACTCCGACGCCTCCGCGGTCCTTGTGAGCAGTTATAAATTATTTAGTTACGTAATATCATATATTTTAATATAACGCATTTTGGAACCTGCCTCATGAAGGAAAACTGCGCTACCGGCAACGCGTCTCTCGATCAGATAAGAGAGAGAGAGAAACGCAGTGTGTGCAGCAAACGACAAGTATATCACATAAGATTTTGTCGTTTATCAATAGGATTGACTAGCTAGCACAATCGGAGTTTGTTACGTAAAATTTAACATATTTATGATAATTTTCAGCAACTCCGCATATAGTAAAATTTATAGACTCAGCTAAAATAATCCTACATTATATTAAAGTGAAACCACTTTTTTTTCCGGTTCTGCGGTTCTCCGCATTTGTTAAATGTGTCTAATTTTTTGGTAATAAGAGTAGCAATTTTTTATTGGGCCCTATATAATTAGTCCTCATTAGTCATAAGCATCTTTTTGAGTCATATTTTTTTAGGTCTTATATTTTTTTGGGCCTTATATTTTCTTGCGCCCTATTTTTTTTGGGCCCAATATTTTTTTGGTCTCTATATTTTTTTGACCTTTATATTTTTTTGGGCCTTATATTTTCTTGCGCCCTATTTTTTTTGGGCCTTATATTTTTTGGGCCCATATTTTTTTTTGACTTTATATTTTCTAGGGTTCTATATTTTTGGGCCCAATATTTTTTTTGAAATTTATATTTTCTTGGGTTCTATGATTTTTTCGGGTCTTATATTTTATTTAGCTCTATATTTTTCTGGGCCTTATACTTTTCAGGCCCTCCTTTTGTTTGAGTGATATTTTCTTTGGGCCTTATATTGTCTTGGGTTCTAATTTTTTTGGAACAAATATTTTTTCGATTTTTATATATTTTCTGGTTCTAAATTTTTTTGGGCCTAATTTTTTTTTCAACCTCTTATTTCTTGGCTCCCATATCTTTTTTGGTCCTATATTTCTCTAGACCTTATTTTTTTTGCACCTCCTTTTTTTCGAGTCCTATTTTCTTTGGGCCTCTAATTTTTTTGGGCCATTTATTTTTCTGGGCCTAACTGTTTTAATTTTTTCATGGGTTTATATTTTTTTAGGCGCAATATTTTTTTTATTATTATATTTTCTTGGTCTCTATATTTTTTGGGCCCAATATTTGTCTGCTTCTTTTATTTTTTTGATCCCAATATTTTTTTGATTCTTATTTTACTTGAACTCTATATTTTTTTGAGTTCTTTATTTTTTTGGGCCCAATATTTCTTTGAATCTTATATTTTTTTGATTCTTATCTATTTTTGGCTCTATATTTTTCTGAGCCCAATATTTAAAAAATTTTCTTGGTCTCTATATTTTTTTTAACTCAATAATAATTTGATTCTTATATTTACTTTGACTCTATATTTGAGGCTCTAAATTCTGCCATAATAAACTAAATTTAACTGAATTTTCATGTCGTACAATTCGTAATGTTTGCCTGAAATCTCCTGATGCAATTGCAGTTTTGCCACTGAAAGGTTAGTTTACATCGCATAAATCTTGAAAAAGACGATCAACTGCTTCAAAAGCAAATTTTGAAGTCATAGATATTTCATCCCAAATAATTATTTGTATTTCCTTTAATTGTTTGCCTAATTGTTTGTACAATCTGTTATGTTTAACGGTAGTTTAAATGTTGTATGCACGGTTTTTCCACCGATTAATGAATTCGCTGCTATAGCTGTCCAAGCTACACGTAAATAATGTATAGTATGATATTCAAAATAAACTATTAAAACGTTAAGTAAATAACTTTTTCCACTTCCACATGGTCCATCTATAAAAATATATTTTTACACGCTTTTATTAAGCTTGCTTTCACGTCTGTCTATCTGTCTGTCTATAATCAAATCTTGCACGCTCGATTTGAGGCACTTTTTGTCGATGGAAATTTCTGAAATTTTACACAGACCTCGGTCTCCGATGACAATGTAATAATCCGTTGTCAGGTCGGCGATGATGGGTGTGCAAAGTCATCTCCGAGAAAGTTTAAGTGGAAAGGCTATCTTTGGGTGGAGGCGAGTTGATGGAATGTTGTTGAGTTGATAGTTGTAGAAAATGCATAGGGGATGAGGGCTTGCATAGGGGATATGTAAATGTACAGCTGAAAATATAGAGGATGGGAGGATCAAAAGGGATAGGGGAATATATAGGGGATATGGTAATGTATAGAAGATACAATTAAGGACAAATTTTTAAAAAAAAATTACTCATAGAAAATTCAATTTTAACTAAATAGTAGATAATGAAAAATTAAAAAAAAACATTTTTAAAACACGCTTTTGTAACGGAGAAAATACACTAAAAAATATTGAATAAATTAATTTACTTCCTTGAAATTACTTTTATACAGTTCATTGCGATAGTTAAAAGAAAATTTTACAACAAAAATTCAAAAATAAAAGTGTGTTATTGAATAAATTAATTTACTTCCTTGAAATTACTTTTATACAGTTCATTGCGATAGTTAAAAGAAAATTTTACAACAAAAATTCAAAAATAAAAGTGTGGGCGCTGAATTAGATTTACTAAAATTAGCGCCCACACTTTTCTTTTTAAAAATGTTTTCTTTTAATTTTTTATTTTTTACTTTGGTTGTTTAAATTTTTTATGGTAGAGTTGAATATTTGCCTTTGTCTTTATCTATAAATGTGCTTATGTTAGGTAAATTAAAATCGTTTAAGGAAAATTCATTGACTTGAAAATTATTTTTAATAACATTCAATGCAAGACTTTCACCTATATTTTTTTGGAGTTTAGAATGGTATAACTTATCTTCATATTTTTCATATAAATCTCGTGCATTTATAGGATTATGAAAAACTCAAATGAAAGTAAATAATTCACAAAGAGCATAAAAGAATTCTGTTGAAGATGCTTCTTCCAAACATCTATCCCATTTTTCATCTTCATTAATTAATTGTTTTGTCTTAGCTGCCTCCTAAAACGAATTGCACATGACATCATCAACAGTACGCAAAGCTCCAAAAGATGTGGCTCCTTTAACATGTAATAGTAATGACCTAATGAAATAACGTTCTCTACATTTCGGACTTACTAAGTACATTCTACTAAGTATTGATTTTCTTTTTTTTTTCTTTTATTCTACTTCTTCATTTTTTCAAAAATGTATAAAAATTTGGTATTTCTGAATACAAGTAATTTCGTACTTCAAAATCTTCTCTATTCAATTCAAAATATGCTGTTAATGTTGTTCCCACATTTTTTTGCATGATCATTCCTTCTTTTCCTTTTTTAAAAAATACGTTTTGTTGATTTCCTTCATGAACACTTAGATGTTTTATAGTATGTAAAATAACATGTAAGGGATATTCTTATAATCTGCGCATTGCTTCAGGTAGACATAAATATCGTGTATTAATATATTATTGGATTTCGTCATATTCATATTCAACATTTTCACGATTGTCATTTTGAAAAGTGTCTTTATTTTCTGATTGAAAATCCACACTTACTTGATGTATTTTAATGTATGCACAATCATGACCTTTATAACAGTATTTAAATAAATATTTAATGCAGTGTACAGTGGAACAAACTTCTCCGTTTATGTGTGCATCAAATTTCAATAATAAGTAAGGATTATAAGGAACAACAAATTCATCATCTGCAATTCTTTCTGTAAATTTATTTTTGAGAATTATTTTGACGATATCATTTTTACGTTTGTAATATCTCTATTTGGAATTTCTGCACTTATTATTTCATCACCTTTTTCGGGAATATCAAATTTATCATTTTTATCCAAGAGTTAGTTGTTACTAACATGTGCATATGCGGTGATTCTCGTTTTTGAAAATTTAATTACATAACTATATGCAATACATTTTCCTAATATTCCCTTTTTTATTACTAAAATTTTTAATTCTTCTACTTTTTGATAAAATACTTTTGTTATAATATCTGGTCTATCTTTTAGCATTTCTATAAATTTCCAAGTTTTCAGTTATTTCTTTCCAATGTGGGTTACAGGTCATAGTTACAAAAAGGTCAGGTTTACCATGATAATTTACAAGTGTCATTGAGTCAATGTAATTTTGTTTTAAAAATCGTGGACTGTTGAGATAATTTTCCCAAATTAAGGAATGGATTAAATTCATTTCTAACACTAAATCTATAATTCTGAAATTTCAAATTTAAAATATTAGATTTTCCAAATTTACTTTTCATATTTGGCATCCATCCAAAACCACCATTAGGATGAATAAGCGGATATGTCATAGGATCTGTGTGTTTGCTAATTGTCGGTATACTAATTGATTTATCACACTTAGAGTAAATGACAGTATCACGTTCAATAGGAGGCAGATCGTCTTCTCCAACATATACTATTGCAACTTCATTACAGGTAGGTAAATTATATCTATTTTTATCCAAATCGTTATTGCAGACAGTAGACATAGTAACAGTTCTTGGAGGACAATAGATTTTTGCATATCATTGTAGTTTTTCTTCTTCTACTTTATACATTATTTTATAGGTTTCAACATAAAGGTTAATGACTCTTCTCAAGATATTTAAATGTTTTAATAGTGTTAAATTTATGTTAAACTTATTCCGTTCAGTCGTGGCAATTTCATTATCTAAAATATATAATTGTCCATATCTACGTGCTTCATCTTTATTAGGATGTAACGCATATACATTATGGTAAATTTGTCCACATATTCTAATAACTTGTGGTCCTTTACCCGGCAATGTATCAAAATTGGCACCAAAATTTGCGAATGCTGAAGCATCATTGTACAACCTAACATTTCGTCGAAAATCAATAATTTCTTTCGTTAATTCAGTTGCTAAAAACTTTAATTGTTCTGGGTAAGGAGGATTTTCTAACAATTCTACTTCACCTTTATGACAACAATTGGATAAATCGTTACTTTTAGTATATTCGAAAGCAAAATGTTTCGCGTCACAATAAACACATGTATTTGTCATGGAATCAATGTTATTTTCAGATATGAGATTTTCATCGAAATACATATTTGCTATACAGCCAATTAGTTTTGAATTAAATTTTTCAGTTAATATTTTTTCATTTAATTTCTTTAATTTTTTTACTACATTGTCCTTTATTGTTTTATCAATAACTGCGTTCAATACAATATTATGATTGTTATTATAATTATTATTATTGTAATTTTCATTATAATTATTGTCTTCAATTTTTAATCGTCTACGCTTAATAAATAATATTTTTAAATAATAAGAATCATATTTAAGTTTTCGCTTTTTTCCATCTATTGGTTTATTTATTGTAGTATCATTATTAACATGTTTATTGTCATCAATTTCTATTCGTTTACACCTCGTGCGTGATTCTTTTAATTGGTAAAAATCATTTTTCACTTGTGTTTTCTTAATAATATCGGTATTTTCCAATTATTGATTTTTAATTTGTACTATTTTCTCATATTAGATTGTTCACTAATAACTTTTCTATTAGTCTCTTTTTTTGCGTAATTTTTCTCTTTCATGCAATTTCCTCAATTTATTAGTATCTCTATTTTCAATTGATTTTATTTTTTATATTTTAATATTTTCAATTTTTTTAATATTAATTTGGTTGTTCTTTTTTCATTTTCATGTAAGCTTTTTTCTTACGTGTAGCCTCATTTGTACGTATTTGTTCCATTTTATCAGTACCCTTTTTTATCTTTGATTTCATTTTTGTTATTTTAGTATTTTTTAATTTTCCTTTATATTTATTGGGTTGCTTTTCTTTCATTTTCATATAATCTTCTTTTTTACGTAAAGCTTCATTCGCACGTATTTGTACCAATTAATCAATACTCATTTTTTCCTTTAATTTCAATTTTGTTATCTTAGTATTTTCTTATTTTTCTTCATATTATTTTGGTTTTTATTCTTTAATTTTTATATAAGCTTCTTTCTCACGTGAAGCCTCATTCGAACGTATTTGTTCCAATTTATCAGTACTCATTTTTTCCTTGAATTTCAATTTTGTTATCTTAGTATTTTCTTATTTCTCTTCATATTTATTTAGAATTTTTTCTTTGATTTTAATATAAGCTTCTTTCTTACGTGAAGCCTCATTTGCATTAATTTGTTCCAATTTATCAGTACTCATTTTTTCCTTGAATTTCAATTTTGTTATCTTAGTATTTTCTTATTTCTCTTCATATTTATTTAGAATTTTTTCTTCGATTTGTATATAAGCTTCTTTCTTACGTGAAGCCTCATTTGCATGTATTTGTTCCAATTTATCAATACTCATTTTTTCCTTGAATTTTAATATTTTTATCTTAGTATTTTCTAATTTTCCTTTATATTTTTCTGGTTGTTTTTCTTCAATTTCCATAGAAGTTTCTTTCTTACGTACGCCTCATTCGCACTTATTTGTTCCCATTTATCAGTACTCATTGAATTACCATTTTGTTATCTTAGTATTTTCTAATTTCTGTTTATATTTATTTGGTTGTCCTTTTTTCATTTTCAAATAAGCTTTTCTCTTACTTAAAGTTTCTTGAACACGTTTTAGTTCTAATTTATCATTACTTTTTTTTTCTTGCATTTTCATAATGTCTTTTTCTAAAAACTTTTTATATTTATGTGATTGTTCTGTCACCATTTTCCTATTAACGGGATGTCGGAGCTACAGCAATTGAGTTTTGCTGTTTTTATTTTATCGATATCTTTTTAAATTCATAAATTAAACAAATATAATAACTTGTCCCCACTAAAGCTATATTAATACAATCATTTTTGTTAAAATAAAAAATCATTTGGACTAAATTCTTTTCAGAATTTTAATTCATTTTTAATGAACTTTTTTCAAAGGTATTCACTAAAGAATTGCTTTTATATTAACTAATTTAATTTACTGCCTTTTTACTTTAAAAGCTGAAAAATAAAAGAAATAATGAAAAATGCTATGGATTAATTGTTATATATGATAAATAAATAATAATAGAATTTGTAAAAATAATATAACGATAAAAAATGGTTATTTTCGGCAATTATACATTTACATATATATGTGGGTTATTTCATACCAACTGGAAGAGCAAAAAAATAAAAATCGCTGAAACTCTGAGAATATATTCGGTTCGTTACCCAAAATGTGTAAAAAAATTTACAAAGATTTAGTTTGGAAGGATCAAGAGCCATAGATTCTTAAAATTTGGACATTTTTCAAAATTTTTGGAACAGTACCAAATTTATGATTTTTTTTCTGAAAATCCTGATGTTTCAGAGAGAAATTCATAAGAATACTTCTTGTTGTAAATGAAGAGGAGAGTTAGCATAACTTTTTACAGACCTAAATTTTGGAGTTTTCTATTGGTTCTTACATGTATTACATGGTAATTGAAATTACTCATTGTTTGCAACTTCAGAAATTGCTCTTCGAAGGCTTATTTTCTTCTATTTTTTATTAGCTTCAAAATAAATTTTTGATTGTGTAAGAAAGAGCCTCCAATAAAGAGTTATGACAGTTTGAAATATATATTTTAAAGTATGATTTATTTTTGATATTGAATATAAATGTACATTTTCATGTATGATTAATTTCTATTTTGAAAATAACTTATACATAAAAATATAGATTTTAAACTGTCATAACTCCTTATTGATGGCTCTGACTTAGATGATCAAAAATTCATTTTAAAGTTCATGTGAAATAGCAAAAAATAAGCCCTCGAAAAGCAATTTCTGAAGTGCCAAACAATGAGTAATTTCAATTACCATGTAATGCATGTGAGAACCAATGGAAAACTTTAAAATTTAAGTCTGTGAAAAATCATGCTAACTCTCCTCTTCATTTACAACAAGAAGTATCCTTATGAATTTCTCTCTAAAACATTAGGATTTTCAGAAAAAAAATCATAAAATTGGTACTTTTCTAAAAATTTTGAAAAATTTCTAAATTTCAAGGATCTATGGCTCTTAATCCTTCCAATCTAAATCCTTTAGAATTTTTTTACACATTTTGAATAACAAACAGAATATATTCTCAGAGTTTCAGCGATTTTTATTTTTCTGCTCTTCCAGTTGGTGTGAAATGTCCCACATATATATATACGGGTAAATCCACTATAGTTTTAACTTTGCATGTGACTTTTTTTAAGCAATTTTTAAATAATTACTATTCTGTTACATTAAAATGCACATAACTGTATTAGTACACATAATAGTATAAAAACAAATAAATTTATGAAGTCTTGATGAATTTTAGACCATGCCGTTCAAGTAATCTTTAAAAAAACTATAGAACTATTTTCCTAATTAAAAAAAAAAGAAGAAGAAAGAATACTAATTAAATTGTTCATAACGTTCTCTATTGCAGGGAAACGCTAGATAACTAGACAAAATACTTGCTTTAGATGAGCTTAGAACATTTATTTCAATTCTTATTTATTTATACATAAATTAACAAACAAATCAATAAATCTAACATTAAGTAAAAGTAAATACTTTACTTCTTTCTGTTTCTATAACTAAAATTTTTCTGAAATAACAATCTTTGCCTTACAAATAGCTAAAATAAAAACTTAGTCAATTAGCTTATCTAACGCAAGGCATAAGATTAAACTAACGCTTATACATTTGCTTTTAATTTTTCCTTTGCTACTTTTCTTATGTTAAGAAAAAATATAAAGTGAACCATTTTTCTTTCTTTGCAAATGTAAATCTGCACTAACTAAGTTAAAAATTAATATTTTTTTTTGTTTTTTTTCTTTCTCTTCTTCTTTCTTTTTTTTCCTCTCTCTGACAGGGTTTACAGTTTTTGAGCCTCACGGCATAAAACTCGTAAATTATTTTTTCATGCTTAACAGCATTTAAAAATTTCTGGTGAAGGGTAAGGAAAAAATTTTTTTTTTCAATCATAACGTTTTATTTCTTGAGGGTCTTGTAGGTAAGACTTGCAATTCGCCGTTTGTGCTTAACAGCACGAAGGGCTCAACCTGAAGAAAATAAAAAAGGGAAGAAACAAGTTGACCCAATATCTGAAAGTTTATTTTCAATTTTGGGCTTGTATCTATTGAGCCTCACGGCATATAGTGCTAGTTCTCTTTTATCGCTTAACAGCGGCAAAAGACTTGGGAAGAGAAAAGAGACAATTAGGCGTTGGAGCAACTTTTCTCTAATAAATATTTTTTTTTTCTCCTTCTCTCCTTTTTTCTTTTCTTCCTCTCTTCAAATAATCATTTTTTTTTCTTTTTGGTTTTGCTTTTTTCTTTTTTTTTCTGCTTTCCTCCTTATTTCTCCAATAAATGACAGATAATAAAAGGAGAAGCCTTGGCCCTAAGATAAGGCAAACAGCAGATAAGCTAAGTCTGCAAGGAGAGGCCAGAGCGCGGTTTATAGGGTGGGTCAAAGAAAACGACATTGATCTAGAGCCACAATTTCTACTACCGAGAAAGAAAATCGGCTCAAAAAGGGGTTTAGTCGTTAACCCATACGTAATCGACACGCCAGCTAAATATTTAATAACTCCCCCCCGGATACGACAACCGCAATAACAGCGCGTTGTAATCGATTTGAGTCTCGAAGAAGTACAACCCGCACCAGCTCCACTATCGCCCTTGCAAGTTGACCAAGCCGGTCAACATATGCAGTCGGAAAATAATCTAATTACTATCGATTAAATAAAATTTTTTTATATCGCGTTTAAAATTTTTTTTTTCTTCTCCTTTTTCTCAAAATTAACCTAAGAAATCAATCTTTATATATATAAATAACAATTTATAATAATAATTGCACAAGCGATAGTCTATTTTTTTAAATAGCCTAGATTTTAAATATCTTATAAAATGGCTACTGGAGGAATTAACGACAAAGATTTGCCGCTCACCGAAGAAGAGTTAAGACTATACGCTAACAACTTAAAAGAACGCGAACAAAGAATTAAGGATTTAGAACAAGCGCTTGAGAATCGTGAGAAGAAAGTCCTAAGTGAGGCAGAACGGTTAAAGCAGGACGCGATGGACTTGTTAAATGTAGAAAAGGAACGCATTCAAATGCTTGAAAAGGAACTCGAAAAAGAAAGGAAACGCCGCGAAAATCTTGAAATTACCGATCGAACACTGCCTCTAGTGTATCAAATTTTCCCTTAGCACAAACTAATAAAATAGATTTGGGATCTCAAAATAAAACGAATTTGAGGTTAAAGCCAATAGACGAAACCGAGGAGTCGACAGAGGACGTAATAACTCAATTAGCAAAAATGCGCCGTGACATAGATCGAATGCGTGCAACTCGCTCAACGTCCCCCGTACCGCAAGCACAGCAAACATTACCACCAGACCCAGCATTAAGACCTCATAATAACCTAGCAGAATCACAGAATTCCTGGACTGTGCCACCAAGCATTTACATAAAGGAGGCCTTAAACAGCATACCAAAATTTGACGGAAAAAACTTAATATCTTTTGTAAGAGCATGCAAACGCGCAACTCAAATAGTTCCTCAGTACCTTGAGAGAGAGTTAATAAAGTTAGTAAAAAATAAACTCGAAGACAAAGCAAATATCGCGTTCCAACACAATAATTTCGGAACATTGGACGAATTCGTCGATAGACTAAAATCTGTTTTTGCCCCCACAGAAACTCTAAACAATCTAAGAGGTAAACTTGATCAAATTTATAAGGAAAGGAACGAGTCACTGCTTAATTTTATTACACGAATCGTTGACCTTAAAGAAGCTGTTATCGATCAAAAACGTTTCGATATCAGCAATGAATTAATTTGTGACGAACTTTCTGAAATCGAAGGAGATATAATCGAAGGATTTCGAGACGGCTTACCGCAGGAATTTAGGCAAAGGCTTAAAAACCCAGCAAACTTAACTCTGAACGAAGTATTCGACGACGCAATCACGGTAGATAAGCAGATTGATAGGGACAACTTGAAGCATGGATATAAGATCAACGAAAGAAATAAGAATCTCTATGAAAATAGATGAGATACGAACGAAGCAGCAGCTGTAAAATCTGATGTGCCACGAGTAACCACATCTAATCAGGGGAGATACAACCAGACTAACAACCAATCAAATGACAGAAGCAAAAGTCATAATAACAGTTACCAGATAAAAATATGTGCCTATTGCAAAAACAGAGGTCATGTAAAGGAAGAGTGCCGTAAATTAAAATGGGTCAAAGAGAATCAACAAAAAAACGGAACGAACGCTCCAGCGAAGGGCGCTCCTGGAGCGGCAACCGAGAAAACGCGCCCAGTGAACGCGATTGTAACAGAACTTACATCTACACCGTCAACTTAGAAGAAACAACGCCAATCGTCATCGTGGAATCCCCACAATTTCTACATAATTTCGTTGAAGCTATGGTTGATTCAGGTGCGCAGCCCAATATAGCCAAAATAGGCATTTTCAACGGAGACGTAATGGTTAACAAATCAAACCGACCATTGTTAAGAGGAATATCGGGAACCGATATACCTTCGATTGGTACATGTATCATTGACATATACGGATCCCCAACAGAGGTCATTATAGTCGCTAATGATTGTCCGATAAAAACAGAAGCAATTATAGGTTCAAACTTCTGTGAGTAGCACGGTGCAAGCCTCGATTTCTATCGAAAGGCACTAATTTTCGAGGAGAAACCTTGCCTTTCGTAAATTTAAAAGAAGTTAAGAGAATACCTGCTCTAGCAACCGCAACTGTGCGTTTCCTGTTGAATAACCCAGAAGAAGAATATGGCTATATTAGGAAAATAAAATTTAACGAAAAAGGCATAGTGGCAGGAAACGTCATGGCAATCAACGACGGAGGCTACGTTGACATAGAAGTATTCAATACCAATATCTTTCATATCGACCTAAAAATAACACCGCTAACTCTATAACCAACACAGAAATATTATCAGCATCGTGACGAGAAAATTACGACAAAGATAGCACTCTCTTCATGAATATAGAAGATATAAAAGAAGTTAACGTCACGAACCAAGCACCTTCTCTTGTTTCTATGCAGGCCAACGTAGATAATTCAAGGTCAGCCGATGAACTAATCAACGACCTAATTACTTTCGAATATGGTGAAAAATACGATCGAGTCTTTCAGAGACGCTACTCAGACAGTACTATTTGCTCATCTTCCGAAGAAGACCTTCAAATTCAAGAAAATATAATTCCTAAATCTAAGGTTCCTGTGCAGGTGTTACCCAATTCTGCAACGTCATGCGTTGAGTCCGAAAATGCTTCGCGCGACACGGTAGACGATGACGCTCCGAACTCTATCGCAAATCTAATCGAATCCCCCGGCCGAAATCCAAAACCATCGTACGCAAAGCCCGAAAACGCCCCGCGCAACACGGTAAGCGACGATGACAATGTGCGACATAGCACCTACGAGACTTATGCTAAGCCCGAAGAAGCTCCGCGAAACACGGTAAGCACAAGTCTAACAAAAGGGGAAATTGAAATATCAGATAACGAAAGCACAGAAACCACTGAAGAAGATATAATAATTCGAGATTTCCTTCCAGGTGCAAATTTGCTGGACTATATCGAAATAAATCAGGTGAATTAACCAATAGAAACTTATGTAAATTACTCTGATATAGAACCATGCATCAACAGAACTATCTTAGACATAAATACTGTCACTCAATTCTACGTCAAGCCATATAAAAAGAATAATCGAAGTTCAAAACACAAAAATTTTGAGCGAGATACAATGCTAACGTCAAAAACAGAACAGAATGTATATTAAACGACATACCTAAAAACCATATAGCGGAAGAAAACGAAGCAAGGCTGCAGAAGCTCATTGAAAAAACTGCTGATGTTTTTCATTTGAAAGGAGAACCCCTTTCTGCCACTAACATAATCGAACATAAAATCGAAACCTACGACGAAGAACCAGTGAACGTAAGACAGTATCCAATACCTCAAAAATTGCAAGAAGTTGTTTACGAGCAAATAAGTAAATTGTTAGAATCAGATATAGTCGAAAGAAGTGAATCGCCTTTTAACAGCCCTCTCTGGGTTGTCAAAAAGAAAGACGATATTGAAGGCAAGCCACAGTGGAGAGTTGTAGTCGATTTCCGAAAATTAAATGAAAAGATCAAGCCATATCCACATCCAATCCCATATATTACACATTTGGTCGAGCAGCTCAGCGGGGCTCACTATTTTATCGTCGTGGATATGTATTCAGGTTTCCATCAGGTGATGATAAGAGAAGAAGACCGAGAGAAAACAGCCTTTTCTACTACTTATGGGCACTTTCACTTCAAAAGAATGCCTTTCGGAATTCGAACAGCAGCAAGTACTTTTCAAGAATTAACCAATAAAATATTAGGGCATAAACCGTTAGATCTAAGCTCGAAAGGAAAAGGAAAGCTAGGATATATTGATGACGTCATACTGTTTGCGGAAAATATAAACGATCTAGACGAATTATTTCTGGAATTTACAGAGACTTTAAGAAAATCTAACCTAAAGTTAAATCCCTTAAAATGCCAATTTTACGAAACATCAGTGACATTTCTTGATCACGAGATGAGTCATAAAGGCATGAAACCAGACCCAAATAAGACCCAAGCTGTCGAAAAATTCCCTCGTCCACGAAATGTCAAGGGAATACGCCAATTTCTTGGTCTGTGCGGATATTATCGACGTTTCATCCCAAATTTTGCAACGATCGCAAAGACATTGACAAACCTTTTGAAGAAAGCAGTAGCTTTTAATTGGGCAGATGAACAGGAAATAGCTTTTGAGACGCTCAAAAACTGCCTAATTAATGAACCAATTTTGCAACATCCAAACTTCGAAGAGGAATTCTTTGTAACAACAGACGCCTCAGACTACGCAGTCGGTGGTGTCCTATCGCAAAGGAAGGAAAATTCAGATTTACCTGTAGCTTACGCAAGCCGATTGCTTACAAAAACCGAGATGAATTATAGCACTATCAAAAAGGAACTAATCGCAATGCGATTTTGCGGTGACCAATTCGACTATTGTCTGATAGGCCGACATTTCACCTTTATAACTGACCACCAACCTCTTGTTTGGCTGCACAAAATAAAGGACTGTACATCTAAATTAAAAAAATTGTATTTTGAATTAAGAGACAAATTTGACTTTACAATCAGATATCTTCCAGGAAAAATTAATTTCGTGGCCGACGCGTTATCACGTAACCCTCCGGATAACGAAGTGCAAAATATACACGAATCGGAAACTAAAGGAATCATTAAGATAACGTCTGAGGAAAACACTTGTAAACCGGTCAATGAAATAAACGCTATAGAGTCAATCGCAACTGAGACACTGTTTAAAAAGAATGACTTCCTAGCAGTAAGAAACAGTAAAGACAGTTTTTATTTGTGCCAAAGCAAACAGTACATTAAATCAAATAATAAAGTAATATCTATACGTTGGTTAACGTGCCAAGACGGAGACGAGCATATATATTCTCTTGACTATGACGACAAGATACCCTTCGATAACATACTAACAAGCGTAAAATTGACTAAAACCGAGCAAGACAGATATCAACTGCCAGCCGACGAACTGTCACGGACGCTAGACATCCTTAAGGAATCTTTAGAAGCCACAGCAAATAAACCACCCGAAGACGCTCACGTGACTGACGATGCTATGAATGAAAATACAAATATTTCTGAGGATCATCAATCGCTCAGAGACGAATTACATTCAAATCCGTCCCGGACGAATGAAGTTCCTCTATCTGTCGAGTATGAGATAGGTCGAGACGAATCAAATCGACCTCGATCATCACGAAATATAATCGAAACGAGGGATAACTTTCTCATGGCAAAAGACAATCTGACCTATTTCATAACACAAAAAAATCAACCTCTCGACTCAGGAGCACTTTTTCTGCAACAAGAACAAAGACTTCCGCCCCTGCAAGATAATGTACTTGCAAGAGCAAAAGTCATTGAAAATGACAAAAAGATTCTGATATCTTTGCCAATTAAAGAAAATCTGCATATACAAACAGATAGAGAAATTTTCAAGGATGCTATTTTTTCACTGCTAGACGTATGCCAAACAACGTCTCTGGTATCCTTGAGAATTTCAAAAACAGACCAGATAAACGATATCACGTGGAGTGAAATTGTCGATCTGTTGAAAGATATATTTTCAGATTCTCAAACTAAGATAATAATCTGTAAGAACTTGATACAAATACCAGAAGTAGATCTGCGTGAACAAATTATACGCGAAATTCACGAGTCACCAATAAACGGCCATAAAGGTATAACAAAGACATATAACCGAGTTAGACAACACTATTTTTGGCCAAATATGAAAGCGGGAATCCAAAATTTTGTCAACGCTTGTCGCACTTGTCAACTAAATAAACTAGTTAGAAATAAAGTTAGGCAACCTATGGTGTTAACAGACACACCGGGTTCTAGCTTCGAAAAGATTTCGTTAGATATCGTAGGTCCATTGGATAGAACCAGATATGGGAACATGTACATTTTGACGATGCAAGATTTGCTAACAAAATTTTGTATAGCTGTCCCTTTAGATTCAACTACGTCAACGGCAATTGCCGATGCTTTTCTGAAACGATTTGTTTTTATTCATGGGTCACCAAGGATAGTCCAGACGGATCAAGGTGCAAATTTTATCAGTTCATTAATGAAAAACGTCGCGAAAATGTGTAAAATTAAAACATGTACTACCACCGCATTTCACCCTCAATCCAATCGATCTATTGAGCGAATGCATCACTCGTTAAAGGAATGGTTAATGAACTATGTATCAAATATACGACAATGGGATGAATGGTGTGAATGTGCGACATTTTACTACAATACCAGCGTTCATGAAGGGACGAAGCTCACTCCATACGAATGCGTACATGGGAAGATAGCTCGCGTTCCATCAGCGAGGGCGGTATTGGGGGAAAATACTACCGATACTTATTATGACTATTTGACTAGATTAAGATCAAAATTGTTAGAAATACACGAATTAGCTAAAGAAAATCTAAATAACGCAAAAAGACGTTCCAAGGAATATTACGATAGGAAGTTAAACCCGTGTAATTTTAAGGTTAATGACCACGTATTGCTATTAATAGAACCTAGAAAAGGAAAATTTCAACCGCAGTATACCGGGCCACATAGAATTCTCGAAATATTAGAAAATGGTAGAAATATTAAAATTTCTTTTAAAAACATTACAAAAATTGTACACCCAAATAAATTGCGCTTAACGAAACTAAGATCTGAAAGCTCGATCGATAATGATCAGAACTCTAGATTTGACTAAAGATTTCTTAAAGTGAATACACATAACGATAATTAACGTAAATCTGCGTATTATTTATTTTTTTCTATCATCCGATTTCTTTGCTTTGTGGTACTTATGCATATCCAAATTTTTCTTTTCTATGGATGTAATAACGAATAAAGAAACTTAAGCAAGTTGGTGAATTCACTTTACCTAATCACGCATCTTTAAAATTTATCTTAGTAATTGGGTACAAATTCTTATTACCTCAATCAACTGTAACTACGCAACATAATAACCATACCTGTATCAGCATAATGAGTCTGCAAATAATCTTAAGCTTTTTTTCTTTGTTATAGGAGGATGAACTGCAAATTAATGTTCTTTTTGTACACTTATATTCGAGTTGCCATCATTTTTATGACATATGAATGCGGATCTGCCACCCCCAACATAACAACTATAGCACTTACAGAAGTCGGAGACTGCGTGCTATCCGACGCAGAACCTGGTGAAGAAGAAATATACCTCCAGCTGCTACAACATACTCAATATTTCAAGGTCCGAGCTTACCAATGCAGAATAAAGGTAGAGCAGAAAATTACGTATTGCGGTATGCATTCGCACAACTCAAAAGTAAAAGGAGGCTCTACGACATTCATGGAGTTGGCAACGAGAGAAGCATGCGAAGATCTCGTTAGGTATGGCCAATATAAATATGGACGCTCCGTAATAATTAATCTATTGGTGAACGCGACCAATAGAAGGACTGTCATAGTCGCCGGAAGATTGGATGCAAACGGATATTGTCAGGGTACAACTTACAATGATAATGGATATGAATACGAAAAAGTAGTCGTAACTGCGAAGCTGGAGATCAAAGCAACAGACTACGAGGTCACCGTAGATAAAAAAAAATATGGTGATCCTAAGTACCGGAACTCGAGCTACACCAGCGGTAGATGCATTGATGAGGAAGAAAGCTGCATTTTCTGGATCCCAGTAATGGGATCCACATGTAAGTTCGATGAATTCACCATCCTACATGAAGGTATAGGGACACGTATGGTTGATAACAATTCGAACGCTCCTGTTATCTACTTTGGTAATTCAACTGGGAAGATAAATTTTGGTCTAACCAAACTGGAGAAGAGATGCTATGCGGATATAAATTAATTAAAACGGATCAAACAGAACTATTCATTTTAGAAACCACAAGAGGCAAATCATTCACCACCCGAAAAAGCTTAGAGGTACCAGATATCATCCTTACTACATATTTCAACGCAAAAATAATGAATCTCGGAAGACATCTCGATAAACAACTAGGATCACTATATCGTGACATAGTCCTGCACCGATGTATATTGGAGAAGCAAATCATAGAAAATGCTCTACCTCTGGCGTTCTCAAACCCAGACCTTTTTGCCATGAAAGTCATGAAGAAGCAAGGTTATTTAGCTATAGCAGCTGGAGAAGTCGCCCAAATCATTTAATGTGTACCACGATCCTGCAAAATAAGAAAAACGGAACAATGCTACTACGAAGTACCAGTGACTTGCTATGACGAAGCTTATTTCGCCAAACCTATCAGCAAGGTGCTAGCACAAATAGGAACGGTTAGAGATTGCAACACACTTATACCAAGTATCTTCAAAATCGGCGAGAAATGGTTTAAGATTCACCTTACAGCAACGGAGGTAAACCTACCGCAAACCCTAAAACCATTTATCCAACCAACCTGGAAACACGCCAGCATCTCAGAAGTCTTGGAAAATGGAATATACACACCTGAAGACCTGCAAAATCTACGTGAACATTCGATCTTTCCAGCCGAAAAGCCTGCAATGCTAGAAGCAATAGCGAGACGGCTTAACGACAGAGAAGCAAGAACGCGCTCTGTAAAGTTTAACAACCTGTTGACGCCAGAAGAAATGAAAACAATGATGGAATCCACACTTAACAAAATGTGGAACGGGTTTCAAAAATTGGGCCAAATCTCGGCAGGAATATTAATGATTATCCTGATATGCCAAGTAATCAAACTAATCTTCGACACCATAATCCACGGATACACTCTATACACGGTACATGGATGGAGTACAAGACTCCTGGGAGCCATTTTTGGCTCGATAACACATTTGCTTACGAGCCTGGCTAAGCCCGAACGTACAGAGAAGGATAAAACATCAGAACACGGAACAGCCACCAGGTCAACGGAATCATTGAATCCGCCAAGAAGAGGACTCAGCAGATCTAACTCTATGCCACCATCAAGAAAAACCATCCGAGACATCGAGCTCAAACTGTTGGGAACCCCAAAGCAAAACAATTAAAATCTTATTGCTTTGTTTTCACGGTCGGGGTGTTACATCCGCATAATCACGGATGTACGAAAAATCATTTTTCATTTTGATTTTTTTTTAACCTTTTGTTATACATATAAATGTGCATACGTATATATATATAAATATATATGCGCATATACAATATGCATGCATATAAACATGCAATATTTGCAGTTCATTCTCCCGATAACATATATTTTTTTAAACATGGATTAATAAAAATGAAATAAAATAAATTTTATATTGGATAGTTAGTATTAAGGAATAATTTTAAGTCTCTTTATATTCGTAAAACCAAGTCAGTTAGCGAGGCGCGAATGCTATTCAGCGTTTTTAGGCGCGATAAGAAGATATCCTCTGTCAAAAAATCTGAGACTTTGGAGAGCTTCTCACGGCCGAATTGGCCAATGGGACTCTTTTAAAGTTTTAGCAAGTTATATTTTTTTTCTCTTTTCTTCTTCAAAATTCGCATCTACCTTGCAACAAAAAAGATTTATTGTCAGTCAGTCCGCAGCTAGACCTCACAAGGGTAGCACCTTCTTTTCTCTTGCACATAGACCAAGTATAGAATTATAACATTAAAACACTTGTAACTCGCGTTTTATTTCCTCAAAAATTCTATTACAAGGGAAATAACTTAACTCAATTGCGCGCTCAATTTAACAAGTCGTTTTAACATAAATCATAATTATATACAACTTACAAAAAAAAGAGCGTGTTAATAATAAAAAATAAAAAAACTTATTTTTTTTCAATCGAACCAATAATAAATAAAATGCTACCGAGGTTTCTTCAATCTATCACTGTAAACTCGCGTGGCTCACTAGTTAAGATTTTTTGTACAACATTTGTAATAAATTTAAATAAATATCATTATTACAAAATTAATATAAAAAAAACAAAACTTTAAATTCTGTGAGCATAAATATCATTGATCCAGACCTAACCCAGTTAACAAGCGGGCAACCAGAGAGGAGCACTACGCTCTTCAAATATAAGTTATTTTCATAACAGACTTCTTGCTTTCGACCACGCAGCCAGCAGTTAAGACAAGCTAAGTGATTAAGCTCCTCTATCCCGCAGTCTTTTAAAAATAAAAAATATTTAACAGTACCAACAAGAAATATCCCAAACAAGCACATGTCCGAGTAAACCTATTTAAGGTGACCGGACATAACACTGTACTTGGGTTTAAATTTTTTATTTTTGAGTTGAGAAAGTAGTTTGAATATTATTCAAACGGCATGATCTAAAATTCATCAAGACTTTAAAAATTTTACCTCTTTTTATACTATTTATGCAAAAACCGTGATTTTTTGTAAAAAAATTTGATACTTTTAAGAAAATTTTGAATGTGCTGTTCAATGTGGCTTTGCGAAAAAGTGAAGTATATTTCTTAGATTTAGAACGGACAATTTAAAGCCAAATACAGCTATGTGCGTTTAAATGTAACAGAATAGTAATTTTTTGAAAATTGCTGAAAAAAAGTCACATGCAAAGTTAAAACTACAGTGGATTTACCCATATATATATATATATATATATATATATATATATATATATATATGTATAATGATTATATATATATATATATATATATATATATATTATCTTATGGTAAAATATTTTATTACCTTGTATGAAAATTCTTTTTTAACACTCCGTGCGCGAAACCTAATATTTTTTCATAATGTGCGAAACATGTACGCCATGTTGCTTTTTTTTAGACAAGATTGATAATTGTTTTGCGGACTTAGCCTCGATATTTATGTCATATAAGATTATTTTGACAGGAAATTCGAAACAGAATTTTTTATTACAAAAAATAAAAAGGGGGAATTGTTTCATATGTAAAAGTGGTTAAATGATATTTTTCAAAAAGATTTTACTTTTATCAATTATAAAGTTGATTTAGATAGTAAATATTTACTCATAATGTTTTTCACAGGCAGAATTGATGTAAAACATTTAGTCACTTTTAAAATATAACATATATCAGATATAAGAGTAACATTTATATAACATATATGTCACTTTTACTGTATAACATATATCATAGAATTAAAAAAAAATTAAATATGAATGTTTAATTTTTTTTTTAGGATTTTCTTGAAAAAAAATTCAACTTTTTTGTCAGTTAATTACAGAAACTGTTCTAATGAACAACTAATAACTTTAGCTAGTCAACAATTAATTTTAAAAAATCTTCTAAATAATGAGCGTTTTAATTTGCTCTTTTGAATTTATTATAAATCAGAAATCTTCTCTAATAAGTAAATGTAAACAAAAGTTTTTATTCGCAAACATAAAATTATTTATTGTATTAATGATGCAGTTGTAAATATTTATGATTCATCATTTATTTTTTATTATTTACTCGTCTAATTGACTCGTCTCGCTCCGCTCGGTAAGTAATCGCAAAAATAATCGTGTTTCGCTCACGATGTGTTAAAAAATAGTATACGCAACACGTGCACGGTACAGGTAATCCACGCACTCGTCTTTTTTTTCGCCCTCGCTTCGCTCGGGCCAAAAACTCGACTCGTGCGTGAATCACCTGTTTCGCGCACTAGTTGCGTAATGTACTATTTTTAAAAGTAGAATAATATTGTGAAAAAACAAATGATTATAAGAGAATATTGAAAACTGTAAATAACAATAAAAAAGCGTTAGGCTGGAGATGAATAATGATTGTTTATTATTATTTATACATTTTTTAAATGTAGATACTGCAAATATCCGTAAATAACTGTAAATAAATTAAAGAATACAATTATTAGAAATAACTCAAAATAATTTTCATTTTAGTTCTTTTTACAACAAACTTTTTTTAATGATTAAAATATATATATATATATATATATATATATATATATATACACATATATAATGATTAAATATATATATATATATATATATATATATATATATATATATATATATATATATATATATATATATATATACATATATACATATCCGAGTAACCTTTTCACTTCGGCGTGCAGGGGGTCCGAAGTTGGTGCCGAACCACCCTTAGTGGCACCGAAACTCTTGCCGAATTGTCGCCGCAGTGGCTCCGAATTGGCGTGAGGCGTGGTGGTGAAAGGGGGCCCTCAGAGGGCAGCCGAATCTAGCTTATAAAATCGTAGAATTTGTGTACAATTATTTGTATAAACAAACAGCTGATTTCCAATGGTGACCAATCGATTGACTGTTCAAGCAACTGTCTACTTTTTAAAATACTTTTAGTGAAAAAATTCAAGTATCTCGAGTTATTCGAGTAACACTAGTTATTCGAGTTTATATTTTTGTTGAGTACTTGATAGTTTTGAGTACTCAGCTTAAACTCTAAGAAAAAACTTGACTTGATAATTGAGTACTTGCACTTGAGGGTTACTAGAATTTTCGTTCCAAGCACTCGAAAAAATATGAATTACTCGAATTACTCGAGTACTTGAAAAAAAAATGAATTACTCAATTTCCTCGAGTACCAGAAAAAATATGAATTAATCGAATAAATTGAGTACTCGAAAAAATATGAATTACTCGAATTACTCGAGTACTCGAAAAAAATATGAATTACTCAATTTCCTCGAGTACCAGAAAAAATATTAATTAATCGAATAAATTGAGTACTCGAAAAAATACAAATTACTCGAGAAAATATAAGTTACTCGACAGAATATGAATAGCTCGAGTTACTTAAATAACTAGATTATATTATTTATGGTAATTAGTTCTCATTTACACGAGAAAAATTAGTTTTTTACCATGTTTTTATTGATTGGTTTTAGGTTGTATTTGTTCGTGTATTTGGGCAGAATTTTAGAATTAATTTTAAACAAGTTCAAGTCAAGTCAAAAGTAAATTATTTTTATTAATTTATTCACTTATTATTAATTGTCAATTAAAAACAGTGTTAACATCGTATGATAATACAATAAAAAATATTTTGTGGTTATGTAAGATACACATCGACGTTATGACAAAATCTATACAATTTCGGCTAGCCGTCGTAGGCCCAAGCTCGCCACCACGCCTCACCCATATGGCGGCCCGACTTCGGCAGCCGAAGATGGCCCAACTAAGAGAAAGTGGTTGCCGTAACGAAAAGGTTACTCGGGATGATATGCAACATATATATATATATATATATATATATATATATATATATATATATATATATATATGTTGCATATCACAAGAAAATTTCAACATCAAAACTAATTCTTTAATGTTAAGAATAAAAAATTAAATTAATAGAATTTTGAAATTTTGATATGGGAATACTTTTTATAAATAACTTTCTAATAACTTTGAACAATGGTAAATTTTTTAAATAACATGTGGGATTGAATGTTAATTAAATTTAGTTTTAACATGAAGATAATTATTCAAGTTGGAAATGTATTTCATAAAATAATATAACTATTCATAAGTTATCACTTAATAATAATTTTTTAAACTTTTTATTCATACTTTAAAATAATTTTAAATATACGATTATCATTTTAATAGTTTTTATAAATTATTATGTAAATTTTATAAGTACACTGAAAAGACGTAGGGACCGCTACAGTCACCCACCTGACCGTAGTTACGCCGAATCCTACAGCCTGTATAGTTTGTGAAATCGGGACCGTAGCGGCGCCGGCCCGCGCCTTGAGAGCGCCGCAAACGACCTCTTGCGGCGCTAGTTACCGCGTCTATCACACGGCTTATTAGGAGCTGCTACAAAACGGGACCACTCGAGCGCCGGTCTTGCTCCGTAATGGATTGAAAGAGGGAGCGCCGTTACGGATATACCAGTGTGGCGGGGAGAGCACCGATGTCTTTTCAGTGTATATATTATTTAAGGTGATGTGAAATGGATAGTACACTTGCGCCGATAAATATTGACTATATTTCCACTGTATTTCAAAATTTTGAATAAAGAGATGCATTAATATATAATATGTATCACGAAGATTATTCAGTTAAATTTTTAAATAAATCTATTCATTAGTTATTGAGGAGTTTGGGTTCCAATATTATTTACTAATATTTTTTTATTTGGAATCAGAAATCTAATTATCTTGAAAACTAATAATTAAAATAATTTGATTGAATAAATAATCATCATGGTACATACTACAATTTAATACATTCTTTTTATGGAAATTTAGCAATAGAATGGAAAGACAGTTGAATATGACAGTTAATTTTTATATCTTCTTATAGTGAAATATAATCAAACTTTGACAACAAATTCAACATAATGAAATAATTGTACTTTCAATGATCATATTTAATACAAATTTTAGACTGATATTACAGAATATTTTTTTTTTCCGCATTTATAATAAGTGTTTCGCAAATAATAAGTAAATTTTCTTTTGAAATGTTTACTTTTTTAGTGGAAATTTTACTTCTATCTAGACAGTTCTGTAACGTTTGGCTTTTCTGGTGAGCTGCGGTTGCATCAGACTTTTGTAAAGATGATCTACGGCGGTGGATAAAAGCCAAAGTTCAAACTTAATAACTAAATTGATTTTACTGAATTAGTTTAATAATGAAAAGAAAGAAAAAAATAATAAATGTAATTTAAGAATTTAACTTTGTAAAAAAAAGAAATAATAATTTATATTAATATTGAAATTTAAAAGCTTAAACAAAAATAAATAAACTTAATACTAGAGATATAAACGACGGGTCGGAATTACAGGAAAGGTTTTTGCGGAACTAGGTAAATAAGCATATTTGACGACATGGTTTAAATTAAATGTAACTTTGTCTATTTATTAATAATAATTCAAGGAGTGTTTATAACGACGATATAAAAATATAAAAATGCAAACATAAAAAGTCTATTATTTACTTTAATTAAATTGAACAAAAATAATTTCTTTTGACCGTTGGTATGAAAAATAAATTGTGTTATGGTTCCTTGCTTTCACCGGCAGATGGCGTGGTGTTTAGTAGCCGTCTGTAAAAAATAAAGAACAAAAGAAAACTACATTAATATCTATAACGCAAATATTATTAACAATTATCTACGGCGGGTAAACGCGGGATCTGTTTTATCGACGGCAGTTACGGCGGCGGTAGGTGGAGGAGTATCTATGCAGTGGAATCCCCCGACTGCATAGATAGGATAAGGATAGAGATTTTTACTATGTAAAGCATAACTTCTTTACATAGTAAAGAGAGAGAGAGGAGTCTGTGTAGTGGAATCCCCCTACTACTCAGATTGAAGGAAAAGGATACATGTACGGAGTACTCTTACTGTGCAGAGCATAACTTCTCTACACAGCGAGAGCGGAGAGAGGACTGGGGAGAGAATCTCTATGCTGGCTCGGCGGCTCGCTTATATATACTACGGAGCTCGCTATTCCCGTTGCGGGAGTAGCACCTCGTAGCGGCTGAGCGCAGGTACTAAGTCTAGCGCGATTTTTGAATCGTCGCAGTTCATAAATATAAATTCATAATTATAGACATAATCAGAAAAATTTATTTATATTCCATATATTTTTCTATCTTTATAATTGACTATTAAGAAAAATTTAATATCAAATTGTTACATCCGCATAATCACGGATGTACGAAAAATCATTTTTCATCTTAATTTTTTTTTTTTGTAAATTGTTATACATATAAATGTGCGTACGTATATATAATTATATATACGCATATACATTATGCATGCATATAAACATATAAACATATTTATTTGCAGTTCTCTCCCTAAATAACATTAATAAATACATATAAGTAGATAAATAAATGAATCTTTTAGTAATAAGGAATATACTGTATTAAAAAATAAATTTAATTTCTTGTAATAGTCTTAAGAGAAAAGCAGTAAGTTCGCGCGCCGTATACGCTACCTCAGCATTTTTAGGCGTGATAAGAAGATATCTTCTGTCACCGAATGTGAGATTTTAAAGAGTTTCTCACGGCCGAACTGACCAATGGGACTCTTTTAAATTTTGACGAACTTGCATTTTATTTCTAGATTTGTACCTTTCTTGCAGAGAAAATTAATTTTAATAAGTCAGTCTGCAGTCAGTTCTCCCGAGTAACAGTACAAGCAAAAGAGAGAACCTCAATAAAAAAACTTGTAAACTCGCGCCGAATTCTACTACGCTAATAGTTTTTTTTGTTGCTTCTTAAATTGATTTCTTTTACGTAAAAGGAAATCAAGCAACGCAAGTTCGGAACGCGCTTAGATCAACAAGTTATTTTCTTTTTCGCCGGTTTATCTCTCAATATATGCGACTTACTGCGTTTAAAATATTTCTGCAAAATTTAATTGCAAAGTGCCAATAATAAATAAAAAAGGAGAATTTTAACAAAAAAAAGGAACTGCGCGACTCACCTCTTTTACGATTAAATTAAATAAAACAAATATAAATCTCCAACATTCTGTACGTAAATAATAAACCAATCTACGGAGAAAAAGGACATTTTTTTTGAAAATTTTTCGTAGCTGCGCGATTGAACTTACAGCTTACTAATCAATTTAACAATAAGAATAAATAAACAAATTGCGCAAATAATCAAAAATTATAATTAAAAAAATATTCGCTAGTAATCGCACAATCGACTTGTTTATGAACTGTAAATCAAAGTTTTATGAATATAATTATAAAATATATTTTTCGAATCGTGCTAGTGAAAAAGTTCAACTCAATAAATAGATTTTAATTAACTGGTTCTTGGTCATAATTTATTTAACAACCCAACCAACTACAAGCAGGCAACCAGAGGGGAGCACCACGCCACATTTCAACACTAATCAACAAAAATTTAAGTTATCTACGACCACGCAGCCAACCCATAAAAAGGTAAGTGATTCGGCTCCTCTACCCTGCATACGAGACAAGAAATATCTCACGATTGAATATAACGTCCGAGTAAACCTATTTAAGGTGACCGGACATAACACAAATAAACAATTTTTTTAAATTGTATTTCATAAAATTTATGTTCAAACGATATTAAAAAAAATATTTTTATATCATGTAATGATAATTCTTCAAATGAGGTGATTTATGCAAACCTTACTTGTGATGCATACACTTTATAATATTTGTATCTCATTAAAATTTTATATTAGATGCAAAAAGGACTGTTAAGTAATTGCAAATAGTTATTTTATTATTTTGAAATATTCAAATTTAAAATTAACCAAAAATGTGTATTTTAATCTTATGGTTTTTTTATTTAAATTTCGTATTTCATATATATAAAATATATTTGTGAAGATATTTTTATTAGAAATAAACACAAAATTCTTTTTAAGCATGTTTCACGTAAAAATTAATTTCATAATTCAAATATAATGTAAATCATATAATATATATATTAGGGTGTCTCTTATTTACCAATGCTTTTTTTTCGTTGTGCCGCCCCCTAGATCTTTAATTTATGCTAAAAAATGAAGATTCTACTCGGAAAAAGTGAGAAAAAGACGTTTTAAACCGTGCCTATTTCGCAAAACGAGATTTTAGTCCACGTATACGCATTATACTTAATCTAACGTATTTCATTCCTCTACTATGTTAAAAAAGAGCTTTAAACAGTTCAACTATTAGATTTTTTTTATGTAAAATTTAGCATAAGAACGAAGTTTTACTTATTTTAGATCAAAACGTACATATAGTAAGGTAAGCGACACTTTTGCATTAATTAAGGTCAGTTTTTAAAATTATTTTTTGCTTTTTTGATTAATAATGAAAGTTATTTATGATTTGCCTGATTATTTTGAGTAATAATTTTCAAAAAATAGACATAAAAATTCACAACAATTATAAATTAACATATTTTGTATATTATGAAATTTCTAAGATTGTTTTCAAAAACAATTTTTGTTTACAATAGTTGGTTTAAGCGTATGATAATATTTTTTTTATAATATTAGGGGTAACCGGGGTAAATTGGACCCATGGGACAAACCAGACCAGCATTACTTTATATGAATATACGTAAATATTAGAAGATTAAAACTACATAAAAAAACTTTAGCAATAAAAGTAATTCAATGTAACAATATTAAAATCTTATTGGTCAAATAAAAATTTACTATATTTTTACATAAAGTGATGCCGGTCCGATTTCCCCGGGGGTCCGATTTACCCCGATTCACCCTACCTTCGATGTATTCAAGTTTTTAATTAATTTATTAAAAAACTGTACGATTATGCTGACATTGATTCTTTAGTATCCAATGCTGCCTTAGAAAAGATCAAAAGGCATTTATGGTACTTAGCTCCTAAGGCAAGTGCTATTTCATTTTTTGATGATGCTTTATCTTTTGAAGTCAGATGTCAGATGGTTTTGTCGTTAGAAAAAGACTTTTACACTGATCATTTACCTCCGAAAAAATACATAATTAATAATCCTACAGATTTAAAAAATTTTAAAATTCTAGAATTAGATCACTTTATAAATCGTCAATCACTCTTATTTTTTGATAGATTTAATATTAACAAAAACTTTTTGTACACTGATTGTAAGACTTGGTCTACTAATGATGATTATTTAAAAGGTTTAGAGATTGTTAAAAATTTACGTGTTGTAAATGATGCTGCTGAAAGAGCTGTAAAACTTACCGAAGATTATATAAACAGAACCAAGAATGAAGATCAGAAATTATTCTTGATACAAAATGTATGCCAATTTCGTAAAGATTTTGAAGATGCTAATAAGCAAACAATTGTAAAAAAAATAAAATTGCAGGAAAAAGATGATAATTGAAACTTTATCGAAACAACAAAAATTTTAATAAATTTTATTGCTTTATAATGACTATATTTGTTTTTATTTAATATTATATATTTTTTGAGAATTTTGGTGAATTTTACGTACACGCCCATTCGCTTTTACGTGTTTCCGACATTTTGAAATATACAAAGTATGTTGATTCATTCGTTTTGTGAATTTTCATGTCTAATATTCTAAAAATTATTACTCAAAATAATCAGACAAATCATAAATAACATTCATTATTAATAAAAAACAAATAATCATTAAAAAAACTGACCTTAACTGATGTAAAAGTGTCTCTTACCTTACTATATGTACGTTTTGATTTAAAATGAGTAAAAATTCGAATTCTATGCCAAATTTTACATGAAAAAATGTGATAGTTGAACTGTTTAAAGCTCTTTTTAAACATAGTAGAGAAATGAAATACATTAGATTAAGTATAACGATTAAGTATACGTGGACTAAAATCTCGTTTTGCGAAATAGGCACGGTTTAAAACGTCTTTTTCTCACTTTTTCCGAGTAAAATCTTCATTTTTTAGCATAAATTAAAGATCCAGGGGGCGGCACAACGAAAAAAAAACATTGGTAAATAAGGGATACCCTAATATATATATATATCAATTTTAAATTACTATTAATCAATTGAAAACTCAAAAGTAACTATTTTAAAACGGAATATGGAAGATAAATATGAATCGTTTTATTCCTTAAATATCACGACTTAAAATACTAATTATTAGTAATTTTAAAGTGTTATATATTATGTAAATAATTCTATATTTAATAATTTTTAATTATAGTAACAGGAAATGCCGCCCGAAAAGAGATTAATGATTACATTTTCTGCGAAATATTGCGCTTGAATCGAGTAGGTGAAATATCAGTCTTAGTACCAAAAAAAAGATACTAAGCATCGCAAATTTATGCTCTTACTTCATAATATAATAGTACCAACATTGGTCCCTTAAATTCAAGCTATAGTACTAATTGAAATTATATCGCCACTCTTTTTTTAAGTATCTTAGTACGTAAATTAGATATACTTGATTTGGAACTTATTTTAACAATACTTTCCTTTCTCCGTGCAGTTGTTAGTTTTAGTAAACGTCAAATACTGTTTTCGATTATTTCATGGTTCGTGATTGAAATACATGATTAAAAAGAATGAATTCCTATTATATTTTTACATTGATTCTAATGCAATTTAGTAGAACAAATTCTTAATTCATCATGATATAATTTGTATTTAAACAATTTTTATGCACATTGTAACTTAAATTAATCTTTTTTATAAAAATATAAAAATTTCATTTAGTACAAAACTACAATATCAAAATTTATAAGTTGTGACAATTCTTTTTTATTTTAAAATTGGCTAATTTATACATAATAATATAATGTATGAAAATTCAACCGAGCGACGTTAGGAGCGAGGTATTTTTTGCTAGTATTTAATTAAAAGCTAATTTTTTTTTGTAACGGGTAAAATAACCATTACAATTTTTAAATAAATTCATTCATTAGCTATTGAGAATTTTGGGTTTCCATGTCTTTAATCATGAACAATTTAACATGACTTTGTCCAGAGATCGATTTTGGAATTCACTTATGATATATCTTGGAAATCAAAGACGATATTTAAAGGTTAATATAAAAATTATGTATATAAAAAGCTATATTTGTAAAATAACTTTTGATTTTGTAATAGTTTAAATTATTTAAATTTTGAAAATATTTACACGCTTTTAAAATTTAAGAAGTCTTAATAATAATAAAAGTTTACTATTTCTTTAATTTTCTTAAATAATAATAAAAAAATTAATAAAGTAATAATATTTCTTTTGTATGGGATTTATTTTTCTCAAAGTTTTTCGTGCCTCATGTATCAAATGAATTTAATTAATGGCGTATAGACTGCTCTGATACATAAGTGTATAACGTCAATTTTTACTGATGCAGATATTAGTAGATATGCAACTATTATTTTTTAATAATAAATAGAAAATAACACAGGCCCACAAAAAAAAAGTTGGTTGTTCTGGGATGGAGACTATACTTTTCTTTTGTATTTTTTCCCGCTGAATCCAAATCCGACGTCAAAAATAGAGGGTTGGCCGCATATTTTGAACATAACCTCAAAAAACTGTCAAAAAACCGTGTTTCTGTGGAAAAATATAAGAAGAAAAAAAAAATGAGAGCCACAGTGGCTCAGGGGCTAGAACATCCGACTCTCACCCAGAGGGCCGTGGTTCGAGTGCCGGTGAGGACGGGATTTTTTCCATTTTTAATTAAAAGTGGAGAATTTTTCGGACTCATTGACACCGTGGGGGACCACCCCCGAATGATTTTCCGCGGTTTTAACGAAAACCGCAGATAATTATTCGAGGGTCGGTAAGACAGAATGCGACTGCTCCACTACTATAGTTGAGCCGGAACGTTCTGCCGGGTTGGTGTGAGCTCTCGATGCGCTTAAAAGGATGGGTAGAGCGAGTCTCCCCACCTGAGTAGGCCTGCACGGGTACGCGAACACCTTTCGGGGTAAAAAGGTATGGTTTCGAACGCGAAAACACTGGAACACACAGGTGGTCGAGGTGTCCCGTAAACAGATGTAAAAAATCTATACGGGGTAAGAAAAGCTATAGAACATAATATAGGAAGAAAACATGAAAATTGTTTATATTTATGCATTTTGGCCTGCTGAATCCGAATTTGTTACGGAAAAAGAGAGTCGACCGCCTGATTTTGAAGATAACCTCAAAAACTGTCAGAAAACCGTGTTTCTGTGGAAAAACATGAGAAGGAAAAATGAAAATTGTTTCTTTTTATGCATTTTGGCCTGCTGAATCTGAATTTGTTATGGAAAAAAAAATTTCAACACAAAAAAAACCGACTTCAAAAAATGCACTGAAAAGTAACAAATAATTTATTATCTTTAGAAATCATACAAATAATTGGTAAAATACAATTTTAGAAGTCGGCGTCTAATTCCTCAATGAATGTAAACGTTATTTTTTAACAATAAATGTAAACGTTATTTTTGAACAATGAATGTAAACGTTATTTTTTAACAATAACTGTAAACGTTATTTTTGAACAATGAATGTGAACGTTATTTTTGAAAAAATGTACTAAGTCGTTCTGCTTACGCACCACAGGTTTAGAATTAGACGCCGACTTCTAAAATTGTATTTTACCAATTATTTGTATGATTTCTAAAGATAATAAATTATTTTTTACTTTTCAGTGCATTTTTTGAAGTTGGTTTTTCTTTTTGTTAAAAATTTTTTATCTGTCATTTTTTAGTGCAATGTTTTTAAAATCTTATTTTTTGTAAAAAATTTTGTTTTCATTCGATACTTTTAAAGTCGGTTTTTATTTATTAAAAATTTTTTAAATTGTTTGGTTTTGTTAAAAAATTTTTATTTTCTATCTTCTAGTGAATCCCCTTACTAAAAACGCAAATATAGGTAGACCCACTATCTACGCCTGACTTTCATTATTAATTCATAACGCATGCATTAGTACACTTTCCCATTGGTAAAGAGAAAAGCTAAATAAAGATCTATCAAGCTCAACTTAATGAAATGTTTAGGAATGCTAGATTAGCAAAAGATGCAGCTAAATTAATAGCTTCTCAATTAAAGTCTTTCAATGTATTAGAAAAGCACGTAAAAGTTACATTTTATCGAAACCAAAAAGAAGCGTTTCAATCATATTTCACTAGCGAATCTGATCTCGTGTACTGCACCGATGTACAAGGACTTATTAATAAGTTTAAACCAAATTTATACAAGCCAGAAGAGTGAAGGTTATTCATCGATTCATCTAAGCGAAGCTTGAAGGCAGTTCTTCTTCACAATACGAACGAGTATGCTCCGTTATCATTGGCTCATTCAACTGTACTCAAAGAAGAATACTCTAACATCGAAAACGTTTTAAATAAAATAAAGTATAGTAAGCATGAATGGTTTATTTGCGGAGACCTGAAAATATTGTCAATGATACTAGGTCAACAATCAGGTTTTACCAAGTACCCATGCTATTTATGCATGTTTGACAGTCAAGATAGAGTAAAACCCTATAATACAAAAGTGTGGCCAGCGAGACCATCACTTACTCCAGGTTTCAAAAATGTCATCAATTGTCCTCTTGTCGATCCTAGCAAAATCCTTTTACCGTCTCTACATATCAAATTAGGGCTGATGGAACAATTTGTTAAAGCTCTCGATAAAGAAGGACGATGCTTCAAATACTTAGAAACCATCTTTACGAATATAACTCTGGTTAAATTGAAAGAAGGTATCTTTGATGGACTTCAAATTCGCAAAATGTTCAGGGACGAAAAATTCGTCACAAGTATGAATGATACCGAGAAGGCAGCCTGGTTGAGTTTTAAAGATGTTGCAACAAAGTTTCTTGGTAACAATAAAGATGAGAACTACAAGAGCATCGTAGAAAATATGGTATAAAATTTCAAAAAGTTAGGTTGCTTAATGAATTTGAAACTCCACTTTCTCGATTCTCACATTGATGAATTTCCACCAGTCCTAGGTGACTACAGTGGAGAGCATGGTGAAAGATTTCATCAGGATATAAAGGAATTTGAACGTAGATGGCAAGGAAAATGTAGCGTAAACATGATGGCGGACTATTGCTGGATGCTAAAAAGAGAAGTACAACCCAATAAGAAAAAGAGACGTAGGAATCCTTTGCATAGGTCGTTCGAAGACAAGCGTATACGCAAGCGTAAGTCAATTTAGCTTTTGTGCAAATTGACTTTTGAGTAGTATTTTGAAGTTATGTTCAAAATTAGGCGGTCGACTCTTTTTTTCCATAGCAAATTCGGATTCAGCAGGCCAAAATGCATATAAATATACAATTTTCATTTTTTCTTCTCATGTTTTTCCACAGAAACACGGTTTTTTGACAGTTTTCGAGGTTATGTTCAAAATTAGGCGGTCAACTCTCTTTTTCCATAACAAATTCGGATTCCGCAGGCCAAAATGCATAAAAAGAAACAATTTTCATTTTTTCTTCTCATGTTTTTCCATAGAAACACGGTTTTTTGACAGTTTTTGAGGTTATGTTCAAAATTAGGCGGTCGACTCTTTTTCCATAACAAATTCGGATTTAGCAGGCCAAAATGCATAAAAATAAACAATCTTCATTTTTTCTTCTTATATTTTTCTACAGAAACACGGTTTTTTGACAGTTTTTTGAGGTTATGTTCAAAATAAGCGGCCAAACCCCTATTTTTGACGCCGGACTCAGATTCAGCGGGAAAAAATGCAAAAGAAAAGTATAATCTCCATCCCAGAACCACCAACTTTTTTTTTGTGAGCCTGTGTAATATTATATTCACAATCAATCATTAAAATTTTATAGATTTAGATTAGTTATAGGGCGCGCTTGCGCGCATGGATTTTCTAGTTAAAGAAAATTTAACAGTTGATATTAAATATGATTAGACTGAATCCTCTTATTCTGACTCAGATGCAATCAGTGTCAATGTTTGTGATGGTGAAAAAAATGAATTTTTATCATGTTATGATACCAGTGATGAAGAGGTTATCTATGAAGTTGCAGATGCAAGAGAAATTGAGGAAATTTAAAAAGTGGAAATGATAAAAAATTTATAAAATAATTGATACTTTTTTTAATAAATGATTTTTTATGAAAAATGTGTGAATATTTTATATCTAATGTTAGCCTAATAGAATTAATTAATAAATTTTTGTGATGTCACAAAATCATGATACTAATTTTAATTTTTTAAATTGATATTTATACTTTTCATATCCTAAAATATAATTTTAATAATTTAGCTGAAAATTTATCAGTATCCGATGTGATCGGGAATCATGTTCGCTTTTGATTTATTATTTGTTCATAACCTTAAATCCAATTTATTTTACTTATAACAAAATCTGGGCAGATTCTGCGCAGGAAACTTTACCAGTACATGTAGTTTTTGGGCAGAACATGTCAACAGAATCTGCCCACTGAACATAAAATTTGAGATATTCTGGGCAACTTACCCTTAATTTTCTACCAGAGTAATATTAATAATATTAAGGTGGATCATCCATCTAGGACTGTATCATGCTTTGGGTCCCTTGGTGGTATTTGTATTATTGCAAATTTTTATAAATGAATACACTCTATATGTCTCAATTATAACTATTATTATTTTAAAAACAAAAATCATTGTATAAGTAAATGCATAGAAAAAATTTCTTTTCTTGAAAAGCCCTTTGTGATTATTTACTTATATACGGCACTATACAGCAGACTTCGTAATATGTATACATGTACTTTAAGCGTCTTAGCATTATCAGGCATGCGCAGTATATACCAGCTGATTCACTCGATTCCACGTTAATTAAATATTTTCAACTTTTACACTTAATTTCTCTTTATTTACATCGCTTATTCCATTTTTCCTTGATCATATTATAATCGTTATTAAATCGTCTGTCTTCCATACTTTTTTTAAAACTTTTAAGTAACAAAAAAGTTATAATCAACTTTATGCATAAATCATGATTTTTTCCATTTACGCGTATGTATAATATCTTTTTTCAGACATTGATTACTCGAGATTTTGATGGTTTATTTTATGTTTTTATTATACCAATGAAAAGATGGGTATTTCAAGATTATTATAGTAAAGTTTCGTCAAAAACTTTTAGATTTACAAAATATCATTGGGAACGGATGATCCACCTTAAAAATGTAAGTACGCTAGAAGCCCTTTTAAAATTATGTGAAGATTTTTATGATGAAAGGAATGTTTTTATTTCACGTGAATTTTGCATGCATTTGCTTTATTTTAGATAGAGTATTAATGTTAAAAAAGTGTTATTTACAAAACTTCTGTTGAAAGTTTAATATTTAAGTTAAGATTGCTTACAAATATCGACTTAAAAACGCTGCCAAGTGCTTTGGCGCAATGCTTTCTGATAGAGCTCATTGAGTTAGAGTAATTTGATTTTATTTTTTTAAATGTGATGTCAATGTAAAAAATATAATTTCTATTCAAGAAAAATTAGTTAGTGTGACAGAGTGATTAGGAAATAGGAAGAGAGAGTCAGGGATGGATAAATAGGGTGAAAATGAGGATCAATCTATGATAGAAAAACAGAAAGGAAGTGAGGACGTAAGAAAAGAGTTAGTGAAAGCGTTGAATCAGAAATCAAAAGGAGTGATTAAAAAGCTACGCTAAGAAGATTATTTTTCAAAAGCTTGTTTTATAAAGACAGTAGCAAACAACTTGTATACAAATTTTAGAGCAAATCTATCGAGTAGTTTACATAAATAGATGAAAAATAAAAAAATAAAATTTTTTCAAAATTCATAAAAATTTTTTTAAATTAAAACTGTGCTAAGAAAATCGGTTTTTAAAAGTCATACTTCTTTTGACAAATGCAAATAATTCCCATGCAAATTTCAAAGTAAATTCATCAAGTAATTTACGTAAAATAAAAGAAAAAAATAAAAAGTCCAAAATTTTTTAAAAATTCTTAAAATGGCTCTATAAAAAAAACTATACAATGAAAACCAATTTTCAATAGCTTCCCGCATACTTAAAAAAATAATAGATTGTATGCAAAATTTCAAGCAAATTCATCGAGTAATTTTCAAGATTTCATTGGCTAAATAAATACCATTTTCTTTTCAGAATTTCTTTTTCAAAATTTTCAAAATGTTCTAAAATTAAAACTACTCTAGGAAAATCAATTTTTGAAAATTTCCCTTCTTTTGGCAATCGCAAATAATTTCCCTGCAACTTCTAGAACAAATCTATCGAGTACTTTACGTAAATTAAAAAAACATAAAAAAAGAAGAATTAAAATTTTTTTTTAAATCTATGAAATTCTCTAAAATTGTAACCGCACTAAGAAAATTAGTTATCAAAAGCTTTTTTTCTTCAGACAATAGCAAACTGATTGTATTAAAATTTTAGAGAAAATTTATCGTATGGTTTACGCAAAATAGAAGATAAACGAAAAATGATTACTTTTATTTTGTAAATAAATATAAATATACATATTATTTAAACACCCAGAACGTACAAATTTATTTATTTATATATCACTGCGTACAGAGTACTTATTTCACTTGACATGACAGCTGAAATATTGAGTACACCTGATTCCATGTTTATACTTATTGTAACAAATCTATTTAATTTGATGTGATAAAAAATGAATTTTTTCAAAGTTGAATAATTGTAGATTGTAATAGATAACAATTTTTTTGTTGGTTGAAATAGTACATTGTTAGCCAAGGGAGTAAAATAGGTGATTTTTGCCCGAGTCGAGTTTGACGCCCGAGCGCAGCGAGGGCGACAATAAAGACGAGGGCAAAAACACCTTTACTTCCGTGGATAACATATTACTTTTTCATACACGAAGGGCGTCGAATTCAGCCACATTGAATATAAATTCATTAATAATACATAAAGTAACGGCATTAATAGATGATAAATTCAAAGTGATAATGTAAAAATAAAACTGTCGAATTGAATAACTAAAAAAAATCTAAAATTAAAGAAATTGCCCATGAACCCATCAGTCCATCGACAGATAAACTCATCAAACCCGATGATCTATCGACCCATGAATCTATTGACCCATCATCCTGACGATCCACGTACCCTTTGACCCATCTACCCATGCAACCATTAACTTATTGAACCATGAACCTATGGACCCATTGATTTATTGGCTAATTAACCTATTTACCCATGAATCCATCGATCCATAAACCTATCGGCCCATCAACCCATCGACAAATTCATCTATCCGCCCATCGGCCCATAAACCCATCGACAAATTCATCTATCCGCCCATCAGCCTATCAACCCATAGACAAATTCATCTATCCGCCCATCGGTTCACCAACCCATCAATAAATTCATCTATCCGCTCATCGGCCCATCAACCCATCAACAAATTCATCTATCCGCCCATTGGCTCATCAACCCATCAACAAATTCATCTATCTACCCATCAACCCATCGACCAATTCATCTATCCACCCATCAGCCTATAAACCCATCGACATATTCATTTATCGACCCATCGTCATATTTATCGATCTGCCCATCGAACCATTGAGCCGTCATTTCATCGTTCCATGAATCCACCCATGAATTCATTGAACCACGCACCCATTACTCAATTTATACATCGACTCATCCACCATTCAGTGTTGCACGCGTTTATGATACACTCTTTTAATAAGTGTTTATACATATAATTTCTTACAATATTTGTCAATATTTAATATTTATAATAGAGGAAGCATCTTACTTCAATCATAAGTGAAGAAAATAAATTTGTAAGTAAATAAATTTAATAGATTGATATAACTAACCTAATATTATGTATAACTATACATACTTTAACTTCCTTCAATTCAAAGAAACTATGAAGCATAATTTTTTAATTTCAAAGAGGTTATATTAGGACTTTATTAATATGTTGTAAAATATTGATGTTAAGCATCTTAAATTTTCTTAAATATGTTATGGTACCAAAAAAATATAAAAAAATAAATAAAAATAACCATTTATTTATAAAAAATACTATTAAAAGTGTTTATTTCACCTATCTCATAATCGAGACATATCGTTTGAGACACATCGGACAAAGCGAAAATTTCGTCTCATAGTCTATGGTCACATATAAACACCATTTCTTTTTGACATTATTATTTTTTAACTTAGAATTTAGTCAAAAAGAATTGTTCTTGATAAATAGAAAGGCATGGTGTTATAAAATAAAGCTAAAAATCGGAATCATTTATACTTATTTTTTTATTAATAATAGATAATATTGTATACGCCTTCAACTAGCGTCTCATAATAGGGCCGTTTACCTTATGCCCTTCGAATCAATATAATATTATTAAAACTTTCTTGAATTTAAAAATTACAAATCTTAATTTTATTTCTATTTAAAAGGTTAACAACTAAAATTAGTTCCATGCGATGTCCCGAGTCAGCATTTCCCAATACCGACTCATTGCAAAAACTCAACCGTCAACTGTATACAAGTGTAAAGGAGAGACGGAGAAGATTGAAAAAATTCAGTAGTAAGCAGGTTAATGAACTTTTAAGAATAAAATAAACGATTCCTGTCCTGAAAATTTCGACTACATGTCGGGGTTTGATTGGAGCTTCCATCTCTTGATCGCCCGGACGCGAGGTAATAAAAACAAGCCTCTACGTCACTACACGGCCTTTAGTCACAACAAGACGGCAACCGCAAGAGTCGGCTTTGCCAGGTCCACTGGGAAAATCAGTGTTACTTTAAGTCTTTATTACTCAAGTTATTTTAATATAAAAAAATATTAGTGAGTAGATTAGAGCCCTACTTCACTAATAAATAAGAATAAGAAAACACTAAGATATAAGATTCAAATTTAAATACAAAATTTTGAATTAAAATAAAATCAGTTAATAGTGACAATGAGTGAGAACTTGAGATCTAAGGTGAATCAAGGTGACGTTCGAGGTAATAATCTGAAATATTAACCGAACGTTCGAGCGATTAAAGGAGGAAGCCCAACTTTATCTTGCCACGGACATTCTCACCGTGTAGTTTAAAGAGTCCGAGTATAGAAAACATCAGGACGATCGAGTCGAAACCAAATTCTACTCTTTCTCTCCTAATTAGTGAATTTACTTATATTAATGAAATTTACGAACCAAACTAACAACAGTTAAAGCATATAAATAGTAAATCAGAATAAAAACAATACTTATGTCGACTGAATAATAAATAAGATGACAAATATTTTCAACGGTCTTACGGTCAATTTAAAATCTATATAATAAAATAATAAAATAAATATGGACAGTCAGACTGCCCTTGTTTATAATCACCCCCGTAGAATAACCTGAAATAAAAACTTAAAAATTAACTGGAAAGAAACCTGAAAATAAATAAAATGAGTAAAGCACAATCTGACTGTCCCCCACCACCAAAAAACCTTTTTTCGATTGTGATCTTCAAAAATGTCCAACGTTTCGAGCACGCTACTGCTCATCCTCAAGGACTGAACTCCTCTCGCTGCACGACTCCCAATTTATACCTAAAAAATTATTTGAATATCCCCTCCACCATCAAAAACATTATAAATATACATCCAACACCAATATAAGTTAATATACCTCCACCACTTTAATTCTATATTATGTTAGAAAAGGATGATAAATACTATTTAATTCACTTGACTCTAACATTAAATTTACATTATTTTTATTCTGAAAAATGTGAATATTCTCAAAACTCACCCTTTTAAATTTATTTTTAATATTATTTTCTAAAATTTCAACATTCACAAAATCAAAAGAATGAACGGAATTCAAACAATGTTGCTTCAAACCCGACACAACATTTGGACTTCTCAAACTATATTTATGTTCATAAATTCGTTTCTTTAAATATCTACTTGCCTGTCCAATATAATATTTATCACAATCATTTCAATTGATCTTGTAAACGACTTCCGAATTTCCATCCTTTTCATCCTTGTCTTTACAGTTATTAAAAAACCTACCTAAATTATTATTATTTCCAAAGAAAACTTGAATTTTATGTTTTTTGAATTCATTTCTAATTCTTTCTGATAAACCTCTAACATACGGTAAAACAAAATACAAGCTTCTAGTTTCTACATCAATTTTCTTTTTTAAATTACTATTATAAATTTCATTCACCCTCTCCTCAATCATTCTATTAACAAATTCGATTGGATAACTATTACTAACAAAAGCCTTTCTAACAATGTTCAAATTTTCTTTTCTGAAATCTATACGTGATAACTTAATCGCGCGATCAATCACATCCTTCAAAGTACCAATTTTGTTTCCGAACTGGTGATGTGAATTAAAATTTAAAAATCTACCAGACCAAGTTGGCTTTCTACACCAATTTAGTTTAACTTTATTATTACTGTCTCTAATTACTTTAATATTCAAAAAACTCAACTGATTATCTGACTCTATTTCTTTAGTAAATTTAATTCTATCATGAACAGAATTAAAAACATCAACCATTTCATCCACAAAACAATCTGGCACCACAGCAAAGATGTCATCAACATATCTTTTATAAATTATTGGCTCAAAACTCAACTAACTCTTCTAACATAATATAGAATTAAAGTGGTGGAGGTATATTAACTTATATTGGTGTTGGATGTATATTTATAATGTTTTTGATGGTGGAGGGGATATTCAAATAATTTTTTAGGTATAAATTGGGAATTGTGCGGCGAGAGGAGTTCAGTCCTTGAGGATGAGCAGTAGCGTGCTCGAAACGTTGGACATTTTTGAAGATCACAGTCGAAAAAAGGTTTTTTGGTGGTAGGGGATAGTCAGATTGTGCTTTACTAATTTTATTTATTTTCAGGTTTCTTTCCAGTTAATTTTTAAGTTTTTATTTCAGATTATTCTACGGGGGTGATTATAAACAAGGGCAGTCTGACTGTCCATATTTATTTTATTATTTTATTATATAGACTTTAAATTGACTGTAAGACCGATGGAAATATTTGTCATCTTGTAAATCAGAATAATAAAATTATACGACTATTCTCTGTTAATATTCAGAAAATTGATATAAAATCATTCAACTATTTCTTCTTAACTCTACAATAATGATTGTAAGATTAATACCTAGAATAAAGAATAATAAAAATCTTTTAATAAATAAAAATCAATTATAATAATATGTTTGTGTGTTATTTTATTTAATTAAATAAATAATCTTACACGTGCAAATAGAATCATATATATATATATATATATATATATATATATATATATATATATATATATATATATACATGAATATGACTAAATTCGTGAATAAATGAGAACATGCACATAGTGTGCGCACGCCGTAACTACATGCGAACGAGTGTAACAGAGCGAACAAGTATAACAGAGCGAACAACCGATGACGAAGGTTACACTCAGCAGTGGAACTATATGTGACACTGCTGTAGTGTGCGCGCAGCGTAACTACGTGCGAACGAGTGTAACAGAGCGAATGCGATCAAAACACAACATATAACCATTCTTATTAATTTATTAAACAGATACTTAAATTTGACTTAATTTAATTAATTATAAAAATATAAAAATTCATATCACATAAATTTATATAAATGCGTGTATGTATATGGATATATACATATGTATATATATTTGTTTAATAAATAAAGTGACAAGGTAAGTTCTGGAACGGTTGACTGGTTTCCAACGAAATAAAAATAAATTTTTGTTGTGAAGAACTCAATGCCCGAATCAAGTTCGGTCATAACAATATGAATTTTAATTCTTGAATGTATTACTCATATCAAAATAATTTTCCGTATACAATATCATTATAATAACAATTTATTGAAATATATAAAATTGTTTTGATTGGATTTTGATGATGTGTATGTAATCGATAGTTAATATTTCAATTCAGAATCCAAATTAACACTTGAATTATTAAGAAATAGATACATTTTAACATATTTAAACAATCGTCTGTTCGTATATTGTATTATATCCATCAATATCGAAGAACCAAATCTAGAGTATATGTGTTAAATAAAAAATTCTATATTTTGAAATATTAAAAGTTCTGTAGCTCCTTTCCTAGTAGTTTGCCCAAGTAGAACAAAGGCTTACTTGAAAATTTTATTTCAAAAGAAACCAAATAAGTTCAACATTAGTGAAATTAACCTGGCCAAACTCGAGTAATTCAAAATTACATGAAAGAAAATAGCAATTTTCAGATTGGTAAAAATTTGTGTAGATTCTACTCTCAATTTGCAACAAGAAATGTCTTAATGAGTAAATCTCTAAACCCCTTACACTGAGAACTAAAAAGTCTAGCTACTAGACTTATGAGCGTGAAAACGCACTATAGTACGCGCGCCGTAAAAGGGATTAGTGGCTGGTTCCTCAGGCGCATTGAGAACGCACAAGAGCGCGATAGCAGCGCCCATGACGAATGTAAAGGGAAGATTCATGCGTATGTTCAGTGGTTAAACTCTTTTGGCTTGAAGGGCAAACTTTTCGGCTCAAAACGTCGACTTTTCACAAGGCTTGTTACTGGTCTTGAGTGGGGGTAATAGCTAAGCGAATAACTTCTCAGTGTAGAGTAAAATAAAAATTAAGTTGGTAATTTCACAGAAAATTTTTAAAAATTGTAATTCTTCATTACTCATTACTCTTAATACCTTTGACCTAAACCTTTGAAAATTTTTTTGTGTATTTGGGTATAAAATGGAACATTTTCACAGATTTTCGACGAATTTTATTTTTTTGTTAGGTGAGTTGACATGAAATGTCCCATATGTATATTACTTGCTCAGTTCATTCCACGAATTTAAAAACTATTTAAAATGGTAAAAAAAATCGCTTAAAAAATTTTATATCGTAAAACTAAATTGATATTTTATCTCTACTTGAATTTCTTTTTTAGTTTTTTATTCTATGTTTCTATTTGAAAAATTATTTTTTGACACTCCGTGCGCGAAGCCCAATTTTGCACACGATTCACTAAGTGACACGTGCGAAAATTGAGCTTCTTACACGTCATGTCAAAAAATACAGTTCGATACTTGTACGAGAAAGTGATTTCTTTCTTGTGTGACCTTTTCATCCTCGCTTCGCTCGGGCGCAAACCACCACACGAGGAAAAAATCACTTTTACACATTAGTATCAAAATATACTATTTTTATGAAAAATTTTCTGGATATTTTTGTACTGTACATTTCTGTAATTTTTATTTGAGAAAGTAAAAAGTTTTATTGCTTCGTTTTTCTATATCAATTAACCTTTATAAGCTACGCATAAACATTTCTTTCTTAAAAAAACTTTTTTCTTTAAGCCTAAACATACACTGCCACCGAGATACTTTTGCCCCCTTCGTCTAAAATCGACTTATCTAAAAAGTTTTATAACTCTGGAAAAAATGGTCGTAGCCTAAAAATTCCAACAGGATTCGAAAGATTGTTGAAAATTCTTTCAAAAACTATTAGTTTAATATAAAAAAAACAACATTTTTTTCGTATCTCTTATCCTTGTTTTAAAAGAAATTTTTTTTAACTTTGTTTTGACTTTGTAAAATAGTGTTCAATTTTAGTAGAAATTGTTACATTAATACAAAACCAAATAGGTTTTAAAGCTTATATTTCAACGATGAAAATGCAATGTCGAACGTCTAGATTCGACCTTTTAAACCGGAGTTATAAGATTTTATATTTAAGAATAAGGTTTTTTTCGATGTATGAATATCTCTGAATTTAAGAGAAATAGAAAAATTTGTCAGAGAGAAAAAATGTTCCTTTTTGGTCAAATAATAATAATATATAATAAAAAATTGATTTCGAAAAAAATTTTTTTTTTATTTTCGGAATGTAATGAAATTTTGATATCTTTAAAATATTGAACAACGTGGGTAAAAAAGGCAAATAAAATTTTTTTTTCCGAAACCAATTTTTTATTATATATTATTATTATTTGACCAAAAAGGAACATTTTTTCTCTCTGACAAATTTTTCTATTCCTCTTAAATTCAGAGATATTCATACATCGAAAAAAACCTTATTTTTAAATATAAAATCTTATAACTCTGGTTTAAATGTTCGAATCCAGACGTTCGACATTGCATTTTCATCTTTGAAATATAAGCTTTAAAACCTATTTGGTTTTGTATTAATGTAACGATTTCTACTAAAATTGAACACTATTTTAGAAAGTCAAAACAAAGTTAAAAAAAATTTCTTTTAAAACAAGGATAAGAGATACGAAAAAAATGTTGTTTTTTTTATATTAAACTAATAGTTTTTGAAAGAATTTTCAACAATCTTTCGAATCCTGTTGGAATTTTTAGGCTACAACCATTTTTTCCAGAGTTATAAAACTTTTTAGATAAGTCGATTTTAGACGAAGGGGGGCAAAAGTATCTCGGCGGCAGTGTATGCATAACTTATAACGAATATTTTCACTACACTGTAAAAAAAAATAACGAGAAATCACGTCGTTGGTCGACGATTTCAATGCGATCATGCACCGTCGATGTTATTTAACATCGTTGAAGCGCGACATCTAACTGATTTAACCTAAAAATCTTGTGTTCAGTTTACGTGAAATCACGCAAAGCACGTTAAAATGTCGCCGTTGAACGAATTTTAATAACCTCGATGGTGCATGGTCGCATTGAAATAGTCGACCAACGACGTGATTTCCCGCTATTTTTTTTTATAGTGTATTATTTTAAAAAACAAATTTTAGTTTAGTCTTAACGACAATTACGTACACCTAAATATATGTTTTTTTAATGATTGATATTAATAAACTATATAATTAATATATTTTTAAATACATAATACATCGAATGAGAAATAACAAGTTTTTATTAAAAAATTAATTATGATTTTTTCAAATGTCACACTTTCTTTTAGTTTCTATATATATACTGGTAGCATAGCTTCTGTTGGCCAGTCGACACGAATGCCACTCCGGTTTTTTTATTTTTTTGGTTTTTAATAAAAGCGTTTTTTTTTAATTTTTTTTTCCATTGATTTATTTTTCCTAGTTAATTTTTTAAATCCTCAATAATTTAAATATAAGTATACAAATGTGCATGCAAGTACGTTCACGTTTGTATACTTATTTATACATAAGCGTATAAATGTATGTAAACGTTATATGCAGAACAAGCACACACATGTATACATTTTCTTAGTAACGCCTATATTAGACTTTATACTGAGAATCACGAATAGCCGCATAAAAAAATTTTTAACAAAAAAAAAAAACCGACTTCAAAAAATGCACTGAAAAGTAACAAATAATTTATTATCTTTAGAAATCATACAAATAATTGGTAAAATACAATTTTAGAAGTCGGCGTCTAATTCCTCAATGAATGTAAACGTTATTTTTTAACAATAAATGTAAACGTTATTTTTGAACAATGAATGTGAACGTTATTTTTGAAAAAATGGACTAAGTCGTTCTGTTTACGCACCACAGATTTAGAATTAGACGCCGACTTCTAAAATTGTATTTTACCAATTATTTGTATGATTTCTAAAGATAATAAATTATTTGTTACTTTTCAGTGCATTTTTTGAAGTCGGTTTTTTTTTTGTTAAAAATTTTTTATTTGTCATTTTTTAGTGCAATGTTTTTAAAATCTTATTTTTTGTAAAAAATTTTGTTTTTATTCGATACTTTTAAAGTCGGTTTTTATTTATTAAAAATTTTTTAAATTGTTTGTTTTTGTTAAAAAATTTTTATTTTCTATCTTCTAGTGAATCCCCTTACTAAAAACGCAAATATAGGTAGACCCACTAATTACATTAAACTTTCATTATTAATGCATAACGCATGCATTAGTACACCACCAAGCAATCTATAGCAGGAAAGAAAGAAGGCTCAACAGCACAGTGTCGTTATGTGTGCATGTATACATATTCAAGCTCAGGTAAGAGAGAGAGAGAGAGAGAGAGAGAGAGAGAGAGAAAGAGAGAGAGTAGGCGAAGTATAAGGGAGGTAAATAAGAAAACAAAACACCCGGTTTTTTTCTTAATTTGATAATTGGGTCATACAAACCGAATATTGGCCCAATAATTATAGCACACGTATGGGACCTTCCTGCAGACATTCTCTATCAGATAAGAAAAAGTTTTTTCGGATCGGTTAAGAAATGACGGAGTTATGAGGTAACAGACATAAAAAAAAAAAAAAAAAAAAAATTCAGTCGAATTGAGAACCTCCTCCTTTTTGAAGTCGGTTAAAAAGGTGATCAATTACACAGCGCTGATAATATAGTTTGCATACAATATGTTTAATATGAAAAATTTTGAAAACAAATTATAGAATCATGTATTGTCATCCAAAATACTCATACTGTGAAAATTTTAGCTTCCTATGTTTATTCGAAGTACCTTAATTTTCAAGTACAAGATATGAGGATATATTCAGTCAAGTTAAATAAAAGCGTTTGAAAACTATTAAGAAAAAATTTTGTTTAATTTCAATCGCCATTTAAACAGCAAAAATAATAAAAATGTCAATCAAACTTTAAAGTTTCACTAAATATAAGTCTCAAAGAACCTAAATTACCTTAATATTTCGTTTTAAAATGACCGTGGTAGGTGTAAAATTGAGAATACTTTTTATAATTTAATTTATTATCTGTAAGTGTACAAAATAAGGTAATTCAGGATAACCTTTAAAAAATGAAAAATAGTAAATGTATAATAAAATAAAGAAAATCTTTTCCTAATATTTTTTATTGAAGGGTTTAGTTTATTGGTAAAAATTCGAACATATTTTTGTAATTAGTGTGTACGTATTACGGTTACCAGTAGAAAGGTATGTAAACTCAGGCAGTCTTTTAAACCGTATACATAAGAACTATAAGGAAGAATAATAATCAGTCTCAGTTAGAGTTTTGCACACGTTGCATATATCCATTGTACCTTTTTCAATAAAGAAGTTTTTTAGTTATACACAATTTCACATTTCATCCCGTTCCTGCCCTTTAACAAAACAGCAGGGTACATTTTTAACTTACATTTTGCCACTTTTTAATAAACACCCTAGTGGAAATCGAATCTGTGACTAACTGGGAATAACTGGAAATAACTGGGAATAACTGTGAATAACTGGGAATAACTGTTATAAACTGTTCAGTTTGAGACAGGAATAACAGTTATTCCCAGTTATTTCCAGTTATTCTCAGTTATTCACAGTTTAGCTTAAAAATAATTTGAAAAAACAGAGGTACGAATAACAGTTATTCCCAAATATATTTATAATAAAAAAATATACATATTTTTTTTTTATTTTTTCAAATATATATTTTTCAAATTATTTTTAAACTAAACTGTAAATAACTGAGAATAACTGTTATTCCTGTCCCAAACTGAACAGTTTATAACAGTTATTCCCAGTTATTCACAGTTATTCTCAGTTATTCACAGATTCGATTTCAACTAGGGCAAATTGAATATCTCATGAAAAAATTAATATTTTTTGATGAAAAAATTATGGAAAGTTGAGAATTATAGAAGGCATCTTTTAACAAAGTTACAAACATGTAGCTCCTTTTTTTATTGAATAAAAAATTATTGAATATTTAACGAAATTAGACTATATTTTTGCAATTATTTAAATAAATTATTAACCAAATTTGATAAAATATGGCTCAAACTATTTGTTTTTAAAGCCCTTATAAGTAACACAAATCTCATATACCCTATTAAACGAAAAGAACTAGATAAAAAAAACATATATTTTTGACAAATTTTGACCTAAATACGTTGTTTAAACAAATACAAACACCCAATTTTGGAGGGTCTTTCTACATTTTAATATGTTTTTATCTAATGAACCCATTTTTCACTTCCGTTACCTATTACTAATCAAGTCATGCAAAAAGTCTAATTCTACTGGACTAAATAAGATAATCTCTACATGTTTTAGCATGAAGAGTCGAAACAAGAATGAATAAATTAGATCTTATATGCCCGACGATATAAGACAGAATCAATCTTAGATGTTACATGACCGACAATCTAAGAGAGAATCACTTAACTGGACACACATTCTTTTATATCATTTCATAAACCTTCTATGAAGTTCTATTTTTCACTAAAGGATATTAGGAAATAGAATGTTCCATAACGTTTATTTTATATATTTGAAAAAGAAACATTCAATTAAAATAATATATTTGTAAAAAAAACATTCTATTTCCTTTATACTCAAGTAGAGTATTTTTTATTTTAATCTTATTAATAATTCATTTTTTAAATGAATCTATTTTATTGTTAACTAAAAAAGCTAATCTTTTATAAGGTAAAGTAAGGTAATTTGGGACAACGTTCAACTTGGGACATAATTCTGGACATCAATAAAGATTGCTATTTTTAAATATGATAATATGACAAATATTAAAAAGTAAAATTATTCATAGTAAACTAAGCTGTTGTTTATACGAATAATTACTTTATATAATTCAATAAAAATTTAAAAATAATTTAAATAAATAAAAGAAATGAGGCTGTATAATATGTTGGAAAATGACGTACATATGGGCCCATCCATTGCTAAAACTGCTATTTATACATACGATGAAAAAAAAAAAGAATTCCTTTTATCACATGTAAATAATGATTTTAATTAATAATACGATAGTGAAGGATACTCTTTAGAAGTACATTCATAGTCAAAATACATTTTTTATTAATAAAAAAACATGTTTAAATTTCGCTCCCTTTTTTTTAAAGGGAACCATAATTCTGGACAGAAGTCTCGCGCATGTCCCGAATTTGCTTACTGTTTTGCAGCGTTACTCTAATTGTAGACACGTAGAAAAACATTGTTACAAATTAAAATATTTTAAAAAAATTTCCTGAAATAATATGCTAATTATATTTACTTTGTTGTATTCGTGGCTGCGGTGTTTAGTATATGTATAATTCGAGTGTTTAAAAACATTATTTACTTGCAAAAATTTTAAGTTCAAATCTAACCTCTTCATGTAAGTACTACTCACTATTACATTTATGTATAATGTACTTAATTTTTAAAATAATTAACTAATTATTTTAAATAATTAAATTATTTACAGATTTATAATAAGTAGAAAATAATAAAGTAATAAATAAGAATAAAATTACAAAAACAAAACCAAATAGATCTCAAGAAAAGTGTAATGAAGTAAAAAAATTAACTGGTATTAATAAAGATAAAACAAGAAAATTCAAATCAAATAAATGCAATGGAAAAAAATATGATAAAGAAACACTTATGAAAGCATTAACAGGAATAGAAAATGGACAGACTCTGTAACAGGCAGCTACACTTTTTGGAATACCAAAGTCAACACTAAATTCAGTTGTCGTGTACCAATAGACTGTGCTAGAGGTGCACCAACTATTTCAAGTACCAAAGAAGAATTAGAAATAGTTGAATGGATTATTTACTGTGCAGAAAGAGGATTTCCTGTCACAAAAAGTTATTTATTAGACTGCGTACAGAAATTTATAATTGCAGAGAAGAGAAAGAATACTTTTAAAAACAACAGACCAGGTAAACATTGGTACAATGGATTCAAGAAATGTCATAACAACTTACGTTTAAGAATAGCTCAAAACCTCACCTCGAGCAGAGCCTTTGTTACTGAAGGAAACCTCAAAAATTGGTTTTCAATTGTAAAAAGTTATTTAGAGAAAAAAGATTTAATTAATGTTAAACCAGAAAGATTTTCAATTTGGATGAATCTTCATTCAATTTAGTACCAAAAGATAATACAGTTATAACACAAAAAGTTGCAAAATCTGTATATCAAATTGTCGGAGGCAATGAGAAAGCTTGTAAGACAGTACTCGTTACTGCATCTGCTTCAGGATAGATACTTCCTCCTATGGTTCTGTTTGATTTGAAAACTATTCCAAAGAAAAGCCTTGTTTATAGCATACCAAAAGGCTGGGGCATAGGATATAGTGACAGAGGTTGGATGACATCGGAGACCTTTTATAGTTACATAGTAAATATCTATTACGAGTGGCTGATAGATAATGAAGTGGAGTTTCCAATAATTCTGTTCGTAGATGGTCATGCCTCTCATCTCACTTTGCTCTTAATAAATTTCTGTAAAGAATTTCAAATAGAACTAATAGCACTATATCCTAATGCCACACATATAATCCAGCCTTTGGATGTGGCTCTATTCCATCCATTGAAAGAGGCATACAAAAGTACTCTACGAACATGGAGGATCGACAATAATATAGTTGATGTTAAAAAATCAATGTTCGCTGGTATTTTAAAAAAGGCTCTTGATTTTATTGATGTGACCGAGACAATTAAAAATGGATTCAGGGCATGTGGGTTATATCCATTTGAATTTAGTGCAGTTAATTATGATATTTTAAATAAAAAAAAAGAAAAAGAATCCTAGATCTTCATCTGATCAGTTAGAAAGTCTAAGCAGTACGATGAACAATAAATTATTGCATCTATTGAATTTATTTGAACAGAATGTTATTTCTGCTGAAACTTTACAAACATTCAAGCACAATGAATTTAAAGAGTTGTGAAAAGGTGAAGACAGTCAAAAAGGACTTTTTGAATATTGGAGAGCGTTGAAGAAATTTTGTGGTATTTAGTATACTAATTAATGCATTGTTCAGCACAGTCCACAATTAGCTCCCTATGCTGTCCAGCTTTAGGTTCCATTTTATTTAACATTGTCCAGTTTTAACTCCCTAATACTCTTAAATTAAAACCTTATAATTTTTTTAATTATAAAGATATTGACTCTATCCTTATTGGAAAATAAAGTCTATACAGCCTACTAAAAGCCTTGATTTACGGATTTATCAAAATTAAAAAAATAAAATGACAAAAATAGAGTTATATTTGGTGGATGCTAAAATCCGTCCCAAATTACCTTACTTTACCTTATTTCATCTTTAAACTTTTAATTAATTTAAACAAAATGACCATTTTATACATATTATAGGAATCGAACATTCTATTTAAGTATAAATAATTATATTAAAAAGTTATATTTAATATATTTTATAATCAATCAAATAAAGAGAAATACAAGTTCGATTCCTATATTAATTTTTCTGTATATGTGTGCGTGTGTATCTTTTAAGTTCTCTTCATTATCGGTCTCTATAGGTAACTATAGATCAGTTTTTCGTATTTTATAATTTTATTATTATTTAACATTTTAAATTATTCTATATTTTAAATCATAAATAATTCTTTATAAATTATTTATCTTAAATTTACAACATTTATTCAAAATTGATATGAGACATTACAATATATTTTTCTATTACTTGTCAAGAATCTTTCTATGAGGGTCGATCTAAAATCATAAATATTTAATGTATTTAATCTATCTAAAATCATACATATTTTAATGTGAAATCGTTACTTTTTGAAAAATTAAGATATAATATCTAAGGAACAACTAAAAATCAATAAATAGAAAAATAAACGTGATCGTGAAAGGACAATAAGAAGTTTTATAGGAGCAGCATCGGATAATCGCATAATCTACTTAATATATAGAAGTTCCGGTTATATTATCAACAAAGTACATAAAATCAAGCTGTGTCATGCGGCGAACAATAAATTAGGGGAAGCTCGACATTACGCTGTTGAGGGATTGAATCATTTCTGCTCAGCACGTGTCCTCTTCATATTATCGAACTATTACTATACATGCATTTCATAAAAACTTTTATGAATGTTATTTTAAATGTTATTTAAATTTTTTTTTTCATTTTTTTCGCTATTTATTTTTTTATAAGCTACTTTTAAAATAAATTAAATATTATTAACGGTATTTTGAACTTGGGTATGTGAAATAACAATGACTTAATAAGATGTATAATTTTTGTGCAGAAACCGACATTGCAGTTTTCCGGATCTATTGCACTAAGAATCAAAACTTTAGAGGTCTATAATGTTTAGTGGTTAAGAAAACAACTATAGTTGTGCTTCATATATATGGGTAAATCTTTCATAATGTTAAAATTTCACCTGCAACAAATTAAAAAAAAAAAAATACAGGCACACGTGTAAAACTAATTTTCTCTGAATGTTGACGTATTATAATGAAAGAAAAAAATCGTGTTACTCACTTTTAAGGGTAGTCTTTTTAACAAACATCAAAAGACAGATTTTCGAGTAAATTTTTCATAGTGTTAAAATTTACTTTCAATAAATTAAAAAAAATTGAAGACACATGTATCAAATTTATTTTTTTTAAATGTTGATATATTAAAATGATAATAAAAGAAAAAATCGCATTACTCACTTTTGAAGATAGCTTTTTTTAATATAAGACATTTAAATATATTCATTATTATCACACCCAGGTATAATATTTTACCTATCTCAGATCAGTTTTTTAAGTATTTTGGGCTATAATAGATCATTTTCCATTGAGCTTTTTCATTTTTACATGTTTAATATGTTACAGAAAATATTTAAATACGCAATTTACATTAATAATTACAAAATATTTTGTAATAAATAAAATATGCCAGAAATGGCAATTTTTTTTGGAAAATTCATTTTTGGCGATTCGGGTATTAAAATTGAGTGATATTAGTTACCCAATGGCTTTTGGGATTCCTGATTACAAATCATAAGTGAGTGGAATATCAATTTATTTTTGCTAAAATTGTCAATCTTAGGGTATGAAATTTGACATAGATTTGTGTAGTTTATGTTTTCGAATAAAAATACTTATATTCCTTTTAACCAAATATTTTAGTTTATTTAATAAATATTAAATCTAAAAATTTTAAATTTAAAATCTAGAAATTTCAGTGATGATTCAACTCAACGTTCTAGGTGTAAGCTATTAAATACATACTAAAACTGAGCTTTTTAAAGTTTAAACTCTTTAGAATTAAAACATTGATAGAAACTAGGTAATCGATGTAAATTTGAAAAATTTAATAGCCGGGAAAAATTCAATGATTTCCAGAATACTCGAAATAATACTTCAAAAGCAACTTAAAGATTACATTGAGTATTATAAAATAGTAAATTACAAAGTTCACAACAGAGAAAAGATGAATCAAAGCTTAGGTTTTCATATTGGTGGATAAAAACCTATTTTCAAAAGTGAGTCACGTTTTTTAAGTATAATTTCAAACGAACAAAGAACTTTATCTACACTAGGCACACGTTCCTAATAAAAAAATTTCTCTTTGTGATTCTAAATATTACCTTTTGATGTAGTTTAAAATGTCACCGCTGAATAGTCTTTTTTACAGCATCGTATTTTCCAGAAAAAAGTAAAATATATAAATTTTTGGTAACATTTTAATAACCTTTCAGAAAGTACTTTTGTTAACAGGCACACACCCATGCTCTTGATTTTCCAAAAGTATGTGTATAGATAAAGCTTTGGTGTGAATTTCAAATAAAAAAAGCAGTAGTCATTTTTTTTATAGCGGTAATTTATCATTTTACATGGCCTGGTAACATTTAAATTAAAAAAAAAAACCCCCTTTTCCCCATCCGCCATAAAATGACACGTCTAATTATCATTAAAAATATAACAAAATTAGTTTCTAATAACTCAATAAATCAGTGAACATTTGCTAACAAGATGTGCTATCTCATATTTAGGAGAAATGACGCAGTAACATGATTTTTAAAAGTATGAAAGAATTACCCATATATGAATACAAAATTGAGATCTCAGTTGCTCATTCATTGGAGCGATGGATTCATAATATCGGGGCCCCAAGTTTGAACCCTGCACTGAAAAAAAAAATAAGCAAATTCAACTCGGTTCCCATGCTAAAACAACATGGCTCCATATGCAAGTAGATTTCAGTAATATCATCAGAGGAACCATGCAATGTTATTTTAGCAACCATGCTAAAACAGCATGGTGCGCCAACCAAGTCGTTTTTATTAAAAGTAACATTTATGATTCACCGTAAATAAATCATGTTTAACAAAATTTTATTAAATAACCGTACATTTCTATTTAAATATTTGTTCTATATACACGTATCTATACTAAAATACGTTTTGCAAAAAAGTTTTAAAAAAATTTTGAGAGTATGTACAAAAATATACTAGAAAATTTTGACAATTTCGTTAAATAGGATGTTGTTGATGTTGATGATGATGTTGATGTTGTTTCACGAAATTATCTATCATAATATAAACATTTTTGTGAAATAGTTTTTATTATTTATTATTTTCATGAAGATTCGTTGATTACTATACTTAATGCAACAATAACGTATCTCCGTAGATTCAAAATAGTTATTATATTAAAATGACACAACAGGCACTATGCTGTTTTAGCGTGGCTCTACGATGTCATGTTTACTTATTTTTTTTTCTGTGTGCTCTCGGTCGATCGATACAAGCATCACTATACGTTACATGTGTTTTATTCATAAACACTTTGACTATTTCCATCGCTAATTAGCATCGCAATGATAATATAAATACAGCATATTAAATTTAAAAAAATATACATACGAAAAATTGTAATATTTAATAAAAATTAATCAAACAAATTGAATTATACCTTCTGATTTCTTGATTAAAAATCTCATGCACAAATTACGCTTAAATTTTTATAAAAATTCGTAAACTATTGAAAAATAAACAAAATTATTGAATATATAGTTCGTTATTTTTTAAAATGAAAATATGCAGGTTTGTAGTATTTCGATTCAAAGAGCAGGTAACTAGTTTTTTTAAATTTATATAAAATAAATGTCTCATAATCTTTATACTTCTTAAACTTATCAGCTAATAATTAGAAATCTTATCATCTAAATTTATAAAATTTACTAAAAATTTAACTTTTAAAATTCTAAATAATTATTATTCATTATTATAATGTAACACCTTCTATTTCTTAAATTTAGAATTAAAAAACATAATATTTTCATAAATCTTCTTCTTGAAAAAATTACGTTACATTTTTTCTGAATTATGAGCTACTTTGTTCAATTTTTAAGAATTTATTTTTAAAAACACTACTGATATTTATAAGTACAATTTTTTAATTAAAATTCCTAGATTTATTTTACAACATTTAAAAGTTAAAAATCAAATCCTGATTCGCAAGACCTTCCGATTATTAAATGTAGATTTTAATTAATAAATTTAGCTTGATAAGTTGATGAAAATCAAGCTTTAAATTTTTTTCTAATTCATAAAATAATTTTCATTTTTCTATAATTTATCAACGTATTGAACTTATCAATGTGTATCAATTAACATCGATACTAATTTTTCAAATAAAGCTTCAATAATGAAATGGCATAGCTCTTAACTTTGGAAATATTTAAAGTTGAACCAAGAAGATGCAATTTTTTTCTTAATTTTTAAGTATTAGATAATATCTCAATTTGAATTAAAATATCATCTGATTAAATATTTATTAACTTGTCAATCGATTGATATTAAATAATTGTGCGATTGTTTTTCCATAAATTATAAATATCCATAAATACTAAGTATATATTTTTTACATATTTAAGTATCCAGAATAAGTATAAATTTCATTTTTTTTTCGTTATTCGTAATTTATCTAAATCTTAACGAAAGATGGTTATTTAAAACAGTTAAAGTAATGTCTTCCCTTCACTAGAAAAGGCGACCCTTCAATGAATACAGTAACGGGTGCAGTAAGAACGCATACACACCGGATCAGAACGAATCATTAGCCCTTACGTAGAGTACAATAGATGTCGCGTGTCCCCAGGAAGTTTAGTGAGGAAAAGGATCTTTTTTTCGCACGTTGTGATATCTAAATCCGAGATGTCATGAAAACCTTAATATATCCGCAATAGCATAGCGTACATGATTTACGATTACAAGCTCCAATCTTCCCTTCTATTCCGATTCCATACGATCACCCTCTTTTGCGGGTGTAATATAAAGCTGAAATATTTTCTTGCTTGCTTTTTTCTCTTTCTTTTTTTCTTTCTCTCAATCGTCGAGTACGCGTAAAAGTTTAGATCTTTTAAGCGGGGGATTCTCATCCTCAATTGTATGTTAGAGAATCACGAGATGAATTGCTTTGCACAATAAGATTTTTTTTTCGTGCGATTCTGAACCATCCATCTACTTTAATATGTAGGGGTCATCGATGAACATGCTTATTCACAATTCTATTTACAATTGGCACAATGCCTTTGTATTATAAATTAAGTTATTAGTAACGACTCGACTTTGAATTTTTAGGGGAGAAAATAATAAGACTATGAATTCTTAAAGTAAAAACAGAAACTTTCAATATTTTCAAAATTTCATCGATATAATCTTTATTTATGTTAATAAATATGAGAAGGTTGCTTTTCATAACACTTACATAATACTGCCAAAATTTTGTGACAAATTACACACAAGCTCAAAATTTCTTCTCGATTTATCTTGTATTTAAATACAACTATTCAGTGGAGCTATTCAAGCCGTGAGTGAGATAGTAAGAGACCAAATTTTTCCTTACATTACCATGGTATGCATACGTCTCTCTCTCTCTCTCTTACTCACGGCTTGAATAGCTCCACAGCAAATAATTCAACAAATATTAAATTACTATAAAATTAAATTATTCTATTCCATTGGACATACTTGGTTCTGTATAAAAATTACAAAATTCTATTATTAAAAAATGGTGGGTGAAAGTTTGAAGCCAGAAATTTTGACGTCAAAATAAAGGCTTTTTAATATGTATAAATTATATAAATTAATTGTTAATTAATTGTTGTAAAATTTCCTATATATGAATTTTATAAATTTCCTATAAAATTCTATAATTTTTTTATATTGTCTTTTTACGCATTAATTTTCATTTTTAATGTAACAAAAATAAGATATAAATAAGATATAAATAAGATATTTCGGCAAATTTTTGAATAAAGATTAATAATTCAAAAAATTGCAGTGTCGGTAATCATGATAAAAATTAATTAATTAAGCATGGTATAAATTGCTATATATAGAAAAAACAGTCCATATATACAAAATAAATTTTCTTATACATATATTAATTTTTACTATAGATAGCAATTTTTATCATACACTGAGAAAAATAGATTATAACTTTAGTTATAGATAGTAATAAAAATTACTATATTTTATAGGAGAGCTGGGACATTTCTGCATTATAACGATTTTTATTACATTTATAACAAATATTACTATAAATTTGATAAGGTTGGCAACAATCGTTTAAGAAATGAAACTATATCTTATTAGAAAAATTGCTATATTACATAGTAAAAATTATGCTATAGTAAAATTTGTTATGACAGAGTAAAAATATTTGATATCTTATGTTGGAATTAATGTTATAAAAATAATAAATTTTATTATGCATATAATAAATTTCATTATGCATATAATAAATTTTATTATGAATATAATAAATTTTATTATTTCAAATAGTAATGTCGAGTCGATGATCTGTAAATTTATTTCTAACCTCAAAATTTTCTACCAAATTGAAAGTATAGTTGGGTAACATATGTAGACGATTCGAAATTTTATAAGTAACATGTCGTACACTGAGAGAAATGTTTGTATAAATTTTACTACAAACATATATAAAATTACTATTTAATATAGTAATGCTGTGACATACTCGCTTTGTAAGAAAAATTACTATTTTAAATAGTAAATTTTAATTGAGCAGATAATATATAGAAAAAAATTTTTATTCGTTTATTTTTTTTATCTCGAATTATTTTTATTTACGTATTATACATGCGAAACAATTTTTATTAATTATTAAATTATTTTTTTAGTTAATTAAATTTATTTAAATAATATTTGAAAGAAAACTCAGAAAAAAAATCTTACCTGTGTTGGGATCGAACCGCCGACCGCGAGGACGAGAAGCGTGAACGTTACCGACTGCGCCATGCTAACATGTTACACAAGGTACTTCGAATCGTCTTCATATGTTATAGAGGATACTTTGAATTTAGTTAAAAATTTTGAGGTTAAGTTTTCGAAATAAAAGACAGACGAATCGAATATACTACATAAAATAAAACTTTTTACTATATATGTTCCAAGGAATTTATGCTTTTTGATTTTACATTATTATTTACCATATAGGCAGTGAATTTTGGTATCTTTATAGATAAAATTAATATGTTAATCAACAAAATTTACTAACTTATGTAGTAAAAATTATTTCTACAATTTTTACTATATTATGTAGCAATTTTTGTTGAATATCAATACTACTTTTTCATGTGTTTTCTAGTAAAAAATATTACATATATAAGAATTATTTGTCAAAATGAAGTAATATTTCTCATAAAACGAGTACGTCACAACGTTACTATATTATATAGTAATTTTTCATATTTTTGCAGTAAAATTTATCCAGACATTTTTCTCAGTGTAATGGCGCAGTCGGTAACGTTCACGCTTTCCAGTCTCGAGGTCCCGGGTTCGACTCCACTTCAGGTCTGTTTTTTTCTTAGGTAATTTATTTTTAAAAAATAGATAAAATTAAAATTAATAAATAAATTTAAATTTAAATGTATTAAAAAATTTCAATGTCAAATTTCGGGTACAAAAAAAAAAAAAAAATTTTTTTCTACATATCTGTTTTCATAAATTTTACTATATGTAATATAGTAAAATTTATTATAATGCAGAAATGTCCCACTCGTACTATATAATATAGTAATTTTTAATACAATCTATAGTTATATTTATTATAGGATTTCTCTCAGTGTATAAATAGTAATTTTTATGTAAAGTCGAATATATCCCATAGTTACTAAAATTTGAGAAAATGATTTCAATTTTTTAATTTTGAGCTATTTCTGAAATCAATATTTCTCACGTTAAGAGGCGGTCGGAACCAAATCGGTGACTTAGTTCGGTGCTTGCAATAAATCCTTATAATAATTTATTCATTTATTTATGGTAAAAATATAGTCATTTCCTCTAGTCATGTATATAAAGAATAATTTAAAATAGTTAAAGCCACAAAAATATACAAATTATTGTTATAAAGCGAAAAATGCCACCTAACAATCGACACGACAGTTTTTTGCATGCGGTATATGTCAAGTCAGTTTGATATTTGTAATAAATGCTTATAATAATTTATTTACTCATTCATATGGTAAAAATATAGTCATTTCCTCTAGTCATGTATATAAAGAATAATTTGAAATAGTTTAAGCCATAAAAATATACAAAATATTATCGTAAAGCGAAAAATGCTGACTTGATATATATCGCAAGTCACCGATTTGGTTCCGACCGCCTCTTAATATTGTAACTTTAAAAAAGAAGCAAATGTTTATTAACATCTGTTTGAAAATTGAATTTTGAATTTTTCTCACATTTTACGTAATTATAGAAGTAACATTATGAATAGTTTAATTCATGTAAGAAATACCACCCCGAAGATGAACCTGAAAACATGCATAATTGGTGAAATGAATATTTTACTTAATAGATATAGACCAAAATATTATTAAAGAAACTTATTTTGAAAAGAAGAAAAGAATAAAATAATAAGATGAAAAATCTATAAACATAAAGGAAAAGTGTCAGATGTACCGACGGGGGAGAGTCTTACATAATATGCCTTACGTAACAACTTTGAGTAGAAGTTGTGCTTCCCTTTTTCTATCAATAGTGGTTTTTTCAATAAAGCATTGCTAACAATGTATACATAACACTATAGTCAAGAGAGAGTAAAAGAAAAACTTGACTTTTTTCTTTTGAATTGTGTATTGTCATAGAAACACTATTTTGAGTGCTTCTACTTACCATACAGTGATGCTTGAACAAATTTCATCCCTAAACATGTGCAAATAAAGGATAAAGGACATCAAATTAGTTAAGTGAAAGTGGCATAAATCAAAATATGAGAAAATACGTTGTGGCGCTCTTTTCTGGTCTATGAGTGAAGGATTTATGGGCTTTCCCAATGTTTAAAAAAAGACGTACCATGCACATGGCGCGCGCAACCACGTTTATATTTCAGAATTTTTTTGTTTTTGTTTTTTTTTCAACCATAGCAACCACAACTAACGCGGATCAGTGTATACGCAAGAGAACTTACCTTTACAAGCATGTCAAGGTAGGTTGGACTTTTGTTTAAAACATGATCTATCGCTTAAATACCTAAACTGGACAATTTATGAGCTCACCATGGGATCTTCGTTACTTCTTTCTTTATTTTCCTATTTAAACTATATATGAATGTAGAAAAAAAAACATAAGCTAACATATAACCCCACATACGTGTCCCATATAAGCTCCCACGCTTTCGAATCTTCCTTATTTTCTTTTTTTTACATTTTCACGCGCGAGCTATACCTGTTCTTTTCTTATATTTCACTTTTTATTCTTCCTGTGCCAACATATAAAAGTTTAACACTTTAATCTGAAAACTGACACGTTTTTCTTTTTGTCACACCCTGTTGTAACGATTCTTTTATCATTTCGACACACTTTACAAACGTCTCGATTTAAACTATGCATATTTGTTCTTTTCTATACACCTCTCTTTGATGTTTCTCTCTTCATACAAACATATATAGGTAAGACCCTTTAAAAATTTTATTGTTGCGATGAGAATCACCGATCTATGTAAAATAGAAAGAGACAAGCGCACCTGCGAGTACTTAGGGTTCTTTAATAAAAAGTTGGCTGTCAATGCGTGTATCGAAGAAAAATTGCTTTTAATATTTAACATTTCCAAAAATTCTTTTTTATTTTCAAGTATCTGGTCAAAAGAATATGAAAGTTTCGTCTTTTTAAGTGATAATGTAACCAGGCATTTAGGATAACTCAAGACGTTATTGAAATTTTAAAGAGTTTTGAAAAACTATGAGAATACTTAGAAAACATAATTTCCGAATGATTTTCTATCTTTCAGTGATTACGAAGTATACTTATTGAATGTTTAATGACATTTAAATTAACGTAAAACGGGGTAAAGCGGGCAGCGTGGAGTGAAGGCATTTTTTTCATATATGATTTTCTTTTTTTTTATGTATTCTTATTTATGTATGACAATAATTTTTTGTAAATTATTAACAGAAGTTAAGTTGAAAAAGGTTATTATAAAAATACATCAAAGTACATAAAAATTTATGAAATCATATATGAAAAAATGCTCGCTTTACCCCACACTTTACCTCGTTTTACGGTACATTAAAATGAAATTGTAATTCACGATATGATATAAATTATAATAAAAAATTGATCTTATCGAAGGTAATACTAAAAAGAAATTTTTCCACTTTTTTAACGATTTACTTTTAATTATAATTTTAAGGAATACAATTACAATGAAGGATTACATTTACTAATCATATTAGTCTTTATTAATTTTAAACTTAATAATATAAAAATTGTTTTTTAATATAGAATATGATTCGTAAATATTTACAATATATAAAAAAAAACTTCATAAACTTTGATCTAATGTGGCTAACTTTTTTTATTGATGACTACGAAAAAACTAAATTTCAATAAGTTCATACTTTTTATATCGGTTTCAAAATTTATAAAAATTTTTTGTTATTTTTTATAACAAAATTTATTAAATTTATGAAATTTGTTTGAAAGTGTATAAAATCTTTTTGTTTCTTAATAAAAAAAGTTTCTTTTTATATGATTGTCACTTGGAATCTACTAGGAATAATTAAATTAAATTATAGAGCATCATAAAAAATAATAATTATTTTATTTCAATTTACTTTCAAGGTTTTATACGTAGCTTTGAAGAAAATGTAATTCTACTAATAATCAATTTTTCAATATTTTTTTTTCATACGTTGAAGTAGTTCTTATAGGGTTAAATATAAACATTACAATTTTCTTACATTCAAATAATTGTAATGCCCGTCTAAAAATGATTCCCATATAATCATATATAATTATATTTGACTGTCATATATAATCACGTATAAACATATATAATCAAATATGACTTAAGATTCTGCATGACTTTGTATGATTTTAGTTAATCTTATAAGCCCAGAAATGTTTCTATATAAATTGATATGATTTTCATCATTTTATTGTTAAACATATGTATACAAATATTTTCATATGTAATTATAAACAATTATTCGTAGTTATATATTAACATAAGCAACAATATATAATCAAATAAGAATATAAATTGTTTGAATGATGATCGATGGATTATATAAAATTATATATAATTATACGTAATGGGATATGATGATTCTATAAATTTATATGAAATTATATATAAACATTTCTAAATTTATAAGATGAAGAACAAATATATATATATGTATATATATATATATATATGCGTCAATCCACGTCAAACGGATAATGGCTCTGTCCAAAATTGTAGATCACCAAAAGAATCGTGTATAGGCTCAAAATTTTCGTCTTACACTCTACTTTCTTTTGCAATGTGGCGATTTTAAAAATTCAAAATGGCGGCTCCAATATGGCGGCTTAAACCTAGAGATTTCATTTTCAAAAATTTTCGAAAATTGATTTTAATTCATTCAAATGTGATTATACGTATTTTTTTATATCAGAAATCAATTCAGCGTTCAATTTTACATAGGAATATAGTATTACACTCAAGGTAAAAAAAATTTACAATGTCTTCGGAAGATCATATCGGGAAATAATAGTTATTTCTCGAATTACTCATTGATCAATGTTGATTAGCGAGGAAATGAACATACTTATAGATAACTCGAGTCACTGAATCCAAGTCTGATGTCCGCTTAACCCTATAGGGTATACAAGATCTCCATCAAGGTCATTTGAAGGTCAAATCGCGAATACCTTTTATTATTTGATAAGATTAGGACACCTTCAAGTTTTACGTGTCGCTGAATCCGAATCCGGGGTCTGTTGGAGTGTCAAACGACGTAATTACGTAAAAATTAATTAAATATTGACTAACAGAAAATTTTTGTTCTCCAAGAAACCACAGTTTGAAACGAATTTTTCTGTAATTACGTCGTTTGACACTCCAACGGGCCTCGAATCCGGATCCAGTATCACGTAAAACTTATAGGTGTCTTAATCTTATCAAATAATAAAAGATATTCGCGATTTGACCTTAAAATGACCTTGATGGAGACTGGTAGGGTTAAGCGGATATCAGATTTGGATTCAGTGACTCGAATTACCTATCAGTATCTTCATTTCCTCACTAATCAACATTGATCAATGAGTAATTCGAGAAATAACTATTATTTCCCGATATGACCTTCCGATGACATTGTAAATTTTTTTTACCTCGAGTGCAATACTATATTCCTATGTAAAATTGAACGCTGAATTGATTTCTGATATAAAAAAATACGTATAATCGCATTTGAATGAATTAAAATCAATTTTGAATTTTCAAAATCGCCACATTGCAAAAGAAAGTAGAGTGTAAGACGAAAATTTTGAGCCCATACACGATTTTTTTGGTGATCTACAATTTTGGACAAAGCCATTATCCGTTTGACGTGGATTGACACACACACACACACACACACACATATATATATATATATATATATATATATATATATATATGGCTTATTCTCCCAAAAGAGGGCTTTTTTAAGTGAATAAAAATGCAGAAAAAAAGTTTGCAATTCAGCATTCTTAAATAATCAACATTATTTATTACCACAAAACTGAAATAACTGTTGAGTTAGAGACTTCTTTAGAAATAGAATACAGTTTCTTCATTTTTGTTTGGTTACGGAGGGGACAAATAATTATTAAGAACTTGTATAAATGTAAACAAGTACAGTCGACGATCTGAGTCCCGCCGCCTTCTCCTCCATCGACTCGCTCATGCGTTATCCCCACTAGCTAAGTAAAAGAATTTGTTTCCAAACATTCTGAGTCCCGCCGCTGCTCTATGCGACTTTGTAACTTGTGAAAATGGGTTTATTATAGTTTATTTTTTTTGTTTAAAATACAATAAATGTTTATTAAAATAAAAGGTAACAAAAAATAATATTATATTGGATAATTCTCATTTATATTTACTATAAAAAATATGAAAATTGAATTTTTTTATTTATAGATAACATAAATTTTAAATTCAACAATATATTATTTATTGATGAACTAAATACTCATTGTTATTATGAAAATGAAATAAAATAAGATTCATTTTATCTTTTATTTATAAACAGGTCGTATAAATTTTTAATTAAATAACATTTTATTGTATGATTAAATATATCTAGTTTAATTTTTATATTTTTCTCAGTAAATATAAATGAAAATTATGCAATATTCTATTATTTTTGTTACTTTTTATTTCAATAAATATTTATTGTACTCTACACAAAAAATTAAACTAATAAACCCATTTTTACAAGTTAAAAAATCGCATAAAGCAGCGGTGGGACTCAGAATGTGTGGAAACAAATTCTTTTTGTCAGAGAGTGGGGGCAACGCACGAGTGAGTCGATGGAGGAGAAGGCGGCGGGACTCAGATCGTCGACTGTAATTTATTTAGCAGACTTAGCATAAATAGAATAATCCATGGCGTAGAATAAGTGAATATTTAACAGATTTTTAACTATACATTCAATCATAAGAATAGTTACTTGAAATATTGCTTTTTTTGGATCTAAAAAAAAAAAAAAAAAATTACGTAATCGAGTATTTAAAAAAAATTTACATTTAAAATACCTTGAACTTCTTCGTAGAGTTGATGTACTTTGTCCATGATTCTCTTGAGCTTTAATGTTGATGTTGTCAATAGTCTCGCCATCTTTCTTTGATTTTTTTTTCCGACTCTCAATTATTTCATACTTTTTTTCAAATTCTTTGTTGTGATTAGCGTTAAAAATTGTTTTGTGAGTGTAATTAATTTCTCCAAGAAAATGATGCTCACATCCTTTTCCTACACATCTATAACAACTCAAGGAATTAAAGTAGATTCTGCGAGGTGAACTTTTATACCAAACAAATTGGTGTACTTTAATTGTACCTTTAAATGGTTTGATCTTAGCGTTTGTTAAAATATGATCAATTTTTTCAATATTATCTTTTTTTATAGATGACACATGAATGTTTGTACATTTGGATTTTAAAATACTCAAGAATGCATCAAAATTTGGTATATCTTCACCGTACTTTACGTGATTATCAGCAGTGCGCTTCAACACACTGACAATTCCGTTTGCCTGACTTTTACCATGACCTGCTACACTATAATTATAAAAAATGTTTGTGATTTGCAGATATAATTTTGTAAAGTGCTGTGTTATTAAATAAAAGATGGATTAATTTTTGTATTGGCTGCTTGGTCCATCACTCATGATGTGTAGTGTTTTCACCGAATCCAATTCTTTTAGATAAAAATTTAAGCTATTTATTAAGTGAGTCAATACTGCAGCAGCATCATGTCGAAGGGAATCTGAAATGGACGCAAATCCTTGACACAGTGATTTTGAATAAATGTAGCCAGTATGCAGACACACCTGCTCTCGACCAGCGCCAAAGTGAACAGATTGTATTTCAGTGATGTATTTACAGTTATAATTTTCACTGAAATCTATAATTAATAAGACTTCATGGTCTTTAAGATTTTCTCGTAATAACTTTTGTGCTGCATACTGGTGATAAACTTTGATTTCATGATCCATGATGAGAAAAATATCTGATTCAAATTTTCTAACTAATTCACGTATATTTACATTATAATTTTTTTTTTCTGGTCTTTGTACCAGAATTGGTTTATGCGTCTGAGCACTTATTCGCCTTTCTCTTACAGTTTGCCACTGAGAGTAAGTAACATACTCGTCTAGATTATTAGTCTATATTAATCTTATTATCTTTACACAAAGTGCAAGTTCTAGTTAAACACTCTTGAGACATTGTCTCACAAATTAAATTTTTGATAATCTTGTGACAAGTATTTTCCTTGATAATTTTATGTTTAAATAAAACATTAATAAGCAATGAAAAATTTTCATGAATAGTACACGCGCAAGTTTCTTTGGCAGTCACTTAATGCCACACAATTATCTGGACGATATTTACAAAATATAGTATAACTTACTTCAATTAAATTGTTTTCATTATAAAATTTTTTGTACAAATCTACTAAATTATCATTCAGGTAACGTCTTGGGATTTGTTGAGACTTAGACTAAAATATTAAAACATATTGTCTAAAATACTTATTTTTCTTTAAAAGCACGTACGGGTTTTTCCTTTATTTTTATTGTAATATTTATCAATTCATACGTACAAATCTTAAAACTAGGATATTTAACAAATAGCATTGTAAAATAATATATCCAGTTCATATTCTATACCAAGCTTGCATCGCAATAAACATATTTCCTTTATAGCTATCCCAGATTATCGTCCCGGTTTTTACAAGCATACCGCAATTAAGGATTAGCTCTTATAATTTCACTAAAAATTGTTTTTTAACCTTTAGCTCCTGTTCTAACCTATGTAATAAACATTCCCACTATTTAAAATGAATCAACCAATGGCCTTACTTATTTAATGTATTTGTAAAAATAAGTAACGCCTATTTTATTTTATTTGTACTTCGAGAACTGATTTTGTAGTTAGTTCTCAATCGAGCGTCAAACGAGCAAGACGCATACGCACTACCCTAAACAATCAAAACATTTTGTATATCTTTAAATAAACGCTTTTTATATTTCAATATTGGCTTCCTGTCATTAATTTACACGGAAGTGTGTGAGTTTCTTCTTGGTACGTCCAAGGCAGAAAAAGTATTCACACGAACCCAACAAATTTGGTCCTTCGTGAGCCGGATATCGCGTTCAAAATAAGCGACGCAGTCCGCAATCGTAAACAATTAGATACGCGTTCAAAGTGAAGCAACGCGATCTTCAAATTCAAACAGCCAAATACGCGTCCAAGAAGCGGCACGTTCTGCAACTATACAACTTAAACGTTATACAAAAAACTTCAAATAACAAGCCAGACTATAGCTCTCGATAAAGCAGAGTGGTCTGCATAAATAATTCAAAATTTAATCAAATCAGTGTAGTGCGCATATACAAGCAAATACGTCAAAAATCATAAAAGCAAACTTAAATCGATCTTAATAATAAAGCTAAAAATCTATAATACACAAATCATATTAAACAAATCTGGTGTAAGTGACGAGTGCCTAAAATTGAAGAAACAAAAGGAAAACTAATCAGCATTTCAACATCATACTAGAAGCATTCATCCAACAACATCAAGCTTATAATCTGCAGTCTACGTGCTCATGGAACATCATCAATCGTAAGTTATTTGTTTTTTGAGTCACCACTCTATTTTATTCCCTTTTATCCTATAACCTCAAATCGGTAAATTAAACTACGTAAACATGTCACATATAGACGTCGATGACGCAGACTTATCTAGCGCTCAAGCTAAAAAACGCATTTCTAAACTAGTATCTGAACGTACCGGTCTCTTAAATAATTTAAATCGCTACAAAACATATTTAGAGAAAGAGGAAGAACCGGACCTCATTCAATTAAGCAAGCGCACCGAAGATATAAATAATGATTTTAAATTATTTAATAAAATACAAACATCTCTTGAATTTTTAGACAGTAAAGAACCGAATTCACAGTTAGCAGTGCGCGACGAGTATTTCGAAACTTATTACGAATCTACCAGTAAAGCAGAAACAATATTACGAGAAAAACAGGGTAACTTATTAAATTCAACGGTGTTGCCGCGAGAAAATACGAGCACCGAAAATACAGTAAACCCCGCGATTAAATTACCGCCATTGCATCTTCCTAAATTCAGTGGTGCAACGAATGAAGACTGGACAACATTCGCTGCATCTTTTCGCACATCGGTTCATGATAACACCGCGTTTCGCGACGCACAAAAGCTAATGTATTTGAGAACGTGCTTGACAGGAAAAGCAGCTTCGAAAATAGAATCATTAGAAATCACAGAAATCAATTACGCCGTAGCATGGAACATATTAGAAAAAAATTATTATGATCCCAAGGCTCTTATAACTAAAGGAATTAGATCATTTTTTGAACTGCCTCAATGCTCTAGGGCTACCGAAGAATCTATAGGTAACATTTTAGATGAAGCAACGAAAAACTATAGAGCCTTAGAAGCATTAAACAAGCCCTTTTTAGAATCTTTTCCGATCTATGCCATTGTCTCAAAACTCGACGAACAAACGCGGATAAAATGGTATGAATTCACGCAAAATAAAATTACTCCGAAAATGGACGATATTCTAGAATTTTTACATAATAGAAAAAAAATAATAGCCGATAACGCAAAAGCGGAAAAAAGCAATAAAAACGAAAGCCACGCATCAAATACAGCCTCGCGTTACACATTACGTAATAATACATACAATCGTGAAAGCAATCAAAATCGTACTAGCAAACTGAGTCAACAATCTTATAACTTACAAACGAGACCAGCCTTTTGTAATTTATGCAAAGGCTCCCACTATACACAAGCATGTGAAAAAATCGTGAATGCTAATTTAAAAGAACGCATGGAAATAATTCAAAACGCTAATCTATGCGTAAACTGTTTAAGAACTAATCATTCAGTAGAAGCTTGCAAGGCGAGCAAATGTAAAAAATGCGGCAAGGCGCATCATACTCTTTTACATAAAGACAAGGAATCGACATCTTTTGCAGGTATGAGTGCCGCTGCTCCGTCTCAAGTGCTTCTTTCAACAGCAATAGTGCATTTAATTGATAATGAGGGCAATCCTCACGCGTGTCGCGCATTACTCGATTCAGGTGCTCAATCTAACTTCTTAACGGAACGAGTAGCTGATAAACTTAAAATAAAGCGAAACTCTATCGATATCCCGGTGGTAGGGATAAATCAAATGTCTACAACAATATCTAAATCTGTAAGAATACAATTAAAATCACGCATCAACCGATATGCAACGGAATTAACATTTTTACTTTTACCTCAAATATCAGATCGTTTACCTTCTATACAATTAACTAGAAAATCTTTTAATATTCCATCCAATATAACATTAGCAGATCCCGAATTTTATAAACCTAGTCAAATAGACTTAATTATCGGTTCGGAAATATTTTTCAAGCTTTTATGTGTAGGGCAGATAGAAATAGCTCCTCCTACTGCTATACTACAGAAAACACTTTTAGGGTGGGTTGTAGCAGGTAAGCTCGGTGGCATACCTGCGCCCAAGCAATCGAGTTGTAATTTCTCAATGAATTTACTAGACAAGGAAATTGCCAAGTTTTGGGAGATCGAAGAAGGCCCGAACGAAAAGCAATTATCCATGGAAGAGCAGGCCTGTGAGGCTCACTTTGTGAAAAATGTCGAGCGCAATAAAAATACAGGTACTTACACGGTAAAGCTTCCTTTTAACGATAAAAGGGAACAACTAGGAGAATCTTACAATAGCGCATTTAAACGATTAATATATCTTGAAAGATCGTTAGACAAAAAACCCGAACATAGGGAACAGTATCATGAATTTTTAAAGGAATATTCATTACTTGGACATATGACCGAATGTCCCATAAAAACTGATGAAGGCTTCTACCTGCCTCATCATGCGGTATTTAAACAATCTAGTTTAACAACGAAAACTCGTGTAGTCTTTGATGGCTCAGCAAAAAGCAGCTCAGGCATATCTTTAAACGACACTCTTATGGTTGGCCCGAAAACGCAAGATGACTTAATTTTAATTACCTTACGCTTTCGCATACATCCATATGTATTAACAGCGGACATTGAAAAGATGTATCGTCAGATCAATGTTGCTTCAGAAGATAGAATTTATCAAAAAATTCTCTGGAGAAATTCGAATTCAGACGCAATCAAGGCCTATACTTTAAATACTGTGACATATGGAACTGCTGCTGCATCTTTTTTAGCTACGCGTGCATTAAAGCAACTCGCAATCGACGAATCGAGTAATTATCCGCTTGCAGCGCAAGTCTTACAAAAGGATTTTTATGTGGATGACCTATTAACTGGAACACGTACAATAAGTGAAGCGCAAAAATTAGTAATCGAATTAATTAACATTACAAAGGCAGGAGGATTAAACCTTCGAAAGTGGGCGTCCAATGAGCCTAAGCTTATAAAACATTTAGACAAACAAACAACCGATTCTCATATATGCTTGGACGTCGACGAAACAGTAAAAACATTGGGTATATGCTGGAACGCAAGGCAAGATCAAATACTCTATACCGTAAATATAGATGAAACATCACATAAAATTACAAAACGGACTATTCTCTCGCAAATAGCTCGTTTATTCGACCCTCTCGGATTACTAGGGCCTGTGATTGTACAAGCCAAGTTAATAATGCAAAAATTATGGCAATTACAGCTAGATTGGGACGAATCAGTACCAATCGAATTACAAACGCTTTGGCGTGATTTTCATTCTCAGCTTCCTTTGCTTGGGAGTATAAGATTCGCAAGAAAGGTAGTACTAAATGATTACACGAATCTGCAGATACATGGATTCTGCGACGCGAGTGAACGTGCTTATGGGGCATGTTTATATATCAGAACATTTGATAAAAAGGGTAATATTCACACAAGCCTGCTTTGTTCCAAATCGCGTGTCGCTCCACTAAAGCCTGTTACAATACCACGACTGGAATTGTGCGCAGCAACGTTACTCATAAATCTTATTAAAACTGCAAATCAAGCTTTACATAACACACGCATCAATAGAATAATTCTCTGGACTGATTCGACGATAGTTTTACACTGGATCAAAACTCCACCCAATATCTTAAAAACTTTTGTGGCTAATCGTGTTGCCGAGATACAGAATTTAAAATCTCCCCATGAATGGTTTCATGTGCGATCAGAAGACAATCCTTCTGATGTATTATCACGCGGTGCGATTCCCGCAGAGTTTTACAAAAACAACTATCTATGGTCAAACGGTCCTACGTGGCTCAAGCTACCAGAGAAAGATTGGCCAATAAAGCAATTAGAAAAGATTTCTATACCTGAAGTGCGGTTAACTAACCCAATAAAATGCTTATTGACTCAACAAAATGCCGATGACGAACAACACTTTTATACAAAATATTCATCATTTACTAGATTAATACACATAACCACTTACTGTCTGCGTTTTATAAATAATTGCAATTTTAAGCGCATAAACAAAATCGAAAATTTGAATATATCAAAAAACCTATCGGGTAACGAATTACAAACAGCAACTCGAAGGATAATATTCATCATACAACAAAATGCATTTTCGGCAGATTTAAAACTTCTCAAGAGTAATAAAATCGCAAGCAGTAGGTTACTGCCTTTAAGTCCTTTTCTCGACTCTGAAGGTATTCTACGTGTAGGCGGTCGACTTAAACTCTCCGAGCTGCCCTATTCTCAAAAACATCCAATGCTTTCACCTGCTCGACATCACGTAACAAACTTAATAATCAATCATGAGCACAATAAACTATTACATGCTGGTGCACAAGCAACGCTTAGCGCCATACGACAGAATTTTTGGATCGTTAACGGCCGAAATGTAGTAAAAAACGTGATAAATAAATGCATAAAATGTTTTCGTGTGCAACCAGACATACTTAATTACACAATGGGTGATCTACCAAAGAGTCGTATAACTTATAAAAGACCTTTTCTACAATCAGGGGTAGATTTTTGCGGCCCATTTTTCATAAAAGAAAAGCGGCATAGAAATCGAAATAAAGTAAAGATTTACATTGCTATATTTGTATGCTTCGCAACTAAAGCCGTGCATATAGAAATAGTAGAAGACCTTACGTCTGAAGCATTTCTAGCTTGCTTAAAAAGATTTATTTCACGCAGAGGCAAACCATCGGACATGTATTCTGATAATGCGAAAAATTTTGTAGGAGTAAAACACGAATTAGATCGATTGAACGAATTTTTATTAACGTCTAAAAGCGATATAGAGCGTAATTTAGCAAGCGATAACATTAAATGGCACTTTATACCACCTCGCTCGCCCCACTTCGGCGGACTGTGGGAAGCTGCTGTAAAATCATTTAAACGACATATGCTTCGTGTAGTAGGCGACACCTTACTTACTTATGAGGTGCTTCATACTCTTATTACCGAAATTGAGGCAATCCTTAATTCTCGACCTTTGTGTCCTTTATCATCTGACCCTAACGATTTCCTAGCTCTTACTCCTTTTCATTTCCTTATTGGTGACTCTTTAACAAATATACCAGAAAACGATTACTGTGATATACCAGCTGGTCGCTTGTCATCATGGCAACATGCTCAACAACTTAGGCAGCATTTTTGGAAAAGATGGAAAAGAGAATATCTACATGAACAAACTGTACGCGCAAAATGGCACACGAATTCTCGGGATTAATTCTCCATCTTTATTTTGCTTACACCCTTTTTTATTTGGGTCAATTGTTGTATTTTCAAGGAAAAAATTGAATATTGCCTTTTTGATTAAAACAAATTTTTCGTTCCTTTTTCTTAAATATTGATGAAGGGGAGCTGAAGAGTCTCTATTTGATTTTGTTCTCAAATTAGGCGCTTTAGAATTTTTAAAAGAAGAAAAACATTTGTATTTTTTTAAAATTTTACCAGATATAATCCTCGCAATGCTTTGTTTGTGTTTAAAACATTTCTCCTTGACGTAATTTGCGCGAATTTATTTCTGCAAAGCTTCATCTTTAATCTAAAAGATGATGCAGTTAAAAATAATAAGTATTTACAATTAAATATCATTTCTATAAATAATTTTTATAAAGACTAGTTACCAATTTTTTTCGTATAACGCTATGATTCTTCGTCGGCTCTGACAAAAGATGATCAACATGCGATGTAATTGGATCGGTTTTTTTCTACTTGTGCCAATTTGAGTCTTTGTACTCTCTTGGTCATACAATTTAGAGCTTTTTTTAAAGTAGAGTTTTGATTTTTGAGTACAACATTTTCTCGATAACACCTACGTCGATCTTTCAAAGCCCTTTTATCAGCAGCGAGCTTTTGTTTGGAAAGTGGTTGTTCATTTTCAGTTGAATTTGATTGCTGTTTCTTCATTGCACGATATTGTCTTTTTCGATCGCGCTCATACTTTCTTTTTGCACGTTTAGCTCTTTCCGTTAAGTCTGCAATAGTTTTAATTTTCCCCTCACTTTTCCTTTTATAATATCTTTTTCTCTTATTGCTGCAATAGTTTTCATATTCAACGGGATCTTCTCTCACTTTTTGTCTTTACACTTTTTTAAACGTGTTAAATCACGTTTTTTTCTAAACGAATTTTTTTATTTTCGATCATTTCATTCTAAAAATTTAGTTGAAATAAAAATAAAATGATTTCATTGAGTAGCCTACATAAAAAAGGTTATGTTATACATACTCGCTTAGCTTTTACAACTATCTTTTTCGCTCTTTGAATTCTTATTGCTCGATCCTTTTTTTTTCATCGACTATTTTTTTTTTCATTCGCTAACATTAATCGCGTTGATTTTCTTGATGACATTTAAATTATATGTTCACGGAAGGGACAGACACGGAGGGGACAAATCGCACTTTTACATGATTCAATAATAATCTAGAAGTCGAAATTTTTTCGCCGAATACCATCACATGTATTCTATCAAAACAAACTTTTTTATGCCTCAAGTGAAAAAAAAATTTTTTTATTACTCTTGTATTCGACGGTAACGGAAGGGACATGTTATTTTATTATTTAAATTTGTTTGTGCAATTGTTTTTACAGCAAAGCTTAAATTAAGAATTTAAATATTTGACCGTTAAAAATCGAATACTTTAGTCACGAAAAATGACGGTCATGGAGTAAGAGACGTTAGAATGACTCGGAAGGCGTCAAAAGGCGCCATATTCGAAATAATTTAAAATTTTATAAAAATTATGGACGCGTTTATAATTTATATAATGATTTTTAAAAAATATACAAAAAATAACAATGGTGTAAAAATAGCATATTTTAGATGTATAAAACAGGGTTTATATGTGAAAATAAAATTAGATAGTCATAAAAATGCGTAATGTATGAAAAAAGAATTGATTTTGAGTTTAGGACATGACACGGAGGGGACATTTTGCATGATTATTTCACTGTCAAATGTAATAAGCACCAATAAATAACAATTTTACAATGAAAGAGAGGAGAATGTTGCTGTATAAAAGCAACTAAATTCTTATTTTAAAATTTTTTTGCGATTTCTAGGTGCTGTGACCCTAGGACACGTAAAATGCATATTTCGGAAGAATGAACCATATATATATATATATATATATATATATATATAATCATGCAAACTCTTAAGTCATATTTGATTATATAAGTTTATATATGATTATGTATGATTATCATATATGATGATATTTTTATATAATCATATATGATAATAATCATATATGATTATATAAAAATACTTTTTTTAACGGCTAACTTTATATTTCAATAGTTTGATACACTTAAATTTATAAATTCTAAGCGCATTTTATACGCCTTAAAATTTTTACGTAATTTATTGAAATATTTAAAGTTTTAATATAAAAATTAAATGAATATATTTTCTTTGTTATTTTTAGCCATGATTCTTATAAAAAATAACTTGGTCGATTGCGAAATACAATTATTTGTTAGATTAACCCTTTAGCGCAAAGTGTAGCCAATATGTAACATTAAAGTTTTTGGTTTTTTCTAATTTTTCATATGATGTAAGCAAAATATTAAATACGTTAACCAGATCAAAATCGACTTTTTTCGACCTCGTAATGGGGTCTAAAACAGTTTTGATGCATTAACAACCGAGAAAATAAAAAAAAAAAGAAAAGATCAGTCTGTTATTTTTTCATGAGAGTTAAATATAATATCTCAATTAAAATTTAATAAGTTTAAACAATTGTTATCAAGTTTTTTTGAATTAATTAAAGGTCTTATTGTAATGACAGTGGTCTTATTTTGAAATAATTTTTTTCGATATATCATTTTATCCCAAACAGTTTTATCATATCCCTAGGACAGTTTTATCACCAAATGTGCTGCAATGAAAAGTATCGAAAAAATAACTGGAAAGTCTAATGTTTTTTGAGAAGTTAGTATGTAGGCGGGAAATTCAAGTTAAAAAAAACCGATGTGGCAGTCTTTGGGACTGGCCGATAGAAGTGAAACTTCTTTACGAAATCATACAACTCACAAATGTTTATTTAAGTTCTATGGTTCTATCACTGTTTTATTTAATTTTAAAATAATTTTTAAACTAAATAATTATAAAATTAAATAAAACTAAATTAAAATCATTTAATTTATTTAAGGAATTAATTTTTTTTTAATTTTAAATGAGATAGTGTATAAAATTTTCGTTAATATTTATTTTACAAAAATACAATTTAAAAAATGTAGGGAAGAGATGGGTTCACCATAAAACATTATAGAGAAAGAAAGAAAAAGAGAAAATGCGTGCTATTGCTTTCTTTATTTATTCAGATCAGATTCAGATATTTATATTGTATATATAGTATGCATGTATACATATACTATATCTGTGCGTTTGACATCAAGTCTGTCTCGCGAATGTTTCTTTATACATATTTAGTACCTTGATTTGCATATAGGAGGCGCGGACGCTCCTCCTATATATATATATATATATATATATATATATATATATACACTTCCGTTTCATTAGTTCCTGCATGTACCGTTATGAAATCAATTCACTCCCGTATAATTTTTTTTATACATTTCGTATGGGAAGTGTATATAGTCGGTAAAGAAGTTTCACTTCAAAATTAATTAATTTGTGAAAATTAAGATATTTTTATGTTTATCTATCTATGATTATGTTTTATTACTATATAAAATTATTTCAACAATAAATTAATAAGTTACTTCAAAATTATAGAGATTTCTTAATTTTTTTTCTCGATATCTTCTATGTGTATGATGCGTGCGAATGTCTTCATAATGATATATTCGTGCCATGTGTAATATGTTATTATCAAATTTCAATTAATAATTGTATTGAATGGAATTTTAAACAATAATTATTAAGAAATTAAAAAAAATTTAATTGTAGTTAAATGTAATTGAACAATTATTGATAATAATCTATATATATTAAGTTATAGATTGAATAATTAATATTACATCATTAATTCTATTGATTAATGTTGATTAATTGATTCGATGATATTCTTTTAATAATTATAAATTCATATTTTTAATGAATATTAATTAATTTTCTTTATAAATATTATGAATTAATATTATTAATTAAAATAAATTATTTTTTCAATAAAAATATTTATTTTCATTCTAAAATGTATATAAATATATATATATATTGTTATGTGGGATTTAATTGATATGCACTCCTATGGGGAGTGTGAGGATGCAAATAATTACAGAGAGAATTAGTAATAAGTGACTGATATTTATTATAAAGCAAATACAGTATGAGAGAGAGACTAGATACGACTTTGTTCTAGCGTGTCCGGCGATGGTCTCACACTCGTTGTCGTCTAGAACGACGATATAAGTTGCCCGCGACGAAGTGCCGAATCAGCACTTCGCGCACCGTGCAACTCTTGGTCCGGAAAGTCGGAGTCGCGTTTCTCTGAGTTTCTACATTATTTTATGCTTTATACTTTAATATATGGCTGATTCCATTCAGATTCATGCAGGCCGTTACTGATCGAATTTTTTTTTTTCTTATAAGTAATAAAAATACCTTCTATTATGTATATGAAGATAAAATTTACCTCATAGAACGCTCAAAAATTTTTTTTTTTTTACTACAGCAATTTTAGTGTTGGATGTAAAAACGAAAATTCAAAAATTGAAAATGAACCTCTACTTTTAAATGACTATAGCTCCGTCAATTATAAATCTTTTTGGACGCTTTTTTAACGAAAGTGTGCGAAATTTGGTCTAGTTTTAAATGCAATCTCGATTTTTGTAATACAATTTGATCTCGCTGAGTTATTTACGAAAAACCGAAAAAAGCGATTTTTTTCAAACACGATTTTCTCAAAAACTATATTTATTTTTTTTTTTGAAATTTTTATATGATTTTATACATAAAAAATACTAACTTTTAGGGTAGGTGAGAATATGCGATTTTGCCTTATTTTTTTTAAACAGATTTTTAAACGTTTTTTTTATATTTTCGATTTTAAAACATTGATACCATGGCGCATCGTACTATTTTTCCAACTTTACGTGTTCTTACAACTATTTTTATGCTTTTATTTATTAATATATCAAAAATATCAACAATAATCTTTAAAATAAACCCCGGATCGAATATTTTGATCAATTAGAACAAAAGTTATGATGATTTAAAGTTAAAAAAAAAATGCTGAAACTTTAAATAAATATATTTACTTTGAATTTTGAATTTTGAATTTTGAATTTGAATTTCAAATTTTGAAAAGGTGAATTTTTTAAATACTAAAATATATTATTTGGTCATTCCCAATGAACAAATAATATGCGATCCAATTAAGAAATGAACACTAATGAATTGAGAACTAATGTGAATAAAAAAATCTGAATTTGAATAAAACCTTTCAATTTACTTCTTGCCACTCATGTCTCGAAGTTTTGGCAGTGTAGATTTGGTTTCGTTTACTTTTTCTACAGTGAATCTTTTGAATACCTTTAATTTCTTTTGCATTTCCTAACTATTCCATTTTTTTTGTCTGTCGAAAAACTTCTAACTCATCCTTGCGGATAACAAGAATGTTAATCGACGGAGTATATTTTGATACGTGAGTGGCGAAATTTTCAGCGTTTCTAATAAAATCTGCATTCTTCTTGAACAGATTATGCGTGGTAGCATAATGTATAACTAAACCACCAATACCATCACAAGCGCCTTTGCCATGAACTGTTGCAGAAAAAAGCCATTTTCTGTTTACTTTTGAGTTTTGAAACTCATAGAATTGATATCTATTTTTAAAATGACTGGCAGCTCCATCAGAAATGGTTATGATTTCATCAAGATCTTGCGCAATATGTTTTTGTTTTAAGTTGTCGATAATTAAATTTATAGTCATTAGGGCATGAGACGAATCATGTTTAATATCGTCAGAGACGGTGACATAACTGACTGTCTTATCATTTCCAAAATAGCATACTGACGTAAATATTGATATTTGGTTTTTACTCTAATGATAGCTTTGAATTTCATTTTGAAGCAGAACTGTCCAATTTTCTGCAAAATCGACATGAATAACTAATTGGAAGTCATTATTTTTCGCTAAAAGTTTAACCTCTTTAATTCCTATACGTTGAATTTCTTTGACCAATTTATGAGCTCTTACAGTGAGAGCACGCTCTCTTAACTCTATTAAGAAACTTTCAATTGTGCTAGTTTTATTCAGTAAATTTGATTTTTCTGAATAAAATCTGCAATGTCATGTTTATTCTCTTTTTTATAATTATTCAAAGCATCTGTAAATATCATATTTATTTAAAGTTTCAGCATTTTTTTTTAAACTTTAAATCATCATAACTTTTGTTCTAATTGATCAAAATATTCGATCCGGGGTTTATTTTAAAGATTATTGTTGATATTTTTGATATATTAATAAATAAAAGCATAAAAATAGTTGTAAGAACACGTAAAGTTGGAAAAATAGTACGATGCGCCATGGTATTAATGTTTTAAAATCGAAAATATAAAAAAAACGTTTAAAAATCTGTTTAAAAAAAATAAGGCAAAATCGCATATTCTCACCTACCCTAAAAGTTAGTATTTTTTATGTATAAAATCATATAAAAATTTCAAAAAAAAAAATAAATATAGTTTTTGAGAAAATCGTGTTTGAAAAAAATCGCTTTTTTCGGTTTTTCGTAAATAACTCAGCGAGATCAAATTGTATTACAAAAATCGAGATCGCATTTAAAACTAGACCAAATTTCGCACACTTTCGTTAAAAGAACGTCCAAAAAGGTTAACAATTGACGGAGCTATAGTCATTTAAAAGTAGAGGTTCATTTTCAATTTTTGAATTTTCGTTTTTACATCCAACACTAAAACTGCTGTAGTAAAAAAAAAAAAAATTTTGAGCGTTCTATGAGGTAAATTTCATCTTTATATACATAATAGAAGGTATTTTTATTACTTATAAGAAAAAAAAAAATTCGATCAGTGACGGCCTGCATGAATCTGAATGGAATCAGCCATATGTACAATATAATGTACGTAGCAATATATATATATATATATATATATATATGTGTGTGTGTGTGTGTGTGTGTGTGTGTGTGTGTGTGTGTGTGTGTGTGTGTGTGTGTGTGTGTGTGTGTGTGTGTGTGTGTATGTGTGTGTGTGTGTGTGTAAATTACATTAAAATATATATAAATAATCTATAAAAAAATTAAATTAAAATATATATTTATAAATAACTTATATATATATAATCATATAAATAATGCGAACATAAATACAAAAGTTTAAGGTCATTCTTATAATACATCGATAAACAAATTTATCTTGTGCTTTGATAAAAAAGAAGACATAAAAATAATATTTATCCAGGTGTTTTCAACCGTTTATCGATTTACTTCATGATTGCTTTATAGCTTGAAATAAAAATTATCAGATTTTCCTATGATGGCTACTAACCATCCGACAAAAGTTACTATATTCGGTGATAAAATACTCGTTAAATACATCTATCGCGTCTATCCATACATTTTATCGAGGTGATAAAACGATTTATCGAAAAAAATTATTTCAGAATAAGGACCCAGATTTTAATAATCAATTTGAAAAAAAAGAATTACAGCAATTAATTTTTAAAAATTTTAATAAACTCTAAATATTGTATTTTCGACAAGTTAAAAATAGATTCTAACAATTCACATAGAAAAGATGAATGATACCAGAGATTCTTAAAGAAGAATCAAAACTAAGATTTTATCCAACTTGTGAGAAAGTATAAGCAAAATCAAAGGATTTCGTTAATAGATTTTTTACTTTAGGCCACTAAAAATTCATATGAGCCACGAAGAATTGTTGTTCTGACTTACTTGCCGTCGTGTTATTCATCAGCAATTCTTTACTACCGGTTGTCGCTCGAACGGTTTGTCGTACAAGTATATAAGGGCGTCCTATATACGCATGTCCATCAATTTATCCTGCACTTTTGTCGCTAAAAGACGACGAAAACCTTTGAGACATCTGCCTTATCTCTGTGTGCCTTTTTCTTGTCATTCAAGATTTTTTTCTTTTTATTTTCTTCTTTCTTCAGTTCAAAGGATTTAAAAAATTTTAAAGCATATATTTGTATGCAATAATATATAGGAAAAAAAATTTCTTACTATAAGATAAAATTTTACACGAAAATATTTTAAAAAATAATTATAAAATACTTACAAGGAAAAGCCATGACATTTGGGTCTTGGATTTTCTCCTGACTTCGAGATATTTTTTCTTATATAAAATTATGAAAAAAGCCTTAGTCCTACGGTGACACTCTCGATTTTTGCCGAATTATAAGCAGTTTTGTCTAAATTTTAAAAAATTTACATCTTTTTTATAGTTTTACATTTTTTGAAGTACTTACTTTAGAAAGTTCTTATTAATTACATATTAAAGTTGAGATTAAAACCTTTCGATTGAAAAAAAAACGTGTTCAAAAAGCTGAAATTGTTCAAAAGTTATAAGGGAATAAAAATAGTGCAAATATTTAGATAAAAATATGCATAGAAAATGGATGCTGAATTTTAATCTAATTTTTTTATGGATACAACTAAAAAATTCTTCTGATGATTCCTTTATTTAAGTTTTTTTAAGTTTCGAATAATAAAAACTTGAAGTATTGGATTTGTTTGTATCAACATAATTAAATATTTATTCAATATCATACATTGATATTATAACCCTAGGGGAAAAAATAAATGAAGACAATTGCGTAAATCTGAATATATCTGAATAAAACAGGATAAAATAGAAGAAAAGTGGTCGGATCCAGATTTAAGACAACAGTTATTTATAGTTTTCTTCTGTTATTAACAGTTTTCTTTAGTCATCAACAGTTGTGTACATCAAGAAGCGCGGTAATTTTCGAAAGAAAATTAATGTATGTGCTACTCATATCGCGACTCTTAAAAAATCTGACCTCATTGAGTATCGGTTGATTGTTGGCCACAAAAGTGATTGACCATCCATCGGTAGTCGAAGTGTTCGGTATGGTGGGTCTGACAGTCTAGCCTGATGTAATGTGTTAAACGGGTACCGGGCTGGACTCCTTCGACTTCACCATATAAAAAAGGTTAATCATATAGAGGACAATATCCTTTATATATTAATCTTTTTTTTTTAATTAAAAAAAAAACAGTTGTGTTCATCAAATATATTTCAAAAAGATAGAATAATTATTTTTCTTACGGAGAAAAATTTTCTTCAGTTTACTTCAGTTATAAACAGTTGTATTCATTGAATATACCGTTTTATTAATCAAAAAGTAATCAATAAACAGTTTTATACAGATATCAATAATTATTTTTCAGCTATCAATAAATGTAACTTTTGAAAACTGAAGAAAACTGTAAATAACTGTTGTCTTAAGTTTCAATCTGATCACTTTTCAACAGTTAATAACTATATTCTTCAGTTTTATTCAGATATCTACATATTTTTTTCCACTAGGGAAAGTATTACATTTTAAGGGAAGGCAAAAGTGAAGACATAAATAAAGTAAGACGTGTTTTTACACAAAAAAATTTCGTCTTTTATTCTTAATTTTTGACTCATAGCACCTACAACATAATCCATGCGTCATGCTGCTCAAAATCATCTAGAAAATTTTACAAACAGCAGTTAAAATGGAACTAGTCCCACAGTTTTTAATATTTCGTGCTGAAAATTTTTTTATAGATTCCTTAGATGATTTTAAACAATATTACGCATGGATTATGTTATAGGTGCTATGGATAAAATATTAAAAAACTTAATTTTTTTGTGTATAGACACGATTTTACTTGTATTTCTCCTTAAGGTACCACTGTGAAAAAAAATTTGTAATTTTAACACACATAAATGTTACAGACACAAGTTTTTTTTGTGTTAGAATTTACAAATAATTTTTTTGTACTCTTAGAAGTTAAAATTGTAACACAAAAATTCATACACGGAGAAAAATAGTGTAACAACTTTAATTATAGATAGTACAAAAAATTAATATATTTTATAATAGAGCCAGAACATTTATGAATTATGGAGAGTTTTATTATATTTACAACAAATATTATTATAAGATACGATAAGGATGGCAACATCATTTAAGAAATAAAACTATATCTTATTAGAAAAATTGCTACGTTACATAGTAAAAATTATACTATAGTAAAATTTGATATGACAAAGTAAAAATATTTGATATACTATATTAAAATTAATGCTATAAAAATAAGAAATTTTATCATGCATTTAATAAATTTTACTTTGTCAAATAATAATGTCGAGTCGATGATCTGTAAATTTAATCATAACCTCCAAATTTTTTACCAAAACCAGTAGTTCTCTAATATATGTAGTCCATTCGAAATTTCATGAGTAACATGTCATGATGGCGCAGTCGGTAACGTTCATGAGAAGTTGCTGTTGAGCGTTATTGGCGATCGAACGTGTCCATGTCGCTCTCACCAAAAACCGCAAATAATAGCACCGATCTGTTCTTGTACGCTATTAATTATCAAAGTGTTATATATTATTGAAAGTTTGATAAAGACTCACAAGGAGAGTGTCAGGGAATCGAGACGCAGATTTTTCTCAAATTTCGGGAGATGATTTTGGATGTAAAAACATGAAAAATGCCAAGTTACTAGACTCGAACGTTCAATATTTCTCTACACTGAAAAGACGTAGGGACCGCTACAGTCACCCACCTGACCGTAGTTACGCCGAATCCTACAGCCTGTATAGTTTGTGAAATCGGGACCGTAGCGGCGCCGGCCCGCGCCTTGAGAGCGCCGCAAACGACCTCTTGCGGCGCTAGTTACCGCGTCTATCACACGGCTTATTAGGAGCTGCTACAAAACGGGACCACTCAAGCGCTGGTCTTGCTCCGTAATGGATTGAAAGAGGGAGCGCCGTTACGGATATACCAGTGTGGCGGGAAGAGCACCGATGTCTTTTCAGTGTAGTTACAGACACCCATATGAAAATGATTTTTGTGAGAAATTGTGTAAAATTGTGAATAATTGTTAAAAGCTGTAATAAACTACTAGAATGGAGATATTAATAAGAATTAATAACAGTAAAAAACAGTTAATAACAGCTGATAATAGTTATGAACGTTAAATAACAATTACTAACTGAAAATAATGATTATTAATAGTTATTTATAGTTATTCACATCTATACACATTTATACACATTTATTAACAGTTATTCACATTTTCCAAAATTTTAGACTTGTTGGATAATTTATTATTATTTATACTTTATATTTATTTGCGATTAGTTACAGTGGGTTATAGTTATTAACACTTTCTTACAGATATTTACAGTTTTTTACATTTACAAACTTTTCACATACACAGTGGAAAAATATTTGTAATTTTAACATACATAAGTGTTATAGATAAAACACAAATTTTTTTTGTGTTAAAATTTACAAATTTTTTTTGTGTAATTTTCGAAGTTAAAATATTGACGTAAAAATTCATAAATGATAAAAAATTTTGAATGATAAAATTTTTAAATATCACAAATTTATTTGTATTAAAATATAATGATTGAAATGATGATTAGATATTAAATAATGATTTTCTCGTATTTCTTTCTGTTAATATATTTAAAAAAGAGACAGAGATAAAGAAATATAAGAAAACAGATAAAATGATGGATGTTGGCGTGGATCAATAAAATCATAAACAAACTAAACTCATTTGACAATATTACATTGTCGTTTAAAGGCGAACGTAAACGAATGATTACGAAATGAGCCGATCATTTCTGAATATGAACAAGAATGTAAAGAATCAAGTACCCAGTTAAAAGGTTGTAGTGATTAAATATGTAGACATCTGGGCAAAAGAAAAAACAATGAAAACACTAGAGCTGTTATATGTGTTTATTGTAGCTACGTTTCATGGTCGTACAACCACCTCTTCAGGCTAAAAATAATACATTATAATTAACAATCATATGCAATATGAAAAACACATGCACTTATAGACAACTCAAAAACAATCTCATAAAAAATTATACAAGTTATAAACAAATTTCTTATTTTCCTCTTTTTAAAAAAACTAAAATGCTTGTACTAATTATTAAAATTTTTCTTTTAAATCACAATATAAACAATGAGATTAAAATTGAAATAAACTATCAAAGACAAATAAGGTATATATATATAAACATAGAGTACAAAAGAAGGACTACAAGTTCCTACATACCTAAAACAGTAATATGCGTCACAAAACAAAATTCTAATTTGTATAAAATATATAGATTATTTATTAATCATTAATATACTAATACAAATTTTCAATTGTCTTTAAACAAACTTATAAGTAAATTTAGTCAATATGCAAGATCTTTTATACCTCAAAAAGACAACATTAAAAATATTGTGAACAGACAGCAAAAAGTAAGTCGCAAAAAACATACGACACAAATGCCAAACATACACAGGCAGGTTCTACAATTGCACAGCATGTCAATAAGAGACACTAAACCTACGTCGAGTGTCAAGCAGTATCAATGTACGCGCAGGGAACAGAGTCAGAGCAACAAGGTGTTCCACACCGAAAACGTGTGTACAAAAGAGAGACAAACCACGTAACAAAAGTCACAATCATTTAAACAAAGTATACAAATAACTATAAGATCTACTGAGCTGATAAGTATCTAGTTGTAAATTAATAGATCTACTCTTGAAGTTGATGTACAGTGCCTCCGATACTCTACGTTTTTTATAACTCCTTTCGGAATCTAGAATTCTGACTCCGTCCCAATCAAAAAAGTGGTTGCGATTGTTAAGCATATGCAATGAAACCACGGAATTCTTGTTCTTACAGGTCTGATGCTCAATTATACGGTCCTTTAACTGTCGTTTTGTCTCCCCAACATACGTATCACTACAGGTGGAACATTGAAAGGAGTAAACAGAATGTGTCTTTTGGAATTTATTCAAAGAGTTTTTACCTAAAACAATGATATTATTTAATTTATTGTTTATTGAAGGTACTGTAGAAATATGAAAACTTTGGAAGAGACGTTTGAATGCGTAATAAAATTGAGAGTTTAAGAAAGGTACAGAAATGGTATGTATAGATGAAGTAATGGAATTTGGTGCATGTGAAACATGGTTGTTATGTTTAAATAAACGGTTCTTAATATGTTTAGCACAAAATTTAGGAGGGTAATCATTAAGATATAGAAGTTTTTCAACAATTCTCAAATTCTCCGTATGGAACTGTGGATGGGATAATAATATTGCACGGTCGGTAAGGTTGTGAACTATGTTAATTTTTAAATTAATAGGATGATTGGGAGTAAAGTTTAAAATTCTACCAGAACTTGTAGATTTTCTATACCAATTATAAATAAGATTGCCATGAACAACTGTAAAATTCACATCTAGGAAACTCAAACCATCATTGCTCTGAATTTTGTGCGTGAAAATTAATCTTTTGTGATAACTATTGAAAATGTTCAAAATATTTGTTATGGCAGACTCATGTACACAAATGAATGTGTCATCGACATAGCGATAATAAAATAAGCAAGAAGTTTGATGTTGATTTTTCAATAGATTTAGACAAAATTGTTGTAAGTCGGCCATAACGATATCAGCAAAAAGGGGGGATATGGGAGATCCCATAGGAGTACCAAAAATCTGTCGATAAAATTTCTTATTGAAAGAAAAGAATGAGTTATTAAATAAGATTTTAGTAATCTCTATGATGTAATTAAAAGGGATCTTAGAATGTAATCTAATATTATTAATTCGGCTTTCCAAGCTTTGAATGACTAATTCGTAAGGAATGTTAGTAAACAGAGACGTAACGTCAAGGGACAAAAGTTTGTAACCATCCGGAATTTTTAGGTCTTTAACTCTTTCAATCGACTCAAAACTGTTTTTAACAGTAGATACAGGTGGATCAATACAATTTTTAAGGTCATCGTATAGAAATTTAGCAAGAAAATGTATAGGTGAGTTAACAGTTGAAATGATAGGTCGGAAAGGTATATTAATCTTGTGTATCTTTGGAAGGCCATAACATCTAGGCAAGTTAAAGTCCGTAAAAGTAAGTTCATTATTATGATACAATCTGCCGAGACAACCATCAGAATTCAACTGTTTAAGAACACCAGAAACCACCCTATGCATCCTGCCAAGAGGACAACGTTGAACACTCTCATAGGTGTCAGTGTCAGAAAGTAATCTCTCAATTTTTTCCACATAAAAAGCTTTCTTTATACAAACAGTAGTGCTACTCTTGTCAGCATTAACAAACATAATGTCACTATTACTCTCACAAAATCCCAATGTTTTTTTGTATTTTATATTGAAAATTTTTTCATTATAAGTCTGTTGTCTTTTATTCTTAAAATATTTTTTAATAACATTAATCATCGAATATCTTAATTTATCTTTGTTAAGATCTATCATATATAAATCAATAAGGTTAAACTCGACATTTTTAACAAGTTGAACAATGTTATTCTTATCAATATTGACCTTAGTTCTATTAAATTTTTCACCCAATGAAACAATGTCAGCAACATCTTGTGGAATTTCTATATCTGTTAAATTTAAAAGAAATTTCTTATTAAGGTTATCATCAACAAAATCATGAACATTATGAGTATTATTGTCATTAGAATTTTCAGAATCAGTAGGTTGAATTTCTAAATTAGAGGTATCAGTGACAATATTACATTGCAAACGATCAACCAAAAAATTACAAATAATGTTAACTTGTTTTTAAATTTAGTTTTTGAGTAAAAGTAAATTGCAAATAATTTATATACTCATCAAGACATTGCAAAACACTATATTCATCTAGGTAATCATTTATCTCTAAATTCAAATTGTAAATTAAATCATTAAGAAGGGACAGAACTATCTGTCTCTGTCTAATAGCGTTTTTCATTATTTATATAAACACTATCCTTTATAACAAGAAAAAAATAGCAGCCCCCGCTAGATATTAGTATAATTAGTAAATTTTGTAATAACAAACAAATTTTTTTACTGCGTAGTTTTTGAATAATTAAAGACCTACCCAAAAAAGATAGATTATATTCTGGATTGCTAGTAGGTCTCTAATTAGTCAAAAACTATGCGGTAAAAAGTTTGATTTTTATTACAAAATTTACTTATTATACTAATATCTAGCGGGGGCTGCTATTTTTTTCTTGTTATACCGGATAGTGTTTATATAAATGATGAAAAACGCTATTAGACAAAGACAGATAGTTCGGCCCCTTCTTAATGTACTTTAAGTGTGAGTGTATATCATCAATCTCATATTTCAACACTCTAAATTTCATATTATCCAAAAAATTATTAAAGTTAGATCTTAAGTTATAACTATAAAAATGTAAGTTATAGATATTCTTAAATCTATGGTTAATGTGCTTAGGGTGTACACCATAGAACTTGCTATAATTTCTGAATATGAGTATACTATAGAAATAGAGCCGATTAGTGGCTCAGTCGGAAGAGCGTTGGATTCATAATCTCGGGGTTCTGAGTTCGAATCCCGCTCTCGGCAACCGATTGATTGAAGCACCACTGTACGTTACATGTGCTTTGTTCACAAATTACACAAAATTTTTTACTGTGTATATATAAAAAAAATCGATTATACGTGTGAAAATTTTTGAAAATGTGAAAAAGTGTTAATAACTGTTAATAAATGTGAAAAATTGCGAATATTTATAAATAACTATAAATTACAGTAAATTATTATTATCTACAGTTAATCATTATTATTATCTATTCGTAACAATTATTAACTGTTATCAACTGTTATTTACTGTTATTAATGTCTCAATTTTAGTAGTTTATTATAGTTATTAACAATTATTCACATTTTTCCACATTTATACACAGTCATTAATAGTTATTCACAGAAATTATTTCCATATGGGCAATTAAAGAAAATCATTATAAAAGTTACTAGATTTTCAAACGCTTATAGTTCTTCAGTATTAATATAGCTAGAAGTTTAAAACTTTTTTTTTAAATGAAAGCTGAGTTAAAATCCTTTTGAAATAGTAGTTTCAGCATATAAAAATATTATTTTTTACCAAAATTATGAAGCAATGAAAATTTCTCTTCATAGTATTAACTAATAATTAATGCTAAAATTTGGTATAATTTTCATTGCTTTATTATTCTGGAAAAAAATAATATTTTTATATGCTGTAACTACTATTTCGAAAGGATTTTAACTCAGTTTTCATTTTAAAAAAATTTTAAGCTTCTAGCTATTAATACTGATGAACTATAAGCGTTTGAACATCTAGTATCTTTTATAGTGATTTTTAAATTATCTATAACTAAGGAAATATTGAGCGTAAGCGAAAGTCTAGTAACTTAGTTTTTTTCATGTTTTTACATCCAAAATAATCCCCCAAAATTTGAGCAAAATCTGCGTCCCAATACCCTGACATTCTCCTTGTCAACGCTGTGAACATTTTTATGTCATTGAATCTCAATGCATACATGAAAGTTGTTATCCTTCCAATAAATTCCGACATATGCAATAATATCGCAAAATAGTAGGGGAGGTGGTTTGCGGAAGCCAAAGTCCAAACTTAATAACTGAAACTAACCTAACCTTACTTTTAATAATAACACTCAAAAAGAATTAAATAATCAGATAATTTAATAGTAAAGAACAAAGATAACACATGCATTAAATTTAATAATAATAAGTGATAAATAAATTATAATATTAATAAACTTAGAAAAGAAACAAAGCTAAACCTAACTCAAACTTAAATGACAAACGACGGGGTGGAAGCAAGATGGGTGCTGTGGAAACTGGTAAATAATTATTATCAATTATTATCTTTAAGAATATTCTTTTGAGGATTTATTCGAAAATTAATCAAAAAATTAACGGCTTAAGGCCTACAATAATTATTACAACGCCGGCAGTTATTAAGAAAGACAAAATAAATAAACTAATTAATTTTTATTAAACAAAATAAATAAATCACTTTTTATTAATAAAACAAGCTGGTAATTTGTACCGTAAAGAAATGAACGTAAAAAGTCTTTAGTACTCTTCGCTGCCGGTAGGTGGCGCGTGGTGTTTAGAAGCCATCTGTAATAAAGCAAATACGAAGACAAACAAAAATTAATAATCATAAATAACTAGTTATCTACACTAATAAATAGTTAACTGCGATGGATAACGGCAAAGACTACCGTACCAACGGTAGGTATAACGCGACCTATACGGACGATGCGGAGATTTGGTGGCTGGAAGGTGAAAAGGATGTCGTGTAAAGTATACCTCCTAATACACAACATTAAAGAGAGTCTGTACAAAGTATACTCCTAGTATACAGTCGGTTAATTAATCTGCCATACGGCCAACTATAGAGGTTGTAAATACCTTAGATACGTGCAGGATTCTATCAATGCTGCAAAAGCTGTAATCATTAGCAACCCACAACAACACAAGAAAGTTCAACCTAACCTTACGTATGCAGCTGTCATACATACACAAGGTAATAACGAACTAGCATTAAACTTGCTACCGCATCCAATCAACACTGTATCAATGGGCACGAACTACTACCAACACATCAAATAATAAAGTCAATCGAATCGCTTCTTACTAACTTTAAGTCTGAAATAATTAAGGAGGTACCTTCGTCCACCACTCGAGTCAAATTTTCAATATGCTCATTTAATTAAAAGTTACTAGATATCTCCCCTCCCCAAGAATGTGCTTAGCGATCATATGTTTTGTATGGTGATATATTTTAATATATATAAACTATTTAATAAATGTAATAAAGCATCAATATAAAAAAAAGAAATAATTTTTATTCAAAACTGAATAATTAAAATTAATTAAAGAGCTAAGATCATCATCTTTACTGTTCAAATAATTTACATGCTCTTTTTACGAAATTTGAAAATTTGAGGTTATGGTGTGTTTTTGCCGCCATCCGATATGCACGATAAAAGTAACTAGATTCGTACGTAAATAAATAATTTATTCATTTATATTTTCGCGTAAAAGTAATCAAAGTTTCTGAAAATTATTTTATAAGTTGCCAATAAAATTATGTTAATCCTCAAAAAATTTGATTTTATTCTGTTTTGTAAATTTCAATATCAATTACAATATTAATGTTTCCCCATAAGAACCAATGTTATATAATTATTCTAATTTCTCATTAACGAGATAACAAATCTTCTTGAAATTTCATATGTGCATTTTAGACATAAAAACAAACAATATTGCATAGTTTCGACCAAAGCAGTTTTTAATACTAAAGCGAAGGTACCTCCTTAAAACTATCTGTTTATAAAATGCGGCACTAAAAATCAACTAAATACTCAAAATGAAAAAATCAAATTGATATTTAATAAACTCGAATTAACAATAGATAGAGTAATTAAAAATTTACATGTAATTTCCATCAATGTTAATTCAATCATCTCCAATTCGCGAAGAAACAATTTAATTAATTTTTTAAACAAAGAAAAGCCGCATAGTTTACTATTAAACGAGATAAAGTTAAATAATAACCACAAAATTTCTTTCAAAGAATATCTTCTAATCTACAATGACCGTCTTAATGCTACAAAAGATGGTGGAACTGGAATATTAATTGATAAAGCCATTCCCTTCACTGAACCTAAATACGTTCCTATTATTGACAATAATTCAATAGAAGTAACCACTATCAAATGCTCTAGTAATAATAATAATCTAATCGTAATATGTACTTATACTGTTGGCAATAACAACATTTCTTTCATAAACGAAATAAATAGTCCCTGATAGAAAATGAAACGCTGTGTATTACCATTTTATGACCAGTAGAGATGGAAACGCTTTTTTTAACATTTTATGGCCATTTCTTTGGCATTATTATTACTAATAACCTCAAATTTTTAGATACACCATTTTTAATGGTCACATTTCTACCAGGGGTGTCTTTCATCAATTTAAGGGTATGGTTTCACGCTACTTTACCGATCGAAAATTATAATTTTATAAAATTACAATTTTTGAAAAAACTATACATCGGAATGAGTTTTCCTTTTATAGATCACTTCATTTAATTTCGATGAAGGGCGGAAACTCTAAAAATTAGCGGAAAAAAGCGTTAATCGAAGATAATTAGAAAAACAAATTTCTCAGTTCGAAAAAATCAAATTTCTCAAAAACCGTGTTTCGTAGGGAAATTTCCTATTCAGGATCATTTTATTTTTGAAAAATGAAGGGCGGGAACTTGGTTTGATAAATCATATCGCAAAAAAGCAAAATTACATTTTTCTAAAAAGATGCGATCAGCTGTAAGAATGCAATGGCCGCGCAAGAAGCCATGTTTCATAGTTGGCATCAATGCTAATGTATAGTTTGGTACGGGCCAACTTCAAATTCGAATTTTAAATGTAAATTGAATTTGTTTTATATTTACAATTTCTACAAATAAACACTTTTTCAACATAAAACTGTTTTTTGCCATCCCCTGCCCAAAAGTACCACTTCTCCTCCCGGCTCAAAATCGACGAAGTGGTATTTTTGGTCTGGGTATGACAAAAAATAGCATATTCACCACGGGAGTTAATGAAAAATACCTTAAATCGTATGTTTGTCACCCTCGCCTTCGGCTCGGGTGACAATTACATACGATTTAAGACATTTTTCAAATTAACTCCCTAGGTGAATAATATACTATTATTTTATTTAAAACATAAATATGTAAAAAATTTAATATTATAAGAGAGAACAATATAGTTTACATCATTTGCGAACTCATTATTTTTTTAAATTTTCATTATAGCAAAATAAGTAATTTATTCGTTTCTTTGCTTGAAACAAAATATTTTTTGAATAACTTTATTGAATTAACGAAACTTAGGCATATCTTAACCTATTTAGAATGAAAATATGTTTTGAAAAGCAAATGATAAGGATTACTTTTTATTGCTAATTTTATTATATAATATAATCTCATCAAATATTATTTTATATTATCGTTCTTTAAAAATAAACAGTTGTAAATAATTTTATTAAGATAAGCCCATATGGAAAAAATTTCTGGAAATAATTGTAAATAAGTGTTACTAACTGTAAATAACTGTAAATAACTATAAATATACAGTTGTTTATATTAATTTACACTTATTTACATTTATTTATTTTTTTTACAATTATTTACCTTTATTTACGATTATTTATATTTTTTTCATAGTTTCCCTGGTAGAAAATTAAGGATAAGATATGCTCAGATAACTAACTGTTGGCTATATCTCGTCGCTACGCAGTCGCGATAAGTGACCGATAAATACACGATAATATATTAAAGACTACAGAGTTGATATAAAATATAATCACTAAAATAATTAAAATTTTTTTCTTCTGATTTGAAATAAATTATAAATATTATAATATTCATTATTACAATTCATATGAGTTGTAAATAATTTTCAATTAAAATCGTTTATAGAAAGCGAATCTGTATATATACATGCTGCCCACGATGGCGCCCGTTTGTACAATCGTACAATATATCCTGTAGTTGCGAATACTGAATGTTAACTGCGCGCGCATCACTCGACGCTTCGTCTTCTATAAGCATCTATCTTCATCACTGTATGTGCAGGTTAGATTGACTTAACTTAGCTTTAAAATTATTAAAGATACATATACTGTTATTGTAATAGCGTTAACATTTTTTGTTCTTTATTCTCTAACTTAAATTTATTTGCGAACATACACAGTATGATTATGAATAAAATATCCATGTAAAATCAGTGAGTGCGAAGTGCGAGTGAGCGAGTGCATATGGAAACTTAGTGTGAGAGAATACACTGTAAAAAAAAATAGTGAGAAATCACTTCGTTGGTCGACGATTTCAATGCGACCATGCACCGTCGATGTTATTTAACATCGTTGAAGCGCGAAATCTAACTGATTTAATCTAAAAATAATGTGTTCAGTTTATGTGAAATCACGCAAAGCACGTTAAAATGTCGCCGTTGAACGAAGTTAAATAACCTCGACGGTGCATGGTCGCATTGAAATCGTCGACCAACGACGTGATTCCCCACTATTTTTTTACAGTGTATGACTGTCCGTTTAGGAACTGTAAAGGAAACAAGGAGTGAACAGTCTTTCTCTTTCTCACTAACTGTGTTCCCACGTGCGTGCTCACTCGCACTTTGTAATATGCTGTTTATGAATATAGTATAATTCAACATTAACCATATTCTCCCGATGCCATCGCGATAATTCGTTAAGAGTAATGAAGGTTTATCGCGATATCTAAAAGCATATGATCGCGACTGCCCATAAAATACGGGATGATATACTGAAAATATGCTCAACTTTCTACCAGGGTTTTTACAGTTTTTTGAAAAAATAACATTTAGTTAAAATGATAAGTATTATAATGCATAAATAAAATTGAAGTTTTAAGGTTCAAAATGTACATTTATTTATGATCTAATTTATTTACAAAATTCAAAAACTAATCATTCATTTCTACCAAATTGAATTCTTTGTCAAATAAAAGAAAGTTTTTTTGCAGTTTGTATTTCACGGAGAGTCTCGTTCATTTATCTTTAAAAAAATTTTGTCAAAAAAAATATATTTCCAAATCATTTCTATTCTTTTTATATTTATGTTTGATTGATAAATCTATATATAACATGAATGTAAAATTTAAATTCCGAATAAAATGATAAATATTAGGAAAATAATGAATTTGAAAAATAGATTTCTACAAATTTTTCAAAAATAATATTATGAATTTTAATTTATACTCATTACACTAAGATTAAAAAAATTAAGTGATTTTTCTCACGTTTTTTCAAAGTCTTATCTTAACAAAATTACTTATGACTGTTTCTTTTTCAAAAACCATAATTATTAATAAAATTAAGTAATCCTTATTATTCACTTTTGAAAACATTTTCATTCTAAAAAGGTTAGGGTATGCCAAAGTTTCGCTAATTCAATAAAGTCATTCAAAAAATATTTTGTTTCAAGCAAAGAAACAAATAAATTACTTATTTTGCTATAATGAAAATTAAAAAAAATAATGAGTTCGCAAATGATGTAAACTATATTGTTCTCTCTTATAATATTAAATTTTTTACATATTTATGTTTTAAATAAAATAAAACAATTTTATGTTGAAAAAGTGTTTATTTGTAGAAATTGTAAATATAAAACAAATTCAATTTACATTTAAAATTCGAATTTGAAGTTGGCGCGTACCAAACTATACATTAGCATTGATGCCTTCTTCTTCTTCTTCTTCTTTTTACTGGCAGTGGGTCAGTGTCTCAAGACTTAGACCCGATGCGCCACATTGCACATAGCATTGATGCCAACTATGAAACATGGCTTCTTGCACGGCCATTGTATTCTTACAGCTGATCGCATCTTTTTAGAAAAATGTAATTTTGCTTTTTTGCGATATGATTTATCAAACCGAGTTTCCGCCCTTCATTTTTCAAAAATAAAATGATCCTGAATAGGAAATTTCCCTACAAAACACGGTTTTTGAGAAATTTGATTTTTTCGAACTGAGGAATTTATTTTTCTAATTATCTTCGATTAACGCTTTTTTCCGCTAATTTTTAGAGTTTCCGCCCTTTATCGAAATTAAATGAAATGATCTATAAAAGGAAAACTCATTCCGATGTATAGTTTTTTCAAAAATTGTAATTTTATAAAATTATAATTTTCGATCGGTAAAGTAGCGTGAAACCATACCCTTAATCTATCATTTGTTAAAAACTATTTTATTATTGCAGGTGATTTAAACGCTATATTGACCGATTAAGGAGACATCGTCACCAACTCACGTGGTAGATACACAAAGAACTAGATACGTAATGAATCTACTACACTCAGGTTCAACCTGATACCTCCAGCTACACCAACATTTCCCAGCTCTGGATCATACCTTGATGTTTTTATCACAGACTCTAGACCATATTCTACACTATAAGATTATAGTTTATAAACCTAACTAACCTAGTAAATGAATAAGTTCCTATCCTTGATTATTGTAGTGACCACATGGCTATACAAATAGCAATCTAGCTATGAACGACTTAATATTGAACCCAGTTGCGATACATTATACTAAAATTGGTTATACAAATGGCAATAAATCTAGCTATGAATGACTCAATATTTGACCAAGTCTCGATACATTATACTAAAAACTTTAAATGACTGACTGGCTTAACTTTCAAAATAGATTAAAACAAAATTGTCAAAAAGGAATCCCATCAAATGAAAATTTAAAAAATAAAGAAATAGATTCGTTCTCATTATGAATCACACAAGCCATCCAACAAATAATAAACGAAATAGTCCCAAATTACAATCACATTGATAGTATTGAAAAATACATTAATAAAAAAATTGAAAAATTAATAGAAAAAAAATCAAAATTAATAATCCAATTAAATGTCCTTAAAAGAAAACTAAATCTTAACATCACACAAAATATAAATACAATTCACAACATTAAACTAGAAATTAGTAGCATATCATATCAGTTATCTAAAGAATTCTCTAAAGAATTCTCGATATCAGTCAATAGATATTGGACTAACAAACCCAGAAACATGAATCACAAAATAAATGATACTTTTTTCCCTAATATCAACAGTATGTTTAGAAATAAGCCGTTAAGAGTAGGCCGGATTGGCTGTCCTTGTCTAATTGAGTTTTTGGTTATTTACTCAAGTATTAATCGATATATCTGCAAATTAAAGGTTGAGCGCAATAGATATTATTATTATAAATATTTATGCAAAAGAAATAAAAATTCTACCGAATTGTTTTTGAGAAAATTAATGAACACCAAAATATTATAAACATAACCTTTTACTTCAGCATTACTTTACTTTTCTCAGAAACAATGCGATAGAATTTTTTTTCTTGTGCATAAATATTCGCAATAATAATAATATTTATTGCGCTTAACCCTCAATTTGCAGATTCATCGATTAATCCGGCCTGCTCTAAAACAATATAGAAACAATCAAGATAGACCGAGATAGACATCAATAATGTTACATACTTAAGGTGGATCATCCGCTAGCTATAGTTAGTTGTTCATAAAAATTAAAAGTTAAAAGAATTCTTCAATATTTTGAAAATAATTAATTTATACCAAGAAAATATCCCCGTAAATTTTCAGCTAGCCTTAACGACTGATTTTATTATTTATGCTCACTTAAAGTTTATCTTTTTATCACTATAAGATACAAAACACTCAAACTTTGAGTGAGCACATATAAAAAAATTAATCGTTAAGGTTACTTGAAAATTTACGGGGATTTTTTTCTTGGTATAAAGTAATTACTTTCAAAATATTGAAGAACTTTTAATTTTTATGAACAAGAAACTATAGCTAGCGGATGATCCACCTTAAACGATTTAAACATAGACAGAAGTAAGCCAGTTAAGTCAAACACTCATTATATAATTGATGATCCTGAACAGATTCCAAATATTTTGGCATAGAATCACGCTCAAGTTAATACAAAAAAAAACGCTGCTATGTGCTTTGGCGCAATGCTTTCTCATAGAGCTCCTTGAGTCTATTGATTCTCCTAGAGTAATTTGATTTTAATTTTAAAAAGTGATTTTAATGTAAACAACTACTCGTCAGCAATATTTTCCAATATCTTTTATATACTTTAGTTTAAAATATTTTATGTTCATTTAATTTTTAAAATGGCTCTTTAATTACAACTATACGGAGAAAACAAATTTTCAGTATCTTTTCGCCTGATTATAGAATTAAATTGTATGAAAAATTTAAAGCAAATCTATTAATTATTTTTCTTAATCTAATTGGCTAATGAAATACAATTTTTTAAAGTGAAACTTCTTTACTGACGGTATACATCTCTCATAACAGACGTATAAAAAAATTATACGGAAGTGAATTGTTTTCGTGACGGTACACTGAAAAGACGTAGGGACCGCTACAGTCACCCACCTGACCGTAGTTACGCCGAATCCTACAGCCTGTATAGTTTGTGAAATCGGGACCGTAGCGGCGCCGGCCCGCGCCTTGAGAGCGCCGCAAACGACCTCTTGCGGCGCTAGTTACCGCGTCTATCACACGGCTTATTAGGAGCTGCTACAAAACGGGACCACTCGAGCGCCGGTCTTGCTCCGTAATGGATTGAAAGAGGGAGCGCCGTTACGGATATACCAGTGTGGCGGGGAGAGCACCGATGTCTTTTCAGTGTACATGCAACGGAACTAATGAAATGGAAGTGTATATATATATTCCGCGGTACGATTTTAAAGTTTTTCTGTTTCTTCCAGCGAAATGTTTATGGAAACTTTCTGAAATCATTCATGAAACATTCCATCAGAAGATTACTTAAATCTTTCTGTGAAATATTTCGTGGAATATACCTGGAAGATTTATGTAATATTCCGCTGTACAATTTTGAAGTTTCTCGAAATCTTCTAGCGGAATATTTATGGTATCTTCCTGAAATATTTCATGCAATGTTTCACTAGAAAATTACTTAAATCTTCCTGTGAAATATTTCGTGGAATAGTTCTGAAAGATTTATGTAATATTCCGCTGTACGAATTTGAAGTTTTTCGGGTACTTCCAGCGAAATGTTGATGGAACCTTCCTGAAATATTTAATGAAACATTCAACCGGAAGATTACTTAAATCTTTCTGTGAAATATTTCGTGAAATATTCCAGAAATCTTCCGTGAATATTTCATGGAATATTTCGAAAAAGTTTTTGAACATTCCTTTGAAATATTCCTAAAATATTCCTGGAAGCTTTCAATGGATGGAAGGTTTCATTGTAATATTCCAGTGGAATATTTCAAAGGAACCTTCCATGCATTCAAGAAAACTACACTAACAAGGAGAGTCTTTGACCTCCGGGAAACGGATTTGGTTGAAACTGCAGGATATGATTTTTTGATTAAAAAAAATGAACCCGTTTTTTTTCTTTTGTGCTAATAAGCCCTGTAACGGCTCATATCAATTTTGAATAGAATTATTTAATTTAGTATAAATATTTTATAAACAATTTGAAATTATTTATAACATAGAATGATTTTTTGTAATAATATCACGTTAAAAGTATAAATAGGTCTTCATAGTTACCTACTGAGGTAAATAAGATAACTCAAAATGTATATATTTATAGATATAGTAAAATGATTATAGAAATAGAATGTTCTATTTCTTTTAATGAAGAAGTATTATCAATATTTAATTGTTAATAATCAAACATATAAGATGTAACTTTCTAAAATAATTGTGTATATATAAATAGAACATTCTCTTTATATAATATGTTTATGTCCTCGTAGGCCGTATTCGTATCAGTATGTAAAGAGCATGCTAAATTTGTATTGGCATCGCATATGTCTCAGACGCGCTCCTTGACTCTTTACAAGCTTTATATGTCCTCCTGAGACATATTGAAACTCAATATGTCTTAGGAGAAATCAATATGGCATCACCGATCCTACTATTTTTCGTTCAATATGTCAAAGAGCAATCATATTGAACGTAGGTTAGTGAAAAAATATGATTCGCGCTTCGACAGCAGCTATACTCATTACAAAATGTCAATCTAAGAAACAAAAGAAAAAATCAATAAAATTAAAATTTAATTTTAAAATTATTGGAAAAAACATTAATATTTTCAACTAATAAGTTATAGTTCCTCATACGGCCTACTTCGGACATAAAATAATCTATGTCCTTTGGCCGTTTACTCAGGTGGAATTTGAATCTCAAACAATGTTTGCCGCTTGAGCTGAAATTGCCGAGGGCGCGCTTCGCAAACATTGTTCTCGATTCATATTCCACCTGAATATGGCCAAAGGACATATATAACTAATAAAAATGATTATTCTATTTAAAGTTTAAAGATATAAATTAAAATATAAAAAATTAGCTTTTTCAATTAATAAATAATAAAATTAACTATAAAAAATAGTCTTTTGGAATGTAAAGAAAATAGAATGTTTCTTTTACTAATATATTTATCTTAATTAAATGTTTCTTTTGCAAATATATAAAATAAATGTTATGGAACATTCTATTTCCTAAAATATAATTCTTTCGTGATAATAGAACTTCATAGAAGGTTTATGAAACAATATAAAAGAGCGTGAATCCAAGCAAGCTCTCTCATTCTATTTTAGATGTTCGACCATGTAACACCTAAGATGGATTCTATATTTATTTGATCTTATACTGTCAGAAGTATAAGATCTAAGCACTCTGTATTGAAAATTATCATGTAACTTTTCAAGACATATAAAATATATATTTCCTTAATTTTTGAATAAAAAGATTAAGTATTTCAATTTAAATGAGACTATGTTCCAAAAGTTATTTAGAAGAGTATAACTCATCTCATCTCATTTCTCATTTGTCATAGAAATAATAAAGAAATTAATTATCGCACATTGAAGAGTATTATACTTCGATATATATCGTCGATAATGATTTCTTCATTCATCTTGCATTAAATAAAAGTGTTATTTATCGCACATCTAAGAGTATTGCACTCAAAGATGTCGTCGATTTAAACACTTTTCTAAATATTTCATAATAATAAAAAAGTTTATTATCGCACTCTTTAGAGTATTGCACTCAATGGAGTCGTCGGTAATAACTTTTATCACATTACTCTTACAGAAAAGTGTATAAAAAATAAAAGAGAGTACAGGTTAAAAACTTTAATTTAGGCTTTGATGAATTAAAAAATTTCTTATGGTTCAAAAGTTACAGGCGATTAAAAAATGCTAATGAAATAGGGTAAAAATTTGATCGTATGTTACATATGGGGATATCCACACAACTTTTAATCCTAGTAACAGGTCATATTACAGCTGTTCCTGGGTTTACCGCATGATGCACATTATTTAAACTAGGTTCAAATCTTTTGTGCTATCCTATAACTCTATTTCTGATGTATTTTGTAAATGTGCCACAAACGGCACAGCAGATAATTCTATAAAAAGTAAATTTACACATAAGATAAATTACGGTAATTTTTTATGTGTAAAAATGAATGTTTTATAGAAATATCTACTGTGCCGTTCGTGGCACATTTACAAAATACATCAGAAATAGAGTTATAGGATAGCACAAAAGATTTGAACCTAGTTTAAATAATGTGCATCATGCGGTAAACCCAGGAACAGCTGTAATATGACCTGTTACTAGGATTAAAAGTTGTGTGGATATCCCCATATACTAAAAATATTAATAAATATGTAGTAATTTTCAATTAGGCACAACTTTTGAACTATAGAAGCTTTGTTGATGCAATAAGGCTCAAATTGAAACTCTTAACTTACTTTTTTCTATTTTTTATACATTTTTCTGTAAAATTTTTAGTTGTTTAGCTATTCAAGTTCTTATAAACGCTTCTTTTCTATATATTTTCGAAGAAATGTCTATATCTCCGTCTAAAGGGCCTATAAGAAAAAACGCGAGTCCATTTTTTTTCATCAAAAAATCATATCTTGCAGTTTCAGCCAAATCCGTTTCCCGGTGGTCAAATACTCTCCTTGTAAGAAAAGCAATTTTCAATAGTTTCCGTACTAGTCATTGAAAAAAAAGTAATCGAAGAAATTCTCGTGCAAAATATAGAAAACAAATTGCATAAGAGCACCGCCGATAAGTGGAAAGAAAACATTGAACACGGTACGTTTTCGAAACTCGAAAAATTAATAGAGTTTCTATATAAAGCTACCGCGCGTTTATCTAAATGGGAAATAGAAATAATCGATAAAACGTCAGAACCTCAATAAAAAAATAATAATAGTGGTTCAATACAGAAAAGAAAAATAAAGGTGCATCCAGACCAACTTTTTTAACGACTTCAGAATTTAAATGTCCCGTATGTAAAGAGACACGTCAATTATATCGTTATAAAAAATTTAAAGACGCGTCGATTTCTAAAAGATTAAAGATAGCTAAACAAGCTTTGGTATGCTTGTTATGTCTTCGAGAACATGCAGACAAAGAATGCAAATTTTCGAAGTGTATGGTTTGTGATAAGGTTGAAAATTACTTATTACATAATCATAATGGTTTGGAAAGAAAAGAATGACTTGAGAGCTCTATAGGAATACAAGCACGTTGTATAGAGTCAACAGCCCAAGCACCAACTAATCAATTATTAACTACAGCGCAAATTAATATCATTGATCAAAATAATAAATCGATTAAATGACGCGCATTATTAGATGCGTGCACTACAATTAATTTAATTAGCGAAGGATTAACGAATAAACTTGTGCTCCCAAAGAAAAAATGTAGTACTCCTATAGGTGTGCTCAATAATATATCAACGATGACAAAAAATATAGTCACCGCAACCGTACAATCATCGCAAAATAACTACGCGAGGAAATTTGAATTTTGAACTATATCAAATATCTCCAATGCTGTTCCCAGCGAAGCGATTTCGCGCGAAAACATAACAATACCCTCAAATATAAAACTTGCGGATCCAGAATTTTATAAGCCTGCCCCAGTTGATATTTAATTAGGATCAGGCCTAACACTTTCACTTTTTTGTGTGGGACAATATAAAATCGTGTAAAAAACACAGAATTATATCTATAAAAAACTCGCTTAGAATAGGTAATAGGCGGGAATATTAATGAAAACAGAGAAAGGGAAGCGATCTGTAATCATACAGATTTGCAGCTCGATCTTGAAAGATTTTGGCAGATCAAAGAAGGTTCTGCTCAAGTGCATCGATCGTCTGAAGAAATTCAATGCGAGAACCATTTTATACAACATATTACACGAGAAAAAACAGATATGTCGTGCTTCTATTTAAAAACAATAATGTGAGCCTAGGTGAATCGCGCTCGCAAGCTTTTGAAAAATTAAACTCTATTTTTAGAAGATTTAAAAGAAATCCAGATTTGTTCGAAAAACATAACACTGTAATCGAAGAGTATAAAAATCTTGGGCATATGTCCGAAAAACAATTAAACAAGTACTTATAATAAGGGACAAAACGACAAATTTTTTAAAATTAGGTGGCTTTTCTTTACGTCAATGGGCAGCAAACGATGCGCGAATATTGCATGGAATAGGTGAGAAAGATTTAGACACCCACTTACACCTAGATGCAAATCAAACATTGAAAACTCTCGGAATCTTATGGAGCGCAAAACTGGATAATATAACATACATAGTTAATTTTGATAACAATAAAATAGCAAGATCCAAAAGAGCCATTCTTTCAGGAATAGCAAAAATTTTCAACCCACTTGGTCTATTAGGACCAATAATTTTGTATGCAAAGAGTATAATGTAAGATTTATGAAAACAAGGGCTACATTGGGACTAATCAGTACCAATGAGTGCATACACACGATGGAACGAGTTTTGTACTCAGCTTCCATTAATAAACTATATATCCTTTCCAAGAAAATCAATAGCTTCCAGAAAAAATGCAGTATAATTGCACGGCTTCTGCGATGCGAGCAATAAGGGTTACGGCGCGCGTGTTTACTTGAGTTCTACGTCAGAAGAAGACAAGTTAGTAACAATTTTACTTGGTGCAAAATCTCGAGTAGCACCGTTAAAAGAAAAGATCATACCACGCCTCGATCTTTGTGCCGTGTTATCATTAACAAATTTATAAAAACAAATAATAAAAGCAATAGATGTTTTATTCGAAAGAATAATTTTTTGGTCAGATTCTTCGATTATTACATTGGATAAAAACTTCTTCTCCCCTGCTAAAAACATTCGTAGCTGACCGTGTCTCTGAAATTCAAAATGTGTCAGAGTCGCACAAGTGGAAACATGTGCGTTCAGAAGATAATCCCGCCGATGCACTGTCAAGAGGTCAGTTACCTGCTGATTTTTTAAACAATAGACTGTAGTTCAATGGACCTCAATGGCTTATTCTCAAAGAGAAAGAATGGCCACACACGATGATACCTGGATTAAGCGAAAACCTTTCAGAAATGCGCAAAAATATTTTTTTATTATCAAGCATTAACAAGAATAATGAAAATCCTTCATCAAATACAACCTTTGAAATTTATAAGAAGTTTTTATCATTTGTAAAATTGAAAAGATTTGTAGCTTATGTCTCTTATCTCAAGCGCTCAAAAATGTATAACAAGAGCTCGCAAGCTCAAGATTTAACAGATGCAGAAAGGAATATCGTAAGACATATTCAGAAAGTTTATTTTGAAAAATAATTAAAGTGCCTTTTATTGAAGAAAGAACTAAAAAAGAAAAGTAGTTTACTTTTTCTAAATCCATTTCTTAAGAAAGATGGACTACTGAGTTGGCGGTCGATTAAAAAATACAAATTTAAATTACAACTAACAACATCCAGTATTGTCACCGCGTTTAAATCATGTAACAAGTTTAATCATTCAAGAAATACACATAAAAAATTATCACACTGAGGTGCAAACTACATTGTGTTTATTACGTCAAAAATATTGGCTACTATTGGAATGGTCTTGAGATGCTGCATTCGATGCTTTCACGCAAATCCTCCTACCACAGAATATTTAATGGGTGATTTGCCGAAAGTTAGACTCACACAAGACAGAATATTCAGCAATGTAGGCATTGATTATTGCAGCCTTTTTTATATCGAAGAAAAGAAATACAGAAATCAAAAGCAAATGAAGGTATATGTTTCTGTCTTTGTCTGTCTCGTTACTAAAGCTGTGCACTTAGAGTTAGTATCGGACTTAACCACGGAAGGCTTTCTCGCAGCTTTAAAAAGATTCACAGCTAGACGAGGGAAACCAAAAAATATTTACTCAGATAACGGGAAAAATTTTGTAGGTGCTAAAAATGAACTACAAGAGCTTTACGTTGTATTGAATACGGAGAACCACCGCGAAAAAATAGATAAATATTGCGGCAATCAAGAAATAAAATGACACATCACTCCACCTTTGTCTCCTCACTTCGATGGGTTATGGGAATCTATCGTTAAATTATTAAAGCACAAAATGAAACGCATCACTACTAATTTATTATTTACATTTGAAGAGCTTAACATTTTTGTTACAAAAGTAGAAGCGATATTAAATTCACGTACTCTTACTGCTATTTCTACAAATCCTAATGACCCCCTGTCCTTACCCAAGCTCATTTCCTTATTGGCGATTCTTTTGCGAGCTTACTTGACACAGTGTGTTTAAACGCAGTGTCAAAAAATTGGCACTTTTGCCTACTAAAGACAACTATTTTAAGGACAATAAAAATAATGGTAAATAATTTTCTATATATATTAGTTAGATACGTAACTAAGATGTACGAAGGATGAATATGGACGAGGCTCATGCTTATCAATTGAGTAGTAGTTGGTCAAGGGCGCGCGAAGCGCGTCCGAGACTGACTACAGCTCAATCGACAAATATTAGTCGAGACCATGTTCATCCCTCGTACGCCCAAGTTACTTAGATAATTTTATGTCGTTGTAGGCCAAATGAGGGACTATAACAAAATTGATTTAAAATAAACCAAAACACACACAACACACTACACATTAAATCCAATATGTTGTGAACAGGACAACAATCTTAAAAATGTAAATTGGGAATATATTATTAAATATAGTTCTGCGAGAAAAATAGAGTGGCGTTTTAACCCGCCATCCGCGCCCTGGTGAAGTGGATGGTGGGAGCGTATAGTTGGTTTAGTGAAGCGCTTGCTCCGACGAATTTTAGCTAACGCGTCTGTAAACTATGAGGATATGTACACGCTGCTGTGCGATTGCGAAGCTCAAACTTTGGGATAAGTTTTCAGATGTCAAAATATGGAAGGAAACAAAATTTTAGACCCCAACGCTCAATATTTCCCTAGTTACAGGCAATTAAAGAAAATCACTAAAAAAGTTACTAGGTTTTCAAACGCATATAGTTCCTTAGCATTGATAGCTAGCAGCTTGAAACTTTTTTTAAATGAAAGCTGAGCTCAAATCCTTCCGAAATAGTAGTTATAGCATGTCAAAATATTATTTTTTCCCAAAGTTATAGCATGATAAACATTGGACCTGATTTTTCTTTTTAAAACATTAATTAATAACAAAAGCTGAAAATGGGTCTAATGTTTATTACGCTATAACTTTGGGAAAAAATAATATTTTGACATGCTATAACTACTATTTCGAAAGGATTTGAGCTCAGCTTTCATTTAAAAAAAGTTTCAAGCTGCTAGCTATCAATGCTAAGGAACTATATGCGTTTGAAAATCTAGTAACTTTTTTAGTGATTTTCTTTAATTGCCTGTAACTAGGGAAATATTGAGCGTTGGGGTCTAAAATTTTTTTTCCTTTCATATTTTGACATCTGAAAACTTATCCCAACGTTTAAGCAAAATCCGTTATCCGGAGGTCTGATACTCTCCTAGTTAGTTTTCGTAAATATAAAATAAAGTTATATTAAAAAAAAATACATAGTAAATGAAATAACTTGTTTAATTAAGACAAAGATTTTCTTGGCCGATGCTGAGTCTACGGCTTTTCGATTTTAACTAACTCTAGACGAACGAACGCTGAGTCGCGTATAGTCCACGCATGCGCATTTCGCAACCAAAATTATAACGCTTACATAAAACATTCAAAATTCAACACAATATATTAATGCATTTGATTAAATAATTTCAATCGAATCGCCACAACATTTTTATTTACGTAACACTTTTTTTTATTAATTTGATTTATTTTTATGTTTTTAACATTAATAAATAATATATTGATGTTTTTTTTCAAATTTTTTGATAATATGTCAAAATTAGATGCTGTCACTTTTTCATTTGTTTTTCATTTTTAAACACAAATCTTGAATTTTTTCGCATCGCTGTTCGCATAATCCAAAATTTTTTTATGGTTAAGAAAATATCAAAGTCAGCTCTGAGCGTAGGCGCACTAGCCTGAACACATATATAATCCATACGACTCCGGGTTTGTATGGAAAGCTTCTATACGCCACTGAAAGCGTATAGAAACATTTGAACATAGTTGAGAGACGAGTCGAAGCGTACGCGATGTCAATACAAATTTAGCTGGGTCTATGGGTATTGAGCCGAATTTGGCCTACGATGACATAAATATATATATCTATATATATATAGTTGATCATATGCTCTCAACGGGGGGAGTGTGTTCAAGCGTAAAATACAATTTTTATATTTTCTTCAATAGCTTAGAAAATAATATATGATTTATTACTTAATTTTTATTCTTTAAAAAAATATCAATGGAATATTGTTTTGAAAATAATAGTTTCTTTCAATACATAAAATTGTGAGAACTTTTTGTAATATTTAAGAAAAGAAAAATGTACCTCTCGTATCATAAATAACTTAAATTGCATTTTAAACTTTATGTTTGTACATCTGGTAATTTTCATTTTAAAGACTTTTAGTTTTGACAAAATAAAGATATAAATTCTTCAAATTTTTTGTACATTAATGTAAGTTTCCTTCAGCCAACTGATTCTTATTGTTAAATATGAACCGATATAAAAAAAGGATACAAAAATGCTCTCGTGATTCGAGTGCGCACATATGGTCAACATGCGGACCAGGCAAACTAAAATGACCTATGGTTGAATCACTCGAAAGTAGAAAATTAATTAGAAATAATTAATTATATCAAATTGTTTATTTCAAGCTTTAATTTTAATAATATATTTCATAAATTAAAACAATTTCTTTCATATTTATTTAAATATTTATTTATTTATTTATTTATTTATTTATTTATTTATTCAGTATATATATTTACAAGCAAGAAAATACATAACATATCATCATTAAATGCAAATATCCACAGTGGGAAAAACATCCCTGTACGTGGACTGAATTAAATAATTAAAAACTATGAAATAATAAATTTGAAAATATAAAGCTATATATAAAATAAAACAATAATACATCCAACATCATATACATATACACTTTCTCGACCTCAAAACTAAACATTTTTTACAATCCATTCCTTTAATTTACATTTCTTCATTTTATCACTCACATTCAAAGTTTTCATCTGATTCGGTAATAGATTAATAGTATATTACGATACGGGCGATTTAAATCACCTATTATTACACGGCGAGGTGAGGGCCCGAGCGTCAGCGAGGGTCCTAAACGCCGTGTAATAATAGGTGAATTTAAGTCGCGAGTATCGTATACTATTTTATAGCTCGAGTGATTTAAATCCGCCGCATTACAATCTATACTCTCAAAATTCAATAATAAATAAAGGCTATGCACTCCACGAATGATAATTCATTAAAAAAACGAATTCTATATACTAGCAAAACTAGGCATTCTACGAATGATAAATCGTAAAAAAAAGCGAAAACTGAAAAAAAACAAAATTTAAGCACTTCGCGAATAATAAATAGAAAAAAAAACTAAAAATATTATATAAAACATGAAATAACATTATGTCAAACTGTTAAAATTAATTCTGTAATAATAAAAATCTAAATTTCTTTTCATATATGTATTAGGGCCGTAGGAGTGACAATTGGTAACTTATGTATTGTATTAGCAGTTGCGTTTAGGGGAATCACAGACGCGACGGAGTCTTAGAGCGTCGAAATGACTACCTCTTGGCTTCATATGTTACACTGATATTAACTTTGGTTTTACACGTATTTTACACGCTTATAATTGTTATTTATTTTGAAAAATATCGATATAAAAGAGTTGCAATAATCTACACTTTATTATTATCGATGAATAAATTTTTAAAAATAATCCAGATCTAAAAATATCGCTTATTATAAGTGCGTGTTTTAAGTGAATTCAGCATCATATTCATTATTGAACAGCGTAAAAATTTATCGTTTAACTCTCGGCTCAGCGGGATTTAAGCGCGGATTTAAATCACGCAGTGCTATAAAATATTTTATTGCATTTACAAAACTTCTTTTGTCACTAACTTTTTTATAACTTTTGGGCAAAACAATACTTTTATATCTTGTATTAGTATTATTACCAATAAAACAAGCACTCAATTCATTATAGTAAAAAGCTAGTGACTCCAGAGCAAAAATTTGTTTCAAATTTAATGGATATCTACTAATTATGAAATCATTCTTACATATAATTTTAATAAGTTTATTTTTGAATGTTCTGTAACGTTCCAATCGAATTATTATACGCCCCTTCCCATGCTATGTTACCATAGCATATTACAGAATGAAAAAATGCCGAGTAAATTATTCTAAGCATGTCCTGTGACATTATTCCTGACAACTTTTTCAAGACGAAAGTAAGATACTTTGTTCTTTTTACAATATATTCAATGTGCCTATCCCACTTCAACTTATAATCAATAAGAACTCCCAAATATTTACAACATTCCGCTCTATCAATTTTTTCATTCAATATTCTTATATCCAATTGCTCAGCCACACTATTACTATAATTACCAAAAGCTATATACACAGTCTTAGTAACATTCAATGATAACTTATTAGCAGCGAGCCAGACAGCAATTTTATTTAAAGTAATATTCATTCTCTCTTGAGTTTCCAACCACGTATCTTCAGCTGCAGCCACAACAGTATCATCCGCATAAGCAGCGATTAAGTCTGTATCCAGGTTAACAAACATGTCATTGACATAGATTAAGAACAGAAGTGGGCCCAGGATAGTACCTTGTGGAACCCCTGAATTGATTCTTCTCAATTCACTTTTATTATTTCGTATTATGACTGACTGATATCTATTTGTGAGATAACTACGTAGCAACTCTAAAGCTTTACGTCTCACACCAATACTTTCTAATTTAAGGAACAACATATTATGATCGACCGTATCAAAAGCCTTAGCAAGGTCAAGGAAAGTAACAATAATTGGTTTACTTCTGTCCAATTTAGAATATATCAATTCAGTAACAAAATTTAGTGCATCTTTAGTTCCTATTTTCCTTCTAAAACCATATTGCTTATTTGACAATAGATCAAACTTTGTAACAAAATTAAATATTCTATTGAATATGATTTTTTCAAACACTTTAGCAACATTTGAAATAAGTGATACAGGTCGATAGTTATTAATTTGCTTCCTGCTACCCGACTTATATACAGGAATAACATCAGCTGCCTTTAGTGCATCAGGCCAGACAGCCTTTTCGATACATAAATTAAAGACATGACTCATAACATCAGCAATATACATACCAACTTTTTTTAGCACTTTAGTATTGATATCATCTACTCCAGCATTTTTAATTTTCATATTATTAATTATATTTAGTATTTCATGTTGACTAGTAGGTTCAATAAAAATTGAAGTTGAATTAGACACTGTTGCATGTATAACATTCTGATCAATTAGCTGTATTCTATCACCTATATTCTTACCCATATCACAAAAGTATTTATTCATGGTGTTTGCAATATCAACTGGTTCAGTAATTTTTATCCCGTCGTCAGTCATAATGCTTTCTATAAAGCTTTCCTTACAATTTTTGTTACTTATTTTAGTTTTTATGTATTTCCATAATTCACTTGGATTACTTTTTATTTTTCCCATCTTTTTCCTTTCATAATTGATTTTTGCACTTTTTATTACTTTACCCAGAACTTTCACATACTTATGGTATTCATTTTTTATAGCATCATTTCCAGGGTTAAGTCTCATGCATTTATATAAAAATTCCTTGGTGTCGCATGATTTGGCTATGGCAGGTGTAATCCACTCTTTTCTTAATGGCTTCCGCCCCGAATTTCGGACTCTAGAATTATCAATACAATATTTTAAGGAATTCACTATAGCATCCAATGCTTCATTAGGCTCATTAATCATCAAAATACTATTCCAATTTATAGATTCAACTTTCTTATACAATTTGTTGTAGTGTATTGGCAACTTAGTTTCCTTTTTACTGTTGTACATGGCAATCTTCTTATTCAATTTAGCAATCAATGGGAAGTGATCTGTAAAAGGAGTCAATAACGTACAAAATTCCCCATTAATAGAATCTGTTTTGTAAAAGATATTGTCTATGCACGTCCCTCCGATACCGTTCCCTGCTAGAACAGGACGTTATAAAGACGTCATTAAGACGTTTTAAAAATCACGAGAAAACGTCCATTTTAAATGTATAAAATGACGTTCAGAAAACGTCTTTTAAACGTTATTTTGGCCGCGGTATTTTTCACAAAAAAGTTGACAGATAGATATAGAAACGTATTAAAGACGTTTTAAAAACGTATATACTACGAGTGATGGACTTTATTCGTACGAGACGTTTTTAAAACGTCTTAAAAAGATTTTTAGAGACGTTTTCAAAACGTCTTTTAAACGTCTTTAAAACGTCCCTAAATATGTGTAAAAAAATTTTAATAGATTACATTTCTTTTATTCACATATATGACACAGTACATAAAATAATAATTAGAGGTTATATATTTATTATTAAGAAAAGAAATATACAAAAGTAGGGATATTTTTACTTAATCTGATTGAATCCGATTTCAGCCTCCATTATTGGGCAGATCATCAATATAAATATTTAATTCATACATTAATTTTTATAATTTTTTGAACTTATGCTGTCCCATATTTCCGAATGCCTAATCATCTTGTTTGTTTATTGGTTACTAACGAATTTTGATCTATCACCTTTCTCTTTAATAACGGATAAACAGTCAATTTGAAGATGATAAGGCAGTTGAAAATCTGGGACAGCATCAGTTGCAGCAAAAAGTTATAAAAATTAATGTATGAATTAAATATTTATAGTGTTGATTCGTCCTGTAATGAAGGCTGAAATCATTACGGATTCAATAAGATAAGTAAATAATTATCCCTACTTTTTTATATTTCTTTTCCTAATAATAAATATGTAACCTCTAATTATTATTTTACGTTCTGTGTCATATATGTGAATAAGAGTAATGTAATCTATTAAAATTTTTTACACATATTTAGGGACGTTCTAAAGACGTTTTGAAAACGTCTCTAAGAATCTTTTTAAGACGTTTAAAAGACGTTTTGAAAACGTCTCGTACGAATAACGTCCATCACTCGTAGTATATACGTTTTTAAAGCGTCTTTAATACGTCTCTATACCTATCTGTCAACTTTTTTGTGAAAAATACCGCGGCCAAAATAACGTTTAAAAGACGTTTTTTGAACGTCATTTTATACATTTAAAATGGACGTTTTCTCGTGATTTTTAAAACGTCTTAATGACGTCTTTATAACGTCCTGTTCTAGCAGGGTTGGTTGCAGGCCTAGTAATGTTTCGATATCCAGGCAAATAACCATTAATAAGTAATTTATTTAAAAATTCCAAGCTAATAACATCTAGACACATAACATCCGCATTAAAATCACCAATGATAAAATGATTTTTAATTCTCTTGTATGATTGAAAAAATGTTATTCTCATTGTTTTCTTAATTTAATAAATTTCGTAAAAATATAATTTAGTTATATTATATAATATAACTTAATTTAGTAAAAATATAAGTTGTTGCGCATCTTTAGTATACTTTTTGAATTACAGAATTTATATATGATCAAAAATTGAGTCTAGCTTGATCAGAATTAACTCTTGCCTATAATAAATATGATTAGAAATTGATTCTTCGGTAGATTTTATATTTTTCATTAATTATTTATTTATTTCAAGATATTTGAAAAAAAAAACACGTTAATTGATTCATTAGACCATCAACTGCGATATATAAAGTAAATGAACTTGATTCGTTTTCTTTAGTCACTTTTGTTTCAAAAAATTATACACCATTCAAGCTTAACTGATCAGTAATCATGTCCTTGACAATAATACACAAATATAACAGAAAAAATTTTGTATTGAAATTTATAAAAGAGCTATCATTAAATATGTAATTGAATATAGAAATATGATAATTCAAACAAGATATCGATATCTAAGTTCATAAGGTAAAGAAGCACTGAGTTTATGAAATATATGAAACTATAAACTTATATATGCATAATATTACTTATTGATAGCCACAATAATCTAAAGTGTATATACGCAAGAAAGATTTATCTCGGTAGAGGTTTGTAGTTCAGTGTTCGATCAAGCCTTCATTACCACGCCTCCAAGTTTCGTAGTCATTATTCTGTTTCATGGCTCTCAAATACCAGAGTTAATATATATTTCTTTCCTAAAATATACCACCTTGACATGCCATACATCTTCAAACTCTCGACTGTACATCTTTACCTTTTTTTTCTTTTTATTTTTAGTTCAATGTAACGACGTTAAAGAAGAATTTTTTTCTAAAAGCAAATAAACTATTATATCATAACAGTAGTAAAGATGCAGTATAAGGAAATCAGTTAAACTACATCAATATTTAATTAAATCATTTAATTAAAAATACCATAATCATAATATTAAAAAAATAATTTATAAGTATAATTGATTAAGTTTCTTTAAATTAGTCTAACTATTGCAATGGATTTCGTTAAATTAGAGAGGATAAATGTTGTATTACCCTGGTAGAAAATTGACCATATTCTGTACAGGATTCCTAGTAAAAATTTATTTAAATGACAATCAACTAAAAATTTTGTTTTAAGAAATTCCAAAATTTCTTGATAAGTGTCATTTTAACTTGTGTTGACCAGAAATACTAACTTTTTAATCGCTTTTTAATCGAAAAATTTTAATCGCTTTTTTCACTTCAATCTGCTATATCTTCGCCGGATTTTAATATTTCTTGTTGAAATTTTCACACAATATACATTAAGCTATTATACGAGCAATAAAGCATTTAAAAAGTTTCGAAAAACATAAGAAGGTCACGTATCGAATTTCCTTAAAATTTTTTTACAAATCTTATATGCATTTGCTTAATTAAAAACTTAAAAAAAGTGTGTGAGAAAGTTTCGAGTACGGAAAACTTCCAGCGAAGAAAAGTTTAATTAAATATTAAGGAAGTTTTTCCAGAAAGATTCAGACCTTCAACTATTATAGAAAAAAAATGAGAGCGATAAAACTGAGTAAAACGCTGCTGTATTCGCGGCTTAGAACAAGAGAGTCGCGCCATCGACAAAATACAGCTGATTGTCATTTGTTTAGTCAAAGTAGTTCAGAGTAAGTAAAATAAGTTAAAAATATATTGTTTTTATTATATTGTTATAAATTAACATGTGAATAATATTATCATGTGCTGCAAAAACAAATGAAGATCAGAAATCAGCTGTATTTTGTCGATGGCGCGACTCTCTTATTCTAAGCCGCGAATACGGTTGCGTTTTACTTAATTTTGTAAATCGCTCTCATTTTTATTCTACAATAGTTGAAAGTCTAAATCTTCCTGGAAAAACTTCCTTAATATTAAATTAAACTTTTCTTCGCTGAAAGTTTTCCGTACTCCTAGATTATCCTGTTGAAAATAATTATGTCTTTCCAGTACGTCTTTAAAAGACGTCTTCAAGACGTCTTAGAAAGACGTCATTATTTTCAACAGGGTTTTCTAAACATTGGAAAACTGACGTCTTTTTTTATCTACTCTAAGACACGACTAAAGACGTCTTTCAAAGACGTCATTTTCTCCAAATTTAGGGAAAAAAACGTCATTTTTCATGAATGATGTCATTGAGAAATGACTTTAAATGATAATCATTTTCCATTAGAAAAAAACAAAAATGAGGTAAACCTCGTAGTTTCAACTTTTCGAAAAACAAAGAATATTTGCGATTAAGCTGAGATCATTCTGGCCTTATATATCTGCATCTTCGAAATTTGCATCAAGGATCAGAAAACTTAAATAAACGCTACCTAGTGACTTACAGTCGGATTGATGGTTGATTGCGTCAATTTAATTTTAACTTACCAAGATGCAAATATATACGGCCAGAACGCTCTCAGTTCAATCGCAAATGTTCTTCGTTTTTCGAAGAGTTGAAACTACGAGGTTTACCTCGTTTTTTTTCCTTTAAATGGAAAATGATTATCATGTAAAGTCATTTTTCAATGACATAATTCATGAAAAATGACGTTATTTTTTCATAAATTTGGAGAAAATGACGTCTTTGAAGACGTCTTTGGTCGTGTCTTAAATTGGAACAAAAAAGACGTAATTTTTCCAATGTTTAGAAAAGCTATTTAACAAAAACGTTTTTTTATGATTTCAAAGACGTATTTTTTTTTATAAAAATACGTCTTTAAAATAATAAAAAGACGTCATTTGTTAAATAGCTTTTCTCAACATTGTAAAAATGATGTCTTTTTTGGTTCCAATCTAAGACACGACCAAAGACGTCTTCAAAGACGTCTTTCAAAGATGTCTTTCAATGACGTCTTAGAAAGACGTCATTATTTTCAACAGGGAAGACGTCATTCGTTTTAAAAAAAGGATTTTTTTTGTAAATTTACGTCTTTTACTATGAGTATTTATCGGAAAAATACGTCTTTGAAATTATGTTACTCATAAAAAAGACGTAATTTGGTTAATATATTTCCTGAACATTAAAAAAATGACGTCTTATTTTGTTCCAATCTAAGACACGACCAAAGACGTCCTCAAAGACGTCTTTCAAAGACGTACTGAAAAGACGTCATTATTTTCAACAGGGTAAAAACAAAATTTTAAGAACATTCGATACATGACCTTCTCATATTTTTTAAAACTTCGTAAATGCTTTATTGCTCGTACAATGATTTAAAGTATATCGCGTGAAAATTTCAGCAAGAAATATTAAAATTCGGCGATGATACGGCAGGTTGTGTTGGAATTTAAAGGGAGAAGGTGTAGTCAGAAAGCACAAAGAAGTAATTTTTATAAGTCTTTATTTTGTGCTCTCTCTTATGCTGTCAGACTTGAACTAACTAGATGGCCATGCACTTTGTGCTCTATGGACCTTATCCTAAATTATTATTTTGTTTATAGTTTATGAGTGTGTAAGTATATATGAATGTTACAATCAGTTTCGTTATATACAGTTCTTAGAGATTATAACTTAATGTTTGTATTTTCTATGTAACTTTAGAAGTCTTTATACGTTACTTTTTCTAGTTAAAATAATAGAAAGAATATTTATTAAAAGATTATATTAATTTTTGTACATATATCAATAGTTTGAAGTGAAAAAAACGATTAAAATTTTTCGCTACAAAAACGTAATTTTTCTTCAATAACTTGAAAACTAAAATAATTAGATTTTTTTATTTGCAAAAAAGATGGGCAATGAAATTCTCTTCGAAAATCTATCATCAAAATATAAATTAAAGATTTTTAAAAAATTAGCTTTGCGGGCAATACTTTTCTTCGCATTCGAGCGCTCGGCGAGTTGTACGATCCGGAAGCTCAATGATTGAAAAAGCATATTTAGATATACGAGATTACGATTTTAAACAAAGTGCGCGATACGTAGTAATCTAACACGCACAACTAAATGTACGCACAGATTTATAATCAAGCTGGAGATATGAGAGAAAATAAATATCACATTAGCTGCTGTTGCTGCTACTAATATACACACACTTAAAGTATAATCAATGCACATATCTACTTTATGTAATGTGTATATACACGCATATTGCAAAAATTATAAGTATTTTTTTATTACAGTTCGTATGTGACTTACAGTCGAATTGATGGTTGATTGCGTCAATTTAATTTTAACTTACCAGGTGGCGATTTTCAAGTTTTGCGATCCCTTATACAAATTTCAAAGATGCAAATATATACGGCCAGAACGCTCTCAGTTCAATCGCAAATGCTCTTCGTTTTTCGAAGAGTTGAAACTACGAGGTTTACCTCGTTTTTTTTTCCTTTAAATGGAAAATGATTATTCATACCATGGTTAAGGTAGAAAGAGACAGAAAACCAACGCGCTGTTATATTGTAATTCTACCTTGCGTCATATCCGTTTTGTAGCAAAGACATGCGTCGTGATCGCTACTGGAGACGGCGCGCGGGCTTGTCATGCAGAAAAGCCATTCACTGCGCGCGCTCAGATTTGTGAGAGCCACCGTCGCGAGCGTACGTATATCCAGTGTCTTACGCATTATAATACCTTGTTGCTATCAATCGACGCTAACAAACAATCACGTTTTTGCAATTCGATGCAATATTAACTGAACTTTATCAGCCAACCTTTAGATTTACTAACGCTTATTTTGTGAATTAACAATTGTAAATTTCTAGACAATTAGTAAGAGTGTAATAAAGAAAGTGTAATTACATTTAATAAATTTAATGTTCACCTATATCCTGAAACCTTTGTTCTAACTGATAAAATTATTGGTCGAACCTTTTTTCAAAACCCGTAGAATGTTATAGCTTTAGCTCATTCTAAAGGCTAACATTATACAGGAAGTAAATAAAGCATGAACGGCATTCACTGATGACTCGCGTGGTAAACTTCGATGACTCCCCACGCTCATATCCTTTGTTTGCTCGAGTCACCTCCTCTTTTGGATGGTGACACGAAAAAACATGGCTGGTCTATATCCAAAATTATGTCGCAAATTTTGTTAACGTATTTTCGTTGCGTGAATCTTTTTTTTCTTTTCTTTCCTTTTTTATGAGGGAAGAGACATTATAAATATAATCTGTTAAACTTCGCAACTATTAATAATTAATTTTTAACTTAAAAGAGTATAGCCGAATAAGCATTTAAAAATAGCCTTAACTCGGATCTCCCTGAAATTTTGCTTATTTTTTTGTATTGTCAAAAAACTAAAATCCTGAAAGTTTCAGATTCCTATGGTCAAAATTGGCTTCATAACCTCAAAAAACGTGTTTTTCGTTTTTTTTTGCTATAATTAGGTGAATTCTCCATAAAACACGAGAATAAGCTTTGAAAATCGTTTTTGGATCAAAAAGACATTTCGCGAAAGATTTATTAATAATTATAAATCTTTCATTCAAAATTTTTGAAATATCAATTAAATCTTTCATCAAATGTTTCAAGATACGTTTTAGAAATATTTCATGTAAGATTTATAAATAATTATAAACAATCCATGAAATGTTTAAAATATTTCATAAATTTGTAAAATAATATTTTAAGAAATATTTTAGAAATATTAAGAAATATTTTAGAAATATTAAGAAATATTTTAGAAATATTAAGAAATATTTTAGAAATATTAAGAAATATTTTAGAAATATTAAGAAATATTTTAGAAATATTAAGAAATATTTTAGAAATATTAAGAGAATATTTCGTGAAATATTAAGAGAATATTCCGTGAAATATTAAGAGAATATTTCGTGAAATATTTCATAAATTCTTCAAGAAATCTGTATGAATATACAGTCAACTACCTCGATATGACCGCTCTTTTAATGGCCATACCCCTCCGTCAATGCTCGAAGCTGATCCCTTCCATATCTGCTAACTCTTGAGCCCTGGAATTCATATCCGACATTTTCTATATGGTCACGAGTTTCTTAAACTTTTATTGATAGGAAAACATGGATTTGAAGACAAGAATATAAACGTAGGCTGAATCTAAAGCCAAAAAATGTAATGCGCCCCTTGGCCATAATCAGAGCGTAAGAAACTATTTCTCAATTCGAATAAAACGGTCATTGGTGGGGGTATGTCGATACTTAGAATTTCACCTCCCTGTGTCGGCCATATCGAGGTAGTTGACTTTAGTCACGATATAGTCTTAGAAATATTTTATTATTATTTTTGAAAGATTTCCTGAATATATTATGTAATATTTCAAATTAATCTTTCGGAATGATGTATGAAATATTTAGAAAATATTTCATGCTATGTGGGAGATATCTCCAAGTGAATTTAATGGTATGGAAAATAATTCTTAAATTTGATTTTTAATTTTGTCTATATTTAAAAAAATATTTTCAATCATAAAAAATTACAATATTTTATATTAATAAAGTATAACTTATTCTTTTTATATTTCTTTTCAATCTCCATCACTATCTTCATTAATTAAAGAGATTGCATTTTCCACATGAAATAAATCATTTAATGCTGCTGCAGAGATAGTGTAGATGGAACACTCCATCATAGAACGACACGGATACGGCACGGCACGGAACAGCATGACCTCTTGAAAAGTTTCGTCATCTGGATTCTCCCTAAGACGGACAGGACAGGAGTGTCTTGAAAGAGCCACCGAAATTATTATTAAATAATTATTTTTTAAATTAAAAACTGAATTTAACTGAATTACAAAGGAAAATAATCAATAACAAATAGAAAGCGAATAAAAAATTAGTAATTTAAAAATGAACAATTTTTTAAATAATTAAATCATGTTTCAAGTTTAATGAAGATAATATTTTTTTCGTTATCAACTAAAATAGCAGACTAATTTATTTTCAGTTTCAGATTGCCTAATTGTGCATATTTTTGTAAATTATTGTTACGTTCTTGTATTATGTAATCATTGTCTTTATTTTTGAATTCGAACAGTTAATACCGTAAAGAACGGGATTCTTATAAGGGCATGATTTCTTTCATATAATCAGAAACTACATCTTCTAGGGTAACACTAACAAATATAAACTACAGAGCTGTCCCGCACAGCATGAAATGTTTTGAAATATTTCGAAAATATTTCAAACGTTTTATACTGTGTGGGGCTCACCTGCTTGCTTGTACTCCAACACAAGCTCAGCTCGCTAATGTATCTTTAAAATAGTGAAATATTTTAGTAATATTACATTACTATTTTGATGTTAATTACTTTTAAATTATGCTGTAACACAACATGAAATATTTTTGCTGGCTAGGCGCATTATTTGGCGATATTTTGGTGGTGCTCGACAAAACATCGCACTGAACAATATAAAAAATCTCAGTAAGAAGCTATTAGAATCCATCAATATGTTTTTGAGGTTATTTCAAAGAAATCATACAAAGAATTGTTTCGAATACGTCAGAAAAATGATAGTTGAGGTCATTTTTAGTCACTATATGAATTTTTTGAGGTTAATTTCATATCTTTCGGCCAAAAATTGTACTGAATAAGATTGAAAATCAGTACCAACGAAGTTATTGGTCAGTGAATAAATTTTTAAGGTTACTTTCAAGATGATGTGATGAAATTATAGTTTAAGACGGTAATATAAAGATTACAGGAGTCTTTTTGGTCAAAAAACGATTTTTATAAGCTTATTCTCGTATTTTATGGATAGATATGATATAAATCCGACTGAATATCGATATTTAGGAGATTTTTTTTGTCGCTGAATGTGTATTTGATGTTATTTTCATGATCGGAATGCAATAAAGTCTGTAAAATGCTATAAATCTATAAAATTTTCAGTTTTTTGATATTTTAGGTACTTTTCACCATTCCTACAAAAATCTGCAAAAAATATGAATGATGGATTTTATGAAGAGTAAAGTTTCTAAAAGTCAAAAATAAATATGCATTCATACCGTTAATGTACAGGCCATTTTGAAATTTTGAAATTTATTTTTAGGTTATGTTTGAGACTCGTAAGGTTTTATATAGTCACTTAATATATGCGTTTTATCGTCCTCTTTTACCTCGATTTCAAATTTTGAAGATCCATTAAGAATTCACCTAATTATAGCAAAAAAACCGAAAAACACGTTTTTTGAGGTTATGAAGCTAATTTTAACCATAGGGATCTGAAACTTTCAGGATTTTAGTTTTTTGACAAGCCAAAAAAATAATCAAAGTTTCAGGGAAATCCAAGTTAAGGCCATTTTTACATGCTTATTCGGCTATACTCTTTAATTATTTTAAACAGCCAAGGGGCAGATGAGCATGTACGATTTTACGCCAGAGATATTTCGAAGTAGCGTTGGTCTAGTGCGTAACGTTCGCGCTTTTCCTTTTGAGTACGCGTGTTCAACTCTTGGCTAGGGTCATTTTTTTTATATTTTTTTAATATTTTTTATTCCTTTTTATATATATATTTTTTTTAGATTTTGTATTTTTTTTATTAATTTTATAATTTGATCGTTTTTTTTCAATGAAAATAAAAAAAAAATCAATTATTCTTTATAGGTAATAATTACAAATATTGATAAATGAATAATACTGATGTTTATTCTATAATAGTATAGATTACACAGACCCACAAAATGAAAAAAAATGTCTGAACTTTTGACCGGACATACATATTCCCATGTATTTTTCGACGCTGAATCCGAATCTGTAATAAAAATATAGGGTTTTCCTACCTTTTCTCAGAGTTTTATTGAAAAAACCTCATTTTTTACGGTTTTTTGCGGTTTTTCGAGTCTAGAAAAAACAAATCATGAGATACGGTTAATTGGACTTCAAAATCGAATTCTACGGGAAAAAATACACGGGAAACCATACCTTCAAATTTTTTTAACGCGATTCTAGTCCTCTGTATGGGGTTGAAAAGATGAGGAAATCGGTAAAAGTCGAAATTTTGCCTAAAATGGATTTAAACAATATTAAAATTTAATCATGCGTCTTTTGAAGAGTCGATAAACATTGGAAATACTATCCTGGGGGTTTTTCAGATTGCTGATCATGAATTTGAAGTCAGATTGTGTAAAAACTACTTCTAGAGGGCGGTGACAAGAACTGTATATGGTAAATTTATCGATTTTTTAAAAATTTTACGTCTGAAATACTAATTTTAGAGTCTTTCACAGCATTGACTGTAAATTCAAGATATTAACTTAGCCTATTGTGTACGTTAAACTTAACATTTTGTCTATGATTGTTCTCTCTCTCTCTCTCTCTCTCTCTCTCTCTCTCTCTCTCTTCCGATGTTTTTTTAAATTGGCTTACGCTTACGTACACGTTTCTCTTCGAATGACCGATGTAGTGGATTTCTGACACGTTTTTGTCCTTTTTCGCAGCTGTTTCTCTTTTTATCATCCAGCAGTAATCTGCTAACATGTTCATACCCCAGTTTCCTTGAAATCTACGTTCAAACTCCTTTAAATCTTGGTGAAATCGTTCACCATGCTCTTCACTAAAGTCTCCGTTATTTTCAGGAAACTGATCAACGTGTGAATCAAGAAAATGAAGTTTCAAGTTCATTAGACAACCCAATTTTTCAAAATTACGTACCATTCTTTTCACAATAGCTTTATAATTCGTGTCTTTGGCATTACCCAAAAATTTCGTCGATACCTCTTTAAAACTTAACCATGCTGCCTTTTCAACATCAGTCATGCTTTGTTCAAAGTTTTCGTCTCTAAATAAAGTTCGGATTTCAGGACCATCAAAAATACCTTCATTTAATTTAGCATCAGATTTATGGGGAAATACTTTGCTTATATATTGGAAGCATTGACCGTCCTTGTCCAAAGCTTTAACTAATTGCTTTATCAATCCAAGCTTTATATGCAGAGGCGGTATCAAAATTTTCGAAGGATTAACGAGTGGATCTTTTATAACATTCTGTTTTCCAGGTTCAAACGATTCTCTTGATGGCCAAATTTTCTTTTTATAGTGTTTTTCTCTATCTCTGCTATCAAACATGCATAAATAACATGGGTACTTCGTAAATCCAGATTGTTGTCCAAGTATCATAGATAAAATCTTTAAATCGCCACATATTTGCCATTTATGTTCTCTATATTTTATTTTCGTTAAAAGTAGTTCAAGATTGGAATACTCTTCTTTAAGTACTGTTGAATGTGCTAATGGTATAGGAGCATATTTATTTGTGATATTGAGGAGTACTGCTTTAAGGCTGCGCTTTGATGAATCAATGAATAGTCGCCAATTTTCAGGTTTGTATATGTTGGGTTTCAATTCATCAATAAGACCTTTCACGTCCGTGCCATAAACCATATTAGAATCATTCTTGAAATAATTTCTAAAGCGCTCTTCTCGATTACGATATGCACATACTTTAGTACCCTTTGTCAACATATTTCGTCTCTTAAACTCTGAAGCCATAAACTCTGATTGTTCCTTAGATAAACCACTCTTTCTAAATAAATCGTTCAGACTTTTTTTGATCAAACTTTTCAACAGTTCGTTCTTCACCCTTAGGAATATACTCTTCATCACTATCCAGAGAATGTTCTTCAGGTGAACTTAGATCTTCTTCATTTGGTGTGTTTGTGTCAGAGACAATTTGATCTGTCAATTTTTTATTTATACTTATTCTGTTGTAAAACTGGGTACTGTTGTTTAGAAATGAATTCGGTTTCATTTTAAAGCTCCGTTCAGTTAATCACTGTTGTACACTGTCATTGATCTTAAAGCATTGTTTATAAACGAATGGGACTTATGATCTTTTTCCAAAGCTATATATATATATATATATATATATATATATATATATATAAGTACTCTATAAGGGTACCTAAAAAAAACTTGCTGCTGCGAAGTATTGGTCACGATGACAACTGCCCTGAAAATGGGATGTGTAGAATGATTCGGTGTACTCAATACTTTGCAGTAACGAACCCAGCGAAGGCGCGCTGTCCTGCAGGGGAGCACTAGGATGTGAGAATGATGCCGTAGTGTGTCCGACGACGAGTTGACATTGTCCTCGTCAAAGTCGGAAAGCTCTCATACTTAGGCCTGGGGAGGTATGAGAGTTATCACCCCTAGGACGGCGGACTTACCTGCGATCGGAACAGGATTCCTAGTGTATGGGGTTTAATTCAACAATATGGCTAATTCAAATTTTCAACCTTTTTTAAACTGCGCTGGTACATCCAATAACAGTTTTAACCATACGTGTAATGGATCTCAAGATAATTTCTGTTATGTATGTTCAGAATATATTGGACAACGAAACAAAAGAAAAATCACAGATAATATTAATTTTATCTATCAAAAATGTTTTGATATTGAGATTTCTCAACAGGATAAAATTTGGGTTCCTCATTATATATGTGCTTCATGTTATGCCATGATTAATCGATACAACACCAGTCAGGCTAGGTCCAAATTAAAATTTACAATACCTACAAAGTGGAAGGAACCAAAAGATGAAAATGATTGCTATTTTTGTTTAACAAAGATACAAGGTTTAGACAAGATACAGAAAAAAGGAATAGTATATCCTAATACTTCTTGTATAGAATTTCCATCCAAGAATTTTATAGATATTTTTGAAAATAAAGATTCGAGAGATAGTTTTACAACAGGCTTAGGGAATCTAAATGTAGATGAAAACTCGACAGATGAAACAACTGAAAATCTGATTGCCGCAGACGGAAGCTCATCAAATGAAGAAGATCTAAGTTCACCTGAAGAACATTCTCTGGATAGTGATGAAGAGTATATTCCTAAGGGTGAAGAACGAACTGTTGAAAAGTTTGATCAAAAAAGTCTGAACGATTTATTTAGAAAGAGTGGTTTATCTAAGGAACAATCAGAGTTTATGGCTTCAGAGTTTAAGAGACGAAATATGTTGACAAAGGGTACTAAAGTATGTGCATATCGTAATCGAGAAGAGCGCTTTAGAAATTATTTCAAGAATGATTCTAATATGGTTTATGGCACGGACGTGAAAGGTCTTATTGATGAATTGAAACCCAACATATACAAACCTGAAAATTGGCGACTATTCATTGATTCATCAAAGCGCAGCCTTAAAGCAGTACTCCTCAATATCACAAATAAATATGCTCCTATACCATTAGCACATTCAACAGTACTTAAAGAAGAGTATTCCAATCTTGAACTACTTTTAACGAAAATAAAATATAGAGAACATAAATGGCAAATATGTGGCGATTTAAAGATTTTATCTATGATACTTGGACAACAATCTGGATTTACGAAGTACCCATGTTATTTATGCATGTTTGATAGCAGAGATAGAGAAAAACACTATAAAAAGAAAATTTGGCCATCAAGAGAATCGTTTGAACCTGGAAAACAGAATGTTATAAAAGATCCACTCGTTAATCCTTCGAAAATTTTGATACCGCCTCTGCATATAAAGCTTGGATTGATAAAGCAATTAGTTAAAGCTTTGGACAAGGACGGTCAATGCTTCCAATATATAAGCAAAGTATTTCCCCATAAATCTGATGCTAAATTAAATGAAGGTATTTTTGATGGTCCTGAAATCCGAACTTTATTTAGAGACGAAAACTTTGAACAAAGCATGACTGATGTTGAAAAGGCAGCATGGTTAAGTTTTAAAGAGGTATCGACGAAATTTTTGGGTAATGCCAAAGACACGAATTATAAAGCTATTGTGAAAAGAATGGTACGTAATTTTGAAAAATTGGGTTGTCTAATGAACTTGAAACTTCATTTTCTTGATTCACACGTTGATCAGTTTCCTGAAAATAACGGAGACTTTAGTGAAGAGCATGGTGAACGATTTCACCAAGATTTAAAGGAGTTTGAACGTAGATTTCAAGGAAACTGGGGTATGAACATGTTAGCAGATTACTGCTGGATGATAAAAAGAGAAACAGCTGCGAAAAAGGACAAAAACGTGTCAGAAATCCACTACATCGGTCATTCGAAGAGAAACGTGTACGTAAGCGTAAGCCAATTTAAAAAAACATCGGAAAGAGAGAGAGAGAGAGAGAGAGAGAGAGAGAGAGAGAGAGAGAGAGACAATCATAGACAAAATGTTAAGTTTAACGTACACAATAGGCTAAGTTAATATCTTGAATTTACAGTCAATGCTGTGAAAGACTCTAAAATTAGTATTTCAGACGTAAAATTTTTAAAAAATCGATAAATTTACCATATACAGTTCTTGTCACCGCCCTCTAGAAGTAGTTTTTACACAATCTGACTTTAAATTCATGATCAGCAATCTGAAAAACCCCAGGATAGTATTTCCAATGTTTATCGACTCTTCAAAAGACGCATGATTAAATTTTAATATTGTTTAAATCCATTTTAGGCAAAATTTCGACTTTTACCGATTTCCTCATCTTTTCAACCCCATACAGAGGACTAGAATCGCGTTAAAAAAATTTGAAGGTATGGTTTCCCGTGTATTTTTTCCCGTAGAATTCGATTTTGAAGTCCAATTAACCGTATCTCATGATTTGTTTTTTCTAGACTCGAAAAACCGCAAAAAAACCGTAAAAAATGAGGTTTTTTCAATAAAACTCTGAGAAAAGGTAGGAAAACCCTATATTTTTATTACAGATTCGGATTCAGCGTCGAAAAATACATGGGAATATGTATGTCCGGTCAAAAGTTCAGACATTTTTTTTCATTTTGTGGGCCTGTGTTATTTTTATTTATAATTTAGTTTATAAAATTTACAATAAATTACAATAAACAAATAAAACTGAGGTATTTTATTATGTTATAATTTATATTATATATTGATATATGTTTACAAAGACAAAATGAATCTATAGTATTGTAAACATCACTATTATTTATTTATTAATATTTTTAATTATTTCGTATATGAAATAATTTATTTAAAAATATTAATTAAAAAAACGAGCATACTTTAAGTAACTTATGAAAAAAATAGATTTAAAAAAAAATAGAAAATATAAAAAATATAAATAAGAAAAGTAATAAAAACTATTGAAATAAAAAAGGAAGTTTAAAAAAAGTGGTTCTAACGGAGAGTTGAACTCGCGCACTCAAAAGAAAAAGCGCGAACGTTACGCACTAGATCAACGCTACTTCGAAATATCTCTGGCGTAAGATCGTACATGCTCATCTGCCCTCGGCTGTTTAAAATAATTAAATTTTAAGTTAAAAATTACTTATTAATAGTTACAAAGTTCAACAGATTATTTTTATAACGTCCCTTCCTTCATAAAAAAAGGAAAGAAAAAAAAGATTCACGCAACAAAAATACGTTAAAAAAATTTTCGACGTGATTTTGGATATAGACCAGCCGTGTTTGCTCGCGTCGCCACCCTAAAGAGGAGGCGACTTGAGTGATGGAAGAATGTCATAGTTAGCAGTAAAGAAAGAATAGTGGACACGCCACGTTTACTCCCGTCACGTCCCATGAGAGGATACAGCGCCAGCTATCGAATGATATGAGAGTGGGGAGTTACCAAAGCATGTAAACAAACCGTTTTTGGATAGCATAAACCTCGTACACCGAGAGAGGTTTGCCTCAACAAACATGATGCGTGACGCGCTAGAAAAAGTGATGCGTTTTGCATCGTAAATCACGCATACTGCTTCGCATTTCATAATTCATGCATCACTTTTTCTCGTGCATAAGTCGAAATACAGTGCGCAAGATGGCGCCGCATCGAAAAATTTCATGCTTGTTTGGACACGCATCGATATTTATCGTTAATGCGAGCCACCTTGTGGCCCGTTTTAAAAGCGCACCATCGTTTATGATGCAAAACCTTCTCCGTGTAAGAGTATATGGCGCTGTTATGAAAGCATAGGATATTACTTACTAACCCGACTAGAAACGAATTTCGGGTAAAAATGAGGTCTCTATAAGGTACCCTAAGATTATTATATGGTCCTTGTAAGGTGCCCTACAGGGTGCCTAGATGGCGTGTAATGGGGCGATTCTGAGGTCCCGATCAGGCAGCCTCAATTTCAGATGTGCCCTATTGTTACGCGGTTGTCACCTGACAGTTGCTTGACAATCGATGTTGAAAAAATTCGAAGTGATGACATAACCTCTTTTGATGCACGTGTATATCTGATGCGAATAAAAAATATTTCTCTCGTAAATTTAACTGTTAAATAGTTTTAATGATACTCGACTCGAAAAAAAGAATTATTTTATTTTTAAATACTGTCATGTTCTTATTTAGTCACATTGAACTTTTATAGAACAATATAAATACGTAATATATACAACTGAGTTGAAAAATGATTTATTCATTGTATAAATATATTAGTACATTTTATGTTTTACAAATGAGTTTGGATCACATAAGGAAAATAAAATTTAACTTATCGAATTGATGAAATGAAATTTTAAAACTATTTTTTTTTGTTATTACACAAAAACTTTGTTTAGTATTTCTAATGATTTATTACTAATTACATTTGTAGAATTACACCTTGAAAAGCTTACGTTAAGCAAATTATACATTTTTTATTTTAAGTTGAGTTCAAGTTTCAAAATTCATAAAAGAGTTTTAATATAAGGGAAAGAGGTTATGTTTTGATTTCAAACGTTTTCAATATCAATAGTTAGGCAACTGTCAGGTAATGGACGGGTGGTAATAGGATATTTACGGAAATGAGGGAGCCCTACTGGGACCTGATAATCACCCCATTACATGCCAGATAGCGCCCCTGTCAGGATGCACTGTAGGGTTCTTAGAAATTGTGAGCGCCCGAGTATGTACGGCCCTGAAACCGTACGATACTGGAAGATGCGCGCGCAAACACCCAAAAAGACCAAAGTGGTTGAACAAGCAAGCGCGCGTATGTACGTATACGCGCTTGCATGTGTAAGTACCGCTGAAAATATACGGCGACTCTCCCTCTCTTCTACTAAGTTAGAAGAGTGGGAGAGAGACCTAAGAGAGCTGATGCATGCAGTGCGAGGAGCTCGTGACTCTCGTCACTCTTGGATCGGCTCTTCTACTGTGCGGTTGTACCTTGCTTAAGACAACGGCGGGCGCTTGGCCATGGCATTGTCTTAAGCAAGATAATTTATATACACGTGTTTAATACACGACTTTGTAATAGTTTGTCGTACATTTTTCAATAAAGAGCTTATCTAAGCAACATATTCCTCTCCTATTAACCCAGTGTTAAGCCCCGAATGTTGAGGCGTTTGGTTTTCAACAACAACGGGCTTTACACATAATAACCCAACATTACTAATAAATATATTTCAAAAGTCAGCTATAGCTAGGCAAGGCGTCCTAGCTATAAACGACTTTAACAAAATAACAAAGACACACAAAGAATCTGCGCAAGCTAGGCATGGCGCGCTAGCTTGTAACGATTCTCCAAAATGAATTGTCATTTATAATGAGACAGCCGCGCTCTCAATAAATGAAATAATTATTAAAATAAATAATTAAATCAAAATAATTGGTAGGAACGTTACATTGGCGCCTAACGTACAAAAACCCAGTGAAATATAAAGAAAAATTCATTTTCATAAAATGAATTTTTTAATTTTAAATAAAAATATATAATGTTAAAAAATAAGTAAAAAAAAAATTAGAAAAAATGCAAAAAAAAGATATAAAATATAAAAAACTAACCAGAAAAATATATATAAAATCTGTAAGAAAAAAGCGAGAAAAAAAGGTTATATAAAATACCAAATATATATTAAAATTAAAACAATTTTGTAAAAGAATTTCCTTTGTTCTGAATAAAAGCCTGACCAAAAATTTTGCTTGATGTTAAATTCTTAAATAAAATATTCGTCAATGATAATGACAAAAAGACTTGAAGGTCGCGCGGTAAAACAAGAAGATTGAGTGTTACAATGTACACATTAAATTTCTCTTAAAATCTTTTGTTATAACCGCGCAAATCTCAAGTCCAAACGCGAATGTTATAAGAGAATACATATGGTAAAGTCAAAAGGTCGATGGCTAAATAAAAGACAGAAGAAATTCTTAAGCGCGAATTCTCAAATAATGAGAAACAAATATTATAATAAAATAATATAGGCGATTTTAAAAATAATGATTAAAAATAACGATAAATAAAAATTAATATTAAAAAATACATTAAAAATCAAAATTGTCAAAATAAAAAATATATTGTAAACGAAACTAAAATTTGAATATTTCGTTCTTTATATTTTATATGTATTTAAAATAAACTAGCTCGCCACAGCGGCCCTTTGGGCCGCTGTGGCTCGCACCTCGGTCCTTTCAGAGCTTCGCTTCGCTTAGCTCTGAAATGCCCTCGGACCTTGCATCGCTTCGCGATGCAAGGCATGCAAAAAGCTCCGCTTCTTGCATATAAGGCACGACCGAAAACGCTCGCGCTTCGCGCTCGCTATTTAATATTTCAAGAATATTAAAACAAATCATTTACAAACGCAAAAGCCTTAAAAGTTAATCTTATTTCTTTTTTTCATTGTATTTTTTACCGTATCTTTCAACAGGAGGTTTGAATTTATTGTATTTATTTGAAAAAACCAATTTATAATTATTTAAATTTTTCTTGTGAATTAAGTTGATTGATTTCAAAAAAATTTATGTTATGTGAAGAAGACATATTTTCATTAATGTATACTTTTTAAAGTTTTGGATAGGATAATCTATCAAAAGTTATAAGAAAAAAAATAGTTCGGTAGCTTAAAAGTAAAGTTTTGTATAAAGTTTTTATTTGATCTGAATCATTCCGACGGGGGATGATTTAAAACAATAATACAAATAAATATTGGCAGTTTAAAAAAAAATCGTTCGAGCGGTTTTAAAACTGTTATCCCTTTAGAGATTAAAAAAATGATTTTTTGGTGATAACTTGAAAAAAATGAATTTTGAAAAAAAGTATATTAAATAAAATTTATAGAAAAAAATAAGATACATCTTTTTAATATCATATATATTTTTTTAAAAATAATATTTATCAAATTATCATTAAAAAGCCTTTAATTTCAACATTTTTCATGAACAATTTGAAAAATATTAACTTCAGAGAAAAATGTATGATATAAAAAAGATTAATTTTTTTATATTCTATAACTTTTATTCTATATACTTTTTGAAAAAAAATCGTATTTTTCAAGTTATTACCAAAAATCCATTTTTTTGACCATTTAAAAGGCGCCTATTTAAAAACGCTTCCAACGATTTTTTTCAAAATAGGAACGTTTACTTGTGTTATTATTTGAAACAATTCCCCGTTTGAATTATTCAGATCGGATAAAAACTCGTCGAGAAAATTCATAAACTTGATTTCTCACACACATACATCCATACATACATTTTAAGGAAGCCTCGTAATAATCTTATTTTGCTATAAAAATAAGTTTTTTATCATAAAAAAACATATTTTAAAGGGTTACATTTTTCGCGATGTCGAAAATATAAGGCACTTCCGTATAGCGGTCGTGCCTAAAAATTAAATTTCACAAAAATTAATTTTAAAAAATAATTAACTAAACTAGAAATTTTTTAAATTTTAGTTTTGGAAATATTAAACTATTGTAATTGCGAATAAAAATAAAAATCTTTCTAAATTGAATTTAGAAAAAATCGCGGATGTGGAAACAATAAATATAAAAGAACAGCTAAATGAATTATCTAATAAAATAAAAAGTTTATCAGAAGATTACAATGTGATAAAAAATCTATTAAATAAATATAAAGCAGAAAACACTGCTTTAACAAATAAAAATCACGCGTTAAATAAAGAATTAAAAAATTTTAAAAAGAAATTAGAAGATGACGAAGCCATCAAAATGGTTCATGTGAATCTATCACAAAAAATAGATCATACTGCTCAAGAGCAAGAAAAAAAAATTAACGAGTTGAAAGAAAAATTAAAAAATAATGAGACTCGAACACAAGGCGCCGAGTCATATAATAAGATTAAAATTCCTTTGCCAAAATATGAAGGAACAGAGGTTGAAAGGCCTATGAAATTCTTAAACAAATTCGAAAAATATGCAGCTTTAAAAAAATTAGAAGAGGAAGAAACCCTCGAGTTATTACACACTGTTCTGCAAAAAGAAGCGAACGAGTGGTGGTACGTCTATCAGGACGACGTATTCACATATGAAGGTTTTAAAGACCTTTTTCTAGACAGATATTGGAACGAAGATATCCAAAGGAAGTCTAGAAGAAAAGTTGAGTTTGGTCAATTTTTCGAGAACGGAAAAATGAGTCGTATGACTTACGCCACTCAAATATACGGTTATGCTAAAGAGCTAAATCTTCAATACACTGAAGAAGAATTAGCCGATAAAATTAGCAAACATTTCAGTCGTAATGTTAGACAAGCGATGCAATTTTCTCAAAAGAAGGACAAAAATACTTTGTTTAAAATCTTGTCAGATTTTGACAATGATGATAAGATTCAGGAAAGGAGAGTGTCAATCAGAACTGAATCTTATAAAAGCAATAATAGCCAACAAAAGCTATTTAATAAAAATGACAACTTCGAAAATAAACAGAAAAATCCCACAAGAGAAATACTTAAAGCTCCTGTGGATAAGAAAATTTTAGAAAAATGTTATGATGAAATTGATGCACCTCAGGAAAACTGAGTAAAGTTGCACCTAATTTAAATAGCATAAGGGGTGAGGATGCAACTCATAAAAAATCCCCAAAAATACAAAAAATTAAAACTTCAAAAATATCTTATTTCGCTAACTTAGAAAGGCTTAAGAAATGCCAAACGTTGCCAATAAAAGGTAAATTCATTAAAGAAACAAATAAAAAATTCAAAGTAATTAAAAAAGAAAAAATGTTAAATATACATGATGTCAAAAGAATAAGTATACACTTTAATATTCCAAATCTAATGAAAAAATATAATATAAAATATGGTTTTCAAAAAATGTTAAACGTAATTTTACAGACAGTACACGAAAAGATACTATTGACCATAAATGGCGAATATGCCAATTTAGAAAGTACTGGGCAAAAACTCAAAAATGAGTATGCTCAAGTAAAAACAACTGAATCACATAAAAGCGAAAATGACTCAAATTTATGTGCATTCACCCCAAATGAAAATAAAGAAAACTTATTTCATAAGGAAAATAATTATGAACTCACCAATGATGAGATTCATAAAGGTGAAATAATATCACCAAAACAAGAAATTGAACTAATAGATTTAATTTCTAAAAATAAAATAGTGTCTAGCCATGTATCTGATCAATTATTATTACGTGAATATGGGATGAAAACTACCAATTATGCACCTCTTTATTCTTCAAATGAAAGAATAAAGAATAACTACAAGTATGGTGCGAAAAATTTATTCGAAAACGCATTAAAATGTTATTTAACTAAAAACTATGAAAAGTCTAAGTTATGCAAAAATGAAGATAAAACAACATTAAATAAAGCTATAATACCCTATGCATTAATAAGATATGCACTAAATGAAATTAAAAAAAGTTATGGCCATAGTGGACCAAAAAACAAATACAAAATAATCTGATTGAAAAGTCACCTCTAGAACGATAAATTATAAATTTAAAAAATTACAAAGGGGGGCGATTAAATGATGAACAAGAAAAAAAAGAAGACCTAGATAAATGGGTAGAAGAAAGTGTAAATATGAAATAGTGAAAGTGAAGTGTAAAAAATAAAAAACAAAAATAAAAAAGAAAAAGATTTTTAAATATAAGTTTGTTAACAGAAAAAATTTGAGTTTATAAGTCAATTTTCGTTAAGTTTAATTATAAATAAAAAGGAAATTTAATTTTAACGTTATATAAAAAAGACTAAAAAAAAAAAAAATTTTAAGTTAAATTAAAAAAATATTATGTTAAATTGTAATTGCGTTTGGTCAATCATATAAAAAGAAAATTTAGTTTTGTTTCAAATCTTAAATATAAGTGAAATTATGTTTATAGAGTGATAAAAAAAAAAAACGCGTTCTTTGATGTTCATTGTAATCTAAATGAAAAATACAATTTGTTATTTTTATTATGCGAAAGAAATCTATTTTATTTTGGGGGGCAATCCTCTACACCTAGGGTAATATTAAGTGCTTAATTGGGTGTTTGTGCGCGCATCTTCATAAGTCGCGTTATTAAAAATAAAATAGATTTTTTCTTTGAACTTAATCAATTAAAAAGCAAAATCTATTTTAATTTGAGGGGCAATGTGAGCGCCCGAGTATGTACGGCCCTGAAACCGTACGATACTGGAAGATGTGCGCGCAAACACCCAAAAAGACCAAAGTGGTTGAACAAGCAAGCGCGCGTATGTACGTATACGCGCTTGCATGTGTAAGTACCGCTGAAAATATACGGCGACTTTCCCTCTCTTCTACTAACTAGGAGAGGGTCTGACCTCCGGATCACGGATTTTGCTCAAACTTTGTGATAAGTTTTTAGATGTCAAAATATGGAATAAAACAAAATATTAGACCCTAATGCTCAATATTTCCCTAGTTACAGGTAATTAGAGAAAATCACTGGAAAAGTTACTAGATTTTCAAACGCTTATAGTTCTTCAGCATTAATAGCTAGAAGCTTGAACCTTTTTTTAAATGAAAGCTCAGCTCAAATCCTTTCGAAATATCACCTACAACATATCAAAATATTATTTTTTTCCATAGTTACGTCATTTTAAAAATTATACTACATTTCAGCATTTATTATTAATTAATGTTTTTAAAGGGAAATTTAGGTCAAATTTCAATAAAGCTGTAACTATGGAAAAAAATAATATTTTGATATGTTGTAGGTGATATTTCGAAAGGATTTGAGCTGAGCTTTCATTTAAAAAAAGGTTCAAGCTTCTAGCTATTAATGCTGATGAACTATAAGCGTTTGAAAATCTAGTAACTTTTCCAGTGATTTTCTCTAATTACCTGTAACTAGGGAAATATTGAGCATTAGGGTCTAATATTTGTTTTTTTTCCATATTTTGACACCTAAAAACTTATCCCAAAGTTTAAGCAAAATCCGTGATCCGGAGGTCAGACCCTCTCCTAGTAAGTTAGAAGAGTGGGAGAGAGACCTAAGAGAGCTGATGCATGTAGTGCGAGGAGCTCGTGACTCTCGTCACTCTTGGATCGGCTCTTCTACTGTGCGGTTGTACCTTGCTTAAGACAACGGCGGGCGCTTGGCCATGGCATTGCCTTAAGCAAGATAATTTATATACACGTGTTTAATACACGACTTTGTAATAGTTTGTCGTACATTTTTCAATAAAGAGCTTATCTAAGCAACATATTCCTCTCCTATTAACCCAGTGTTAAGCCCCGAATGTTGAGGCGTTTGGTTTTCAACAACAACGGGCTTTACACATAATAACCCAACATTACTAATAAATATATTTCAAAAGTCAGCTATAGCTAGGCAAGGCGTCCTAGCTATAAACGACTTTAACAAAATAACAAAGACACACAAAGAATCTGCGCAAGTTAGGCATGGCGCGCTAGCTTGTAACGATTCTCCAAAACGAATTGTCATTTATAATGAGACAGCCGCGCTCTCCATAAATGAAATAATTATTAAAATAAATAATTAAATCAAAATAATTGGTAGGAACGTTACAAAATACGTAGGGCATCCTTAATATTTTTCTAGTCGGAAACTTTGGATACGTAAACTAAATGCTCATAGTTTTTGAGAAAAAAATTCTAGAAGATTTGAAAAACCCGATTTTTTGAATTTTTAAGGTTTTGCCACAAGCAAACCAATACCGCTTTTTTAGTGCAGCCAGGGCCATATTATCGAGCACGCCAAACACGCCATGGCGTAGGGTGGTAGGTTCAAGAGGGCGGCAGATTTTTGTTAGATAAAAATGAATAAATAGTATATTATTCACCTACAGAGTAGGTGAATAATATACTCTTTATTAGAACCAGAGGCGAGAGTGACAAACATACGATTTCAAGCATTTTCTATTCACTCCCGTGGTAAATATACGATTTTTTTACACTGGTAGTGTACACTTGAACGTTAACTTCGAACGTTAACCTCAAATGACAATATTCTCTGGCATAATTGTAGTAAATAAACAATATTACTTTCTTTTTTTATGATCTGAATTATAATTTTATGAAATAAAATTTTTATTTCTCAGTTCAATAATCATGTAGAATCTAATATTGTAAAATTAAATTATCTTTGTAATAAAATTTTAATTGTTATTATTTGATTTTTGCATAAATAACCTATATGAAAAAACAAAATAATCATGATGCTCGCGCCCTATGTCAACTAATCACCCTTTATAAAAGAATGATTAGCGAAATGTCGGAGTTGTGGAATCGATTTTTGCTTTTTTATTATTTATTTATTGATATCTCTTTTAATTCACTATTTAAATAAATATAATGACTAGTCCGCACTAAAGATATATTAATAAATCATTTTTATTAAAATAAAAAATCACTTGAGTAAGTTATTTTTTTATAAACTTTGGATGAAAATTAGATATCAAGCTCTATAAACCTTACCTCAAAATACTAAACATCGAAAGTTTGTTTATAACTACTTATGTTTAGTATTTTGGTGAATTTCTTGAGTTGTTCGCACTCAGGATTAATCTCAAAAAATTTCTTACTGTAGTGAAAGAATTTGATTTAACACACCGTTTACTCATAAATTTTGAATGAAAATATTAATAAGAGGAGAGAACTCCGAAATTATTAAGAGCAAAAGAAGTATTAGCTTCTGTCGGATAGTTCTACGACTGCCTCGCCCGGCTTTTTAATGTTATAATTAATTATAAAAATATTTTCTTCAATTTAATTAAAAGATTTGTTTTCTATGGTTGTTTAGTTATATTATAAACTTACTAGGAGAGGACCCCTTGTTTGGATCATGGATCTTGCTCTAACTTGCGGATATGTTTTTATACATGAGATCATGAAAAAAAGTCTCCAGCATTCGGTCTAACACTCGATCATTCCAAGATTATGAGCTATTTTGTTCCATTTCTGTGAAAAATCAATGTTTATAATATTGAATATTACTTCCCAATGGGAGCTTCCAAGTTCATTCTGCAAAATTCTAGTAAAAGTTAAGATTAAATCCTTTGGTTAAAATAAAAAGGAGTTCACAAAGCCGAACCCGTTCAAAAGTTATAGCAAAATGAAATACATGAAAAAAATCAACACAATAATTTAATGAAAATTAATGTTTAATTTTATTTAAGCTGATTTTTATAACTAATTTTATTTTCCTATAACTTTTGAATAGGTTGAGCTTTTTGAACACGTTTTTTTTTTTTAATCGAAAGGATTTAATCTCAACTTTTACTAGGATTCTGCAGAATGAACTGAGAAACCCGCATCAGAGAGTAATATTCAATAATGTAAACAATGATTTTTCAAAGAAATTGAACAAAATAGCTCATAATTTTGGAATGACCGAGCGTTAGACCGAATGCTTGCGGCTTTTTTCATGATTTTATGTATAAAAACATATCCGAAAGTTACAGCAAGATCCGTGACCCAAGCAAGGGGTCCTCTCCTAGTTAAAGCATATACTTGCTGGAGGGAGCATATCATGTTAAGAAGTTGTGGTCATCTTTCATATTGTGCGAAAGAGAAAGAAGATGAGATCTACCATTGCCGTCTCTCTCGCACTAAACCAATCACTAATTAGTGCAAAAGAGTCAAGAATGGTATATCTTACTTTTTTCTCTCTTCCACATTCTACAAAATCTTACCGCGTTCTTCTCATTTAACTTAGACTGTATTCACAGTAGCATGGAAGTTCGGCAACTTAAAATTCCACCTGTGATAAATTAATAACGGTAAAATTTACTCCAGTATGCTGAATCGTGGTTCATGTTTATTCTTGTATCAACCATACTATATAAAATAAAAATTTGATAATTTTTTATTTGTCAAGTATTTTATATATAATAGGAGTAAATACGTATAAAAAGCCATATAGAGATACCTAGTAAACAGTTCATTATTGCACGTTAGCTTTTTTTGTGACCGTTTCATTAATTATAAAAATACTTAATATTAACCGATGATCGTTCTAGCAAATGTTATATGCATGCAAAAAGAGCTTGCATTAATTATTCACATTCGTGAAAAATCCCGTGGTTTCAAATCCGATTGCTACAACTAAGCGTTTAGAAGATGTATCCTCGATATATTTATATTTCATTCAAGTTTTCAGAAATAGCCCTAGCATCAATCGCATTAGACGTGCATGTATGATACGATATAACCTATCTATTTACAAGTGTCTTCTTGACTTGGTATACGATTATATGCATAGTATGATACGACATAATCAAGCTATTTACACTTGCATTCATGATTCGGTATACGATTATATATAACCTGGTATACGCGTATCAATAGTTAGGTATTAGCTTGTTGTAGTATCCTCGGTATGCATATTAGTAGTATCCTCGGTATGCATATATGTATAAATAACCGAGATATTAACACGCGCACACACACCTCGGCATAGTAACCTTAGTACGCATACACGCATAAATAACCAAGCTATTTACATGTGCATACTCACCACGATATAAACAGCTCAGTATACTAGCATATCAACCACGCTAAGTATACACCACGGTTTAAACAGCTCGATATACTAGCATATCAACCACGCTATATATACACCGTGGTATGAACAGCTCGGTATACTAGCATTAACCACGCTAAATATACACCACGGTATAAACAGATCGGTAAACTAGCATGTCGCGCTATTTACCCGCGTGTATATGCCTCGCTACATGAGCATAGGCAACGAGGTACACGTGTATAAAAATAGCTCGGTATACTAGCATATAACCACGCTTAATATACACCACGGTATAAGCAGCTCGGTATACTAGTATGCCGCGCTATTTACCCGCGCATACATGCCTCGCTATACGAGCATAGGCAACGAGGTATACATGTATAAAAATAGCTCGGTATACTAACATATTAACCACGCTAAATACATGCCGTGTACATGCCTCGCTCTACGAGCATAGGCAACGAGGTATACGTGTATAAAAATAGCTCGGTATACACGTATATACACCTAGGTTAACACATATTAACGCACGTATATTACGTGTGTCACGTTGATAATTTTATACTCGTCTCAAAGCTTGTCTGCATGTGTTCCTAAATTCGTGCAATTAAACTCTTTTTTTTTAAATTAAAAAAATGAGTTAAAAAGCGCATGTATCTTTATTGTGCTAATTAAAATAAATAAAGACTTTAAAAAATCTTGTATAGAATTACTTTTTACAGGAAATAAAATTTCATAAAAATTTATGGAATAATGTTTATGAAATAACCTTACTTAAAGTATAAAAAAAGAGCAAAAGAGTGATATATGATTTTGAAAACATTATTCTATTCAAAATATAGAATATTTTTGTTTAAGAAAAGCATGTTACCACTTTTGTCCGTGCTTAAATCAAATTTACAAAATCATTAAATTTTTTTAATTAGAAAAGTCAAAAATTATATCAGTAATGCTAAATTAAATTTTATTCTCAAATATGAACCACCTTTCATTAAAACTGAATAAATAGTTTAACTAACGCCATTGACTTTATTAGGCCATTTAGAATAAGAGGTATTAAAAAGTTATTAGTTAATTTGATGTTTACTGAGAAAAAAATTTATGAAAAAATTTTTCATATGATCTTCATGAAATAATCAAACTGTAATTATTTGGTTTGAAAAAAGCAGTTTTAATGAAAGGTGGTTGATATTTGAGAATAGTTAATTACACCTAAAATTACTATTAGGATTATTTATATAATTTTGGACTTTTATATTCATATAATTTTATCCTCTGAGAGGATAAAATGATTCAAAAGATTTTCTACCCTACTGAAAAATCTTACGTGAGATCTCACGCGAGATCTCATGTGAGATCTCATGCCGAATTCTCATGTAACTATATTTCTGAAAATTCTAAGTCCGATGATTACTAAAAATTTCTAAGTTCCTACTATCAAAATAAAATTTTTTAATTTAATATTTTTTTTTTGTTTCCAGACATTTTACAATAATTTAGCATTAAAAACTAATACCTTCCTGCTAAATCTTACGTAAGATCTCATGTAAGATCTCATGTTAAAATTTCATGCGAACAAGTTATAAAAATTTTAAGCTTTTTAATTTATATGAAAATTTTCAAGTCCCTAGTATGAAAAATAATTTTTCGAAATTCATTTATTTGGTTTCTAGATAATTGAATACATTAAAAATTAGTTAACCAGTTCGATTCTGTACTTTACGTAGCAAAAACAAAGTCCCTTGCCTGTGTCAAGTATAAGACACCAGCTTGCCTACTTTTTTGGCACAATATCTAAGGTAAGATTTTTTTACAAGTAGTAAAATTTTATTTTGTCACAAGTTAGATTATTTTAGGATGTACATAGATGTAAAAATTATTGCTTTCTATGAACAGTTATTTCTATTCCAGACAAAGAAATTTTAAAAAATAATAAGACTCGTCTTTTCCACGAAAAGTCAAAATAGAAGTTTGTAAAATGTTATTTTTTGTGAATAAGCTAAATCAAATTAAAATGACCAAAGATAAAAAAAATTATAAGTTTTGAAGGCATTTGTTTCAAATATTTTGAACAATCGTCTGACTTTGAATCAAACTGGTTAACGGGATGTCGGAGCTGCTGGACACAATTTTTACTTCTATTATCTTATTGATATCTTTTTAAATTCGTAATTTAAACAATTGTAATGACTTGCCGCACTAAAGCTATGTTAATACAATAATTTTTGTTATAATAAAAAATCATTTAGACTTGATATTTTTTTATAAGCTTGGAATGGAAATTAGATATCAAGCTCGATAAACATAACCTCAAAATACTATATTTCGAAAAATTGTTTATAACTTTTTATGTACGGTATTTTGGTAAATTCTGTAAATTGTCCGCACTCAAGTTTAGTATTACAAATTTTCTTACTGTAATGAAAGAACTCGATCTAATGCACCGTTTACTCGTGAACTTAGAATTAAAATGGTAATGAATTATTTTAGAAGGTAGCGAGCTCTGTCATGCCCTTAACTAATTTTTAATGAATTAAATTATCTAGAAACCAAATAAATGAATTTCGAAAAATTGTCTTTCATACTTGAAAATGTTCATGTAAATTAAAAAGCTAGTTGGATCTTAAATTTTTTTAGTAACTATCAGACTTTTTACGAATATAGTTACATGAGAATTTGGCATGAGATCTCACGTGAGATTTTTCAGTAGGGTATATCTTTGTGAAATACAGTGGCGTGCATAAGTTTCTGGCCAAAAAAAAAAAAAATTAGTCAATTTTTAAAGTTTTATATCTTTGTAAAAAATTGAAATTTCTTTAAGAATCAAACGGCATTTAAAGTACAATTGAAAATCTTTCAAATACCGGCGGGTTTGTTCAAAAATATTAAAAATTGGATTTTTTACATGAAAAAAAAAACTATTTTTTTTAAGGTTTTTTTTTGGCATGAAAAATTTGATATAATTTTTGAACCACTAGGCGGATTTGAAAACAACCAATATAAAAAAGATGCGTATTCATTCCCTTTTTAAAATGAGCATAGCTGGATCAATTTTTAGTAAGCGGTTCAAAAGTTACATCATTTATCGCGAAAAATTTCGCTCTTTCTTCAAGCTTTATTATCTAAGTATCTATGGACCGCAGAGAAAAACTCATAAAAGAAAAAATGTTCGTTTTTTGAAGTAGAATAAGGATACATTGAAAATTTATCATTTTAGAAAAAAAAATTTTTTTACTTTTTTCCACAGGTATGATGATATACAATTACTAATTAATTAATTAATTAATTAATTACTAATATAAAAAATTTTTTCATAAATATTTTTCTCAGTAAACATCAAATATACTAATAATTTTTTAAAACCTTTTATTCTAAATGGCCTAATAAGTCAATGGCGTTAGTTAAATTATTTATTCAGTTTTAATGAAAGGTGATTGATATTTGAGAATAAAATTTGATTTAGGATTAGTGATATAATTTTTGACTTTTCCAATTAAAAAAATTTAATGATTTTGTAAATTTGATTTAAGCACGTACAAAAGTAGTAACATGCTTTTTTAAAACAAAAATATTCTATATTTTGAATAGAATAATGTTTTCAAAATCATATATTACTCTTTTGCTCTTTTTTTAAAATACTTTAAGTGAGGTTATTTCATAAACATTATTTCATAAATTTTTATGAAATTTTATTTCCTGTAAAAAGTAATTCTATACAAGATTTTTTAAAGTCTTTATTTATTTTAATTAGCACAATAAAGATACATGCGCTTTTTAACTCATTTTTTTAATTTAAAAAAAAAGAGTTTAATTGCACGAATTTAGGAACACATGCAGACGAGCTTTGAGACATGTAGAAAATTATCAACGTAAAACACGTAATATATGTGCGTTCATATGTGTTAACCAAGGTATATATACGTGTTTACCGAGCTATTTTTATACACGTATGCCTCGTTGCCTATGCTCGTATAGCGAGGCATGTACACGTGGGTAAATAGCGCGGCATACTAGTATACCGAGCTTTTTTTTATACACGTATGCCTCGTTGCCTATGCTCGTATAGCGAGGCATGTACACGCGGGTAAATAGCGCGGCATACTAGTATACCGAGCTGTTTATACCGTGGTGTATATTAAGCGTGGTTAATTTGCTAGTATACCGAGCTATTTTTATACACGTACACCTCGTTGCCTATGCTCATATAGCGAGGCATGTATGCGTGGGTAAATAGCGCGGCATACTAGTATACCGAGCTGTTTATACCGCGCTGAGTATGCACATTTAAATAGCTTGGTTATTTATGCGTGTATGCGTACTAAGATTACTATGCCGACGTGTGTGTGCGCGTGTTAATAGCTCGGTTATTCCCATACAGCATGAAAGGACTTTGAAAGGATTTTGAAAGGATTCATGAAAGAACTACAATCTTTCAGAAATATTTCACTGAAAGGATTCTGAAATAATTCTATGTCCGAGGTATTATTCTTTTAAAAATAATAAAAGAAATTATTTCATAAAGAATTCACAAGACATTTCAAAATCCTTTCAATGAAAGAATTCTGTAAGGATCCATGAATTCTTTTGGTGATAATTCGTAAATCTTTTCATACATCTTCCATTGAAAGGATTCTGTAAGAATGATAAGAAATATTTTTAAAATATTTCATTGTATTATTTCTAAAAGGAATATACCCCGGACATAGAATTATTACAGAATCCTTTCAATGGAAGAGTTATGCAAGGATCTATGAATTTTTTTGGTAATAATTCGTAAATCTTTTCATACATCTTCCATTGAAAGGATTCTGTAAGAATGATATGAAATATTTTTAAAATATTTCATTGTATTATTTCTAAAAGAAATATACCCCGGACATAGAATCATTACAGAATCCTTTCAATGAAAGAATTCTGTAAGGATCCATGCATTCTCTAGTAATGATGCATTAATCTTTCATGTATTTTTAGTTGAGAGACGTGTAAAGTTGTAGAAACTTTATTCTTTCCTGTATTATTTAAAAATCAATTTAGAATTAATACACACACACACACACACACACACACACACACACACACACACACATACACACATATATATATATATATATATATATATATATATATATATATATATATAACGGATATGATGATATAATTATTTATAGGATTACGAATAGTTTCACAGTGGTTAAAATCGAAGTTATCATAACACAGATATCGCACGCATAACAATTTATAGTTTCCATTTTAGATTCTTATTTTCCTTATATATGAAACGGGAAGCACTCTTACCGCTTGCGAGAGTTCGAGATACCGCCATCAAGCGGATAAATTATAAACTAATCCCGAAAATATTTCTAAACGATTCTGTTATATTTCACGTTTTCTTTCAAAAAGTCCTTTCAAAGACCATTCAGTAAGGATTCATGTAATAACTTTTATTCTCGTCATGATAAGTTCTTTCATGAATTATTTCAAAAAGATTTCAAAATTATTTCATGTATGATTTCTTAAGACTCTACCAAAATATTGCATGAATTATTACATGAATGCTTTTTGAAAGAATCTCGAAATTATTCGGTGAAAGAATACCTTAGATCATTCCGAAAATCTTTCTGAATTATTTTACGACTGGAACCTTCGAAAGAGTTCTGAGTTCTTTCTTGTTTCCTTTCAAGTAGTCTTTTCAAAGTCCTTTTAGTAAGGATTCATGTAATAACTTTTATTCTCGTCATAAGTTATATCATGAAATATTTCAAAAAGATTTCAAAATTTTTTCATGGAAGATTTCGTGCGACTTTACCGAAACATTGCATAAATTATTACATGAATGCTTTTTGAAAGAATCTTGAAATGATTTGGTGAAAGAATACCTTAGATCATCTCAAAGATCTTTCTAAATTATTTTCTGATTTTGATCGTTAGAAGATTTCTGAGTTGTTTCTTGTTTCCTTTCAAGTAGTCTTTTCAAAGTCCTTTCAGTAAGGATTCATGTAATAATTTTTATTTTTATTATAAGTTATTTCATGAAATATTTCAAAAAGATTTCAAAATTATTTCATGAAATATTTCAAAAAGATTTCAAAATTATTTCATGTATGATTTCTTAATAGTCTAGGCGCCCAGAGGGTTCCGTATGAAGTTAAAGGTCCCACCAAGCAAGTGGGTGATTTTTATGTATTTTGAGCCGCTGAATCCGAATTCGCAACTTGCTTTTAGCAAAATTGGTCGAGTAATTTGTTATAAACAAATTAATTGTTTAAATGGCTACAGTTTATGAACTACAATAGATGCAGTAATTTTCTCTGCAAAAACTTGTTTTTTAATAAAAAAACAAAAAAAAATCGTTTTTGTTGCATGTCGATTCGATAATTAGAACCAGAGATATGGCAAATATATTGCTAAAAAACATAGAGACGTAGCGCAAGGGCGGAACGCCCTGGTAAAAAACCTTATAACTCGATAACTAATTAATATTTTTTGAAGTTTAACATGTGTTTGAAAAATGTCAGAGTCTCAGCTTTAATGATAAATTGTTATATATTACTTTCAAATGTTGATAAATAAGCTAGAATGATTTGAAGCAGAAGAAATTTTCAATTTTTCTGAAATTTGTTTGTTTATAACGAAATAATATAAGTTAGCGAACAAAATATTTGTATATTTTTGATATAGAATGATAAAAAATTTTATCTAGTTTAAGAATCCGTCTGGTTTTTTAAATTTAAGTAAGTAGAACCTGAGATATCGCAAATTTAAGCTGTAGCGCCAACTCCTTGCAATACGACATATGTATGCAGTATGGTTATCGCTTTCCTTATAAAAAATTCTTTTATTATAAGGTAAGTAATTTCATTCTTTTGTAATAAAATTAATTTTAATTTTGTATTTGGTAATTAAATAAAAATTTAAGAAAAAAGGATTCAGCTAAAAATAGATGACTCTAATAAATCGGAAAGTTAAACAAATTTTTTGAATAAAATAGATTGTTGTTTTTTTTTGCAATTGCAAAAAAAAAAAATAAATGTAAAAATACTCCATAAGTTCAGTAAATTGTTTACTATTGTAGTGGAAAAATCAATGATTATTTAAAACCCTAAATCTACTTCATCTCTATGTATTATACATCATTAATATTATGACAATAATATTATGACAAAGTATATAAAATAGAGTCAAAAGTAATTTTATTGGAAAAGAATAAGATTACTTACCTTATAATAAAAGAATTTTTAATAAGGAAAGCGATCGCTATATTGCACACATATGCTATATTGCAAGGAGTTGGCGCTACAGCTTAACCCTTTCAGTCACGAATTATTTTCGCAAAAACACGTATTTTCTATCACACATTAATTTTTTAGATTTATTTACAATCGTATATTCAAAATATATCATATGATACTTATAAAATGAACATTCATTTATATGAAAATGCAAAAAGAATAAAGATTAAACTTAAAGTTCGAATTAAATAATAAAGAAAAGAAAATGAGAAAGGGTGCCACTATAGTGGCTCCTGTGACTGAAAGGGTTAAATTTGCGATATATCAGGTTCTACTTACTTAAAATTAAAAAACCGGACAGATTCTTAAACTAGATGAAATTTCTTATCATTCTATATCAAAAATATACAAATATTTTGTTCGCTAACTTATATTATTTCGTTATAAACAAACAAATTTCAGAAAAATTGAAAATTTCTTCTGCTTCAAATCATTCTAGCTTATTTATAAACATTTGAAAGTAATATATAACAATTTATCATTAAAGCTGAGACTCTGACATTTTTCAAACACATGTTAAAAATATTAATTAGTTATCGAGTTATAAGGTTTTTTACCAGGGCGTTCCACCCTTGCGCTACGTCTCTATGTTTTTTAGCAATATATTTGCCATATCTCTGATTCTAATTATCGAATCAACATGCAACAAAAACGATTTTTTTTGTTTTTTTATTAAAAAACAAGTTTTCGCAGAGAAAATTACTGCATCTATTGTAGTTCATAAACTATAGCCATTTAAACAATTAATTTGTTTACAACAAATTACTCGACCAATTGTGCTAAAAGCAAGTTGCAAATTCGGATTCAGCGGCTCAAAATACATAAAAATGACCTACTTGCTTGGTGGGACCTCTAACTTGATACGAAACCCTCTGGGCGCCTAGACTATAAGACTTTACCAAAATATTGCATGAATTATTTCATGAATGCTTTTTGAATGAATCTTGAAATGATTCGGTGAAAGAATACCTTAGATCATTCCGAAAATCTTTCTAAATTATCTTATGACTTAAATCGTTGGAAGATTTCTGAGTTCTTTCTTGTTTCCTTTCAAGAAGTCCTCTCAAAGTCCTTTCAGTAAGGATTCGTGTAATAATTTTCATGTCTTAACTTTCATTTCCTTTTTGGTATTATTTTTGTAAAGACTTCGTCATCTTCCTTTGTATTATTTCATAAATTCTTTTCAAAAGAATATAGTTATCTTTTTAAGTTCTTTTTAAATGCTTTCAACGTATTATTACTTGTACTATTTCATGAAATTATTTCAAAATTCTTTCATGCTGTGTGGGTTTATACATATATGCATACCGAAGTTACTACTACAAGCTAATACCTAGCTATTGATACGCGTATACCAGGTTATATATAATCGCGATTTCATGATTTCATGATTTGGTATACGCGTATACCGAATCATGAATGCACGTGTAAATAGCTTGATTATGTCGTATCATACTATGCATATAATCGTATACCAAGTCAAGAAGACACGTGTAAATAGATAGGTTATATCGTATCATACATGCACGTCTGATGCGATTGATGCTTTCTGAGAACTCGAATGAAATATAAGTATATCGAGGATACATCTTCTAAACGCTTAGTTGTAGCAATCGGATTTGAAACCACGGGATTTTTCACGAATGTGAATAATTAATGCAAGCTCTTTTTGCATGCATATAACATTTGCTAGAACGATCATCGGTTAATATTAAGTATTTTTATAATTAATGAAACGGTCACACGCAAAGCTACCGTGCAATAATGAACTGTTTACTAGGTATCTCTATATGGCTTGTTATACGTATTTACTCCTATTATATATAAAATACTTGACAAATAAAAAATTATCAAATTTTTATTTTATATAGTATGGTTGATACAAGAATAAACATGAACCACGATTCAGCATACTGGATCAAATTTTACCGTTATTAATTTATCACAGGTTGAATTTCAAGTTGCCGAACTTCCATGCTACTGTGAATACAGCCTTACTTCCTCCAAGAGTATATGCTCTAAGATTATAAAACAAATGATATGGACAGATAAGTTCGTAAGGGATCATGAATTCCGCTTATTCCAGCAAACGCTGGTTCTAAGTTTAAGTTTTTATTTTGATCTAATAAACTAACTTGTTGCACTTGTGCGTCTGTTGTGAAAAGAAGCGTGAATTTTGCTTTCCTCTTCGTTCTTTGATTTAAGGTTGTAATCATTGGTTTACTTAACAAAAAATGGCTTGCTGTATTAATTAAAATTTTACAAGTTGTTCTTACATGTGTAATTTGTAATGTATTTAACATAAAATAGTGAAAGTTGCATTCTCAATCTCCTTACGAGGGCGGCATACAGTATTTTAGCGTAGGGTGTCAAAAATGTTAATGCGGCCCTGAGTACAGCAAACATTAGAATGTTCTTTTGGTATTGTAGTTGGAAATTATAATCAGTTTTTTTTATATTAATTCAGTGAAGTATTCTATTCTCGAGCTTTTTTTATCGCCTTTAACATACGTAATACAGCATATACGATGCTTTAAAACTCAAGATATTTCGTTGGCCTTTTGACATCCATCGTTCCACCTAGATTGTTTTACTTATTTTGGCTCGCTAAGTCATAATTTATTGGGTGGATAGTCAAAATATTGTAAAATTAATTCATTGTTATTAACAATTTTTATCAACATTTAAAAAAATTTATTTTTTCGATCGGATAAAAATTTTATTACGATTTTTGAATTATTTTAAAACGAAAATATTCCAATACATTTTTTTGTACAATGCTTATTTTTTAAGATTTTAAAGTTATGCTTTATTGAAAATTATTACATATTTGTTAATTTTTTAAGCATATCAAAAATAATCAATTTTTTACGCTATTTCATTAGCATATTTTAATTACGTGTAACTTTTGAACCACTGAAGCTTTTTTAATGCAACAAAGTTTAAATCAAAGCATTTGATTTGCACTTTATTTCATCTTTTATGTATTTTTTTGTAAGAGTCTGAGTTGTTTGGATATTCAAGTTCTTATAAAGGCTCCTTTTTACTATATTTTCGAAAAAATATCTATATTTTTGTCTAGGAGGCCTATTCGAAGAAAAGAAAAAACACGGGTTCATTTTTTTTCATCAAAAAATCATATCTTACAGTTTCAGCCGAATCCGTTTCCCGGAGGTGGGGACCTCTCTTTGTGAGTGTAAAAAAGCAAGTAAACATTCTACTTTATCGTATCTAATGTTTTTATTTGTTGCAATTTGTTGCAGTGGAATAACGTCGTGGGTTTGCTTATCGGTAACATTTAAAAAATTAAAAAAAGGTTGCTTTTTAAAACTTTGATAATTTTTATCTTAAAAACGCTGCCAAGTGCTTTGGCGGAATGCTTTCTCATAGAGCTCTTTGAGTTTCATTAATTTTTTTATATTTATTTAAATGTGATTTTAATATTAAAAAAATTGTCTAACATTAATATTTACTCATATTGTACTTTATACATTCGGAACATATATGCTAGCTGTTTGCTTTTTCAACATTTATAATTTATTTTAAATCATCAAGTAATACAAAAAAATTTGTTCTATTGAAAAAATGATATAATGTAGTAATAAAAAAAATGATGAGAACAAAATTTCTAATCTTTATAAAATGCAATCATATTTATATATAAATACAGTTCATGTTTATGGCTCTATAAAAAAACTACTCTATGAATACCAATTTTCAATAGCTTCCCGTCTAATTATACAAAAACATAGATAGGATGCGAAATTTGAAGCAAATCCATCGAGTAATTTTCGAGATCTAATTGGCTAAATAAATAACATTTTCTTTTTAAAATTTCTTTTTCAAAATTTTAAAAATGCTCTAAAATTAAAACTACCCAATGAAAATCAATTTTTTTAAATTTCCCTTATTTCAACAGTTGTAAATCATTTCCCTGCAAATTTTAGAACAAATCCATCGAATACTTTACGTAAAATAAAAAAAATAAGAAATAAAAAATCAAAATTTTTTTTTTAAATCTTTAAAATTCTCTAAAATCGTAACCACTCTAAGAAAATTAGTTTTTAAAAGCTTATTTTTTTCAGGCAATATCGAATTGATTGTACAAAAATTTTGGAGAAAATTTATAGAATGGTTTACACAATATAGAAGATAAATGAAAAATAAAAATTTTTTTTTAATTTTCAAAATGCTCTAAAATTAAAACTGCTCTGAGAAAATATGTTTTCCAAAGCTTTTTTTTCAAACAGTAGCGAATAACTTGCATTTAAATTTTGGAGAAAATCTATCAAATGGTTTTCGTAAAATAGAAAAAAATTAAAAATAAAAATTTTTTTAAAAATTTTAAAAATGCTCTAAAATTAAAAGTGCGCTAAGAAAATCAGTTTTCAAAAGTTTTTCTACTTTTGGCAGTCGAAATTAAGTTCCATACAAATTTTCAAACAAATTCTTCGAGTAGTTTACGTAAAATACAAAAAAAATGAAAAATTGAAAGTTTTTTAAAATTCTTAAAATGACTCTAAAAAAAAACTACGCTAGGAAAACCAATTCTCAATAGCTTCCGCACCAGTTGATCGAAAAATTGAATTGTATGGAAAATTTGAAGTAAATCCATCGATTAGTTTTTAAGATTTTATTGGCCTAATAAAGAGAAACATTTTTTTTTTAAATTTCAAAATGCTCTAAAATTAATACTAAACTAAGAAAATCAGTTTTCTAAAATTTATTTCATTTGGGTAATCACAAATAATTTCCGTGCAAATTTTGAAGCAAATTCATCGAGTAGTAAACAAAAAAAAACCAAAAAAATGAGAAATCGAAATTTTTTTTTTTCAACAACTCTAAAATGAAAACAACGCTAGAAGAACCAATAATCAATAGCTTCCCAGCAAGTTAGTCAAAAAACTAAATTCCATGCAAAATTAGAAGCAAATCCATTGAGTAGTTCTCGAGATACAATTTACTCACTGAAATCATACATCCACACACACACACACACACAAATACATACAGACATTTTCTGGAAACCACTTTTTTCGACTCACCGAGTTCAAATATGTACAAATTAATGAAAAAATAGAAAAAAAAAAACAGGAGTGGCAGTCGTGGGGACTGGCCGACAGAAGCTATGCTTCCAGTATATATACATAGAAATTAGGAAGTGTGACATTTGCAAAATTATAATTAATTTTTTAGTGAAAACGTTATTTTTCATTCGATGTATTATGTATTTAAAAATATATTAATAATATAGTTTTTTATTAATATCAATTATTAAAAAAACATATATTTAGATAAACGTAATTTTCGTCATGTGCATTGTAAATAGAAAAATACAAAAAAACGTTATTTTTCATTCGATGTATTATGTATTTAAAAATGTATTAATAATGTAGTTTTTTATTAATATCAATTATTAAAAAAACATATATTTAGGTAAACGTAATTTTCGTCATGTGCATTGTAAACAGAAAAATACAAAAATTTTATTAAATTTTATTAAATTTTCATTTTTTGTTATTAATGTAGTAATTAATAACAACTATATAAATATACACATATTAATAAACGGAGGAAGATAATGAGAGAAAATAAAAAATTTCTTGCCAAAAAAATATATTAAGATTATAATATTATAAATACAAACGCATATTTTCATACGTATACTAATTTTAAAATTTAAATTAAATAAATATTATTTACATAATTTATTTATTTAATCATCGTATTCTACGTCCATCCTTCTCTGTCCACCGGCTTTAAGAATTGACTCTCTCCCTCTCTCTTTCTTTTTCATAAAGAATAGAGAGGGTTGCGTCTATCCTTCTCTGTCCGCCGGCTTTAAAAATTGACTCTCTCCCTCTCTCTTTCTTTCTCTTATATGTACAATAAAGGTAGCCGCAAATGGAGGGGGCTATGTTTAGCCTTCTTTGCCGGTTACAACAAGCAGTCTCTTTTTCTTTATCTTCCCGAGTAACCTTTTTATTACGGCAACCAACTTCTCTCAGTTGGGCCACCTTCGGCTGCCGAAGTCGGGCCACCGAATGGGTGAGGCGTGGTGGCGAGCGTGGTCCTATGATGGCTAGCCAAAAATCGTATAGATTTTGTCATAATATCGATGTGTATCTTACATAACCTCGAAATATTCTTTATTGTATTTTCATGCTGTGGTAAAACTTTTTTTTAATTGAAAATTAAAAATGAGTGATTGAATTAATAAAAATGATTTTCTTTGAACTCGACCTGAACTCGTTAAAAATTGATTCCGAAATTCTGCCCGAACACACGGACAAATACAACTTAAAACCAATTGATAAAAACATAATAAAAAACTGATTATTCTCGTGGGAATGAGAACTAATTACCACGGATAATATAATTGATAAATTAACTAGTTATTCGAGTAACTCAAGTTCTTCATATTTTGTCGAGTAATTTATATTTTCTCAAGTACTCGAGTAATTTATAGTTTTTCGAATGCTCAAGTAATTTATATTTTTTCGAATACTCGATTTATTTGATTAATTCATATTTTTTTCGAGTACTCAAGTGAATTGAGAAATTCATATTTTTTCGAGTACTCGAGTAATTCATATTTTTTTTGAGTACTTGGAATGAAAACTCGAGTACGCCTTCAAGTGCGAGTACTCGATTGACGAGTAATTTTTTCTTCAAGTTCGAGTTAAGTACTCGAAACTATCAGTACTCGACAAAAATATGAACTCGAATAACTAGTGTTACTCGAATAATTAGAATCAATTGAATAATTCGAGTTACTCAAACAACTCGAATAACTCAAGTTACTTAACTTTTTTCACTAATAAAAACTATTTTAAAAAGTAGACAGTTGCTTGAACAATCAATCGATCGGTTACCATTGGAAATCAGCTGTTTTTTTATATAAATAATTGTACATAAATTACGTTCAATTCTATGATTTTATAAGCTAGATTCGGCTGCCCTCTCAGGGCCCCGTTTCGCCGCCACGCCTCACGCCGATGTGGTGCCACTGTGGCGACAATTCGGCAAGAGTTTCAGTGCCACTGAGGGTGATTCGGCACCGACTTCGGGCCCTCTGCACGCCGAAGTGAAAAGGTTACTCGGGTTTCTTATACACATCCACTTGTGTATATACATGCATATTCTTAAGCGGAATGGGAGAGAGGGAAAGAAAGAAAGAGAAAAAAGAATGTTTGTATGTTAATAGCAATAATGGCATCCTGTGCCGTATTCGTTCATTCACGCTGGGTGACATTTGGGACTGTCGATTTTTATACATTTAGTGCCCCTGCCGTAACGTCGCGTAAGAAGCATAGCTTCAAAAATTTTTTATCGATACAATGCTTTCTCTATGAGAAAGCAAAAATAAGCATCGTACAAAAAAATGTAGAATATTTTCGTTTTAAAATATTTCAAAAATCGTAAAATAGTATATTATTCACCGAGGGAGTTCAGTATACGACTTTTTACCACATTAGGCGGAAAGTGCGTTACAAAATTGTCGAATCAATAATTCACTATCGCGCACTAATATTGATTCACAACACTCCGCGAATGATAATTCCTTGAACATCGACAAACAAAACTTGCATCAACGCGATAGGGCCGTTACACTAAAAAAAATACAAGATACAAGATATAAAAATTACATTGATTAGTATATCTATATATGTAAGAGAAACAAATACATTGTCTCTTGTATTTTTTATGTATAAATATACTAACTAATGTTATTTTTGTATCTTGTATCTTTTTAAGTGTAAAGCCTAATATATTAACAAAACTGAACAAACTCGAATCGACTCGAAACACGAAAGTCAGCTGGTTAACTCGGACATGAAATGCGTATTAAAAATAACGATTAGCGCGGCGAGTTATATGAATCGAAGTTTCCATTCTGGCCTTTTCATTTATTTAAATATAGTACTTCGGCGCTGCGAGCGTCTTCGCTTTTAAAAACGCATGAAACAAAGAGAATGCGTAGATGGGCTCAAACTTGAAAATTAATAGGGCGTACTCGATGTATTTTAGGTTGAGTTTAGAGGAAGTACAGTACGCACTTTACGCGTGGTGCGGTGAAAAAATTTTTATTCGATCAAAAAAATAAATTTTTTAAAATGTTGATAAAAATTGTTAATAACAATTAATGAATTTTACAATGTCTTGATTATCCACATAATAAATTATGACTCAGCAAGCCAAAACAAGTGAAAAAAATCTTGGTAGAACGATGGATGTCAAAAGGCTAACGAAATGTCTTGAGTTTTAAAGCACCATATGCGCTGTATTACGTATGTTCAAAGACGATAAAAAAAGCTTGAGAATAGAATACTTCACTGCATTAAAATCGGAAAAACTGATTATATTTTTCAACTACAATACCAAAAGAATATTTTAATATTTGTTGCACTAAAAAAGCGGTATTGGTTTGCTCGTGGCAGAACCTTAAAAATTCAAAAAATCGGGTTTTTTAAATCTTCTAGAATTTTTTTCTCAAAAACTATACATCGTAAAAAAAAATATTAAAACATTCTCGTTTAAAAATATGCTGAAAAATACGAAAAAATTTTTTCCGGATCGAAAAGACAAAAATTTTTAATTGTTAGTAAAAATTGTTAATAATAATTAAATCTACCATTTCTCGACTGTCCACCCAAAAAATTTGGATTCAGCGGGTCAAAATACATAAAAAAAACTTTGGTGGAGCAATGGACCTACACTGAAAAATTTAAAGAGTTGCATTCACTCCCTATCGGCGTAAATTCAACTCTCAGTAGGGGAGTAGAGGGGTAGGAGTTACATTAAAGCTGCCTTGGAGAGTAGAAGATACTCCCCAACTTTTAAAGTATGATTTACTTGCGATTCGCGATGTAAATACAAGTATTTTAGGTTAGAAAATTATGCAAAATGTAAGTTTACGAGCGAAATTTGTATCTAATGTATTTACAAAACTATATTGAGAAATAATTGTAAAAAGTAACCTACAAACAAGCAATATATTGATTGTTTATAGGTTTTTATTCTTAATATAAGCCCCTGAAATTTAAGGTTAGAATTTTTTAATCACGCAAAATTTTGTGTAGTATAATTTAATCAATAGTCTTAAATAAAGATTCTACTTGTAGTGTTACGTCATGTAAACTTTTCTAATCTAAACTAATTGAGTTCACATCGTTGATTTCAAGTAAATCATACTTTAAAAGTTGGGGAGTATCTCCTACTCTCCAAGGCAGCGTTACTCTGACTCCTACCCCTCTACTCCCCTACTGAGAGTTGGATTTACGCCGATAGGGAGTGAATGCAACTCTCCAAGTCTTTCAGTGTAGAAAAGTCAGCGAAACCCCTCTGGCCCCTAGACAAATAGCTTTAATTAGCATGTTTCATGAAAAAATGTATTATATCCGTCAGGTAAATTACGAAAAAATAAAAGACCCGTATTTTTTTGTTTTTCAAAATATGATGAATTGCAAAAGTTATAGCTGGTATAAGTCAATAGAATTTTTGTATATATAGATATAGCACCATGATACGTGACGTCACAACCACAAATGTGATTGTGACGTCACACCAATTTAACTGCTTCTATCTCTTCGAGTTTTCATTTTCATGAAAAAAGAAAAAATACGGGTATTTTATTTTTTCGTATTCTACCTGACGGATATAATACATTTTTTCATGAAACATGCTAATTATACAAAACAATCTCAATTTATAAGAAAAGTAGATTAGATATGTCTAGTTAATAAAAAAAATTTCCTGAAAATTAGGTTAAAACTAAGTTTACTTATTTTAACGTACCCTAGTGGAAATCGAATCTGTGAATAACTGGGAATAACTGTGAATAACTGGGAATAACTGTTATAAACTGTTCAGTTTGAGACAGGAATAACAGTTATTCCCAGTTATTCCCAGTTATTCCCAGTTATTTACAGTTTAGTTTAATAATAATTTGAAAAATATAAATTTGAAAAAATGAAAAAAATATATATTTTTTTTATTTTTTTTTCTATTATAAATATATTTGGGAATAACTGTTATTCGTACCTCTGTTTTTTCAAATTATTTTTAAGTTATAAACTGTGAATAACTGGGAATAACTGAGAATAACTGGGAATAACTGGGAATAACTGGGAATAACTGGGAATAACTGTTATTCCTGTCTCAAACTGAACAGTTTATAACAGTCATTCCCAGTTATTCACAGTTATTCCCAGTTATTTCCAGTTATTTCCAGTTATTCCCAGTTATTCACAGATTCGATTTCCACTAGGGTATCTTTAGATATTTCAAAGTATAAAAAAATTATGAAATTAAATATTAAGAATTATTGTGAAAATAAATAAAAGTCAGGAGAAACATTGTTACAATAGTTAAAAGTAGGCCTATATTTAAACAGGCTTACTTTAATTTGCTAGACAAATTAACATTATAGATTTTCATTTTTCTATATAACTTACTGAAAGATTAAAAATAAAACTATTAAAAAATGTTATGTATTTTAAAAGTAGGTACTCGTATTTTCAATAAATATTGATAATTTTTTATATTTTTATTATTATAAAAAGAAAAAAAACAACTATTCTATAAGCTACTTAAAAGCATAAGTATTCTATTGATGAGCTGCTGGTAAATAAATAATTAGAGAGAGTCGTATAAACGAAAACAAATATATTGTTTCGAGTGAGGTGATAGATGATGATGCTTATTTGGTCGATGAACAGAAAAAGATGAGGTAAAGGATATAAAGAAGTAATAGTGAATAAGGGCTGGACAGTGGAGGAATGAAACCACTGCAGTGAAACTCTTATACAAGAGAGAGAAAGAAGAAAAGAAAGAAATAAGGGAATAAGGTGCTTGGGCTATATGCACTGACCCATGGAGTTTTGGAAGTCTCAAATCGTTCGTTAGCTATATCCATGTCTTGTATATAAGGTTCAAGGTCGTGCTTATGCTTAAAGATTTTTTCCGAAGCAAGAAGACAAAGCAATTAGAAGACCCAGCAGGGTTCCAAAATCTTTGTAGTCTCTCTTCTTTTTTTCTCCCACCTTATTCTCTCTCACTTTCTCTCTTATTTTTTTTCTGTTTGTCTTGGGTTCTTTCAGTCACTTCGTTACTGATCATCATCCAGTTGGTAAAGCTTATGTCATTTTTTTATTATATTCCTCACATCGTAACTCCGTTTACCTTCTTTCATACGTCAGTTTTCATCAAATTAATATTCGCTTTCACTAGATTTACAACAGGAGATCAGAATGTAATCGTGCAACTTGATGCCTAAATAATAAGTGTATTAATCGAATTTCAAGGATTAGAGTTTAAGGTTTTATTATTATAATTATTTAAAAAACAAACATATCTTTGTAATGGTCAGTGTTAATGGAAATATAATATCATATAATTATTTCTATCGATCCAATTAGAACAAAAAATTTATTATATATATTTTCCTTTGTAAAAACAGTTTCAGAGATGTAAATATTTTATACAAAGTTCAATAAAATCATATTAATCGTAAGTAATTAGAAGTAAAATTTTAAGCACCATCTTTTTCAAATTCTTAGATACCATTTTGAAGTCTTTAAATATAAAATTTTCAAAAAGTTATTAAAAATTATTCTAAATGTAATCATTCATTACGCTTATTTATTAAATCAAAACTTATTTTTTAAAAATTATTTACTAAAACAACAGTCTATTAAATTTTTACTGGTATTCTTTAAAGTTAAAAATTAGCCTAGGCAAGTAGGTTGGGAAAATGAATTATTTGAAAATGGAAAAGGTAGAAAAACAATGAGAAAATAATGTTGTACGACAGACCTCCTGTTCGTTTTATGATACCGTAACCCAAAATTAAAATACCAACGACTCTGTACGATGAATATTTTCTTAAAGTTGACTAAATATAAGGGATCTTTCAATTTTCACTAGAAAACTAATTGAATTTGATCTTTTTCATGACCTGTAAAACTAGAAGATAGGTAATTTATAAATATTTTTTAATTTAGCATCATTGAAAATTGCAATGCTTTTATTTTTATTTTAAAGACATTATATTGTAAATTTTTCATTTAGTGAATTTTGTTTGTCAATAATTTAAATTGATGAAACTTCGGTCGTTTTAAAAAGTACAGATTTTTAGAAAATTCTCAATATCTTATTAAATAATTATTGTAATTTATTTTAGCTATGATTTAGCGTAAGAACTTTTAAAAAATCACCAATCGATTTTTTTTGGGAAAGAATTTATTAAAAAAGTTTCCATGTTAAAATTTACCCCGCGTTGGGGGTAAATATTAACATCACATTTTTTTATTATAAAAATGAAATTTAGTAATAAATACAAATATTTAATTAATGTAAACAAGAATTATGTACTTTTCAATGTGTATCCAGATAACAAATACATTATAAAAAACAAAATTTTAACAAAATATGAAAAAATGATTTTTGCATCTCTTTTGAAAGTAAAAATAACATCAATAGAAAAATCATAACTTATAGAAAAGTCTAGTCTTATAGAAAAATCATACCTAGTAACATCATATAATGTTCAGTAATTAATTAAGTCATTAATTAAATTTATTTGTTATCCATCGCATTTCGTTATTCTTTTACGTATTTAATATTTTCCCCAAAGATTTGTTAATACTTGTCCCATCAGACACATTTTTTTTTAAATATTGTTAAATAAATATTTAAAAGTGAATCTTAAAATATTAATGCGATTATTAAAATTATTTATAGAATCGATTAATATAAAATAATTTTAATTTTATTAATTACATGTACTGCAAGGTACTGAATATGTTTACATGACAGAAGCAATTATATTAAACGTATTAAGTCAACTACAGAAGCTGTAGAACTGTTTGCGTCGCTGTAAACAATTGAATTTGATAACTGTTTTTTCGTTTCAGACTTCACTCGAAAACTAATGAAAATTTTATATTTTTTTATAGAATAGGATCGTTTGTTTGTCCTGAAATCTGTTGGGTAATACCCTTAATTTTGTATAACAATATTTAATTTATTAATAATAACGAAAATTTAGATTAGACAAGGACAGAGCTATACAGCCTCCTCTTAAGACAGGCCGAACTATCTGTCCTTGTTTAATAGTGTTTTTCATCATTTATATAAACACCATTGGCTGTAACACTAAAAAATAGCAGCCCCCGCTAGATGTTAGTATAATAGATAAATTTTATAATAGGATAAAATAATTTTATCACGTGGTTTTTGAATAATTTGAGACCCACTGAAAATCTAAAATATAATAACTTATCTTTTTTGGTAGGTCTCATATTGTTAAAAACTATATGATTAAATTATTTTGTTCTTATTATAAAATTTAACCATTATACTAGTATCTAGCGAGGGCTATCATTTTTTTCGTGTTACAGCCAATGGTGTTTACATAAATGATGAAAAACACTATTAGACATTCGGCCTCTTCTTAATTGTTAGTCCTGTTACTTTTAACCCGACTCTCCTCTACTAATAATTTTTTTTTAGTTCTATATTTAACATTGCTATATTTATACTATCATTGCGATATTAATTAGCGACGGAAATTTTCAGTGTGTTTGTGAATAAAGCACATGTAACGTACAGTGGTGATTGTATCAATCGACTGTCGAGAGAAGGATTCAAACTCGGATTCTCGCGATTATGAATCCATTGCTCTACATAATAAAAAATTTTGTGTAATTCGTCAAATTTTTGTAATTTGAAAATTTCTGTGTACTTTTAAAATGAACATAAAAATTTTTGTAGAATTAACACACGGAGTTTGTTATTTTTACAAACATATGTGAACTTAGTTATTCAAATAATCTAATACTTTTAATAATTACATATTAGCATTATTATTATTATATGCAATACAAATGCCATAAATGCAAGGTAAATTTTAGTTTGTAAATATTAATTTCTGATAAGTCCAAAAATTTGTATACTTTTTTTTTCTTCTTTAACGTCGCTATATTTATACTATTTGTGATGCTAATCAGCGACGGAGCTCGTAAGTGTGTTTGTGAACAAAGCACATGTGACGTACAGTGGTGCTTCTATCAATCGGCCGCCGAGAGCGGGATTCGAACTCAGAACCTCGAGATTACGAATCCAACGCTCTACCGACTGAGCCCCTAACCGGCTCTATTTTTATACTTATATGATATACTCATATTAAAAGATGATCAGCTCTTTTCGTAATCATTCTTTTACGTTCGCTTTTAAGGTTGTATGGGCTATACAGTCTGTGTCAAAAGTTAATTTCTTAGAAAATTGTCTATATTTTTTGGTAGAAAGTAATTATCTAATTTTTAGCTTAGCAACTTATTAGATAATATTAAAACAATCATTTTAAACTTTGTTTTATTTAAATATAATGAATTATTAAAGAGTTATAACATTTTAAAGTTTATAAATTTTACACAAATCTAATGCAATCATAAATAATAATGCCAAACTTTCGAAAATGATTTTATTTGACTACATTAAAGTTTATTTTGTTCAGTTTAAAATTGAGAATCTATTGACGAGGATGAAATTTTGATTTTTATTTTTTATTAAAATTTATTGCTAATTTTCTATGATAAAACAGTTAGTACCGTCTGAGACATATACATTTTTTCGCAGAAAATTAGCAATAAATTTTAATAAAAAATAAATATCAAAATTCCATCCTCGTCAATAGATTCTAAATTTTAAACTGAACAAAATAAACTTTGTTGCAGTCAAATAAAACCATTTTTGAAAGTTTGGCATTATTATTTATGATTGCATTAGATTTGTGTAAAATTTATAAACTTTAAAATGTTATAATTCTTTAATAATTCATTATATTTAAATGAAACGAAGTTTAAAATAATTGTTTTAATATCATCTAATAAGGTACTAAGCTGAAAATAAATAATTACTTTCTACCGAAAAATATAGACGATTTTCTAAAAAACTAACTTTTGACACAGACTGTATAGCCCATACAACCTTAAACGATAATGTAATATTGTCAAATAAGTTTAGTTTGTTTATGATTTTATTGATCCAATATAACATCCATCATTTTATCCTTCTTTATATTTCTTTATCTCTCTCTTTTTTTAAATATATTCCCATATGAAAATAATTTTTGTGAGAAATTGTGAATAACTGTTAATAATTGTAATAAACTACTGCAATTGAGACATTAATAAGAATTAATAACAGTAAAAAACAGTTAATAACAATTAATCATCGTTAATAATAGTTATGAACGCTAAATAACAATTATTAACTGAAAGTCATGATTATTAATAATTATTTATAGTTATTCACATTTATTCACATTTATACACATTTATTAACAGTTACTCACATTTTCCAAAATTTTAGAATTGGTGAATAATTTATTATTATTTATACTTATTTATAATTATTTATATTTATTTGCAATTAGTTACAGTGAATTATAGTTATCAACACTTTCTTACAGATATTTACAGTTTTTCACATTTATTAACAGTTAATAACAGTTTTTCACATTTACAAAATTTTTCGCGTATATATAAAAAAAATGATTATACGTGTAAAAATTTTTGAAAGTGTGAAAAACTGTTAATAACTGTTAATAAATGTGAATAAATGTGAATAAATGTGAAAAATTATAAATATTCGTAAATAACTAGAAAAAACAGGAGTGGCAGTCGTGGGACTGGCCGACAGAAGCTATACTTCCACTATATGTATAGAAACTAGCAAGTGTGACATTTGAAAATCATAATTAATTTTTTAATAAGAATATGTTATTTTTAATTCGATGTATTATGTATTTAAAAAATTCATATTGGAAATGAGATAGAAACACATCGAATAATTTATTATATTTATATATATATATGTGTGTATATATATATTATATTTACGTTTTATTTATGGGTTAACAAAAAGAAATACGAGAAAGTCATTATTTAATATCTAAAAATTATTTCAATTATTATATTTTAACACAAATAAATTTATAAAATTTACAAATTTTATCATTCAAAATTTTGTATTATTCATGAATTTTTATGTTAAAATTTTAACTTTGAAGATAACAATAAAAAATTTGCAAATTTTAACATAAAAAAATTTGTGTTTCATCTGTTACACTTATGTATGTTAAAATTACAAATTTTTTTTCACTGTGTACCGACAGAGCCACTGACGATCTCAGTGAATAATTTTAATGCATGACTAATGATCAATTTTTAATGTAATATAAAATCTAAAATAGAAATTTTACAATTTTAATAGCTTAAGATGATGTAATAGGCTATACGATTCATATATAGTTACCGACATTGCAGTTTTCCGAATTTTTAATTTTTATAAAAAATTTTCCGGAATATCTTGTTATTATGCTTTTTATTACTTAAAGCATAAGGTCGTAATATATAGATATTTAAAAAATTTTTTGATTTATAATAACAAATTAATATCGATATTCTACATTGTTTTATTAAAAATATTTAAAATTTTTTTAAGAATCCTTTTCATTGGTTATTTTAACTAATATTAATTCAAATAATTTGTTTTAAGATGAATACTCTTATTAAGTTAATTACCTAAGTCTTATAAGTAGGATTAAATAAATAGTAGAAATATGTTGAAATAATTTTTTAATATAAATTAATTGTACTTATTTATAAACAATTGATGAATGCAATTAAATTGCTTTTACGAATTTTAATTTATGGTTTCATATAATCGATGCACAATTTCCTCTAGCGGACTATCTTGAAACTACGTAAGGGAACGTATTATAAATAGAGCAAAAAATTGAATTAAACAATCATAAATGATGATGCTACTATAAAATTGGTAAATTTTTATGAAAACAAATTTATTAAAATTATCATAAAATTAATTTTTAAAATTATAATTTTTATTATCATTTGAAATATTATTATCTCTGATAACATTATTTATTATTTTATCAAGCATAAGTTAATATATTGTTTATTTGATCATAAATAAATGTTGATAATAATTTTCCTATTTAATTAATTCAAACCGCAATAAATTTACTATGATGAATTGGTATTATTCTGCATACAAATGGAATAGTATAACCGTCAATAAGAAAGAATCCACACATGTCAGATGCACGTATTTGGAATCTACTTTACCGATTATTGAGAGATGAATATAAGTAACATGCCAGTATGCGGCAACCCATTGTGATTATACAACGCTGTCGCACCTACCTAACAAAAATTAAAGTTTATTTCAACAGCGATAGGTGGCTCTGTAACAATTGTTTTTATGAAAATTTAAATTATAAAATAGAAAAAATTAATTATGCACCTTAGCGAAAAAAATTATGAAAGTACCCATATGGAAATAATTTATGTGAATAACTATTAATAACTGTGTATAAATGTGAAAAAATGTGAATAACTGCTAATGACTATAATACATGATCAGAATTGAGACATTAATAACAGTAAATGACTGTTAATAATTGTTATGAATAGATAACAATAATTATTAACTGTAAATAATAATAATTTACATTATTTATAGTTATTTATAAATATTCGCAATTTTTCATTTATTCACATTTATTAACAGTGCTACGTACATTATATTGTACGTATATTATAATATAAAACATAAAATAAGGTAGAAACTCAGAGAAATGCGACTCCGAGTTTCCGGACCAAGAGTCGCACGATGCGCGAAGTGCTGATTCGGCACTTCATCGCGGGCAACTTACATCGTCGTTTTGGACGACGACGAGCGACAGACCATCGCCGGACGCGCTAGAGTACAGAAGTAATTAGTCTCTCTCTCACTGTATTTTTGGGGTTATAATAAATACCAGTTAACTTATATTAATTCTCTTGTAATTATTTTGCATCCTCACACTCCCCATAGGAGTGCGTATCAAAAATCCCACGTAACATTTTGGTGGCAGCGGTGTGGGATACGCAGTGAGGTTTTTAGAAAAAAAAATAAAATTTTTTTTAAGAAATAAACTTAATAAATAAAAGAAGCGCGTCAGATAAAAATACAGAATTTTTTTTTAAAGAGAGAGAGAGAGATAATTTGATTAACTGAATACAGAGAGCAAATAGATTTTTTTAGCGAATTTTTTTATTATTTAATATTTTTTAAAAATCGCGTCGCGGGTTAGCAACGAAGAAGATCGGAACGAGAGGAAGGAAGGAAGGACGTCCGAAAAATATTATCCGAAGAAATGAGAGTGCTTTTTATCACGCTGCTCACTCTCTGCTGTAACAAGTAAGTAGAAATTAAATAATACCTATTAAAGTGTCCCAAGGGGTAGTATAGCTTCTTAAAGTGATAAAGCGAACTCGTAATAGAACAAATAATGTTAGAATATTGACTTGGGGAAAAAAAAATCGTTAAATAAAAGTGATTAATGCGTGAATATAATTACGCGAACTAGCAGTGTCGGTCGGTAATAAGTAAATGTTTAAAAAATTATAAGTAAGGTTGTGGAAAAAAAGAGATAATTCATACATACGTGAAAAAGGAAAATAAATATTTTTGTTTTTATCAAATTTCATCAGGTTTCTTAGTAAAATAAAATAAATTTTTATCATTCATGTGCTAAAAAAAAATAATAATTATTGCCGTAGTTAGAAAAAAAGGCAGTTTATAGTCTAAATATTGGAAAATAATTTTAATAATAATTTCATAATTAACTTGATTTGTAGAAACATTTTTGTGTCATAAATTGTCATTAATTACTAATAAATTTCCGTAAATCAGAATAAATAAAAAAAAAAAAAAAAAAAATCAGCGCAAATAAGAAAACGTAAACGCTTCACCTTCTCACGCGTAATTTAAAAAGCAATAATAAAAATTTTAAGAAAAAGTTAAATTGTGAAATCTTATTTATCGAACATGTCGCTCATTAATTTATTTTCGAAAAAGGACGGAAAAGCGAGACGTAGGGGACGTTCATTGTCTCCTATTAGAGGTTCGCGTAGTGAAGAAATCTTAGCCGAATTTGGGAACGAAAGGATATCATTTCCGACCATGTCACAGAACACGGTGTATATGCCAATGTACACTTCAAGATATGGTGAAAATTTAACAGTCAATTTGTCAGAGAAAGAAATGAAAGAATTCAATAAAAAATACAAAAGAGCCGTGTCTCAGGGTTTCGAATTACCTAAAGAATCATTAAATATTACGAAAGAAGGAAACATAGTAAATAACGGCACGCTCCTGCGAAATAAAAGAGAAACCGAGACTCAAAAATCGAAATCAGAGGAAAGCCCAAAAACCAACGAGACATGGTTACCGTACGCGAACCAGGGCCCGAACCAGCTAGTTTATCCTTCGATACCATACAATTACACGAGTTTTCCGCAACAAATTCCACAACCATGGAATAATATGATACCAACGCAAGCCAACCCAAATTTTCCAATAAATTCACCGACAAATACTAACTACGCATTAAATACGCAACAAATAAACCCCATGTTAAATATGCAAAGCGCAAACTTTCAGAATATACCTCAATTATCATTACATCAAGCGATAAGGCAAATACCATATTTTGACGGGAGCGTAGATAAATTACCCCTATTTTGCTCTGTGTTAAGGAACATAGTAAATAGTTTTGGACCAGGTAGTCAAATTCTTATTATATACGAGTTAGCAACGAAGCTTACGGGAAAAGCGGCAGATATTTTTACAGCGTGATTGATGCAATATGAATCTATTGAGGCACTAATAAAAGACTTAGAGGCGCAATATAATAATATAACAGTGATGGAAGAATTATCAACGCAATTAAAAATAATTACACAACAACAAGGCGAATCGGCAGCAGATTACGGCGCGCGGACGCAAGCTTTATTGAATAGGCTTTTAGTGATTTACGATACGGTGCCCATGTTAAACTTAGAAGATCGATTAGCAAAGAGAGATGCGTTACAATATTATCTCTTTGGATTAACTTCACCCTTAGACGTACAAGTGCGCTGCGAAAAACCTCTAACGTTAAGAAAGGCTATACAGCTTGCAGCTGATTTTGAAAACAAACAAAAGACGCGACTTTTTGCACAGATGCAAAATTCATTTATAAACGGCTTGCAACCCATAAGTTCTATAGCACAAAATATGCAAGCCTACTCATTATTAACACAGCCAAATGTCAATAATATAATGCAATTAAAGCAAAATCAACATCAGGCATTAGATGCAAACAAAGTGCATGAAGCACAAATAAAAGCAATGCAAGCTACGCCTGTAAAAATAGAAACAGGTACAAGTGCAGTTAAATGTAGCTATTGTGATAAAGAAGGCCATAAAGAAGGCGCGTGCATTAAGAAGAAATATGATAAAATACAATGCGCTTATTGCGATAAGATGGGGCACGCGACGGCAGAGTGTCAAACACTAAGAAATGATGCCGAAAATGGTATTATTCATGCACAAAATAAAAATAATTCGCAAAATGTTAATAATAATAAAAGAAAACAATCAAACGATAACAAAAATTATACGAACGGTTCGTGAAGCAATTATAGCAGAAGTAATTTCAATGATAATAATTACAATAGAAATTTTGATAGTAATAGTTACAGTAGAAATTTTGATAATAATTATGGCAGAAATAATTCTAATAATAATTATAACAATGTGAATGCTAATAGTCATTACAGAAATAATTATAGCAGATTTAACAGTGGGTTCAATAGGAACAGAAACTATGACTCACGCAATAATGAATATAATTATAATGCGCAAGGACCGCCGCGTTATAATAATTATGCACGTAACGATAATAGAAATGATATAGGTTTTAATAGAGGTCGTAGTAGAGACAACAGTCGTGAGAGATATCAATATAACAGGAACGAGAATCAAACGCGCGGCCCGGATAGAGAGCGGGATTCAAACGCAAAGATAAATGAAAATAATCAGAGTGATAAAATAAACGAGCCTTTAAACTCGCAGGATGTCCGCCGCAATCCTCAGGCGCCGGGCAGGAATTAATTAATAATGATCAGAATATATTAAATAATAATAATAATAAGCATGTAAAAATTAGACGCACAATAAACATGAAACTCGCGTGCGCAGGGCGTAATCCGCTTATTGTTAAACTAGAAAGTCGGAATTAAAAGAAAAATAAAAGCAACAGTGCTCACCTGACTACCAACGGGTTCACTCGGCTGAAAGAAAAAAAAACAGGAAAATAGTAAATATTAATAAATGGTCGAATTAAAGGAAAAATAGAAGCAACAGTACGCACCTGACTACCAACGGTTTCAACAAAGACACCCGTGGAAAACGAAACAAGTTCCTGAAAAAAAAAGAGAGGAAAAATTGGTAAAATAAAAATTTTTTAAAAAAAAAAATAATAATAATAATAATTAATAAATAATAAATAAATACCGGAACATCATCGGAAGTGTCGGCGGCCGCGCACAACCGGCGCTGAATTACGGTTAGAATAGACATCCTGGGGAAAGATAAAGGAAGAAGTGACAAGAAGAGTAACAAGCAGCGAAAATAAAGAAAATATATATAAAAACTTACAATAGGCAAACAAGGGGCCGCAAGACCCGTAACGACGTGGGATGCGTGGGCGACAACTGCATCGACAAGCATTGGGTCATCCCCGATAACCTCCTCAATAGTAGCCTAAAAGGGAAAAATCCAGAGAAATAGAGTAAATTAAATCAAAAAAGCAAATTAGAAAAAAACTATATAAAATTTTCAAGAAATTATAACAGAGAAATAGAATAAGTAGTTTAATAACAAAATTAAGCAAAAAATACTTTAACAAAAAAAAACGGTTAGAAATAGTTTTATCAATAAAGGAAACAAGAAATTTTTTTAACAAAAAATAGAATAAGGAGTCTTTAACACGTAAGGAAAAAATAGATAGGAATTTTTTATTTTAACATAAAGGAGAAAAATAAGCGGAAATATTTTAACAAGAAGAAAAATAAAAACAATAAGAAATAAATAGAAAATGAGGAATGTTAACAAAAAAAAGTAACGGAGATAGAAATTTTCAACAAACAAGGGAAAAATAAACAAAAAAATTAATCAAAGTGAAATGCAACAAGAAATATTGTCAACAAAATATGGACAAAAATTTTTCCAAACAAAAAAGAGAAAGATAATAGAAGTTTTGACAAAAGAAAGAAGAAAATAATAAGAATTCTTTTTAACAAGAAAATACAGGCTTAAAGAAATTAAACGAATCAATCCATCATAGGGGAAGAAACGAATAAATAGAAACAGAAATAAGAGCATAGACCCTTATGAGAAACAATATAGAAAAAAGAGAGGAATGAGAATCATGAAGCAGAAAAAGATATAGGAAAAGGAGAGAATGTTGACTAGAAATAATAAATTAATAGTTATGAAAATAAAGCGTTAAAATAAAAAAAAAATAATATATGTACTTACTGAAGGCGGCTCAGCATAAGAGCCCGGAGGCGATGGTCCCTCAAATTCCTCCGCGGCCGCTACGCACATTGCGCCGAAAGCGCGAAGCATGACGGCAAAGTCTTCACTAGAAAATTCCATATTCATAGGAAACACGCACAAAAAAAGAAAAAAAAGAAAACTTGTGGAAAAAAACCGAAAAACCTTGCACAATTAAAAAAAAGTCAGAGATGGGATGCTTACTCTGCAAGGGCTCAACGACGGACTGAGCGCGCAGAGGAATGCCTACAGCATCCGTTGTAACGAAGGTGTTACCGGACACCCGGTTATCGATATGGAATATAAACATTCAGCAATTTTCGACGACTTAGTCGCTCTAAACGACTACTTAATGTACAATAGAGAACGAATTATAAAAAAAAATTAATGGTGCTCAAATCAAAAATAGTAATGCAAAAAGCAGGTTGCTCTCAACGTGAAAGAACACGAAGAGGGTATTCCATTTACGTAACAGTAACACGTAAGGATTCACATATAATAAAGACGTGAAGTCGTAAATAAAAAAAAAAAGTTAAATAGGGAAGAATAGGATACCAATAACACTAAACTAACCTCACCAAGAAAAAGAGAAAATAAAATTGCAAAAATCATATGACTTGGCAATAAGAACACAAAAAAAAACGCAAAGGACGCAAGTTCGAACCCCAAGAAAAAAAGGTAGCTATGAAGTCGCTAAATAACCCTAAACCGATGGCAAGGTGAAATTGCTCAATTAAATGAATAGGATGCAGAATAACAGCGGGATTTGGAAGAAAGGAAGTCCTTTAAAGAGCGTAAATACTCGTAGGGGGATAGGCAGGCAGAAATAAAGAGAAATACGTTGAAAGCCGCATGTTCGAATCCCAAGCGGAATTGAACTCAATATGGTCAACTCATAAAGGGCATACCATCAAAGAGGGAAAAATCAAGTTATTTTAACAATTAGATAAAAATTCCGGGTCTAAAACGTCAAGAATAGCTCGCACAAAATTTTTTTTTCGCAATATTCATGCAAAAATGAGACAGTAAAACACTCAAGCGACAAAATCGCAACGAAAACAAAAAAAAGAAGTATAAGCAAGAATGTAACGAATTAATTTAGTTGTTGCAGGAATGTGGCGGAGCAACCACAAAAGGACGCGATGCGAATAGAAATTCTAGAAACGAATCCCGGCCTACTCATCGAAGAAGGCGGAGAAATAAGGTTTTCATCCACATCATGGAACCTTATACAAAAGGTGAACCTCAAACCATATCTACGACAGAAAGAACGGGTAAAGCGACAATTCGAAGAGGTAAACAGAGTATTTAACGAGGTCAGATGGAATAACGCAGCATTAGAAAAACTAAAGATATTGGAAAATAGAATGATAGAGATGGGAAATAATGCGGACCACTTTGTAGAACTCCTTCAAGGGCACGCACCAATAGAAATAGAAAGGAAACGAAGGTCCTTGCTTCCGTTCATAGGAAAAATAAGTAGGAAATTATTCGGTACTTTAGACGAAGAAGGGGAAAGAGAATTAAGAGCGCTCATACAAATAAATGTAAATAATACAAGGGAGGTAGCTAAATTAGTGGCGAATCAAACGGAAATAGTCGAACACGAACTAATAAAAGTAGGAGTAGATTTACGAACGTTGAATGATACAATAAGCAGACTAAAAGTAGAACAAGAAAAAGATAAAGCGGCAAGCCTATTGACAGAGGCAATTAGCACATTAACAACAGCAGTATTGCAATTGAAAATGGATACGGAGATAATTATAGATGCCGTAATATTTGCATCCCAGGGTACTATACACCCGAAACTATTAAACCCTGAAACGATTTTCAAATCAATCGACTTATGCACGAGAACGGTGGAAAACGCAGAAATACCAAAATTATGGGAAAATGGAACAGTGTTAGAACTAATTAGATTAGCAGATATATCAATATTTTTCGCCAAATACACATTAATTTATAAAGCGGCATTCCCACTATTAAATAAGGAAAAATTTCGAAAATATAAATTTTCGCCCTTACCATCTCAACAAGGGAAACCGGAAAATGAGAGTCTAGCTACTTATATCTACCCGACCACTGAATGGGCAGCAGTAAACGAGGAAAAGAACAAATATACGGCTCTAAGGAAAAGCGAATTAAGTGAATGTAAGTCGCTACGAAGAATGAAAATTTGTAAACAGGCGCAGCTAGTCCAAACTATTAACAACGACGCGAGCTGCGAGTTCAAGCTACTTAGGAAGGACAAAATTGAGAACATCAAAGATTGCGACGTAAGGATCATAAATCTGTCGGCACCGGTATGGCTCCGGTTAATGAATAGAAATACATGGGCCTTTGCAGTACCCCAAGAGGAAAAATTGATCATAGTATGTAACAGAATGTCAGAGATAAAAAACTTACAGAAGTCCGGAATAGTGCACCTACCGCAAGGTTGCATAGCAAAGGGGTCAAATGTAGAGCTGACAGCAGATAGAGAATTTACAGTAGAGGCACAAAGAATCGAGATAGGAAACATAGGGGATGAGACGAACATCCTTAAAAGCTCAAATAATTCAGAAATAATCGCGCACATGAAAGAAATTTTAAAAACTAATACAAAACCAGTAAGCGCAACATTAAGCTCAACATTAAAATTAAGCCCAGCCCTGCAGGACATAATAACGAAAGCACGCGCGTTAGGAGAAAATAAAGCGGTAAAAATAGAATTTAAAACCTTCAAAACTAAAGTAGTTATTTTCGGTAGCGCGGCAATAGGACTAATAGTCACAGCGGCGTTGCTATATAAATACGCAGGTAGGGGGGGGGGTCCCTTCTATTAATGGTTGTAAGATTGTTCACAGGTGGACGAGAACGAAGAGAAAGACCCAATGAAGATCGAACGCAAAACATAGACCAGCAACTACGGGTGGCATATACTCCGGGCCTGATGGCTCAATGGGCACCAAGACCCGTATACTGGCCACCGACAATCGCTGGAATGCCAGCACTGCAATGGCCAACAAACCAGTACAATTAAAAGAAAAAAAAATACAATATCAATTTTTATAGATTAAGAATATCTTTTTGTAATTTAAATTTTTTATATAAAATTTCTGATAATGTTTATAATTATTGTATAAGGGTTAATATGAAAAATAAGAGAGAGACCATAAATTCGTAGTTAAAATGAAAAAATATTTAAAAATAAAACAGTAGAATAAATTAGAACGCAAACAACACAACACTAACACAAACAAATAGAATAAGTTAGAAATTTTTGTAAGATAGGACGGGCATCGGCTCGTGTAGGTACACAAAAAAGTACCAATTACACTTTAGGGACTTAATTTTAATAATTTTTTTACTATTGTATTCATGTGTACGTTCTTGGCTTCGGGGGCCGAAGCCTCGCGGCCTCGGACGTGCTACGTACATTATATTGTACGTATATTATAATATAAAACATAAAATAAGGTAGAAACTCAGAGAAATGCGACTCCGAGTTTCCGGACCAAGAGTCGCACGATGCGCGAAGTGCTGATTCGGCACTTCGTCGCGGGCAACTTACATCGTCGTTTTGGACGACGACGAGCGACAGACCATCGCCGGACGCGCTAGAGTACAGAAGTAATTAGTCTCTCTCTCACTGTATTTTTGGGGTTATAATAAATACCAGTTAACTTATATTAATTCTCTTGTAATTATTTTGCATTCTCACACTGCCCATAGGAGTGCGTATCAAAAATCCCACGTAACAACAGTTATTAATATTTTTTCACATTTTCAAAAATTTTCACCCGTATAATCAATTTTTTTATATATATGTGAAAAATTTTGTAAGTATGAAAAACTGTCAATAACTAATAATAAACTTGAAAAACTGTAAATATCTGTAAGTGTTAATAACTATAATTCACTGTAACTAATTGCAAATAAATATAAATAACTATAAATAAATATAAATAATAATAGATTTTTCAGCAATTCTAAAATTTTGGAAAATGTGAGTAACTGTTAATGAATGTGTATAAATGTGTATAAATGTGAATAACAATAAATAACTATTAATAATCATTATTTTTAGTTAATAATTGTTATTTAGCAATCGTAACTATTATTAACTATTATTAACTGTTTTTTACTGTTATTAATTCTTAAATGTCTTAATTTGGGTAATTTATTACAGTTATTAACAGTTATTCAGAGTTTCACATAATTTCTCACAAAAATCATTTTCATATGGGTAAATAAATATTTCTGAAAAAAACTGAAAAATAGCGAAAATTTTTGTGAGAATTTGGACGAAATTATTGTTATGTTTCAAATTTTTTTTTTAAATCTTCACAAACTTTCGGAATGTTTCATTTTGTTTTATTTTCTAACTGACGAAAAAAGAAATCAGCTATATTATGAAAGTTTCAGTTTGTCTTAATCTGTTTTGATTTCTCTCAAATTGTTTCAATCTCTTTCATTTTTTTCCGTTAGTTTCTGTTTCTTTCATTTTCTGGGTGGGGCTCGAACATTAGAATGTTTTTTATTTAATTAACATTTATTTAGAAGTTCATATAAATTATGTGCATATCAAGACTGTTCATTTATTCATTTTAGAATTTTCGTATTTTCAGCGACTGAAGTAACGAAAATAACTAATGCGAGTAAAGCATTTTAGAATATTCACTTTATCGAAATAAGAAGTAGCAAAATAAATGTACGTCTAAATTTAGAATAAATTATATCAAGATTTCGAAAGAACTCTAAATATTTTAATCGAATAATTTGAGATTATCACTACTGCTTTTTGAAATCATGAAAATTCATTATTACTTTATTCTAAATTATGGAATACGCTATTCGTAATTGTGGCACTCTAAATAAATATTCATTAAATAAAAAACATTCTAATGTTCGAGCCCCACCCCATTTTCTTTCATTTTTTTCAGACTATTTTAGTTTGTTTCAGTTTCTTTCGGTTTCTATCGTTTTCTTTCGGAATATTATTTGAATTGCATAAATGAGAATTTGAATAAACGGTTTTTTCATTTTGACTAAATAATTTATTTAATTTACCAAAAATTTATTTGAATCAAATAAACACTTATTCAATTCAAATAAATAGAAATTAAATAAATATATTTATTTGAATCAAATAAATTTTTTTTTTCAGTGTATGTATGAATTTGAGCAATAATGCTTTTAAATTGATTACTCAAATAATTATTATTTAAATTGTTCATTTGATCAAATCCTTTTTCTTAAACATTTATATCTAATAATAATTCAATGTTAAATCATAGTTAATTATGAGAAAAAAATAAATAAGCTTTATAAAAAAGGATCGAATTCTCTTGTTAGGTTTCCATGACAACTTTTACGGTCGTCATCGAATGAATCGAATGAGTTTAAGTTCACTTGCGTGTTATAATAACCTTACAATAAACAAATATTGATGTTTGTTCAATTTAAACAAGCTTAACAACTTTAAAAGAATCTAAATTTGTTAATGTTAATTTCGTAATATTTAATTTTAAAAAGTGTAAATATGTATTGTTCACCAAAACCAGTAGCTCCTGAAAGGTGATTTGAAAGTGAAATCTTATATATTTAACAGCATTATATCGAAATCAAGAAAAAAAGAAAATGGCTATGAAAACTCAATCGTGTCAAATGTGCAATAGAGGCGTAACACCTTTTGGAAATAGTGTTGATAGATTTGCCGGTACAACTACTTATACTCTTATTCAAAGTCCACTAGCTTCTGTACAATTAACTAGTTTACAAAGAAAATGTCGTCCTGTGTAAGAATAAATATATCTTTATATATTACTCTAACTACATCTTTATATTCATTAAAAACTAAATATTTTTATTTTTACTTAGTTATTAGTGGAGAATAGTTAATTCACACATAATAAAATACAATAATAATAATATATATAACTCTTGAATAGTTACGTACACACGTTATGAGTTACAAAAATCTGTAATATTTATACAATATTTCTGTAATACTTATATAACTATGGATTTTTCAACAAGTTTTAAGAAACTTTTTAATATATGAATTACAGGCTATAACATCCAATTGCTCAAGGTATAAAATAGTTAGAAGGTATCAGGAAATTAAAATCAAGCTTATATTAAAATATTATTATTAGCTTGACTTTACTCAATATGTTTTATTAATGTTTTATAAAAGATTTATTTAAGGGGATGTGAAATGGACACTACACCTGTATTCGTGAATATCGACTATCTTTTCATTTTATTGCAAAATTTACAGTAAAAAAATGCATTAGCTTGTAGTATGTACTATAAAGATTATTCAGTTAAATTTTCAAATAAATTCATTTATTAGTTTTTAAGATATTTGGATTCCTGTAAAAAATCGGAAAATTTTAATAAATAATTTTGGAATCCAAAATTCTCAAATACTAATGAATGAATTTATTTGAAAATTTAACTAAATGATCATCATGGTACATACTACAAGCTGATGCATTTCTTTTCTAGAAATTCAGCAATAAAATGGAAAGGAAGTTAAGAAGGGGCCGAACTAGCTGTCTTTGTCTAATAGCGTTTTTCATCATTTATGTAAACACTGTCCGGTATAACAAGAAAAAAATTAGCAGCCCCCGCTAGATATTAGTATAATTAGTAAATTTTGTAATAACAACCAAATTTTTTACCGCATAGTTTTTGACTAATTAGAGACCTACTAGCAATCTAGAATATAACCTATCTTTTTTTGGTAGGTCTCTAATTATTCAAAAACTACGCAGTGAAAAAATTTGGTTGTTATTACAAAATTTACTTATTATACTAATATCTAGCGGGGGCTGCTATTTTTTTCTTGTTATACCAGATAGTGTTTAAATAAATGATGAAAAACGCTATTAGACAAAGACAGATAGTTCGGCCCCTTCTTAATATCTATAAGTACAGGTGTAGTGTTCGTTTTACATCTCCTTAAGCTATAAAGTGATTGACATTAATCTTGTAATAAGGTTAACAAACAAATAATGAAATATAATATTTTATCAAAATAAATAATAATTCATAAATAAAGGTTTAGTGACAATGTTTTACGTATTTTAAGTAAAAATTGTTTATTTTAATATTTATAATATAAATTTAAATTCACCACTGTGACAACATGGCTATTATCAGATGATATAAATATTTATTTGAAACTTAAATCTATAATTACTAGAAACGTGAAATATTATTAAATCTTTTTATAGATGCTGTAGGATGCTAATTTCAAAAAATTTTAATAAAATTTTGTCTTACACCCCTTCTGATTTCTAGAGATATGTATTATTCATCTTACCAGGAAAGTGTCTGAGTTGCGGCACAGATCTTGATGAAATTTTGGGATAAGTATTTAGGTACCAAAATATGAGTAAAGCCACAGCGGTACGGTCTAACGCTTCAAAAAACTGAAGTTATGGACGATTATAGTCTTATTTTCAGAAAAATATGAAAAAAGAACTCCTAATTGAAGTTTAAATAATTCTGTCTAAAAATGTCTTTAATAAATCCACAATAACTAAAATGAAAGCAGAGAAAGCAAGCTTTAATTTGCTGGTTTCCGAATTAAAAAATAATAATTAGAACTAAAGTTATGCTTGTTTAAAGTTGAGCAGTAAGAGAGTACCAAAAATAGTCTAAATCTTGAAGGATGGTGATTTTTAGTACTCTTTTGCTGCTTAACTTCAAACAAGCATAACTTTAGTTCTAATTATTATTTTTCGATTCGGAAACTATCAAATTAAAGCTTGCTTTCTCTGTTTTCATTTTAGTTATTGTGGATTTATTAAAGACATTTTTAGACAGAATTATTTACACTTTAATTAGTTCTTTTTTCATATTTTTCTAAAAATAAGACTATAATCGTCCATAACTTCAGTTTTTCGAAGCGTTAGACCGTAGTGCTGTGGCTTTACTCATATTTTGGTACCTAAATACTTATCCCAAAGTTTGATTAAGATCTGTGACCCGCAACTCAGACATTCTCCTGGTTAGTACACATTTTATTAAATAAATAATTTTTTATCTCACTTATTTTTATTAAATAAAGTATTTAAAATAACTTATTCTATGTAAATTATTATAACTTTGAAAAATTTTATAGAAAATAATTATTCAACATTCTATCTTTAGAAAAATATACCTTTTAAATTACGTTCAATTTTTTAACTTACGATGAAAAGTTATACTGTTTACTGATGGTATATAAAGTTTACTTAATTTTTTTATATTCGTAAAAAAGAAAGTTTTTATTTTTTGAAAACTATCATAAAAGATTTTTCGATGTACTCTATCTTTACATTGAAATTTTAGGGTTACAATATGATTAAATAATAAAATAATATTATGATTTCAATTTATCTACAATAATTATTTAAAATTTTCACAATAACTGACATATTATCATCAAAAAAATGTATTTCTTACAAGTGTTCTTAATATTGAATAAATAAGGTCTCGCTAATTTGGCAGAGCGATGAACTCATAATCTCAACGATCCGATTTCGAATCCTATTCTCGACCGACGATTAAAATAAGCACCTTTGTACACGGAGAGAGAAATTGAGTAAAAATTACAATCCTTATCGTAAAACTACCACATACTGTCATTATAGCTAAAAATTACCTTTATTTATAGTAAAATTTACTAGAAAAATTATGAAAATTGCTATACTTATAGCAAATTTTATTATAAGCTACGATAATTTTTGGCCGTGATAATAGTCTGTGGATAAGCTTTACGATAAAATATTGTAATTTTTACAAAAAAGTAATATAACTTTTACAGATAAGTGTTTTGTTCACAAACACACTAAAACGACCTCCGTCGTTAATTAGCATCATAATGATAGTATTAATATACCGATGTTGAATAAATAAAAATAGATAAATCACTTAAAATGCTTTATGTTGCTTGCTTATTTATTATAGTCCAGTAGAATTAGTCGAAATGCATAATGTAATTAGTAACAGGTGCAGACCACCAAAAATGGCTTTGTCGGATGATTACACTGATAGACCTTTAAGCGCGATTTTCTCTTTAACGTATGCGCATCGGTCTTACGACTGGGTACACCGCTTTCTGAAACCTAAGAATGCGCCTCTCTCGCTGTAAGAGCGTATAGCTCTTAAGCGGGTGCCCCGCAATCTTACGTTAGATGGCGTTTTTCTTACAGTGTAAGAAAGCCGTTATCTAAATTTTCAAGAACTGTTTCTGTGTTTTGGGGCTCTAAGAGCTATACGCTCTTAAGCACAAGAGGAAGGGGCTCGTAGATACGAGATCGCAGGGCGCTTGTCTGAAACGAGAGCGCTCTGGACTATCAATGATTTCTTCTTAGGTATAATAACGCATTTTGCTTGTTCAAAGAATGTATTGCCCTTAAAGGTCTATCAGTGTAGAAATAAAACTTTGGAATCACCCTAAAAATTTGAGCCGTCAGAAATATGTAAACAATGTAAAAATCACTGTTTTTTTGAGGTAGCTTGAAATCGTTTGCGATTTAGTATATGAAAATTATACTATTTGCAGGTATTTCAAAGACGATTAATTTGAGACTTCATTGATGAAAATCGGTTAATAAATTTTATAAATAATGATAAACAAAAATCAAAAATCGTGAAATTTTAAAATATTTGACATTTGATAAAATGAGGATGTACATGTTTGTAATTCAACAAAAATGTGCCTCTTATTATCCTTAAGTTACCATAAAAATTTCATTAAAAATATTAATTATTTTAGGAGATATTCTATTTGTTTATTAAAAAGAGGTCAAATGTACGTTAAAAAATTTACCCAAAAACGTCATGGTAGAGACTTTATGATAATCATATAATATTTAAATATTAACGTAGATTTTATGAATTTGATGTGAAATCGTGTCCATTTTATTATTTTCAACCTAAATATGGCAGAAAAAAGTAAATTTTTTTCTTAATGTTTTTTTTAATATTTTTGCAACTAATACGAATATTAATATAGGGATTTGATATTATTATTACTGGCAATTTTACGCAAATTAAAAAAAAAGAATCCTCTAGCTCAATTAGAAGCCAAGATAATTTTTTTTTTAAATTCGCCAATTGTTTATTTATAAAGATTAAGGACTGAAATTTTTATCACAGCTAGTATAATACTTGAAGTTTATGATTCCATTATATCAGAGATGAAATAAACATTTTGCAATGTTAAAAATTAATATTAAAGTAATCAAGATTGCTACTAGTTAAACAGAGTAATTTTTCGTGCCTTGCAAGAAAATTGATCTGGCGAGTTATAATTCATGTTCCGATTAAAAATTCATTGTATCTCCGTTAATTACGGACCAATTTCGACGTTTTTTTTTTAAATCGGGGTAGTGCGTGAAAATAATAACAACTGTTGTATTTGTTTTTAAAAAATTATTTATTTAACAATATAATTATTGCAAAAAGTAATTTTTAAACATATTTTTTTAAATATTCATTTTAGCAAAAAGCTTTGAGAATAAAGTTTGTTCATCTTAAATAAATAAACAATATTTCATTCTAGTGTTTTCATGATAAAATCAATATTAAGCCTGTTAATTTGAAAAACAAATTGGAAAACATTTTTGGTTTGGAATTTCAACACATGTAGTACGTAAATTTACTTTCTCATGAAAAATTCATTGTATCTCCGTTAACTACGGACGAATTTCGACGTTTCTATTTTTAAATTATTTTTTACATATTTTAACAATTTTTTATTTTAGCAAAAAACTTTAAAAGAAAAGTTTATTTGTCTTAACAATTAGACGATTTTTTATTTTATTTTTTTTATCATAAAATCAATATTTAGCCTGATAAGTGAAAAATATTTAAAATATTGACTTTATCGTTTGTAACCATATAAGACAATAATTATATTCAATTAAAATAATATGTGCCTTGTTATGTTATTCAAAAATATCGTTAATATTATTCAGTTATATATTTAAGTAAATCCATTCATTAGTTATTTAGTTTTGTGTTCTAGTAATAATTATTATTTTAATATCAAAACCAAAGATTCTCGATAATTAGTGATTAGATTTACTTATAAATTTTTCTAAATAATCTGTATGATATTTAGTATTAGCTGGTGCATTTCGTTTTCTGAGACTTTGCAACTAAACAAGATGGTAAAATCATGACTACAGGTGTAGTATCCGTTTGACATTACCCTAAATCTAAAAATAAATTATAATTGAGTCTCAGTCTATAAATTATACGAATATATTTAATTGATTTACTTTAGATTATTTCAAAAATTATGAATTTTCTTAAAAAACGAATAAAAAACTATTTGTTCTTCAATAAATAATCAATTTTTCATTTATAGTTTTAATCATTGGATAAATATTGAACCTATTAAATTTTAAAATAAAATGGAATAACTTATTAGCTAGTACATTATATGAATATATTAAGGGTTTTTTTCATAACTACTTACTAAGTTGAATAAAATATAATTTTTTAATTATATAAGAAGGCACATATTATTTTAATTGAATATAATTATTGTCTTATATGGTTCCAAACGATAAAGTCAATATTTTAAATATTTTTTTACTCAACAGGCTAAATATTGATTTTATGATAAAAACAATGGAATAAATAACTGTCTAAACTGTTAAGACAAACAAACTTTTCCTTCAAATTTTTTTGCTAAAATAGAAAATTGTTAAAATATGTAAAAAATAATTTTTTTTCAATAACAATTGTTTAATTAAAATTGTTAAGAAAACCAATACGATAGTTGTTATTATTTTTATGCGCTACCCCGATTTAAAAAAAGAAACGTCGAAATTGGTCCGTAATTAACGGAGATGCAATGAGAATTTTTCATGAGGAAGTAAATTTATGAGTCTGAAGTCTCCAACGTTGTTACCAACGAAAAGTTGACTTTTTTCTAAATTCCTAAATTATGGTTTTAGAATGTCAAAGAGGATTAGGAAAAGCGATTAGACAATAATAACGACCATTAGAACCATTTATAACGAAATCATAAGATATTGGAAATAATTCATACTATCAATGAAAGAACGCTTATTTCGACAAAACATAATATTTGTACTAAATGGATTAGCTTTTTATATCGATGCAATATCGTAGGATTAATTAAAATGCATGTATAAAAATATAATATTGTCAACCAAAACCATGTGACCTAACCTAACCAGTGCCAAATCCCCTAAAATCAAAGATGTCTTACTTTAATAAGTTTCCATGCCTTTGTTTGATGGAATAACCATTTTTTCTCGATGCGATAACGAAGTCAGTACTGAAATACGTGTATGAAAAAATCGTCATAACAATCGAAACTAAGGAACATAACCTAACCAAAGATAAATGCCATCTTTCCTATTGAAAATAATGACGTCTTCAAAAGACGTCTTCGGACGTGTCTGGATTTGGAACAAAAAAAGACGTCTTTTAAATCAAAACGTCTTTTTTATCAAAATTTTTAAAAAAGTAGTTACTAAAATGTTTCAAAAAAGTATTATTTTATTACGTTATTATTTTTAATAGGGTATCTTTCTTTAGGAATATAGAAACAAAATAAGCATCAGCTCTCTGCAGACCGAAAAGCTTGAGCGAACAAACTGGAAATGTTATAACCTTATATACCCGAGTCACTAAAATTTTCGTAGGAGTTCGCGTATTAAGAAAAACGCCACCTAACAGTCAAAGACAGAATTAATAGTCGATTCGAATAATTTTTTCAGTAGTTACATTTTTAACTGTGAGGTGCCGTTTTTCTTAACTTTGCAATCCCTTATCCAAATTTCAGAGATGCAGGTATATGAGGTTATAATTTTGCGTGTTTATTCACAGTTGAAAATCAGTATACATACTTCAATCACGTACTTCAAGTATATACACTTTAGCTTAAGTACGTTCTTTTTTGAAACATTTTAGTGGGTATTATTTTTAAAATATTGATAAAAAAGACGTCTTTAAAAGACGTCTTTTTTGTTCCAAATCCAGACACGTCCAAAGACGTCTTTTAAAGACGTCTTTAAAAGACGTCATTATTTTCAATAGGGTTATTAGAGATATCTCGCTTTATGTGACTATTTTTTCATACACGTATTTCAGTACTGCCTTCCTTATCGCATCGAGAGAAAATGGTTAATCCATCTAACAAAGGCGTGCGAATTTTTTAAAGCGAGATATTTTTAATAAGATGGCATTTATCGTTGGTCAGGTTATGTTCCTTAGTTTCGATTGTCATGACGATTTTTTTTGTGGACGTAATTAACTGCTGTCTTCCTTATTGCAACGAGGAAAAATGGTGAAATAATCAAACGATGGCATGGGAATTTTTCAAAGAAAGATATCTTTAATAAGACGGCATTTCTCGTCGGCTAGGTTACGTTCCTTAGTCTCGATTGACATGACGATTTTTTCATACACTTATTTCAGTACTGCCTTCCTTATCGCATCGAGAACAAATGGTTAATCCATTAAACAAAGGCGTGGGAATTTTTAAAGCGAGATATTTTTAATAAGATGTCATTTATCGTTGGTTACCCATATGGAAATAATTTCTGTGAATAACTATTAATAACTGTGTAAAAATGTGAAAAAATGTGAATAACTGTTAATAAATATAATAAACTACCGCAATTGAGACATTAATAACAGTAAATAACAGTTGATAACAGTTAATAATTGTTACGAATAGATAATAATAATGATTAACTGCAAATAATAATAATTTACTGTTATTTCTAGTTATTTACGAATATTTATAATTTTTCACATTTATTCACATTTATTCACATTTATTAACAGTTATTAACAGTTTTTCACACTTTCAAAAATTTTTACACGTATAATCATTTTTTTTATATATAGGCGAAAAATTTTGTAAATGTGAAAAACTGTTAATAACTGTTAATAAATGTGAAAAACTGTAAATATCTGTAAGAAAGTGTTAATAACTATAATTCACTGTAACTAATGCCAAATAAATATAAATAATTATAAATAAGTATAAATAATAATAAATTATTCACCAATTCTAAAATTTTGGAAAATGTGAGTAACTGTTAATAAATGTGTATAAATGTGTATAAATGTGAATAACTATAAATAATTATTAATAATCATGACTTTCAGTTAATAATTGTTATTTAGCGTTCATAACTATTATTAACTATTATTAATTGGTATTAACTGTTTTTTACTGTTATTAATTCTAATTAATGTCTCAATTGCGGTAGTTTATTACAATTATTAACAGTTATTCACAATTTCTCACAAAAATTATTTTCATATGGGTAGGTTATGTTTCTTAGCTACGATTGTCATGACGATTTTATTATGCACGTATTTTAGTGCAGTCTTCCTTATTGCATCGAGAAAAAATGGTGAATTGATCAAACAAAGGCACGGAAATTTTTTAAAGCGAGATATCTTTAATAAGATGGCATTTATCGTTGGTTAAGTTATATTCCTTGGACTCGATTGACATGACGATTTTTGCATGCCAGATTTCAGTACTGCCTTCCTTATCGCATCAACAAAAAATGGTTAATCCATCAAAAGAAGGCATGGAAATTTTTTAAAACGAAATATCTATAATAAAATGGCATTCATCACCAGTTAGGTTATGTTCCTTAGTTTCGATTGTCATGACGATTTCCTCATGCACGTATTTTAGTGCTACTTTCCTTATCGCATCGAGAATAAATGGTGAATTAATCAGACAAAGGCATGGGAATTTTTCAAAGCGAAATATCTTCAATAAAATGGCATTTATCACCAGTTAGGTTACGTTCCTTAGTCTCGATTGTCATGTCCATTTTTTGATACACGTATTTTAGTGCTGCCTTCGTTATCGCATCAAGAACAAATTGTTAATCCATCTAACAAAGGCGTGGGAATTTTTTAAAGCCAGATATCTTCATTAAGATGGCATTTATCGTTGTTTAGGTTATATTCCTTAGTTTCGATTGTCATGACGATTTCTTTATGCATGTATTTTAGTGCTGCCTTCCTTATCGCATCGAGAAAAATGGTTAATCTATCAAAAGAAGGCATGGAATCTTATTAAAGTAAGATATCTTTGATTTTAGGGGATTTGGCACTGGTTAGGTTAGGTCACATGGTTTTGATTGACAATATATTTTTATACATGCATTTTAAGTAATCCTACGATATTGCATCGAATATAAAAAGCTAATCCAGTAAGTACAAATGTTATGTTTTTTCGAAATAAGCATTTTTTCATTGATAGTTTGAATTATTTCCAATATCTTATAATTTCGTTATAAATGGTTTTAATGGTCATTATTATTGTCTAATCGCTTTTCCTAATCCTCTTTGACATTATAAAGCCATAATTTAGGAATTTAGAAAAAAGTCAACTTTTCGTTGGTAACAACGTTGGAGACTTCAGACTCACGTAAATTTACGTATTACATGTGTTGAAATTCCAAACCAAAAATGTTTTCCAATTTGTTTTTCAAATTAACAGGCTTAATATTGATTTTATCATGAAAACACTAGAATGAAATATTGTTTATTTATTTAAGACGAACAAACTTTATTCTTAAAGCTTTTTGCTAAAATGAATGTTTAAAAAAATATGTTCAAAAATTACTTTTTGCAGTAATTATTGTTAAATAAATAATTTTTTAAAAACAAATACAACAGTTGTTATTATTTTCACGCGCTACCTCGATTTAAAAAAAAACGTCGAAGTGGTCCGTAATTAACGGAGATACAATGAATTTTTAATCAGAACATGAATTACATCTCGTCAGATCAATTTTCTTGCAAGGCAGGAAAAATTATTCTGTTTAACTAGTAGCAATCTTGATTACTTTGATATTAATTTTTAACATTGCAAAATGTTTATTTCATCTCGGATATAATGGAATCATAAACTTCAAGTATTATACTAGCTGTGATAAAAATTTCAGTCCTTAATCTTTATAAATAAACAATTGGCGAATTTAAAAAAAAAATTATCTCGGCTTCTAATTGAGCTAGAGGATTCTTTTTTTTTAATTTGCGTAAAATTGCCAGTAATAATAATATCAAATCCCTATATTAATATTCGTATTGGTTGCAAAAATATTAAAAAAAGCATTAAGAAAAAAATTTACTTTTTTTTGCCATATTTAGGTTGAAAATAATAAAATGGACACGATTTCACATCAAATTCGTAAAATCAACGTTAAGAGCAGCCCGGATTCGCTGTCCTTGTCTAATTGGCATTTTTGTTATTTACTCAAGTATTAATCGGTGTATCTGCAAATTGAAGGTTAAGCGCAATAGATATTATTATTACAAATATTTATGCACAAGAAAAAAAAAATCTATCGCTTTGTTTTTGAGAAAAGTAAGGAACGCGAAAATATTATAAACATAATCTTTTACTTCGGCGTTCCTTACTTTTCTCAAAAACAAATCGGTAGATTTTTTTTTTCTTGTGCATAGATATTCATAATAATAATATCTATTGTGATCAACCTTTATTTTGAAGATACACCGATTAATACTTGAGTGAATAACAAACAACTCAATTGTTACTCGGTCGGTATCAGGTTCTACTCCGGCCTGCTGTTAATATCTAAATATCGTATGATTATCATAAAGTCTCTACCATGACGTTTTTGGGTGAATTTTTTTAAGTACATTTGACCTCTTTTTAATAAACAAATAGAATATCTCCTAAAATAATTAATATTTTTTGATGAAATTTTTATCGCAATTTAAGGATAATAAGAGGCACATTTTTGTTTAATCACCTTTTTTTATCAAATGACAAATATTTTAAAATTTCGCGATTTTCGACTTTTGTTTATCATTATTTATAAAATTTATTAACCGATTTTCATCAATGACATCTCAAATTAATCGTCTTTTAAATACCTACAAATAGTATAATTTTCATATACTAAATCGCAAACGATTTCAAGCTACCTCAAAAAACAGTGATTTTTACAAATTTCGCACCTTAAATCATTGTTTACAAATTCCTGACGGCTCAAATTTTTAGGGTAATTCCAGAGTTTCATTTCTTATCATTCAACAAAGCCATTTTTGGTGGTCTGCACCTGTTACTAATTACATTATGCATTTTGGCTAATTCTATTGGACTATTAACCATCCATCCTAATTTATTACCAGATTTTTGCACATTTTTTCATTGATTTCCGTTTGATTAAATGTTAGTCTACAGTTTTGTGAATATGACATGCTACATTAAAAAAAAATAATTTGATGATTGTAAATTTAAATATTCTCTCTAATTTAAAGTATATATATATATATATATATATATATATATATATATATATATATGGAAATCGGTTATGACGCCCTCTAGATTTCTTGTATTTTGTTCAAAACTTCAGAAAAAACTTTGATAATAGAAAAAAAATGGAGTTAGTGCTGCCACTCGTAAAAAGGTTTCATGAAGGGAGATTTTTTCCGCATATTTCATTTTTGTATAATCCCAAGGGACTTACCAGGAGAGGGTATGAGCTTCGGGTCACAGATCTTGATGAAACTTTGGGATATGTTTTTAGGTACCAAAATATGAGTAAAGCCAGAGCGGTACGGTCTAATGCTTCGAAAAACTAAAATTATAGGCGTTTCTAGTCTTATTTTTAAAAAAATGTAAAAAAAGATCCTATTTGAAGTGTGAATAATTCGGTCTAGAAATGTCTTTAATAAATTAACAGGGACTAAAATAAAAGTAGAAAAAAAGCTTTAATTTGCCGTTTTTAGAATTGAGAAATAATAATTAGAACCAAAGATATATTTGTTCAAAGTTAAGCAGCAAGAAAGTACCAACAATGACTGTCCTTTAGAATTTAGATGGTTTTTGGTACTTTCTTGCTGCTTAACTTTGAACAAATATATCTTTGGTTCTAATTATTATTTCTCAATTCTAAAAACGGCAAATTAAAGCTTTTTTCTCTACTTTTATTTTAGTCCCTGTTAATTTATTAAAGACATTTCTAGACCGAATTATTCACACTTCAAATAGGATCTTTTTTTACATTTTTTTAAAAATAAGACTAGAAACGTCTATAATTTTAGTTTTTCGAAGCATTAGACCGTACCGCTCTGGCTTTACTCATATTTTGGTACCTAAAAACATATCCCAAAGTTTCATCAAGATCTGTGACCCGAAGCTCATAGCCTCTCCTGGTTAGATGGATACTCAAACTTCCAGATTTTATTTTTAAATACTCAAATTTGAAGCAAAAAAAGTGTTAATAATTTCTTTGAAACCCTTTTAGTTGAGATATAAGAGCAAAGTGTTGATAATATAAATGGAAAAACATAAAAATTTTACGATTTTAGCTGTTTTTAGAGTCATAAGTAATCTAACAGCCTTGTTAACGCAGAACTTTCTAGAGCCTAAGGATTATAAGTTTTAGCCATTTTAAGTTTAAAAAAATTTATAGGTATCAAAATTCAGCGTCATGTATTTTCTTCATAAATTGAAATGTCCATATGGATTAATCTCAAAGTATTTTTTTAGAAAATTTTTTTTTTAAAATTATGTTACGCTTATTTTACCTGGATAATCGTGTTTAGATAACCATAAAGAAAAAGTTTTTCGAATTTTTAGAAAAAAAAATTTTTATATTTTCAAAGAAATTAATTTACATGCTGGGTTATTAAGTGGATCAAATAAATTAAGTAATTTAACGTACCAAAAAATAAAATATTTTTTAATATAATATGAATAATACATTGTATAACAATAATGGTTATCAATTATAAAGTTATGAAATAAATAATCAACTATATGACAAACATACAACAATAAGAAAAGTATACAGTTTCAAAGTACACGATGAAATTATTTCTTCAACAACGTACATTTCTGCTACGGTCTTGTCGTAGTGACAGTCCTGTTGAAAAAAAATACATATTTCTGTCACGTAAATTTGTTTAGTAAGAAAATTACGTAACAGCTTTACGTATTTTGTTACATATCAAATTTGAACTTTTGGTTACGTAATTTAATATTAAATACGTAATTTTATTATGCCATTTAATATTAAATACGTAATTTTATTACATAATTTAATATGGGATACGTAAATTTATAAGGTAAATTTATAATGTAATTTGATATTAAATACGTAATTTCATTTTATCTAAAATAATGATTTAAGAAACAAAAATATCTAATTCATTGAAAATTACATAATTTTGGTACGTAATTTGTGATGAAATTGGATAAAAAATACGTAATTTTCTGCTTATGTGACAAAATTTAAAAGTAATTAAACGGCATAATAAGAATTTTTTTTGTTTTCCATTGCGACCAACAATGATATCTCTGACCATTAAATAAAAGAGAACGTGAGAAAACAGGCCGAATGATCATTCTTTTAGACCAAATGAACTGACAGTTTGTACACGTAGAAAACAAATCAGGAATACTTTCTTGCGCTCTCTACTGCTAAAGTTCCGTACGCACGTTTTTGGAAATATGCCTTGTCCACAAGCAACTATTCTATAAGCCATCGGAAAAAAGTCCGAACGCTTATAGAGCATACGGACTTTTTCCCGATGGCTTATGGAATGGTTGCTTATGCACAAGCAGTGATGGATTTCGAGGATGCTTTATACATTTATGTATATCTATATATTAGGATATCCTTTAGCCAACTTCAGAGTATACCGTAGAATTAGAGTATAAGCAGAATATATTATTCTGTAGTATATACTCTGAAGTTGGCTGTTGGATATCATATAAGCATCTTCGAAATCCATCACTGTGCACAAGGCATATTTCCAAAAACGTACGTACGGAACTTTAGCAGTATAGAGGGCGCAAGGAAGTATTTCTGATTTGTTCTCTCCATTTATGCCTTAACTGTCTTATTCTTCTCGTGCGCATTCGCTTGCCATAAGGAAACCAATAGCTCGAAAGTGCGGTAGCCCTCAGATGATTAATTATCAGTACTTTTTTATAAATGTGTGTATACATATTCAATGATTTACCATCAGAGGGCTACCACGCTTACGAGCTATTGGCTTTCTTATGGCAAGCGGGTGCCCACGAAAAGAATAAGAGCATATAAACTGACAGTTTCGATTGCTATAAAATAATAGTCATTTAGCCTGTTTCCTACTTTCCATTTCATTTAACGGACAGAGATATTATTGTAGATCACAATGGATAACAAAAAAATTCTTATTATGTCGTTTAATTACTTTTAAATTTTTTCAGAAATGCTAAAAATTACGTATTTTTAACTCAATTTCATTACAAATTACGTATCGAAATTATGTAATTTTTAATGAATTATGTATTTTTGTTTCGTAAATCATTATTTTCAATATAATGAAATTACATATTCAATATCAAATTATGTAATGAAATTGGGTATTTCATATTAAACTACGTACTAAAATTACGTATTAATATCATATCACGTAATAAAATTACGTAATTCATTATTTTCAACATAATAAAATCACGTAATTTATACGAAATTACACCTGTAAAATACGAAACAAAATTACATACTTTATACAAAATTACGTAATAAAATTGCGTATTCAATATCAAATTACGTTATAAATTTACGTATTTTATATCAAATTATGTGATAAAATTACGTATTTAATATAAAATTACATATTTAATATTAAAATTTGTAACCAATTTGGTACGTAACAAAATACGTAATTCTGTTACGTAATTTTGTTACGTAACAAAATTACATAAGAGAATCACGTAATTATTTTCAAGGAGAGTCATCACTTTTTGTTTTTGCCTTGCATATATTACTTTGAATATTCTTTTCTACGCAAAGAGACCATTTATTAAGTTGTAAACTAAAATGTGTACACGAGAAATTAATCAATTTATTGTAAACACAGTAAGAGCAAGATAAATAATCTAAATACAACGAGTTTATCTCGTTTGTTCATATTAACTGAAAAATTTTTTTTATATTAGGAACAACTTTTGAAGTTTCTGGTGATTTTTTATCAATGTACTCTATATCAACTTGATCAATCAGAAATGCTGTTAATTTTTTGGATTTGTTTGAATTAATTACATAGATTTAGTCAAACTATTTTTGAAAAATACAACAAGTGTTCAAAATTATTAGTTATAATATAAATTTATAAGTTTATTTTCTTACTAAATATATATGTTGCTTACGAAAAGATCACATGCACTATGACTGCCTCGATAATATCGATCTTAATTTATAAAATTTTTAACCTGCGTTAAAGTCAACACAAGGCTATTGTTGATATACCAATCATATATACAAAATGATAATATTAATATTTTCAAAGTAATTTTATTGGTATTATATAATTGTTTTAATTCTAATTTACTCGATAATTGATATATTCATTATTAATATTGATGGTCGAAACACCATCGTTTACGTACGCATACTGAATAATTTGATACCGACCCTTAAGGAGATGTATAATGGACACTATACCTGTACTCATAGATATTGCCTCTCTTTTCATTTTATTGCAAAATTCCAAGAAAATAAATACATTAGCTTGTAGTATGCATCGTGAACATTATTCAGTTAAATTTTTAAATAAATTCATTCATTAATTTTTAATAACTTTGGGTTTCTGGTATAAAATTAAAAAATTTTAATATATGAGATTGGAACCCAAAGTTATTAACAACTAATGAATGAATTTATTCAAAAATTAAATTGAATAATATTTATGGTACATATAGTCCAATCAATAGAGACATTTTGAGGACATTAATTCAGGGCTTAATGAAACCTATATAGAGTTGTTCAGGGCGATAAAAAAACATACCTTATATAAAATGTAACCATAGAAAACGGTAGAAAATGCTCCAGAAGGCTGCAAAGTTGGCCAAAACAGGTTTTTTAATTCTCTGAAGCAACGTATGCAATTTAGAAAAAAAAGTAATTAATAAAAGTATTAGAGGATAAAAAAACCTACAATTTGAGAGGTGTCGTGATTATTTTCATTAAATAAATTATTGCAAAAAAGCCAAAAAACCATCAAAAATGGCCATTACTTGCATATCAATTATTTATTGCAAAAATAATTTTTTAAATATTTTTAAACTTTTAAAAGGAAGCCTTCATTAATACAAGCAAAAAAGAGAAGTTATAACAGTAAATTGGTTAATTTGTTGCTGAGATATTCCCTATTGTTTATCCCAACACGCATAATGTTTATAGTTATAATTTTTTTTTAATGAACATATTGAGTTGCATAAAAGCTTGAATACTTTATGAAGGTTCAAATTTTCATATTCTATTGAGAGCAAATGAGAAAATTAAATTGCAATATTTTTTATAACGCTTTAAAAAAGAGGATGTTTTTTTATAAATAAATGAAACTGGGGCTTTATTTATAACTTTTACAAATTTGCTATTTAAATATTCTTATAGCTGAGTTCGAAACGAAGATTTAAAAAAAAGCTCTCTAAGGCCAATAGGAGCCGAGATAAGAATTTTAAAAAAATCACAGCTACTTTGTTTATAACAATTAAAAAACGAATCAAGCGGCATTTGTTAGCTAACGACTTAAATTTTAAAAATTTAGAGTTTTAAAAATGCGACTCTTTATTATTAAAACTAAAATAATAATAACATACAAATAACGTCAAGCGGGGGGTCGTGGTGCGGAGCTTATATTTGCGCGTGAGGAAAGTTAACGAAAGACCCCCTTCCAATAATATTCGTAAAAATTAACCGTGTCTCAGTAAATAATGGACCGATTTTGATGTTTTTTTTTAATCTGGGGTACCTTGAAAAATTATGAATATTGGTGCAAATAGTTTTTAAAAATAGGGTGTATTTAAGTTAAAACAACTGTACCTAATACAGACACCTTAAACGATCGTTGTGGCTCACTAAATCAATATTTTTAGAAGTGTAACATCTCATTTTAAAGCTGAAAGAAAAAAATTTAAAATAATATGTCATAAGTTTCATTACGATCAATATTTACGACATGCGTGCGGATTTACGTAAATGTTGTATAAGTGAACTTACCTTATTATTCCTCGTAATTATAACATTTGGAACCTGGACAACTAATTCTTATCATTTATTTATACACTGAAAGTGGTGCAAAGATTAAACTAAAGAGCGCAAAGGTTATATTCATTTATTCTACATCACATTGGTAAATATTTTCGTGTTTGAGTGGTCGAAAAATCCGACCATTTCAATGAAATTGAGGCTTCTTCATGACAAAAGAATAAACGTCACGCTGACATATTTAGTTTGGTTATGGAATATTTCAAATTTTTTAAGAAATTTGCTTTTAGTAATGCGCAACAATAGAGAATTTCCTGAAGAAGTTCGAGTATGAATAATTGAAATCTTTATTTGAATGTAGGTATTACTTCAATTCAAATGCGTGGACAATAAAAATATAAATTTATAAATATATTCTTTCTAATACCAGAAACATTAAAATAACTGCGCGTAGATTTGGACTAATTTTTCTCCCAAAATTGGAAAAATAGTTGTGCCCGAAAACAAGAGAACCACCATATTAGGCCAGTCAAAATAAGGTTTTGTTCTGCCAAAATTAGTAACTGGAAACGACCTGTGCGATCATTTAACGGGATGTCGGAGCTGCTGGACACAATTTTTACTTCTATTATTTTATTGATATCTTTTTAAATTCGTAATTTGAACAATTGTAATGACTTGTCCGCACTAAAGCTATGTTAATACAATAATTTTTGTTTAAATAAAAAATCATTTGGACTTGATATTTTTTTATAAGCTTGGAATGGAAATTAGATATCAAGCTCGATAAACCTAACCTCAAAATACTATATTTCGAAAAATTGTTTATAACTTTTTATGAACGGTATTTTGGTAAATTCTGTAAGTTGTCCGCACTCAAGTTTAGTATTACAAATTTTCTTACTGTAATGAAAGAACTCGATCTAACGCACCGTTTACTCGTGAACTTAGAATTAAAATGGTAATGAATTATTTTAGAAGGTAGCGAGCTCTGTCATGCCCTTAAAAGATAGTCCGTAGATATTTACTTATGTGTTTTGCTAGCAACTATGATTTATTAATTAGTTATTAATAAATTAGTGCAAAAAAATGCGTTTTGTTTTTGTTTTCTGTTAATAAAACGAAAACTATTCAACGAGTTATTATGGTGTCAACAGGAAAGTTGTAGAAAATTGAATCATCAACAAAACGAGAGGTCAAACGATCCGATCGGTTTATTAGAACCGAAAAAAATTCGGAAAAACCGGAAAACTTTTCTTTTTTTTCTTAAATTCATAACTCTGTTGTTTATAAATATTAAGAGCTGAAATTTGGCATAAAAGTAGATAATTATATCTACTTGTAACATGCCAAAGGCAGATACTATCGGATAATTAGTTTCTGCGCAATTGCAATTTTAATTTTTGAAGCTATGCTTCTTACGCGACGCTACGGCAGAGTACTAAATGTATAAAAATCGACAGACCCAAATGTCACCCAGCGTGGATGTACGAATATGGCACAGGGTGCCATTATTGCTATCAACATAAAAACACTTAAATTCTTTTTTCTCTTTCTTTCTTTCACTCTCTCCCTATGCATATTCCTCTATTAAGTACACAAGTGGATGTGTGCGTTAAATGTACTACAATTGATGCTTGTAGTGTGTATATATATATATGTATGTATATATATGTATGTATATATATATATATATATATATATATATATATATATATCTATCCAGTAAAATTATGAGGAAAGTATCTATATATACTAGAACGTTATAGGTAAACACAAAGCGGGTACTGTTTCTCTTTTCCTAATTGTTTTCATGTTAACGAGGTTTCCCTATGCCCTCTCACTTGCACCTACTGATTTCGTATAAGTACTTTCCTAGTAATCTTACTGTATCTATATATATACTAGGGGGCAAGCCCCGTGCGCGCAAGCGCGCCAACCCCCATCTTGCTTTTATAACTTTAAAAAAATTTAAGAATTTGCAATATTTTTAATAACTTTTATTTAAAATACTAAATAATTAATTATTCAAAAGTTTTCTTGAGGTGAATCTTTAATGATCTTTTAATGAATCTAATCATCTGTGAAGTCCTAGCTTTATACCAGGACAGAATTAATAATTAAATGTTGTGTGTTATGAGAGCTACGTGTATATGTTTTATTATAATATTAAATAAAGAATAAAGTCAGTAATTGATTTATAAATGTTTTATCAAATGTCAGTCTAGTAGTAAAAAGATTCTAAATTTAATGCTGTAATGTAAGTCCGAAAATGAGGGGCACATTTCTGACGATGACAGCGACGACAGCGGCGATATACTTTCAATAGTATAGAGAGAATATAATATAAATAGATCTAAAATGCAGCTGAAATTCAACTGAAATCAAACCAAAATTCACCTAAAATTGCTTAAAATTAATATAAATTTTAGCTAATTTTTAGTTAACTTTTAGGTAACTTTTAGCTAATTTTCAGCTAACTTTAAGGGGATGCATCAGTCCTGTTTTACCATTTTTAAAAACAATTTCTCTCTGAAATGGACGATCGGACAAGATTTTCCATTTGGGAATAGTTTTTTTTCTGTAAAATTAAAAGTGGACAACTATTTTTGCCAATAAACTCATCAAAAAGTCATTTCCATGCTAAATAAAAATAAATAAATTCATATTTCTTTGTTTACACCGCCATGTTCGTTGCTATGTGCAAGAACAAGAGAAACGTTGCGACCAGCTATCTTATATTTTATACACATCATCAATCTGTTTTATATAGACAAAGTGATATGATTAAATTATAATGATTAATATAATCAATGAGAAATAGATAGATGGCTCGAACTGATGGATGCATTCATATCAAGAACACAGAAGCAATACAATCTTTACAAATTTTTATAAAATTTATATTATTTTACATTATAAATAGATGTCATAATAACCCTGGTAGAAAGTTAAGCATATTTTCAGTATATCATCCCGTATTTTATGAGCAGTCGCGATCATATGCTTTTAGATATGGCGATAAACCTGCACTACTCTTAACGAATTATCGCGATGGTATCGGGAGAATATGCTCAATGTTGAATTATATATTATACTATATTCATAAACAGCATATTACAAAGCGCGAGTGAGCACGCATATGGGAACACAGTTAGTGAGAAAGAGAAAGGCTGTTCACTTCATGTTTCCTTTTCAGTTCCTAAACGGACAGTCTTACACTGTAAAAAACTAGCGGGAAATCACGTCGTTGGTCGACGATTTCAATGCGACCAGGCACCGTCGAGGTTATTTAACTTCGTTCAGCGGCGACATTTTAACGTGCTTTGCGTGATTTCACGTAAACTGAACACAAGATTTTTAGGTTAAATCAGTTAGATGTCATGCTTCAACGATGTTAAATAACATCGACGGTGCATGGTCGCTTTAAAATCGTCGACCAACGACGTAATTTCTCGCTATTTTCTTTACAATGTATTCTCTCACACTAAGTTTCCATATGCACTCGCTCACTCACACTTCGCACTCACTGATTTTACATAGATATTTTATTCATAATCATACTATGTATGTTCGCAGATAAATGTAATTTATACAATAAAGAACAGAAAATTTTAACGCTATCACAATAACAGTATATGTATCTTTAATAATTTTTAAGTTAAGTTAAGTGGATCTAACCTGCACATATAGTGATGAAGATAGATGCTTATAGAAGACGAAGCGTCGAGTGATGTGCGTGCAGCTAGCATTCAGTATTCACAACTATAGGATATATTATAGGATGTACGATTGTAAAAACGGGCGCCATCGCGGGCAGCAAGTATATATACAGATTCACTTTCTGTAAACGATTTTAATTGAAAATTATTTACAACTCATATGAATTGTAATAATTAATATTATAATATTTATAATTTATTTCAAATCAGAAGAAAAAAATTTTAATTATTTTAATGATTATATTTTATATCAACTCTGTAGTCTTTAATATATTATCGTGTATATATCGGTCACTTATCGCGACTGCGTAGCGACGAGATATAGCCAACAGTTAGTTATCCGAGCATATCTTTATCCTTAATTTTCTACCAGGGAACTGTTCTTGTGTTACTCTGAAAAATATAAAACAAGAAATGTATAGAATTTCCATTTTGGGAAAATGTGGGTTATTGTTTTTACATAAAACTATCCCAAGGTTATATATATACATATATATTATAGAATAGTTGGTATTTTTTCGTAATGTTTCTCCTATTTGAAATTCAAGTATATTGTGTATTTTGATGATAATATTCGGTACTCTATTCGTTATTGTAACGAGTATACCACCTATGTTACGTATTTGAAATAATTTTATTGAGGTGATTTCATCATTTGTACAATTTATTTTTTATTGATTTCTAATGTTTACAATTTTCCTATTTACAAAGTTATTGTTTTTAGGTTTAGAAAGCTCTTCCATTCTTATTTTTAAATTAGTCATTTGTATCATAAAATTTATAATGAAACAGAATAAACATAAACATAAAAAAGTTGCTAGGCGTATGTCACGCAAAAGAGCTTGGAGAAAAGTGTAAGTAATTCATGTATTAGGTGTTGTTACAACTGTATGTAAATGTTCATTTTCTAACCCTAATTAGTCACATGAATATCCACGCAAATTAATTTTTGACTTGGATTCTAAAAGAAAGGGAGAATTTTATTATTTATGTCCGACAGCCCACATAGCATGAAATATTTCATGAAATATTTATGAAATATCCATAATTCCGGGACAAAAAATGTTTCTGAAATATTTCAAGAAATATTTTAGAAAGATTTTTATAAAACTTTTATGTAAGATTTTTGAAATATTTCTAAAATATTTCATGGAAGATTTATAATTGTTTGAAAATGTGAATTATCATTTATGAATGTAAATATATATATATGCGGTTATAAAAAAAAAATGAAAAAAAAAATTGGGTAAATGAATACATACATACACACACACACACACACACACACACACGCACGCACGCACGCACGCACACACACACACACACACACACACACACACACACACACACACACACACACTCACACACATTCACACATTTTCTGGAAACCACTTTTTTTCGACTCCCTGAGTCTACATATGTACAAAATGAAAAAATAAAAACAAAAAATTTTTTATCGATACAATGCTTTCTCTATGAGAAAGCAATACATATATAATATTAAAAAGATGTATCTTATTTTTTTCTATAAATTTTATTTTATATATTTTTTTTCAAAATTCGTTTTTTTCAAGTTATCACCAAAAAATCATTTCTTCAACCTGTAAAGGGACAACTGTTTTAAAACCGCTCGAACGATTTTTTTTTAAACTGCCAAAATTTATTTGTATTATCATTCCCCGTCGGAATGATTCAGATAAAATAAAAACTTTATACAAAACTTCACTTAGCTACTGAACTATAAAATAATTTCTTTTTTCTTATAACTTTTGATAGATTATCCTATCCAAAACTAAAATACAATAAATTCAAACCTCCTATTGAAAGATGCGGTAAAAAATACAATGAAAAAAAGAAATAAGATCAACTTTTAATGCTTTTGCGTTTGTAAATGATTTGCTTATTCTTTAATATATTTATTATTATATTTATTTATTTATTATAAAATATTAAATTTTTGTAATAACTTGTAATTATTATATAAATATTATGAAATGAATTGTTCTTTATAAAGGCGTATGCAACGTAGGAATAGAAAAGATAATGCTATTATCGAGTATATACCAATATCTGAAGGAAATACTGTACAGATGACCAAATCGGTTGAAATAATTGAAGAAACGATTGAAATAAATATAACAGAAAATGAAATAACTAATACAGTAGAGAATAATTTAAATTTGGAGCAGCAATTTACCTTTCCACATAAACAGGTAGATATCATGGACATTAGAAATCTTGAAAATATTGAAAATCGAATATTAAAAGAACTGAAAAATGATGAAGGCTTCGGTGAAGTGACGATGGAGGTTGAAGAAATTGTAAAAGAAAGAAACGAAATTATTGAAAACTGTGATAAATCGTTACCTTACAATATAAGCACGAAGCATAGAAGTATAGTTAACGCTGATTATTTGATTGGAAAAATATTACAAGAACTTGCTTGTCATAATCCACAAATGCAATGCCCGATTAGAGATTTTGTCAAACTAAATAAGGAAAAGCGTATTGGTTGTAAAATTAAATATTTTTTTCGATGTAATAATTGTTTGTATGAATGTAGTATTATGTCAGAGGATTGTGAAGATAATATCATGGATTTGAATGAATGCGTTGCATTAGGTGCTTATAGTAGTGGTATAGGTTATAGTCAGATAACTCAATTATTAGCTGCGATGAATATTTATAATTCAGCTGAAAATACATACCATAAATATGAATCAGTTGTAGAAGAAAGTGTACAAGATGCAGCTAAAGAGGAAATTTCACGTTCTGCGGAACCATCAAGGCAGATTGCAATTGCGCAAGGTAATTTTATTGAATATGAAGGTGAAAAAATTGGTATAATTTCAGTGATAGGCGATGGATCGTGGGAGAAACAGGTTTATCAGTTCGGAAAATATGATTCTTTATTAGGTGCAGCTGTAATTATAGATCAACGCACTAATAAAATCATTGATTTAGGTGTTAGAAATAAAATGTGTGCAGCATGTGCATGGGCTGAAAGAAATCAGGTACCTGTAGCTATTCATAAGTGTTATAAAAATTTTGATCGTAGTCAGTCTTCAACGGCTATGGAAAAGGATATAATCTTAGAGTTATTTCAAAGAAGTGTGATTAAAAACAAATTAATATATTCAACTTTTATTGCCGATGGTGACAGTAGTGTTTGCAATGCAATTATTAATGCTAATCCATATAAAGATTTTGGAATCAAAGTTACGAAGTATTTTTGCTATAATCATTTGTATAGGAACATGGCAAGAAAAATTAAAGAAATCGCTAAAACTAAAAGCAAAAATATTTTGAAACAAAGAAAGTTAATTAAACACAGTTCTTATAAATTTAGAAAATCTATTGAAAAAGTCATTATTTATCACCAAAATAATTTAAATCATAATAACAGTAATAAAAATAAATTAGCAGCGTTATTAACTGATATATTAAATATGCCATATCATATATTTGGTGACCATACAAAACGTAAAACGTATTGTGACGAAAAGGGTAATAATAATGTAATTAATGAAGTTCCTGGATTGGAGAAAGCTGGTTTATTTATCAAGCTTTAAAATATTTTTTCCAATTTTGTTGGTTATGCGGTAAGTCTTATTTATCACGGCACAAACAATATGGCCGAATCTTATAACGGACTCATTTGTCAAAAAATTGGAGGAATAAGAATAAATTACAGTCAAAGAGGATCTTATGAAACAAGATGTTACGCTGCAGCGTTACAACACAATACATTATCCTTTACAAGTCGCGTTTTTCAAAGAGAAAAGTACGATGTTCCTAAGCCAGTCATTCAGTTTGAACAACAACGTCAAGAAAAAATCTGCAAAAATAATGAACGTAAATCAAGGTATAAAATTGAAGGTAGAACAAAGAATCAAGTATTTGGAGGAATGTATAAAGATTATGGTCCCAATGCTGAAATGCCAGATAAATCTGAAGAAGATTATGCGCTTGCAATTAACTGCCATTATAAATTATTAAAAGAAAAGCAATCATTACGCCATGACATAGAAAAAAGTACTAGAGATCAAGCAAACAGTTGTCTTTGGCAAGAATTAAGAAAAAAGTTATTGACGGCATCTAATTTCGCTAAAGTATGTAAATTAACTGCTAAAGGGTCGATTGGTGCATGTGTAGATTCAATTTTATATCCTCGTGAAACGTACGCCATGCAATGGGGACGCGAGAATGAAAGCATAGATCTTAAAAAACTACAAGAGCAACTGAAAATCGATGGATTTGAATGCAATATACAACCTTGTGGCCTTTTTATAGATGAAGAATATGAATTTTTAGGTTGCAGTCCGGATGGTATTATCGATGACGAAGGAATTATTGAAATAAAATGTCCAGAATCTGCAAAAGAATATTCACCAGATGATGCAATAGAAAATAATGTATCTTCAATTGCTAAAATGTTTAGCAAAAAAGATCCCTCACAACTTTTAAAATATCATCCTTATTATTATCAAATACAGGGGCAATTGCATATTACTAAAAAAGAATGTTGTTATTTTGCTGTTTGGACACCTTTAGGTATAAAATATTGTAAGATTTTAAGAGATGATGAATTTTGGGAAACTCAAATGAAATCGAAATTAATCAGCTTTTATAAAAATTATTTATTACCTGAAATAGTTAATAGTCGCAAAATCAGGGGCATGCCAAGGAGAGAATATTCAAGAGATGTTCAAAAAAAGATGAGAGATTATCTGCCAAATGAAATATTAAAAAAAAATAGGGATGATAAATCAATAAAAATGAGATTTAAAAAAATCGATGATACGTGGAATGTTATATCATCTACATCATATATTCCTAAAATCAAATTGAAAAAATCAGGAAGTTTGTGGAAAGTTGAAAAAAATATATTAATTAAAAGTATTGAGATAAGGAAGTTACCGTAATCATTTATCAAAATAACAAATCGACCACTTAGAAAAATTTTTAAAACACCGACAGATGAAGAATGTGCAATTTTGCATAGTGTAAATGCATTTGCAGATATAAATGAAATAAGCTTAAATGTATTGGCAGATGGTGTATACATAGAAGATTTAGCTGTGGACGTATTTTTAAATATACTTAAGGAAAATATATTTATAGGGGGGGTCCAATATATAGAATGTTCATCTAAAATTTGCGTCAAAAATACGAATTCCATTTATTCGAACAATTATTACGGAATTTCGAAGTTGAAATTTAAGAAAATTGATAAAACAGAAATGTGTAAACTACAAATGCCCAATCAACCGAAGTTAGATTATTAGAATATTATTTATTCGAAATTAATAATGTGTCAACTATTTCGAAATTATAACTGAACTAATAAAGATAAAAATGGGTGGGGCTCGAACATTAGAATGTTTTTTATTTAATTAACATTTATTTAGAAGTTCATATAAATTATGTGCATATCAAGACTGTTCATTTATTCATTTTAGAATTTTCGTATTTTCAGCGACTGAAGTAACGAAAATAACTAATGCGAGTAAAGCATTTTAGAATATTCACTTTATCGAAACAAGAAGTAGCAAAATAAATGTACGTCTAAATTTAGAATAAATTATATCAAGATTTCGAAAGAACTCTAAATATTTTAATCGAATAATTTGAGATTATCACTACTGCTTTTTGAAATCATGAAAATTCATTATTACTTTATTCTAAATTATGGAATACGCTATTCGTAATTGTGGCACTCTAAATAAATATTCATTAAATAAAAAACATTCTAATGTTCGAGCCCCACCCATAAAAATAAAATAGAAATTCATTTAACCGAAAATTACTAAGTTCAAGACATCAGCAATAAATGAATCAGTAGTTTTCGGTTAAATAAACTTCTATTTTATTTTTATGTTTATTAGTGCAGTTGTAATTTCGAAATAATTGATTTATATTTAGTGTCGAATAAATAATATTCTAATAATCAAACTTCTAATGATTGATCATTTGTAGTCTACACGTTTCTATTCAATGTATTTTCTTAAATTTGAACTTCAAAACTATGAAATAATGGTTCGAATAATTGGGATTTGTATTTTTGACGCAAATGTAAAATGGACATTCTAAATATTGGACCCGACCCTATTTATAGAAACGAAAACTTGCTTATGGCTTAGTCATTTGCGTTTTATAGAGCCAGTACAATTTTCTGTGAATCCAATACATGTTCTACATATTCTTGGCGGGAACCGATATCGACACTGGCGTTGCTATTATTTTGATGGAGAGAGTTTGTATATTTATGACAGTATTGGTATTAATTGTTATGAAAATCTTATGGAAGAAGAAAAAGATTATATCGCTCTTCGCTTTCCGACATTACAATTGAAAAATATTTATTTTTCAAATGTTCAAAAACAACCTGATGGTTCTTCTTGCGGAGTTTACGCAGCTGCATTTGCTACAACAATAGCCTTAGGTTATGATCCAGCAATACAGAAATTTTCCAATAATCCGATGGTAATGAGAAGACATTTATTGCAAATTATAGAAAGTAGAAGACTGACTTTATTTCCTCAAAATTAATTATAATGCGTAATATATTCGTGGACTATACATAACACTATCATAAAAATTACGAAAAAAATCACTTTACCATGTTTATATTATTAATGATTATTTAAATTCATACTGTACATAAGTTTTTATATGGATTAAAAGTTTCAGGTTATTATAATATATCTCATTGTTAATACTCACATCATCTTTATCGTATATAATTGTATATTATTCATTTGTAATTATCTAATTGATTTATTGTTGTACAAATTTATAATAAATAAATTTTTATGACAGCAGTTTCTACATACCCATATAGCATTTATATTCAGTTATAAAAATTTGTAAAAAAAGAGTGAAAAATTATAAAATTATAAAATGTAATAGATTTAGGATACAATTTGATTAAAAATAATAAAATCAAATACAATCTATATACCAACTCATAAAAGAATTCACCTTCGATTTTACGTAGTTTAATACTTTCCTGTCTAGTTTCTGTTATGAAACTAGTACACATAAGACTGAAAAGATTTAGATTAAGAAGAAATTACAGCTTCTACTATGAAGAATTGGACACTGTATTAGACCATTTCGTAATTTTGTAAAACATTAAAAGTTCAAAACCGTTATGTACAATAAATGTTTCTGAATTTGATAGCTGAATTAAAATTATATTTCCAAAAGGAAATTTATTTTATTTACTCAATAAAACAAATATTCAAAGAAAATGTTCTATATTATCAATAATTTATTAAATTATACCAACAAACATTTATTATTCTTTAGTCTCTTTAATAAATTTGCAAAAGAAACAGTGCAAAAAATGTTTACGCTTCATGTATATTTCATCAGTATGGACATATAAAACTTATTTTAGATCAATAATTTTACCATTGCCCTAATAGAAAAAATCACTGTAAGAAACTGTAATTAATTGTGAGTAACTGTACTACATTTTTTAAAATTTTTCTAACTTTCTGTGACTTTTTGTATCTTTTGCATTGATTTAAACACTTTCACAATTACTTACAATTTCAATTTTCATTATCTAAAAATTATTTTTTATTATGAAGGCAAAGCTCAAAAACTACAAGAGCAACTAAGAATCGATAGATTTAAATGTAATATACAGTTTCTCCTCGTCTCTATAGATTCTTAGAATAGCTTACACAAACTTACAATAAGTTACAGAAATTTACGATTTCTTACAATTTCTTACAATTTCTTAAAATATCTTATAATTTGTTTCCGTAACTTTTTCATGATTCTATAAATAAGTATCAAAAAAACTTACAGAAACTTGAAGAAACTCATGAAAACTTATAAAAACTTACAAAAACTCATTAAAACTTATAAAAATTTATATAAACTTATAGAAACTCATAAATACTTGACACCGGCCAATATTCTGAGCAGAGTAATTATATTTTTGCTCCAACTTTGATAACTTTACGTACTTGAAACTTAGAAATAAAATAATGTAAAAATTTTTAAGAAAATCGTTGCAGATAGCCTTTTGAAAGCTCTTTCTGAATCTTTTTTCAGATTATTTTCATCTGTAATATTGAAAAAAACTACAGTTGATTGAAAAAAATGAAAAAATTTAAAAAAAGGTTGATATTGCCTACGCGTTATATTTTCGTAAAAACATCATTAAAAAAATTTAAGAAAACAAAAGAAAGATTTTGGAAAGTACTAAAATGGTCTTTTCAGAATTTTCCTAGAACATAAATTAGGAGATATGCACTCTCAAAATTGGAGCAGAAATTTGATTACCTTGCTCAGCATTATTGGCCGGTACTATATAAATTATACTATTGAGTGAATTTTGGTATTCTAAAGAATTATAAATTTTTGTAAGTTTTTGTAAAAAATTGTAAGTGTTCGAAATCGACGAAAAAGTTACAAAAAGTTACACAAAGTTACAGAAACTTACAATTTCTCACAATTATATTTCCATTAGAGAGCCGACATTTTGTCAAGTAAAGCATTTCACTAAGAAAATAAAATCAATGTTGAAATTCGTGAAGATAGAGACACTCATTGCATTACCCAATAGAGTGAAGAATAATATAAATCAAAAGAAAATACTGAATATGCTTCTTGAATCTAATATTTTCTTTTTTATAAAAAAAACCCTCAAAGAAACAGTGTCAAAAACCGACTATTCTATGCTTTATATATATATATATATATATATATATTTTCTTTTTTTTTAATGTTGCTGTATTTATGCTATCATTACGATGCTAATTAGCGACGGAGGTATCCGAATGTGTTCATGAACAAAGCATGTATATCATATACAGTTATGCTTGTATCAATCAGTCACCGAGATCGGAATTCGAACTCGAGTCCTCGAGAATATGAATCCAACGCTCTACCGAATGAGCCACTGACGACCTCTGTATATAATATAAGCATAGTTTTATCAAATGTACTCCCACACAGCATGAAAGAATTTTGAAATAATTTCATGAAATATTACAAATAATAATACGTTGAAAACATTAAAGAAGAACTTAAAAAGATAACTATATTCTTTTGAAAAGATTTTATGAAATAATACACAGGAAGATTACAAAGTCTTTACAAAAATATTACCAAAAAGGAAACGAAAGTTAAGGCATGAAATATTACACGATTCCTTACTGAAAGAACTTTGAAAAGACTTCTTGAAAGGAAACATGAAAGAACTCAGAAATCTTCCAACGATTAATATCAGAAAATAATTTAGAAAGATTTTTGGAATGATCTAAGTTATTCTTTCACCGAATAATTTCAAGATTCTTCCAAAAAGCTTTCATGAAATAATTCATGCAATATTTTGGTAAAGTCTCAAGAAATCATACATGAAATAATTTTGAAATCTTTTTGAAATCTTTCATGAAATAACTTTTGATGGGAATAAAATTTATTACATACATCCTTACTGAAAGGACTTTGAAAAGACTTCTTGAAAGGAAACAAGAAAGAACTCAGAAATCTTCCAACGATTAAAATCAGAAAATAATTTAGAATGATTTTTTAAATAATCTAAGTTATTCTTTCACCGAATCATTTCAAGATTCTTCCACAAAGCTTTCATGAAATAATTCATGCAATATTTTGGTAAAGTCTCAAGAAATCATACATGAAATAATTTTGAAATCTTTTTGAAATCTTTCATGAAATAACTTTTGATGGGAATAAAATTTATTACATACATCCTTACTGAAAGGACTTTGAAAAGACTTCTTGAAAGGAAACAAGAAAGAACTCAGAAATCTTCCAACGATTAAAATCAGAAAATAATTTAGAATGATTTTTTAAATAATCTAAGTTATTCTTTCACCGAATCATTTCAAGATTCTTCCACAAAGCTTTCATGAAATAATTCATGCAATATTTTGGTAAAGTCTCAAGAAATCATACATGAAATAATTTTGAAATCTTTTTGAAATCTTTCATGAAATAACTTTTGATGGGAATAAAATTTATTACATACATCCTTACTGAAAGGACTTTGAAAAGTCTTCTTGAAAGGAAACAAGAAAGAATTTAGAAATCTTTCGAAGGTTTCAGTCGTAAAATAATTCAGAAAGATTTTTGGAATAATTTAAGTTATTCTTTCACCGAATAATTTCAAGATTCTTCCAAAAAGCTTTTATGAAATAATTCATGTAATATTTTGGTAAAGTCTCAAGAAATCATAAATGAAATAATTTTGAAATCTTTTTAAAATATTTCATGAACTAACTTATGATGAGAATAAAAGTTATTACATAAATCCTTACTGAAAGGACTTTGAAAAGACTTCTTGAAAAGAAACAAGAAAAAACTCAGAAATCTTCCAACGATTAAAATCAGAAAATAATTTAAAAAGATTTTTGGAATAATCTAAGTTATTCTTTCACCGAATAATTTCAAGATTCTTCCAAAAAGCTTTTATGAAATAATTCATGTAATATTTTGGTAAAGTCTCAAGAAATCATACATGAAATAATTTTGAAATCTTTTTGAAATATTTCATGAAATAACTTATGATGAGAATAAAAGTTATTACATAAATCCTTACTGAAAAGACTTTGAAAGGACTTCTTGAAAAAAAACAAGAAAGAACTAAAAAATTTTCCAACGATTAAAATCAGAAAATAATTTTGAATGATTTTTGGAATGATCTAAGGTATTCTTTCACCGAATCATTTCAAGATTCATTCAAAAAGCTTTCATGAAATAATTCATGCAATATTTTGGTAAAGTCTCAAGAAATCTTACATGAAATAATTTTGAAATCTTTTTGAAATATTTCATGAAATAACTTATGATGAGAATAAAAGTTATTACATGAATCCTTACTGAAAGGACTTTGAAAAGACTTCTTGAAAGGAAACAAGAAAGAACTCAGAAATCTTTCGAAGGTTCCAGTCGTAAAATAATTCAGAAAGATTTTTGGAATAATCTAAGTTATTCTTTCACCGAATAATTTCAAGATTCATTCAAAAAGCTTTCAAGAAATAATCCATGCAATATTTTGATAAAGTGTCAAGAAATCTTACATAAAATAATTTTGAAATCTTTTTGAAATATTTCATGAAATAACTTATGATGAGAATAAAAATTATTACATGAACCCTTACTGAAAGGACTTTGAAAAGACTTCTTAAAAGGAAACAAGAAAGAACTCAGAAATCTTTCGAATGTTTCAGTCGTAAAATAATTTAAAAAAATTTTTGGAATAATTTAAGTTATTCTTTCACCGAATAATTTCAAGATTCTTCCAAAAAGCTTTTATGAAATAATTCATGTAATATTTTGGTAAAGTCTCAAGAAAACATACATGAAATGATTTTGAAATCTCTTTGAAATATTTCATGATATAACTTATGACGAGAATAAAAGTTATTACATGAATCCTTACTGAATGGACTTTGAAAGGACTTTATGAAAGAAAACGTGAAATATAACAGAATCATTGAGAAATATTTTCGGGATTAGTTTATAATTTATCCGCTTGATGGCAGTATCTCTTACTCTCGCAAGCGGTAAGAGTGCTTCCCGTTTCATATATAAGGAAAATAAGAATCTTAAATGGAAACTATAAATAGTTATGCGTGCGATGTCTGTGTTATGATAACTTCGATCTTAACCGCTGTTAAACTATTCATAATCCTATGAATAATTATATCATCAGATCCGTTATATATATATGTATGTGTGTGTGTGTGTGTGTGTGTGTGTGTGTGTGTGTGTGTGTGTGTGTGTGTGTGTGTGTGTGTGTGTTAATTCGTAATTGATTCTTAAATAATATAGAAAAAAATAAAATTTCTAGAACTTTACACGTCTCAACTAAAGATAGATGAAAAGATTAATGCATTATTACTAAAAGAATTCATGGATCCTTACAGAATTCTTTCATTGAAAGGATTCTGTAATAATTCTATGTCTGAGGTATATTTCTTTCAGAAATAATACAATGAAATATTTTTATAATATTTTATATCATTCTTACAGAATACTTTCAATGAAAGATGTATGAAAAGATTTACGAATTATTACCGAAAGAATTCATGGATCCTTACAGAATTCTTTCATTGAAAGGATTCTGTAATAATTCTATGTCCGAAGTATATTCCTTTTAGAAATAATACAATGAAATATTTTAAAAATATTCCATATTATTCTTACAGAATCCTTTCAATGGAAGATGTATGAAAAGATTTACGAATTATTACCAAAAGAATTCATGGATCCTTACAGAATTCTTCCATTGAAAGGATTTTGAAATATCTTGTGAATTCTTTATGAAATATTTTTATGTATTATTTTTAAAAGAATAATACCTCGGACATAGAATTATTTCAGAATCCTTTCAGTGAAATATTTCTGAAGGATTGTAGTCCTTTCATGAATCCTTTCAGAATCCTTTCAAAGTCCTTTTATGCTGTATGGGACTGTGATTATCAAAATTTTTTTGAACCGATATAAATTATCAATTATCAACAATTTCCCGAAAAGCAAACTACACATTTATTGTTCTCATAAAGAATCATATACATTTTTCATAATATAAGTACAGTTACAGAATGAAAGTTACAGATTTTATATAGACTTATATAAAATAAATAAATATGTGCAAACTCTGTTGTTTCTATGTTTAAAATGTATGGAAAGATTCTATTGGTTCTACGAACCGAAATAAATAAAAAATACTGACATAATTTATTGACTGAATTTCCGGAAGTATTAAAAAACTACTTTCTGTAGATCACTAAATATACATGTAATCAGCAGTGACTTTTTTGATATATATACAAATAATTGTTTTTTTATGAAATATATATCAACCATAAAACAGCAGTTGGCATAATTATGTAATCGAATTATCAATAAAAACAATTCTGTCATAGGTAAGAATTATTTTATTGATTATATCAATCATTATGATTTGGAACGTACTATTTTGTTTACAAAAAATAGTATGTAGATAGATAGTGTTTAAGAAATATACAATGTCAGCTAGGCAGAGCGTTTCTTGTTTTCACGCATAGCAACGAACATGGCGGTGGCAACAAATAAATATAAATTTATTAATTTTTATTTAGCATGAAAATAACTTTTTGATGAATTCATTGGTAAAAATAGTTTTCCGCTTTTAATTTTACAGAAAAAAAACTATTCCCAAATGGAAAATCTTGTCTGATCGTTCATTTCAGAGAGAAATTGTTTTTAAAAATGGTAAAACAGGACTGATGCATCCCCTTAAGCTTAATTTTAGCTAGATTCTAGCTAAATTCTAGCTAACTAAAGACAAATCGAATTCTTATACACAGCGGCAGTGACAGCAACATCGGTGGCGACGAAATCTTTTTATAATATATACCCCCTGCTCGCTTCGCTTGCCAACCCCCCTTTTGAATTTAATACATAGATTTCATAATGTATATAATCCCTTGTAATAATTTTACATTTATGTACTTATATACATTTATACATTTTTTATATTTCAATAATTAGTAATGTACACATAATATACAATATAACATATGATATAAATATTTATTTATACAACGCACATTAGACGCTGTTATGGTCACCATCTCCAACCGATCTTTATTTTGCATTATGCTCCGAGAATTACCTCCCAACTTCTAAAGGCTTAATTCTTATTTCATTTGTCTGGCATAAACAAATATTTTCTTTTTTTTTAATTTCTAAAATCTTTTATAATATAAAAAGAAAAATAAATCTTATGATAATTTAAATCAAATTGACCTGATTTATCAGATTTTAAGTAAAAAATTAAAATTTCAGCTAAAATTAATATAAATTAGCTAAAATTCTCAATAAATTAGCTAAACTTAGTTAAAATCTTAATGTTTTAGCTAAAATTCTCAATAAATTAGCTAAACTTAGCTAAAATATTAATGTTTTAACTAAAATTCTCAAAAAATCACCTAAAATTAGCTAACAAATGAAATTTTTAGTTAAAATTCACCATAAACCAGCTAAAATTTACGATAAATTAGGTAAGCATAGCTTCTGTCGGCCAGTCCCCACGACTGCCACTCCTGTTTTTTTTCGGTGTTCTTCCCTTCTTTATACTACCGATTGAGAACGTCGTACATATATTTTTAAACGGGTTTTGAAAACTAGAAACAATATACTATTAAAAGTATATTCTAAGTTTTCATTAAAATTGTGTTAAAAGGTTGAAATATGCACTCGAACATTGACGCAAACGGTCGAGCGCGCGGTACACAACAAAAAGTGGGGATGGAGGAGAAACCATATATATAGATATACCGGCGCACGGCGTGAAACGTTCAATTTTTTAACTGGATTGTTTTTAGCGATTAATGCACTTATATTGAAGTGTTTTTATTATTTATGTATTAATCGCCAAAAACAAGCCAATTAAAAAATTGAACGTTTCACGCCACGCGCCGGTATGTCTATATATATCGTTTCTCCTCCATCCCCACTTTTTGCTGTGTACCGCGCGCTCGACCGTTTGCGTCAATGTTCGGTTGCATATTTCACCCTTTTTACACAATTTTAATGAAAACTTAGAATATACGTTTAATAGTATATTGTTTCTAGTTTTCAAACCCCTTTTAAAAATGTATGTACGACGTTCTCAATCGGTGATATAAAGAAGGGAATAATACCGGAAAAAAAATTAAAATGCAATTGCGCAGAAACTACTTATTCGATAGTATCTGCCTTTGACATGTTACAAGTAGATATAATTATCTACTTCTATGCCAAATTTCAGCTCTTAATATTTATAAACAACAGAGTTATGAATTTAAAAAAAAAGAAAAATTTTCCGGTTTTTCAGAATTTTTTCCGGTTCTAATAAACCGATCTGATCGTTTAACCTCTCGTTTTGATGATTCAATTCTCTACAACTTTCCTGTCGACACCATCATAATTCGTTGAACAGTTTTTGTTTTATTAACAAAAAACAAAAACAAAACGCATTTTTTTGCACTAATTTGTTAATAACTAATTAATAAATCATAGTTGTAGTCCAAAACACATAAGTAAACATCTACGGACTATCTTTTAAATGATTGCACAGGTCGTTTCCAGTTACTAATTTTGGCAAAATAAGACTTTTTTTCGGTCTATTGACTGACCTATATTTTAAAAAATACAATAAACCTACCATCACCGTTTCAGTGTAGTTTCAATAAATAAAAAGATAGTTATTAATAATTACAAATATTTTAAAAGTAATAATAAAAATTATCTCAGATGATTTTTAACCTGATTTTTTTTAATAGGTTGTATAAAGAAGAACAGTGCATAGACTCTTTTATTTATAAATTATCATCACAAGAATGTGCATGGAGAAAAATATATTGCATTAGTCAACAAAAAGATAGTTCCATTAGCGAAAATTTTTGCTAGTTTGAGACAGCTAAAATTTGACGCTGAATATATTATCATTATTTGCTGCTATCGATGTGAATATTAGCTATTGTTTTGCGCTGGCATATTCAATGACATTTTTTATGGTTATTAAATAAATGCATATTTGAGAGTTAATGAATTTTTTTTTATGGTTTCAATTCTTAAAAAAGTTTTGGTAAAAAAAGCAAATGGCGATTTTTTCAACGTTTTTACCTTTTTTTATTCTAGTAGTTAAAAAAGATTTAAGGAGGCATGAGCGGGCTAAGATCGTAGATAATGTAGAATGCGACTTATTTTATTTCTAACCTTAGATCTGTCAACATTGTTTTGTTAACGTTTTTAAAAACTGTATGTTCTGTATGATTCCATATGCTATCCATGTGTTCTTCTCGCATTCGATCCAACCCTAGCCGTGAAATGTTGACAAAACACAAAAACACATGAAATTTTTTCTATTTAATCATAAACAAATATTTTTTTTAGTGGTTAACCCAATTTAAAAGATAGCTCATTTTAATCTTAACAAAAAAAGTTAATGATTGATCACCATTTTATACGTGTCTATATTTTTATTTGAAAATAATGAATAATTTTGCATTTAATTCCATAAAGTTACATGTTTAAGTTACGAATTTTTAATTTAATTTTGCTCATTTATTTGATGGTTGACCCCATTTGTTCTTTATACCATTGTAAAGCTCTGAGTTTTTACTTTTATTTGTATTAGTTTCAGATAATCCTATTTTAGGCGTGACCCGCTCATGCCTCCTTAAATAATATGCAATATTAATTATTCTACCCGGAGAGAAATGTATGATTAAATATTAGCACAAACTTAATGAAAAATTACTATACTGTATAACATCGGAGAGACAAACTCGAAATGTGTTAAATTTTAGTACACTGAAAAATAAATGGTGATGTAGCTGAACTACCGGTAGTCGAACCACGCTCTCTTAAGTTCGTATACACGGAGTCTCGCTGCAAGAGAACAGTAGCGCCTCTGTGGCAAAAGAGCTTCACTTCACATCGGAGAGACGCGAGTGGGAACTGAGAAGCCCCACAAAAAGAACGGTTAGTTTCTTCTGTGGGGCATCACACTCACCACCAGAGAAAAGATTTGCATGCTTACTGTTTGGTAAAGCAGAAGTACTTCGTGGGACTCGTAGTTCACCACTTTCTTTTCAGTGTATATGTATATAGTAAAATTTCAAAGCATCAAATTTTACTATACTATATATCAAATTTTTCTATACCTTTTAGCAAATTTTACTACACTACATATTAGGTTTTATAATTATTATGTATTAAATATTATGGATATGAATTTTTTTTTAAATTCTAAAAATATTATTTTCCAATGCTCGTTGACGTTCTGAGAATTTTACTTGTGTTTTCAAATTCAGTTGAGGAAGAATTATTTTGTTTGTGTGTTATTGTTAGAAAGACACTTTTCGCAAATTATGAAACGCTCTTTTCGAAGTTGTATATACTACATTTATCCTAAATTACACACATTACAACAAGTTAATCGCACTCACACGCTACACCTAACGCATATTCTACCTAACGCGTATTATCACGTAAAGCCTCTGTTTCAAATTCTCTTATATACCAACCAAGTACTTCTCTTACCGCTCGCAGGTTAAAAAAATGAGTCGCCACCTAGTGATTAAGCGCTGCAACAGCAGTCTCGTTGTGTCATTCTCTGTATTCATAATTTTTACGATACTGAATAGCAATTTTTGTGAGCGCGTATATCATAAACTCGTAGAAGTATAGTAAATTTTCATAAAAGTATGTTAAATTTCCTGCATATGTCGAGTTTGTCTCCCCATTAGTGGAAAATATAGTAATTTTTAATTATATATTTTTCTCAGTGTATATACATATATATGTATGCATATATTTAAAAATATTCTTTAACTTCATATTGTATGTATGTAAATATTTAAAAATATTCTTTAACTTCATATTGTATGTATGTATATATTTAAAAATATTTTTTAAAAGTATTTTTGTTCTGTTATAAAAAACTAAAATTAAAAATAAAAATAAAATCAATATCAACTTTTAAAAAAATAAAGGTTATGATTGATCGTTTAGCTGTCAAATGGTTTACAAAGTTTTATGCTAATGTAGCGCTTACGTGTAGTTGAAATGACGACAAAATCATGCTGTTTCAGTCAAGATTATGACAATAGTTGCAATATTAATCGCTGCAGAACACAAAATTATAGAAGAAAAAATAATGCCTTTTTTAGCTAATGATTGTTGTTATGATTACAATTTTTTTGGCTGCGGAAATCATTATCTCGCGCTAAAATGTTAGCTTTTTCTTTTGTCTTTTTTAGCAAACGGCATTTAGTTGCATTAACTATAAAAATAACTAAAAAGTTAATGTTTGAAGTTCACAGCGAATATTTAGTTTGTTTTAGCCCAAACTATCGCTGCATGTGTTTAGCGATATCCTTATTGCTGTCTTTACCATACAATTTTTCTCCGTGTGGCATATACGTAGCAGAATAAAAGCGTGACTCGCGCACGTACTCTACGTAAAATGAATAAAGGTGCATGCGATTCATTATTTGTTTTAGATAACGAACTTTCTGCCCGGTATGAGAAAAAATCGTACGTTTTCCTCGGGAGAAAATGCGGACTATCGATGCCCAGGCACTTGCCAGGAAACCTGTACGCGGGTGACAATAGTCCGTTTTTCTCCCTTGGTAAATAATAAACTATTATATTACCAAATTCCAAAGACTTTAAAGATTGAGACTGAAATTCATAGACCCAACTTAAGCAAAGATTGTTCCTCAACCCTCATTCCGTCTTTGTCTTTCTCATGATAACAAAAAAGGACAGATAATACAACCGTTACTTGAGTTGGGTCTATGAATTCAAGCCTGATACACTCTTATAGCATATACTTACGGCAGCTTGTTACTGCAGCTTGTAAAGGCCACCTAATGCGCATGATGCAAAGCAACATTTTTCGTGTGCAACGCTCATGTGCTTTACGCGCAAAAATTTTGCGCTTTATATAAGTTAATTTTTGTCTAACTATTAATTTCAGGATTATAGACAAAACAAATTAAGTATAAAATTAATGATAAAAGTACATCGTAACTAAAATTGTTAAAATTTAAATTTATTAATATGAATCGCAAGGGTATTCACAACTCGCACGGCACATTCTGCGTGCGTTCGGATTTTTGAATAGGGTACGCCCATTTTTACTACATGTGCCTTTACAGATGGGATTCTTACATCGACTATCGAATCATCAGATTGATAATTTTAACAATTATACTTACGATGTACTTTTATCATTAATTTTGTACTGAATTTGTTTTTCATATAATTCTGAAATTGATAGTTAGACATAAATGCAACTAAATAAAGCAATTTTGTATTGTATAAAGTGTAAAAATTTAACAAACTTTTTTACTTAAATCCTTTAAAGACATTTTGTCTGTAAAAGTAACAGACATTTTTGTCTATTAACTGTTTTTATTAGACTTTGTCCGTTAATATTTCTAACCTTGTATAAATTTTTTCAAACTTGAAATGGCTATAACTCTACAGCTATAACAGCTAAAATCGTAAAATTATGTTTTTCCATTTATGTTATCAACATTTTGCTCTTATATCTTAACTAAAGGGTTTCAAAGAAGTTAATAACACTTTTTTTTCTTCAAATTTAAGTATTGCAACGATTATTTATAATCGTGCAGCAAGCACGTTTCAGATCTCCCGCCAGGCACGGGAGTAGCAGACACAGCCGCCAGGTGGCGTCAGCCTTTGCTGCTCCCGCAAGAGGAACAGCGAGCTCGAGAACATATAAGACCACCGGCTCAGCCATCAGACAAGCATTGTGGACTGTGCTCTCCCTCTCTCTTAGCCGAGTGCGCTCGCTGGCCTAGAGAGAGAAAGAGTAGATGACAGTACTGGCTTTCTTATAAGGGGCTCCCACTCCTTATAAGAGAAGCTTGTTCTCTCACTCGCTCTAATGTATCAAACCATTAGTAGCGAGTCGAATTGCAGTTAATCTTTGCCGAGTGCGCTCGCTGGCTTAGATTAATGCAATCGAGTAAACCGCATATACGCTTCCGTATATATAGAAATGTCTTTAATAAATCCACAATAACTAAAATAAAAGCAGAGAAAGCAGGCTTTAATTTGCTGGTTTTCGAATTAAAAAATAATAATTAGAACTAAAGTTATGCTTGTTTCAAATTAAGCATCAAAAGAGTATTAAAAATTCCCATCCTTCAAAATTTAGACTATTTTTGGTAATTTCTTACTGCTCAACTTTAAACAAGCATAACTTTAGTTCTAATTATTATTTTTTAATTTGGAAACTAGCAAATTAAAGCTTGCTTTCTCTGCTTTCATTTAAGTTATTGTAAATTTATTAAAGACATTTCTAGACAGAATTATTTACACTTCAATAAGGAGTTCTTTTTTCATATTTTTCCGAAAATAAGACTATAATCGTCCATAACTTCAGTTTTTCGAAGCATTAGACCGTACCGCTGTGGCTTTACTCATATTTTGGTACCTAAATACTTATCTCAAAGTTTCATCAAGATCTGTGACCCGCAACTCAGACACTCTCCTGGTTAGATATATAAAATACAAGACTTTGGCCCGTGAATAATTTTAAGTAATCTCATCAAATGATTGGAATCTTTTCCTTTATTCAAACACTTGATTTTGGTGGTTACTGGAAGCTTTATCAGCTAATTTTCAACGAATTGACTTCAAAATTCCCAAAGATGTTTAATTTATAGGTCTTCACAAAATAACACTTCTACTTGAAAAAAAAATTGAATTTAAAAGTTTGGTTTCAAATTTTGAAAATATTGGAAAAAAATAGATATTTTTGTAAATTTTATGTATTTAATTTAATTAAACATTCACTAATATCAAAATTCCGTTACTGTTGTCTTGTGAAGATGTATAAATAGATTTCTGCAAATTTTGAAGTCAATTTGTTGAAAATTAACTGAGAAAGCTTACAATAACCACCAAATTAAAAAATCAACTTTTTGACTAATTAAAAGGATTTAAAGCATCGGAGGAGATATTTTAAAATTGTTCATAGACTTTGTACACAAATTTACAATATTCTGTTTATTATAATATGTAACGGGGAATATATTTAAATCAACTAATCAAATATATTTGTGGGTCTCGTATGTTCTTACTTCAAGTACATACGCACTTACCGTTAAATAAACGATTTTCAATTAATAGAGGATCAGCCTCGTACACTAACACTGACCAAATACGAATGTCTTTTTCATACAACGAAAATCAGTTAAGCAATATTTAATTCTATTGCAGAACTTCGCTTAAAAGTTCTGCCTCCCGGACGTCTGGTACGACGAAACCCACGGCGTGTACCTTAAGACTCCTTTAAATATCGTAGATCAAAAGAAAGCAAGTGTATAACGTTTAATATACATAGACAACACACGTTTTTAAACAGAGAGAAATAACGTTATATAGTACTCCAAAATAATTTCAATTTAACTTCAATTTATTCAAAACAATAAACAAATTTAATACACTGAAATGAAATTATCGTAAACTTTAATAAGGGCAACAATTAAAAAGTTTTATAAAAAGAAACAAAATTTAATTTAGTCCAACCTATTCTATTTAACGCGTCGCACGCAACGGTTTTGATATTTTAGTATGTATCGCATACACGCTTTTAACAATAATAAAAAAAAAGAAATACGACAGTCTGCAGACTTACATTCCTTTATCGGGCGTTGGACGAGGAAGATTCTCAACAGATCTCTCTCGCAATGGCGATTCAGCAGTACAACCAAAGCGGCACCGTAGATATGCGGTGCAGCTCGACAATCTCGTTGCTCTCGTCGAAATATTCCTCGACTCTCTCCGCAAAGTCTCAGCAAATATTCTCTTGCTATCGACGTGCAAATATCCTAATTAATCACAACGAGATTCCACTGCTTCACGCGATTCAACAAATAAAGACAACTTAAAAAAAAATATAATGAGGCTTTAACAATACTCTCACAAAAAGACTATTATCAAAAATTTAGCGGACGCACAAGCTCGCACAACTGACAATATGGCTGCCGAAATCCTTTCTGCCTTGTTAAAAACGACCCGTTCGTTTCTCTCTCTATGGTACTATATCCGAGTCGCTGAGACAGACTCTCTCCGTCTCACTCTTACACTTACATATCAAGCCTATGTTGAGCCGTGCGACTTATAACGAGGATAGAGCTATATCATAGCATACAAATAATTTACTATCCTTGTTACACCCCTTCCCCAGACGCTGGAAGACTTGACTGACAGCTCTGCTACCCTATCTGGTCGCACTGAAATCCAAAGTCTGATACAGGAGTAAAAGGAACCAATACTTTACAAAAAGAGACATTTATTAACAGCGAGACTTATAAAATACAATATGATTAAATAAAAGAAAAATGAAAAGAAGAATTCAATATTACTTTGAAACAAAAAAAAATCTATATCTGCAATACTGTCTCCTGTTATACCCATAGCACGCCGCATCGTATCTTCCTTCATGGGTATTGGTGACGACTAGAACGATTGGGGCAGTGCTTACTTTTCCTCACACCCAAAGTGCCACAGATATAGCATCTGGGCTCTTCAGGGTGATCTCGCTTGTAAGCGGCGCGAGTCTTCTCCTTCTCCAACTTCAACTCTTCAAAGAGCTCATTTTTACGAGCTTGCTCGACCTGCTTACGGGCGAGTTGGATTCGAGCTCGCGCCTCTTCTTCTTCTCGAGCGGCTCTGGTCTCAAGCTGCTGCCTTCGTAGCCTGGCTTGAGCCAGAGTCTGTTCTTGCTGTTGTTGGCACCGGATTTCTTCGTCACGGCGCCGACGTCTCTGTGAGCGAAGAGCATTGATGGCAGCATGGTCCTCGCGTCTGTTGGCCACACGCTTTATCCAGACGTCAGCCCTTGCTGCTCCCTCCTCGCCGTATGACTCTAAGAAGTCCTCTAAAGCAGCAAAGGCGTCGTTTTCCTGCTGAAACACCTCGCGCGATGCGGCCATGGCAGCAGCCAGGAAGTGCTCCACCTTTTCCCACTCCTCTTCCATTGGAGTCATGTTGATAGCAGACTCGGAATCTTTACTCTCCTCAGTAGCCGTTGTAGCATAAGCACCTTCCTCCTCTGCCACAGTTCCAACAGCGGCCGCAGCTTCTTCGTCCGCGGCAGCCTCCTCCATACTTGAACGCAGCGTCTCCAGCAGGCCCATAGACCGACATATGGCCTGCTGCAAGTCACTTTGTGACTCCTCTACTTCTTCAATGACGACAGTCGATTCTTGTCTTCTATCATCAGGGTGGCCCAAAACAGATACTGCCTGTTGCAGCACCTGTACAGCGCCTCGACGCTCCTCGATCTGTAGTTTAGCTAACTCTGCTACCAATTTCATAGATTTTATCAAGGCTGATTCCATGCTGAAAAAGAGAAACGAAAACAGGTCATAACTATGATCTCCTCGCTTGAGATTGCGCTCGCGTTTTACGAGGAGAGATAAAACCTATATTCATCTTTGTCGCACGTTTTTTCGTTCCTTTCGGCCTACCACAACTTCGCTTACTCTCAGCATTCTCGCTCGCTTGCTGAGGAACTGTAACTCGCTTTAACGCCGCACGTTTCACCACCACAACCGTTTTACGCGGCCTACCACGCTTTCTATAACTACCTAAGCTACGCAATTCATTTCCACTCGCAGGTGGAACCTCATTGCTGTGATGGTGACTCTGACCATTCGCAGATGGCGTTTCGCAACAAATCGCATCGCTATTATCTCGCTCTTCTGAATCCAACGGTGGATGTTCTTTGTTGTCATCATCTTCTGGATCTTGTCCATCTATATACTTTTTTAGATCACAAACTGGTATTACTTTTTCAATATAACCATGAGTGTCTATTACATCATAGGTATTTTTAGGTGCCAATTTAGCACTAATACCCTGAATGGCAGATGATAAAACTCTATTTCTTTTCCAAACCTTATCACCTACTTGATACCAGACATCTCTATGACGAGAATTATAATATTTTGCCAGTCTGTTCTGTGCACCTTCAGCCTGAACCTTAGCCTTATCCTGTAAGGCAGGCAAATTTTCCATATACTTTGCTCATTGACGTACTGCCTCCTGATTTTCTTCATTACAAGCAGCTCGCTCCTCTTCTCTTTGAAGAGAGCCAGGTGGTATCAACTGCTTTCCAAAATTCAACATTGCTGGAGTAATACCAGTTGAACTTTGCTCGGCTGTATTATATGCAAAAGCAAACTCAGACAAGTGCTCATCCCAAGTTTTATGATTACTTTCCACGTAGGACCGTATCATAGTCTTAATAGTCCTATTGACTCGCTCCACGGGGTTAGCTTGTGGATGATATGGAGGTATTGTCGTATGCAATACTCCAATGCTTTTTAAATATGGATCTATTACTCCATTTACAAACTCAGTACCGTTATCAGATAAAAACACTTCAGGAGCACCAAAATGATATATTATTTTCTCCTTGAAGTGTTTAAGAATGTTTATACCATTAGCTTTTCTTAATGGTACACACTCTACCCATCTAGTAAATAAATCTTGCATTACTAAGACATATTCATGCCCTTTGGTACTTTTAGGTAGTGGTCCAACTATATCACCAGCTACCACTTCCCATGGCCGTCTTATAACGCGTTGCCCCATCAAACCGGCAGGTAATTGCTGCTCAACTTTGCATTGTTGACACACTAAGCACTTACGCACGTATTCCATTACATCTTTGTATATGGAATGCCAAAAATATCTTTCAATCACTCTTTTATAGGTTTTCTCTCTACCTAAGTGACCTGCAGTAGATTCATCATGACATTCCATGAGCACTCTTTTTCTCTGTTCCAAAGGAACGACGAGTTTCCAAGCCTCGTCATCCTGACCCATAATATCATCGATCTCTTCATTAGGACAATATTTGAAGAGACGACTACCAATAATTTTCCATCTTGGATTTCCTCTAGGATCCTTTTGTACTTTGTCAAACCATCCTAAGTACCATGTATCTTTGGTTATGGTTGCAGTATGAAGAGCCGATACTTCAACGTCTTCGTGCTCTTCACCCTCATACATTCTAGAGAGTGCATCTGGAGCATGATTCAGTGCTCCTTTCCGGTGTTCTACAATAAACGAGTAGCCTTGTAATTCCAACGCCCATCTCGCTAATCTACCAGTTGGGTTATGCAAATTACACAACCATCTCCAACTACTATGGTCTGTAATCACTTTGAAATGGTATCCATCTATATAAGGTCTGAATTTGTTAGCAGCCCATTTTACAGCTAAACATTCTCGTTCAGTTACAGAATAATTTCGTTCTGCATGGTTCATAGTGCGACTGGCAAATTCCAGCACCCGTTCTTCTCCATCAATCTCTTGAGTCAGAACTGCACCCAGACCTGTATCGCTTGCATCGGTCTGTATAACAAACAGCTTATCAAAATTCGGTTTCTGCAATACAGGTGCAGAAACCATTAATGCTTTTATCTCTTCAAAAGCTTGCTGTTGATTTTCAGACCATTCAAATCGACAATCTTTCTTTGTCAACTGCGTTAACGATTCTGCTAGCGTAGCAAAATCTTTAATAAATTTCCTATACCACGACGCCATTCCTAAGAATCGTCGCAGTTGCTTTAAGTTTCTTGGCGCAGGATACTCGACAATCGGCCTGATCTTCTCTGGATCAGGTCGAAATCCATCTTTATTAACTAACAAACCGAGATACTTCACTTCTTCGCAACAGAAAATACTTTTCTCTCGGTTTATTGTGAGGTTCGCTTTCTTTATCCTTAGTAGCACGTGTTCTAACCACTTCAAGTGCTCTGCAAAGGTTTCAGTAACTACTATTATATCGTCCAGATAAGCGAATGCATATGGCTCCATTTCAGGCCCAATCACCATATCGATTAATCGCTGAAATGTGGCCCCAGCCTGGCTCAAGCCATACGGCATCTTTATGAACTGATACAGTCCCAATCGAGGAACCGTGAATGCCGTAATAGGCCTCGATTCTACCTTAAGCGGGATCTGATGATAAGCTCGACTCAGATCCAGCGTAGAGATATACTTAGCCCTCTGTAGTTTCCGAAAGATTGCATCCATAAAAGGAAGAGGGTAAGCATCTTGTTGAGAAACAGCATTGACTTTTCTATAGTCAACGCAGAATCGAAACTTTCCATTCGCTTTACGAACCATAACGACTGGACTAGACCAGCCACTCGTTGATGGCTCTATTATTCCAGATTTTAGCATTTCTCGTACTTGAGAATGCATTTCTTCTTCCATTTTCTGTGACGTAGAATAATATTTTTGTTTAATGATTTGAGCTGAACCAACATTAATCTCATGCTCAATCCAAGTTGTGCAACCTAATTGGCCATTATCTTCTCCGACTACCCTATCTAATAGTTCTTGTAACTGTTGTTTTTCTTCCGGTTTTAAATTAGCCAATCCAGTTTGCACCACTTCTTCTGACTGTACAGCAGCAACCTCTAAATCTGTATATATATTAGCATCCTTTAGCAATACTCTATTTTCACATGGATCCAATATCGTTTTAAATTCACGTACAAAATTCACTCCAAGATAGCAATCTGCGTCTAACTCAGGCATGATTGCCACCAAAATATCTTTAGTAATGCTTCCCAACGTAAAAGGAAGTTTTACATAACCTGATATCAGAGTAAAATGTCCATTAGCAACTCTAGCCCTTCGGTTATTACACGAATCAACTTTTCTGCCGCACTGATCTGCTAAATTTTGACCAATAGATCCCATCACTGTTCTTAATGCTCCTGGGTCATATAAAGCACGTATCATTTGATTGCAGATCTTAACTTTTAACCACCATCGTGTTTCAGCTTCACTAGTGCCATCTGTTACAGTGTCATTTTCAGATAAACTTTGTCGAACTACACTATCAACAGTATTCAAGTTTAGGTTATCTACTATCTCTAACGTTGGTTCTTTTTCTTTAATAGACTCGGCTCTTACCGAGTCCACTGATGGTACTACTGACTCTTTGAAGGCAATATCAGAGTCAGAGGGAGCTGTATTGGCCTCCTTTACTTGCTCCCTTGCGCGTTTCCCGAACACTGTGGGCAATTACGCTTGATGTACCCAGGATTGTCACAACCATAGCAAACTATTCCTCTTTGTCTGCTATGTGAATTTGACGATGGGCTATTCCCTTTATCTTTTTTGAAATCATCAGGTTTTTGGCCTGAATCCTGTGAACCTTCGTTCTTCTGATTCGGATTAACCTTCTCATTATTATCTTGAGGCACCTGCTTATTTGGTGTGCGGAACTTTGTTCTATTCTGATTTGTAAATTAAGAAGTTTTATTCTCTAACTTCTTCTCAAACTGGGCTAATTTTTGTTCTAAAATTTTTGTGACAGCAGACACCATATCTTCGACCTTAGTCGCCTTGGTGTCTACACTAGCTACCTTAGGTAAGATCTTTTTTCGATTCGCCAGTGGATGATAAGCAGTTTCCGGTAATAAGGCTTTTCCAGGTGATGGCGGAGGTTTATAAACTTTCTCCGCTTCCAAAGTTAACTCAGCTTCAACAGCGAGTTCTAATAACGCAGCAATGCTATTAAATTCATCTCTGCGCACTAGTCTTTGCAGCTCCGGTCTCAAGTTACGGTGCAGTAAATCTAACTGCTGACTGAGATCCGGTTGCGGTTTCTGCCGACGCATTATTGCTATAAGGCACGTTAAATAGTCACGCACTGGCTCATCATTGCCTTGCATGCGTGTATTCACTTCTGCTATGAGCCTCTGCTGGAAACGACGGTTGGTACCATACCATCGCCTCGCAGCATCACAGAATTCAGGCCAACTATGCCATTGGTCCCGATTATTGCGATACCACGTAGCTGCTACACCTGTCAGTAGTTCAGAAAGTGAATATAATAAATCACTTTCTGACATATTAGCCAGGACCCGACACTCCTCGACTCTTGTCAAAAAGAGGTCTATACTTTGGTCCTTTGTGCCCGAAAATCGTACTTCCAATTGGCGCACGACCCTACCAACGTCTCTTGGTTGACCACCATGACTCACAGAACCTTGAGTCGGTGAGCCACCCCTTCCCCAGGCTGTGCCGAGGACACCAAATGGTGGGAAACGAGATGCTTCCGAGACAGTTGAGTGATCAACACGAGGTACACCGCCTACTGCTGTATTTACCCTCGAGCCGGCCGTTGCTTGTTCGAAATTAACCTGCCTATCTTCTGTACGTTGTTGAGCCATTTCAACATTGCTATGTTGACTTCTTCTGCCGCAACCTGATATACCGCCATCTAATCTTGTGCTAGACGGTAATCTATTTTCAGTAGGAATCACACTTGTCTGATTTGACAAGCATGATTCCCTCCAATCTGAGAGATCACGAACTCTTTCTGACAAATTTCCTAATTGCTGTTGTATCTGTTGCAATGCCTTTAACATTTTACTATGCAACTGATACTCTTCATCAGTCGAATTCTCATGACCTTGCGGCAAATGCTGTTGTGCGTGTGCTTCGATTCCTTGCATTTGAACTACTTGAATTTCGTCCTCTTTATCCATCAAATTCCGTTGTCTCGTCTGATCACTCTGCGAGACAATACTTCTATTATTAGCTAGGGCGCTTGCTGTTCCCTCACTTCCATTAGCTGATAACTGAGTCACCTCACAGTTGTCTACCTGTAATTGTGGCAACTCAGCCAATGGATGTGGATGCAAAGTATAATTGCTCGCTGTTTGCGAACTATTTGTTATTTCTGCCGTTTTTGCTTCAATAAACGACTGACGAAGATCAATCCTCGTCTGTCTGATTACACTTTCGTCAGACAGATCGGATTGCATAAAGTCAGCTGCCGTATATTTACCGAGCAGCCAGACTCTTAGCCTCTCAGCTTGAGCAAACCTGGATCCAGAAGTTTGCATTTGCAAGCTATATATTGCTTCAGTCAGTTCTTGACCGTTTAGACATATGAGCCAATCATCAAGCAACTCAGTTGATGCTGTATCTTTTCTTGACTGATTGCTTGACATCTTCGCTCTTGCAGCAAATCTATTACCTGGAATAGAAGTACTTGCGTGTGCTATTCAGAAATTATTAATTGCTTAAACAGCCGCAAATAAAAATTCTAAATATATGTGTGTACAATATATATATATATATATATATATATATATATATATATATATATATATATATATATGTAGTGTACCTAACTACTATAGCACACGCAAGAACCTCTCTATGCGAGCGACTAACTAGGAGAGTGTCACACCTCCGGATCACAGATTTTGCTCAAACTTCGGGATAAGTTTTCAGATGATAAAATATGGAAAAAGCTAAAGTTATAGTCATAAATACTCAATATTTCCCTAGTTACAGGCAATTAAAGAAAATCACTAAAAAAGTTACTAGATTTTTAAACGCATATAGTTTTTTAGCGTCGATAGCTATAAGCTTGAAACTTTTTTTAAATTAAAGCTGAGCTCAAATCCTTTCGAATTAGTAGTTATAGCATGTAAAAATATTATTTTTTCCCAAAGTTAGAGCGTGATAAACATTGGACCTGATTTTTCTTTTAAAAACATTAATTAATAATAAAAGCTGAAATTAGGTCCAATCCTTATTACGCTCTAACTTTGGGAAAAAAATAATATTTTTACATGCTATAACTACTAATTCGAAAGGATTTGAGCTCAGCTTTAATTTAAAAAAAGTTTCAAGCTTGTAGCTATCGACGCTAAAAAACTATATGCGTTTTAAAAATCTGGAACTTTTTTAGTGATTTTTCTTTAATTGCCTGTAACTAGGGAAATATTGAGTATTTATGACTATAACTTTAGCTTTCTCCATATTTTATCATCTGAAAACTTATCCCGAAGTTTGAGCAAAATCCGTGATCCGAAGGTGTGACACTCTCCTAGTAAGAGATTATTCTTATTTGGCTCAATATAAATATATTGAGCCAACCTTCTCCCCTTAATACGAATAAAATTATTTTTAATAATAATAATAAATAAAAAACAATTAAATTTTCCTTAAACGCGAGAAAAACTCTTCGATTTCCTCTTGGTGTCAATAATTCTACTTACTGACTGGCTAAAAAAAATAAAACCTTCAACCAGTCATCTATTGCAAAAACTGCAACCTCAGTTCTGCAAAAATACAAGAAAAAAAAAATTTTCACTATCAAATCTAATTCTCAATTTAAACAATTTAAATTAAACCGAAAGAAAAAAAAATAGATTCTAAATTTCTACAAGAAATAATTTTTTTTTCCAATAAAAAAAACAACTAGAAAAAAAAACTTGACACCAAGGGTATAACCACAATTTGAAAAAGAAAAAAAATTTCAAACTTAGTCTTCTACAACTCTTTGTTGCTCGCGGACGAATATTATCTTTATTTTATAACCTGTGAGCAACCTACTTTAACGTTGCTCACAAGCGCGCCCTATGTTCGACAAGAATTTTCTTTTATTTTTCTTATCTTGTCGAACTTACAATCTACAAGACCGTCGCTCTTCCGTACGATTTAGAAAATTTTTATCTTTTCTTTAAAAACTATCTTAATTTTCCCAAAAGAAAACCGAAAAAATTTCCTAAAATCATAAAAAATTATCGCATGAATTTCTGCTCCTAATCTCGGAAAATAAAAAAACACGTTTTGATAATCTACCGCGCAATGTCTATTGCCACTAGATTTAGCTTAATGCTTTACGTGTCTTATTACAACTAGCGCCCCTCAAGGCCTTTGTAATAAGATTAGCATGAGCTGCTCTCGATTATTCAGTGGACGCCATTTTATAATGCGCGCCACCCAAGAGCCACCTATATTTCTCTATCGCGTCCTTTATTTTATCACGCTGCGCACCACGTAATCATACGCACTATAAAAAAAAATCACGATAAACTTTTTATTTACGTGAGCCCATATGTTGGTGCTATGTACTGTGCACGCGATATTCTAACGTAATACACTGCTTCAACAACTTTCGTGAATTGATTTGTTGGGCGCCATGTAACGGGGAATATATTTAAATCAACTAATCAAATATATTTGTGGGTCTCGTATGTTCTTACTTCAAGTACATACGCACTTACCGTTAAATAAACGATTTTCAATTTATAGAGGATCAGCCTCGTACACTAACACTGACCAAATACGAATGTCTTTTTCATACAACGAAAATCAGTTAAGCAATATTTAATTCTATTGCAGAACTTCGCTTAGAAGTTCTCCCTCCCGGACGTCTGGTACGACGAAACCCACGGCGTGTACCTTAAGACTCTTTTAAATATCGTAGATCAAAAGAAAGCAAGTGTATAACGTTCAATATACATAGACAACACACGTTTTTAAACAGAGAGAAATAACGTTATATAGTACTCCAAAATAATTTCAATTTAACTTCAATTTATTCAAAACAATAAACAAATTTAATACACTGAAATGAAATTATCGTAAACTTTAATAAGGGCAACAATTAAAAAGTTTTATAAAAAGAAACAAAATTTAATTTAGTCTAACCTATTCTATTTAACGCGTCGCACGCAACGGTCTTGATATTTTAGTATGTATCGCATACACGCTTTTAACAATAATAAAAAAAAAGAAATACGACAGTCTGCAGACTTACATTCCTTTATCGGGCGTTGGACGAGGAAGATTCTCAACAGATCTCTCTCGCAATGGTGATTCAGCAGTACAACCAAAGCGGCACCGTAGATATGCGGTGCAGCTCGACAATCTCGTTGCTCTCGTCGAAATATTCCTCGACTCTCTCCGCAAAGTCTCAGCAAATATTCTCTTGCTATCGACGTGCAAATATCCTAATTAATCACAACGAGATTCCACTGCTTCACGCGATTCAACAAATAAAGACAACTTAAAAAAAAATATAATGAGGCTTTAACAATACTCTCACAAAAAGACTATTATCAAAAATTTAGCGGAAGCACAAGCTCGCACAACTGACAATATGGCTGCCGAAATCCTTTCTGCCTTGTTAAAAACGACCCGTTCGTTTCTCTCTCTTGCCTCATCCTACCCGGCATGCCCTGCGCGCGCCTCTCTCTATCGTACTATATCCGAGTCGCTGAGACAGACTCTCTCCGTCTTACTCTTACACTTACATATCAAGCCTACGTTAAGCCGTGCGACTTATAACGAGGATAGAGCTATATCATGGCATACAAATAATTTACTATCCTCGTTACAAATATCAATACATATCCATCCCTGGTAGAATTTGAAATATTTTAAATGGACTCGAAACTAGTAAATAGGAATTAAAAATGGGCAAAAATGTTTATATTTTAAATATATGAAAACTATCAAAGAATTAACCAATTCTTATGTCAAAAAAATATTGTGACGATTACTGTGTCGGGATGTCAAAAAATCGTGATTAACGTGAATTTCTAACCTATAAAAAGTGATAATTTGTTTATTTGAGTCGAAAATTTGCACTTTGACATATTAAAAATAAGTTTTATAAATGTTTTTTTTATTTAAACAAATTTTAAAAAGTAATAATTAAGTATTACGTAGTATTAGAATTAAATAAAACGAGTGCTAAATAAGTTCATAAGTATCGTTAAAATATCTAAAGATGACATGCAAACATTGTTTCTAAAACTATTTCATTAAATATTCACTTTACAACTGCTTCAACCATACGGAGATAGTTTTTTCTCAACAAATGTGATTCGCACCGCACTATGAAAAGTGATGCCTTTGCCTCATAAACACGGAAATTATACATAATGTGTACTGCTTGTCTTCGTACGGTAAGCGCGTGATATACCGAAAAACTTTCTGCACAAACACAATTCGGTATCAATTGTGCTTGTTTCAAAAATATCGTATATGAGGATATCTCTACAATTTTTAATCTTTTTATGATGTTTTTGAAAATTCATTTTACAGGCGTTACTGGGTTACCCAATGATGCACACTATTTAAACTGGGTTCATACCTTTTGTACAATCTGGAAACTCTATTTTTTATGTATCCAGTGAATGTGCCACCAACGGTATTGTAGATATTTCTATAAAACGTAAATTTTTATACAGATAAAATTTCGGAAATTTTATCTATGTTAAAATTTACGTTTTATAGAAATATCTACTATACCGTTGATGGCACATTCACTGAATGCATAGAAAATAGAGTTTCTGAATTGTACAAAAGGTATGAACCTAGTTTAAATAGTGTGTATCATTGGGTAACCCAGTAATAGCTGTAAAATGACATGTCACAGAAAGATTAAAAATTGTAGAGATATCCTCATATGCATGTCTCTTTGCGTCTTTTTTGTTGTTACTTGTCTCTTCACCGTATTTAGAGGTTATAATAGAGTACAAGAGATTAATATTATTTCGCAGGTTATTTTAATATTGTCTCAAACTTATTTTATTTCTAGCCAAGTTTAATGGTGAATTAATACCTTTTAATCATCTAAGAATTTGCAATCCAGTAAATGCCGGTAAAGTGGGAAAAAAAGCGTTACATCGATAGCTAAGAACTGAGAATTAAAACAAGCTTGTTTCTAGCATATGCGCAGTTTAAATGACTAAGAAATGGCTTGGAAATGAAATCAAATTCTATCAGGGATGTGATGTGGGTTGTATTGTAATTTCACTTTAAAAAAGTTGGTGGCAAGTTTCATTTTTGGTCTAGCGACAAATAAAATATTTAATTATACACATGTTGGACTATTCGTTTTAAAATTATAGCACTCAAAGTTCTAAAATTTTGCAAATAATTTTAAAATGTCCTACTGTAACATAATGTCAATGCAAATCAATGCGATCTAGCTTGTATAATAAAACATAACATTGAATTCTATAGTTTGAAAAAAATTAGTCTGGCACGTATCATATGAAAGGACTCATCATAGATTAAATCAAATGTAAAACAGCTTACCAACTTTTTCAAGCAAAATAACGGTACAATCTTAATATCATTCATATGCATTGATACCATGTTGGAGCAAGATATTTTAATGCAATATATAGAGTATCATAGTTTTGAGTACTATTAGTTTAAAAAAAAATAATCTAACACGTATCACATAAAACATTTTATTCAATATAGACTAAAAATGAAACTGGACATCAAGCTTTTTAACTAACTAACAAAACTTAAGAACCTCATTAGCGCATCTATTTTAAAAGTTTATGGTTGGGTTAAGATAAGTCATATCAGCAAATTAGGTTATAATAAAAAAAAATTCATATTTAATTAAAATCTGAAGAATAGTGAATGAAAGAATAATAAAAAGGAGTAGAGAAAGTTTACAATTAAAGTTAAACTTGTCATACTATGAATACAAGTTTATTGTAGTAGTACGCATAAATTACATATTAGAATAAGTTTATATTATGGTCAACTCATAGTGAAATTTGACAATGTAATTACACTGTACAAATATAACCATATTTTGTTCGATCGACCATATTTTATGTCAAACTTTCTATCAGGGTATATTAGTTATATATGTATTAGTCGCACTTAGGCGCTGATCGAGGCCAGACGTGTTTACTGTTTGCTCCGACATACCGTCTGCTTAAGTTAAAACCTTTTATGATGATCTTAACATCAGAGAGAAACATTGTGTTCATAAGCGACAAGAGGGGATATACAAAAGTACCGAGCGCGCTTTCCGTGGTCGCGAGTAGACACCTCTATTCGCGACACATACTTGCGTGCACGAGACACAAGCGTAGAATCATATGTAAATCATATGAATTTTCAATGTATCAAGACCCTACTCTGCGGTGGCTGCTGAAAAAGCAAGGCATTGTGCTAAAGCAAAAGCCAGAGTTGGGCACTTTCATTCCACCTACGAGTCAACAAAGATCTTTAAACTGAATTCGGCGTATAGTCGTACATTTATTTCTATTTGAATACTAACGATGGTAAAAGAGCTCACTGAAAGTGTGACTCCCTACCCGTTCGCATTCAATTAGTACTTTGTTTCTCAAATCATGATTTAAAGTGTAGTGATAGTGTTTTTCAAGTTACGCGGATACCACACAAGGTCGAAAAGTCCTCGAACGAGAACAGGGTTTGGTCATGATGTACGTAGAGGGTTTGACCTTGACCGACTACACTCGTGCCATTGGCGAAAAAATTGGCCTGGATAATGTTCTGTTTTCGACTAAATCTTCTAAGAATCGCGTCGTTCTGTATTTAGCAAATAAATCTATTGAAAAAAGAAAACCATGTTTATAAGGCCTCTAGTAGCCAAATACGAAAAAATTATTTTCTCAAATTTTTCGCCGATGATTTCGAGAAAACTTGAATGTTAACCGTAACTCGCAAATTATATTTAAGCTTAAACACGGAGACATACATTACTTCATTTATACAGGCACTGATTCACTAAAGTGCTTCAATTGTAAACTAGAAGGGTCCATAGCTAAGAACTACTCACAAAAAACGGACGACAACACCGGCCCAACTCAAATCACTAGTGATAGCCAAGTTAACACTCAAGAATCAAACAACTCAGATCAATCGAATAAAGTAAATACGCAAGAGGACACAAGTGTTTCTAAGCACCCTCTGTCAACAACAGATAGCGTAACGCCACCCCAAACGGCGTCATCAATCATCAAACAAAACTCAAAGACAATAAATATTTCCAAACAAAAAAGGACACCGAACCATAAAAAAAGAAAATTGAAATTAGTTTGGAAGAGAGGTTAAACCAAATTGAAAAGGCAATTTTACCTTGTAAAAATATCTTCGAGGACCTTCAATACAATGCTCCAGTCAACTACGAATAATTTCTAAGCTTTCTAAAAAACCCGTATCAAAACCCTTAACTTAAGGAAGCAAAAAAAAATAACAGACAAAAACAGGGATATTATTACTTGTATAGATATAGTATATCCTCTCATCACTGTCAGATCAGTCAAATTTTAAAAGACTAGAACTAAAAGAAAGCTTATACTAGATAATTTTGAAGAGGAGACATGTAGCATAAGTGACAGTAGTGATTTAGAAATGACAGCGCATCTAAATAAAAGTTTATTATAACAATAATCATGGATAAAAAAAGCAACAAAAATCATAAATCGCTTCGTGTTTTCTTTTGAAATGTACGAAGCATTAATGAATGCAAAATGATTCGACCCAACCTACTCACAGATATAGATTTATTTTTGTGTGTTGAATCATGGTTACAGGATTTATCAAATTCAGGTTCAGCACATAAACGCCGATCCACGTTCGTACCAGGCTTTGTTCAAATGCAGAAGAATCGGACCCACTCAAGAGGAGGTGGTATTTTAATAATAGTGGAGAAGGACATTGCTTTTCAAGAAGCTCACACAAACTCCCCAGACCCTAGTGTTGAACTGTGTAAAATAAGTCTGACTAATACAATCCCGTCCATTGACATTGTTGTTTGTTACCGAGCTCTGGGTATCCTATAGCAACAAACTATGACTCTATTATCTCAACTATAGATATTAACACACCATGCTTATTGACAAGAGATTTTAACGCAAATAATGTTCTTTGGAATTGCTTAAAAACAGACATTTACAGTGAAAGGCCAGTATTTAGTATTGACAACAGTAACTTATTTTTACACAATTATGATTCTTTAACTCACAGCAATCCGGAAAATTGTAATTATTCTAATGTCGACCTTGTTTTTTCATCCTCAAACCTAGCTGATAGAGTTGTGACGTCTGCTTAGTGGTGAGAAATTCTTTAATGAGCCTAGATATTTCTATCTAATAGCTCGTGGTGTTTTAATAAATTATAATTTCTTGGATTAAATTTTGTGAAATTAAAATTGTAGAATTAATGCATTAGTCAATTAAATATTAATTATTTTATTTATTATTTGAATATTATTTTTATTAAGTCTTCCCAACGCTTACTACCTCCTGGGTGGCCAAGTCGACTAATAGATAAAATAGAAGAAATAATTGTTAAGTGAAGCACTTGATTTTAATTGAATTAATATGTAATTAAATTGAAATAGTTAATGATAATATATTTAGGATAGTTAATATGAAAAAAAAGTTAAGAAATAATATTACTCAAAATTAAGAGTACTTACTTTTATTCAATTCTACGACTCACAAAAATATTAGTTTTAATAAAATATGAAAATTCTTTAATAAAATTACTTATAATTGGTAAACTAATTGGAAATAGTCGATTCACACTAATACAAATTCAAATAAATATTTAATCTGTTTGAGATTTGTTTCCGAAGCAAATAATACAAAATATTAATTAATGAGATTTAAACTTGTAACTTTGTAGAAAAAATGAATTCAAGAAAAATAATAATTGCTTAATAAATCCAACAAAATAATCTCGTAATGTAAAATGAAGTTTGTAAATTCGAAGTAATTTATTTGACAAAAATAATGTACGTAATATTTTTTAAAGAATTATAATCTTTGATTGCTGAGGGGCTTAGCTTCAACTGCGCTACTAGTACATCTTACACATTAGTTTTATTGCTTCGCTAAGGCGTTTCCACAAGCTACTCCCACTACAAACCAATGCTGTAGAAAGCATTCATTAATTGATTTTTAATTAATTTAATAATAATTCCTTAAATTTCTATTTTTATTCTTATAAACCTTTAATTTTACTTGGTTTATATTTGATTTTGTTTAAATTCGAATTAGAAATATTGTAATATTTATTTTTAAGTTATCTATTATTTCAAGTGAAAAATTAATAATCTTAACAAATATTATTTATATTATAATATTGTAAATTTATTTAGTTTTTGAATTAAATATTTGAAAATCAAAATCATTATTGAAATCAAATATTGAGATAATATTTATTTTCTTTTGAATGTGTAAACATTTTAAATCATTTTCAAATAATTTATTTTACAATATTATAATTTACAATTGACAAAATATAAAATTTGGAACATAATAAAATATAAATTCATTGAAACTATAAATATTTTATAATATAATATTCTTAATAAGTCTGAATACGTCTTCAAATATTAGTTTAAATATTGTTATCAAATTCTAATATTTATTAATAATTTGTTTAAATTAAAAAGGAAGTTAATAATATTTTCAATTGCTACACCTTTGCATTAAGATCGCATTCGATTCTTCCTGCAACGTAATCTTTATCGATCGGTCAAAAACATACGCATATGTACTATGTACTTGCTTATGTACATAGACATATTAATATTTTTAATAATCATTGCTATTTTCGTATTTTATTGAAATTATATAGAATTAAGTTGAATTAATGCTTATTATTACCTTTAAAATGTTTCATTTAAATTTAAAATTTAAAGAAGAGTTCATCAATAAATTTAGTGAACTCATTTATCTTAAATAAATTGAATATTAATGTTTATAGAAAAAATGTTTTAAAAAAAATAAGAATCAGGATAGGGGGACGTTAGAGTCATGACGAAAGTGGGAGAGGAAACCCTAGGCTCCGAGCATTATCCTATTCATTTTTACGTTGATTTGGATAAAAACATTTATAAAAAAACGTTCAAGATCAAATTTAAACGTACCAATTAGGTACAATTTTCAGAGGAACTTGACTCTAATTTCTTCATATTTATGTCTGACAGTTTCAAATCTGCCCAAGCAGATACTAAATATGAAATGTTTATTGACACCGTTACTAGCTCTCTTATCAATAATACTCTAAAAATAAAATTGATCTACCCAAAAAAATCCAAAAACCCGCTACCGTGATGGGACGAAGAATGCTACAAAATTCAAAGAATTGAAGAAGCGGCTTTCAAAAAGTTGAATTATAGCAAAACAATAACAGATCGAGTAGCATACAACAGATTAAACTGCTTAACAACCTGAGCTTTTAAAAACAAAAAAAGAGACAAATTTAAACAGTTGAAATTATCAATTTTAGCACAAATAAAAATTACGTCTGGAGCATTTGTAAAGTTTTAAGAAATAAATGGATAAAAGTACGACCTACTAATATAAGTTGCAATCTACAAAATCCCGATAAAATTAACTCCGCTATTGATAAAATCTGTCCACCATAGTGTGAAACAGACCCTGATCTTATTCTAAAGTGTTATGATGAACATAAACAATTTTTAGATGCTCCGTTAGATTTCACGGAATTAAATTTAGTTTTAGACTGAAAAAAAAATAAATCAGCAGCTAGTCTTGACGGTATCGATTATGAAGTAATCAAAAAACTACCTATAAAATACAAATTACTTATGCTCAATACTTTCAATGAAATGTACCTTCATGATTGTTACCCCAAGTCCTGGCTTCAGTCTTTTGTGCTATTTATTGACAAACCTAACAACTAAGGTGTAAAACCAATCTCTTTTTCCGCAAGTTTGGGCAAGCTCTTTAAATCGTTAGTCAAAAATCGTTTACAATGATATTACGAATTTTTTAATATTATACCAAATAGTCAATCGGGTTTTCAGATGATGCTCTGACAACCTCGCAACGCTTACTTTAAATACAGACCAAGCTCTTTTAAATGGTAAGGATTTGTTAGCCATCTTTCTTGACGTTGACTTGCTTATGACAATGACAACAGTGACGTCCTTTTAGTAAAATTAGCTTCAATAGGGTGTTCAGAATCTCTAGTCGAATTCATCAAATTTATGGAAGGACCATCTTCTCTGATGTTCTTAAAAATGACTTTAGATATAGCTGTAAGGAAATTCCCCAAGGTGGGGTATTAAGCCCACTCTCATACCTTATTTATGTTAAGGACATCACTGTTGGTGTTCCCAAAAGTGTTATAGTCACACGATTTGCAGATGATATAAATGACTTCTGTAGCTATGGTAGTCCCTCAAAATCTAAAACTATATTACAGAAAGCGATAAATACAATGCGCTCCAATTTAGCGATATTAGGACTCTCTTTCAAATCCGAAAAAAGAGTTTACATTCACTTTAACAAGGCATAACACCAGGCGATTCCGAAATAAGTAATAATAATATTCAAATCAAATCTAACGGGTCAACCCACTTTCTGGATATAACATTTGATTACAAATTGACTTTTGCGATTCATGTGAATAAGTTAAAACAGGAGTGTAACGATAGGGCAAACATTATAAAATTTTTATGTGGTTTGAAACGGGGAGCCCACCTCACCACTTTATTCATCTTATATAAAAGCTTTTTTCGCTCTATAATTGATTACGTAAGCTACATATTCTTCCCTGAAACTAAAAACCTTGCAGACTCTCTGGAAAAAATTCAATATAGTTTTTACATAAGAACGATCATGGGCTACTGCAAGGCAACACCTCCAAACGTAATATTAGCAGAATCCAAATTACAGTCAATTTTAGAGTGAACGTAATTCCTCTGCGATTGCTACCTAGTGAAAGTTTTATCTAACTCTAATTTACTAATCACAAATATTATTAACTTTATATTTAAAAACATTAGGTATACCTATGTATACGACAATTTTGAAATCACAGATTCACGATTATTAAACTATTGTATTAATAATGTCATCACTTAACATTAAAACATACAAAAACTTTACGCTTTATTGATTTGACAATAAAATTTCCACTACTACACGGAGAAGTTTTTGCCTCAATAAACATGATGCGCATCATACTAGAAAAAGTGATGCGTTTTGCATCGTAAATCACGAATACTGCTTCGCATTTCATAATTTATGCACCACTTTTTGTAGTGCATAAGTGCCGAAATACAGTGCGCGAGGTGGTGGCGCACTGTATTTCGGTGCCTACGGTGGCGCCGCATCGAAAAACTTCATGCATGTTGGATATTTATCGTGCGTTTTCAAAACGCTCTATTTTTTATGATGCAAAACCTTCTCGGTGTAGTATAAATGTTAATTACAAATTAGGTAATAACTTAAAAATAAGCTCGCAATCTAATGAACTCCTAAATAATTTTATAAACCAAACTAAGTCATTAGCGATATATATATATATATATATATATATATATATATATATATACGGCTGTTGAGTTTCAACAGGAGGAGGAGCGTTAAGAGTTAGGTGAAAGGAGGAGAGAGGGAGAGAGAAAGTGTGCATCGCAACTTCATCAACGTTTAAACGCTCTCTACTCTACGAGTTTTAATATGTGAAAGAGAGAGAGAGAGAGAGAAGGAGTCCAGCGCGCCGACCAATCACCGCCTTCCTCATGTCACAACTTGTAGAGTGGGGAATGTTTCTATGTAACGTTACTAACTTCACCAAAAGAGTTTACTCGTTGTCTCAGCGCAGTTTCTCACATGTATTGAAGACTACTGAAACATATAACGCTCTTAAATGCTTAGTAGGACGCATTATATGGCTCAGTGAGGTCTAAATAATCACCAATATAAACCGCCACATATAAGATATCCATACGATATGAGTGTGCTCCGTGGATATAACCCCAAATATGACCTTCAGTGACATAAATATAAATATAAATACACTCGATTCTCGATATTACGAGCTTCGCTATAACGGGCGTTCGATATAACGAGCATTTTTGTCTCGCTATAGTGAGCAAAATTCCTCCCCTTCTTCCCCCGCTACTCTGTATATTTTTAGGGAAATACCTCCTCTTCTTCCCCTTCCACCCAATCTATTTCGTACCTGAATCCAGTAGCATTCAGTGGTGGGGGCCCTTCTCACGCTCGTAATAGCGAGAGAAATCATTCCCGAGTTGCTCGTAATAGCGAGAATTGAGTGTAATAACAAACGGATATAATATCATGTTCACCATATTGAATAATTCGACTCATAATATAATAATCGCTTCTTTTAGATAACAAGGTTATAATTTCACCTAAATGCATCCTAAAGCATTTTGAATTATGAAAAAAAAATAGTATTTTAAAATACAAGCGTTTTAAATGGCGTATTTTGGCACGGCGTAATTATCGACTGAACGAAGGGAGGTCGATAACGCTGTGACAGAATATGCCATTTGAAAGATGAGTATTATATACTATTTTATAGGACTGCGTGAGCTAAATCTGGGTTTCAAATGAAAGCTGAACTCAAATCCTTTTAAAATAGCACTTATAGCATATCAAAATATTATTTTTTCTCATAACTACAGTGTTATAAAATTTGTACTAAATTATAGCTTTCTTTATTAATTAATATTTTTAAAAGGAAATTCAGGACTGATTTTTATAACGCTGTAACTTTGGAAGAAAATTATATTTAGACATGCTATAGGTGCTGTTTCGAAAGGATTTGAGTTCAGCTTTCATTTAAAAACAGTTTCAAGCTTCTAGCTATTAATGTTAAAGAACTATAAGCGCTTGAACATTTAGTAACTTTTTTAGTGATTTTCTTTAATTGCCTGAAACTACACGGAGAAAAAAAGGTGTGCTACTATCTGAGCCATAGTGAGAATGTTAACTCTTGCTCAAGGTGCAACGTCTATATAGGAATGCTATGAAACATTTTTTTAGAGATTCTACTGACTGAGAAAAAGGGCTCATTGCTGTCTCTCATGTGATGCAGAAATTAGCTCAACTCTAGAAGAGACTATTGGCTTAAAAAGGGCTCGTTGCTGTTTCTTATGTAAGACAGCAATGAACCCGACTCCAAATAATTAAAGAATGCGCATAATGACGAGAAAAATCTGACCTTAATAGCTTTAGTGGTTTTTGGTAAAATATTGAATGTTTAATAAAAAGATACACAATGTGAAAAATATAAATCACTAGTATTTTATGGCAATTTGTAAAACATAAGTTCATCGACCAAATTGAAGAGAAAAAATTATAATAATTTAAAAATTTAATACGTGTTTTCATGGTAAAAATATCATTTTAGCTTATAATTTTGTAATAAAATTATATTTTTTCATGAACCAAAAATAAAGTTGTACATTCTTTTTATTAAAAAATTGAAGAAATCGAAAATATGCTACGTTATCGATCAAATAAATGTATTTAAATTATCGATTGAAATCAATACGATTAAAACGTTATCAAGCGTAAAAATTTTAATAATAATAAAATTTAATAAAACTCATGTATATTGTAATTGATTAAAAATATTTTTTATGAAATTTATGTAAGAAAACAAAGTATATTTTATCTTTTTTGTCAGAGCCCCATCTCGATATATCAAACAATGAAGCCACCTTAATTAACGTAGAAGTAATTCTGATTCAATAAATGAACACGATTAGAAGGTTTTAAGTAATTTTATTTATTTACATTATTCAATATCAAAGTTTAACAATAAAGTAACATTATTAATAAGGTTACGATAAAATTTAGAAATAATAAGAATGTTTAGAATTGTAATATTGTTTAATAGTATAACTATGTTTAAGAATGAAGATAGCTTAAATTATAAAGCATATCGACTAACTAAGTAATTTGTATTATTTTTTTTTGTATATAAAAGAGGGAAAATTTTTGGTAAATCTTCAGATTTCATAACCCGATCCACACCAGTTTTTTGAATAATATAAGCATGTAAATGTTCATCAAAAGTAATCTCTTCGAATACTAGTAAGTGAAAAAATATATTTTCTTCTACTTAAAAGATATTTACTATTTGTCCAAAATTTATTTCGCTTTCACTCATATCAACAACTACAAACGTTCCTATCTTATATAAAGTGTCACTAATGTAAACATTTTTATAACATTTTACTTCGTGAATCTCACTGGAAAATTTTAAATACGTAGGAGTACATTTAAAATCATTATTATAAGACCCTAATTTAATATAATTTTCAGTTTGTAAGGTATGAATCATTTGGCATATTTGAAAAATTTGTTTTTTTGCTATTGTTATTAACAAGTTTTTGCTGCTATTCGTACCCGTTGCATTAGCTTTCAATTGGCGATGTCGGAATTCGAACCTCATGCACCAAAAATTTATAAATGGTCCATTATTTAATAAAATTCTTGGATAATGGGTTAGCAAGTGGAATTTCGGCTTTAAAGGCCAAAAAAAATTAACATATAAAGAATTGTGAAGTGCAATCAAATTTTCTAATTTTTTTATATCTGAATAAATTACTCTTGGAGAAGTAACAATATCGATTATTTGCCTTAAAGCTTTATAAAGATCCCAAACTTTGTCATTCGATTCTACCAAGTCTCCGATGATTATTCCAAAATACCGGACAAAGCAAAGCGTCTCTGATGCTGACATTTTAATGCAAATTTCATTTTTTTCTTTAACGCAATTAATTTCAGGAGGCTTATTAGAAGATTCTATAGGACCAAAGTCAAATTGTTTAACTTTTAAATTTAGAGTTTCCAATTATTTTTGAATTTGGGGTTAAATAATTACTGATTTGTTTGTTGAAAACTAACTAGAAAAAATTTAATTGAATGAATTTACTTGAAAATTAGAAATACATAAGTCTAACAGTTACTTTATATATTAAATTGTACAATAAACTTAGCTACGGTAACATAATTCTTAATATTATTAGTTTTATAAACGAGCTTTTTTATGATAGACCACACGTAATCGCATACATAGGTTCGCATATGTAAAGCTATAATGCATTTATAACATGCTTCTGTAGCTACAAGAGGGTCTGTATACGAATATAATTCCGATTTTAAAACTACGTACACACTAGTTATGTTGTGAGTTGATCCTACAAAGATCATATAGGGAAAAATATCTAAACCTAATTTCCTTATTTTATTTCCTTACAATCTTCTTGCATCCTCTACATCCTCATTATCCTTAAAAAAATATTAGATTAAACTTTTTAAATTTAAAATACTAGTTTTTTTTAGAAAATTCTTTATACCTTAAGGTGGAGAATAAAAGAATTAGCTATATCAGTTTTCGACACTGTTTTATTTCAAATCTTGTCTTTATAAGATTAAGTTACAATTATGCAATATGGTAGTAAAAGTAAGGCTAACAATCCTGCATACTCATCTAAAAATAAAATAAGTAGTTACATTAGGGAATGTTTTACTTTCAATAAGTAAAAATAATCAAGTTTGTAAAGTTAAAATACTTTCAAAGTACTAGCCACAATTATATTAGATAAATTGCTCAAATAGTAATTTTACGAACATCTTTTAATCAAGTGCTTATGAACTTTCATAAATGTATTCACATCTTTTATTTTTGTATTTTCACAAATTTTTAATATAACTGGTGCTATTTGCATCCAGGAAGATTCAAATAATGGAGAATAATCACTTGAATTAAGGCCTTTATCAATATTTTTATTTTCATTAAGTTGAAGAAAATCTGATTGAAGCTAAAAGATTGTAAAAAATGAAAATTTGTCGATAAATATTAAAGTTATTAAATAAACTCTATGAATATATTATAGGCTGCTATTAAATATCCTCCAGATTCTTGAAATAAAGGTGCTGATCGTAAAATGTTTAAAAATTGCATAAATATTAAAATTTGGGTCGCTAAACTTCAAAATATATAAAAAATATAGCAAATTATGATTTAAATAAATAATTAATTTAAATTGAAAATTGAATCTGGAGTATCTAAAATAAATAACCTCAAAATGCCACTATATTTGATATAATTTTTTAAATTCATTCATAAAAAAGAGAGTCTTAGTATAGTAACATCTTAGTATATTATAATACTCACTAAGCTAATACCAATAGGTGGACGTATACATGGAAAACTGTTTAAGTAAGTTTCCAATGAAATTTTGTTTTTTATTGAAGAAAGAACCTTAATTCTAGTACTGAAAGATTGTTCCCAAGTTTGAATAATAATCGTGTTACTATATTGACTCTGATCAGAGTCTGTTAAACAAATGGTGAACAGTGTATCTACAACAAGGAATCGTTAAGTTAAATTTTAACAATCTATTAGTCATCTTAAATATTAAAATGAATCATTAGGCACGACCGCTATACGGAAGTGCCTTATATTTTCGACAACGCAAAAAATGTAACCCTTCAAAATATGTTATTTTATGATAAAAAACTTATTTTTATAGCAAAATAAGACTATTACGAGGTTTCCTTAAAATGTATGTATGGATGTATGTGTGAGAAATCAAGTTTATGAATTTTCTCGACGAGTTTTTATCCGATCTGAATAATTCGAACGTGGAATTGTTTCAAATAATAACACAAGTAAACGTTCCTATTTTTAAAAAAAATCGTTAGAAGCGTTTTTAAATAGGCACCTTTTAAATGGTCAAAAAAATGGATTTTTGGTAATAACTTGAAAAAATACAATTTTTTTTTGATAAGTATATAGAATAAAAGTTGTAGAAAATTAAAAAATCAATCTTTTTTATATCATACATTTTTCTCTAAAGTTAATATTTTTCCAATTGTTCTTGAAAATTGTTGAAATTAAAGGCTTTTTAATGATAATTTGATAAATATTATTTTAAAAAATATATATATAATATTAAAAAGATGTATCTTATTTTTTTTTTAAATTTTATTTGATATACTTTTTTTCCAAATTCGTTTTTTTCAAGTTATCACCAAAAAATCATTTTTCTCTATCCCTTAGGCGAAACCACGCGGTTCCACCGAGCCTTTACACTAGAAGAAGTAGCACTTTTAGCTACAGTTAAAACGACTAACGCGCCTCCTGTCGGCGCCTTCCGTGTCTCACGTTAAAATATCTCTCGAAGAGAAACATAGACTCGACCTAACCAAAACTGTTGCTAAAAGCCGTAGGCTCGTGTTTATGATTGTATTCTGTCTTTGTCTCTCTCATGACAAAAAAAAAGACAGACGATATATACGTTGCGCTTATAAATTAAAACGAATTGTATTCTAATAAAATATGATTCTAAACTTTAAAATCTTATATCATAAATAGTGTCGCGTTATAATCGCGTTATAAAAAATGTACAAACTCTTTTTTTCAATTTTAACTCAAATAAAAAAATAAGAGGCTTGTGTGCGTGTTTTTATGTGTTTCTCTCTCTCTCTTTCTCGTTCATAAAAGAGGATTCTTGTGCGCGTGTTTTTCATGTGTCTTTCTTTCTCTCGTGATTTAGGCTTGTGCATGTGTTTTTCTTTGCTGCCGCCGCCAGCCTTGTCGACGCTCGTTTCACTCGCGTGACAAATGCTGGGCGGCAGCAAAGAACAACACATACACGCGCTAAAACAAAAAAAGCAAATATAATTGTTAATTTATATAACAATTATATTTACGTAGTTTCGCCTAGGGATAGAGAAAAGCATTATTTCTTACACGGAGATTAAATGAAACGCCCGCACGTACGTGTTTATGACGGTCTCGGCTGACGCTTCGACCGTCATAACACGTACGTGCGGAAGTTTCATTTTATCTCCTTGTAAGAAAATTTACTATATTTTACCTCTAAAGGGATAACTGTTTTAAAACCGCTCGACCGATTTTTTTTTAAACTGCCAACATTTATTTGTGTTATTGTTTTAAATTATCCCCCATCGAAATGATTCAGATCAAATGAAAACTTTATACAAAACTTTACTTTTGAGCTACTGAAATAATTTTTTTTTTCTTATAACTTTTGATAGATTATCCTATCCAAAATTTAAAAAAATATACATTAATAAAAATATGTTTTTTTCACATAACATAAATTTTTTCGAAATCAATCAACTTAATTCACAAGAAAAATTTAAATAATTATAAATTTGTTTTTTCAAATAAATACAATAAATTCAAACTTCTTATTGAAAAATACGGTAAAAAATTCAATGAAAAAAAGAAATAAGATTAACTTTTAATGCTTTTGCGGTTGTAAATGATTTGCTTTAATATCCTGTAAACATAAAATAGCGAGCGCGAAGCGCGAGCTTATTCGGTCGTGCCTTAAATGCAAGAAGCGGAGCTTTTTGCATGCCTTGCATCGCTTCGCGATGCAAGGACCGAGGTGCAAGCCACAGCGGCCCTTTGGGCCGCTGTGACGAGCTAGTTTTTTTTGCAACCTTATACCAAGAATTTTATAGTAAAAATTAATATGAAAGTTAACAATTGTATAGAAAAATAAAAATAAAAATACTTTCTGTTCCCAATAATTTATTTTCCGAAGTTTCATGTTTTTTTTTGTACTTTTGCAAAGTAATCCAGCTTCCCTCAATTGAGCTCTAAAAAACTTATAACAGGAATAAAGGCAACCCTCAGCTGATCGATCCTCTCCTGTTTTACTGGATGATGGAGGCACATAAAAAATTGTGGGATCTTGGTTAGGAAAAAGCTTTATTATTTGAGCACAAATTTTAATGAATTCTTCTTTACTTATTCTGTAATTAAGAAAAAGGAATTCCGAATAAGATTGATGAATTAATTATTATTAAAATCAGAATAATTACTTCTCAAATACCATTTGAAGCTCGAACATATATCATTTTTTCAAATTTATTGCTAATGAATACATTGAAAATTATTATACAATTTTATAAAATATCAAAAAATTAAGTCCTTTAAATATAAACTGACTAATTTAATACAGAATCTTTTTTACCAATATAAAACCAGCTATAAACATTATTTTATAGTCATATATAAAATGAAAAATTTTACATTGAAAAATTAATTGCTGAAGTATTCATAGTTTAAAATCTAACCAGTTTTATTAAATAAACATGCTTCACCAATTCTATCATTTCGAACTGTCAATAAACTAGCTTACTTATAAAAAGGCTCTTTTCCTATTAACATTCGAGGTACAATTAATTCCTTCAATCTGCAAGAATCTAATGTTTTTTTCTCCTTATATTTTCCAAGAATTATATTACTAATGATATTATCAGGTTTACTTAAGCACCGGTATAATTCATTGTTTTTGAAAGAAAATGCTAAAATCATTAGATTTAATCATCAGATATCAAGTTAAGAGCAGGCCGGATTCGCTGTCCTTGTCTAATTGGCATTTTTGTTATTTACTCAAGTTTTAATCGGTGTATCTTCAAATTAAAGGTCGAGCGCAATAGATATTATTATTATGAACATCTATGCACAAGAAAAAAAATATCTACCGGTTTGTTTTTGAGAAAAGTAAGTAACGCCAAAGTAAAAGTTTATGTTTATAATATTTTCGCGTTACTTACTTTTCTCAAAAACAAACCAGTAGATATTTTTTTTCTTGTGCATAGATGTTCATAATAATAATATCTATTGCGCTCGACCTTTAATTTGAAGATACACCGATTAAAACTTGAGTAAATAACAAACAACTCAATTGTTACTCGGTCGGTATCAGGTTCTACTCCGGCCTACCGTTAAATATTTATAAGATTAAGTGATTTTTTAATTCTATGATTATAACGAAATTTTAATCATACTTTCAGCAATTGTAACAGGTTCTATTTGTGCAAAGTTAGAAACTGGCAAAATTGATTCTCCATTAAGAATTACGTTACTGCCATCTGAACTTCCACATGCTAAAACAACTCCTGAATTCTCTTCACTTAAAGTATCCATCATACTTTCACTGTTTTCAACACTTTCCTGACTTGAAACTGATAGATCTATATTATTTGAAATAAAATAAATTTATCAACCCAAATATTTATCTATTGAATAAATTTTTTAATTTGGCCGATTAAATTTAATTAAATACCACTGAAAAATAAGTGACGACTCACTATATTAATATTTATATTTTAAATAAATTATATGTGAATAATATAAATTTACACAATTAGTTCGCTTGAGACCACTAATTTTACCCTTAAAAATATATTTCATTAGTAATTAAACATTTTTTAGAATAAAGTTAATTAAACCGACTTATATAAAAGGCATTAAACTTTTAAAATTAAAAATGAATTAAACTAAAACTAAAAATTATTACTGAATTTAAAAAATAATAAATACTGATTGTATAATTTTATTTATTAAAATATCAAAGGCAATTTATTTCTTATCAAATCAGTAAGGTTAGATGAATATAAGAAATCAAAACCTTAAATAAAACTATTACCCAATATAATCGAATAATCCATATCACTTTCCATCTTAACCCTTAGACCCACAATGATTAAAACATCGGCTAAGTAAAGTTAAAAATATCACTTAAATCGAATAATTGCAATTTATAAACACTCTACAGCAAACGTTTGTAAAAATTTATAAGAATTCTGTTGCGTGGTAACGGACAACAAACTGCTTTTATTACAGCGCGCTGCTATCTTTCGAATTAAGCGCGCTGCAATTTTTCAAATATGGCGCTCAGCGTTCCTTTGACTTAAAGCTTACTGTCGAATCAAAAAGAGATAGTTTCTGGCTCTTTTAGAACAGCTTCTACCTCTTAATTGAACTGTGTCTGCTAGCTCTCAAATAATGTGGTAGCTGTCCTGCAGGAGACGGCAGCTCGCCAATATTTCTCTCCGTGTAGGGAAATATTGACGTTAGGATCTACAACTCTGGTTTTTTCCACATTCGGCATCTAAAAACTTATCTCTAAGCTAAAGCAAAATCCGTGATTCGGAGATCTGATACTCTCCTACACTGAGAAAAAGAATCCCTTACAGTAAAGAAATAATTCATTTGCGTACAGAAAATAAACATGCTTTGGGCTGAATTATGCAGTTTTCAACAGTCAAAAAATGAGCTCTCACAGTTAAAAAATGAGAGCGACAGTTGACCGGGAGGGTGCATGTTTAGTAATAAATATGAAAAAGTTTGACAGTGGAGCAGGTTTTGACTGAATGGGATTTTCCGGAACTATTAACTAATTTTGATAGTAATATATATATATATATATATATATATATATATATATATATATATATATATATATTAATTAGTTCAAATTAGATCTTTTTGAACTGAAACAGTCATGTAGTAATTTTTTTGTGACTATAATTGCTTGATTTTTGTTTTTATTTAGCTTATTTTTAATGAGCAAAGAATGATATATATGATTAAAACAAACAATTCAATAGAATAAAAAATGCTAAATCTTAAATTTATTCAATTTTTATTTATCAAAATAGAAAATAACTTGATTTTTATTTATCAAAATAGAAAATAACTTGATTTTTATTTATTTTTACAGTATAAACGAATGTTGGATAAAGTAAGAGCTGGTTAATAATGAATAGGGATAATACTAATGAAATTTCAAAGTTGCGACAAACAGATTCTAAAAATCAAGCATGAAACCGAACTATTTGCAAAGCAAACGCGATTATTAAAGATAAATATATAAAGGATGTCTCAATTTAAAAGAAATACTCAAATATCTCATCAGAAACGTGGGATGTCAAAGAATGATCAAATGTAAGTTTTCAGGTGTGATAATAAAAAAAGTTTTCAGGGTCATTGGAGAACACCATTTGGTGACCTTCAATTTGACCTTGAAGGTTACGTTGAAGGTCATATCGAGGTTGACATAAATTTGTTAAATAAAAATTTCAGATAGCATTTGTAGAGGTCAAAGTTACGTTAGAAGTCATTGAAAGTCACTAAAGGTCATTTTAAGGTAAAATTGAGCTCTATTGTTCTCTGGTAAACTAAGGATTTTAGAGAAAAATGACAAATGCAAAAAATGTTTAGTTATGGAAAACTGACTTGTTAATGACCTCCACCTCGATGATCTCCAAGGTCATCCCGAAGGTCGCATCAAGATCAACTTGGCTTTTTTCAGAAAAAAAGGAAAAAACCTTTTTAACCTCTGAATGTGAAAAATGCTTTAATTGTACGACAGAATAATCTTGGGTCAAGTTAATCTCTGATGATCATAGTGAGATCAAATCAGATAAAAGAATCCATGATCATTAAAGTCATCTGGAAGGAAAATCCCATTTTTTTTCATGAAAAACTCAATTTTTGACCTAAAATGCTCGATAAACGTAGAATTTAATGGTTGAATAAAATTCAATTCCAAGGTCAAAGCAATACCCCACAGTAACTCAAAGATCAAGTGGTTATGATCAGCATGGATACATGTAGAGGCTAGGGGCTCATCAAATTTGTTTTAAGAGTGATTACTCGTGGTAATAATCATCCACGGATTAACCATTGCATGCGTTTAGTCATCGATATTCGGCTTGATGTCCAGAACTCACAACGAGGACGTAGCAGTTTTGGGTTCCATTGTTATCCGGCCGATAAAGGCAAAAAATTGAGTCTAGCCGATGAAAGCAAGACCGCTAAAAGTCCGGTCGATGAAGGCAAGACCACTGAAAGTCTGGCTGATGAAGGCAAGACCACTGAAAGTCCGGTTGTTGAAGGCAAGCGATTGAGTCCGGCCGATGAAGACAAGAGATTGAATCTAGCCGATAAAGGCAAGAGATTGTGTCCAGCTGATGAAGGCAAAACCACTGAAAGTCTGGCCGATAAAGACAAGACTACTGAAAGTCCGGCCGATGAAGGCAAGACCACTGAAAGTCCAGCTGATAAAGGCAAGGGATTGAGTCCGGTCAATGAAGGCAAGATTTCAAGAATTTTGAAAAATAAGGGTTAGTTTATATGAAGGTAAATTAAATAATTGAAGAAGATTCAACGCATCTGATTCTCGAAAATTCTTCCATTGTTATTGATACATAACTATATTCTTCGTTCAAGTTTTGAACCATTGACAGAAGGATATCTCTCGTGAGATTTCTGTAAGCCTCAGTGATTCGTTGCATCATATTTTCTCTATTTGTTGGTGGATCGATATAACAAACATTTTTCAAAAAGCCCCACAGGAAAAAGTCGAGACTTATTAAATCTGGTGATCTTGGACACCATTCTATGTTGCTACCTATCCCTATCCATCTTTGTTGAAATCGTTCATTTGATAATTGTTGAACAATTCTACTCATATGCGTGGGCGCCCCATCTTGCTAGAACCACATATTTTGTCTCGATCGTAGATCAATATCGTCCAATAAATATGGTAAATCATTCATCAGAAAATGAAAATATTTAACTGAGTTGACAGTTCCATAAATGAAATAAGACCCTATCAAATAACCATTAACAATAATACACGAAACAACTAGTCTCCAACGCTGTTTATGATTTACAGCACGATACCAATGTGGATTTTCAACGGACCAATAATGACTGTTATGTCGATTTAATTGTTCTGTATTATGAAAAGTTGCTTCGTCTGAAAACATAATATATCTGAAGAATCCTGTATTTTGAAATAACATCGTTTGAGCCCATGTACGAAATCCTACTCTCCGTTGAAAATCATGAAGAGTAAATTCTTGTGTCAAGCATATGTGGTTAGGACGGAATCGATGGAGTTTAAAGAATCTCTGAGCTGTTGATGCTGTGATGCCAGTTTGCGCTTGTATTTGTAGTAATGAAATATGTACATCTAAATTGACTAAAGCTAATACAACGAGAACTCTGGGATCGTTTCGGTCAATTGTTATAACCTGTCGTCGTTGACACTTTATGCCGGGTCATTCTCTTTCACGTCTCTCGATTTTGAAAATCACACTGCTATTAAGATGCTTAAGTCTATTAGGGAAACGTCTACGATATAATCGTGCTGCTGCATTATGATTATTATGAGATTCTCCAAGAACCAATAAAATGTCAACAATCTCATTTCTTGTGTAATCAGGCATTATTATAAAGCAAAAAAAGTAATAAAACAAAAAGCTCACATACGCAAAATAAGTAAGCTAGAAAAAAATGTTGTAAAAAAACCATCAATAATAATAATTTGGTAAGTTACGCTATTATCAATTCGCTTAGCACTGAAAATTTCGAAGTGGAAGTAAGATTTTACCATTATTTCATTCAAATAAAAATATGACTACAATAATCAGAATAACTTGAGGATCGTGTCCATGTTACATATTCTTAAAATATTGATATTTTCACATTTTTCGATTGATTCTTGCAGGGCTCTTAATTGAATGTTTTCACCAAAAAATATCTACACTGATGCTCATAACAAATTTTAATTACACTGAAGAGGTGGTGGAATATTTGTTGTTTTTCTTTAATTAAACTCGTTCTTCTTCTTAAACCGTAAGCGATCTACAAATTTAGTAGAAAAATTATTCCATAATTAAATGACAGACATAACTGATACTTTGATTGCTGTCAATTTTTATATTAGAATTAGTTAGGTTATGCTAAGCTTATATACGTAAAAATTTTTATTATGAATGTAATAATTAATTGATAAATGGTAAAATATATAATTAAGTTTCTGTACGTTACAAAAAAGAATCCATTTTAAATATTCATTTAAATAATCCATCAAAATATTACTATAAACACTCGTGATGACTGTTATTCTGTCATATACAATATGCTAATGTGCTTAATGTTGACGCAACAGCTTTACGATGTGGTACAAAAATTCTACCAAAGCTGAAAAACTATTTACGCCAATTCAGAGTATAGCTGAAAAACTATTTACGCCAATTCAGAGTATAGCGCATCAGCTTTTTTAATGTCAATGGTTATGTTTTTTGACACAATCGTTCTACCATCGCCTTTTCAGTGTAATGGGTGAAATATTTTAAGAAAAAATGCTATATCAAGCTATTATCATGATTTATTATTAAATTATTGCAACAATATTACGATGGCATTGCTTGCCTCTAATTTTTGTTTTCATGTTATCATAATCATGTCACTATTTACAATAACAGTCACCGTTAAATCGTGACTGAATCACGATGGAACTCAAAGAATCATCATGCTACGTCCTCGTCGTGGGTTCTGGACATCAAGTACATTGAGAACATAAAGGACTAGCTACTAAACTTGAAGTTCAGCCAGTGCGCCCAAACGCACTATAGTATGCGTGCCGTAAAAGGGATTAGTAGCTAGTCCCTCCGGCGCACTGAGAAGGCCCGAGAGCTCGATAGCAGCGCCAATAGACGAGTGTAAAGGGAAGATTCCCGCGTGGGCACAGTCGTCGAACTCGAAAGAGTTCGGCAGGGAGCCCGCAAGGCTAGAAGCGCCGACTTTTCACGAGCGTGTTACTGGTCTTGGCGGAGGGTAATAGCTGAGGAAAAGAATTCTCAGTGTAGAATATTGATAACTAAACACAGGCAACGGTCAATCCGTGGATGATTATTACCACGAGTAATCACTCGTAGAACAAATTCGATGAGCCCCTAGCCTCTACATGTATCCATGCTGATCTTAACCACTTTGATCTTTGAGTTACTTTGGGGTTTTGCTTTGCCCTTGGATTGAATTTAATTGAACCATTAAATTCTACGTTCATCAAGCATTTCAGGCCAAAAATTAAGTTTTTCATGAAGAAAAAAATGGGATTTGACTTCCAGATGACTTTAATGATCATGGAATGATTCTCTTATCTGATTTGACCTCACTATGATCATCAGAGGTTAACTTGACCCAAGATTATTCTGTCGTACAATTAAGAGGAGGCCGTATAGCTCTGTCCTTGTCTAATCTAAATTTTCGTTATTATTAATAAATTAGATATTTTTATGCAAAAGTAAGGACATAGCCCAATAGATTTAAGAACGAGCAAACGATCCTATTCCATGAAAAAATATAAAATTTTCATTATTTTTCGAGTGAGGTCTGAAACGGAAAAACAGTTATCAAATTCAATTAATTTTCCGTTTCAGACCTCACTCGAAAAATAATGAAAATTTTATATTTTTTCATAGAATAGACTTGGAGACCTTGGAGATCATTATATCATTTGAGGTCACTAACAATTCAGTTTTCCATAACTAAACATTTTTTGCATTTGTCATTTTTCTCTAAAATCCTTAGTTTTCCAGAGAGCAATAGAGCTGAATTTGACCTCGAAATGACCTTCAATGACTTTCAATGACCTCTAACGTAAATTTGATCTCTACAAAACTTATGTGAAATTTTACTCTCTTTCTGAATTTGAAATGGGGATTTCTATTTAATAAATTTATGTTAACTTCGATATGACCTTCAACGCAACCTTCAAGGTCAAATTGAAGGTCACCAAGTGGTGTTCCCCAACGACCCTGAAAACTTTTATTTCGATCATTTTTTGACATCCACGTTTCTCATAAGATATTTGAGTATTTCTTTTAAATTGGGACACCCTGTAGATTTCAATTTTCATATAACCAATAAAAGTACGTATTATTTTTCACAATATATTATTGTTTCTAATTATTTATTTTAAAATAAATAAATTTTGCATAATATTTAAATGTATCGAATGATTTATTTCTTTTATACTTTTATTGGTTCGAGTAGAAAGTTATTCTTAACCTTTAGACTGCCGGAAAATCAATATTTAGACATCATGCGTCAAAATATTGATTTTCCGACAGTCTTAAGGTTAAAGGAATAAAATTCATCAAATGAATTAGATAATTTTTCCATCGGGATATTGTTGAATTTTTTAAGTTAAAACAAAAATCGTCAGATTCAAGTTCACAAATTTTTAATTATTAAGGTACCGTAATAATTAACGTTCAGATATGTGAATCATCATAGATTATAAGAACACATTCATGAATCTAAGTATACGATTCCTTAACAGTTGAGAAATCTGAATTTGTTCTTTTAAAGTCCGTATTTCTTAACTGCTAAGAAAATTTATTAACTATAAGGAATCTTTTTTCAGTTTATTAAGTAAAAAAGTAGTATCGTGAGAAATCACGCACTTTATTACACTGTTCAAAAAAGTAATTATATATAAGTATTCAAAACATCAAAGAAACAAAAACTATAGTTAATGAATTATTGTTGTGCCGTAAGTTCTCGAAATATTTAGCAACGCGCACGCACGTATAGTTTAAATAGCCTAGTGGCGGTAGCGCATGGGCTAAGGCTCTCAGCTCGCGTTCCAGTGAAGCGGGGATCGATTCCCTGTAAAAATTTCGGAAAATTTTCTTCTGATTTATTCACGGGGAATGGAACCCGCAGACCACGAAAAACCAATTGACATGTCCCATTGGGCAAAAACAACCTTAAAATAAAGTCCCATTGGGCAACACTTAAAAAGAAAACATAACTACTTAATCATGACCTAAAGTTAAGAGTAATACAGGACAATAAAAATCTATAAAAAAAAAACGATGAGAGAGAGAAATGCATATATGAACAATGAACGAAATGCTTCACTCTCTGTCTTGCTCGTGAATTTTAATGATCAGCAAGTTTTTTGTTAACATATTGTATTTAATTAATAAAATATCAGTAAAATGAATACTTGTATAATATAATTTCACATTCTAAAAATACTGTTTTTGCTTTTTTTTTTTGAAGCGAAGCTTTTATACGGACGTTCTGGGCGTTCACCGCGCGGCTACTCTATCCGTGCTAAGCGTCAGATTTTAAAAGCGTTACACGATATATATAGGTATACAGAGTGGCAGTTGCGGCACGCGTGTATATATATCGTTGCCAGTATGTGCACACTGCCTCCCATCCCTACCTCTCCCTAACTCAGTGTGCGTGGCCTTCTGTCTCTCTCTCTCACTTATATCAGTCATCGCTTTCAATCTCTTTCTCTTGAATATCAGTTGTGTTTCGTTTCAAATTAAAGAATAATAACCAATATTTTATATTTAATGATTTTTTTATTAATTATTTATTATAAAGAACTTTATATCTGCTTCACTCTAAGGATAATCGAAAAGTGCACAAGAAAATTGGTTAAAAGAAAAGTTATTGATTACCATGGCAACTTCCAAAAACAAAATTAATTGCTAAAAACGTCCACAGTAACGCCTCTACGCGATCTGTGACGTAGTCTCTTGCATCGATAACAATTATCGGCAGAGAGACAGCTGCAGTCCCGGGTTGACAATAAAACATCTCCGTACTTGCGGCAAAACAATTTTAATCTTGAAAGCTTATTATATATTAGAAACAATTTAAAACTTAAAATTAGAATACAAACTTAGAATAAAGCAGATTTACAACATTTTACAAATAAATTTTAATAATTATTTAAATAAATGAAACATTTCCTCCCACCGTACAAAACTTAATTGTTTTGTACTTCTGCGAACTTAATTAATTTTCTACTAGGACGTTGTAAAATTCCATTTGCGGTTCTTATTTCAACAACTCGAATTTCACCATCGGCACCAGCAAAGGTTTTTATTATCACTCCCTTTTTCTATGTATTTCTAGGTGCTTGGTCGTCAATTATTAATACTAAATCACCTTCTTTTAAAGGATTTGTACTAATAAACCATTTTTTACGAGGCATTAAAGAAGGTAAGTATTCGCGAAGCCATCTGCGCCAAAAGGCATCGGCGAAATGTTGCGCCAACAACCATTGCTTTCTAGTACAAAAATTCTCAGCATCAAATCTTTCAAATTTTATTGTACCCGAAGAAGTCCCAATTAAAAAATGATTAGGCGTAAGTGCTTCGTGATCTCTAGGGTCAGTGGAGACATGAGATAAGGGTCTAGAATTTACAGAATGTTCTACTTCGGCTAATACTGTAAGAAGAGTTTCTTCTTTAGGTGCATGCTCTTTTAAAATTGAAAATAGTGAGCTTTTAACTGTTTTAATAAGACTTTCCCATGCTCCTCCCATATGCGAGGCGGTAGGAGGATTAAATTTCCACGTGAATTTATTTTTTAACGCGAATTCTAATTGATGTGATTGATTTAAATTTTGTATGGCTTCTCTTAGCTCTTGGTTGGCTCCTTTAAAATTTGTACCGTTATTGCTGTAAAGAATTTGAGGAAAGCCTCTTCTGGCTGCAAATCTTTGAATGCATAAGATTGCAGAATCTGCACTAAGACTATGGGCTAATTCTATATGCACTGCTCTGATTGTCATACACGTGAACAAAGCTCCCCATCGCTTTTCTTTCCTACGTCCAATCTTAACATAAATCGGGCCGAAGTAATCAAGACCGCAGTGTGTAAACGGACGAAAACGATAGGCTAAACGAGCTGAGGGTAAATTTGACATTTTAGGATTCGATGGTACACCTCTTAAAATTTTACAAATCGCGCATTTATTGATTAAGCTTCGTAGATTTTTTCTTAAACCTACGATCCAATAATTTTGTTGTAACTCATTAATAACCGTTTCATGGCTTTTATGACAAAATTTTTCGTGAAAATGTTTAATTAATAAATTAGTAACCGGATGTTTTGCATCTAAAATTAAAGGTTGAAACTTTTTTAAACTATCAGGAAAGAATTGTACGCGACCTTGAGCTCGTAGTAAATCCTGATCATCTAAAAAAGGATTTATTGAAATAATTCGACTATCACGAGAAACAGTTTTTGACTTTTTTAAAGTTCGAACTTCATTTTCAAAAGAATGCGACTGAATTTCTCGAACCCAAAGCTTTTCTGCATAATCTTGCCGTTCTAATTCTGTAAACTTAGTTGAAATTTTTAACCATATGTCTACAGCTTCTACAACGCGATAAGTTGCTCTTAATAATTTAAACCACGACGAAAATCGAGTTGGATCAGGAAGAAAGGAAGATAATTCATGATTAAGAGGAGGTCACGTATCTCTGTCCTTTTCTAATCAAAGAAATGATTTTTTTACAAAAATAATAACTTTATCAAAAAATGAAAAGAAAGCCGCATCTTGTATCAAAAAAAGCAATATTTTTTTTGATAAGAAAAAATTAATTTTATTGCTTTGTTCTCAAGAAAACCTTGAAAAACCAAATTGTCCACCCTAACCTCTATGATTTAAGTTTTTCAAGGTTTTCTTGAAAATGAAGCAATAAAATTAATTCTTTCTTATCAAAGAGAATATTGCTTTTTTTATTACAAGATGCGGCTTTCTCTTCATTTTTTGCTAAAGTTAAAAGTTTCTGTAAAAAACTCAATTCTTTGATTAGAAAAGGACAGAGATACGTGACCTCCTCTTAATACATACATTAAAAATTTCTTTTACTTTTCTTTCAATTTGACTCGAGTTATTTGTGAATTTTTTATTACTTGGCCAATTAAAATCTTTATCGCGCAAAAATGAAGGTCCCGAAAACCATCTGCTATTATTTTTTAAGGCATCAGGCGCATATCTCGTAGCATCGTCTGCCGGATTTTCTGCGGTAGGAACCCATCTCCATTCCGATACATTCGTTTCTTCGTTAATTTCGCCCAATCTATTCATAACGAACGTTTTATAAGTGCGAGGATCTGAGTTTATCCATTGCAAGACAGTCTGAGAATCTGACCAAAAAACACGTTTTTGTATAAGAAATTCATGTTCTGTTTGAATTAATTTAGCTACACGAACACCTAAAATCGCAGCTTGCAACTCTAAACGCGGAATCGTGATAGGTTTTAATGGGGCAACTCTACTTTTTGACATTATAATTACCGTATGGATATTATTTTTATATTCAAAACGCCAGTATGCCACAGCAGAATAAGCTTTTTCACTTGCGTCGCAAAATATATGTAACTGAATCGAAAATAATTCTGTTGTAGAATTTATTTGATAACATCGGGGAATTCGACATAGTTTAATATTTTCTAAATCTATTAGCCATTTTTTCCATTTTTCAAATTCAATATTCCGTAATTTTACGTCCCAACCTATTCCACTAATCCAAATGTCTTGCATTAAAATTCGCCCCTGGATTGTAAAGGGAGCTATAAGTCCTAACGGATCGAAAATCGACATTAAAATTTTTAAAAATTGTTGTTTAGTTGGAATTGAGTTACCCGAGAGAAAACTATTATCGATTTTAAATTTATTAAATCTAAAAGCTAAAGAATCAGAATGCGTTAGCCAGTGTAAGCCCAATACGCGTTCTATTTCTTCGCCTTGATCTAATTTTACAGAGCTTTTATCATTATAAGTTTTATTCAAAATATCTGCGTTACTCGACCAACCGTGCATGACCCAATCTGCTTTTTTATTTATTTCTATAACGCGAGCAATACGTTCTTTTGCTTCTTGTAATGATTCACAACTATCTAAATAATCATCCATGTAGCAGTTATTAATTATACTATTTGCAGCTTTAGGAAATTTTACTAAAAAATTACTTGCATTTTTATTTTTAATAAATAATGCTGTGCAAGGAGATGATTTAGCACCAAAGAGAAGAGAAGTCATAACATATTCTTGCGGCTCTATAGATCTATCTTTCCCTCTCCATAAAAACCTTTGCGCATCAAGATCTTCTTCGCGTATTTTAATTTTTAAAAACATGTCTCGCACATCACCTTTAAAAGCAATATGATATTGACGAAAACGCATTAAAACTCCTAATAAATTTTTTAATAAATCGGGACCTGCTAATAATAAGTCGTTAAAACTCACAGAATTTGACTTTGCAGCGGCGTCAAAAACTAAACGAACTTTACCCGGCTTGTTAATGTTTGTGACTCCGAAATGCGGTAGATACCAGACTTTACTTTTCGGGATAACATTCGTTTTTCTCGCGAAACCATTTTCTAATAGGCGGTCCATTTCTTTATAATATAACTCGGCATATTGCGAATCACGATCTAATTTTTTTTCTAAAAGTCATAATCGATTTAATGCATTTACTCGACTATTTGGTAATAAATCATGATCATTTTTCCATAATAATCCTACTTCCCAAAAATTATTTTTATAACAGCTAGAATTATTTAGAATTTCTAAAGCACGTTTATTCATTGTATTTTCTCTTGCAATAATACTAACACCTAGAGCATCCAAATTAAAATATTCTTTCATTAGCAATTCAAGATTTTTAAATTCAAAATTATCATTTTCTGCATTAGAACAATCGGAAATTTGAAAAGTAAATTTATCTTTATTTAGTTTTTGAAAATTAGGCCCGTGAATAGACCAACCTAGCAAACTGCGAGAAACTATTAGTGCATTCGATTTAATTTCACGAAATTCTCTGCATAATATTAAATCACAATAATCTTGTCCCAATAATAAATCTGCAGCAGCCCTGAAAGGAAGAATCTTTATTCCTGTCCCTTTTACACACAGCTCTGAGATTTCTTCACTCACGGTTTGATAAATTCAGCTATTTTTTCAAGCGGAGATTTCACAGTTCCTTCCATAACTGAATATTTAGCAAAATCGTGTAACAATGACTGAGGAAGTTTTAGTAAAATTTCTTTAGTGAATTCTGGGCTGTGTAAATAACCTATGCTATTTAAAGATTTAATTGCATCGACAGTATTTTTTAAATTAGCTGCAAATTCTATTATATTTATTTTTCCAGAATCTAAATTAGGCAGTTTTTTTGTATTTGAAACAATTCATTCTAAAATAACATTTTTATTACCAAATTGTAATTCTAAATTTTCAATTATTTCTTTTACTTTACTGCCTGCAGCAAAAAGTGTTTTAGTGGCATTTTTAGCGTCGCCTTTAAGAGCTTCATGTAAACGCATAACATTTTCTTGCTCAGAATACTGCCCTAACTCTGTCGACGATTCAAAGGTCTGTTTAAAATGCAACCAATCTAAAGAATCTCCAGAGAATTCAGGAAGTTTTTTACATGTTTTTCTATTCAAAAATGTTGAATTTAAACTACTATTATTGGCATTATTTAAAGAATGAAAAGTATTTTCAAGCACAGCTGTTAACCTAAGTATTGGATCGTTACTTGAAATATTAGACGTACTTTGATTCGTCGATAGAGCATTACATAAATTAATATTATTTGAACAACTAACGCTATTAATTTCGTTGATATTCGACTCTTCAAACTGATGTTGAATTGTAGAAGAGGCTGTAGGAGGCACGACTTCAGGCGCAATATCGTCGTCGTCTTCATTTAAATTTTCATCGAGATTTGTTCCTCTAAGGTTATGAGGAGCTTGGCGTTGTTTTTGCACATTTTTCTGAGGTTGGTTTGAAGAAAGTAACGACGTGCGATCAGTTTGTTGACTTCGAAGCGCTGTAGTTGATGGTAGCGAAGGATTTGGCTGCGTACGTGCAGCTTGTTGTTGAGATGTTGTAGATGGTGGTGGAGGCAGCTCTTTATCTGCCCGCGTACGCACAGGTTGTCGCCCACGAGATGTTGCAGGTGGTGGTGGATGCAGCTCTTTATCTTGCCGCGTACGCACAGGTTTTCGCCCACGAGTCGTTGCAGGTGGTTGTGGGGGCAGCTCTTCCCCTTGAAATTCGTTAGAATTAGTATTTCGCATACTTACAACCTGTCGTCGTTGTAATGTTGAAGACAATGAAGGTGACAACTCATCATTTTCAGGAATATCAGCGGCAGAATCCTGAATTTCTTCAGCTCTTCGCCGACGCAGCGATGTAGGCAAAGGCCGTGACGGCCGCTTTTTACCTTGAGGAAGATCGGTAGTAGAACGTAGCGAACGTGTAGATGAAGCTGGTTGATGGTGACTTGACGTTGACGGCAGCGCTGGATGCTCGTCCTGTGCCTCCTCAGTCTCAGACAGCACTTCTTGATCTTCTTGATTATCATCGTGGTTATTAGCAGAATTAGTTTTTGACCCACGAGAAGATGTTTTTACTCGATTTTTCTTTGAAGAAGGCCCTTGACTTGAAGAGAGACTCCCTTTTCGTTTTCTCTTCATTTTATTTTAAACTTTTAACTTTTTTTTTTAAATATTAAATTCAATTGTCCTGTCACGGTCGCCAATGTTTCGTTTCAAATTAAAGAATAATAACCAATATTTTATATTTAATGATTTTTTTATTAATTATTTATTATAAAGAACTTTATATCTGCTTCACTCTAAGGATAATCGAAAAGTGCACAAGAAAATTGGTTAAAAGAAAAGTTATTGATTACCATGGCAACTTCCAAAAACAAAATTAATTGCTAAAACGTCCACAGTAACGCCTCTACGCGATCTGTGACGTAGTCTCTTGCATCGATAACAATTATCGGCAGAGAGACAGCTGCAGTCCCGGATGACAATAAAACATCTCCGTACTTGCGGCAAAACAATTTTAATCTCGAAAGCTTATTATATATTAGAAACAATTTAAAACTTAAAATTAGAATACAAACTTAGAATAAAGCAGATTTACAACATTTTACAAATAAATTTTAATAATTATTTAAATAAATGAAACAAGTTGCGATGTGCTGTTTCGTTTAACCCGCTTTCTGTCGATTGATAATAAATCATGTAAATTGTAATTCTATAAGAATAGAATTGAAAACATTCGTACCATAATTTAGTTACCATCAACCAATAGTTACTTTGGTACAATATAAAAATGAGAATAGTGGTGTACAAATTACTGAATGTACTTCTGATGAACATACAAATTTATGAATGATTCTATTATTGTATGTTAAAACTTTGTACATAAAACTAATTAATGAATCTTGTCATGCAAAAATTACAGTATTCAAATTATTTTAACATTTTTACTACTTGAAGGACATAAAAAAACTTTGTATAAAGCGTAGGAACAAAGCGTTAAAAAAAATAATGAAAAAAATACGTGTGGGAAAAAAATTAAGACCTAGATAAAATAAAAAAAATAAATATTTTGGGAAATAAAAAAAATACATTCAAAATATAATACACGCCCAAAAACGCAAGGCTACAGCGGAGCTCTCTTTTTTTTCTTCTTCTAATCGTGAAGAGAGCTCCGCTGTAGCCTTGCGTTTTTAGGCGTGTATTATATTTTGAATGTATTTTTTTTATTTCCCAAAATATTTATTTTTTTTATTTTATCTAGGTCTTAATTTTTTTCCCTCACGTATTTTTTTCATTATTTTTTTTAACGCTTGGTCCCTAAGCTTCTTCCGGGCGTCCCTAGACGGAGCTGTTGTTTTTTTTTAAATTATTTATTTTAGCAAACAGCTTTAAAAAGGAAGTTTGTTCATCTTAAAAAAATAAACAATATTTCATTTTACTGTTTTTATGATAAAATCAATAATAAGCCTGTTAATTTTGAAAATAAATTGGAAAAAATTTTTGGTTTGTAATTTCAACACATGTAATACGTAAATTTACGTTCTCAATAAAAATTCATTGTATCTCCGTTAGTTGCAGACCAATCCCGATGTTTTTTCTTTTAAATTGGGGTAGTTTGTGAAAAAAATAACTGTCGTATTGGTTTTCTTAAAAATTTTTATTAAACAATTGTTATTGCAAAAAAAAACATATTTTCAACATATTTTAACAATTTTTTATTTAAGCAAAAAACTTTAAAAAAAAAGTTTGTTTGTCTTAACAATTAGACAATTTTTTATTTCATTGTTTTTATCATAAAATCAATATTTAACCTGTTAAATAAAAAATAAAATTTTTCCAAAATATTTTCATAAATACTTACTAAGTCAAATAAAATATTATTTTTTAATTATATAACTAGGTACATACTATTTAAATTCAATATAATCATTGTCTTATATGGTTACAAACGATAAAGACTATATTTTAAATATTTTTTACTTAACAGGCTTAATATTGATTTTATCATAAAAATTTGTATACAAGTTATTTGCTTCTGTCTTTATAAAACAAGCTTTTAAAAAATAATTGTCTTACAAGGAGAGTGCATTGCATTTGGGTCTTGGATTTTCTTCTAGCTTTGGGATCTTTTTTCTTACATAAAATCATGAAAAAAGCCGCGTCCATTCGGTCCAACGCTCGATTTTTTCCGAGTTATGAGCAGTTTTGTCTGTTTTGTTGAAAAAATTGCATCTGCTTTATAATTTTACAGTTTTTGAACTAATTATTCTAGAGGGCTTTTACTGAATGCATATTAAAGTTGAGATTAAAACCTTTCGATTAAAAAAAAAACGTGTCCAAAAAGCTCAAGTTGTTAAAAAGTTATGAAGAGAGGAAAATTGAAATGAATTTCTGACTAAAATGTTGCATTTATTTTCTATGCATTTTTTGAGCTAAATATTTGCACTATTTTTATTCGCCCATAACTTTTTAACAACTTGAGCTTTTTGGACACGGTTTTTTTTAATCGAAAGGTTTTAATCTCAACTTTAATATGCAATCAGTAAAAACCTTCTAGAATAAGTAGTTCGAAAACTGTAAAATTATAAAGCAGATGCAATTTTTTAACAAAACAGACAAAACTGCTCATAACTCGAAAAAAATCGAGCGTTGGACCGAATGGACGCGGCTTTTTTCATGATTTTATGTGAGAAAAAAGATCCCAAAGCTAGAAGAAAATCCAAGACCCAAATGCAATGCACTCTCCTTGTTAGTCTAGCTCTTTGATCACTTCTTCTGATATCTGATTTAACGCTCTCATAAATTTTTTTCTTACTTTCTCATTTCCTCTCTGTCCTTGTATCTCACATTGAACCTCATTTTTACCCTATCACACTCACTCTCACTCTTTCCCTTCTTAATTTTTCTTGAATAGAAAATATTTTTTTTACATTAAAATCATATTTAAAAAAATAAAATCAATTAAAATCTAACTCAATGAGCTCTATGAGAAAGCATTGCGCCAAAGCACTTAGCAGCATTTTTTTTGTTATAGCGTGAAAGTTAAAATTAATCAATGGTTGATGTACTACATTTGGATTATTAAGGAATTGAATAATTCTTCTATATAAATAATTAGCGCTAGGCTCTTTACAGATCATTTGTTTCATTAACTAGGAATGTATATTTATGAATCTTGATTCAAATCTCTGACTCTAAGGTGAAACATTGTCATTTGGAAAAGCCAAATGACCAATTTATGACTTGGTATAATTTGAATGCTACTCTTACTTTTAGCAGAAAGTAAAAAATGAACAGCTAAGATTTGAGTTGATACTTTTGTCCTGAAAAATGTATTGGTATGAATTTTTTTGGTGATGATTCTAGGGGCTTAATACATTATTGTATGGGTCACATAGTCATTTTATGTGATTTTTAGCTTGATCACTACTTTACTTTTCGGCTGGAAATAGGGCTTGATTTTTGTTCTGGGACAGCAATCATACAAATACTTTCGAACTTAAAAAATCTATTTTCATGAATTTTTTGTTGTGCGTTGAAAGAAACAAACATTTAAATTCTTAGATCTAAAATTTGAATTGGACATATTTAACTTCTAATGTAGTTATATGACTTTATAAATATTTTTTTCTGAAAATTCAGATACTTTCTTAAAAAAAAGTATGAATAAACATTAAGCAAAAAATGCTTATTTGTGGAGCTAGAAATAATTAAAGTGTCAAAAATAAAAAAAATCAGGAAACAGCCAAACTTTGATATAGTATACCTCCAAAACTAAGTGCAGTCTAAAAACATTCAGGGTAGTTTGTGGGTAAGAGGAGAATATGTGAAAAAATTTTCAGCGAAAAAAAAATTTTGGTTAGCCGATTTGTCAGAGAATCCATCATCAAATCTTTTTTTTCGCTTAAAACTTTTTGACATGTTCTTTCTTATATCCTGAATTGAGTTTCAATATATCTCAAAGGGAATCAATAAAGTATCACAGATGCTCTTATGACAGCAATTTTATTCAATACGAAATGTCAATCTAAGAAACAAAAGAAAATCAATAGAATTATTATTAAATTTAAAAAGCTTCGGATAAAACATTAAGATTTTCCAACTGATAAGTTTTAGTTTCTCATACAACCTATTTCGGACGTAAAATCATCTATGTCCTTTGTCCGTTTATTCAGGTGAAATGTGAGAGCAACAAACATTGTTCTCGATTCCTATTCAACGTGAATACGGTCAAAGGATACACACACATACATATATATATATATATATATATATATATATATATATATATATATATATATATATGGGTGGTTCATTGTCAAATGGACCCTCAAAAATTTTTTTCAGCTTGAAACTTTTTCACATGTTCTTTATTATGTCCTGAATCACTCCGAATTTTTTCAGATTTTTTCCGGACTTGTTTTAAGAGATATAGAACATCAAAGTTAAACGTTTCCTTAATTTTCGCAATTATCGACTATTTCCAGTGAATTATAATTCCACAACGAAGCATTTTTCACGATGGGTTTTAATGTAGTTTTTTCAGGAGATTTCCTCAATTTTTGAAAAAAAAATTTTTAAAGCAATATTAGTTGACTTGAACTGATACATGTCGAATTTATAACTTAGAATCTAAAAATTTTCAAGTTTAATCATCCAGACCAACATGAAAAAGTCTATGAAGATTTTTTCAGTACAAAAGTATTGGCATGTATCAGAATAGCAATTTAGATATACTCTCAGTTGAAAATTAAAATAGTATTCAAATGGTACTTAGAAACATTTGAAATGACTAACTCTGATAATGAGGGGTTCAACATCATAAACTATCTCCAAAAATAACTCATTTCAGTAAAAAAATATTTGTGCATGTTTGAAATCTTAGATGAGATATTATTTATTTCGTATAATATTTACAAAAAGAGTGTATAATGCAATAAAATTACAAATAAAATTGAAATACATAAAATACTTGAAATAGTCTTGCATATATAAAATTAAAATAGTACAGTATGATATCACAGTCATAAAACATAATAGAATTAATAATACTGTAATAGTAAGTCAATAAATTGAATAAAAGTGATATCACAGATAGAAAATAGAATACGAATGAATACACGTAAAGAGTATAAATAATGTAATCAAAAATCAGTCTCAAATATCTATTAGTCAAAAGAATTACATAAAATCAAGCGTGTAAAGAGCGCAATCACAATATCAGCAGTAGGGTCAGAGTCCCGATTACTGAGCCTGTCCCGAACACTGTTCTTATATTTAATTGTTTTTATAAATAATAATAATAATAATATATTTTTTATAATTGTTTTTTTTTCGTATTCCCGTTGGCGCGGGATCGATTCCCCGTCTGGTCGCTTTTTCGCTGTCTCTGCCGTGGGCTGACACCACGTTAAATAATACGTCAACTGTATTGTCTTTAATTGTTTACGTAAATTGCTATTGGGCAGAAAATGCCCGTTTATTATTAAAAAAAAAAAAAAAAAAAAATGAAGTTTATAAAAAAACTGAAAGAAAAAAATGTCATACATAGTCAAAAGATCAATTTTTAATTTGCAAAAATTAATTCTATATCATATTAATTAATGTTTCGTAAAAAAACTTTTTAATTATTCTATTCATTTCTTAGCACTTATTGTGGATTCCTTAAGAAAAATCTTAAGGAGAGGTACAATCTTTCAAGATGATTAATTACTTTTAAAAATACAATTACGTAACATAAAATGAAATATATTAGAATAAAACAGTTAAATTTTATAATAAACATGAAAAAATTATTTTTAAAACTTTTTTTTATTTATTTTTATGCAAAGTCCAGTAATACAGCATGATTTGAAAAGCTGACCATATTTCTGTGTGCCCGCGCGTGACTTCTCAACCTCAGTTCTAATTACTACTTCGATATGTGATGCTCGCTATTCGTAAAGGTTTCAACGTTTATGCATATCGTTAGTGTACATTAAACTATATAAAACATTGAATGTAAACATTAAAAATATTTTAATAATATTTTTTTTCTTTTGTAATACATAAAAATAAATAAAAATATAAAAAAACGTGTTCTTTATACCAAAGAGGTTATGTTGCATATCGAAAAAGAACTCGGTATTTTGGAACACGGACTTGTGGACAGGGCACAGTAATGAGGGGAACAGTAATATGACGAAAGACTTTTGCACCCTGTTAAAAATAATGACGTCTTTCCAGTACGTCTTTGAAAGATGTCTTCGAAGACGTCTTTGAAGACGTCTTTGGTCGTGTCTTAGATTGGAACAAAATAAGACGTCATTTTTTTAATGTTCCGGAAATATAGTGACCAAATGACGTCTTTTTTATAAGTAAAATAATTTCAAAGACGTATTTTTCCAATAAATACTCATAGTAAAAGACATAAATTTTCAAAAAAAAAATTCTTTTTCTAAAACGAATGACGTCCTTCCTGTTGAAAATAATGACGTCTTTCTAAGACGTCTTTGAAAGACTTCTTTGAAAGACGTCTTTGAAGACGTCTTTGGTTGTGTCTTACATTGGAACCAAAAAAGACGTCATTTTTCTAATGTTTAGAAAATTCAACAAATGACGTCTTTTTATTATTTCAAAGACGTATTTTTTTAAATAAAAATGACGTCTTTTCTTACGAATTTTTATTTAAAAAATATGTCTTTGAAAATGTAAAATGACGTTATTTGTTAGATAGCTTTTCTAAACATTGGAAAAATGACGTCTTTTTTGTTCCAATTAAAGACACAACCAAAGACGTCTTCCAAACCGTCATTCTATCCAAATTTAGGAAAAAAAACGTCATTTTTCATGAATTATGTCATTGAAAAATGACTTTACAACAAAATCACTTTCCATTTAAAGGAATAAACAGCAAAAACGAGGTAAACCTTGTAGTTTCAACTCTTCGAAAAACGAAGAGCATATGCGATTGAACTGAGAGTGTTCTGGCCTTATATATCTGCGTCTTTGAAATTTGTATAAGGGATCGCAAAACTTGAAAATCGCCACCTGGTGAGTTAAAATAAAATTGACGCAAGCGCAACCATCAATTCGACTGTAAGTCACTAGGTGGCGATTTTCAAGTTTTGCGATCCCTTATACAAATTTCAAAGACGCAGATGTATAAGGCCAGAATGATCTCAGCTTAATCGCAAATGCTCTTCGTTTTTCGAAAAGTTGAAACTACGAGGTTACCTCGTTTTTGTTGTTTTTTCCTTTAAATGGAAAATGATTATCATGTAAAGTCATTTTTCAATGACATAATTCATGAAAAATGACGTTTTTTCCCTAAATTCGGAGAAAATGACGTCTTTGAAAGACGTCTTTAGTTGTGTCTGAAATTGGAACAAAAAAGATGTCATTTTTCCAATGTTTAGAAAAGCTATTTAACGAATAACGTCATTTTACATTTTCAAAGACGTATTTTTTAAATAAAAATTCGTAAGAAAAGACGTCATTTTTATTTAAAAAAATACGTCTTTGAAATAATAAAAAGACGTCATTTGTTGAATTTTCTAAACATTAGAAAAATGACGTCTTTTTTGGTTCCAATGTAAGACACGACCAAAGACGTCTTCAAAGACGTCTTTCAAAGAAGTCTTTCAAAGACGTCTTAGAAAGACGTCATTATTTTCAACAGGAAGGACGTCATTCGTTTTAGAAAAGGAATTTTTTTTGTTGAAAATTTATGTCTTTTACTATGAGTATTTATTGGAAAAATACGTCTTTGAAATTATTTTACTTATAAAAAAGACGTCATTTGGTTACTATATTTCCGGAACATTAAAAAAATGACGTCTTATTTTGTTCCAATCTAAGACACGACCAAAGACGTTTTCAAAGACGTATTCAAAGACGTCTTCAAAGACATCTTTCAAAGACGTACTGGAAAGACGTCATTATTTTCAACAGGGCAAAGCACAGTAATTTGTATAAAATAATTTCTTTTTGTTTCGGCTTAAATTCGATAAAATTATATGATTTTAACCTTTAGAGGGCCGGAATACGCCTCTAGGCGTAAGGGGTCTGACTCACCAACATCGCAACTTAGTTTGGCTCTAACTCAGGGACCTTAGACCACATTCCTATAGAAAAATTCGATTTTCAAATTTTTCAAAACTCCGGCCCTCTAAAAGTTAATAATAAAAAAATTGCATTAGATACAGGGATGATTGAAGTATGCATACGCATTGATAGAAATGGAAAAAGTAATAATTTGAATTAATGATGGATCTATTCCTTAGAAGATTATCTTAATGACACAGTAATCGGGACTCTGACCCTATACAGTAAATTAAAATCACAGAACAAGGTTGAATGTACAGTAATATATAAGCCAAGCTGATAAAAATATAATCATTCACTCAATCCTTACACACACTACAATCATGCCAATAAATACAATCAAGCCTCAAATCAATAAAAGGTACACCACATAATAAATTAACACATATGATATAGTCCGAAAATAATACTGTTTAATCGAGGTCGACTGAATACCTCTTCAAAGCGGCTATAAACCTATTGATTGATGGAAGATTTTTAATATCAGCAGGCAGGGGGTTCCAGAAATGCGCACGTTGAACTTGAAAGGACTTTCTTTCAGTCTCAGTGCGAATGAAAGGCACCGCAAGATCTTTAATCTCACCCTTAGTGGTCGCTCTGGGTATATATCTAGTGAAGAAACCCACTAGATATTCTGGAGTATTCATACGTATTATTTTGTACATAACTACAGCCATAAAATACTGTCTCCTCCAATCAGTACGTAGCTAACCCAAAGCACGTTTATGGAGAGGGATATGATCACCCATCCTCACGCCTAATACGTATCTCTCACATGAATTTTGCATTGTCTGTAGCCGTCTTCGTAACTTATGTAAAGAATCGAGCAAAACCACTAAGCCGTAATCAAGATGTGGGAACAGCAGGGTGGTTGCAAGTTGTTTACGCAGAGCCTCAGTGATGTACCGACGGAAAAACCGCAGGCTATAAATCACTCTATTGAATTTTTTAGTCATCATATTAATGTGCGATTCCCACAACAGTTCAGAGTCGAGCACAACACCAAGGCTCCTAACGGTGTCAGAGAAAGGAATACCGATACCACTTACCAGGTCAACCGTCCTTGGCTTACCCGAATAAAAATTTTTAATAAAACGATTACTTCCAAAGACGATCGCCTTTGTTTTACTAGCATTCAAAGTGAGAACAATACCAGCAGCCCACTCCGACACCGCCCTGGCCGCCCTCTGTATAATACGAGTCCCCTCATACACATCATCATAAGGGACCTGTGTATAAATTTGAAGATCATCCGCATACAGCAGATGCTCGACGCGACCAGAGTCCAGTGCGTCACGTGCGTCATTTATGTAAAGGCAAAACAAAAGAGGCCCCAGCACCGAACCCTGAGGTACTCCCAGATTGGTTGTTAGCTATTTCGATTCCTCCTTTAAATGCGTGAAAACCACTTATTTCCTACCTGATAAATAGGAGTTAATCCATCCGAGTGCAGCCCGGCAGAACCCCATCAATCTAAGCCTCACAAGATGATTAAAGGGAGAGATCGTGTCGAATGCCTTACTAAAGTCAAAAAGTAGTAGTAACGTGACAAGTTTTCTGTTTACACCTGACCTTATATCGTCTGTAAGTTTAAATACAGCAATCTGCGTATAATGGTTTTTCCTGCTTAAGTGCAGCACACTTTTTCAACGGTATAATATGTGCTTTCTCTGTTTGTATCTACGGTATGTAGTATCTCTCTTACACCGCATCTGCGACAATTCTTCATCTACCCATGGAAACTTATTCTTACTAGTCTTGAGCGCTTTTAACGGCGCCAAATTCTCGATTGCAGTAGTGAGATTGTCACAGAGGCAACCAAGTGCAGATTCAGGGTCAACTGTGTCAGTCATAAGCGGCGACCAATCACAGCCGGCAAGTTTCTCTCCCAATGCAATTGGACAAATATTTTTATAGTTTCTATATATGATAGGTTTTCGATCTAAAGTTATAGTGTTGCAAGGCAAACATACGTCAATCAAATTATGCTGACTGTGAAAGCTCGCCGGTAGGTTCCGTGCATCAAGCACTACGTCGTTGTCATCGACAAAGATCAGGTCAATCTACGTGTGAGACGTCGGAGTATGATGCATAGCACCATGCTGGACCAACTGTAACGAAAGCTCAACCAACAGCTTAATTCAAATTACGCGCGTTTTTCGTACAAGGCGCCAACAATGTCTTACTGATTGACTTCCTGTCAGCATCCTTTTTCAATCATAATATATTTACTTCTTTCGACAATATTTCAATTTATCAATCGGCTACCTTTATCTTTGACAACAGAATTTTAAAGAGGGTGTTTTTTTATATGACCTACACACTATTTTTTATTGACAATTCCAATTAGAATTATTATAGATCAATTTAAGTATGTCAACCATTGGATTCAGCGTGATTTAAACTATTAAAATTGATTTGTCTCGATTTGCGACATTTCGCGATGGAACCTCCTTAAACTGATACATATCAAATTTATAACTTAGAATCTAAAAATTTTCAAGTTTAATCGTCTAGACCAACATGAAAAAATGTATGAAGATAGCCTTTTTCAGTACAAAAGTATTAGCATATGTCACAGAATAGCAATTTAACTGTACACTTTGTGAAAAATTAAAATAATAGTCAAATTTTACTTAAAAATATTTAAAATGACTATTCAACTCTCATAACAACTCTAACTTGTTAAATGATTTAAGAAATTTTTGTTTGGACTATTCCCATAAAATTATAATTTTAATTATTTAATTAATGCCGATCTCACTGCTCTCTTTAAGGAGATCGGCATTCAAGTCCTCCATTATAATTTTATGGGAATAGTTCTAACAAAAATTTTTTAAATCATTTAACAAGTTAGAGTTGTTATGAGAGTTGAATAGTCATTTTGAATATTTTTAACTAAAATTTGATTAATATTTTAATTTTTAACAAAGTGTACAGTTAAATTGCTATTCCGTGACATATGCTAATACTTTTGTACTGAAAAAGGCTATCTTCATACATTTTTTCATGTTGGTCTAGACGATTAAACTTGAAAATTTTTAGATTCTAAGTTATAAATTTGATATGTATCAGTTTAAGGAGGCTCCATCGCGAAATGTCGCGAATCGAGACAAATCAATTTTAATAGTTTAAATCACGCTGAATCCAATGGTATCTATCCTTATTTATATACATAACCGATCAAAATCTCGAGAAATTTAAGTTCAAAGTTCGCCCTTTCAACACAGACTCTTATGGTTGACATACTTAAATTGATCTATAATAATTCTAATTGGAATTGTCAATAAAAAATAGTGTGTAGGTCATATAAAAAAACACCCTCTTTCAAATGCTGTTGTCAAAGATAAAGGCAGCTGATTGATAAATTGAAATATTGTCGAAAGAAGTAAATATATTATGATTGTAAATGGTTGCTGACAGGAAGTCAATCGGTAAGACATTGTTGGCGCCTTGTACGAAAAACGCACGTAATTTAAATTTTAAAAATAAATAATTAAATTAGTATCAATTTAATATACGATTAATATTAATTTTAATATACAATAAATAATATTGTGAGATTCTATTATTCCAATATTTTTTCCGAACTGAATAATTCATTTTCATTCATTTTTTATCAAAAAAATATAGACCAACAGTTTTGAGGTTATAACTTTATTTTTCCCATCCCTTGGCAAAAAGTACGTTAAAAGACGTCTACTTCGTGAGAGAAAAACAAAGCATTATCCACGGCGGCTCGGCGCACTAGGGATGCGCAATCGTTTTGACGCTCTGTTTTTCACGGCAGTTGAGAATAGAGAGGGTTACGTCTATCCTTCTCTGTCTACCGGCTTTAAGCATTAACTCTCTCCCTTTCTCTTTCTTTTTCATAAAGAATAGAGGGGGTTGCTACTATCCTTCTCTGTCCGCCGGCTTTAAGCATTGACTCTCTCCCCCTCTCTTTCTTTTTCATAAAGAATAGAGAGGGTTGCGTCTATCCTTCTCTGTCCGCCGGATTTAAGCATTGACTCTCTCTCTCTCTCTTTCTTTCTCTTAAATGTACAATAAAGGTAGTCACGAATAGAGGGAGCTATGTCTAGCCTTCTTTATTTGCCGGTTACAACAAGCATTAAGTATCTTTTTCTTTATCTTTCTTATAGTAATTTTAAATATTTTATTATCAAAATCTGACTTGTTTTATTTTGTAAATTATGTATTGCAGTGTGTTATAAAGTTTGTGAATCATAAAGTGTGTAAACTATAAAATGTGAGTGAGATATTAATGGTTTATTTTAGTGTATTAGTGATAATTGCTTTGTCGTAGAGCTATGATTTACTAAAAATGATCAAAAATCGCAAAAATCAGAGAAACGTCCAACTCCGATGTTCTATATCCACTAAACTAAGACCGGAAAAAATCTGAAAAAATTGAAAGTAGTTCAAGACATAAGAAGCAACATGTAAAAAAGTTTAGAGCAAAATAGTATATTACGTTCCGAGGCACGGAACAGGCTCATTCCATGCGCGTGTTGGTTTGCTTCGCGAGGCGAAGCCTCGCGAAGCAAAACAGGCGCATATGATGAGCCTGTTTCGTGCCGAGGAACGTATACGATTTTCCTTCATGCCCGGCCGGAACTTTGCCACCCCAAAAAGTGATAAAACTCCATTTTCGATTAAAAAAATTCGTCAAAAGCGAAGAGTCATCTGTTGCGTTATTTCGTTGTAGCGCGCATGCGCAAGCAATTACAGTATACAGTTGAGTTCGGCAGAGAAAGAGAGAGAGAAAAAACCGAACATAGCAGCACACATAGCAGTTAACATAAGATACATAATAAATATATAAATGATAATTCAAATTTAAAAAACGTGAGAAATAATGAAATGTGTTTATAATACTTTTATATTACTATATTTCGTGTATGAAAACCTTTTAAAGAGCAAAAGAAAAAATTGTGAGTTAAAACTATTGTGTATGTTAGTAAAGATATAGTTCATTTTAATAAATATAAATGTATTAATATCAAGTGCACAAAAACAAAACGTGTAAAAACGTGAATTTAATTATTTTCTTTGTACAAAAACAATCATGAAGTGTTTAAAAGAGTGTCGTGAATTAAAAGAAACGTGTATGAAAAAGAATATCTATTTTAAACGAAAGTTATAATTCGTTATAATTTAAACTATTATATGTATATTAGTGTATTAATATCGAGTGTGTTTGTTTATTTAATAACTACAAGTATGATGTATGCATTTATCTATTTAATGCTGAGGTTAGGCATTCGCGTATATATAGATATAGTTTAAGTATACAGCAGACAGCGAAGCGACTGAGAAGACGTACAGTTCGTAGCTGCGCGGTGCGTTCTGCGCATGTATGTAACGGAATAACACGAATGTATTCGGCCGGTTCCCTGCCGCATGAGGAGCACTTTTAGGCAAAGTTCCGGCACGGGTATGAAGGAATAGTATATTACGTTCCGTGGACAGATAGGCTTTTTTTACGAAACGAGAAGATTACAAGCCGAGCCGAAGGCGAGGTTTGTAACGAGTTTCGTTAAAAAGCCTTTTTGTCCAAGTAACGTACTATATTTTACGTTCTGAGAGCCGAAAATGAGAAAAGAAGTTGCGATTTTGAGGTTAGAAGAACGTAAAAAAATTTTCCACAAAATAAAATTAGTTTTTGTGCCATGTAGAAAATTAATGCAAAGAAAGCAATAATCTGTCATTGAAAAAAAATCTAATCATTTTAAGATTAAATGGAGCGAAAACTTTTGAAAAAAAAAAAAACAACAGTGCCGTCAAGGAACGGCCAAAAGAAGCGAAGCTTTGTATAAAGCGTAGGAACTAAGCGTTAAAAAAATAAAGAAAAAAATACGCAAGGGAAAAAAAGTAAGACTTGAGAAAAAATAAAAAAAATAAATAGTTTGGGAAATAAAAAAAAATACCTTTAAAATAAAATACACACCCAAAAACGCAAGGCTACAGCCGAGCTCTCTTTTTTTTTTCTTATAATCGTGAAGAGAGTTCCGCTGTAGCCTTGCGTTTTTGGGCGTGTATTTTATTTTAAATGTATTTTTTTTATTTCCCAAAATATTTATTTTTTTATTTTTTCTCAAGTCTTAATTTTTTTCCCTCACGTATTTTTTAACCGACTTCAAAAAGGAGGAGGTTCTCAATTCGACTGAATTTTTTTTTTTTATGTCTGTTACCTCATAACTCCGTCATTTCTTAACCGATTCGAAAAAACTTTTTCTTATCTGATAGAGAATGTCTGCAGGAAGGTCCCATACGTGTCCTATAATTATTGGGCCAATATTCGGTTTGTATGACCCAATTATCAAATTAAGAAAACTGGGAGTTTTGTTTTTTCTCTCTCTCTCTCTCTCTCCCTCCCTCTCTCTCTCTCTCTTACCTGAGCTTGAATATGTATACATGCACACATAACGACACTGTGCTGTTGAGCCTTCTTTCTTTCCTGCTATATATTGCTTGGTGGTGTACTAATGCATGCGTTATGAATTAATAATGAAATTTTAATGTAATTAGTGGGTCTACCTATATTTGCGTTTTTAGTAAGGGGATTCACAAGAAGATAGAAAATAAAAATTTTTTAACAAAAACAAACAATTTAAAAAAATTTTTTAACAAAAAACAAAACCGACTTCAAAAAAATGCACTAAACAGTTACAAATAATTTTTGATCTTCAATAATTATACGCATACTACGCATCTAACTCAACACATGTGTAGCAAACATTTTATAGATTATCTAATCATTTGTAAACAGCACAAGCAAATTATATTTTTTTTTAATTCACAAAAAAATATTTCCGAAGTCGGCGTCAAGTTGTTAAATCGTTATGCACAGATGTAGAATTTGACGCCGACTTCGAAAATATTTTTTTGTGAATTAAAAAAAAATATAATTGGCTTGTGCTGTTTACAAATGATTAGATAATCTATAAAATGTTTGCTACACATGTGTTGAGTTAGATGCGTAGTATGCGTATAATTATTGAAGATCAAAAATTATTTGTAACTGTTTAGTGCATTTTTTTGAAGTCGGTTTTGTTTTTTGTTAAAAAATTTTTTTTCATTATTTTTTTAACGCTTAGTTCCTATGCTTTATACAAAGCTTCGCTTCTTTCGGGCGTCCTTAGACGGCACTGTTGTTTTATTTGTTTGCAAAAGTTCTAATTTTGATAATATATAGTTTTCACTTTTTCTCGAATTATCATTCAGGGAGGGTATTGTTTTTGTTAATAGTACCTTATGCACCAAGTGCGTAAAATGTACTTTCGCGGCGAGTGCGAAAGTACATTGCGCACGTGGTGCATATACTATTTTATAACACGAGGGGCGTAAAATAGTATACAACACTTGCGACCTATGTGGAACACAATGGCGTGGCGCTGCCGCCATCTAATTGTAGTTATTCACCCCGTTGAAAAATCCAATTGGATTTCCAATTGAAATTTCCAATTGGAATTCCGATTGGATTTTGTTACAAATTCATGGTGGAATTCCAAGGTTATATAAATATGAAGAATAACAGTTTCTCATGTGATTAGTAAAAGTATAGGTTATATAAATAAGAAGAATAACAGCTTCTCATGTGATATGATTGATTTATATTTAATAGGTTATATAAAATATCTGTATTTTTATAAAATAATAAAATTAGGATGATTTAAATAAAAATAATATTAATCTTAAGTGATAAATAGTTTTGGAGATAAGGTGAACGATATCATTTAGTTGTTCAGAAGGACATGATGTTTGCAAAAAGCTTGGTCTTTCTTGCCTAAAAAAAATTCTTTAACTGGATTGTGATAATTTGTGGGTTATCTACTCATCTATTTGAAACACATGATTAACAATTTATTTGAACCAGATAATTTACTTTGTGTTATGCTTCAACTTGATCCTCAAACTTTAAGACCTTTATATTTGTATGAGACAAAAATGGCAATGTTTTTCCGACTGGCTTCAACTATAATGTTCGCATATAAATTATGACGTAATTAAAATTCAAGTTTTGGCATAATTCAGTTTAACATGAGAAGATGCCAATTTTAAATTGAACAAAAAAAAGACCAGAAGATAATCAATGGCAAAATATAAACAAAAAGTGACTTCGTCATCCATGTTCTTCTTATTCATAGCAGCAACGTGTATCCAGTAGTTTGTGTGGTTCTTGTACTTGCAACAATTTTGCTGTGATGTAATTTTTTTCTGCGAAAATTTTGTATAAATTTTTATATCTTGTTGTCATTGTTTTTTCTCAATTCTACTTTGAATGTAACTGGGTCAACTATTTGTGTACTGATACAAGTGCATTGTGTAGCATATACCACTCTTCCTGACTGATGTTCAGTGTTTACTTGTGTATTCAATGCTTGGACATCATTCACCTTACAAACCTGACAGATAATGTAAATTAGATAAATACAATAATATTTCAGATACTATTGTTTTTGTTATTGAAGGATTATCTTTTGGCTATTATCAATTAAATGAATCAATATTTCAAAATTTTTCATCTTAATTAGAACATAGACTGGAACTTATCACTCCAACAGCTTATGGAGGATCCTCTTACTAAAACTCAAAAAAATCGTTTACTTAAACAGTTTGGTTATTTATAAGCTGCAATAAAAAATACTGGCAATATAATCAAACTATTTAGAACAATTTTGCCTACACAACCAGGTAAGGTCAATACCCCCTATACTACTCGTTTAAGGTCAAGTGTCATATAAAATCACTAAAAATTATATTTTAACACGTGCATTTTTTATAAAAATAGATAAATATTGTAAATAAACATTAAAATATCGAATAATTACAATATTTAAACATTTTAAAATAATTAATTATTAATTATAATTAATTATATATTGTTATACAAAAGCTCCCATTATTACACCTTGAAAAGTAGTATACCTCCCTTTACTAATCGCCACTTGACCCCCTTTACCACTCGCCACATATACAAAGATAGTTATAACGAGAATGTTTTTTCTTCTTAGTTATTTTTCCTTCAGACATCTCTATAAGTATTAAAATAAATGAATTAATCACTAATGTTTCATTAAATCAATACATAATATAATGAAAAATTTTATTATACATAGCCTACACGTACGAATTAAACATAAAATAACGTAAAATACAAATTAAACATAAAATAACGTAAAATACAAATTAAACATAAAATAACGTAAAATACAAATTAAACATAAAATATAAGTAATTTTTAGGTTATGTTATGATGACAACTTTGTAACATGGCAGATTGGCCATATTACTTAAGTGTATATTTGTAGCGCATATAGACGACAGAAGGGAGCATCGAACTTCTGGCTAGACGGAAAGCAGACCATGCAAGTCAAATATCTAAAAGCATAACCCAAAATCGTTGGCACACACGTGCGAATCTCTATAGCACGTATACTGTGCACTCATATAGATAGCAAGCAGCTTGACTCGAGTAGCTGAGCTTGGGTCCGTTTAGGATCGTTTGTCTTTCTCTTGCGGCGCGTGCAGCGTACAGCACGAGCGATGAAGCTGAGCAGAGACAAGAAGGAATGTCATTGCATCATTCCTTCTGTCGCCGGCGCCCGGTAAAGAGCGTTACGACTTGCGATATTGCGTAATACTTTTTTGGTTGTGTGTTACCATTATTGTATTTAGTGTGTTCACTAAATTATAGTTTCTTTTATTTTATTTAAAATCAAGCCTCGTATTATTGCGAGTGCCTTAGTGCTACGTAAAATAGCATAATTTATTGACTTATTTGTGCGACGTGTGTGCCGGGCTATCGCGTGCGCGTCCTATTGCTTATTTTCGTTTGCGTGTATTTTTATTACTATCTGCTTATACTCTTGCCGATAGTTCCTTTGCTAGTGCAAGCGGCGTCATGTACGCTATACGCGGCTGTCGTCTATCTTGAGCGCGCGTGCTATAATTGTATGATTATTAAAATAAAGCTTCTTTTTTATTCAATTACTTGAAAACCCGCATCTTATCTGATTTATACCTTAGTGCAACACCCTGATCCCCAAGGTTGTCACAACTTTATAAAATAATTTTTACATTATTATTATTTTTATATATTTATATATAATAAAAACTTCTATTTAATCAATAAATATATGGACGAAGAAGCATACACAACTTTAAATTTTGCGAGTCATAAAACGTGATGCATCGTATTCTTACAACGTTATAAAACAAATCTTAAATAATAGTGATCGCTTACCTGTATAAATGCTTTTTTATGCTAATCAGAACAATATATTGATTATTTTACTTTTTTTAATTACTTTTAGTATACAATCAAACGCGGCTTGTCTTAACATATTCGCTTACACAAAGCATGTGTTTCGGGCCAAATCGATGTTCCAAGAATAATTTTCTTTTTTTTTAAATTAGTGCTGCTCCCTTCTATCCTGTAGGGTGACGCAATCGGAGTGGTAATAATTAAATAAATCAGAAATAATTTTTTTTTTATCTATATTATTGTTATTTTTTATATTATAAATAATAGGAACCGAGCAGTAAGAGGTTACAGAGTAGCAAAGGGGGAATTGACCTTACATAATTAGTATATTATGCGTCAAAGCCGCAAAACGTATCATTCTTGGCAAGCGCATGCTGACGGGCCGAGCGTAGCGAGGCCGCTCGCTGCACGAGCAAGAATGATAAGTTTGTGTCCGTGACTGCATATACTATTTTTTGTCCGAAGGCCGTTAAGCGGAAGCTGGGGCGGAGCCCCCCGCCTATAGTAAAATAATCGATAATTCTTAAAATATAAAAGAATTTATTAAAAAAAAATTCAATTATAAACAATAAATAACTAATCATTCTTAAGATACAATAAAAAGATACAATAAAAAAAATTCGATTATAAAAACCACTAATAACTGTTAAAATATAATATTAAAATCGAACAAAAATACAATAAAATATAAAATAAAGCTGAACTATAAAAATTACAATTAAAAATATTATCTAAAAAAAGGAAAAAAAAATTTTAAAGAAATAGAATAAAAAAATTCGATTATAAAAACAATTAATAATTGTTAAAATGTAATATTAAGATTAAAAAAAAATACAACAAAATATAAAACAAAGATAAACTATAAAAATTATAATTGAAAAATATTATCTAAAATAGAAAAAAAAAGTTTTAACACGCGAAACTTGTAACTATGTCTTTCTCTCGCTCTCTCCTTTTCTTTCATAATATACATATATTGAGTCCATGTTATTCGTTAAGGAGGTTCTTGCATGAAAATTCTAAGACTACACAATAAAGTTTCTTATTATTTAAAATGTCCTGAATCCGATCGTATGCTTAATTTATGGGCTTGCCGTGCAAAATTTAATAAAATTAGAACTTAAAGTTTGAACTTTTTTGTACAGACTCTTATAGGACTGTGAATAAAATATATCAAAATTGAGTATTTGCAAAGCAGGGAGTGATTTTCTGAAAAACAGACAGATGAACAAATGTCTAAAAGAAAGTTTCCTCTTTCAAATGATATCTAGTAAATTACCTATTGCCGTGGTAAATATTGAGATATTACACGTTAAAGTTAATAAACGTCTTTGCGACCGGATCAAAAGAAGCCATGTTTTTCGCATCACTCGACAGCGACAAAAAAAGTGCGCGAATTTCGAAAGTTTTAAATTCTTATAGCAAAATAAAATTAATAATATTATGTATAAATATATATTATTTTATTTGAAATTGTTTTATGATAAATTATTCTATTTCTGCTACTTTTAAATTATTTCTTTAAATTTTATTATATTATTATCAAAATATTAAAATAAAAATAAGCAAACTTAACCTAAAAGCAGAAACCGGTCACAGACGCCATGTTACATACATATATATATGTATACATTGTACTACGCGATCGAATTCATGACAATTTATTTACATTTTAAGTACGTAACGTGTAAAAAATGCAATGTTTATAGTAGATTTGAACGTAAAAAATAATTATTTAATTTTCAAAAATAAATATATATATAAATATCTACATTCACTTTTTTATCGACTTTGACCTTAGCTGTACTCGCAAGAACCTCCTTAAAGCATATCCAGTATAGCATATGTAAGAAAAGGATAGCGATATTAAGGAAAGCAAGCAGTTCATTAAGTTCAATTCCAAGAATGAGCGATGTCAAGAACGTTTTTCTGCGAACTTTTATTAAAATAATACATTAAATATGCACATTTTTCTTTTCTGGCCTAGAACAAGAATACACTATTTTGTGTCCTGTATACGGAGCACAAAATAGTGTATTCTTGTCCTAGGCCGCAAAAGAAAAATGTATATATCCAATGTATTATTTTAATAAAAGGTCGCAGAAAAACGTTCTCGACGTCGCTGATTTTTGGAAATAAACTTAATGAACTGCTTGCTTCCCTTAATATCACTATCCTTTTCTCACATATACTATACTTTGTATACGTTAACGAATAACTTAGACTCAATATATGTATATTATGAAAGAAAAGGAAAGAGCAAGAGAAAGACATACCCTAGTGGAAATCGAATCTGTGAATAACTGGGAATAACTGGAAATAACTGGAAATAACTGGGAATAACTGTGAATAACTGGGAATAACTGTTATAAACTGTTCAGTTTGAGACAGGAATAACAGTTATTCCCAGTTATTCCCAGTTATTCCCAGTTATTCCCAGTTATTCTCAGTTATTCCCAGTTATTCACAGTTTATAACTTAAAAATAATTTGAAAAAACAGAGGTACGAATAACAGTTATTCCCAAATATATTTATAATAGAAAAAAAAATAAAAAAAATATATATTTTTTTCATTTTTTCAAATTTAGATTTTTCAAATTATTATTAAACTAAACTGTAAATAACTGGGAATAACTGTGAATAACTGGGAATAACTGGGAATAACTGGGAATAATCGTTATTCCTGTCTCAAACTGAACAGTTTATAACAGTTATTCCCAGTTATTAACAGTTATTCCCAGTTATTCATAGATTCGATTTCCACTAGGGTAGTTACAAGTTTCGCGTGTTAAAACTTTTTTTTCTTTTTCAAATAATATATTTTAATTATAATTTTTATAGTTTAGTTTTCGTTTTATATTTTGTTGTATCTTTGTTTAATTTTAATGTTATATTTTAACAATTATTAGTTTTTAAATTTTTTAAAACTTTTTCTTACTTTTTTTAAATAATATTTTTTAATTATAATTTTTATAGTTTAGCTTTATTTATATTTTATTGTATTTTTGTTTAATTTTAATTTTATATTTTAACAATTATTAGTGGTTTTTATAATCAAATTCTTTTTATTAAATTTTTTTATTGTATTTTAAGAATTATTAGTTATTTATTATTTATGATTGAATTTTTTTATCAAAATCTTTCATATTTTAAGAATTATCAATTATTTTTTTTATAGGCGGGGGGGCTCCGCCCCAGCTTCCGCTTAGCGGCCTTCGGGCAAAAAAAAAGTATATGCAGTCACGGCCACAAACGTATCATTCTTGCTCGTGCAGCTGGAGCGGCCTCGCTACGCTCAGCCCCTCAGCATGCACTCGCCAAGAATAATACGTTTTGCGGCCTTGACACATAATATACTATTTTTGCCCTAGGCCGCAAAATGACCATTTTGCGTCCTACGGAAAAACTTTAAATGTCTCGGCCTCGGGACAAAAAAATAGTATATTAGACCATGGATGCATATTGATCATCCTAGCTCGTGCAACTTTCAAGGCCTCGCTACGCTCGGCCCCAAAAGTTCGCACTCGCCGAGAATGATCAATATGCATCCTTGGTCAATAATGTACTATTTTTTCTAAGTTTAATTATTTTTAATTCATAATAACTTTTATTTTATATTAATATTTTTAATTATAAAAAAGGATACTAATAAAACAGAAGATATACAATTGCATTCAACTGACAAATTTTCTAGATTAGAGTTGATACTTTCTTCATGTCAACTAGTAGAAGAAAATTATCCAATTCCTTTGAAAGGTAGACTTGCAACAAGATACGCAAATTATGTATTAACCAAAGATGAATATGCTAAAGTGAATTCAAGATCACCAATGTTTAGTTTGGATTGTGAAATGTGTAAGACAACTACAGGTTCATTAGAACTTACAAGAATTTTAATAGTTGATGAAAAATTAAATATTATATATTATGACACTTTTGAAAAACCAGATGAAATTGTTATCTCACTCGTTTTAGTGGCATTACAGCAAAAATGTTAGAAGATGTAACAAAAAAATTAATTGATGTACTAAGATTTATAAGAGCATTATTTCCGCTTGATGTTATACTTGAAGGACAAAGTCTTAATTCGGATATGCATGCTCTAAAAATGATGCATTCTTACATTATTGAAACATCTATGATTTTCAGTTTAAATGGAGACAGATATCGTAAGACCAAATTAAAAGTTCTTGCCCAGGCGTTTTTAAATGAACGCATTTAAGAAGGAAAGAAAGGCCATTGTTTGGTAGAAGATTCTCAAGCATCCATGAAATTAGTAAAATTGAAATTGGCTAATTGTATTCATTTTGGTGATTCAGTACTTATTAACCAATCTCTTATAGAGTCGTACAAATTTGTAAAAAATGACAATAAATTTTATTAAAATCGAGAAACAGTATTTACATTAGGTTCTTCAATTTTTAATCATACATACAAAAAAAGCTGATGCAAAAACTGCAGCAATATTTGCACCCACAAATGTAATGTACGATTACTGCAAAATTTTAAAAAACTCTTCAAATATTATGAAGGACAAATATTTTGAGAAAAGTGACAATGTACGACTTGTCATTATAGAAACTAATAAAGAAACTGTGATTCGATGTTCAGAAGTGGCAATGAAAAACTCAACTTTTTTATTAAAATCAAACAACTGATCTCATATTGATTATATTGGTAATTAGTCATATAGGCAACTAAAACATTATTAATTCAATAAATTATTAGCTTCTTTTAAAGTCGAATATTATTTGTTAACTTACCTAAACTATGAAAATCATCAATACGACTATAACACGAAATCAATTTTTTAATTATTTTGATGCTTCACTCACATAAATGATTTTCATATTTTAGTTAACTTGAGAAATTAAATTTAAAGAGCTAATAATTTATTAATTATGGTTTAGTAGCATAGTTAATGTCTAATTAACAGTATTATGAGATCAGTGGTTCGACTTCAATAAAAAATTAACTTTATTATTAGAAGGGAAAATTTTAAGATCTAGTGAATATAATATATTTAGGTCTTTACAATGTTAGGTTCTACAGCTGCAAGTATCATACTTTTTAGGTGAGATGAAGCATTCCTCAAAATTTTATCAAGATTTATGACCCGAACAAGGATGGCTCTCCTATATTATATAAAAAATTATGTTTTTTTTCAAGTAATTAAATATAAACTAAGTACGATTCTTGTGCTAATATTTCAAAATAGAGAGTAAAATTATTTCCAAATAGATGAAATTATAATTTTCAATTGTGATCGAGATAAAAGTAACATAGAGATATTTTTAAGAAATTAATTGTTTGAGAATGAAATATATAAATAATTGGTATCATGAATATTAAAAAGAGAATCTGTAACTAATCTGTAAACATCTCTATTTGTTAGTTAATTAATGTATACTTCTAAGGAAGTATGCAATTCTCTAAAGCTTTCATGTATCTAAACTAATAAAATCTATTGAAGAAAAATAAAATTTGATAAAATGATGGCAAGAAAATGTCTATAACATATAGTGAAAAGACGCGTAGTCTTTTTTCCAACGAATTTTTCAACTAAATTTGTTGGACGATTTAGAAAGAAAAGAACGTGATCCTTTTCCTTTGAATTTTTATCTGATCATGAAATTTCCTAACTAATCTTATTTTGAATTTACCCTTGTTTGAATGCAAATGAATTGACACTTAATTTTAACTTTAACTTTTGAACTTTCTAATTAAATTACATTTAATTTTACACTGAATTGACTTTATCACAAATTTTTACACACAAAGATCTATTATTTTGCAAAAGAGAAATTAAATGATTTTATTGATACAAAGCAACTAACCTTGCGGTTGTAGTTGCTTTGTTTTAATTGATTTTATCTTGAATTTACACTTTATTTATTGGGAAAGGATTCACTCAATAAAAACACAGATATAAAGGGAAAAAGCCATGCGGCATAAAAAACCCTTGATTTATTGCCCTACAACTTTACACGACTATTTGACGCACCGTTCGATTTATTCGCACGCACGCACGCAAAAAGTGAAAGAAGAAAAAGAACAATGAACATTTGTATAGCCGCGGCTTAGGTGGGCAAAGGTGATGCGTTGATTCGCAATCGACCGTTCGTCGCTGTACGGAAACTCGTCCGCACCAGAAAAAGCCCCAGTTAGCTTTTTGGAAAAAGGAAGAGAGATAACAAGAGACTCGATGCTCTTGCGAGAGACCAGAATGCTCGAGGCGAGGTCACGCTTGATACTAAACTATTTTTCCGCGGCACTTGCAAAGTCTCCCTGTTCTCTCCCCCCTTTTGTCTATGAGCTGACTTAAGGGAGGTGAGAACAGGCGACTGTAAAGTGCTGCCGATCATCATCGTATTTGATTTTTAATATAATTTGTGTTGCGACGCAACATATAGTTTGCATGAAAGAACTATTTTTAAGCAGCCTTTACATTTTTTTATCAAAGATAATAACTATTTCTCTTATAAACACAAAAATTTAATATACTATTAGTAAGTGTTTCTTTCATTTACTTCCCAGCCCTTCGAAATTGAAAGAGATAGAGCTTTAATATTTTGTATGCATTTATTTTGATCAATAAAATACAAGGAAGATAGTTCTAAGTCTATGTAATTTTTTTTCTTTATTCCCCTCATTAAATATTTAATTCAATAAATAATAAATCCCTATATGTAAACATTGTATAGGAGCACGGTGGCGTAACGGATAGAGCTTTTGCCTTCAACGCGGTGGCCGTGGGTTCGAATCCTGGCAATTTTTAAAACATCTCGTAAAAAAAATTAATGCATTACTAAAAAACGAGTACAGAACTAGCTACACTAGTTACTGGAATGCACAGATGGTGCCATTAATTACAAAGACTCAACTACATTTTTTCCAAAAATAAACAGATTCTTCAGTCCAAAAGATCAATTAAAAATTGATTACCTAACTATAAACACTAATAATACCGACCTACTAAACAGAAGTACCTGCGATATTACAACATTACGTCAAGAAGACGACAATTTTATTATAGAAGACCCCTCTGACATTCTTAACATCATGAAAGCTTTCTATGAACAAATAAACTCCCCTAAATTTCATAACAGCGGTACTTTATTAAAAAAGAAAGCAGACCATGTTGCAAACCACCTAAAAAATTTATTCATAAACAGTAATCCAACCATAACTAACTTCACGGACACAAACCTAGCAAATAGTCCTAGCGAATACCACGAGACAATACACTTCTCAAACTTCGCTGATACATACTCTATTTTTAAACAACTTCCCAATAAATCTTCCTCCGGATTAGATAACATACCCCCGATAATTTTAAAACACCTACCTCCCAATATAATCAATAACTACACAATCCTATTAAACAACTGTCTAAATAATATGTATTTTCCAGATAAATGAAAAATCGCGAAAATTCTTCCCATAATAAAAAAAGATAAACCAACGAACGAACCCGCTAGCTACAGACCAATTAGCCTCACACCCGCTATTAGCAAGGTCTATGAGATAATTATTAACCGCTCCATACTCAACCAAGCCAATAGTAAAAACATTATTCCTGACAACCGATTTAAACACCACCATTTGGCCACCCACGCCATTCACAAAGTAATAGATAAAATCTCATCACACCTAAATAACGGAGACACCGTAGGCGCATGCCTAGTAGAGCATTCGACTCAGTCTGGCTAAATGGACTTCTATACTTATTACACGAACTTAATTTTCCCACTCCTTTAATTCAGCTGATTTGGCATATGACAACAAACAGAACATTCCTAACATGGGACGGCACACACAAGTCCACACGTACATTCGATATAATTGAGGGACTAATGCAGGGTACAGTTAACTCCCCATTATTATTTAATATCTTTACACACAAAATGCCAACTCTCTTTAACTTAAACAGAGCAACAAATATATACTTCTCGGCCTTCGCTGATGATTATATAATATTGGTAGCTGACCCCGACTCTGCACTAGTATAACAAAAACTAGAGGACCTAACCAACGATACCTGTAAACACTATATCCAATGGAACCTCCTACCGAACCCCTCGAAATTTGAAATAATTCTTTTCCGCAAACCTTTCAATAAAATAACCCTAAGTAAAATCAACAAAATTAAAAATTTCCACATAAATATTAACATCAAAGATGAAACTCACACAATCAAATGTAAAAATAATGTTCGCTACTTAAAAGTAATTTTTGATAATCTACTGCGACTTAACCACCACGTCCTCGCTCAACTAGAAAAAGCAAAAAAGGCTTTCAAAAAATACGCCAGACTCTTCTATAGTAGAACACTGTCGCCGAGATGTAAGATAATCTGTTATCTACTCTTAACCAGACCTATCCTGACTTATGCTGCACCTATATGGTGGGACGTTAGTGCCTCCTTAATGGAAAAGCTCCGCAAATTTGAAAGACAATGCCTAAGAGCAGCTCTACATATTTACCGCAGAAAGACAACAAATACTTTATCAGTAATAAAATCATCTATGATTTAGCAAATATACCTCGCATTGATAATTTTATCATTAAACTAACCCGTGACTATTTCGCAAATTTAAAATCCATACAAAATAAATATTTACAAAGTTTCTGTAACACCAAAGAAAGTGAATATATTAATAACATCAAAACTGAATACATTATACCCCACACATTCACCTACCTTGATAGTAAACATCTAATCCAGAATGAAAACAACATACCAATAATATACCACCTTCCAAGACATCAAGCTAACAAAAAGATACCTATCATACACCCCCTCTCCCACATCATATATTCAACCACTATACCAAACAGAGATATAATAGACACATATAAGTACGCGAAAAAAATACTGGTGGTTATGCAGTGATAATAAAAAACGCGACGAAATCCGCAAAAGGCGCAAAAGGAAAATGTAAGAAATAACTACGACTGACCTATGTTTATATCCATTAATGTACTGCGTCAATAAAATATTAATACTTCACACAATTATGTGTACGAATTGCGACACTCTACAAATGTAAATATAAATAAATAAAGATGATTAAACATCACTGTACATACTCCCTTCCTCATCCGCCTCCCTCTCCTACTTAAGCTAATGTTAGCGGTTTTTTTATTTATCGAATTTTTGACCGCTCCTCATCTTGTATACTACCGTTAGGTATCACGACGAATCCGTCACAACCTCACATTGTAATACCGATGCTCTTGTAACTACATAAACTGTATATATGCGAGTGATCCCCGTATCCATGTATATACCTACTCTCTTATATCGCTTGGCTTTTGTTCGAAATGTTTGTTTAAGCTACTATGTATAAATATGTAAAATATCAATAAATAAACATCTTTTTAAAAAAAAAAAAGGTTCGAATCCTGGCCAGGCACCTCTGACTTTTTTTCGAAAGAAAATTAGTGTATGTGCTACCCATATCGCGACTCTTAAAACATCCGACCTTATTGAGTATCGGTTGATTGTTGGTCACAAAAGTGGTTGACCATCCATCGGTAGTCAAAGTTTTCGGTATGGTGGGTCTGACAGTCTAGCCTGATGTAATGTGTTAAACGGGTATCGGGCTGGACTCCCTCGACTTCACCATATAAAAAGGTTAATCATATAGAGGACAAAATCCTTTATATATTAATCTTTTTTTTTAAAATAGAAAAAAAAATATGTAAACATTATGTATGTTCTATTTTAATGTATTGTTTGTGCCAAATAATTTTTACAATAATAAAAACTATTTTTATGTCAAAAGGAAAATATTATGTGTAATACAAAAAATTATTTTTTGATATACACAGTGGAAAAAAATTTGTAATTTTAACACACATAAGTGCTACAGATGAAACACAAATTTTTTTTGTGTTAAAATTTACAAATTTTTTTGTGTAATTTTCAAAGTTAAAATTTTAACATGAAAATTCATGAATAATACAAAATTTTGAATAATAAAATTTGTAAATTGTACAAATTTATTTGTGTTAAAATATAATGATTGAAATGATTAGATATTAAATAATAACTTTCTCGTATTTCTTTCTGTTAATATATTCAAAAAAAGAAAGAGATAAAGAAATATAAGAAAAAGGATAAAATGATGGATGTTGGCGTGGATCAATAAAGTTATAAACAAACTAAACTCATTTAACAATATTACATTTTCGTTTAAAGGCGAACGTAAAAGAATGATTACGAAAAGAGCCGATAATTTGGAGCGTTGGATTTTTAATCTCGGGGTTCTGAGTTCGAATCCTGCTCTCGGCAACCGATAGTAATATATAGCCTACGATGGCGAGACGATGATGTCATCGCCATTGCAGGCTAATGTGTGTATATTATCGCATATGAAATATGATCCCTCCTTAAGAGAAAAGAAAGAGAGAGAGAGAGAGAGAGAGAGAGAGAGAGAGAGAGAGAGAGAGAGAGAGAGAGTTAGTACTTATATTTAAAAAATATTTTTCTTACGATAAAATAAAATTATTGTTTTCATATGAACATTTTTATAGTTATTTGAAATAAAAGTGTCTACACTTTTTTAATTAAAAAAAAAAAGTGAGAGAGAGAGAAAGATAGAATTTATCATGGGCATGGAGAGTCTCGGTACCTTACGCACGAAAATCTCCTACAATGTTGCTATTACACCCACTTGTTGAAACAAATTCCCACATAGAATTTATACAAAAAGTTAATATAAAAACTTTGAAATTTATTTAAACAAAGAATTAAGATGAGATAGTCACATAAAGAATCTATTAATATATTTACTTGTTAACGTAAACAAATAAGTGAGATAACTTTGTGTTCATACAAACAATACACACACTCAAGGAAAAAAAATAGAAGTTTCTACATTTTTTTATTGTTGGTCCTAAAAAGAACCGATTATGGTTAGTATATTATTTATATTTTTTTATATCCCTGAGTTTTTGGGAATGAATATGTATTTATTGAATATTTAGTACGAATCTATATTTTTTTTAATTTCTGATCTTTGAGCAAAGGTTTTCTCTCCTTCCTGGTTCCATTTGAATCCAAGTAAGATGGTTGTTTTACTGTTCCTTGTACTTGACCCATTTTTCATCTCTAGCGTACTCAATGAATAATGAAATAGAAATAAAAGTCTTTACACAGTGTAAGTGTATTTATACTAAATATGTTATGATTGAAAATCGAAAAAGTGGAGGGGATAAAATAAAAAAATTTCTGTTAAGTATTTTGTAATTTCATGATTAAATAATAATCGAATATTTTAATTATTCATTGTTTAAGTATTCATTATACTTTTTTAATAATACAGGTTCGATAACGGGTTTCATTCCAAATCTTTCTTTTTAATATATTTCAAAATTATTTATTTCGAATTTTTATTCAATACTCATAACATTTTGTTGCGAATAGTGAATAAAAACAGAAATCAGAATTAAAATAATCTATATGATTCTCAGAATCATACAGCGAGATAAAAATCCACTCTCTTATATTCTTACGTCTTTTGCTCATGTTAATACAAAAGCTTCTTTACGATTTTGACCACTTATTAATTCATGATATACACAAAATTTAAGAATTAAAACATTTTCAAATAAAATTTTTTAGAAATGTCAAATATTTATTTTTATAATATTTAAGTTTATACATTTAGTTTGTAAAAATTTATTTTATAATAAAATTGGTTTATAAAAATAATTAAATGTTACTATACGCCTGTAGGTATCATTAAGAGAATAGAGCATACAGAGTCACTTATCTTATCTAATGAGTCGTACACAAATTACAATTTTTAAAAATCGCAAATTTTGATAAAATATGAAATTTAACGATATCATTCAATTCCTTACTATTCAAATAATATTGGTACCAAAAATCACCCTGATATTATTCTTGGATCGATAGATAATCGATTATGTATCGATTCTTGTTATATTGATCGTGCTGAGGTGATTTTTGGAACATATACTTATTGAAATATTAAAATCCGAATGGTATTATAAAAATTAATTTATATTGATAATTGATAGATTTTAAAAATTGTAATTTCGGAATAAGTCATCGTACACAACACATGGAGCATATTCTCTGCTTATTTTATCTAATGAGTCATACATAAATTACAAATTTTAAAAATCGTGAATTTTAGAAAAACAAGAAATTTTACAACACCATTCGATACCCTGCTGTCAAAATAATATATGTATCAAAAATCATCTCTCTAGCATCAATAGATCAAAAATCGATACATGATCGATTATCTATCGATCTAATAAAGATACTGTGGATATTCTTGGTACATATATTAATTGGTTAGCAAGAATTGGAACGGTATTGTAAAATTTCTTGTTTTTCCAGAATTCACGATTTTTAAAAACTGTAATTTATGTATGACTTAATAAAAAATAAGCAGAGTTGTATGTCCTATGTGTTGTGTATGATGACTAATCTCAAAATTACATTTTTTAATATCTATCAATTATCAATATAATTTAATTTTTAAAATTCTATCAGGTTTTTAATGCTACATTGAATATATGTTTCAAAAATCACATCGGTAGGATCAGTGGAACGATAAATCAATACATAAACGAATATCTAATGAAATAATAAAGACATCATAGTGATTTTTTGTACATATATTATTTGAGTAGCAGGGAAACGAATATCGATGTAAAATTTATTGTTTTTACTAAATTCATAATTTAAAAAAAAAATTGTAGTCTATATATGGCTCATAAGATAAACATGATTATATGCCGAGTATTTTAATTATAATTTCTGTTTTTAGTCGATATAGTATTCGATATGGATATTGAATAAGATTTGTAATAAATTATTTTTGTAATATATTAAAAAATTATTTTTTGTAACAAACAATAATAATTTTTATTTCTTCTCAATAGGGCAACACAGAATTATATTAAAAAGGATAATAATACATAATCAAAAAAAAATAACACATTTTGAATTATTAATAGGTAAGATAATAACCCGACATGCTAGTCAGTAGTATAAAATATCCTATGATTCTCGTGGTATAAACGGTCTATCACACGACGCGAATGATCACGTCGTACCGTAATAGGTCATTTATGCATCTAGTATCATAATGTACTATAAATGTAAACTTTGAAAAAATATGTTCATATTGGTATGAAATCAATATATTAGGTATTGATTTATTGTTAAAAATAAAGGTATCTAAATGACGGATTACATTTGTAAAGATTTGTTTTTCAAATTCATGATTAATTAAAAAAAATTTTATATGAGAATTTATAAGTATAACTTAATTGTATTTCTTTGTTCATTATCAGATACTTTATTTTATTTTTAATTCACAACAAACGTTTTAGAGACTCGAATTGTTATTTAATTTTTTCTAAAGTTATGATAATCTTTTTTTTAATGATAAAATTTATCAAAAATCATTAAATTTGTTTTAGAAAAAAATAATTTTAAAATATTTTTGTCTATACAACACGAAAATTAAGATCAAACATCTCGAAAAAAATGCGTAAATAACTAATTGGTTTAACAGTTATAGAAAAATTACAATAATTAAAAAATTAAGTATAGAACATATTTTTGTATATTAAGTTTTGACCATGTGTCAAAATTATGAAATATTATGAGGTTGGTAAATATAATAAAAAGTTCTGTTAAAATAAATCAGTTTAATTAATGAATATAATTTTATCCAGTAACAGAATAAGCTCCACTAATATTTGGCTAAACAAGTTGGCTTTCACATTAATATACTTAAGAATTCGTAATTTATTCAATAGATTTTCATGATATAATGATCTTTAATCTTGGCTTTAAATTTAAAATTGATGTTCTCGTTATAAATTAAATAAATTAATATTTTATATTTTGAGTAATTAGATGACTTTATTTATTAGAACTCGTTATAATACTTTACCGTAAATATGGAATTTAACGATATTTCTAAATGAGGAACTCGGATACCCACGTACTTGTGATATAAAAAGTATAATGAATTGAAACACGGTGACCCCGTAGAGATCGACCTTGCATCTAAAATGAAAAATTTTGTAACAAAAAAAAAAAAAAAAAAAACTTGTGTTGTATTAAAAAGCGTCGTTATATTGTAACGTAGCGTGCTCGCGTTTTGGGGTTTAGAGGACATGCTGCACTTAGCCAATTTTTTATTGATTTTATTGTTTTATTCACTTAAAGAGATTCTCATCACTATCGACACCCCATCCCCCGACTTTAGCGAGGACGAGCACACTATGATACAAAAAGAGTGAGAACTTTCTCGCTCTTGCTACTGCTGAGTCGTAGACCAAGCGACTCCGAATATATGAATGATTTAAATATTAATTAAATTTTCTCTTGGGTGAATTCTGAATCCTGATACTTTCTTATGAAGAATAAAAAAAGATAAAAAAGGAGCATGCAGGATTATGATTTAAGGTTATATTGAATCTTTAACATCGTTTTTATATAAAAGAATCTTGAAATTATATTCTAAATAATGAAATATTTACAATGAAAATCTAATACCAAATCTTTACAAAGTATTGTGATTCTTTTCTCAATTTAAACGAGGTAATACGCTCGCAAAGTAGTTACCACCAATTCGCGTGAAAGAGAGAGATAGAGATTACTTTACTGTGACTCGCACCGCGTTTTACAATGTAATTCTTTTTAGAGAAACTTACGCTACCGAGATTGACGAGGCGGGCCCACCTCCCGCAGATCTTTCTCTGCACGTTTTTCTCTATGCAACTTCCTGGCCTTATGGTATGAGCTCGGGATGAAACTACGAACACGTGGCAACGTGAAAAGACTTTCCTTGGCGCGTTGGACCTCAAGCTGGAGACGAATATACAAGCGACTAACTTGGCTGGCAGTCAAACGACGAGAGAGCGAGCTTCGCGCTGCGTTTACTGTGCGAGGCACTCTTTGCTATCCCTACCTACTTCCTGATCATTATTATTTGTGCGTGCGAACAGCGCCTCCTGGTGCTATTTAATCTTACCTAAATTGAAATAAAAACCATGCTTCGGTACATGATTACAATATATTTGAAAAATTTTCGTTACCTTTTGGTTACGAAAAGAATTCAATAAAATAAATTAAATTGAAAAATGGTTTTATCTTGATTTTATCCCCCTGTTCCTATTCCTACAGCTATTGGTTAAAAAATTAACATTAACCTCTTATACAGAAAAGTAACAATTGACCGAATACGACTTATTTATGTTTGCTACGTGAAATTAACTTATAATGTAGCTCTTGTCTTGGTACATGTTAATAAGCTAATTACAAGACACGTGCGAAAATTAGCTAATATTCGCGCTTGTTTCGACCGCTGTAATAAGCTAATCACGAGACGCGCGTGCTAAATTAGCTAATATTCTCGCGTGTCTCGACTGCGCCGCGCCGCCGCCGCCGACTACCGGCGTTAAATATATCAAGCTTAGGTGTGAAGCAGACAGTAGTAACGAAACTTGCAAGATGGATACACGGTTTGAACATCCATTTACATGTATCGTCAGTGGACCTGCGGGTTGTGGTAAAACAGTATTCGTTAAACGATTTCTCGCGAACCTATCAAGTGTTTGCGATGTAGCATTTGATAGGATTTTATTTTATTACGCAGAGTGGCAAGAAACATACCAAAACGAATTAGAAACACCATCTTACCAACCTATAGAATTTCGCGAAGGATTGCCCCAACCCTCGGACTATTCTAACGACAATGAAAAAAAAAATTAATAATTATAGACGACTTGATGCGCGAATCTTCCAACAATATTATTCTGGATTTGTTTACAAAAGGTAGTCATCATAAAAATATTAGCGTTATTTTCATCACTCAATCTTTTTCACAAAGGTACTGGTCAAAAAGACATTTCGTTAAATGCTAATTTTATCGTTATTTTTAAAAATCCACGCGATCGAGCTCAAATTCAATATTTTGCACGACAAGTTTACCCTGAGGATCTGAAATTTTTGCAAGAAGCCTATTTAGATAGCACACATGTGCCACACGGCTATCTTTTCTCGGACTTGAAACAGAGTACAAAGAAAGAATACCGATTTCGCATATGCATATTTCCGAACGATAAAACACAATACACATACCTACCAAAGTATCATTCGAAATTTCGCTAAGATCACAAATATAAAAAAGAAATTCTGAAAGAATCACCATCAGTACTGATATAGCTATGGCTCCGGTAACATCGAAGAAACGTAGAAAGAAGAAGAAAGTTAATCAGATCGGAGGTCAATGTAGCTGTTTACCGTCAAACTTAACTAAAAAGTATATTGCAATTTTAAACGCACTTTGTCATTCAGACAGTCATCAACGAGTGATCTTACTTCGAACGTCTGATAAAAATTTAATTAAGTGTATATGTGAATGTGCCCTGAACGTGTTACACGGTACCGTAAAATTAAAAAATACACAAAAAGAACGACTAAAAAAATACAAACACGTGTTGCAAAAACTAATAACGAAAAAAGATAGGAAGAGCAACGATTGTAAGACTAGTACTAATTGGCATCAGAAAAAACGTGTCATCATTCAAAACGGAGGAAGTTTTTTACCGGTGCTATCGGTTCCAATCATAGGCACCTTGGTATCAAAAATATTTGGTTAAATTAACTTCTAAACGTGATAGAGCGCACGCGCAAAATGGTCATAATAACAGAAGATAAATACGAAAGAGGTTAACGTTCAACGAAACAAAAGCACGAGAATTCTGAAATAGAGCACACCGTCCAAACCATGGGTAACAACTTGTCACGTTTAGATCCCGAGTTGCGCGATATCCTTTTTTCCAAAAGTATTACAGATAAACGCGAAAAGTATCAAAAATACATGCAAATCCTCCAAAAATATCTTCATTTCAAAAATGTAGAACGACATGAAAATGCAAATGATACGAAACATGAAGCTGAAGAGACGGAAGCAACGCTAGCAACGCCACTAACGGATGAAATTATTCTCGAAAATGTTCCAAAAAGTTATAAAAGCGGTGCACGTCTGTTACTTAACCATTGGAAAAAAAACGCTGTAGGAAACCTCATGAAATGGGATAATACAGGACAAGTCACAGTAGAGGGCAGTGTTATTCCAAATTCGAATATTATAGAATTAGCTAACGACATTGTACGAAGAAAAAAGACAGATTCCGATCCTGCTCCTCCTGGTAGAACGAAAATTACAAGATTTTTATCCTTATCAGAAACACCAGCAAAGCTCATTGGTAATACAGCAATATTACATTCCTATAAACTATTACAACCTAATAAACCATATAATAGAAATCGCAAGCGAAAAAATTCAACTGACTTAGAAGATTTGGAAAAAGAGTTACAGTCTCAATACGAATACAATACTACTAGAAATAAAAATAAAAAAACTTCAACTAAGGAAAAGTGGAAAAGTTTTAGCTTCTAAAAGATGTCTTTAAAAAACATATATTATGATACTTCACACGAGGCCGGTTATGCTGGTGTGCGTAATTTAATTCGTGTAAATGTTGCGCGAAATAAACGCGAAAAGACCAAAATTTACGAATGGTTGAGTAATCAAGATGTTTATACGTTGCACAAACCTATTCGTCGAAGATTCCCAAGATCAAGATATAATGTAACAAATATTGATGATTGTTGGAAAATAGACTTATGCGATATGCAATCTTTCAAGAATATAACGATGGATATTGTTACTTACTTGTTGTTATAGATGTGCTTAGCAAGTATGCTTGGGTAGAAATTCTTCACGATAAAAGTGTAAGCTGTGTTGCCGACGCTTTTGACAAAATTCTCAAGGGATCAAACGCTCGAGTTCCTATCTCTGTTCAATCGGACAAGGGAAAAGAATTTACAGGAGTAATCTTTCAAGATTACTTAAAAAAGCGAGATATAAAATTTCGTATAGTACGAAACCCTGATGTCAAGGCAGCTGTAGTGGAGCGCTTAGATCGCACACTCAAAGAACGTACGTTTCGATATTTTACGCATAAGAATACTCATAGATACATAGATGTCATACAAAACATAGTGAAAGCATACAATCATACTTTACACAGTGGAATTAGAATGATACCAGCAGAAGTGACAATTTATAACGCTTCTAAAGCAAGAATGAATTTAGAGAAAAGAGCTCTTAGACAAAGAAAACCATCTCACGCGCCTATATACTCAGTGGGTTCCTATGTTTGCATCAGTCGTACAAAAGGCACCTTCGAGAAAGGATACGAGAAAAATTACAGTAAAGAAATTTTTTAAATTTCTCATATATCCAAACGGCAACAGCTTTACACGCACGAGTTGTCAGATTTGAATGGGGGAAAAAATTGATAGATTTTTCTATCCTGAAGAGTTGGTTAAAGTTAAAAAAAAAACGTTCAGCTGAAACAGAGAAGTTTAAGATTGAGCGTGTAATAATTAGCCAAGGCCGTGGTCGAAATAAACAAGTACTCGTTAAATGGTATGTTCATACTGAAAAATTCAATTCTTGGATAAACGCGAGTGAATTAACTAATCTTTAAAAATGGATGAGGATGCTTTTTACTTGATTCTTCCCAGTAACAATAGTATAAAATACTTTCCAGATAACACATCTTGCTTTACTACACACTTATCGCATGAGACACGCTTACATGGTGATTAAAGTGTTGGATTGACTGAAATTCATATACTCAGTACTATTTTACACATTCAAGAATCTGAAGCAAAGTTTGTCTTCTATATGGATAGTGAAGAACTTCCTCAAAATATTATGGGTGTGGGAAACATAAAATAATTTAAATGTTCATTTCCCTCAGGAGTATATGAAAGTATTGGTGAATTGGCCCAAGCAATCAATAACCATGCTGGCGATATTAATAAGCATATAGTATTTGATGCCTCGAAGAAAAGAAAAGGATTTTACGTGATACAGCGAGTATGTGAATGTAAAGAAACACATTATATTGAAATAAATGAAAAGCTTAGAAATGTTTTCGGATTTGAAAAAGAATTTTATGGCAAAAACGCTATTATTACTTTTAAAGCAAAGAAAAATAAGGATAGCACAAAGGGAGTAGCGGTTATCGGTAATAGACCGGTATGTTTAGCAAGAGCAATACCCGATCAATTCTATATTTACACAGATATATGCGTGCCTTACACAGTGGGAGATACTCAAGCTTCACTGTTACGTATAGTCACATTTAATAATACAAAGTATACATTTGGATCTAATATAGAGAAACAGTTTTCACCTATAAATTACATCCCTTCACTTAATAACACTTTCCAGAATATCATTTTAAATATAAGGGATCAACACGGTCGTCATATACCGTTTAAGTACGGGACGTTGACGGTTACGCTTCACTTAAAACGTAATCACTAATTTAAAATATGTCTCATTGCACAGCTTATTATTCCGAGCAGATTGGCGGCGGCGGAATCCATCGGGTATTCAACGGTTCACATTACCAACGTAGACATGGTATAGAAAGTTTTCTAGGAGGTCTTTTTCGAAGAGTTTTATCTTATCTTACCATTGGAGCAAAAGCAGTCGGTAAAGAAGCTCCCACACAGCATGTAAGCTTCCTGGAAGCTTCCTGGAAGCTTCACGGCAGATGTGGAAGAAAGGTTGGAAGCTTTCAGAAAGTTTCCAGTGGAAACTTTCCAGAAGATGGATATGTCCTCGATCAGGAGTCTTCTGTAAGTCTTTCATGGAATATTTCAGTGGAAGCTCATTGGAAGCCTCCGTAAATTATTCATGAAACATTTCAGTGAAAACTTACTGGAAGCCTCCGTGAATCTTCCATGAAATATTTCAGTGGAATATTACCAGAAGCTTCCTAGAAGAAAACGTGGAAGATTTAATGGCAGAAAAAACATTGGAAGTTTCCAGGAAGATTCCAGTGAAAAGTTCCCGGAAGATGGATATGTCCTCGATCAGGGGTCTTCCGCAAGTCGTTCATGAAATATTTCTTCCGTAAACTTTTCGTGGAATATTTCAGTGGAACCTTACTGGAAGCCTCCGTAAACTATTCATGAAATATTTCAGTGAAATAATAAATAAGTAATGAACTAATATTTCTTTGAAATATTTCAGTTTATGAATATTTAATAATCCATTGAAATATTTCTGTAATATTGCTGGAACATTTCATGTTTTCTTTCAAAAAATTTTTGAATCCGACACTGAAATATTCAAGTAAGTTGTTACATTATTTCTTGAAATGTTTCAAATTAATATTTCTCAAATCTTTCAAGAAACATGTCATGAAATATTCCTGTTATATTTGAAAAATATTTCATGAAGTATTTGAAAAAATGTTTGAACATAACACTGAAATATTGAAGAAATATTACTGCACCATTTCTTAAAATATTTTAAATCAATAATGCGCAAATTTTTCAAGAAATATTTTATGAAATATTTCTGTAATATTCCAGAAATATTTCATGAAGTATTCCAAAAATTTATGAATATAACAGTGAAATATTAAAGAAATATTGTCTAAATATTTGTAGTTATCTTGCATGCGTAGCAATTCTTCCATCTTGCCAGCAGGTGGTTACTTAATTATATTTTCATGTGATCGTAAATGCGGTTGACAAACTCTCGCAAGTGGTGGGACGTTCTCTCGTTTAGTATATAAGACCGAAAATTCTTGATAAAAATGAATAAGCGCTTAAATTCTAAATAACAAATAGATGTATAGGTATCTAATATGGTTTGAGATGCAACTCATACAAAATTAAAAATAATATCTGATAGAATCTTTCACCAATATTACAAATCAATATTTCATGAAAGATTTTAGAAATATTTCAGAAAAATTTTTTGAAAGATTCATAATCTTTTATGAATCCTTTAATAAAATATTTCTTGAAAGATTCATAATTCCATGAATCTTTCGATTAAATGTTGCTGCAATCTTTCAACAATATTTTAAATTAATATTTCACAAAATCATGAAAGAATGTTACAGAAACATTAAATGAAATATTTCAAATCAATCTTCTAGGCGGACATATCAATATTTCAGAAACATTTCATATCAATATTTCTGTTTTATTCCGAATCCTTCAATAAAAAATTTCAGAAATATTTCAGAAATATTTCATGCTATGTGGGAAGTTATATAAAAAAGGACGTCAATGTTATTAAAAAATGACGTCATTTTTCGTTAACATTTAACATACTAAACGACGTCATTTTTTGTCCTAATCTCTAACATACTAAATGACGTTATTTAAAACGCCTTTTGGTGTGTCAAGTAATGTATTAGGAAAATATCGTCATTAAATATAATAAAAAATTTGAATAGAAAAGGACTTGTTTTTTGTTATTGCAATGAAGTCATTTTCGTTAAAAAAATTACCTAATTTTTATAACAATTATCTCATTTTTATAAAAATGTCTTTTTGGTGTAGCTATAGCGTCATTAACATTGTTTTTTATTAACTTACAAACGAGGATAAGCCATATTTATGAGTGCTAGTGTAGTATCCGTTTTACATCCATTCAAAATAATAATTCCTGATTCATAAGTCTACTGATGGAATCTTCCATGGAATGTTTACGAAAGCTTCCTGAAGCCTTCGGCCCGAATGTTTCAGTCAAAAATTTCCAATATTCAGCTGCAAGGTAAATGCAGTCTTCCTTAGAGCTTCCTTGGGACTTTCCCTGCAATAATTCATCAATCTTCCAACAGGATCTTCTTTACAAGGTTTACGGAAGCTTCCAGAATACTCGAACCGGAATATTTTAGTGAAAATCTTCAATATTTCGCTAAAAGGTAAACGAAGTTTTCCATTCGAGCTTCCATGAAATCTTTCGGTGCAATGATTCATCAATCTTCCAACGGAATCTTCCTTGGAAGGTTTACGAAAGCTTTCAGGAGCCTTCCACTGGAATGTTTCAATGACAATTTTAAATATTTCGCTGAAAAGTAAACGGAGTCTTCCATTCAAGTTTCCATGAAATCTTTCGGTGCAATAATTCATCAATCTTCCAACAGAATCTCCCTTAGAAGGTTTACGGAATGTTCCAGAAGACCTAAGTCAGAGTATTCAAGTGAAAATTCCCAACGTTTCCCCGAAAGAAAAACGGAGTCTTTTATAAAGCTTCCATGAAATCTTTCGGTGCAATCATTCATCAATCTTCCAACGGAATCATCCTTGGAAGGTTTACGAAAGCTTTCAGGAGCCTTCCACTGGAATGTTTCAATGACGATTTCCAATATTTTGCTGAAAGGTAAACGGAGTCTTTCATTCAAGTTTCCATGAAATCTTTCGGTGCAATGATTCATCAATCTTCCAACGGAATTTTCCTTGGAAGGTTTACGGAATCTTCCAGGAGACTTAAGTCGGAATATTCCAGTAAAAATTCCCAACGTTTCCTCGAAAGGAAAGCGGAGTCTTCTATAAAGTTTCCATGAAATCTTTCGGTGCAATGATTTATCAATCTTTCAACGGAATCTTACTTGGAAGGTTTACGGAATCGTCCAGGAGACTTAAGTCGGAATATTCCAGTAAAAATTCCCAACGTTTCCCCGAAAGGAAAACGGAGTCTTCTTTAAAGCTTCCATGAAATCTTTCGGTGCAATGATTCATCAATCTTCCAACGGAATCTTCCTTGGAAAGTTTACGGAGGCTTCCAGGGTATCTTCGTAGAAAGTTTCTTTTGCAATATTCCAGAAATATTTCTGTTTTCTTCCATGAAGCTTCCATACATATTTCAATGAAATATTCCATTGGAATATTTCAGAATATTCCAATGATATCTTTCATGCTGTGTGGGCTATTCGCGCAGGTATGCATGTACTAGACGATGTTACCAACAATGGTACGAATTTCAAACAGTCTGTAAATACGAGAAGGCATGAATAGGGTCAAAATCTCAAGATGAAAGCAGTTAATAAAATCTCTGAAATGATGAAGGGTTCTGGATATAAACGTTGTGTTGCCAAGCGGAAGCGTCAGTCTCCCAAAAGACGCTCAACAGCTCGTACTAAAGTCAAGAGAAAACAAAGTGTTATAAAAAAGAAAAAAGGTGATATTCGAAAACGTAAAAGAGTTAACAAAAAGAAAATACAAGCTTTACGCAGTTTGACAGATATTTTTGGACCTAACTAGAAAAACAAGATGGCGTTCTTACATGCAAACTCATGCGAATGCATGAAATCAGAATTATACTTATTTACGCTTCCACCAACTCAAACATCTTTAGAATCTTCACAATTTATTTAATATAAACCAGTGTCATCGCTTACCGATGATGGACCAATTGAATTTGTAATACCTGTAGGTGAAGATTATATCGATCTAGCACACACAATGCTAAATGTACGTGTACAAATTATACCGAATATTCCCGCTGAGAAAAGTAAAGTAGGACCTGTTAATAATTTTCTTCATTCACTGTTTAATCAGATTGATATATTCTTTAATCAAAAACTCGTCTCACCACCAAACAATGCTTACCCATACAGAGCCTATATCGAAACATTATTAAATTACTCAAGCGCTGCAATGAATTCACATCTAACAACGTCTCTGTGGTATCTCGATACTGTTGGAAAAATGGAAGCTTTACCAAACGTAGGGCGCGCTGATGGTGAAGCTAATCATGGACTATTAAACCGATCATATTATACGGGAAATTCAAAAACAATAGATTTAATAAGTCATTTACATTGTGACGTTTTCAATCAAAATAAATTTTTATTAAATGGTTTTGAACTAAGAGTACAACTTGTTCGAAGTAAAGATGCATTTTGTTTTATGGATGCTTCCGAAAACGATACTTTTAGTGTTAGTATAAAAGAAGCCTCTTTGATGATACGTCGTGTAAAAATTAGCCCAGGAATATTACTCGCTCATGCCAATGCTTTAACAAAAGCAATCGCAAAATATCCTATTACACGAGTTGAAGTAAAATCATTTACCATGCACAGAGGTATACATGGTGATACTTTGGATAACATAATTTTAGGCCAGCTACCAAAAAGATTTATAATAGGATTCGTCGATAACAGAGCGTTTAATGGAAATGGACAATTCAATCCATTCAACTTTCAACATTTTTCCATTAATTATCTTTCGCTCTACATTGACGGAATACAAGTACTGAGTAAACCTCTACAACCAAAATTTACTGGCGATAATCTGCAGTTTGTTGAAGCTTATCACACTTGATTTTCAGGGACTAGTATACTTTTTTCTAATGAGTCCCTTTGTCTCAGACGAATAGATTATTCTAGAGGTTTTTGTTTGTTTGCATTTGATCTGATACCCGATCTTTCTGCAAATTCTGCTTTACACTGGAATCTTATCAAACGTGGTAGTATAAGAGTAGAAGTGAAATTTGATCAGACCTTGGAACAAACAATAAATTGCATCATTTACGCAGAATACGATAACGTTCTGGAAATAGATTCAAGTCGTAATATTATAACGGATTTTAATGCTTAAGCTAAAGGAGTGGGAGTAGAATCACAGATGGGGTGATTAGTATAAAAGATCATTGATGAACTGCGTTGATCATCAGTCTCTTTCTGGAGTCTCATTCTGCACAGAGAAAGTGGTTAAAAGTAAAGTCATGGATTTCGTCATTGATATTCAAGGTCTAAAAGACCGGAACGATAAATCGTTTAGTAACGTTTCCATCGGTCAACTGTTACTCAATTTATACAACATTGCAAAAGTAGCTGCAAAAATCTATACTAGAGGTTACGAAAATGCAACGTATCTAGAAGCAACCATGTCGCGAGAAATCATCAATCTAGAAATATACTCACCATCATTCAATGAACTCTTTACAAGATATCATAAGGATGGATTTTCATGCGTCACTCATAGTACAAAAGATAAGTATAAAAGAGTTGTATGTGCCCTCAATCAGGCATATATGCTGAGGAAGTGGTTGCATACGAAACTATCGTTGTGTATCACATCCAACAACATCAATGACAATCCATTGAGGTTAAGCGACGCACTTCTTAAGCGTGTAAGAGCACGCAGGTTAGCTCGCGCAGTTGCTGACGGAGGTGTGGATGAAGTTGATTGTGCTGCATCACCAACAGACTCCATCAAGGCATCGAAAGATAGCAATTCAGAAGCAGATGAAGATGATGATGACTAACAATGAATACTCGTCAAATAATCAAAGCACTTGCTGCAGTCAACGCTAGAACTGTAGGAGTATATGCAGCAGATCGGATTTCGAACATCCTCGAACTTCCAGCAGCTATAGTTGCAAACGTTGATGATCATACAAAAGGTGGATCTCATAGGATTGCTATATACATAAATAAAAATGGCTACGGAACCTGCTTTGACAGCTACGGATTGCCACCGTTCTCATCACATCATCTCGATAGACTCAAAAGAAATTGTGCGCGATATGCATGGAATAAACAACGAATGCAAAGCTACGATTCGCAAATTTACGGTCAATATTATATTATGTTTTTATACCATATGTCTCATTTTCATAATTTACGTACGTTTTGCAGTAAGTTTCCAAGAGATTCCAAAAAGAACGATAATTCAGTTATAAAATTTTATAATAAACTATTAAAGAATAAAATTAAGCGTAAAAAATCTGTAAAAGCTTTTAGTAATGAACGTTCATTAGGTTTTGGTTTTTGTAATCAAACATGTACTTCGAGAATATAATATTAAATCTATTATTATAACATGAAATTTATATTCAATAAATATTAATCAAATTTACATTATTCTTCGTAATAATTATTCACCTACACCTTATCCCTTCCACATTAGTATTATTATTTGAAATTATTTAACTTATTATTTAACAGATAAAATATATATTTATTCAATGAATTTCCGTTATACTATCTTTTTATAATATAATTTTATTTATTTAAACTGATTTAATGCAGGAGTTTAATATTTTAATAACAAAAGGAAATAATAAAATATATCTGATATACGATGCATATTCTTGAAATATATCACATATTACGCAATCAAAGTTGAGAATGGAATCTTTTATTTATCAGTTTATGATGGAATATAAATCTCTGTTGAACCGACAAAGGGCAGTAATATTTTTGTCAAATTATGACAAAATACAACTTAACAGGAATTGATATAATGTGATCGTTATATTTTGTTCATCAACGAAGTATAATATTACATACTACGGTATAAGATGTGACATTTGAATCTTTTATTCTTGACAGGATGTTGCGAAATAACAATATAACTGAACTAAATATCATAACAAAAGATGTAGACGACACATACGACATATCAAGGGAATATAATATTACGCGATATCAGAAGCGAGAAGGGAATATTTTATTTTGGACAGGATGTTATTAAATACGTATCTCAACAGGAGATAATGAAATATAACCGCTATAACTTGATTTTCAAGGAACCATAATATTTTATTCTACGAAAACAGTACTCAACTGTTGAACCTTTCATATATTATCTTTTAAGATAAACATGATATTCTTGGAAAAAGCATATAAAACGATACATACTTTCTCCCCACATGCTTTTGAACTTGGTAGGGATTAGGAATATAAAGCACAAGCGAAACCTCAAGTCAAATCAGTATCAGTTCAGTCACAGTTAAAGTAAGACTTGGTTATACGTAAGTCAGTTTTATTTCTCTCTCAAGTTATGCATAATAATAATCAAATATGGCACAATCAACGAGTGAAAATTGCCGTGACAATAACCGTTTTAAAGAGTACGGTATGCTTCTTCTTGATAGCATGCTATTGTCTACAACGTATTCTCTCAACAAGTCGCAGACCAAACGTGTAGCTGTTGGTTTACAATACGACGGTGGTTATTACAAACCTTGTGTAAAAATATCGACAAATTCTTCATCCAAATCGGTTAATTTTGATATCAATGCCTGAGGACTATTGAAAAATCATTTTGACTTGATCAACGCTTATTTTCAAGAGGCCAACATATTCAAAACTGAGTACGGAAATCCATCAAAACTTTATTTAGAGAACGACGATCTTTTATTTACGACATCATACCATACAAAAACCATAGTGCTCGAGGAAAGAGCAGTATTCCAACCGCCAGTACATGTTCAACCAGTAGATGAGGAAGAGCAAAGTGAATCATCTAACAAAAAAAGGAAATCTATGTACCAAACGCCTTCAACCTGGTGCAATTAGAACGTCGTGCTGGAAAAGTCAAAGGATTATCGGCTACATCCAAGAATACCTTAAGGAGCAGTTCAAGAAAGATGGTGAGCAAGATATAAAGTCATTTACATTGAAAACATTTGCTAGTTTTAATCGATATTATACTGTAAAAATTCACGAGGTAACAACATTTGTTTTAACAAAAATGCTTGACGATAAAGATTTAGATAAATCTACATTAGATATTGTAATTTTAGAAATTAATGCGTATACTTTACCATACATCTACAACGACTTGTATGCTTTAATGTATGCACCTTAATGTAAATTGTGACGTAAATATAATAAAAAAATGAAGCGTGTACATTTTAAGGAAGGTAGACCAACTATTAAAGTTATGTATGTATGGACTTATGTAAGTCAAAGTGCGCGTCGTGGTGAGTGGGAACAAATAGGTCGTAATAGAGAAAGATTTGGTATAAGAATTGAAAGAATGAAATTCGTTATCGAACCTGTATTATTAAAAAAATATAATGAATACTTAAACAATGAATAATTAAAATATTCGATTATTATTGAATCATATTTGTATTACAAGAAATTATACATTAATAAAATTACAAAATACTTAAGAAATTTTTTTCTCCCCTCCACTTTTTCCATTTCCAATCATAACATATTTAGTATAAATACACTTACACTGTGTAAAGACTTATATTTCCATTTCATTATTCATAGAGTACGCTAGAGATGAACAATGGGTCAGGTACAAGGAACAGTAAAACAACCATCTTACTTGGATTCAGATGGAACCAGGAAGGAGAGAAAACCTTTGCATAAAGATGAAAAATCTAAAAAAATACAGATTCATACTGAATATTCAATAAATACATATTCATTCCCAAAAACTCAGGGATATAAAAAAATATAAATAATATACTAACCATAATCGGTTCTTTTCAGGACCACCAATAAAAAAACGTAGAAACTTCTATTTTTTTTTCCTTGAGTGTTTGTATTGTTTGTATGAACACAAAGTTATCTCACTTATTTGTTTACGTTAACAAGTAAATATATTAATAAATTTTAAAGTTTTTATATTAACTTTTTGTATAAATTCTATGTGGGAACTCGTTTCAATAAGTGGGTGTAATAGCAACATTGTAGGAGATTTTCGTGCTTAAGGTACCAAGACTCTCCATGCCCATGATAAATTCTATCTTTCTCTCTCTCTCTCACGTTCCTTTTTTTTTTAATTATAAAAGTGTAGACACTTTTATTTCAAATAACTATAAAAAAGTTCATACGAAAACAATAATTTTATTTTATCGTAAGAAATATATTTTTTAAATATAAGTACTAACTCTCTCTCTCTTTCTTTCTTTTCTCTTAAGGAGGGATCATATTTCATATGCGATAATATGCATACATTAGCCTGCGATGGCGATGATGTCACCGTCTCGCCATCGTAGGCTATGTACTACTACCGATTGATAGAACCACCACTGTACGCTACATATCCTTTATTCACAAACACACTTACGATCTCCGTCGCTGATTAGCATCACAGATAGCATAAATATAGCGACGTAACAGATAGCATAAATATAGCGACGTTAAAGAAAAAAAAAGTATACAAATTTTTGGACTTACAAAAAGAGTCCATGACATTTGAGCCTCAGATTTTCTCCTAACTTTGAAATATTTTTTCTTATATAAAATTATGAAAAAGCCTTATTTCTAAGATGCAACTCTCGATTTTTGCCGAGTTATCAGCAGATTGGTCTAAATTTTTGAAAAATTGCACCTTTTTATAGTTATATATTTTTTGAAGTACTTATTCTAAAATGATTGTATTTCAATGATTAAAACAATAAAATCAGGCAAAACAATACAAAACAGATTACTACATTTCCAATTGATTATCTGAAATTAATAAGATTACAAGAAATTTTTTTATATAAACTAACAAATATTCATACACAATTTGCACATAATATAACATCATAGATGTTTAACTGACAAGTCAACAACAAACACAAAAGTTGTTGTCAACTTGTCGAGTATAAATCTTCCTACTTTTGTCACAGATACCTTAAAACTAGGTCCAAAATTTAATGTATGTAACAACAACAATGAAAAATTTAAAATGAATATTATGAAAAGTTTAAACATAAACTCCCACTTAGAAGATAGTGACCATGAAAAATTTTGTAAACAAATACTTAAGTCGACTATTAGTAACAAACACAGCAATTATGATGTACAACAAAATATGTTAATCAACAAGATTAATAATGCTAATAAATTTTTTAATGAGTATACTGGTTTGAAAATTTTCAGAGCTGATAAGGGAGGTGCTTTGGTGGTTTTTGACACCCAAGATTACAATAATAGAGTTGAAGATTGTTTAAATGATATCAGTTCGTACCGAAAAATTGATAAGGATCCCTTGCCTATGTTAGAAAAATCAACAAACAATCTTATTAAAAAGTTAAATAACAACTCTTTATTCAGTAATGACACTAGTAATAAAAGTCATAAAAAATTTTTCTTAACTACCACAAATAAATGCACCCTTTCAAAATGCTATGGACTTATCAAATTACATAAAAAAGATAAATCCATGAGAATAATAGTTTCAACAATTGGCTCCCCAACTTACCAGCTTGCTAAAATTCTTGCACAGTTTATTTCTAAACTCGTACCTCCTAACAGTCACACTCTTAAAAACAGCTACACACTGATTAAGGATTTAAAGGAATTAAAGATACCAGATGATCACTCCATCTTTAGCATTGATGTCACAGCTCTTTACAATAATGTTCACATAAAAGCCATATCAACAGCTATTGAAAAAAGATGGATTTACTTGCTTAATCATACAGATATGACACTTCAGGAATTCTTAAACGTTATCAATTTTGTTATGAATAATAACTATTTCACTTTTAATGGTAAATTCTACAAGCAAATTTTTGGATGTGCAATGGGTAGCCCTTTGAGCCCAATATTGGCAGAAATTGTTATGCAGGATGTTGAACAAAACAGCCTCTCGATTTTAAAAAACTTAGTTATATTTTATAAAAGATACGTGGACGATGGTTTAATTTGCGCAAAAAATGATAAAATCGATGAAATTCTTGAAGGTTTCAACTCCTTTGATGGACACATACAACACACTTTGGAAAAACCTGTTAATAATACTCTGCATTATCTTGATGTCAATATTGATTTTAATGATAAAAACAACTTAAAAACAGACTGGTATATAAAGGACACACACTCAGGACAGTATCTAAACTTCAACTCTCATGGACCCATCTCCCATAAGATTGGCATTATTTACACCTTAGTGGACAAAGTGCTTAAACTGTCTGACAGACAATACCATTCAAAAAATTTTAGCAAAATTAGAGAATTGCTCATAAATAACAATTATCCAATTGATTTCATTAATAAATATTTTAAAAAAAGAACAAAAACTAAAAAACACATTCAGAATGATCTTAATTATAATTCTACTTTAGATAACAAAAATAATTTAATTATATTTCTTTATTCTAAGGATCATGAATTTACTTTTAAAAAAATATGTAAGAAATTCAATTTTAGATTAATTTTTAATTTGGATAATAAAATTAAATGCAATTCTCAATTAGGTAAAAACGTCACAAAAAATCAAATAAAACCAACGTTGTTTATAAAATAGAATGTAAGGACTGTGATTGTTGTTACATAGGCCAAACTAGTCGCACACTATCAACTCGCATAAAAGAACATAAGTCAGATTGTATACACAAAAGAGAAAGATCAGCTACTTATGTTCATGAAAATAATACTGGCCATAGCATGTGTTTTGATACAGAAAAAGTTAAAATACTTGACACTGAAAACAACTATCATAAAAGACTGATCTCAGAAATGATTAATATACATAAACACAAAAATAATATTAACAGAAAATTTGACACACAAAAATTATTAAACGTTTTTAAAGATTATATCGATAATAACTTAAAAGTAATTTCTTAAAAGAATAACATTTAAGAGTCAGCTGTATACCGACACAGTTACCTGTTTTACCGAATCTATTTAAAATTTATTTTTTATAAAAACTAATAGCTTCAGGCAGAAATAAAGAGATGGTTTCGATTCGTGTAATAGAAAGCAATATTTTCTCTGATAAAAATAATTTAATTCCACCGCTTTATTTTCAAGAAAAGTTGGAATAACTTGAAAATCCCATTATTTGACACTAATTTCTAATTTTTTAAGTTATTCCAACTTTTCTTAAAAACGAAGCAATAAAATTAATTCATACTAATCAAAGAAAATATTACATTTTATTAAACACATCGAAAGCATCTCTTTATTTTTGCCTCTTGTTGCTAATTTTGGGAAAAAAGTCAATTTTTTAATTAGAAAAGGACAGATATACAGCGGACTCTAACATTTCAATATCTTAATTTTTTTTGAATTTTAAAATTGTAATTATTTTCTTTAATTGTTTTAATTTTAATTTTATTAACATCACATGTGTTTATGTAAAGATGGAAATATTCCTCATGCATTTTTGGAGAAATTCGAAATTTTGCACATTGTTTATAATTTTCTAAGTGTTTGCGCATGTGCAGACGTGTGGCGGATTTGTAGGTGGCATATGGAATTTTACTCGACAACTTTTCACTTCTTCATGTACGTCGTCGCTCTATTTACATTTTATTGTCCTTTGATATCATACTTTCTTTTTAGTTTGACTCTACATGTTTGTGTAGTATCTCATATAGAAATTATTTTCTTATAACAGATTTATTTTGAGCTATGAAAATGATATATTATTTTAAAGGATTGTATTTTCATAATTATTATTTATTACAATATTAATAGAAAGAAAAGGATTAAAAAGAAAGATTAGGTATTTATGTTATATTATGTGCAAATTGTGTATGAATATTTGTTAGTTTATATAAAAAAATTTCTTGTAATCTTATTAATTTCAGATAATCAATTGGAAATGTAATTGTAAAATGTTTTGTATTGTTTTGCCTGAAGAGAGTCATTTCTAAATATGACTGAAACGTTGCAAGTTTAATTTTATAATAAATGAATTGACAGTAAAAGTTGTTTTAATCATTGAAATACAATTATTAATTGACTGTCGTTAAAATCAACAAAATTATTCTAAAGTGTTTTTATTTTATCACCTGAGATCTCATGTGAGTTCTCATATGAGATCTCATGTCATTTTTTTCAGTAGCGAACTGCTGATAACTTAACAAAAATCAAGAGTTGCACCTTAGGAATAAGGTTTTTTTCATAATTTTATATAAGAAAAAATATCTCAAAGTTAGGAGAAAATCCGAAACCCAAATGTCATGGATTCCTTATTAGCAGAAATTAATATTTACAAATTAAAATTTACCTTGCATTTAAGGCATTTTTATTGCATAAAATAATAATAATGCTAATATATAATTATTAAAAGTACGAGATTATTTGAATAACTAAGTATACACATATTTGTAAAAATAACAAACTCCGTGTGTTAGTTCTACAAAAATTATTGTGTTGATTTTAAAAGTACACAGACTTTTTTAAATTACAAAATTTCTTATGTTGATTTTACAAACATGTTTGTAAAATTTTAACACAAAAATTTTTGTACAAAAAAAAAATTTGACGAATCACACACAAATTTTTACTGTGTACTAACGCATGAAGTCCATGCGTGGAGTTAGATAGATAGATCTGTATTTATTTTGTGATAATTTACAAAAGGTGTGTAACAAAAAAAATATAAGATATAATACATAATAAAATACAGAAATAAGATAATGTAATTATTGCACTCATGATATCACAGTCGATTTCCTAAAACTAATAATACTACATAAGTAAGTCACTTTTCAGAGTGATATGACAGATCATTACAATAATAAAATACACACACAATTATCAATGAAATAACAATAAACAAATCTTTCGAATTAATATCTATCAGTCAAACTAGTAAAAACAATCTAAAAATGAAACATAATAAAATCAAACGAGTCAAAAAGTCAAAAAAATAAAAAGTAATAAATTCACTCTCAACCATGCGCTCATCATCCATACTATAAATACAAGCACACCTTAAATCTATATACGGAACTACACATGATAATAAATTAACATAAAGGGACTATAAATACAACATAAAGAGAGTATCCGCTATTCAAGGTCAAGCAAGTACCCCTCACTGCCGTCTTAAACCTGCTAATAGATAGAAGATACTTAATTTCAGCAGGTGGAAAATTCCAAAAATGCACACCTTGAACTTGGAAGGAATCCCTTCCAGTCTCAGTACGCATAAAGGGCACCGCAAGATCCTTAGCCTCTCCACTAGTAGCCGCCCTAGGTATACATCTAGTAAAGAGACTCACTAGATGCTCCGGAGTATTCATGCGCACGATTTTGTACATAAGCACAGCCAAAAATACTGTCTCCTCGAATCAGTGCGCAGCCAACCCAACGCGGTTCTATAAGGAGAGACATAATCACCCATTCTCAAACCCATTACATATCTCACACATAAATTTTGTAATCTCTGTATTCGTCTTCTCAACTCCTGAGAAGCATCGAGCAGAACTACTGAACAATAGTCAAGATGTGGAAACAGCCGGAGGGCGGTTGCGAGCTGTTTACGCAGAGTCTCCGTTGTGTACCGACGAAAAAACCGCAGGGCATACAAAACTCTATTAAACTTTTTTATACTCATATCAACGTGCAGTATCAATGAAAGTTTAGGGTCAAGCACAACACCAAGACTCGTCACGGAGTCAGAGAAAGGTATACTAATGCCTCCCTCGAGATCAATCGTACGTGACCTATCAGCATAAAAAGAATTCACAAAACGACTATTGCAAAAGACGATTGCCTTGGTTTTATTAATATTCAAAGTGAGAGAAACACCAGCAGCCCACTCCGACACCGCTTTAGCCGCCCTCTGTAGAGTAAGAATACCCTCTTCCACATTCTCGCGAGGCACCTGCGTGTAAATTTGCAGGTCGTCTGCATAGAGTAGGTGCTCGACGTAACCAGAGTCAAGAGGGTCACGTACGCCACTAATGTAAAGACAAAACAACAGAGGCCCCAGTACCGAACCCTGTGGAACTCAAAGGTTGGTTGTCAGCTAACTCGATTCCTCGTTTAACTGTGTGAAAACCATTTGTTTCCTTCCTGATATATATGAGTTAATGCACAAGAGAGCAGTCCTGGAAAGCCCCATTGATATAAGCCTAGTAAGTAGCTTAAAGGGAGAGATCGTGTCGAATGCCTTACTAAAGTCGAAAAGTAAAAGTAACGTGACGAGTTTTTTGTCTAGAACCGATATTATGTCATCAGTTAATTTAAGAATAGCTTTTTGCGTCGAGTTGTGCTTTTTGAAGGCAGTCTGCATTGGGTCAAGTATTTTATTAGCAGTAATGTACTCCTGCAATTAGTAATGGGCGATCTTTTCAAGTACCTTTGAAAAAAAACATAAAATAGCAATAGGCTTGAAGTCTTTGGGCGATTTTGGTGCAGAGCACTTCTTTAATGGCACAATACGTGCCTGATTTCAAAGGCCAGGAAAAACCCCCCGAGCAAAAGAGGAATTGAACAGAGTCACAAGATGATCACCAATAAATGGTAATGCTTTAAGTATCACACTTTGCGGAATGCTGTCTTCCCCACGAGCCTGCGATGAGAAGTGAGAAACTGCAAGAATAACATCATTAACATTAATTGATTTAGAAGCGAAACCATTTTCGCTGCATTCAGAAAGAAACTTCTTGCGTTCCTCACCATCATCATGTGACGAAACCGACACCCCAGCAAAGTGCGCATTAAGCTCATCTGGAGCAAATCCATTCAGATCCCCTTGGAGTCCGGATAAGAGTCACAGCTCTCTCAACTCCTTCCAGGCATTACCACTTGCAAGAGCCTCGAACAGTCTGTTATGATAGTATTCACTTCTTGCACGCTCAATCTGCTCGTCCAACGCCTTACGTAAAATTAAAAATTCTGAAAAATACTTATTGTCGTTTGTCCGTTTGTATCGCCTATATGTGGCATCCCTCATGCGCTGCATCTGTGACAATTCTCCATCCATCAATGATGGCTTCTTTCTCGTACATTTAAATATTTTCACTGGTGCTAAATTTTCAATAGCAGCAGTGAGATTATCACAAATGCAGTTAAGTGCAGACTCAGGATCCACTTTATCAGTTGTCAATTTGGACCAATCATAGCTGGCCAATTTCTCTAATAATAATTTTCCACTAATATTTTTATGATTTCGATACTTAATCGGTTCTTGCACTAAACTACTAACATTATAGGCTATAGAAACTTCAATTAAATTGTGTCGACTATGAAAGTTCGCAGGTACGTTACGTGCATCAAGTATGGTGTCATTGTTATCCACAAAAATCAGGTCTATCCATGTGCGAGATGATAAAGTTATATACGTGGCACCGTGGTGGACCAACTGAAGCGAAAGCTCAGCGGACAGTTTACTAAGAAACTTCGCATTACTCCTTTCTCGCAGGAGATCGGCATTCAGATCTCCCATTATAATCTTAAATGAAAAATCGGGAGTCAAACTTAATAACGTATCAATTAGATCAGAATCTTTTGTAAAGGAAATGACAGAAGGACAGTAAATGACGGAAGCCAACACAGATTCAGAGTTGCCTGTTTTAATAGAACAAAAAATATATTCAGGCACTTCAGGCTTACCAGTGGCAGTTATAGTTGTGGTATTCGAAAAAGCTAATATCTCACATTTTAAACTATCTTTAACGTAAAGGGCAACCCCTCCTCCATGAAGGTTTCTATCCTGTCTAACAATTTCATACCCCTTAATCTGAATGACGTCGTCCTAGTCAGACGGACCCGGCCGGGTCTCAGCTACTTCAAAGAGATCATAAGAATGGCCATTACGTAGAAGTTCACGCACCTGTCCAATGTGAACCCTTTGAGAAGTCACATTCAAAAAGCTTGCTCGCAGTGCACCCTTTTTTCCTTTTCGACTCACCGAGGAGATCTGGCTTAATCATTCGAGAGAGAGTTCATTATTATTTAACTTACTTTTAATAACATTCATCATTGGGAGCTATCTTAACAACATTGTCAACCTTATTTAAACATCCACTAATCACACAAGATTTGTGAGCAATAAAATTTGTGTCTAAAATAACATTATTTGAACTACTTAAAATTTCATCTATATCATCTTTGGTAGCAAATGTGTATGCCCTCTTGCCCGTCTTGCCAGAAATCTCCCACTTCTATGCCAAATAAATTTAATACCTTTAGCCTTAGCATAATTCTTTAGATCTTTGAAATTTTTGTATGTATCTTTTTGAAGGTATTCATTAATAAAAACCTTATAATGGTTTTTTATGGCAGACAAACTGGCAAAACGAGAAAGATCAATGTCTGACGTTGAGAAACTAGTAATTTTTCTTTTTTTCATTTAATATTTTTTGAACCAGACTGGCCACGGAGAGTCTGACTAACGGCAAGAGAGGAGCCCCCGGACCGTTCCTAATTACGCCGCTTCTAAATTCAGACGATGTTAAACATACAACTGACAAAATGTGTGACTGCTTTAAGTCCGGAAATATGGTACCAAGAATAGCACAAACATAATGCTCCTGTCGAACATTAGCCGCTTAGCAGTTCAGTCCACTGGAGATCACCAATGAGCCACCCTCGATACCACAATTTTGTGTATTTTGATGATTATCCTTTGCTATTTCTGTGTCGATAATTTGTGTGTTGGCATCTACTGTTTCTTTTGAATTCGTGTCAGTGTGAGACATTTTCACGCTTTTCTACACGCTCCTGCACACTGAGATCAGAGACGGTTTGCTCCACGCATGCCAACCCCACCTCAAGTTCTGAAAAATTCTTGTCCACTCCATTAAATTCAGCTTGTATAGTAGATTGAAGGCTATTAATTCTAGAATTTAAATTTAAATCAGTCTTATCATAATTCTTAATTAGAGTGGACACTTTATTTTCCAAACTACTGACTATCTTCCTTAATTTAATATTTTCATTAAGCAGCCTTGCACTACCTCAAAATTCTTTATTACTTTGTCCTGACTGTTAAGTTTATCTAAGATGCCTCGCAAGCCATTATCAATACCCATCATGCTGCTCTCAACACTCCGGATCCGATCGAAAGCGCCTAAGATTGAGTCAAGCTTACGAGACAAATTTCCTTCAATTTCAGACAAAGCAGCCTGAGAAATGGAGATGTCAGCATTATTATTCAATTTTACATTGTTATTTGTTAAATTTATTGATTCATCATTTTTAATATTGGCAGCGGGGGCAACTTGCGCAGCGCCACTTTTACTATGCGCAGGTTGAATTAAATTATTATTATTTAAAACGTTACTTAAGCTAGTATTCTTATTTTTCGCTGCGCCACTAGCCTTCCGGAGTGCCTTGGTTGTTGATGGTTCCTGTGTGACGATAACCGGTGGTACTTGCGTGTCAGTTCTCGATGGAGTCAATGTGCTTAGCGGCGACTTCTTCTCTGCCTTACCGACATCGAGTAGTTGGCTATTATTAACCCTTTCAGTCATGCAATTCAATTCACTTTTTTCGTATGTATTTGCTTATAAATTTATAAAATGTCATCAGCATTATAAATAGTAAGGCTATGTGTATCTGAAAATACAAAAAATCCAAGAATCAAGCATGATATTGCAAAAATATTGAGGTAAAAAAAAAAGAAAATTAGGTAGCCGATATATCGGCTCCTGTGACTGTAAGGGTTAATGCCAGCATCACGAGCATCTGAACCGGAGGGGGTGCCTCTCTCATTCTTGGTCTTTACACATTTGTTGCAGATATAGTGGTAACCTGTGCCTACTAATTGTATGCGTGTCATACATCTAGCATGACACGCAAGTCGAGCAATTATACAACCTCTTCGTTCCACATATGTCAGATGACGGCTGCTTACATATGGCACATCGATCCGTGATAGCGACCTCTTGCGGTAAATTTCAAAAATTAAAGTTAAAGGAGTTAAAATATCCATGTGCGAAGTGTAGATTATTTTACTCTGTTCGTATAAAATAAAAAAGCCGTGCGTGAAGTAAAATCACTTAACACACAGCAATCATAATAATGCGAATATCCATGCACGTCGCACGAATAATTTTGTTAAATCTTTAATTTTTAATCATTCTTCAAACTGATAAATACTATTTTATCATCATTATTACTTTTTAAAAAAAGTATATTTGAGGCAAGTTGAGGTATTGAATAGTATAGTGTTCTTTGGAACATTTTTTTCTAAATATTATAAATTATAATCTTTTTAGTTTAAGCATTGGAAAGTACTGAAATCAATTGGGTAATCATCAAGTTTATATTTAAATTATTTACAATTTTGGCTAAAGAAAGTTTCGAAATCAATTAAGCAATCGTCGAGTACTTTCGTATTCAATTCATTTTTTTAATCGAATTATTTCCTATTTCAAGTATTTTAAATATTTAAAAAAATTAATAATCAATGGTAAACATATTTAACCCTCATCTATCACGATTTATTAGAAATTTAAAGAAATAAAAGAAATTTGGAAAGAACAAGGCTTTAAAATTTTCGATGCCCCATTTTAAAATGCAAAAAAATAAATACTTACTTCCATAGCTTAGACATTGAAAATTCATACTAACGTTTATTATGTAATAGTCAACATACGATTTACTAATTTTTTTTCATATAACTTTAATTAAGGGGAACCACCGGCTAGAAATAAACTTATTGAAATTATTAAGATAGCCAGCTGAAATTTCGTTTACATATAGCTTTTTTCTTATCTTTAACTATGCCGCATCAAAATTGGGAAAAAAATATTTTTCCATAGTTTTTTTTGGTTTTTTAAATTAAAAAAAAAAAAAATTGATAATTTTTTAAAGATAAAAAGTGTTAAAATCAAATTAACGATAAACCCATACGAGAGATTTTAGCTGTTATTATTACGAACATTTTTAAAAAAGAAAATTGCAGATCCGTTGAATAACAAAAAAGTAGTAGCGATTTTAAAATCGGACTTTCCAGGTAAAATATTTGTTTCTTCATTTTTGTCGTAAAAATCTTTGAAGTGGTCTTTTTTCGAAAAGTTATATTTTAATAAGAATGAATTTATAAAACTGAATATACAGGGGGTTTGGCATGCGCTAATTACAAATCTGATATCAGTTTTTTATTTTGACCTAATCCCGAGATGGGCGAAAAAAATTCGAATTTTGTTTTTTTGATAATGTGATGTATTCAAGCATTTTAATACAATAAAACATTAAATACTCATTGAAAAAGTATTTTTTTTTTCGAAGATGTTTATAATAATTTATAATATTATATATGTAAAATACATAAGTAATATAACGAAAAAAAACAACAAAAAATAAGTAAATAAATAAATAAATTGTAAAAGAAAATTCTAACAAATGTAAAGTAGTTTCTTTACTGAATAACAATAATTATAACGCATCTTCATTATGATGATAAAATGATAATAAAAATTCTCTAATTACTATAACGAAAAACAAAGATTCTCATTAACGTAATAAATTCTAAACAAAATGAAAACTTTAGAGTATGAAGATCCTCAAAACATTCCTGGACTGTATAATACTTCTTCTAGGAGTAAGAATTTTTCTTCTTGATATTTTTTACCAGCTTTTATGATGTGATGAGCTTTTCTAGTTATATCAATTTTTTTTTCACACTTCTTTGAAGTCTATAGGTGTCAATTCTTTTTAGATTTGATACATTATCATTATTGTTTAGTCCTAATTGTTTCATAATTTCTGAAACGGTTCTGTCACTTCCAACATTGTATTCGCAAACTCCTAAGAAAGCTGCGATCCTAACTCGCGCTTTACCTGTGTAATTTTTTTTAGAACATCGGTTCCAAATAATGTTGTGGAGGCTTTCGATAGCATTCTGAGTAGAACAGCGACTGCAACGGATTAGCAAGGACTCGTCTGAAAGTCTTTCGTACAGTGGTAGAACTTTTTCAAAGCAGACTTTGTTTATTGGTATGTTCACATTTTTTTCATGAAAACCTGGACATCTATTCACTGCTAAAGCTTTTTGAAAAAAGCACCACGAGTTCAATCCTTTTGGACAATAATCATGTCTAGGTTCTTCATCAGTAGATGCTGAATGATAAATTGATGCTAAAATAGCATTTTTCATACCCTGTAAAAATCAGTAAATTTTACTAAAAAATTTGTATACATAAGAATGAATAGAATTATTTTTTCATCAAACCTGAATGTTATTTCTATTTTTATAGATGGCATTTTTATAATGACCAGCAAGTTTTTTTATTGTCGTTTCTTTCAATTGTCCAAATTCTCTGCATCCTAGAATAACTTTACGACTTCTTTCATCTTTTATTATGTTGATAATACCTGTATATAATCTAAAAGTAATAATAATACATATTATTTATTATAAATGAAAGATTTTATTTCTTTACCTTTTTGCAACGTGGTTCACGCATTCTTCTTTATTTATTTTAATAGATGAATCATAAATATTCAATGAAACTAAATGGTTATAAGTCTTGGAATCTCCGTCAGAAAGGATAGTGACATAGCGAAAGCCTAATTTTTCAGAACGTTTCCATAACTTTTCGGCGATTGAAACCTCCATAGCCCCGGAAGATCCTACATGATCTATAAGGCATTTACTGGCATGCTCTTCACGCCAAATATAAAATTCTAACGAGTCTGAACCTAATGATGCAGCTGTTGTTATGCATTCTTAACAAAATTTTGAAACAACCTCAAAATCGAGAACAAATCCTGTTAGCAAATCTATAACACTACCAAAACCATTTTTTGATTTGAAGCCCAGCGTTGGCCATGAACCATCATAACTCACATCTATATTCAAAATATCATCTTTTTCAGTTTTTTTTTTCAGTAATGCTTTCATCTGAATTTCCTAAATCAAAATATTTGTAGTATTTTTTGCTATTATTCGGCATTCCTCGAGTATAATATTTGTGGCTACTTCTACAGATTGTTCTACTATACTACTGTGTTCTTGAAAAGTTAAAAGAGGTACTGATTTTATATTCATTATCGAACAAAACTGTTCTACAGCATTGTGTCCTTTGCCTATATATGAAAAAGCTAGAGCTATGCGAAGATTCACATCAAAGCGATGTTTGACAAATAATTTTGACTGTTCAATTTTCTTGGAAGTGAACACACTACACTTATTGTCGTTGAAACCGCTTTCCCCACAATCATAACACTTTAGGATCAAATTTCGCGCAAATCCGAAACGTTGATCAGACAATTCAATTTCTAATGAATTACCTCCGCACTCACTGCATTTCAACTTATTTAGTATAGGTCTCAGCTCCGACACTTGAAGAAATATGTACTCTAGAGATTCATTTTTTGATCGGCTATTTTCGTCACAATTTTGATCACTTTCACAATCACTTTTTGATTTATCATTCATATTTTCGCTATTTCCGAAAATTCCTATTTGCTCGCTAAGAATATGATTTTCCATATTTTCTGAAGACTGGTTATCAAAAAAACACGATCTATGATCTGAGTTCATGATTTTTGTTAGTAGACGTACATTGTGTTCAATACTTGAATTTTTTTTCGTCCGCCAGTTTGTCCATCTTTTATTAACAAGATCACGAAAATGTTGAGACCTTTTCTGGGCTTTCACGCGAGGCATTTTTCTTTATTTTCTGTTAGTATAGCATCTAAGAAACTGATATACTGTGATACAAGAATCGTATAAAGAGAATGAGAACTGCGTGTTGTCGATAAATCATAAGAATTTTACAAACCTCGTGATGTAAACAAATACAAGTTGTACAACAAACGTACGAATAAAGAAAATTTGTATTATGTGAGAATGAAGAATAACACATGTTGTTATTTTATTAGAATCTGCTATAATTTTGATTTTGTTTTATACAAAATAATGTATCACAATAATTTATCAATTTTAAAAATACATACACTAATATTTATATACAATAATAATTATAATAATTATATACAATAATAACTCTGTATATTCAGTATCATAAATTTATTTTTATTCAAATATAACTTTTTGAAAAAAGACCACTTCAAAGATTTTTACGACAAAAATGAAAAAAAAAATTTACCTGGAAAGTCCGATTTTAAAATCGCTACTACTTTTTTGTTATTCAACGAATCTGCAATTTTCTTTTTTAAAAATGTTCGTAATAATAACAGCTAAAATCTCTCGTATGGGTTTATCGTTAATTTGATTTTAACACTTTTTATCTTTAAAAAATTATCAATTTTTTTTTTTTTTAATTTAAAAAACCAAAAAAAACTATGGAAAAATATTTTTTTTCCCAATTTCGATGCGGCATAGTGAGAGATAAGCAAAAAACTACATGTATTAAAAATTTCAGCTGGCTATCTTAATAATTTCAATAAGTTTATTTCTAGCCGGTGGTTCCCCTTAATTAAATAAACGATTGTACATTAATGTTTATTTATATTTAAAGGACATTAATTATTTATACTCAAAGGATATTGAAATCGCTCGTGAATTATTGTCTGATAGTCTTATACAATCATTAAGTGTGTAATTTACTCATATATTATGTTGATATAAAATATTATATTATTTAACATTTGAAGATAATACAGAAAAAAACAGTTTTATTAATATGAGATTAAATATTAATTATTTTTTATAAGGCATTGCGAAAAAAAAATAGTCTTTGGTTTTTCTCACTTATTTTTATCATCCCAATCTTACAGTTTTGAACAACACCATAAAATATTCATTCACGGGCCTGGCAAGTTATTTTGTAAATATTGAGTAAAATTTAAAATATATTTTACAGAACTTGAAAATAAAAAGACAGTGTAATGAGATAGAGAATGCATAATTTTATTAAAAATAATACAATAAAAATTGATATCTTTTTCTAAATTTCGAAAAAGCATGTCTATACTTATAAATTAATTAAAAATTTGATCTGTTATTATATTTTCATGGTAATTTTGATGTGTGTTATCATCGACATTACCATTTCAATAATCAATTTGATTTTCATAAATTGATGGGTCACAAGCCCGCATTATTTGCCACGGTACAAAGTTTTTTCTACACATTCATCTATCAAAGTAAAGTTAAATTAAGCATTTTATGAATTTTATATTATTAAAAAAATGAATTGAATACGAAAGTACTCGACGATTGCATAATTGATTTCGAACCTTTATTTAGCCAAAATTGCAGATAAATTAAATATAAACTTGACGATTACCCAATTGATTTCAGTACTTTCAAATGCTGAAACTATGAAGAATATAATGTATGGTATTTAGAAAAAAATGTTCTAAAGAACACTATACTATTCAATACCTCAACTTGCCTCAAATATACTTTTTTTAAAAAGTAATAATGGTGATAAAATTGTATTTATCAGTTTGAAGAATGATTAAAAATTAAAGAATTAACAAAATTATTCGTGCGACGTGCATGGATATTCGCTTTATTATGATTGCTGTGTGTAAAGTGATTTTACTTCACGCACGGCTTTTTTACTTTATACAAACAGAGTAAAATAATGTACACTTTACACACGGATATTTTAACTCCACGCACGGACTTCACGCGTTAGTATGTCAAAGAATAATTTTTTGTATTACACATAATATTTTCATTTTCCTTTTATCATAAGAATAGTTTTTGTTATTGTAAAAATTATTTGGCACAAACAATTTATTAAAATAGATCTGTAAATAACTGGAAATAACTGGGAACAACTGGGAATAACTTGTGCTAACTGTTATTCCTGTCTCAAACTGAACCTTTTATAACAGTTATTTCCAGTTATTCCCAGTTATTCACAGATTCGATTTCCACTAGGGACTGTAGTCTTTTTATTAAGGATACCGTCTACCCAAAAAATCGATCAAAAATTTTGAAATTTTCAGTTTTGAGATTATTAAGAATTTTTATTCTGTAGGTAAATACCTTCAAGAAAGATCATATTATGTCCTAAAAATTATTTTTTCAGTCACTATTCTACGAAAACAAAAAAATCAATATTTTAATGATATTGTTATTTCACGACAATATTGTTGCAAACGAAAATAATTTTAAATAATTTTTACTTTTATGTAATATGTAATATTCAACTTCATACACGTAGAAAGTATTTGCATATATATATATATATATATATTGATTGCGCTAATTGTTTATAATTTATGCAATCAATTTTCATACACCTGCATACTGTTGACTAATTTATTTGGCTAATTTAGTTTAATCAATCATGAAAAAATACAAAAGAGCACAACATTTTATGTAATTAGCTTAGTAGAACGTCTGTAACATCACGCAATGAGACTTGATCAAAATAAATATTATAGTGCATATCAACAGATGTAAACATAACCAAAAAATATAGACGTTTATAGAAGAGTAGACGCGTACAAAATTTTGAGGCAAGTTATCTATATATATATTATTATTATATCTATATTTAGTACTGTATAGGTATACAGTCTGTGTATTCGCTCTGCGCTTCTATGCATATGTCTATATTTGTTGACATAACACTGTAACAGAATATTCAGCTACAAATTTGTTTTCATGTCCATTTTATGTTTTTAAATAGTAAATCGATCATCTAACAATGAATCGCATCGAAAATTCAAAATACAAAAAGCGAAGGAAAGCAAAATCGAGGAAAATGAAAGAAAAACATGAAAATTTAAATGCTAAAAAAGAAAAAAACTACAAGTGAGAAAAAACTTCAAAGTTTTATTAAAAGCTAGAACAAAGATTAAAATGAAGATGAAAGTTTTAGTTTTATAATAAATGTTAGTGCACAAAAAAACAATTGAATAATTTTTTTTCTGAAATGTTGTGTGCAACGTGTAAACAAAATTCTCTTAGTATTGGAGTTTTAGAGTCGAATGGACTTGCAACAAAACTGAATATTATATGCAGTGAATGTGAAGAAACTATTAAAGAATTTCATTTATTTCCACGCGTTGATGAGAAAAAAACATTTCATGTGAAAAAAAAAAATTATTGAAAGTGTGATAATAATGGGATTAGGTTATGCTAGCTTACAAAAATTTTGTATGGGTTGTTATGTGGCAAATTCCTCGGACCTCCGAGTGAATTCCCGAAGCCACGAACTTACCTAGGTTCACAAATTTATAGTTAATTTTAATTGAGCACCAGTGAACCCTGCTCAGCTAGCTGGGTAGAGCAACTGCAGAGGGGGTCAATACTTACTGGCCTGCCTTGGGTTGCAGGCTGGTTCTAACGATCAGGGTAGTTCGGAAAACTTCAATGTAATTTATGATTTAGAAAAAAAAATAAGAAGTTAAAAAGAGCAATGTTTAATATACAAAAACAATTAAATTTTTACTTTATATAAAAAAAAATACTATTGATATTCAACATTTACAGCATATTTTGAATTGAATAGAGAAGATGTTAAAGCACGAAATTACTTGTATTCAGAAATACCAAATTTTTATACATTTGATGAAAAACTAAAAAAGTGAAATAAAAGAAAAAAAAACCAATACTTACAAGGAGAGTGTCACACCTCCGAGTCACGGATTTTGTTCAAAATTCGGGATAAGTTTTCAGATGGTAAAATATGAAAAAAGCTAAAGTTATAGTCATAAACACTCAATATTTCCCTAGTTACAGGCAATTGAAAAATATCACTAAAAAAGTTACTAGATTTTTAAACGCGTATAGTTCTTCAGCATTGATAGCTAGAAGCTTAAACCTTTTTTTAAATTAAAGCTAAGCTTAAATCCTTTTGAAATAATAGTTATAGCATGTAAAAATATTATTTTTTCCCAAAGTTATAGCGTAATAAAGATTGGACCTGAATTTTTATTTAAAAATATTAATTAATAATAAAAGCTAAAATTAGGACCAATCTTTATTATGCTATAACTTTAGGAAAAAATAATATTTTGATATGTTGTAACTATAGTCCAGTAGAATTAGCGAAAAAAGAGCTAAAATTTAATGTAATTAGAGACAGGTTCAGACCACCAAAAATGGCTTTGTTGGATGATTAGGAATGAAACTGTGGAATTACTCTCAAAATTTGAGCCGTCAGGAATTAGTAAACAATGATTTAAGGTGCAAAATTCGTAAAAATCACTGTTTTTTTGAGGTAGCTTGAAATCGTTTGCGATTTAGTATATGAAAATTATACTATTTGTAGGTATTTCAAAGACGATTAATTTGAGACGTCATAGATGAAAATCGGTTAATAAATTTTATAAATAATGATAAATAAAAATTGAAAATCGCGAAATTTTAAAATATTTGTCATTTGATAAAAAAAGGATGTACATGTTTGTAATTCCTCAAAAATGTGCCTCTTATTATCCTTAAGTTACCATAAAAATTTCATCAAAAAATATTAATTATTTTAGGAGATATTCTATTTGTTTATTAAAAAGAGGTCAAATGTACATTAAAAAATTTACCCAAAAATATCATCGTAGAGACTTTATGATAATCATATAGTATTTAGATATTAACGTAGATTTAACGAATTTCATGTGAAATCGTGTCCATTTTATTATTTTCAACTTACATATGGCAAAAAAAAAGTAAATTTTTTTCTTAATGGTTTTTTTAATATTTTTGCAACTAATGAAAATATCAATATAGGGATTTGATATTCTTATTACTGGCAATTTTACGCAAATTTAAAAAAAAAAAGAATGCTCTAGCTCAATTAGAAGCCGAGATAATTTTTTATTTTTTAAATTCGCCAATTGTTTATTTATAAATATTAAGGACTGAAATTTTTATCACAACTAGTATAATACTTGAACTTTATGATTTTATTGTATCAGAGATGAAATAAACATTTTGGAATGTAAAAAATTAATATTTAAATAATCAAGATTGCTACTAGTTAAACAGAGTAATTTTTCGTGCCTTGCAAAAAAATTGATCTGGCGAGTTCTAACTCTGTTCCGATTAAAAATTCATAATATCTCCGTTAATTACGGACCAATTTCGACGTTTTTTTTTTTAATTTGGGGTAGCGCGTGAAAATAATAGCAACTGTTGTATTTGTTTTTAAAAAATTATTTATTTAACAACAATTATTGCAAAAAAAAATTTGTTTAAACATATTTTTTTAAATATTAATTTTAGCAAAAAGCTTTAAGAATAAAGTTTGTTCGTCTTAAAAAAATAAACAATATTTCATTTTAGTGTTTTCATGATAAAATCAATATAAAATCTGTTAATCTGAAAAACAAAATTAAAAAAATTTTTTGTTGGAAATTTCAACGTAAATTTTCTTTGTCATGAAAAATTCTTTATATCTCCGTTAATCACGGACCAATTTAGACGTTTTTTTTTAATTCGGGGTAGGGCGTGAAAACAATAATAACTGTTGTATTTGCAATACAAATTTTTTCATTTAAATTGTTAAAAAAAACAATACGATGGTTATTATATTTTTCACGCCCTACCCCGATTTAAAAAAAAACGTCAAAATTGGTCCGTAATTAACGGAGATATAAGAAATTTTTCATGAAAAAACAAATTTACGTTGAAAGTCCAAAAAACAAATTTTTTTCAATTTGTTTTCCGAATTAACAGACTTAATATTAATTTTATCATGAAAAGACTGAAATGAAAAATTGTTTATTTTTTTAAGACGAACAAACTTTATTCTTAAAGCTTTTTGCTAAAATTAATATTTTAAAAAATATGTAAAAACAAATTTTTTTTTTGCAATAATTGTTGTTAAATAAATAATTTTTCAAAACAAATACAACAGTTATTATTGTTTTTACGCCCTACCCCGAATTAAAAAAAAACGTCTAAATTGGTCCGTGATTAACGGAGATATAAGGAATTTTTCATGACAAAGAAAATTTACGTTGAAATTTCCAACGAAACATTTTTAAAATTTTGTTTTTCAGATTAACAGATTTTATATTGATGTTATCATGAAAACACTAAAATGAAATATTGTTTATTTTTTTTAGACGAACAAACTTTATTCTTAAAGCTTTTTGCTAAAATTAATATTTAAAAAAATATGTTTAAACAAATTTTTTTTTGCAATAATTGTTGTTAAATAAATAATTTTTTAAAAACAAATACAACAGTTGCTATTATTTTCACGCGCTACCCCAAATTAAAAAAAAAACGTCGAAATTGGTCCGTAATTAACGGAGATATTATGAATTTTTAATCGGAACAGAGTTAGAACTCGCCAGATCAATTTTTTTGCAAGGCACGAAAAATTACTCTGTTTAACTAGTAGCAATCTTGATTATTTAAATATTAATTTTTTACATTCCAAAATGTTTATTTCATCTCTGATACAATAAAATCATAAAGTTCAAGTATTATACTAGTTGTGATAAAAATTTCAGTCCTTAATATTTATAAATAAACAATTGGCGAATTTAAAAAATAAAAAATTATCTCGGCTTCTAATTGAGCTAGAGCATTCTTTTTTTTTTAAATTTGCGTAAAATTGCCAGTAATAAGAATATCAAATCCCTATATTGATATTTTCATTAGTTGCAAAAATATTAAAAAACCATTAAGAAAAAAATTTACTTTTTTTTTTGCCATATTTAAGTTGAAAATAATAAAATGGACACGATTTCACATGAAATTCGTTAAATCTACGTTAATATCTAAATACTATATGATTATCATAAAGTCTCTACGATGATATTTTTGGGTAAATTTTTTAATGTACATTTGACCTCTTTTTAATAAACAAATAGAATATCTCCTAAAATAATTAATATTTTTTGATGAAATTTTTATGGTAACTTAAGGATAATAAGAGGCACATTTTTGGGGAATTACAAACATGTACATCCTTTTTTTATCAAATGACAAATATTTTAAAATTTCGCGATTTTCAATTTTTGTTTATCATTATTTATAAAATTTATTAACCGATTTTCATCTATGACGTCTCAAATTAATCCTCTTTGAAATACCTACAAATAGTATAATTTTCATATACTAAATCGCAAACGATTTCAAGCTACCTCAAAAAAACAGTGATTTTTACGAATTTTGCACCTTAAATCATTGTTTACTAATTCCTGACGGCTCAAATTTTGAGGGTGATTCCACAGTTTCATTCCTAATCATCCAACAAAGCCATTTTTGGTGGTCTGAACCTGTCTCTAATTACATTATGCATTTCGACTAATTCTACTGGACTACTACTGTTTCGAAAGGATTTGAGTTCAGCTTTAATTTAAAAAAAGGTTTAAGCTTCTAGCTATCAATGCTAAATAACTATATGCGTTTAAAAATCTAGTAACTTTTTTAGTGATTTTCTTCAATTGCCTAACTAAGGAAATATTAAGTGTTTATGACTATAACTTTAGCTTTTTTCATATTTTATCATCTGAAAACTGATCCCGAAGTTTGAGCAAAATCCGTGATCCGGAGGTGTGACACTCTCCTAGTTAGTAGAATGTACTTAGTAAGTCCGAAAGATACAGAACGTTATTTTATTAGATTATTACTATTAAATGTGAAAGAAGCCACGTCTTTTGAAGCTTTGCGTACTGTTGATGATATGATGTACAATTCGTTTTATGAGGCAGCTAAGGCAAAACAATTAATTAATGAAGATGAAGAATGGGATAGGTGTTTGGAAGAAGCATCTTCAACAGAATTCCCTTATACTCTTTGTGAATTATTTGCTTTTATTTGCGTTTTTTATAATCCTATAAATGCACGAGATTTATATGAAAAATATAAAGATAAACTTTACCACCCTGAATACAAAAAAAATATAGGTGAAGATCATGCATTGTTTGTTATCAAAAATAATTTACAAGTCAACGGATTTTCATTAAACGATTTTAATTTACCTAACATAAGCACATTTATAGGAGAAGATAAAAATCAAACAATTTTAAATCATAATAATAATATTCTTAATGAATTAGAAATGAAAATAAATTCTTTAAATGATAAACAAAGGCCAATATTCAACTATACTATTAAAAGTTTAAACAACCAAAGTAAAGAAAAATATATTTTCATAGATGGACCAGGTGGAAGTAGAAAAAGTTATTTACTTAACGTTTTAATAGCTTATTTTAAATATCATACCATACATTATTTATGTGTAGCTTGGACAGGTATAGCAGTGAATTCATTAGTCGATAAAAAAACCGTGCATACAACATTTAAACTACCGTTAAATATAACAGATTGTACAACTTGTAATGTTAAGCCTAATTCTGCTAAAGGCAAACAATTAAAGAAATCACAAATAATTACTTGGGATGAAATATCCATGACTTCAAAATTTGCTTTTGAAGCAGTTGATCGTCTTTTTCAAGATTTATGCGATGTAAACTAACCCTTCGGTGGTAAAACTGTAATTGTATCAGGAGATTTCAGGAAAATATTACCAATTGTACGACATGGAAGCCGTATGAACATTATTAAAAATTCAGTTAAATTTAGTTCATCATGGCAAAATTTTAAGCAAATAAAGTTAAACGAAAATCTGCGAGTTTCGGATAGTGATAATAATTTTAAACAATGGTTATTAGATATTGGAGAAGGAAAATGCCGCAATGTTTTTGAAGATGATAATGAACTAAGTGCTATACCAGATAATTTTATCATTAAAGAAAATCATGTCGAAGAAATATTCGGAAAAACAATAAAAATAAACAATACGAATATAACGGAAAAAGTTATTTTGGCTCCTAAAAATAATGATGATACTGAAATCAATATGTTTTAAATTTAATGGAAGAAAACCATGTTGAATATTTAAGTATTGATACAGCTGAAGATGATAACAAAGAAAATTTAGATATTATGTTACCTACAGAATTTTTAAATAAGTTAACTCCTAATGGACTTCTACCACATAAATTACATTAAAAAGTAGGGGCTATAATAATACTTTTAAGAAATTTAAATGTCAATAAGGGACTTTGTAATGGAACAAGGTTGATAGTGAAAAAATTGCCTAAATATTCCATTCAAGCGGCATTAGCAACTGGTCAAAACAAAGGTAAATTAGTTTTCATTCCAAGAATAAGTTTATCTCCATCTACGAAAGAAATTCCATTCAATATGCAACGAAAACAGTTTCCTATTAGATTAGGATTTGCAATGACTATTAATAAATCACAAGGACAATCTTATAAAAAAGTTGGTGTTTATTTGCCGTCACCAATTTTCAGTCATGGGCAATTATATGTTGCTATTTCAAGGACGAAATTTAAAAGTAATTTAAAATTATTTTTAGGTGACCACGCTATTGTCAACGGAGAAAATAAAAATGATCAGAACACAATATATACAAAAAACATTGTTTATAAAGAGATATTATAAAGAATATGTCAAGAGATGTTGTATATGTTGTTGTGCAGTAGTTGAACTCGAAATATAATAAAAAATATAATATTTACTGAAATATATATATATATGATATCAACTGACGCTTTCAAAATAGTTTGATATGATGTTGAATCAGCTATATAAGAGGACGCGCTATTAAATCGGCTGCAAATGGAGATGCGCTGTTGAATCGGCTGCATATTGGGATGCGCTGTTGAATTGGCTGTATAATGGGATGCGCTGTTTAATCAGCTGCATATTGGCTACTTATTTATAGAGCTAAATAAAATATAGGACCTGAAAAATTATTAGGCCCAAAAAAAATAAGGCCTAAGAAAATATAAGGCCCGAAAAAATATAAAGCCCAAAAAATATAGAGACCAAAAAAATATTGGGTCTAAAGAATTATTGGGCCCAAAAAAATATAGGGCACAAGAAAATATAAGGCCCAAAAAATATAAGGCCCAAGAAAATATAAGGCCTAAAAAAATATAAAGCCCAAAAAATATAGACCAAAAAAATATTGGGCCCAAAGAAATATTGAGTCCAAAAAAATATAAGGTGCAAGAAAATAAAAGGCCCAAAAAAATATAAAGCCCAAAAAAATATAGTACCAAAAAAAATATTGGACCCAAAAAAATATAAGACCCAAAAAAAGAAGGTTCAAAAAAATAAAGAGCCCAAGAAAATATAAGGATGAAAAAAAAGCAGAGCCCAAAAAAAAGGGCATTAAATAAAAAAATATGGTCCAAAAAGAAGCTCATGACTAATGAGTACTAATTATATAGGGCCCAATAAAAAATTGCTACTTTTATTACCAAAAGATTAGACACATTTAAAAAATGCGGAGAACGGGAGAACCGGAGAAACGGAAAAAAAGTGGTTTCACTTTAATATAATATAAGATAAGATATATATATATATTTATGTCGTCGTAGGCCGTATGCGGTGGAATACCTATAGACCACGCTAAATTTGTATAGGCATTGCATACGTTCATGCTAATATCTCGACGATATTCTCTCTGTCAATACTCCCTTAGGGAGTATTGACAGCTCTATACTCCCTAAGGGAGTATTGACAGATCGAGATATCGCACAGCATGGCCGTATATGACGCGATTGATATCGATTCGTAGGTTAGTGAAAACAAAAGAATGTCGTTAGATATGTCAATGCTCATACAAATTCATATAAAATCTTAAATGTCCAGAATGTTTTGTTTAAACAAATTTTCAAAGTTAAACAGTTAATAAGTAAAATAAATAAGTAAATAATGACATTATTTACTTTTTTTTAATAAAACATATATCATTAATTTAAAAAAATCATTTTTATAGTTCCTCATACGGCCTACCAACGACATAAACTTATCTACGTAACTTGGGAGTACGAAGGATTCTGAATCCAGGCTTGACTAAAGTGCTTGTTGCTTGAGCAGCAATCAGTCTCGGGCGCGCTTCGCGCGCCCTTGACCAACTGCTACTCAAGCGACAAACACTTTAGTCTCGCCTGTATTCATCCTTGGTACTCCCAAGTTACGTATATAACTAATATTAGTTATATATGTCCTTTGGCCGTATTCAGGTGGAATATGAATCGAGGACAATGTTTGTCGCTTGAGCTGAAATTGCCGAGGGCGCGCGAAGCGCGCCCGAGGTAGATTTCTGCTCAAGCGGCAAACATTGTTCGAGATTCAGATTCCACCTGAATAAACGGCCAAAGGACATAGATGATTTTATGTCCGAAGTAGGCCGTATGAGGAAATATAACTTATTAGTTGAAAATATTAATCTTTTTTTGAATACTTTTAAAATTAAATTTTAGTTCTATTGATTTTTTCTTTTGTTTCTTAGATTGATATTTTGTAATGAGTGTAGCTGCTGTCGAAGCGCGAGTCATTTTTTTTTCACTAACCTACGTTCAATATGATTGCTCTTTGACATATTGAACGAAACATAGTAGGATCGGTGATGCCATATTGATTTCTCCTGAGACATATTGAGTCTCAATATGTCTCAGGAAGACATATAATTCTTGCAATAAGTCGAGGAGCGCGTCTGAGACATATGGGTTGCCAATACAAATTTAGCATGCTCTTTACATACTGACACGAATACGGCCTTCGAGGACATAAATATATATATGTATTAAGGATATATTCTTATCACCACTTATGTATACACTGTAAAGAAATAAAGGCACCACTGCTACGCGTGTGCTTGCTTTCACGGCAACGCACGATTCTTTTCTTACTCTTGCTCTCTCACTCACACTTTAGCTATACTAGCCGCGCTCTATTTATATTAAATTCAAAATTTTTAAATTTTTTAATCGTCTGAAATCTTAAATTCTTCCAGCTTTGCCCCACGTTGGGCGCCATTGAATTTGTAACGTTGTAAATAGCTAGACGTCCAGCTACTCCCGAAAACGCCAAAATTATTCATTTATTTACTTGCAAAACTATAAAAATCTGCAGAGGAGATTCACTGGAGAATTATATCCTTCGTTCGGGGCAAAGGCCAAAATATCAAACGAAAGGAAAAAGGGCAAAATACACTACTTTTTTAATAAATATAATTAGTTGAACATACAAAAAAAATGCAACATTATCTCTTAAACAATTAACTTTAATTTTTTTTTTTTCAAACAAATTATCACTAATAAAAATTCACGCTACTATCCAATTATTCTCTTGAATTCAGTCACTTTTACTATTAACAATACATTTATTTAAATAAATCACATTAGTTACATTGACTAGTTTTTCTGTTACGGCGCTATATCTATCTCACTCACTCTCTGTCTCACTCACTCTTTACGCCAGCTATGGCATCACTATAATATACTCTCTGTATAGAGCGTTGCACGGCTAAGTTCTCGTTCTCTGTTAACACGCGGGCGCAAGCTTACTCCATCTAAAAGCCGGCGAGTTACCTCCCCTCTTTTCACGACAACAGTGGCTCTCTTCCTAGAATCGGCTGAACGGCGCAAAGACTCGCTTAATTCCGCAAACAAATGAAATTTACAAAAAAATTGAATATCGAAATTTTGATTTTCTTTTCACAATTCCACACTTTCGTATATATGTATATATATATATATATATATATATATATATATATATATACTAATAAAAATTTTTCCTTTTCTCGCTACTAAATAATTAATCAAAATCCACGAATTTTACAAGCGCACTCAAAGTAATTATTAGTCCGTTTCTTACTGATTTTTTTTTTTTCAAAAGAAAAATTAATATTTTACACGAGAACTTTACAAAATTAACTACGCGCAATTACATTGATTCTACGTTTACACTAACATGCAAGCACACGCAGAAAAACAAATATTTTCTTTAATGTATACCTTTTTTCGTGCTCTCTAGGCGGCAATTCCAATTTAAAAATTGTTACTCGATAACAATACATGGAATAAAACAAAATAAAACACTTTTACTCTTTATAAAAAATAACGAAAAATTATTTACTCTTGGCGCATAATCAGATCTTACTTTTCTTTATCATCTACGTTGAATAGTTTTTTTTTTAATAAAAATTTAAATCAATAAAGTTAAAAAAAAAATTAAATTAAGAATTAAAAATAAATTTTCAATTTATTATAAATCATTAAAAAATTTCAATAAATTAATTGTTTTTATATTTATTATCATTATATGCTTATTATTTAAACAATTTCTGTATGCTTCTTAGTATTTAGTAAGTTGCAAATTTATTTAGGGGGCCTTCTCTTTACCCAGAACTACCATTATTCTACTTCATGAGTTGATAATTTGTTGCGCGTATACATATTTATTTAATATAAAATTATTAACTTCTGTCGGCCAGTCCCCACGACTGTCACATCTGCACTGAAAAGGTTATAGTTTAGTTACAGTTTCCTCTCTATACTAGTAGTACATCTCTCGAATATCTATAACTATTAAATCAAAAATAGATAGAGGGAAAACGAAACAGTGTTTAACCAATTTTCATGTCATGAGTTTAGTGGTTAAACAATTTCCTGTTTAGTGACGTGATAAGAAAGTGAACGAGAGAGCACGTGTATATGTTACAATATAATAAGCTTCGAGGGTTATGATTACATAAAAGAATATGTTATAATTAAGTAAGACTGATGGTTTTTCAGTCTTTGTTAACCCTTTTGTTCATTTAAAAACATGTAACTGGTATCGTGCACAAATGGATTAAATTTATACAATTATTGATAAATTTTCTTTTATTTTTAAAATTTTTATAGTCAAGGTAAAAATCCCAACAAGTGGCCCCTTAAGCACATGAAATGCATTTTAATGAAATTAAGTAATTTTGAACTCGTATTAATAACGATAAGGCCTTTTTACTTGAAAGAAAAGTATTATTTTTAATTAAAAATTTAAGCAAAAAGACATTTTTATAAGTAAAAATAATATAGTTTATAATGTTTATCATAATCTAATTATGAACTTAAAGCTTAAAAAGAAGAAAATTCTCGTTACTGGCCATACTGTTGGACAGAGGCCACCGTTTCGTACTTTTACCTTATCTCCAGAAATCTCAAAATAATATAAAATGCATAAATTATATAAATATCTTGAATATTTTTACTTAAAAAATAAATAATAAGATTAATAATAAAATTTTTTTAATCGTACAATTTAATTTTAACATATATAAAACTTTTAATGTTTACATAGTTTATTAACATTATAAAATATATTTTGGTATAATGTAATATAAATTATCGTTTTCGCTATTACATTTTAGTACTGATAACGGTGGTATGACTGGTATGTCATCAACGTATACGATTCTGTGTTCTTCTTCCTCTTGTTTCTTTTTAGCTACATAAACATGTAAATGGGTATTAAAATACATTTCTTCATATACTTGAAGGTGAAAGATAATATTTTCGGTTAATTTTCTTTTATTTGAACTTTGAGGATTTCCAGGTGATAAAATTTTTTCTATTTTTATTATTTTTGCAAATTCGGCCTCACTTTCTTCTACGCTGAGTACTATAAACAATCCAACTTTATATTCTCTCGCCCCAATTCTAAATTTTTTTAAAACATTAGAATTTTTATCAGGAAATAGAATTGTATCATTCATTGTTGACTCGAAACTATCAACTGCTTGACAAAACTGCAAAATTTGTTTGGTTCCTATTGTAGTTAATAAATCACGATGAGAATTAGTTGCTTGAGCATTTTTTTTATATCCTGATGTCTAGATTCATATCTCATTGCCCACAGATGGACAACAGGACCAAAAATTTTCATAATAGTTGGATAATGTACAAGGAAATGAAATTTAAGTTTAAGAACTTCGTAAGAATGTATCCATAGTCCATTAGGTTCTCTTATTAAAGAAGACAATGTTGTTATGTGAGTGGCAATGATTCGAGGAGACATGACAATATCGACTATTCTTCTCAACAATATATACATTTTCCAATGTTCATCATATTCTGGAATCATATCACCAATCATCAAACCTAAATTATGTACTAAACAAATCATTTCCGATGCTGAATATTTTAAGTTTAATTTTTCTTTTGCAACATTTAGCGTTATTTTTGGGGGTTTGTTTGTCCATTCACTATCATAAGAATAATCTCTTATAATAATATTAAGTTTTGCTAAGGTAAAATATTTTTTAACAATAATATATTCATGCAGAATAGCACGTACTACGTATATACAAACTCCCTCCAATACATCATGCATCATATCAACACTTTTCTTGATAGCAATATGAAACTTTGGAGCTTCATTAAAAATACAATCTTCTTTTAAACCTGTACTTTTTACATCTTTCAATAACAAATCTATTTTATAATTATTTAAATTTCTTAATTTATTTTCATTTTCTATACACATTTTAGCACATTCTGCAGAAGAAGCTGTGCAAAGTCTGCAATAAGTAGTGGCTCGGAAAGATGATGTGAAACCACATATCGAATTAAGACCTAGGTTGTATCCTATAATTTGAACGAGTTGAAATTTAACCCTTGAAAGTTTACCATTAAAAACGATTTCTATCCCTTCCTCATAAAGATACTTCAATTCATTAATTATATTCATAAAAAGTGAACGATTAGATGAGGTTTTTGCATGTTCAGAATGAAAAATAGTAGAAAATAAAATGCTATCAAGCAAAGAAGAAATACTTGGCGGAAGTGTAGCTATAGATGCATAAACTACACCAAATTTTTGAATACCAACATGACTACCTAAAGGATTTCCGACTTCAATATCGTCAAAGTATAAAAACAGTGGAATAAGATATTCATCTTTAATATTACTAATTACATTTCGAATCCAAAATTCAGCTTGTATGATATTTGTAATAATATTTGTATCAGTTTTTAATTTGTTCATATACTCACTAATACAAAGTAACATGCCAGGAATTTGCAAAAAAAATTTTAATGAATGTCGTAAAGGTATATGAACTCCAAAATATGTTTCTTCCCCAAAAATCAAATTACCATTGTTTTCTAAAAATTCGACATATTTTTCTTCAATTGTAAATTTGGTGGGAGTAACAAATCCTTTTTCTTTGAAAAAATTAAATCTCTGAGATTCAGTCTGAACATTTTCAAACACGCGTTGATGCTGTTTAAAGCATTTTCGAAGCTTGATAATCATTTCTTCTTTGTCCGTAACCGTTTCGCAAACAAATATAATATCTTTTTCTAATGAGTGTAAAAAAATATTTCTGATGAAATTGTTCATGATTATAATAATTGTGTCAACGAGATTTCGAGAAAAAGATAGCTCAGCATACAGCAGGAGAAGAAAGGATATAAGATTTTTGTGTAATGTAGCCCAATCGATGATGAACTTTCCGAATAAAATGGTACAAAAATGTTATTGAAAAAAAAAATAATTGAAGAATGAGTCACAATTTATTAATAGTTGAACACTAATGTTATTATTTTTAATTCATTATATATCAATTTATATATCAATTTTCGCTTTTACATTTAATGAATGAAATAGCTTTTATAATTAAATAATTTTTCCAATTTTATCTTTAAAAATTTCCACAACACGTAGAGTTTTTGTGATGAAAGCTATACTAATGCCTATTCTAATACTATATACAATTTCTTGAATGAAACCAAAAATATTATTTAACAAGTTAGACCAAACATACAATGCATCACAAGCTTTAAAGCATTTGTCTACCGCGTCCAATGGGTTTTTGAATTCAAAATGTTCCCCATTAATAATTACAAAAGATTTACTTATTTCATTCAATTTCCCACAAAAAATTATAAATGGGTGAACATAAAACTCTAGTTCCTGAAGTTTTTTAGTTATGTTTTCTTTTTCGACTGTTAATTGTGTTTCGTCCTAAATGAAAATTTATCTCAATCAGTAAAAATAAATATAATTTAAATGTAGAAATGTGAATTGTATAAATTTACCTCTACAGTTGCAAAGAAAAATAGAATTATTTGATCTTTCGTCAAAGTGAATGAACCAGAGTTTTTAGTTTTCACCGTAGTAGATTTGGTGAGAAAATAAGCAAGATAGAACAATGATTTTATGTCATTTGAAACTAAAATATAATATAAAAATTACCATTAAGTATAAGACAAATTTCACTAAAAATAATCAAACTTTTTGTTACCTTCATCAAAGTATGCATGATGCGCAAACCGAAATTCACGAATGGCTGGAATTGTTGCTTCGTCTCCCAATTGACAAATTTTATCAGCTATTTTGGGCCATGTATTAAAAAAAACTGTTCCAAAATTGTCAAAAACTTCTTGACTTAATAAATTATTTTCTACAAGTTGCTGCACAATTTTAGTAGCATCTTCTACAAGCTATTAAAAATATTTATTTTATATATTTTATTAAAATATTTATTTTTTAGGCGAATGTTATACGTGTAAACTTTTTTGATAATATATATTTACCAAAGATAATCCAATAGTGCTTTTCAAACAACAAAACGTGTTAAGATATGTTGCGTATCTGATTTGTATTTTAGACTTTGATGAATCAATCAGCATCTGTTGCCTTTTGTCAAAAGTTTTATTCCATGTTGACGAGATTAATGATATTGAATATTTATTATCGTCATTGATATGCATTAAACATTCTAATTCAGAAGTATTTAATTTTTCAGCTAAAAACGAAGTTAAATATAACAATAACTTTAGAATTTGATGATATGATTTAATATTTATTAACTCACATTTGTTGTTACTATTATTGCTCAGAGAGTTTGACCTTGCACTACTTATAACACCTGCGTTTATACATTCGTAACGAAAATTTCTATAATAGTTGTATAGTGAACCTCCACGAGTAACTTTTTCTCCAAGTACGTTAGTACTTCGAGGTGAAAACCAATCATCCAATTTGATAGTTGGAAAAATTTCTTTTAATTGCTGCCGTAACTCACAAAATCGTTCTTGTTTTATTCTAAAATATTATAAATTGTAACATAATTATATGACACATTATTTTTATATTTCAAAAAGTATTATTTTTATGCTTTATTTATTGATTGTAAACAAAAAAAAGAATAACACAGCAATTGTTTCTAAATTTGATGTATGAATAAAAATATATGAGATAAGAACATAAATTTAAGTATATCAAGTAATTAAGAAAATTCGAACTGGGTAGTATGAGAAAAAAATATTTGCTGCATGAAATAATTATGAACATTTAAATTTGAAACACATTGCTTTGAATTTACAGAAATATAAAGTTTGAAGGGTTGATATTGCCATAGTTAAAAAAATTAGTTTTAAGTATATATAAGAAATTTGGTTGAAAACTAAGATTTAAAAGTAATAAAAATTAAAAACCTAGATTTGAAAATAATATTTTTTATACAATTCTTTTTTGTTATTTTTTTATAAAAGAAGAATTGTTATACAAATTTAATTTCGACTGTTTAAAAATAATATAAAAATTTTAAATTGTAAATATACGACTATTAAAATTCTTAAATATTTTTTTCAGTTTTTCTTAAACATTTTAATATATTCAAGTAAAAGAAAATAACTAGCTCGTTAATTTTTTTTTTTTTTCATGATTTACAAAAGTTGATGTTTTATTTAAAAAATTAGTCATGAGTATTTAAATTAAAACCTGAACCATTTTAATAAAGGATGTCTGAGAGAATAGCTATCATTCATCTATAAGAGTTGACTAAATAAAATGAGAATCAGAATTTACTCTGCACAGAATATGTTTGTGAGGCAAAAATTTTATTTAACTGATTTTCTTACTTATACGAAATAGGATTTTCCAACATAACTTTTTGATAATAAGATGGGTTAACCTCCTTTCAAGAAGAACTTTTTTTCTTTTATATTTTCCTAGTATGACTTTACCTTCTATGTCATCATCTAACTTATAATACAAAGAATTTTTGGGATATTCAAAATTATCTGTAATTAATAAGGAATAATATTAATATAAATTATGATTATTACTGTTTCACGAATATTTTCTAGTACCTGGCAAAGCATTATGTTCTGAATGTTCTATAATATTTATGTCTTCATGAAAGGTGGAGTCTTCATTAATAGATTAAACAAAATTTGGGATTTCAATAAGTATTGGACGATCTAATTGATTAATATCAATTATTTTAGCATTGTTATTACTGCCACTAACATCAAAACTATTCAGTTCCTTTTCTTTTACGTATGCAGTAAGAAAATCAGGAAAATCATTTATCTGGTTTGCAAAAATATTTAACAACTGTTGATTTGTTAAAGAAAAGAAATCCAAACCACTAGTTTTTACTATCTCTGTAAAATTATTTTATATTATATGAGAATTGAAAAAAATTGAAAAATTCATAAATTATAAAACTAACAACCTATTTATCAATCCTTTAAAAGCAATGAGCTTTAATTATAAATATTACATATGAAATGAGAAAATCTCGACATCACATTTTTTTTGTTAATATAGATAATTTGCTTCTTTTCACAACTAATGATATTAAAAATAAAATAATACTAGAAATCATGTTAAAAAAAAGGCTATAATAAATTTAGGTTATAATTACCTTTAAAAGATGTTTGTATATTTTCTGGCACTTTATAAGTTAAAAAAAATTTTCCATTATAATTATTAACAAAATTTGATTTCCATATATCACTAATAAATCACTTAGATATACGTCGATTAAACTTGAGTAATCTCTTACGATCAAACCGAATAGTTTATTGATTAAACAAAAGAGACTAAACATTAAACTCTTTGAGGAATAGCTTCAGCTCCCATATTTTGCGCATCGTTTATACATGTTATTTAGCAGCTAAACTAATACCTTTTCAGTGTGGTTTTTTTTTTATTGTGATTTCAATGTAAAAAATATAATTTCTATTCAAGAAAAAATAGTGATTGTAAGAGAGCGATAGGGAAATAGCAAGAGAGAGTCAGTGATGGATAAAATTGGGTAAAAATGAGGATCAATCTAAGATAGAAAGACAGCGAGAAAGTAAGGAAGTAAGAAAAGAGTTAATGAAAACGTTGAATCAGAAATCAAAAGAAGTGATCAAAGAACTACACTGAGAAAATTATTTTCTTAAATCTTATTTTATAAAGACAGTAGCAAATAACTTGTATACAAATTTTAGAGCGAATTTTTTAAGTAATTTATGTAAAATAAGAAAAAAAATTAAAAATGAAATTTTTTTTTAAAATTTTCAAAATTTTCTAAAGTTAAAACTATGCTAAGAAAATCGGTTTTTAAAAGTCATACTTCTTTTGACAGATGCTAATAATTCTCATGCGAATTTCAAAGTAAAATTGTCAAGTAATTTAGGTAAAATAAAAAAATAAAAATAAAAAATCAAAATTTTCTTTCAATTTTTCAAATGGTTCTAAAATTAAAACTACACTAACAAGAAGAGTGTTTCACTTTCGGGTCGCCGATTTTGCTCAAACCTTAGAAATGTTTTCTGGATGCAGAAATATAAAAAAAAGACAAAATTTTAGAGGCTAACGCTCAATATTACCCTAGTTACAAGCAATTGAAGAAAATCACTAAAAAAGTAACTTGATTTTCAAACGCTTATAGTTCCTTAGCTTATTAGCTAGAAGCTTAAACCTTTTTTCAAATGAAAGCTGAGCTAAAATCCTTTCGAAATAGTAATTATAGCATATCGAAATATTATTTTTTCCTAAAGTTATAGCATAATAAAGATTGGACCTAATTTCAGCTTTTATGATTAATTAATGTTTCAAACAGAAAATTCAGGTTCAATTTTTGTTACGCTCTAACTTTGGGAAAAAATAATATTTTGAGATGCTATAGGTGCTATTTTGAAAGGATTTGAGCTCAGCTTTCATTTAAAAAAAGGTATAAGCTTCTAGCTAACAATGCTAAGAAAATATAAGTGTTTAAAAATCTAGTAACTTTTTTAGTGATTTTCTTTAATGGCCTGTAACTAGGGAAATATTAAGTATTGGCCTCTAAAATTCTGGCTTTCTTCATGTTTCTGCATCCAGAAAACATTCCCAAAATTTGAGCAAAATCGGTGACCCGAAGGTGAAACACTCTTCTGGTAAGAAAACCAATTTTCAATAGCTTCCCACGTACTTTGGCAAAAAAATAAATAGTATGCAAAATTTGAAGCAAATCCATCGAGTAATCTTCGAGATCTAATTTACTAAATAAATACAATCTTTAAAATTCTCTAAAATTGAATTCATTTTCAATACGATCTAAAATTAAAACTGTGCTAAGAAAATAAGTTTTTCAAAGCATGTTTTCTTCAGACAGTAGCGAATAACTTGCATACAAACTTTGGAGCAGATCTATCAAATGGTTTTCGTAAAATAGAAAAAAATGAAAAATAAAATTTTTTTAAAAAATCTTTAAAATGTTCTAAAATTAAAATTACTCTAAGGAAATCAATTTTCAAATTTTTTTTTTATTCTGGCGATCGCGAATAATTTACATGTAAATTTTTAAGCAAATTTATCGTGTAGTTTGCGTAAAATTTAAAATAATTAACGATCAAATTTTTTTTTTAATTGCTTTCTCATAGAGAAAGCATTGTATCGATAAAAAAATTTTTTTTCTATTTTTTCATTAATTTGTACATATTTGAACTCGGTGAGTCGAAAAAAGTGGTTTCCAGAAAATGTCTGTATGTATGTGTGTGTGTGTGTGTGTGTGTGTGTGTGTGTGTGTGTGTGGATGTATGAATTCAGTTAGTAAACTGTATCTCGAGAACTACTCAATGGATTTGCTTCTAATTTTGCATGGAATTTAGTTTTGTGACTAACTTGCTGGGAAGCTATTGATAATTGGTTCTTCTAGCGTAGTTTTCATTTTAAAGTTTAAAAAAAAAAAAAAAAAAATTCGATTTTTCGTTTTTTGTTTTTTTTTGTTTACTACTCGATGAATTTGCTTCAAAATTTGCATGGAATTTATTTGTGATTGCCCGGATAAAATAAATTTTTAAAAATTGATATTCTTAGCTTAGTTTTAATTTTAGAGCATTTTGAAATTAAAAAAAAAAATGTTTCTATTTATTAAGCCAATAAAATCTTAAAAACTTCTCGATGGATTTACTTCAAATTTTCCATACAATTCAATTTTTTGATGAACTGGTGCGGAAGCTATTGAGAATTGGTTTTCTTAGAGTAGTTTTTTTTTTTTATCATTTTAAGAATTTTAAAAAAATTTCGATTTTTCATTTTTTTTGTATTTTACGTTAACTACTCGAAGAATTTGTTCGAAAATTTGTATGGAACTTAATTTCGACTGCCAAAAGTATAAAAAATTTTGTAAACTAATTTTCTTAGCGCACTTTTAATTTTAGAGCATTTTTAAAATTTTTTTTAAAATTTTTATTTTTAATTTTTTTCTATTTTACGAAAACCATTTGATAGATTTGCTCCAAAATTTGTATGCAATTTATTCGCTACTGTCTGAAGAAAACAAGCTTTGGAAAACTAATTTTCTTAGCGCAGTTTTAATTTTAGAGCACTTTGAAAATTTTCAAAAAAATTTTTATTTTTCATTTATTTTCTATTTTGCGTAAACCATACTATAAATTTTCTCCGAAATTTTTATACAATCAATTCGCTATTGTCTGAAAAAAATAAGCTTTTGAAAACTTATTTTCTTAGCGTGGTTACAATTTTAGAGAATTTTAAAGATTTAAAAAAAAATTTCGATACTTCTTTTCTTATTTTTTTTTATTCTACGTAAAGTACTCGATAGATTTGTTCTAAAAATTGCAGGGAAATTATTTGCGACTGCCAAAAGAAGGGAAATTTTCAAAAATTGATTTTCATAGCGTAGTTTTAATTTTAGAGCATTTTTAAAATTTTGAAAAAGAACTTTTGAAAAGAAAATGTTATTTATTTAACCAGTTAGATCTCGAAAATTACTCGATGGATTTGCTTCAAATTTTGTACACCATCTATGTTTTTGTATAACTAGATGGGAAGCTATTGAAAATTGGTATTCATAGTGTAGTTTTTTTTATAGAGCCATTTCAAGAATTTGAAAAAATTTTCAATTTTTAATTTTTTTTTGTATTTTACGTAAGTTACTTGATGAATTTGCTTTGAGATTTCCATGAGAATAATTTGCATCTGCCAAAAGAAGGATAACTTTTATAAACCGATCTTCTTAGCGTAGTTTTCATTTTAGAAAATTTTATAAATTTTCTTAAAAAATTTTCATATTTCAGTTATTTTCCATTTTACGTAAAGTACTCGATAGATTTGCTCTAAAATTTGTATACAAGTTATTTGCTACTGTCTTTATAAACCAAGTTTGAAAAAAATAATTTTCTTAGCGTAGCTTTTTGATCACTTCTTTTGATTTCTGAGTAACTCTTGAAAATTTATAATAGTACTACTGATTTAGATGTTGACTTGTATTATTACATTCAATTAGGTATTTAAATATAATCATTATGAAATATTATAAATTAAATTGTTTTTTAATAAAAGGAAAAAATATTTGAAAAGAAGAATGAATTTCGTTGTCATCGTTCTTTTAAAGTACAAATTTATTAATAAATATTAATGTTAGACAATTTTTTTTATATTAAAATCACATTTAAATAAATATAAAAAAAATAATGAAACTCAAAGAGCTCTATGAGAAAGCATTCCGCCAAAGCACTTGGCAGCGTTTTTTTTTAAATCATTCTGAAATTAAAATAACGATAAGAAAACCAATTTTAAATATTTTCCGCACAAGTTAGACAAAAAAATAAATTGGATGCAAAATTTGAAGCATATCCATCGAGTACTTTTCGAGATCGCATTGCGTGAATGAATACACACACACACACACACACACATACACACATACATTTTCTAAAAACCACTTTTTTGACTCCCTGAGTACATATATGCACAAATTAGTAAAAAAAATAGAAAAATAATTTTTTTATCGATACAATGCTTTCTTTATGAGAAAGCAAAATAAATCCAATTAGATACGAGCTAATGCCGTTTCTGCATATATTATCAAATCTCAATCATTTTTTTCATCATAAAATTTGATCTTTTGATGCACTACCTGAAATGCCTTGATTCTTTTACGTGAACAGCAGCCTGAATATCATAAAGTGCTCTTTTTCACTAAAAATTTTTTTTTTTAATTGCTTTTTTCCGTTTTTTTTGACCAAGTTATGCCTTTTTGAAGTTATTCGTGTATTTTTAACAAATACCGATAGAGTCAAATGCTAAAAAATCTTTATGAGGAAGGTTTCGTATTAAACATTAATTTTATTGTACAAGAAGAATGGTGATTCATCGCTTGACGGTATCACGTGTATTTAGTCGTTACCGAGAAACAGGTTCTTATCATCGAAGACCTGGTCAAGGTCAAGCCGGGGTGACTACTAATCAAGAGGACCGTTACATTGTCAATGAAGCCCTGCGCGCTTTAGCAAGGGTTGCGCTACAAATTGGAAATGAAGCTCTATCAGGCAGACGAATTAGTGCTCAAACAATAAGAAGAAGTCTTCACGATAGAGTTTTAACTCGTACTAAAGTGCCCATGTTGACAGTGGTTCACCGTCGAAATCGTCTACGCTATGCACAAAATCATCAAAACTGGACGCCCAGACAGTAGAGAAATGTGTTGTTTACATACGAGTCTCGATTTTGTCTGTTTGGGAATGATGCTAGAATCCGAATTTGGCGTCGTAGACGAGAGCGTTTTAAAGCAAATCATGTTAAACCAACTCGATCGTTCGGTGGAGGATCCGTTATGATATGGGGTGGGATATCAATGAACCATCGAACGGATCTAGTGATTTTTCCGCTGCTAGGATTAACAGCGTATGTAAACCAAATTTTACGTCCTTATGTGATTCCCATGCGTCGACTAATGGGTCGTGATTTCATTTTGATGAAATCACGACTCGCATCGACTAGCGGAGGATCTACCCCGACCGAGAAGGTGGAGGTAGTAATCAGAAATCAGTGTCGGGCAATCCCACCCTTACACTGACGGAGTAGTCGGAGGTTACGTCGGGAAATCCCACCCTCACGTAGCTACAGACAGGAATATAGGTAAGGATATCTCCAACTGTGTCGAGCAATCCCACTCTTACGCAGCGGAAGGGGAGAACAAGTCCGAATGCTGGCTCGACAGCTCGCCTTATATATGCTCTGGAGCTCGCTATATCCGTTGCGGGAGTAGCGCCTTGTAGCAGCTGAGGGCAGGTACTATAAGCTAGCGCGATTTGTAAATCGTCGCAACATTTGAAACTTGAAAAATTTCAGATTGCTGTTCAAACTTTCCAATTTATTTTGTATTTAAGATATTTAGAAGACGCGTATATTTTTATCCTAATTCATAAGAGAAATAGAAAATATTTGGTTCAAATTTAATAATTAATTATGAGTTTGGTTGTTTACTGTTTGCGAAATACGGCACTTTTTATTTTTACAAAAATAAACAAAATGATTGCTAAATTTTTTAGAAATATGGAATTGTTATCCATGATTTATCTCGATGACATATCTTCACAGTCTTCATTAGACAAATGTAGATGCAAAATTGTAAAATTTTTTAGAAACATTACACTGAAAAGACATCGGTGCTCTCCCCGCCACACTGGTATATCCGTAACGGCGCTCCCTCTTTCAATCCATTACGGAGCAAGACCGGCGCTCGAGTGGTCCCGTTTTGTAGCAGCTCCTAATAAGCCGTGTGATAGACGCGGTAACTAGCGCCGCAAGAGGTCGTTTGCGGCGCTCTCAAGGCGCGGGCCGGCGCCGCTACGGTCCCGATTTCACAAACTATACAGGCTGTAGGATTCGGCGTAACTACGGTCAGGTGGGTGACTGTAGCGGTCCCTACGTCTTTTCAGTGTAAGAATGATAAAATAAATATAAATAAATAAATAGAATATAATTTTTCTTAGTAATCTTAACGATAAGTGAATTTTAAAAATTAATTTCTCATTTATGAAAATATGTGATAGAATTACCAGAATGAAACATGAAAATTGATCTCAATTATTAGAAAATTTTCTTCAACTAAAAAATGTACAGTTAGAAATTGTGCACGCTTAAGGGCACAAAACACCTTTTTTTCTGGTCCCACCATCAAATTTGGGTTTATTGCTTTTTTTATAGGAAGTTTACTGCAGAATAAGCTCCAAAAAGTTTTTTTACCCTATCTCATTTAGTTTCGTTCTTAAGAAGAAATTAATAGGATAAACTTTTAATTGATTTTTTTGTTAATTTTGCTATTTTGAGATTTTCCTCAAATTTTTAGCTAATCTTATTAAAACACTATAAGAACTTATTTTTTTATTACTTGATTCAATAATTCATAAATCATAAATTAATCTCCGAAAAGTTTTTTTTTAAAGATTATATTTGGTTTTTATTTATTAAGCATATAATTATATAATTTTCACAAATTTAAAAAATTTTAAGAATTATTTTAAATTAAATTTTTTAAATTTTTATTGATTTTTTTTAGGTTTAATTGAAAAAAAAGTTAATTTTTTTAATTTTAACAAAATATTTATCTTGATTTAAGTTATAAAAAGTTTTACATCCATATTTGATTCCGTTTTGATTTTGTAAAGAAACGAGTGATACATAGTTATTCGTGTAATTTTTTATCAATTTGAATTTCGCGCGTTCGCGCTTTCGGCTCGTATCATTTCGCTACATGACAGTCAGTCTTAGCTGAGTGTATGGTCAGTTTGCAGTAAGTTTGTTTGTTTAAAGTGCATTTAAAAAATTATCAGTAGGTTCTGTGGTTTAATTTATGTAAAATTATTATTTTTTAATAAATTACACGTTCACGAGTTATTTCATATTTTTTTATGTGCACCTGAAATTCTACGTTTATCTAAATAGAAAGTGTATTTGAAGTGTAAAAAGCTTGAATTGACATTAAAAATACGAACCTCAAAAATGTCAAATAATGAAAGAAATACAAGAGGCAGATTTCATAACCAACATCAAGATAAAAAACGATCTAGAGAAAGATCTAAAAAGAGGCCAAGGTAATTTCTTGTTAGGAGTGAAAAAAATTCTGCTGAAGCTAAGAGAAGTAGACCCTCTACTTCTTTTACTAAACTGAAAATAACAGAATTTTCAAGTTCCAGGGCAAAAAATAAAAATGTTGATATCAACGTTCTATCTTCTATGTTAGGAAAATTGTGTTGCAGTGTGTGCCATCATAAGATAAAATTTATTGAAACCTCTTTTCGAGGATAAGGATTCGAAATTAATATGACTTGTGATTTTTATGATGAATAAGCAACTGTAAATTCTAACAAGAGAGAAAGTGCTTATGGACAATACGTATAAAGTTAACAGATATAATGTTCTTGCTACTCGTGTACTTGGCCATGGACTTGCAAGTTTGTCTAGTTCTTGTAGTTTAATAGATTTATCAAAGCCAGTTGCCCAGTCAGCGTTCAGTGCTATAAATAGTTAAATAATAAAAGTATACGAACAAGTGGCAAAAGGTTCTACATCTGAAGCTGTTAAAAAATAATTTGAATCGACTTCCCCAAATAGTGCTGATCTTGATATAACTTTCTCAAGATTTTGGAGAAATTGAACATCGAACTTGAAAATGTATCTGTCGAGTGGGTCAGGACTTTGAATGATAGAAGATAATTCAATGTAGAGTGATCAAGTTAGTCTCATTCGAAAGAAGCACATACTCTGAAAAGAAAAGTACGAATAGGTGTGATGGATTTCTATACACTGGGTGCATATTAAATTCATGTAAGTGTATAATTCTAATTATTATTACATATTTGGATATAAATTCTATTAATAAATTTCAATATTAATTAAAATCTAAACTTTAAATCTAAATTTTATTTCTTAAGTTTGAATTTGAATTATAAAATAAAATATAAAATGATGACTCCAAATTAAATATTATTTCTTAGTTTTCAGCTAATTCAAGATTAGTACGAGTAATTCTAACAACCATCAGAGTAACAAATAACTATGTATTTGTTGATTCTTACAACAAATACATAGTTTCATTGGTGAATAAGGGTGAGTACTGACAAAATATCTTATAATAAGAGAGATAATTATTATTGATTATTTTAATAACTTATATCTTTTTGCATTTTAGCTTTATCTAGTCGATAACAAGGTTCTCTTGTCTAGTATCTCTTTTTTATATTGTTAGCTAATATAAATAAGAAATACCAGGAAAGAATCATTTTATGAAAGATAAGTATAGCATTGATAATTTTAAGATATAATAATTAAAAACTTTAAAGCTGTTTTTCTCGAATATTGAATTTTTAAAATTTTAGGTGCTGGGCCGTAAGGTTCAAGCTGAACCCATGGATGGATTTGACTTTTCCAAGCGGTTTTGGCTTCAGTATTAGCATCATTCTCGCATGAATGGAGGATTTCAAAATCGAATGACTAGAAGTAGTAAAAAAACCCAAAAATAAGGTAAAAATATTAAAATTTATTTTAATAATTGATATTTTTTGTTGAAAAATAAAAAATTTTTTGTGTTTCAGAAATTCCTTCATTCATACGAGAATGGTATTAATATTTAAGCTTAAATTATTTGGAAAAGTTAAATCCATCCATGGGTTCAGCTGAAACCTTACGGTCTAGAGCTTATGGGTACAAAGGTTCATCGAATGATTGTGGGCTTACAACTAAAGCAAAATATGCTTATAATAGCTTAAATTAAAGGTATTCGAGTCTACTTTTAGATATTTTATTTATTAAAAAATAACTAAGTTAAATATAATGATTATTGAATATTTTTGTTTACAGGTTATAAAAGTGTTTTGTCCCCTTAATATGAAAGTTCAATTAGTACTGCCTAGCTGTTGAGTGCACCTGGTTATGTATCAAAATTTAAAAAAAAACGATTCCTAGCAAATAACAGATTAATATAGTTAAGATAATGTTAAGCTGATTATTAACATGGTTAGAAATAAATTGCTATAGTGGAATGCAATATTTTAAATGATTAACATTTTAAAATAAATGATACATATATTGTCATAATTAACACAGATGCATCATCAAGTTATGAAATTATAAAGAATTCACAAATTTTACTCAGGAGAGATTACACAAAAACCATGTTACATACTAGCAAAATAGATAGTGTTAGAATTAATAAATTCAGCATATTAGTAAGAGAGAGTTGACAATTTTTTTGCAAAAAAAGTTAATATATGAGGATATTTTCCTCTATAAGTTAACCTTTTTAATATGGTAATATCAAGGGAGCTTAACCCGGTTCCCGTTTAGCACATCACATCAAAGCAAGACTGACACACCATACCGAAAACTTTGACTACCGATGGATGGTCAGCCTCTTTTATGACCAACAATCAACCGATACACAATGAGGTTGGATTTTTTAAGAGTCACGATATAAATGGCACATACACTAATTTTCTTTCGAAAAAAAGTCAGAGGTATCTGGTCAGGATTCGAACCAATGCCAACCACGTTGAAGGCAAGAGCTCTATCCGTTACAACACTCGGAGAGATTTTACAATAGGCTGGACTGAAGAGAAAGATCTTATTTCTTTTTTATATTTTTCAAAGAAAAATGAATAGTAGATAAATTATCTAAAAATAAAAACTTAGATATAGAATGAAAATTAAATATTTATTTTCAATATACATGCAATCAATTTAGTCCACTTAATATCGACTTATTTGCTTCTTTTAAAACTAAAATATAAAAATTATTTTATGGAAACAACAAAAAGAAGCTATGTTAATCATTACATTGTTGATTGGTTGGTATTAATTTTTCTTGTATTTCAGCCTTTTGTCTTTAATTCTTAAAATTCTTATCAGAATGAAACATGAAGGAGACTATAATATTATAATACCTTACTGGAAAAGTAAACAAGGAGAGCGCGGTGGCGTAATGGATAGAGCTCTTACCTTTAACGCGGAGGGCATGGGTTCGAATCCTGACCAGATACCTCTGACTTTTCTTCGAAAGAAAATTAGTGTATATGCCATTTATATCGCGACTCTTAAATAATCCGACCTCATTGGGTATCGATTGATTGTTGGTCACAGAAGTGGCTGACCATCCATCGGTAGTCAAAGTTTTCGGTATGGTGGGTCTGACAGTCTAGCCTGATGTAATGTGTTAAACGGGAACTGGGCTAGGCTCCCTCAACATCACTATATAAAAAAGGTTAACATATAGAGGACAATATCCTTCATATATTAATATTTAAAAAAAAAAAAAATACTGGGAAAGTAAATAAAAGTTTCCTCTGTTAAAAAAAAATAGTCATTAATTATTAATGAATCAATAATTTTAGAGTTTATTGTTAAATTATTATTATTTCCATTTATTATTAGCTCCAATTCATAACAGATCAAGCTATCTGATTTAATTGTGAGAAAAGTATAAGGCAAGCCTTCTTGAATAGAAATATATTTGTTTAAAAATATTTTAATACAATGATGTATAAAATAATTATTATTGAATTGTTCTTCATTTATTTATTCAATAAATAAATCTACCCTAAAATAATATCGAAATACCTATAAATAATGGAAAAATCATTCAGAGAGTGAATATGCAGACTTCTTTAAATGTTAATCTATAATTTTCTTAAAGTTCCTTTAAGAATGTTTTGAGATCGAAGTGTCTTATTGCATGCTAAATTCATGCAGGAGCACTATTCCCTAAATTACAAAGGGAAAAAATCGAAGAGTAAGCTAATGCTAGTAGATTCATGAAATATATATTAACTGAAAATCACCTAAGTTAAAATACATTTATATATAGAATATCTCAGTGGTTTAGACTACTTATAAAAGTTAAATATATCAAAATTGAAACAATAATACTTTTAGCCTCAATTATAGCTCACAAGCTTTACTAAAAATTGAAAATTAGAAAAGTTTTCTGGTAGTCTACAGATCATCATATTCTGGAAAATACCAGACACTTTTAAGGTGGCTATTATTTGCAAACGAATCAAACTCAAGTATTATTTCTTCTCTGTTAAAGAATATCGAAACATCTAGATTCCTTAAAGAAAATTCTAACTCATTTTATACTATACTACTAGAAAATCTATACATGCAGTGAGTACACAAAACAGTTGTAAATGCCCATATGGAAATAATTTCTATGAATAAGTATTAATAACTGTGTATAAATGTGAAAAATTAATAACTGTTAATAACTATAATAAACTACCAGAATTGAGACATTAATAATAGTAAATAACAGTTAATAACAGTTAATAATTGTTACGAATAGATAATAATAATGATTAACTATAAAATAATAATAATTTACTGTTATTTATAAATATTCTCAATTTTTCACATTTTTGCACATTTATTAACAATTATAAAACTTTTTCACATTTCAAAAATTTTCACACGTATTATCGATTTTTTTATATATATGTGAAAAAATTGTAAATGTGAAAAACTGTAAATATCTGTAAGAAAATGTTAATAACTATAGTTCACTGTAACTAATTGCAAATAAATATAAATAAGTATAAATAATAATAAATTATTGAGCAATTCTAAAATTTTGAAAAATGTGAGTAACTGTTAATAAATGTGTATAAATGTGAATAACTATAAATAACTATAAATAATCATTACTTTCAATTAATAATTGTTATTTAGCGTTCATAACTATTTTTAACTATTATTAACTGTTATTAACTGTTTTTTACTGTTATTAATTCTTATTAGCGTCTAAATTCTGGTAGTTTATTACAGTTATTAACAGTTATTCATATTTTTACACAATTTTTCACAAAAATCATTTTCATATGGGTGGGTAAAAAATTAATAAAGAAACCAAAGAATATTTTTATTAGTTTATTTTTTTTTATTCGAATTATAATTTGTATGAGGTTAAGATAATAAATCCAAAACCTTTGATAATATATAGTCATTAATATCATCGATAACCTTAAAACTTGTTTAATTCTCACTGTTGGCAAAATATTATGTGGTGTTCATATTGTTTATTATCAGTGGTATCTTAATAAATATATTTTTAGGTTTTAATTTTTTAGTGCAAATATAAAAAGGTTAACATCATTATACTTTTAAAGTAAGAATAGAAATATATTTATATAAAATAATTAATTTTTTAAAATTTCAATTTGCTCATGGCCTCTTTTTCCTATAAAATTTTTTATCACATTTTATACTTTTATAAATTTATCTTAAGCTATTAAAGATGAATTTAGCCCTAATGTTTTATCAAAAGATCTTCTTAAACATCTACAATAATAATTATAACGAACCATTTAATATCAAATCAATTTTTATTATACAATGTTATTCTAATATTGTAATATAGCACATAAAATAATATTATCGTCTTAAACTACAATTTTGTTAGAAATAAATCCCTACCTAATATATAAAATTAATATAGGATTTTATTTTTTATACTAATATTCGTAATACTGTTTCAATACTAATATTCGTTATTTTATTGACAAAATATTGTACATGTTACTTTTCTTTAGTGATAGAATAGCTTTTAACATAATTTTTTTTTATGGCTCGAATTCATAGACCCAACTTAAATCTAAGGTTAGAAGTTACAGTCGTTACCTTAGAGCATATACTACTGGAGGCAGCTTCAAATACGCCGTGCGCGTGATTAAGTTGAGAGAGAGGTATATTAAGGTTGACAGATATCTCTTTTTCTCCGGCACGTGATTGGTTTGTTTCGTTCCCTAACCCCCTTATCACATGACTGTAAGATAGAGATAGCTATCAACCTTAGTATATTTTTCTCTTCCTTAGCCTAACCACGCGCACCGTGCATTCAGAGCTGCCTCAAGTAGTATATGCTCTAAGGTCGTTACTTAGTTCTCAAATATTCTATCCTTGTTCTTCTTATGGAAAAGGGTAAGAAGAACATAGATAGAATATCTGAGAACTGAGTTAAGACTATAACCTCCAGCCTAACGATTGTTACTTGAGTTACGTTGCTGAATTCGTACCTATGTCAATGGAGATAATATAATACAATATATGACATAGTTGCAAACTTTATTTATAATCTTTAAAACGATTGCAAATGTCATAAAATAATTGCGAATAATATGCGCTTTTTAACAAAAATATATTAAATATTGTAATATTAATATGAGACATGTAAACAAGATTCCAATATACTCGGATGCTCATATTTTTTTACACAGTGTAAAAATAGACCACATAGCTCTCGCAAAAGTGTGACTTAAGTGCAGATTTAGATTACATACTGTTAAAAATACCAAAGTCATGGTTCATATTATTAAATCATGATCCTAATGTTTGTATTGATAAGTTTTACTTACGAAAAATAAATTCATTAACTCATATGTAATCTCAAGTTGATATTTTAACCGTACTTAATATAGCTGCATCTTTGAAATGTCTTATTTATCAAAAAATTTCCTTTTATTATAGTAATATAATATATGAAAGATTTTATCACATATAAAGTAGTGAAATATTAACAAAATTATGAAAGAAGTGTTTAAATACCTAATCTAAAATGTGGATTCGTGCAAAAATATGATGCGAATATTTGTAAATCTTATTTTTCTGACTTGATTACATAATTAAATTCATAAAGTTCTAGAATACAATTTCATAATATGAATAATAATACAAAGTCTGCAAATGAGTTAAAATCAGCCAAAAACGTCTGACAAATGAGTTTTTTGCATTTTTAACTATGGCGCACTTCCAGGAAATATCTGAAAAAATTCAGGCAAGTACTTTTAAACAAAATACAAGTTTTTTTGCAAGAATTGGCCCTGTACCGCATTTCCCGTGAAAATAGGAAGAGTTTTAATTTTTCTCCATCCTTTTAGGTTATATAGCATTATCAAATCTTTATGAAAATATTCTACAAGATCTGTAAACATTTAAACTATAAGCACGATTTTCTTGGGTTTTTTTACCGACTAGATTCGGAGAAAAAAAATAAATAGTGAAAAAGTCATTTTTTTCATGCTGTGAACAGGAGGAGGGGGGTCGCGGTCTGCAAATGTGACAAAAACTATTTTTTTTCGATATAAAACAAAGTTACCAGGTCAAACAAAAATTTCAGGGACAGGGCAAATTTGACTATCTTACGGGAGGTACCCTTTCAAAAGCAGGCTAAACTATCTGTCTTTGTCTAAGTTTTTCATCATTTATATAAACACCATCTTATGTATAACAAGAAAAAAATTGTAGCCCCCGCTAGATCTTAGTATAATAAGTCAATTTTGTAATAACAAGAAAATGATTTTATCGCATAGTTTTTGAATAATATGAGACCTACTAACAAACTAGAATATAACCTATCTTTTTTGGTGGGTCTCATATTATTCAGAAACTACGCCTTAAAATACTTTGATTGTTATTACAAAATTTACTTATCATACTAATATCTAGCGGGGGCTACTATTTTTTTGTTGCTACAACAGATGGTGTTTATATAAATGATGAAAAACGTTATTAGACAAAGACAGATAGTTTGGCCGCCTGTTAACGGTTTCGCAAGATTTACCCATAAATGTAATAAAACTCCTAATGATTCTTAAATGATTCAGCTCTCTTTTAAAATATAGTAATTTTTATTTGTATTTATAACTAAAGTTGTTACACTATTTTTCTCCGTGTAAAGAAAAACAAAAGGATCATATTATTTGCGTTATATACCCTGGTAGAAAGTTTACCATAAAATATGGTGTGTCTACCGAAATTTGGCCATATTTATACGGTGTAATTACATTATCAAATTTCACCATAAGTTGGCCGTAATATGGACTTATTCTAATGTGTAAATTGTGCGTACTACTGCAATAAACTTGTAATTATAGTATAACAAGTTTAACTTTAATTGTGAACTTTCTCTACTCTTTTTTATTATTTTTCTATTCACTATTCTTTAGATTTTGATTGAAAATGAATTTTTTTTTCATCATAACCTAATTTTTTTATATGACTTTATATTCGACATTTTAACCTAACCATAAACTTAGAAAATAGACACGTTAACCCTTTCAGAACGGAATTATTATTTCATCATGAAAAGTTCTGATAACCATTTAGCGATGATAAGTGTTCATTTATTAAGCAATTTTTGCGATAAAAAATTTTTTTTCTTATCCCCTGGCGAAAAGTACGTCGAAAGACGTCTACTTTCTGAGAGAGAAGTTAAGCATTATCTACGGCGGCTCGGCGCACTAGCGATGCGCAATCGTGTTGACGCTCTGTTTTTCACGGCAGTTAAGAATAGAGAGGGCTACGTCTATCCTTCTCTGTCCGCCGGCGTTAGACATTGAGTCTCTCCCTCTCTCTTTCTTTTTCATACAGAATAGAGAGGGTTGCGTCTATCCTTCTCTGTCCGCCGGCTTTAAGAATTGACTCTCTCTCTCTCTCTTTCTTTCTCTTATATGTACAATAAAGGTAGTCGCGAATGGAGGGGGCTATGTCTAGCCTTCTTTGCCGGTTACAACAAGCAGTATATCTTTTTCTTTATTTTTCTTATATAGTAATTTTAAATATTTTATTATTAAAACCTAACTTGTTTTATTTTGTGAATTATAAATTGCAGTGTGTTATAAAGTGTGTAAATTATAAAATGTGAGTGAAATATTGATGGTTTATTTTAATGATTTATCATCAGTGGGAGAGAGGCAGAGAAGGATAGAGCATACTCGGTCAATAGCAGCAAGCGATTCATCGCGGTATTTTTATTTTAATGATTTATCATCAAAAACGAATTATCACAACGGGTAAGTTGGACGTACTTTTCGCCGGGAATAAGAAAAAATCGTATATTCACCTCGGGAGAGAAGTTGACCATCAATTGCTCGCGTATTTGCCCCCTCGCTGCGCTCGGGGGCAAATCTTACGCGATCATTTAATGGTCAACTTCTCTCCCTAGGTTAATAATATACTATTTTTTCTTTTCAAGTTTTCTCAGTTTCTATCAAAGATATAATAACTTAGGCCCTCAGTTTGAGATCGGAAATAGTCCACTTCAATCTAATACACATATTTTTTTTACAAAATTTGAAGCCACTTTTGCACAATTTCAAAAAAACCAAAAAATGTCAATGTACATTGTAATGTACATTGGTTCTGAAAGGGTTAAGAGGAGGTCAAACTATCTTTCTTTGTCTAATAGCGTTTTTCATGATTTATATAAACAACATCCGTTGTAGCGAGAAAAAAATAGTAACCCCCGCAATGAAAATTAGATTTTCTTTAAATGACTTCTGGCGATGAACTTTTCAGTTTTCAGACAAGGGGATGGAGATATATATTCAAATATACAAAATAAAGATAATTATGGTGCAAAATTGTTCGAAGTCAAAAATAAGAAAATTTATAATCCATTATAACAATTATAACAATTATTTATTTAATAAAATTATATTATCACATGTTTTATCTAGCAAAGTTTCAAAAAAGTATGTTCAACCTTATCGTATTATAAATGTGCACTACAATTTTGTTGCTAATATACGATCAAAGAAAAATATAAAATTTCAACTTGATTGGAACAATATTTCATCGCCAGAACTATTTTGAATTTAAGAAAATAAATTAAATAATTAATTTTGAGAAAAACAATATTTTATGCAACAATTTTCAGAACATAATTTAGATGTTGAATTTATTTATTTCAATACTGAACCCATTATTTTTCTTTTTTACTTGTACATTTTCTAATCTTCTTTACTTTTTCAACTCTTTCAGATTGGTCCTGAGGTCTAAAAAAAATTATAATAATCAAAAGTTGTAATATTAAATAATTAGTTTTAATCTTACTGTAAAATTTTTTAATCTTACTGTATTTTTACAACCCATATTGAATTCACTAACAGCCATAATTACAGCAATTTCTAATTTATACTTTGATTGAAAAGTATCCTTGCTGCATTTTGACCAAATTATGTGATAAAGACTTTCATTAGCATTCTGCGTGCCACCTGTTATATATCTTCGAAGCAACTCTATATTGCTGAATTTTTCATATACAGGTCTGATGTATTCGATAACAAGATGATTAATTTTTGTTCTTGTTTTAGTGTGACTGGGTGGCTTTTGTCCTTGTGAAATAGCTCTATGAACCAAATGAACCATCAAAGTTTTGTTGACACGTACCACTGCTTTTATGTGTTTTTAACCACTCTGAATTCTTCGCTTTCAGGTTGCAATATCCTTTTTTTACTTTCACAAATAATGTATAAATAATGTATTTTGACAGAATCTCATAATCTATCACTAAACCGATGTATAATTCAACGACAAAGCCTACACCATATAGTTAAGTGAATCCTAGTTTCTGCCAAGTACCATCATACGTACATGTATAGTCAATAATGCTATCATCAGAGATTAGCAGAGATTGCCAATGAGCATAGACGAGAGCGTGCCCGTTAAAATTCAATGTAAACTACTGCCGCCACATGGACAAATGCCCGAACTATACGCGCAAAGCCCCTCCACATCTACACGCGCGTAGAGAAGCAAGCGAGAGGGGAGGAGACGAACACACGAAACACGCGACTCCCAGTGGCGTAGGTAAACTTACGGCAAACTCGCTTTAGCTCGTTTTCGCCGTGGCACGTTATAGCTTTATTTAAATGTGATTAACCGTCCCGAAAATTCGTTGATTAATCACATATTTTTATTCGAAACATAAATATATTTTTTAATAATAAAAATCGTTAAGATATAATCAAATTAATAATAATAAATAAAATCTTTTGGGGGGCGATGAACATATGTAACTTTTTACCCTATTCAACTAATGTATGCGTTGGCTGTGGTCACTAAGTGCTAACGCATCTCGCTATGATCCTAATTTTGCCAAGTTCGAACCCGATGTTCCGCCTCTTTTTTTTGTTTTATTTTTAAATATTATCAATTTTTATAGTGGAAAAAAGTAAAATTAAAAATTTATTTAACATCTTAAATTCTATTTTATTTCAAAAATATAAAAAAATATATTTATATATAGGGAGAGATAAAAAGTTTTAATGTCAATATTACATCTATATATAACTTATATCAATATGAAATAAAAACCTAGCTAGTTCTGTAATTTTTTCCTGCTAAATAAAAGATGTTAAAGATTGAAAAAAAATTATTATAAATTAAGTTGTTTTTTCATTCTCACTCAATTGCGAATAATAAAACCTTTTTTGTTTCTTAAAAAAGGACCTTTTCTAAATTTATATAAATGTGACATTTTTAACTAATTTAATAAAAATAGAAAATAAATATGAATAATTCTAATTTTATTTTAAATAAGTAAAATGATAAATTTACCTGAAAAAATAAATAATTTTACGAATTTCAACTTTATTAAAGCGCATTTTAAATAAAAATTACATTAAATATCATTAATATTTTTATAGCACTGCGAGACCTAAATCCGCACTTAGGTAACACTTTTCTGTTACCTAGGTGGCACTTTTTTACACGGTACAATAATGAATTTACTTAGGTGACGTACGTATATAATAAGAAATAATTTTATATGTAAATTATTTTTTAAAGTATTTTCATAAATAACAATAAGCTGTAGTATATTGAAACTCTTTTACATTAACATTCTTCAAATTAAATAACAATTATAAGCAAGTAAGATACGAGTAAAACTAAAATTGATAGTAGCGTAACATGTAAAGCGAAGAGGTATAGTCATTTCAGCGTTGTATTATAAAATGCTACGGGGAACCCCCTATTACTACACACGATTGCTATTGCTATACTAAACATGTTACCTCCTCACCGCTCCTACGACGCTAATTCATAAGTAAAACAAAATTTCAATTTATGACTTCATAGAAGATGATTTCAACAAACAATTTCACATAATATCAATAATATTGATAAAAATTAATTATTATTACACATTTTGAGTATATTTTTGAAATTATATTCTTTTTTTTCTTTTTCGATCTATTATTCATGGAGTGTTTAGTTTTAGTTTATTTATAGTTTTTTTTTCTTTTTTTTCGATTTATCATTCACAGGATGCGTAGTGTTTGATTTTTTATAGTTTTCGCTTTTATTTTTTGAATTATAATTCGTGGAGTGCATAGTTTTTGTTTATTACTGATTTTGAAGAGTACAGATTTAATTTGGCGGATTTATGTCCCACGTGCTACAAAATAGTATACGATACTCGTGACCTTAGTGGAACTTTATTACACGGCACTACGTTATCGCCCTCGCTGCGCTCGGGCGATAACTCCGGCCATGTAATAAAGTGCCACTTAGGTCACTTGTATCGTAATGTACTATTAAAAATTGGACTTTTTCTTTTTTTTTATTAAATATCATATCTTTATAATATCATTAACTTTTATTTCCAAAATAAAAAAATTGATAATTTTCTTTAACGAACGTAATAATTTTCAGTTTTTACTAAACAAAATTTTGACTAAACTTTGAATTGTTGAATTATTTTTGTCCGTTAAAAAAGTGACATTTTCTAAAGTTTTATAGGGGAATGATAACATTCTTTTTAATTAATTTTTAAAAAATAACATTTTATTTTAACAGTTACAAAATTTAAAAGGCGAAAATTCTCAATTTTTCAAAAATTACATAAACAGTTTTAAAATTTAAATTACACAGAGATTAATTATTTAAGAAAATTGAAAATTCTTACAGAAAAATAACTATTTTGCATTTTATCTGACTGCTCGTTCTGTTAATTATTATTTTGTAATAAAATTACTTTAAAAAATTTAAGATGTCATGCAAATTAGTATTTTAATAATAAAGAGCTGAGCGGTTCTTCAAGCTGAAATTATATGAATTTTAAATAAACACACAATACTGATTTTATTAATTAATAGTTTATTGAGACACAAAGTGATCATACTTTAGATGAGATTATCTTAAAGAAATGATCGGTGAGGCTATTTGAAAATTTACAGTAATAATATATGAAATAAAAACCCATTCAAAGTTTCAGAAGATTATCCGCCTTTTTAATAAACAACAAATTATAGCTGATGGAGGAGGTATCTGACTATTAACAAAATGTACACAATTTTTAAATCTTTGAAACTTTATGAGAAAAATATTGAGGATGACAGATAAAGGGAAACATCTCTTCCAATTAAAAAATATTAAAGAATTATGAAATGTATCTTAAAATATCAATTTTGAATTGGTTATTATTTGTTTAAATGGTTTATTATGGTTATGTAAATTAAATATTTTTACTATATTTTTTTTTGATTTAACAAAAATTTTACTTAAAATGAATAAAAGAATAATAAAAGAATAGTTATTATTATTTTCAAAACAAAAAAATTGATTTAACAAACATAATAATTTAAGTTCTCACAAGACATATTAAATAAAATTTTCATTATATTTTAAATCTAAACTTATATAGGAGCATGATAACATTATTTTTAATTCATTTAATAAAAATTCAACATAAAATGTTGATAAACATCAATTTATTTTAGACACATAAAAAAATGAAGAAATTCTTTTATTAAAAGTATATCTTTTTAATATCAGTAATATAGTAGTATAGTGGCAAATATCTTGACATTAGGTTTTAAATGTCTTTTTATTGAATTAACTTAATATAAATTTATAATGTCGATAATTTGATTTAGGAAATATGAAACTTTACAAAACCTTGCAAATTTCACGAAAGCGTTTTTATTTTATTTTTAAAAATTTTACATAGAATTCTAACATTTCCAAAAATTAAATAAATAGATTTCAATGTTTTTTTTGTATTTATTAAAATCATTCTAAACTTTAAAGCATGGTATGAAAAGCATTTAAAAATTTTTTCAGTTTGACAATTAATTAAGAAAAAATTTTATGTATGTTGTTAATTTTTAAAAATAGCAGTTTATTTATTAAATATATATTTTTTACCTGATTCCGTGGTATGATTTTGATTATGCGGATTTTGGAGAAGAAAGCAAAAGTCTAGTGGAGCCGGTAGTCGCGCCTGTGACACAACCTGCACCTACAGTAGTGCCTCTGAAGCGAAGATGGCCGCGTAAGGTGATTAATGAGGAACTCGCGCACGTACTACCAATTGCTTCACAACCGCTTAGTCCTATTGTAGTAGAAAGAAATCAGCCTATAGTGGTGACAGCTGATGTTCATTTACCTGCCTCGAGTGTAAATGTTACTGCACCAACAACTACTACGGCAACGATGACTACCGCGAGAGTCAGTAATGCAATACCCGTGACTGTAACAGCATCGGCATTAGGCAATGCAGTTTTCACCACGACTGGTGCCGCTAGGATGACTGCAGGAGTAACGACTTCTGGCAGACGTGTAACGCCGGAGTTATATGAATATTGTTACGCGCAGATGTACCATAGCAGACGTATACCTTTGCCACCGAGAACACAGCTAGAGCTGTCAGACGTACGAGAGCTTAGGTAGTAATAATGGAGCGAGCGAACGAGAAAATTGGTACACACCAGCACAAAACGTAGACGAAATTCACCGAATTCCTTCAGAACATTCAGAACATTTTTCCAGATCGCAAGAGAGTTTAAATTCGTTTATAAATAATGAGCAATACGACCGAGGAAGTGTTTATTCGTTTGTAACTTCTAACAGAGTCGATATAAGAAAAGACAAAGAGAAAGCCACAAGGATCGCTGGAGAACGTCAACAAAGATTGCGCGAAGCCGAACTCAGAGAAAGAGTATTGTCTTATCATACGCCTCTTAATGCAAGATATACCATATTTAGAGAAGAGCCCGAGACTGTGCGATTTGTAAGAGAGAATAATCAGGCGTTGAATCGAGAGAGAGAGTAACTATGCCAACAGATGTTAGTGGTGTCTACAATCGAAATAATTTAGATAAATCGCGTGTGTTTAGGGAAAGTAAGAGTAGTATAAATATACATAGTAGTGAAACTAGTTATTCACCTGTTAGGATACCAGTTAGTAATGCCAAGCAACGAAATATGAAATCAGATAGCGCTAGAGTAACGTCACGAGGTAAAAAAGATAGAAAAACATCTAAAACTGTGAAACATTTGAAAAATTGGGGATTGAAGTTCACAGGTGAGAGTAAAAATGAGGACCCAGAAGAATTTATTGATGAATTAAATGATTGTCGTGATGGAGTCGAAGAAAGCGACAGTAACTTATTGAAAGGGCTTCCGAGCATATTTTCAAAAAGCGCCGGCCGTTGGTTTAAAGCGACTAAAAGTAAATTTAATAGCCGGGCCGAGTTTGAAGTAGCTTTTAGGAAGAGATTTATTAAAGAATATCGTAAAGAAGATCTTCTAAATGAATTGCGTCAAAGAACGCAGGGAAAAGGCGAGGAAATTTCCTTTTATTTATCAAATATTTGGTATATTGTGTGGCGTTTTAAAGAACCACCAACAGAAGCCGAGCAATTGGAAATAGTTTATTGGAATCTTCTGCCCGAGTACAGGAAAGCAATGTCTGAAAAACTTATTAAAAGCCTAGACGAGCTGGAGACATGTGGACACCGTTAGGAAGATCAAAAAGACTTGAATAACCGGTATGTGCCTCCTCCTCCAGCTGAGAAAATGCGCTTTAAAGGAGCAGCTTTCATTGGCACTGCCAGTCAGCACAAGCTTGCTGCTGTAGAAGAAAAGGAAGGCGCAGTAGTGGCGTCGATTAAGGAGCCAAAGAATAATAACAAGAAAAATAATAAGCAGCAAAAGAAAAAAGAAAATAGTGCGAGCCAAAAAAGTCTGTATAATGGACAAGATTTAGATAGAGAAAGTAACAAAAAAAGAAATGAGATACCAAATTCTGCAATGGTTGCTGCAACGGTAGAGACACCAGCAACGAACGCACAGAATTTCTTGAGACCAAATAACTTTAAAAATAGTCAAAATTATCGAAGGACTTATGAAAATGATAGCAATTTGCCTCAGGCAGGGAACAATTGGTTAGGTAGAAATTCGCAGTGGCCAAATAATTAACAACGAAATGGAAATTACAATCGTTATGAAATTTCGCGCCCTTCAAATGAACAAAGATATCAACCAATGAGAGAAACAACTGCAGCGAGAAGCAATGAAAAAAGTGAATTCTTAGGCGTTTGCAAAATTTGTCAAGCAGTAGGACATAGAGCTTTAGAATGTCCTGATATTGTTTGTTACAGCTGTAACATAACAGGTCGTTCTAGCCGAAAATGTCCTAATAGAACACCAAAGCCAACCATAGCTTGTCAAAATTGCGACAAGCCAGGTTACACTTTTAAAACGTGTCCTAATTGCACCGCTTTTAGATCAAGTCAGGGAAACGCGCACAGAGGGGAGCAGAAGTAAATCCTTTTGTTCCTCACAATAAAATTTTAAAAGAGAGTAGTGCCATTATTATAGAGAATGAGAAAATAAGAGATAGTAGTAGTGTCATCAATAGAGAAAATGCGAAAAGTAGAGTAAAGAAAATAAAATTAGTACGAGTAATGAAAACCGAAGAAAAAAGAATCATGAAAATAAAGTTTCCGAAGAGAATAGCACAAAGAAAGATGAAGAAAAAACAAAGTGTGAAAACAAGAATAATTGTAAAGAGAGTGAAAATAAAAATTATAAAAAGAAAGAAAATAACTAGAGTAAAAATTGTGAAAATTATAATAAGGAAGAGAAAACTTATGATAGTGGCGCCGTACCCTGGTAGAAATTTGAACATTAAAAATGGTGTAAACAACAATTTATGACCATTGTCAATAGTAATATTTTGTCATGTCAATATTGGCGAATAAATGGCAATTTTTTGCTGAATCTGCAGAGCTCAAATTTTTTGGTATATTGGTTAGCATCTTATAGGCAAAAAATGCTAATATAAAAATGTTATTCAAAATTTTTGTATTTAACCAAAAAAATACGCATTTTAAGTAAACGGAGAGAAAAAATCAGTAACAGCTATCTAAAAATTAGGTAAACTGTGGACAACTTTTTTTGACTAGTTATATAACTTTTTAGTAATGAGTCCTTAATTTTTCAGATCATAGGTAAAATCATAACCTCACTTTTGCCACGTGGCGAGAAAATATAGATTAGTATTTATTCACATTCCTTCGTCAATGTTTATTTTTATTGGAATTTATAAAAATAAAAATAATATTAAATTTTATTAAAATAAAAATATGAAACGCAGTACGAAACGAGTATAAAAATATCGTTTTTTAAAATAATAAATGGAAAATTTTATTAATCGTTTAAAAATAACCTCTAACAATCCGATCACAACTCAAAATATACGCGCGATATATATTAACAAAAGTGATTCTATTAATGATTAATGATAACTTTTAAGAAAAAACCTTAAATGATTCTTAATAGTAATCAATTAAAGCACAATTTGATAGACTCTACTGTTAACTATCTATATTCAAATAATAGTGAATCAGACTCAACATTTTATTAGCATTTTTTAGCACTATGAAGGTTGAAAAAAACGTTTCATATTAGTTCAAATAATGGCCATAAAACATTCCGATTTTCTGCTCTTCACTTTAAAGAAATGGCCATAAAATGGTAGAAAAAGCGTTTCATTTTCTACCAGGGTAGTGAAAGAATAAAAAGGAAAATTAATTAAAAGTAATGTGAGTGATCAAAAGAAAGAAAAAAACTGGAAGTTGCCTAAAGAAACAGCAGAAAGCAGTGAAAACAATTCCATGGCAGTAAAGCAGAAACTTCAGAAAAGAGGTCTATGGTATCCAAGTTTTTGTGACATGGTGCCCACTGAAGATGACCTTCCCTCGTTAACAGAGGGTTAATTTTCTTCGAGAGGTATAGAGCTTTTAAAGCTCAGACATGATAAAAGAAAGAGACAAAATCAGCTGATCATCAAAGAAGCCGAGGGATATCAGCAGTTAGAAAATATTAATAGGGCTTTGGAAATTTTAGCTGATAGTGAAGATGGATATATTAGCTGATCAGAGCTAAAGACTCAAAGAATAAGAAAAAGAAGTAGAGACGAGGGGAGGGGTCTAATGAAAGAGAGTGAAAATTATAAAGAAAGGCAAGAGTTAGCTGGTGTAAGCACAGAGAATCGTAATTTTCTTATAGTAGTCCTTGAAGAAGAGACATAAAAAGCCATAATTGATTCCGGTGCCACACTATCCTTAATAGAACCCAAAGTAGCTGAAAGATTTCATCAAAAGTTAAAGCCTAATGAAACATTGGTACGCACGGCTACAGGTAAAGCTACTAATGTTTTAGGTGTGTTAAAGACTCTTATGGAAATCGGTGGAATCACAAGAAACATAGAGTTAAAAGGTGAGCCTGAACTTGATCAAGAAATTATTCTAGGTATGGATTTCTGTACTGCATTCGACTTAGACGTTCGCTTAGGAAGAGGACTATGGAAAATTTCTGATAGTGATTGGCGTCCTTTCTTACAAAATGAAGAAGAAAACGAAACCAAAATTTATGCTGAGTGCGCAGGGATTTCAGAACTTAGTAATGAAGAGAGAGAAGAAGTCAAACAGCTGGTTGAACAAGTTTTAGCAACAGCAACTAGAAAGCCAGGAGTGACACATCTAACAGAACATCATATCGATGTACAAGGTGCAGCGCCTGTGAGACATAAGTTGCGCCGTATGTCGTCAAAAATGCTCGAGATAGCTCACGCTAAAGTAGAAAGACTTTATAAAGAGGATATTATAGAAAGATCTGCGAGCGATTGGAGTAGCGCCCCTGTATTAGTAAGAAAGCCCGACGGACCATGGAGATTTTGCGGCGATTATCGAGATCTAAATAAAGTAACTAAAAAAGATGAGCACCTATTACCTAATATGGACTCTATTTCAGATGAATTGCGTAACACCAAGTACTTATCTCAAATAGATTTAAAACAGGCGTATTTTCAAGTACCTATGGAACGCGCAAGCCGCAAGTACACCGCTTTCGCCGTCCCTGGCTCAAGTTTATGGCAATTCAAGCGAATGAGTTTTGGCCATACTAATGCACCTCGATCACAGCAGCGATTTATCGATCTCTCATTTGGTCCTGCGTTCGAACCCTACGTATTTGGCTACCTCGATAATATCATAATAACGACTGAAACTTTCGAGGAACACTTACACTGATTAGAAGTAGTGCTACAAAAATTAGTAGATACCGGATTAGAAATCAATAAAAAGAAATGTGAATTTTGTTGCTATCAAGTATCTTATCTTGGATTCTTGTTAAATAAGGACGGACTAAGGCCAGATCAAGAGAGAATAGAGCCAGTAATGAATTAACCTGCACCGCAAACTGTTAAACAATTACGTGGTTTTCTTGGTATGGTAGGGTGGTATGCGCGATTTATAGAGAATGTCGCCGAGTTTAAATTACCATTAGTCAAGTTGTTGCGTAAAAATCAGAAGTGGGAATGGAATGACGAGCAACAAGAAGCTTTTGAAGCGTTGAAGAGAGCCTTAACGACAGCGCCAGTGCTAGCAAGGCCTGACTATAGCAAGCCTTTTACAGTGCAGTGTGATGCAAGTGGGTATGCAATTGGCGCCGTTTTATCACAAGAAGGGAAGGAAGGGGAGCACCTAATCGTATATATAAGTCGAGTATTGACACAAGCGGAGAAAAATTATTCTACTACAGAAAAGGAGTGCTTAGCCGTAAAGTGGGCCATTAAGAAACTTAGGCCGTATTTAGAGGGATATAAATTCGAAGTTATAACTGATCATAGCGCCTTAAAGTGGTTAAGAAACTTGAAAGATCCAACAGGTAGACTAGCTCGTTGGGCGTTAGAAATGGAGCAGTGGGACTTTAAAATTATTTATAGAAAAGGAGCCCTAAATAAAGTGCCAGATGCACTTTCTCGAATCTATGAAACAGAGGAGGCAGTAGTGTCAGCATTTGAAGAGATAAAAGGCAGTAATTATTTGCGCCTTATGGATGAGGTTGTAAAATCTCCAGTGAAGTATAAAGATTGGAAAGTTGAAAAAGGATGCTTGTATAGGTTTAAATAAGACCCACTGTTAGACCCAGTGATACATAGAGAAGAAAATTGGAAATTAGTAGTGCCTATAGAACATAGAGAACGAGTATTAAAAGAAGCCCATTGTACACCGACAACAGGACATCTAGGAATCGAGAAAACGTATGATAGAATAGCGCGTGAGTATCATTGGAGAGGTATTTATCAGGATGTGCATAATTTTATTAAAGCATGTGAGCAGTGCCAGCGTCATAATGTAACACAGACAGGCGCACGGGGTTTAATGGGTCATAGGATATTCGAAAGGCCCTGGTCAATAGAAGCAAAATCTTATGGAATTTTTGCCGAAGAGAGACCAAATGTTAGTAGCGCCCCAGAAATTATTGATGTAACGCCGGAAGCCATGGAGACTGACAACCTAGAGCCAACTCGGACAAGTGTGAGTTTTGAAGAGGTAGAAAGCAGGCAAGCTCAAAGCGATCTAGAGCCGTATATTGCCAAAGCAGAAAACAAACATCCAAAGGAGACTGCAGAAAGTTTGATAACATCAATTTTGAAGAAAGGATCGGTGCAAATATTAAGAGTGCCACCATCACGTCAAACGAGAACGTTAGCGCCGCTTAACCCTTTGAGGCATGAATTTTTCTATCAGCCCTTTTCTTCCGGAGAAAGTCACTCAGGAGGTTTTCGGGGTCGCTGATCACGATTCCGGGGTCAGATTTGCAAAATTTGCAGATGGCGCCACTGTATCCCTTGGAGCCATAGTAGGATGAATATGTAGATGTAATTGACGTATTATTTTTCAACAGACTTGGATGGAAATTTTCACTTATGGATTTTTTGGGTCGCTATTGTTGAATCTGAAGTCAGAATCGGATAATTCTAGAGTCCAGGATACCTGGTCAAATATGATTTACTTAATGATTTTCAATCTGCGCATGCGCCGTACAGTGGCGCCATCTGCAAATTTTGCAAATCTAACCCCGGAATCGTGATCAGCGACCCCGAAAACCCCCGAGTTCAAAGTTTCAAGGCATTATGTAGGAAACTTAATGATTTTCAATCTGCGCATGCGCCGTACAGTGGCGCCATCTGCAAATTTTGCAAATCTGACCCCGAAATCGTGATCAGTGACCCCAAGAACCTCCTATTGGTAATTTTCATCTGAATATGTTAGAAAACAATGCGTTAATTTGATCCACAAAAAGGTGGGACGCATGCGTCCCACTATGCCGTAAAGGGTTAATGGAGTCGTACCAATAGATACTGGTGTTCAATGTCCATTAGCTTAGTATCTGAATAAAGAGGAGTCAGTTCCTGTAGCGCCTTCTTCAAGACGAGCCATTGGAGCAGCAGAAACGACAAAACCGAGATCAAAAAGTAAGTCAAGGAAAAGAAATCGCTCAGTGAACCCGAATAGGCACTTGCAGCTTGATGACTACGAATCTGATCGACCATCTCCTCCCCCACGGACACCGTCACCCTCATTTGGACCCAGTAATTTAGTGACAAGACAATCGGCTGAGAATCGAAGTAATCAACGGCAAAGTGAAGAGAGAGAGCAACGATCACGAGAAAATAGAAGCCTGCATAGGAACTGGGTACCAAGTGGTGAGCGCCTGCCCACAAGAACGAGTGGAGTCATGTTTGGAGATTTAGAAGTGGTACCAACGGACCCAACAATGGATCCGCCGCCTTACTCATGCTTCAACTGTTAAGAAAGAAACCATAGCGCTCGCCGCTGCCCTCAGCGCCGACTTCATATGTATTGTTTTAATTGTGTAAGAAGTGGCGTGGATTTGAAGGTATGTCCACGATGTAGCCTGCCTCATAAAAGGTACCTAGAGGCTGAATTTGGTGGAGAGCGAAACATAGATGCTCCTGGAAGACAAAGCAGGAGTCGAGAGACGTAATCAGAGATACATCCGTTGAAAGAACAGCCTTCAGAGTCAAGGTCGAGCAGAAATAGAGACAATCTACTGGCAGAGAGGAACCAATCACCAAGAAGAGGTGCCGAATGGGATAGATTGAGTCAAAGAAGAGAGTAAATTGCACCCGTGAATGAGCCTAGAATTAATGATGAAAATAGAGACCCTGTTAGAGATGCTCTGCGTTTAATAGAAGGAGTCAGAGATCTCTCAGCTGAAACCAGAGAAATGGTGCTTCGAGGAGTATATGAAGAACGATCAAGGAAGTAAATTGATGGAAAAAGTTATATAAAAAAATAGTAGTAGCGTCGTAGAAGATAAAAGAAAAAAATGAAGAAAAAATGAGAAGGAAAGGTTAGCTGAAAAATATCATAATAGCGCTCAAAGAAAATTTTAAAGGGAGGAATAATCAAAAGAAAAAAAAGCAACGAGAATAAAGACAGAATATCAGTAGTGCCATATCAAGAAGTAAAAACAATAAATTTAATATCATGGAGAGAGAAAACGAGATTTAAGATAAAAAAAAAACAATATGATAATAAGAAACAGCTGTGAAAGAAACACTGAGAGCCACAAAGCCATGGCCCATTGGGGCCGATGTAAGTCGATTTTATATTTTTATTAATCTTTAAGTGCCATATCAGATCATAATTTTTTTTTTAGACAAATTATTTGGGAAATAATTTAGTCTAGGGGAGGGGGATTAGTGACGTGATTTCGCGTCACAATAAATTAAAAATTTATTTTTAATTCTTAATTTAATTTTTTTTTAATTTTATTGATTTAAATTTTTATTCAAGAGGAAAAATCATTTAACGTCGATAGTAAAGAAAAGTAAGACCTGATTATGCGCCAAGAGTAAATAATTTTTCGTTTTTTTTTTAAAAGAGTAAAAGTGTTTTATTTTGTTTTATTTCATGTACTGTTATCGAGTAACAATTTTTAAATTTAAATTGCCGCCTAGCGAAACGACAGCAGAGTTAAGAAAAGAAGAAGAAGACGGTAGTGGCGCCCTCAGAAGAAAGAGAAAGATATTTCAAAGAAGAAATGTTTTCTTTCTTATTTTTTTTTATTTATTCTAAAAGTTTAAACATTAACATTAATGCGAATAATTATTCAGTGTGATAAGAGCGATTTATTTATTATTGTAAATGTGTGTAATAGAATGTGTGAGCCGAAAAGTTTGTAAACGTGTAGTATGGAAAAGAGAGAGAAAGCTAGAAACAGAAAACAAGCGTGTGTAAGTATAAGCTGGTAGTTTAAACAGAAGCGCGCAGAGAAAAATTAAATTAGAGGTGTTCAACTCGATTTTAATAAATTTAAATAACGAGATTAATTAATTATAATTTTTGCGAATTAATTAAAGTATTATTATAACAAAACAATAATAATTATCTAAAATAATAATATTTTGCGCCCGACGGGCCCGGCGTCAGTCCATTGTGAGCCGTGTAAAAGAGCAGTTGCGTGCTAATAGAAAGAGCCTAATCGAGTACAAAGGGAGCATTGTTTTAAGAATTTTGTGTTAGAGATAATCGCTAAAATATTTTCTTTTAAAGTGTAAAATATAGTAGAGTCATTCGTAAATTCTAGCGTGAGTAAATTTCGGGAAAGGAAGTTATAAAGAGTAAATTAAAATTAGTAAAATTTTAAAATTTATGTGTCAATTTATTTTTCTTATTTGGTTTACGAGAATTTCAATAGAGCCACGGAAAATCGCTCTCTTTGTTAACATCGTAAATTTAAACGAGAGAATAAGTTATTTTCTTTTAGTGTATTTAGTAGCGCCTTTTTTTTGTGAAGTGTCTTCTTTTATTAGCGCCGCTTTGTTGGGAATTTCTAACATTTCTCTTGCTGATTTTGAGCACGGAAAAAGGTATACATTAAAGGAAATATTGGTTTTTCTGCGTGTGCTTGCGCGTTAGCGAAAACGTAGAATCAATGTAATTGCGCGTAGTTAATTTTGTAGAGTTCTCGTGTAAAATATTAATTTTTCTTAAAAAAAAAAAAAAAAATCAGTGAGAAATGGACTAATAATTACTTTGAGTGTGCTTGTAAAATTCGTGAATTTTGATTAATTATTTAGTAGCGAGAAAAAGAAAAATTTTTATTAGTATTAGTTATATACGTAACTTGGGAGTACGAAGGATGAATACAGGCGAGACTAAAGTGTTTGTCGCTTGAGTAGCAGATGGTCGAGGGCGCGCGAAGCGCGCCCGAGACTGACTGCTGCTCAAGCGACAAGCACTTTAGTCAAGCCTGGATTCAGAATCCTTCATACTCATAAGTTACGTAGATAAGTTTATGTCGTTGGTAGGCCGTATGAGGAACTATAAAAATGATTTTTTAAAATTAATGATATATGTTTTATTAAAAAAAAGTAAATAATGTCATTATTTACTTATTTATTTTACTTATTAACTGTTTAACTTTGAAAATTTGTTTAAACAAAACTTTCTGTAAAGTTAAGATTTTATATGAATTTGTATGAGCATTGACATATCTAACGACATTCTTTTGTTTTCACTAACCTACGAATCGATGTCACTCGCATCATATACGGCCATGCTGTGCGATATCTCAATCTGTCAATACTCCCTTAGGAAGTATAGAGCTGTCAATACTCCCTAAGGGAGTAATGACAAAGAGAATATCGTCGAGATATTAGCATGAACGTATGCAATGCCTATACAAATTCAGCGTGGTCTATAGGTATTCCACCGAATACGGCCTACGACGACATAAATATATATATATATATATATATATACGAAAGCGTGCACTGAAAAAAATTTCGCCTTTGGAGATGTCGATGACTTAAAGGATAAAGACTTTTCAATACATTGTGTTAAATTGATTTGCTAGCATAGGAGTCTCTTATTCAAAGGTATTGCAGAAATCGAGAATCTCGGCTCTCAGAGTCTAAGACGCCCAGAGCCGAGTTGAGGTAGCTCGGCCGTGCGCTTGCGCTATTGCGAGGACTCCATGAATTCCATATTTACGAATTTTGAGTAAGATCAAGTTCAGTTTCGTTTTGCATGTATTTGAGGATTCTTAGAGCTTATTTTTACGCTTGTACGAATAGAAATAATACGAAATGTAGAATTATGAAATGTTGTTTCTTTCATGAAATCAATAGACTCTAAATATCGAGATACCCAAAGACGAAATTTGTTTCAGTGTGGGATTGTGAAAAGAAAATGAAAATTTCGATATTCAATTTTTTTTTGTAAATTTCATTTGTTTGCGGGATTGAGCGAGTCTTTGCGCCGTTCAGCCGATTCCACGAAGAGAGCCACTGTTGTCGTGGAAAGAGGGGAGGTAACTCGCAGGCTTTTAGATAGAGTAAGCTTGCGCCCGCGTTTTAAGAGTCGGCTGCATCGCTCTGTCTTGTCTAATCTAAATTTTCGTTATAATAAATAAATTAAATATTTATATACAAATTTAAGGGGTGAGCGCAATAGCGCAAAAGACGGCAAACGATTCTATTTTATGAAAAAATATAAAATTTTCATTATTCGTCAAGTAAAGTACGAAACGGAAAACACAGTCAAACTCAACCTCATTTTTTCCGTTTTGTACTTTACTTGAAAAATAATGAAAATTTTATATTTTTTCATAAAATAGAATCGTTTGCTCGTCTTTTGCGCTATTGCGCTCACCCCTTAAATTTGTATATAAATATTTAATTTATTTATTATAACGAAAATTTAGATAAGACAAGGATAGAGCGATACGACCGTCTCTTCACAGAGAACGAGAACTTAGCCGTGCGACGCTCTATACAGAGAATATATTATAGTGGTGCCATTGCTGGCGTAAAGAGTGAGTGAGATAGATATAGCGCCGTAACAGAAAAACTAGTCAATGTAACTAATGTGATTTATTTAAATAAATGTATTGTTAATAGTAAAAGTGACTGAAATCAAGAGAATAAGTAGATAGTAGCGTGAATTTTTATTAGTGATAATTTGTTTAAAAAATATAATTAAAACCAATTGTTTAAAAGATAATGTTGTATTTTTTTTCGTGTGTGTTCAACTAATTATGTTTATTAAAAAAGTGGTGTATTTTGCCGTTTTCCCTTTCGTTTGATATTTCGGCCTTCGTCCCGAACGAAGGATATAATTCTCCAGTGAATCGCCTCTGCAGATTTTTATAGTTTTGCAAGTGAATAAATAAATAATTTTGGCGTTTTCGGGTGTAGCTGGACGTCTAGCTATTTACAACGTCACAAATTATCATATCCAATATGGGAATTGCATATTATAATAATCTTTTTCATGCAAATTTAAAAGTTAGCTCAATAATAGCCTAAAATATAATTCATATTTTTTTTCAAATTTTTCAAAAAATTTTTCAAAAATGCACCGTGCGTATGTGAATTATAATTGCAGTTCTAAACTACAGTTTAGTCGATGTTTTTCTTAAAAGTTTAAATCAAGCACTAAATATAAATCATTTGAAAATTAATAATTTTACTGTAAGCATGTTAAAATATTAGAATTTAGCTTTTTAGTATATTGTGATAACCACTATACGAAGGTTTTAATTTCGATAGTGGAGCATTCGTTTCATAGCAACTTTCGTAAGCTGTAAAAATAATGCTATTCTTGGTGTGGATAACTAGCGCTATGTTATCCTTATTTTTGAGTTACTGCCTAGCAGTAAAACTCGGGTATTAAGTGCCTGTCAGTCAACGTGCTTTGATATTAATTATCTGGGAACGCATATATTAGTTTTGTTTTTATATATATTTTAAAAAACTAATTAAGTGAATTAAGTTACTTTAATCTTAAGGGTGTGAATCTGATCGTTATTTTATTTATTTATCTATTTAATTATTCAGAATTAGTTAAGAAAAAAAAATATAAAAAATATAATTTTGATATTTATTATCAATATAAAACGCGCGAATTCTATCGATACTATATATTTTTTTTTGTCTTCTTACTTGTTAATTTTTCGTTCTGAAAAGGCATTAATAACCGAGTCTCTCGTGAAGTGACCAGATTATTTTAAAATGACTTTCCTAATTAGATTATTTTCTACCTACCACGCGTTACAAATTTTATTCGCTAAGGTCTCTCCTTAAGTGACCAGAGCAAATAAAAATGTAATTTTTATTTGTAAAAGATTGTAAAAATATATTAAAATTTATAATAAATAGAATTAAATTAAAGAAAATTTTGTCGGAACTAATAAGTCAATAATATCTTAGTCTCTCCTGAAGTGACCGAGATATTCTTGTGTGACTCTCCCATTTTTTTATTTATTCTTCAGTTACCCTGCGCGTTATAATTAAAATTCATTGAGGTCTCTCCTTAAGTGACCAGAATAAATCAAAATTATAATATTTTATTTATATTACTATTTTTGCTTTTGGAACGTCCATCAAAGGGAATATAAATGTATCAAAAAAATGTATTCGTACTAGTTAGTCTTTATTTTTGTTTTTTATTTGAACGGATATTCTTATTAAACAACTAATGTATTAACTGATTCAAAAAAAAAATTTTTCCTGTTAATAAAATAAATTTTATTTTTTAATTAAATAAATGGAAATTTTTTTTTTGTTCTTTTAGTCTATGCTAAAGGAGAGAAAAATTTATGAGGATCGAACAAAGGTCTCTCCCAAAGTGACTAATATTCAATTGATATAAAAGTTTCTTATAGGATTAGAAATCTTCGGTCTCTCCTGAAGTGACCAATAATATTTCTAACTTTGATTCCTTCTCTTTTTAAAAAAAAAACGCAAAGAATAAAAAAATTATATATAAAGTTTCAGATAAATCATACAATTACTGAAAATCATGTACAAATTTTATCATGAAAAATGCAACAAAAAAGGAGTTTGAATCCACGTTCGAGTCCCGCTTCAAACCCACACAAAAACAAGTAGAAGGTTATTTAAATCACTTTAAAATAGAATTAAATATCATCCGAGGAAGAGTACATTTCGTGATGTGAAAGGCTTCTTATCTTATCAAAAGTGCAACACACTTGTATCTCCAAAAGAAACATCTTTTAACATTAGAAAAAAGATAATGAATTTTGTATTTAAAGCTGTATTATTTAATAATTTAAAATTCATTTTAATTTTTGTACAATTTTGTAAAATATTCTATTACAAATGTCATATATCTTTTTGAAAAAAAGAGAGAGACCATGAATTTGTAGTCAAAATGAAAAAAAAGTACTTAAAAATAAACAGTAGAATAAATTAGTACGCAAACGACACAACACCAACACAAAACAAATAGAAAAAGCTAGAAATTTTGTAAGATAGGACGGGCATCGGCTCGTGTAGGTACACAAAAAGTACCAATTACACTTTAGGGACTTAATTTTAATAATTTTTTTTATTGTTGTATTCATGTGTGCGTTCTTGGCTTCGGGGGCCGAAGCCTCGCGGCCTCGGACGTGCTACGTACATTATATTGTACGTATATTATAGTATAAAACATAAAATAAGGTAGAAATTCAGAGAAATGCGACTCCGAGTTTCCGGACCAAGAGTCACACGATGCGCGAAGTGCCGATTCGGCACTTTGTCGCGGGCAACTTACATCGTCGTTTTAGACGACGACGAGTGAGAGACCATCGCCGGACGCGCTAGAACAAAGTAGTAACTAGTCTCTCTCTCACTGTATTTGCTTTATAATAAATACCAGTCAACTTTATATTAATTCTCTCGTTAATTTATTTGCATCCTCACACTCCCCATAGGAGTGCGTATCAATTAAATCCCACGTAACATATTATTTTTTGGTGGCAGCGGTGTGGGATACGCAACGAGGATTTTAGCAAAAAAAAATAAAAATTTTTTTCTAAGAAATAAACTTAATAAATAAAAGAAGCGCATCAGATAAAAATACAGATTTTTTTTTGAGAAAGAGAGAGAGAAATAATTTAATTAATTAAATTCAGCTAATAAATACATTTTTTTAGCGAATTTTTTTATTAAATATTTTTGAAAAATCGCGTCGCGAGTTAACAACGCAGAAGATCTGAACGAGAGGAAGGAAGGAAGGAAGGACGTCCGAAAATATTATCCGAAGGAATGAGAGTACTTTTTATCACGCTGCTCACTCTCTACTGTAATAAGTAAGTAAAAAAAATTAAATAATACATATTAAAGTGTCCCAAGGGGTAGTATAGCTTCTTAAAGCGAATATAAATCGAACTCGTAATAGAACAAATAATGTTAGAATATTGACTTTAAAAAAAAATCGTTAAATAAAAGTGATTAGTGCGTGAATATAATTACGCGAACCAGTAGTGTCGGCCGGTAATAAGTAAATATTTAAAAATTATAAGTAATGTTGTGGAAAAAAAGGGATAATTCATACATACATGAAAAAGGAAAATAAATATTTTTGTTTTTATCAAGTTTCATTAGGTTTTTTAGTAAAATAAAATAAATTTTTATCATTTGTGTGCCGAAAAAATAATAGTTATTGACGTAGTTAGAGGAAAAAAAGGGAGTTTATAGTCTAAATATTGGAAAATAATTTTAATAATAATTTCATAATTAATGTGATTTGTAGAAACATTTTTATGTCATAAATTTGTCATTATTTACTAATAAATCTTCGTAAATCAGAATCAAAAATCAGTGTGCATAAGAAAACGTAAACGCTTCGCCTTCTCACGCATAAATTAAAGAGTAAAAAGAAAAAAATTAAATTTTAAGAAAAAGTTGAATTTCGAAATCTTAGCTGTCGAATATGTCGCTCATCAACTTATTTTCGAAAAAAGACGGAAAAGTGAGACGTAGAGGACGTTCATTGTCTCCTATTAGAGGTTCGCGTAGTGAAGAAATCTTAGCCGAATTCGGGAACGAAAGAATATCATTTCCGACCGTGTCACAAAACACGGTATACATACCAATGTACACTCCGAGATATGGTGAAAATTTAACAGTTGATTTGTCAGAAAAAGAAAGGAGAGAATTGAAAGAAAAATACGAAAGAGCCGCGTCTCAGGGTTTCGAATTACCAAAAGAATCATTAAATATTACGAAAGATAGAAACATACTAAGTAACGGTACACTCCCACGAAATGAAAGAGAAACCGAGACCCAAAAATCGAAATCAGAGGAAAGCCCAAAAACCAACGAAACGTGGTTAGCGTACGCGAACCAGGGCCCGAACCAGTTAGGTTATCCTTCGATACCATACAATTACACGAGTTTTCCGCAACCAATTCCACAACCGTGGAGTAATATGATACCAACGCAAGTCAATCCAAGTTTTCCAATAAACTCACCGATAAATACTAACTACGCATTAAATACGCAACAAATAAATCCCATGTTAAATATGCAAAGCGCAAACTTTCAGAATATACCACAATTATCATTACATCAAGCGATAAGGCAAATACCATATTTTGACGGAAGCGTAGATAAATTACCCCTATTTTGCTCTGTGTTAAGGAACATAGTAAATAGTTTTGGGCCAAGTTGTCAGATTCTTATTATATACGAGTTAGCAACGAAACTCACGGGAAAAGCGGCAGATATTTTTACAGCGCGATTGATACAATATGAGTCTATTGAGGCGCTGATAAAAGACTTAGAGGCGCAATATAATAATATAACAGCGATGGAAGAATTATCAACGCAATTAAAAATAATTACACAACAACAAGGCGAATCGACAGCAGATTACGGCGCGCGGACGCAAGCTTTATTGAATAGACTTTTAGTGATTTACGACACGGTGCCCATGTTAAACTTACAAGATCGTATAGCAAGAAAGCAGCTAATAGAGAGAGATGCGTTACAATATTATTTGTTTAGACTAACTTCACCCTTAGACGTACAAGTGCGCTGCGAAAAACCTCTAACGTTAAGAAAGGCTATACAGCTTGCAGCCGATTTTGAAAACAAACAAAAGACGCGACTTTTTGCACAGATGCAAAACTCATTTATAAATGGCTTGCAACCCATAAGTTCCATAGCACAAAATATGCAAGCCTGCTCATTATTGACGCAACCAAACGTCAATAATAATATAATGCAATTAACGCAAAATCAACATCAGGCATTAGATACAAATAAAGTGCATGAAGCACAAATAAAAGCAATGCAAGCTACGCCTGTAAAAATAGAAACAGGTACAAGTGCAGTTAAATGTAGCTACTGTGACAAAGAAGGCCATAAAGAAGGCGCGTGCATTAAGAAGAAATATGATAAAGTACAATGCGCTTATTGCGATAAGATGGGGCACGCGACGGCAGAGTGTCAAATACTAAGAAATGATGCCAAAAATGGTATTATTCATGCACAAAATAAAAATAATTCGCAAAATGTTAATAATAGTAAAAGAAAACAGTCAAACGATAACAAAAATTGTACGAACGGTCCACGAAGCAATTGTAGTAGAAGTAATTTCAATAATAATAATCACAATAGAAATTTTGATAGTAATAATTACAATAGAAATTTTGATAATAGTAATTACGGCAGAAATAACTCTAATAATAATTATAATAATGGAAATGCGGATAATAATTACAAAAATAGTTATAGTAGATTCAACAGTGGGTTCAATAGAAACAGAAACTATGACTCACGTAATAATGAATATAATTATAATGCTCAAGGACCGCCGCGTTATAATAATAATGCACGTAATGATAATAGAAATGATATAGGTTTTAATAGAGGTCGTAGTAGAGACAATAGTCGCGAGAGATATCAGTATAACAGGAACGAGAATCAAACGCGCGACCCGAATAGAGAACGGGATTCAAACGCAAACGTAAACGAAAATAATCAAAGTAATAAAATAAACGAGTCTTTAAACTTGCAGGATGTCCGCCGCAATCCTCAGGCGCCGGGCAGGAATTAATTAATGATAATCAGAATATATTAAATAATAGTGACAATAAGCATGTAAAAATTAGACGCACAATAAACATGAAACTCGCGTGCGCAGGGCGTAATCCGCCTATTGTCAAACTGGAAAGTCGGAATTCAAAAGAAAATAGTGCAAGATTTTATGTTGACTCAGGAGCAGATATTTCAGTAATAAAGGCCAAATGTATAAATGAAAATACGAGTATAGATAGGCAGCATATTTTAGAGATTACAGGCGTCGTACCAGGAGAAATGTATACGTTAGGAAGAGCAGATATGACTCTTCAAGGACTACAGTGTGAGGTCCATATTGTCCCAGATAGCTTTCCTGTAAAAACAGATGGGCTACTAGGCTGGGAAACTATTAGTGAGCACAACGGACATATAAATGCCGTACATAAGTGCATTGATTTTATAAAATTATCGATTCCCTTTGAGCGGGTGGAAACAGTGGAAATTCCCGCAAGAATGAGACGCGTTATAGCTGCAAAAATTATAAATAATGATGTAGAAGTAGGCTGGGTGCCACTTCAAAATTTAGGGCCAGGAATATTATTTGGAAATTTTATTACAGAAAATAAAAATGGTAGAGCGTATGCAGTATGTATAAATACGAATCATAAAAATATTGAAATTTCGACTCCAGAAATAGAAATTTTTCCATGCGAGGTTATAAAAAAAGATAATGATTTTTATGCCGGTGAGGACGGCAACAACGAAGGAAACGAAGTTTCTAATTGCAAAAAGATTAGACGCGCAATGTCGGAGTACGCGCAACAAGTTTTCAGAGAAAAAAAGTGCTGATGCTAAAAAAAAATATGTAGACAGATGCATGGCAAATAAAACTCCATGTGAAATAAAAGAAAGAGTTTAAAAAATAATGGAAGTGTTAGATTTGGAAGAATTAAATAAAGAAGAAAAAATGCATGTCAGAAAGTTGATATCCGAGAACCCCTTCGTTTTTGGTCTAGACGATGAGTTGCTCCCAGCAACAAATATTTTAACACATAAAATAAAAACGACTCATGAGAAGCCAATACGTGTGAAACCATACAGATATCCGATAGCATTAAAAGATATTATGCAGCAAGAAATAGAGAAGTTACTGGAAAAAGATATTATAGAACCATCTATGTCTAGTTATAGTAGCCCAGCATGGATAGTTAACAAGATACCTGACCCTCAGGGCAGGAAACGCTGGCGTTTGGTGACAGATTTTCGCCAACTAAATAAAATCACGGTGGGAAGTTGCTATCCACTGCCACTAACTTGTGACATCTTAGAAAATTCAGCGTCATCAAATTATATTACCGCCGTAGACTTTGAGGACGGCTATTATCAGGTAAAGATTGATTCAAAAGATGCACATAAAACTGCTTTTTCAGGGCCATCAGGTACTTATCAATATAAACGTATGGCTATGGGGTTATGTGAAGCACCCATGACCTTTAGCAGGGCAATGACTCTAGCTTTGCAGGGCTTGCAAGGTTCAGAGCTTGAAATTTACTTAGATGATGTAATTATACACGCCGAAAATTTAGAACAGCACGCTCTTCGTTTTAAAAGATTTTTAAAACGCATTGAGAAAGCTAATCTAACAATAGAACCAAAGAAATGTCAATTTTTAAGACGCAAGGCGAAAGTATTAGGACATATAGTAGGAAAAGGACAAATTAAAACAGATCCTAAAAAGATAGAAGCAGCGCGTGATTATCCTATACCAACAAATAAAAAGAAAGTAAAACAATTTTTAGGCTTTGTTGGTTATTATCATCGATTCATAAAAGATTTTGCAAGCATAGCAAGACCGTTACATAAATTAAGTTCAAAGAAAGAGAAATTTCTGTGGCTAGAAGAACATCAAAGCATTCGACACGTTACGTGAGAAGCTATGCGAGGAGCCTGTGCTGGCCGCGCCTAACTTAAGCGAGCCATTTATAGTAACAACAGATGCATCTGATTATGCAATAGGCGCAATATTGAGTAAAGGAAAAATCGGCGAAGATCGACCTTGTTATATGCCTCACGATGTTTAAAAGGAAGCGAACTCAGATATACTGTATATGACAAAGAATTGTGGGCAGTAGTTTTTGGGAAAGAACAATTTAGGCCTTATTTATACGGTACAAAATTCACAGTAGTCACAGATCATGAACCGTTAAAGCATTTCCATACAAGCACAAAGCCCGATTTAAGATTTAATAGATTAAAAGCAGCTTTACGAGGATATACGTTTGATGTAGTGTATAGACCAGGAAGGAAAAATAATGTAGCTGATGCATTGTCTAGAAATCCGGTAATTGCAGACGGCGAAGAAAATCCTGAATTGCCACATGCAGAAATGTATCAATTAGCAAAGAAGCAAGAAAATCAGGAACCAAACGCAAACGAATGCGGTCCGCCAGTAAGAATTTTTATTACACGTGCAATAAATAAAAATGCGAATAAAACTAAAGAAGAAGATCCAAGTTCAGAAAATTCTGAAAATTCTAAGAAGAAAATCTTTATTAAAGAAACAAGTGACGAGTCAGAAATTAATAGTATAACCGGATCTGTAGAAAATTGGAATTATGCAAAAACAAAGAAAGACCCTTGGAAAAGATCAGCGTACAGAAGGAAAAGGTGAAATAAGAAAGTGTTTGAAACACGTAAAACTCAGGCACATAGAAAGAAAGAGTTAATTCAAGCTGAAAATATAATAAGTCAAGCGCAAGACGACGGTAAGCTCGCATATATGCGAAAAAGCACAAACATGCGAGAAGGAATTCTTGCAGCGAGTATACCGGTAGATAAGCCACATGCAGTGTCATCAAGAAAAGAAAAGAATACGTATGAGCCAGCGGGCGAAGTATCAAAAAATAAAAGTATATTGAAAAATAATAGAAACAGCTGTGACGTAGAATTTCCATCAGAAACAATAAATGTAAAATCGAAAGCATCTCAACACAACGGCACCCAAATAGAAAAAGAAAAGGAGACACAGGATGATTCACAACACACTTCGCAAAGTAAAGAAAGTAGCCGAGGAAGTATATTAAATCTGATTCCAGAAATGATAACAAAAATGCGTGCTCGATTTTTAGTTGACGTGCAAGAACGAGAGATAAATGGTAGAGAAGGTGTACAAATAAATATGTGGGAAGAAACACCAGGAGAAGTAGCAGAAGCGCTAAGAGGAAATGCACCTCAAGAAATAATAAATCAAACAGATTTTAATGAGCGAGAAAAAGTTCGACCTCAAATGCCAAGAGAATACTACAAATTAGTACCGAACATAAGCTCAGAAATAGATGAAGAGAAAAAATCATTAAGAATAAGTTCTGAAATCAAAATTATTGACAGTGAAACAGACAAAGGCTCATATTTCGAGGACGAGTTTGAGGTACAAGATACAAATAAAAATCAAGAGAAAGAAATTATAAGTGAGAGTGAAAGCGAGAGGGATAAGCATGACGTCAGTGAATCTGAGTCGCAAGACGAAAGCATGGAGCAGGAAAAGTATGAGAGTGACGTAGAGCTAGATAAAAATGATTTAGATAAGACTGACTAGGAGAGTATCAGACCTCCGGATCACGGATTTTGCTCAAACTTTGGGATAAGTTTTAAGATGTTAAAATATGAAAGGAAACAGAATTTTAGACCCCAACGCTCAATATTTCCCTAGTTACAGGCAATCAAAGAAAATCACTATAAAAGTTACTAGATTTTCAAACGCTTACAGTTCCTTAGCATTGATACTTAGAAGCATGAAACTTTTTTTAAATGAAAGCTGAGCTCAAATCCTTTCGAAATAGTAGTTATAGCATGTCAAAATATTATTTTTTCCCAAAGTCATAGCGTAATAAACATTAGACCCAATTTCAGCTTTTTTTATTAATTAATGTTTTAAAAAGAAAAATCAGGTCCAATATTTATCACGCTCTAACTTTGGGAAAAAATAATATTTTGAGATGTTATAGGTGCTATTTCGAAAGAATTTGAGCTCAGCTTTCATTTAAAAAAAGTTTCATGCTTCTAGCTATCAATGCTAAGCAACTATATACGTTTGAAAATCTAGTAACTTTTTTAGTGATTTTCTTTAATTGCCTGTAACTAGGGAAATATTGAGCGTTGGGATCTAAAATTCTGTTTCCTTTCATATTTTGACATCTGGAAACTTATCCCAACGTTTGAGCAAAATCCGTGATCCGGAGGTCTGATACTCTCCTAGTAAGTCGCAAGACCTTGAAGAAGAAAAAGCTGACGAAGAAAAGGAGCATATGAATATAATAGAAACAGTACAAAACGATGACGAAAATGAACCAATAAGTTGGAGTAATTCTTTTAATGATGGTGCAGGTGTATTTGAGGTATATGATGCAAGTGATGAATGTGCACAACACTGGTTGGATTTGATAAGGGATGGCAATATACCAAAAGACGGTAATTGTTTTTTTCATTCAGTAATAAAAGTATGTAATTTAGGAATGTCCGCAAATGAATTAAGAGACATATTATTAGATGCAATATCATTAGGCGCATGCGGAGATCCGCAAACAGCAGAAGCTATATTAATATCACGCACAAGACATGCCGATGTAGATCGCGTATCTATATTTTCTTGTGAATTTAATCAAAACATAGGCGTACATTTTATAACAGATTATGATGAAATGCTATATTGTCATTTCAAAGCAAATAATTCGAACGATTTTATTCATTTACAATTAAAAGGAAAGCATTTTATGCCGTACCTTTATACAAGGAAAAATAATATAGTAAAAGGACATCAAAATAATAAAGAAAACGAAGGAAGTACAGCGTAGAGCGAAAACGACAATGAACAACGGGATAATAATATCAATAAGCCAGGTACTCCTATTACACCTACGACAGACGTACTGGCGCAAGGAGAAAAGGGTCAATCACATGAGATAAGTGATGCACTTGAGCGTTGCTTTGTAAAGAATGCAAGACCGCCGCGCGAGAAACCACCTTGGAAGCTACTAGATAACAAGTCCTCGAAACGATTGCAAAATTATGTTAAATTAAATACCAAAAATTTTCGAAAAGGAGAAAGCGTATATTTATTAAAGCAAGAGCGAAAAGAGAAACACAATGTTCAATACGGAGGACCTTTTGAGATCGAAAAAATAAACAACGCGAAACATAATATAATGCTAAATACGCGAATAGAATCAACAGATAAAAGCAAACGAGTAACTATTATAATATAAAACCTCTTTTCTTTTGAATGATTACAGTTAAAATTATTAAGATATAGCAAAAAGTTTTTTTCTTTTTCCGCGGCCTTCGGATGAGGAAAAAGAAAGAACGACATATGATCACTGCTTATTTTTACAGAAGAGAAATAAAAAATATATAAAAAAATGAAAATTAATAATAATGGTTGAAATTAAGAAATGAGAATAATAAGATATCCTTAAAGGCGCGACGTTTCAACAAATATTGTATAAGTGAAAAGAAGAATCAAATATCTTTTGAATAAAAGCAAAAAATAAATGAGAAAAATAATTAGTAGATAAGATTCAGTTGTACAGCAAAGCGTCAAAAGAATTGGCCGCAAGAGAAAAGAAACATTTTTTACTAATAAATAAAAATAATAGATTAGCTAATCGTTTTTGAGGATAATTGTGATGAAAATATTTTTATTATCAACAAAATTGTAAAATTAGCAAAAGTTAGGCAACTCAAATAATAATAACAACTATAAAAGAAATGCAGGATCTCGCCTCAGATTCCCTATGAGTATCCTTTTACCCCTTACCCCTTACGGAAAATAAAAGTCCAATGAATAAAAAAAAAGGTAATAACATGCATGAGTTCAAAGAAAAAGAATAAATAAAATGTACATAAAAATTATAGCGAGAAGTAAATCTTCTCTATGTTGTAAATAAAGCAGCATGACATGCAATAGTTTAATCAAATAAAACATGCAAAAAAAAATGGAAATAAAATCAAAAAAAGACTGTTAAATACAGTGAACTATTATGTGCATGTGTTATCAACTTCGTGATAAAAGAAGTTGAATACTAATAATAATTATAAATTATTAAAAACTCAGCTAAAGGACTGAGATCTGAAAAAAAATATATCACCTTAACAACCGAACATATCCCAAAAACCCATGGGAATCGAACGCAAGTGTCCTTTATAAATTTGTTCGAAAAAGAAGTAAAATAAAAATCCAATGAGTTTTTTGAGTTGAATAACATTGCTTATAAAATTAAAATAATAATACATAGAAAATACTGGAAGCAAAATAAAATTTTAGAAAAAAAGGCGATTATCAAGCCAATCGTAATCAAAACCGTGGCCATATTCTAGTTGACGCGGCGCTTCTTAAACGATAATGTTAACAAAAGAAAGATAAACAAAAGCGTCAAAGAGAACACATAGAGTTAATAAATAAATTTTTTTGTAAGACGCAGCTTTGAGGATACATGATAGAATATTAATCAGTGATCAATTTAATAAAAAAAAAGTATTTTATAAGGAAGGAGGGATCAAAAAAAATAAACAGATAAATGACGATTAAACAATTAGAAATAGAGGGGGGACCCGTTTCCACTAATAAGTTAGTTTTGTTTCAGATAAATCATACAATTACTGAAAATCATGTACAAATTTTATCATGAAAAATGCAACAAAAAAGGAGTTTGAATCCACGTTCGAATCCCGCTTCAAACCCACACAAAAACAAGTAGAAGGTTATTTAAATCACTTTAAAATAGAATTAAATATCATCCGAGGAAGAGTACATTTCGTGATGTGAAAGGCTTCTTATCTTATCAAAAGTGCAACACACTTGTATCTCCAAAAGAAACATCTTTTAACATTAGAAAAAAGATAATGAATTTTGTATTTAAAGCTGTATTATTTAATAATTTAAAATTCATTTTGATTTTTGTACAATTTTGTAAAATATTCTATTATAAATGTCATATATCTTTTTGAAAAAAAGAGAGAGACCATGAATTTGTAGTTAAAATGAAAAAAAAGTGTGACGTGGTATTTTCACGCCACAATAATTTTTTTCGTTTTATTTAAATAAAATAATTATCTATTAAAAACCTGTTAAATAAAAAGTCATACATAATTCCCCGAGCGTGTGAATTCATAAAATAATAATCACCACACTCGTGACAGCAACCAAGGCCACCGTAAGAAACCAACAGAGAAATAATTCTGTTGTGTTCTTGTTTTCGGTGCTGAGCCCTGGATGTACACAGCTGATCACATAACCTATTGCCAAGTAGTTATGTACGTTGGACTACCGGCTGAAGGCACTGACGAAGAAACAACTATGCACATATACACTCACGAGACACACAGAGAGCCCCGAGCAGACGATTCTCATAATCAACCGTCCAGGAGGTGGCGAAACGGCGCTGACGGCACAAAATATATATAAACACGTGCTCGCGCGAAAATGTTATTGTGGCGCTCGCGTAGAATTAATTTAAAAAAAAAAGTAGAAAGAGCCCATATGGAAATAATTTATGTGAAAAACTGTAAATAATAGTAAATAATTGTAAATAACTGTTAAAAAATGTAGGAATTGAGATATAAATAATAGTTATTTACAGTTATTTATTATTATTAATTATTAATTACTATTATTTACAGTTATTTACTATTATTTATTATTAATTACTATTATTTACAGTTATTTACAATTATTTACAATTATTTACAGTTTTTTATAATTATTTACAATTATTCATAATTATTTGCAGTTATTCATAATTATTTACAGTTATTTACATTTTCAAAAATTTTTGAATTAGTGGATAATTTAATGTTATTAATAATTATTTACAATTATTTATAGTTATTTACAGTTATTTACAGTTTTTCACAGTTATTTACAGTTATTTATAATTATTTACAACTATTTACAATTTTCCATAGCTTTTACAATTATTTACAGTTATTCACATTTTTAAAAATTTTCGTCTATATATAAAATTATTGAATAAATTCGTAATAATTTTCGAAAATGTAAATAACTGCAAATAATTGTAAAAAACTATAAATAATCGTAAATAACTGTAAATAATTGTGAAAAAAGTGAATAAATGTAAATAACTGTAAATAAATATAAATAACTGCAAATAAGTGTAAATAACAGTTGATAAGTGTAAATAACAGTTAATAATTGTAAATAATTGTAAATAACTGTTATTTATGTCTCAATTCCCACATTTTTTAACACTTTTCTACAGTTATTTACAGTTATTTACATTTATTTACATTTTTTTACAGTTATTAACAGTTATTTACAATTATATCCAAAAATTTTTTCCATATGGGAGAGAGAGATATATAGAAATAGACTGAGAGAATAATTAAAGTCGATAAAGTAGGATAAACGCATATGGTAAAAAGATAGCGTATATATAAAAAAACTTAATTATAATAGAAAGAGATGAAAGATTAACTGATAGAAATTGTAATGAGTCATATTATAGGGGGCGCGCAAAGACTAACTATATTCAAACGCAATTTAAATAATAATTTCTGTTTGCTTGTCGTAAATATCTTTTTGTATATTTTTATAGATGGCGCTACAGTACAAATGAATAAATTGACATGGAAATTATACGAAATAATTAAAAATGAAGATCATTAATAAAATAAAGATTTAAGCGAATCTAAAAATAAAAAATAATCAGAAATTATTGTTTATAATATTAATTAATGTTCGTTTATGAAACTTTTTATTGTAATGAGACAAAGAATTAATTATTTATAGAGAAAATAAGATGAACTGTAATCAAATTAAGCGCGCAGATGGCGTAACCTGTAGATCGTAAAAATACTACACTAGTAACAGGAAATAACCTGTAATTTGACTAGCGAGTAGTAAACTACACCAGAATAAAATGATGAAAAGAACCTTATTTGATTAGTGAGCCGCGAAATAGAAAAAGATAGTAAATAGGAAATAACAAGAGTAACAAAGAGAGCAATAGAGAAGAAGAAGCCACTGATGCTCAGCGTTCGCTTCCTTCTTCTTCGTGCCTCATTATCGTTTCGTTAGCCCTGTTGCACAGTCGTACGTTACTATTTTTTTTTTCCTTTAAAAGCTAAATTCTTTCATTGTTACTTATTAAAGTATTATTGTTAATTATTATTGTTGAGTTTTGCTGGTTGTCATTAAAGATTAGAAATTATCGTTGTTAAGTTTCTTTTGTTATCTGTTAATTTAAAATCGGTCGAGTGGGGATTAAAACCAACCGCCAACGACAGCCATCAGCCTAGAGGGTCCATAGCCCAAATTGCCGGCCATTTTGGAGATTGCTTGTAGATTTTCGGGGTTTTTGCTGTGGTTTTTTTTTTTATTTGAGAGGATTAAATGATGACTACAGTAGAACATAGCAACGAGCAGAAAAAGGTATAATTTGTATTAAAAATTAATTTTTTTTTAAATTCTAATTTGTGATAAAATAAACTAATAGTGCGCGGAATTGAAACATAAATTCTCTCTCTCTCGTGGCGAATAATAGTAGCGTATAAATTTAGTGAATTTGCTGCTATTATTTAATAACCAAAAAATTAGAAATTTACTCAATTTATTTTTTTTTTTTGTCGTAATACTTGAAAATTTGTGCGGAGAAATCACGGCAGGCTATATAAATAGCCACGTGGTTCTCTAACCTAAAAGTAATTCGTGGCATCATTGTGAACTAGCGAAAATTTAAATTGTTGTTTTATTTAAATATTGAGGAGAAATTTGTTATTAAATTGAATAGAGAAAATTAATTGTGAGATTTCCTTTTATATTCCTAACCTAAAATGTTGAAGTGTAAGAAGAAATTTAGCAACTCAATAAGTGATCGTGAATAAATGCTATTTCTTTCTAGTGAATTATATTCGTTGTAAATGAAATCTTAAATTATTTATAAATTAAAAATAGTAGTTCATAATTAATTCTAGAAATTTTTTTTTTTCTTCTTAGTTTTCTTTTACTTAGTTTTTGATCTTATTGAATTTATATCAAGTAGTTTAAGTTGTATTAGAATCAAAAGTCATCGTAATTTAGTTTCTGGATATATATATATCAAATATTTAAATTACGTTACTACAAAATATATAACCTCGCTTCTACGAAACGCATACTGAAGATTAGAGAGAGAAAGACTCAGAAGAAACTCGATACTAGCGCCACCAATTGGAGAATTGCGTAATCTGGGATACGCACTGCTGTTCGAGCCCTACCCTTACATAACCTAAAATAGATACGGAGCACGTGTTGCTTCCATTACTCAATTTTGTTTTAATATTAAAGAGATTCAGATTATTATTATTGCTTATTAGTTTAAATTAATAATTTTCTTTTCTGTAATTTAGTATATTTTAATTGATTTCTATATTTTATTATTATTTTAACTTAATTTAGAGAAATCGTCCATAACTTAACCTACATTCTTTTAATTTAATTATTTAAAGTTTATTTAGTGAATTTTACTGCCTATAATTAAATATTTGTTAACCTGTTTATTGAAGAGATTTTATAATTGATTAGAAACTTAAAGGTAGAGTATTCAATTCCCTCCTTATACTATTATTATTAATTTTGTAGGCTGGTAAATCTCAGAATTTGGGGATTATAAGCCAATTATTATTTCGTATTTAATTAGATATATTTATAACATCCCAAATAAAAACCACCCTTACAAAAGTACTTAAAAATAAACAGTAGAATAAATTAGTACGCAAACGACACAACACCAACACAAAACAAATAGAAAAAGCTAGAAATTTTGTAAGATAGGACGGGCATCGGCTCGTGTAGGTACACAAAAAGTACCAATTACACTTTAGGGACTTAATTTTAATAATTTTTTTTATTGTTGTATTCATGTGTGCGTTCTTGGCTTCGGGGGCCGAAGCCTCGCGGCCTCGGACGTGCTACGTACATTATATTGTACGTATATTATAGTATAAAACATAAAATAAGGTAGAAACTCAGAGAAACCGTCAGAAATTCACAAAAAAAAATTAAGATAAAAAAGGCTTATTCAAATAGTGTTATCTTTGGTTCTACTTGTAAAACATAAATAAATAAAAAAAAGTAATAAAATTTTATTCTATTTTCATCCTCTTTTAAAATTTGTAAAAATTTCAAATTAAAAAGAATTTTTTCAATTGTATATTTATTAATAATTACTAAAATATTTAAACAAAAATGAAAAGAATTTAAAAAAATAAAAAATTCAACTCTGATTTTTTTTGTTCTAATGCTTTTTATTAAAGTTATAAACAATTGAAACATAAAAATAAAAATTTGATTAACAATTACGTTTGACATATTATTATATATATTATCATCATTTTCCTAGAAATAAATTTTAGTTTTTCGAAGAAATTTGAAAGAAAAATAATTGAATTATTTGAATAATTTTTATTTGAATTTGATTGTTTACATGCTTAACAATATGTACTATCAGTTCTAACTTAAAAAGTCTCGTAGCAGAAAAGAACATCTGTAACGAATATTAGATTTTTGAAAGTTCTTTCGGTTACTGTTTAAATTTTTTTCTAATCATTAACCTTTTAATGCCTGACTTGACCAAAATTCGTCGCTAAGTTTGTCCTAATATTTCATATCAAAAAATTAATTTATTATTATTGCAAAGCATCTTATCTAATGTTTTCGGGTCCGCTCTTTTTGAATCCGAGGTCGGATTGAAGCAGAAGACAGTTTAAACATCAGTTTTTAAATGTTTTTCAACAAAGAATGCAAATTTTACTAGACAATTTTTTTTTGAAACGTGAATTTCACTTCGATAAAATTATAAAATCATGCTTCAAACTATCCTGTTGTGGTCATCGATAGCTGTTCTTGAGATATAAGTGGTTTTACAATTTGTTTAGGTCTCAATAAATAAGTATGGCAGTTATTTATGTGACGTCATTCGCATGATGCGTTATATGCATTTACTTGTCAAAAATGCATTTATATGAAAAAATCATAAGAACAAAACATATTTTATTTATTCAGATATTTTCAATGATAGGCCCAAAATTTGGGCCCGATAAATTTTTAGGTCTGATGATGCCCAAATCACAGTTTTTCATAAGATATACTATAAATTCCATGAAAAGTAAGTTTTACATGACTCGAAGTTTTCCTGGCAGTGGTCCTAAAATTGGGTCTAAAATAAACATTGAGACCTATAAGGCCCAAATGGTGTTTTATATGCAAATTTTATACCTATTATCGTAAAACTTGACCGGCTCTAGTATTTATCATTATCTTTGGCTAACTTCCAAACATATATGAAATAACGCCCCAGAAATACATTTTTATGAATTCCGTGAGTAATTCCCTTTACATTGATTAATATTTCTCTTAGAATAGTTGCAAGATTCAAAGTTATTATAATTTTTGGATTTTGTAAGATAAGACCTTTTTGAATCTGGTTTTAATCGTGACTACACGAATTGCCCCAGAATCAAAATTTATGTTCTTTTCGTAATTGAAGAATTTAGTTCTTTGTCTTGTAATTTACCTCAAAAATTCTACAATACTTCAAGAAATTCATAAAATAGTATATGTCAACGTATTTATTCTTACATCTGTAGTACTTTCAATTTCCCACTCGTAATTCGTCGTACGTACATTCTGAATATATACACTCACCCTCCTGATACACATATATCTGCTAACGACTTCAAAATGTCGAGAAACAGAGGAAGTCGATTTGAAATCATTGAGAAAGAAAATTACAATGAATACGCATTCATTCCTAGTTTTGATGATTCGGGAGAGTCAGATAATGATGAATCAGATGACGAAGATGAACTCGATGAAAATGTAAATGCCTGTACTGTTCAATATCCTTCTCGTTCATACTCTGAAGTATATGACGATTATAACAACACACAAAAAAAATTGAAAGAAGCGCATGAGTATGTTTGGAAAGACGGAGAGAGGGTGTACAATCATTCTCTTCAGAATGAGATTCTCTTATCCGAATCAGACAAAAGGAAAATTTTAACTAGTTCTTGTGCAGAGATATTTGAGTTCTTTTTCTTTCTAGAACTGAAAAATTACCTCATAAAGGCTACGACAGAAAGTGGATATGAGTTGTCTCTAACGGATTTGGATACTTTTCTAGGTATAATCATTTTCTCAACATACAACAAGAGACTAGCTCAACAAGACTATTGGTCAACAGACCTATTTTTGAGAAGTGATATAGTTCACAACTCCATGAGTCGAGACAAATTTGAAAGAGTAAAAAAATTTTTGAAATGTTCGCAGTTGGAAGACCAAAATGAGTCGGATAGAGTTTGGCGTGTTCGAGCAATAACAGGAATATTTAACAGAAATATCAAGAAGTTTAGTTATTTCTGCACAGCGTTTTCCATCGATAAAATGATGGTAAAGTATTTTGGTAGATGTGCACTAAAACAATTTATAAGGGGAAAGCCACCTCGATTTGGTATAAAGCTTTGGGCTCTATGTAGCAGTTTTGGATACCTCTTTCATTTTGACATCTACTGCGGAAAAAATGAAATTATTGATAGATTAGCAAATTGTGCTTTAGGTAGCAGAGTAGTTATGCAAATGCTGGAACATATGCTAAAATCTGTATTTCCTCGTAAACTGCAGCTAAATCATATTTATTTCGACAATCTTTCTGTAGCCCAGATTTGCTGGTTCACCTAAAGAAAGTTGGGCTTCAAGCCATAGGGGCAGTTAGAAAAAATCGGTTAAAAGTAAAAAATGTCTTGGACAAGAAAGCTCCTAAAGGGACTTATGTTGTACAACATGATCAAAGTAGTGAAATGAATTTTATTACTGTACAAGATTCAAAGCCTGTTTCAATTCTGTCCACTGCAGCAGGTGTCAATCCTCTTGGTACTGTAAAAAGATACAGTAGCACCGATAAACAAAAGAAAGAACTCGAATTTCCGAATGCTTTTAAAATTTACAACCAATTCATGGGCGGGGTTGACATCCACGATCAGTACTGTAATAAAGTTTTACCCATTTTTCGATCTAAAATATGAACGTGGAACATTCTGATACGAATAATCCAAGCATCTATTACAAATGCAACTGTCCTGTGGAACACTGTTCAACCGAATAAAAAACGCCAGATGAAAGAATTCGCTATGGAAATCAGCAAGCTTTATTTACAGAAAGTTCCATTGGGAAAGCATGAACTTGCAAAAAGAACTAAACGATCATATTGCTCGGAATGCAAAATAAGAAGTTCGAAATCTTGCGAGAGGTGCTATGATAAATATTTTTGTGAGCCATGTTTCAAAAAGAAGCATTTGCAATAGATCTCTAAAAATTAAAAAACGAATATATAGAATCTAAAAAAACTATGAAACTTAAAACATACAAAGAAAACAAAAAAAACACACAACAAATAAAAACAAAAAGCAAAAAACAAAAACAAAAAAAAAACAAAAAGGAAAAAAAAAACAAAAAAAGACAATGAAGGTTTTCAACGAATACTCACCTCCACGTGGTGAAAACCGGGCAACGTCACATTTAGTAACGGCTAAGAGTATTCAAAAAATCATTTGAAGAGTTAAGTTTTAGGGTAACAGGGATAAAATTTGCATATAAAACACCATTTGGGCCTTAGAGGACTTAATATTTATATCAGACCCAATTTTGGGACCACCACCAGGAAAGCTTCGAGTCATGTGAAACTTACTTTTCATGGAATTTATAGTATATCTTATGAAAAACTGTGATTTGGGCCTCATCGGACCCAAAAATTTATCGGGCCCAAATTTTGGGTCTATCATTAAAAATATCTGAACAAATAAAATAAGTTTTGTTCTCATGATTTTTTCATATAAATGCATTTTTGACAAGTCACATATAAATAAGCGCCATACTTATTTATTGAAACCGAAACAAATTGTAAAACCACTTATATATCAAGAACAACTATCGATGACCACAACAGGGTAGTTTGAAGCATGATTTTATAATTTTATCGAAGTGAAATTCACATTTCAAAAAAAATTGTCTAGTAAAATTTGCATTTTTTGTTGAAAAACATTGAAAAACTGATGTTTAAACTGTCTTCTGCTTCAATCTGACCTCTGATTCGGAAAGAGCGGACCCGAAAACATTAGATAAGATGCTTTGCAATAATAATAAATTAATTTTTTGATATGAAATATTAGGACAAACTTAGCGACGAATTTTGGTCAAGTCAGGCATTAAAGGGTTAATTTAAAAAAAAAAATATAAACTTAGTTTGCGAAGCCGCATCGTGCGGGACGAGACCTATTTACTTTAAGTTTCAAATTTTAAACATTGAAACTCACAAAATATATATTAAATATATGTATTTACTTGTTAATTACTTGTAAATATATATAATTTAATGCTAATAAACATTTCATACCAAAAACAGCTAAAAAATGACGTATTTATTATTTTTTGTATGATATATAGGCTAGACCTGCGATTTCTTGTTTTTAATCATTTTCTCATTCAGCCAAACGTATGGCGTACGTATATAGAAAAAAGAGAGAGAGAGAGAGAAGATAACATGTGGCATATGCATAGAGTGAACGAGAGAGAACGAGAATTAACAGCAAACAGCAGTGTATATATATTGTCTTGAAAGTGACGAACATAGAAAAAAGAGAGTCCATGCATGTATATTAGAATGAGTACGAAAGAGACAGCAAGAATAACAGCAGTATATATGATGTACATACACATATACTAAATCTGATTGCTTTGATGCTATCGTATATTTGATGATTAATCAGCTGTTGCGTTGCTCCACATTTGCTTCAATTTTTGAAAATACAGTACAATTCTTAGTGTGATTATTATTTATTTACTTAGTCTTTACAAAAATAATAATTAATAAGTTAATATATATTTAAATAAACTAAATTGATTGTGATTTGTAAAAAGACAGGTTTTTAGGTTATGTATGTGAAAAATGTATTTTATAAATTTATTATTAATAAGCAGATAATTTTTTAAGTTAGATTTGTGAAAATAATATTTGATAAATATATGACAGTTTTTGATTAACTCTGTCTCAAGGTTTAGCAATTGTATACTAAAATGGTGTACATAAATATTGTGCATTAATTAAGATTAAAAATAATATTTTGATTGCATATGATAATATGTGAAAAACATATTTATACATGTTTGATATTACGTATTTTGTAACATTATTAATAATTTTTTATGAGATCTACTAACATAATTATTAATACTGATCATTAACTTTATTTTTAGTTTTAAATTTAATACATTAAATCTATTAAATTATAGTTTTGAGAAATTAGCATTTTGTTTTAACTTTTAATGTATTAAATAATAAGTAAAAAATACTACATTGAGCACTTTATTAAAAAAAAATACTAAAAAAATATTACATAATACACTTGGCAAAACTGAAATCTTGAAGTAAGTAGAAAATCCCAGTAACACAAAAGGAATAATAAGTAACATTTTATTTTTTAAATTAAAAATTGGGCAAGGATTTTGTTAATTGAAATTGTTATGTGAGTGTCCAAATAAAAATGTACACTATGATATTAAAAATGTGTATTAAGATATCCGGATTAATCAGTGAGTTTGAGCTCGAAGGAATGTCTAAAAATTTGAATATGATAGTAATCTTTTTTTCTTATAATAATAAATAATGAAACTTTTTTATCTTAAATATATATTAAATACAAGTCTTTGGTCCATGAATAGCTTTAAAAAATCTGATCTGATGCTTAAAATTCATTTTATTCATCAAAGAGATTATTCGAAAAAGTCAAAGAAATTATTGATGACACTTTCTCAGTTAATTTTAAACTAATTGACTTCATAATTTTCAGAGATCTTCAATATATATATATCTTTACAAAATAATAATGCTAGAATTATGATAATATATGTTTAGGTGAATGTTGAACTGAATTACATACATGAAATTCACAAAAATATCTATTTTTATCATATTTTAAGGTTTTTCTAAACTAAACTTTTAAATTCTTTTTTATAATCAGAACTATTATTTTGTGAAGATATGAAAATTGAAAATCTATGGAAACATTTAAGTTATTTTGTTGAAAATTGACTGAGAAAGCTTACGATAACCACCACAATCAAGTATTTGAATAAAAGAAAAGATTTTGATCAGTGGATGAGATTTTTTTAAATTATTCATGGACCAAAGTCTTGTATTTAAGTTGAATTTAAGGTGAAAATAAATTTTATAAATTAATATAAAAAAAATGTATCGTTACATTTAAATTTGATTTTTTTTTCCAGGCCTACCAGGCGGTCGGAACCAAATCGGTGACTTGCGGTATATATCAAGTCAGCATTTTTCGCTTTCCGATAATATTTTGTATATTTTTATGGCTTAAACTATTTCAAATTATTCTTTATATATATATGACTAGAGTAAATGACTATATTTTTACCATATGAATAAGTAAATAAATTATTATAAGCATTTATTACAAATATCAAACTGACTTGACATACACCGCATGCAAAAAACTGTCGTGTCGATTGTTAGGTGGCATTTTTCGCTTTATAACAATATTTTGTATATTTTTGTGGCTTTAACTATTTTAAATTATTCTTTATATACATGACTAGAGGAAATGACTATATTTTTACCATATTAATAAATGAATAAATTATTATAAGCATTTATTACAAGCACCGAACTAAGTCACCGATTTGGTTCCGACCGCCTGAAAATACTTCATAGAATATTGACAATAATAAAGTACTGGGAAATACTGCATAATACACTGACAAAAATGAAATCTTAAAGTAGAATTTGAATAAGTGAAGTAAGTAGAACCCAACAGTTCCATGTGGCCCAAATACTGAAATTCACATACATAGATAGAAATGCATTTATTTGTAAAAGTTTACAAATAACGTGTAACAAAAATATAATATGTAATATACATAATAAAATACAGAAATGAGATAATATTGTAAACGTTACATGTAATTATTGCACTCATGATAGATCATACAAGGCAATTACAAAATCAAGCTTTTAGAGTTAATAGAGGTCATGATGATCTTATAGAACTTTGGAATATTGTATTTATTCAATGTGAAAAGTAGAAGAATTTTAGACTTTGAAAAATTTATGAAATCTCCCATAAAAAAACCTTTAAAAAGGTAAAAGTGCGGCAAGTTTGCTTTTTTCTCTTGAATAATAAGATTTTTAATTCTATCTTCATAAACAATTCTTTAAATTACAAATAATTTCAATTACATTTTCCAAATATACCTTTTAATTTTATTAAAGAACTTTATTAACATTAAAACAATGTTCATATATACAATATTAATAACAAAAATACGCCATAGAAAGTTCTGAAATCAATATGATTAAGTCAAGTTTTTACTCCCATATGGAAATAATTTCTATGAATAACTATTAATAACTGTGTAAAAATGTGAAAAAATGTGAATAACTGTTAATAACTATAATAAACTACCGCAATTGAGACATTAATAACAGTAAATAACAGTTGATAACAGTTAATAATTGTTACGAATAGATGATAATAATGATTATCTGTAAATAATAATAATTTACTGTTATTTATAGTTTTTTATAAATATTTATAATTTTTCACATTTATTCACATTTATTCACATTTATTCACATTTATTAGCAGTTATTAACACTTTTTCACACTTTCAACAATTTTCACACGTATAATCTTTTTTTTTATATGTAGGCGAAAAATTTTGTAAATGTGAAAAACTGTTAATAACTGTTAATAAATGTGAAAAACTGTAAATATCTGTAAAAAAGTGTTAATAACTATAATTCACTGTAACTAATTGCAAATAAATATAAATAATTATAAATAAGTATAAATAATACTAAATTATTCACCAATTCTAAAATTTTGGAAAATGTGAGTAACTGTTAATAAATGTGTATAAATGTGTATAAGCGTGAATAAATGTGAATAACTATAAATAATTAATAATAATCATGACTTCCAGTTAATAATTGTTATTTAGCGTTCATAACTATTATTAACTATTATTAATTGTTATTAATTGTTTTTTACTGTTATTAATTCTTATTAATGTCTCAATTGCGGTAGTTTATTATAGTTATTAACAGTTTTTCACAATTTCTCACAAAAATTATTTTCATGAGCTGTCACGTATATATATAATACAACAATTTCGTGAAGATTTATTTATTTATCAGAAACATTAACCATTTGCTAAAATATACTTTACAAAGTTTATCTTAACCCTTAAAAAATTTGTAAAAAATGCAGTCATAATAGAAATAAAGATGACGAAATTAATTGTTATTTAAACATCTAATGCAAGACTAAAAATTAAAGAGAGTGATGTTATAGTTATAAACACACTTGTCAGGCCCATAGCTATAGATGAAACATTATCACTCCTTATCTTTTTGACTGTTTCAACAACTACACTCGGAAAAAAAAACAGTTCTCTTGGCCTTAATGCACCGGGCAGGAGAGTCTTTAGTTGACTCAAGCAAACTTTACCCGAGCCTCAAGTAGTGTCTTATTGAAAATCCAACACTGCCTACTTTACCGTTCGAATGTTACCGACTGGACAAAGCCAAGAACCGTTAAAAAGCAACATAACAGAAAGTTTTGTTTACGATTAATTTGTGTAAATTGTTACGAATAGTTCGAGTATTAAAAAAAATGGACCTCTTGTCAATTACTGGTCAATGTGACCCGAGTCTAAACATAGACAAATAAAATTGTCAGCTATTACGTAAAATAATAAAATAAATTTATTAAAAACCCTAACTTTAAAAAGCCAACTGCTATTGGCATTTTTAAAACAAATAAAAAAATTCCAACTGAAGTGGAATTTGAGTCTTTTTCTGCAATCGATCAGCTCACCAGACAGAAGTATTTTCAAGATTCGAAAAAAGAAATATTTTCAGTAAATCACGCAGAATCGAAAGGCATCAAATAAAATATCAATATGGTTTTTGCAATTGAGATTGCAGAAGAAAATATAACTTATGGTAAAATTATTAACGTTTTCGTTGAAAATAAAGATATATTTTTATTAATGCAACCCTTAATAAGTTTATATTTTGATGACCAATATTATGCGTATAGCGTACAAGAATACACAATCAAACTTCTAAAAAATACGAAAGATTTACCAGATATACACCCTTGTGTTATGCTAAAAATAGAAGAAAGTTTATTAATTACTACAAAATATATTTTGTAAAAAATATTTCATTAAATAAAAAGTTTTACTAATATATTTTTGTAATTATTTATCGCTCACATTATAAATAACACATCTATATTAATATATGAATAGTTACCTACGTTAATTTACTTATATAAATATCTGTTATCATTATTGTTGTATGTAATGATATCTTTTGGTTATGCATTATTATTTTACTTTTAATTATGCATTATTGTATATAAAAATAAATTTATGTATATGTATTACACACATCAACTTTAAAGATAAAAATTAAATTTTTTGATGACAGTTTCATTTTATTATTAAAACTCGTAAAATTTCTTTCATTTTAAATTCATCTTATTTAGAAAAATCTTTCTATATCTTATAATAGTTATGATGATATTCAAAGTTAATTTTCATCTTCTTAACTGTTTTTTTATTTCAATATATTTTTCCATTTTTCGATTCATATAAATTAAATTTCACAATTGATTTACGATTCTATATCTGTATATGTGTGTGTGTGTGTGTGTGTGTGTGTGTGTGTGTGTGTGTGTATGCGTGTGTATACGTGTGCATGTAGAGCTCTTATGCATATGAAATTTATAACCTCAAAATTTCAAAATACTTTTCCAACTTTTAGAAAGGACTACGGTTGGTACATCTGGATTCTCTAGTTCTTGATGACTCAAGCAGAGACTCCTTAAGTCTCCCGACTTGAGCGCTCAGGCAATTTTTATCGGAGACTCAAGGTATTGTAACTTCTGGCAGTAAGTTAACGCTTCTTAAGTCCTGCTACCCGAGTATTAACCTTTTAAGAAGGGGCCGAACTATCTGTCTTTGTCTAATAGCATTTTTCATCATTTATGTAAACACTATCCGGTATAACAAGAAAAAAATAGCAGCCCCCGCTAGATATTAGTATAATAAGTAAATTTTTTAATAACAAACAAATTTTTTTACTGCGTAGTTTTTGAATAATTAGAGACCTACCAAAAAAAGATAGGTTATATTCTAGATGGCTAGTAGGTCTCTAATTAGTCAAAAACTATGCGGTAAAAAATTTGATTGCTATTACAAAATTTACTGATTATACTAATATCTAGCGGGGGCTGCTATTTTTTTCTTGTTATAAAGGATAGTTTTTATATAAATAATGAAAAACGCTATTAGACAGAGACAGATAGTTCGGCCCCTTCTTAAGGACGGGGATTTTGACGTTGAAATTCGACTTTTTTTTTAAACAATATTTGTGCATAAAATGAAAGAATATGTCACGTGGAGTGCCTGATAAAATTGGTGGTCGATATATCGACCAGTCCCGTCTGGAACGTAAAGTCCAATGTTAAAAATTTAATTTGGCGAGTTAGGATTGCTTTTAGACGTATTTGGATGCGCTGAATACGAAAAAAATATCAAAAAATGTTCAGGAGACATCCGTGACCTTGAAAATGGCATTTCAAGGTCAACTTCATTACTTGTACTATTTTAGTCCAAAAATGATATCTCTACGTTTTTATATACATAACATACATTTTTATCACAAGAAATGTGTTCGTTTTCGCTCTCAGCATGACCCAGAATCAACAGCGTGGATGTGGCGAAAATTTGATCCCTTTGGGGTGCTTTATTTTTGTGAGTCCCCTTGCCTCTCACGTTGGGGTGCTTTATTTTCGTGAGTCCCCTTGCCTCTCACGTTGGGGTGCTTTATTTCCGTGAGTCCCCTTGCCTCTCACGTTGGGGTGCTTTATTTTCGTGAGTCCCCTTGCCTCTCACCTCTAAATATTTAACTTTATGATAATGTCTTTTTGTGTGATATTCTTCAAAACATGAAGCTACGCATAAAGGAATATCACAATCAGAACACATGTATTTTGTTCGACTAGTCATTTTACGTAAAGCACACAAATGACACCTTCGACTTGTAACAAACCTTGGAAAATGACGACCAACTAATCGAGTAGGAGGGCTAACAAGACGAGAAATGCTATCATTAGTATTATCCAATTTCAATAATGATCTAACAACCGATAATCGGAATGAAGGAAAGGGCATTGGTCCTTCATTTTTCATTTTATATAAAGAATGAGCATTAGATAAACTTAGATCAATAAGATGGAAAAATAACTTACGATACCACTTCATTGTTTTTCTAACTGTTTCGGTTATAGACAATTGTCTATCTACATTGTCAACACCACCCATATTTTGGTTGTATTCATGGATGCATGGTGGTTTTATAATATCCTCATTGGTTTGATAGTGTTTTTTGCCAGTGGTACAGAACTCAGGTTCATGCACAGTTGTAAGCATGCAAACACTAAGCTTATCTTGCCACCTGATTGCCATCCACAAATTATTATGAGCAACTTAAACTTCACCTCGCTCTAATTTATTTTCTAATTTTGGCATTCCTTTCCTATTTCTTTTTACCGTGCCACACATTCCTGTATCGCGATCATGCAAAAATTCTGCCAATATGGGAGATGTATACCAGTTATCTATGTATATGACATGACCCTTGTAAAAATAAGGTTGTAAGAAATAAGCGACAATATCCCCAGTAACACCCAAATCAAACTTCTGATAATCAGTATCAGCGCCAGTGTAGACAACAAAGCCCAAAATGAATCCAGTTTCACAGTCTACTAATTCAAAAAGTTTGATACCAAACCGATTTCTTTTCAAAGGAATATACTGCTTGAATCGAAGCCTGCCTTTCCATAATACTAGGCTTTCATCTATGCACAAATTTTTGCCTGGAATAAGAGCTGCTGAGAATTTACTTTGTAGATAGTCTATTATTGGTTTTATTTTCACTAAAGGATGGTGAGCGATTTCCGAGGTATCTTCATTATTATGAAAATGTAAATAGCGTAAGATTGCAAGAGACCTATCACGAGACATTATTTGACCGAAAATTGGAGTATAAAGCAGAGGATCTTTAGACCAATAGTCTTTCAAGTCACCTTTTCGAATGTGGCCCATTAGAATTAAAAGGCCAAGAAAACATTCAAATTCATCTTTTGTAAGAGGATACCAAGTTTTCTGATGGGATTGCCGATCTTCATGATTCTGACTTCCATAGCGATTCGTCTCATCTATAATTCTTTCAATCAGAGGGGAATCAAAAAAGTATTCAAAGTAATTGATTGGTTTATTCCCCGATATAGAGATGTTAGGATTTATTTCAGAAGTACCTTGAAAATTTTTGATTGATGGATAAAAATACGCGTTTTCAAAAATTTGAGTCTCATCATAATCATTTTCTACCAAATCAACTTCATGAATTTCCTCATTCTCCAAATCTTGTATTTCAGGTTCAGACTCGCCACTACTCCAAGCTTCAATATCAGCCATTTTATCAAAAGTAATCGCTTGTAATTTTTCGACAATTTAGTAAATAAAGAGAATGATGAAATAATAAGAATATTATCAATAAAAAATCTTCTGCAAGAAAAAATAACTAAGTGTTGATCTGCTAAGAAACTAATAGTAATAAATAGTTCAAATAATCACTATGATAATGCGTTTTATCAAACGCAACACTATTTGTTTCGTATTTATAGCATCAAAATACGTTGGTATACCAATTTTCAGGTCGAAATACCGAATAAAAAATTTGACCTTGAAATCACTATTCAAGGTCAAATATGCTTTTTAGAATGATAACACTACGTTTACTGTATTCAACATATAATATTACCCCCGAAACAATTCCAAAATAATATGATACCGAAGTGGTCGATATATCGACCAGTCCCGTCCTTAAAAGGTTAAAGACAGAGCGACCGGAGATTCCAATGACTACGGCTATTTTTTCTTCTCAGTGTATATACTATTTTACTCAACTTACATCTTACATATCTTACAACAATGTTTAGCGAGTGACCACTGTCATATTGAAAGCTCTTCTAAACCTTAAATTTTTATGATATAATTCATAGAATGTCTATTAAATTATTTTTATTTTTATTTGAAAAATTACTTTGTAGTAAAACTTCAACCTTTTATAAATAATGGTTATTAAACATTTTAGTGTCAAAACACTGAAAACATCTTTAAGTATGGGAGTATGGACCTGGCAAGTGTGTTTATAACTATAACATCACTCTCTTTAATTTTTAGTTTTGCATTAGATGTTTAAATAACAAGTAATTTCGTCATCTTTATTTCTATTATGACTGCTTTTTTTACAAAATTTTTAAGGGTTAAGATAAACTTTGTAAAGTATATTTTGGTAAATGGTAAATGTTTCTGATAAATAAATAAATCTTTATGAAATTGTTGTATTATATATATACGTAACAGTAAAAACTTTACTTACTCATATTGATTTCAGAACTTTCTATGGCGTATTTTTGTTATTAATATTGCATATATGAACATTATTTTAATGTTAATAAAGTTCTTTAATAAAATTAAAAGGTATATTTGGAAAATGTAATTGAAATTATTTGTAATTTAAAGAATTGTTTATGAAGATAGAATTAAAATTCTTATTATTTAAGAGAAAAAAGCTAACTTGCCGCACTTTTACGTTTTTAAAGGTTTTTGTAGGGGAGATCTAATTTAATTTGTTTTTATGATATTTGTTGTGCGACTATCAGAGACAATACTGTTTAAAGGAGCGTTATATATGGGCAAATTTATTATAGTTTTAACTTTCAAGAAACTTAGACGTAGTTATAAAAAAAAATTGCTTTTTATATAAAGAAAAAAATATTTTCTACTCAAATTATGTCCCTTAGTAAGAACTTATATAGATATTGACTGTTTGTAACATTGCTATTGTTTTAAAATAGAAAAAATAAACAAAAACATTCAAAATTACGATATTTGTACTGTGACTTTCGAATTTATATTTACTTTTACTCACTTTATAATTGCGCCGTGTCAAAAAATTTTTTTAAATATAATTAAAACATCATATTTTATATTAAAATATATCTCCACTACAAGGACGATCATGTGTCATGAATATCTAAAAAATGAGAAGCACAGAAAAACATGTGACTAAATTTTATAAAATATTAGTTTTTGTAATGTTAATGATTTTTTTTACGTGCCGTGAAATTATTAGGCAAGATTATTTGTTGAAGTTGTAGTTAATACAAAAACAAACAATTTAAGACGCTGTTAATAATGTGCCTGAATTATAAAACTCACACGAACATTACAAAGCTTATTTTCCAGTGTGTCAATGGATTGAAAAATTCATATATTCCTTCGATACAAATTCATATTTTTTTTTTGTTTTCCATATGAATTTTAAATCTTTTTTTACATTATAACCCTTCATCTAATCCTCTCGGCCACCATTTTTAACTCTAATTTCGTAAGCTATCATGTTAGAGACAATAATAAAAAGATAATTTTCTTAGTTTCTTCGTATATTTTAATATTGATTAATAAAACTATAGGAATTTATTTCGCTTACTTTATCAACAAACAATGATATTAGAATCGCTTATTGTAAGAGCTAAGAGCGAGTTGAAAACTCTCTTTAAGGAGGTTCTTGCATGAAAATTCTAAGACTACACAATAAAGTTTTTTATTATTTAAAATGTCCTGAATCCGATCGTATGCTTAATTTATGGGCTTGCTGTGCAAAATTTAATAAAATCAGAACTTAAAGTTTGAACTTTTTTGCACAGACTCTTATAGGACTGTGAATAAAATATATCAAAATTGAGTATTTGCAAAGCTGGGAGTGATTTTCTGAAAAACAGACAGATGAACAAATGTCTAAAAGAAAGTTTCCTCTTTCAAATGATATCTAGTAAATTACCTATTGCCGTGGTAAATATTGAGATATTACACGTTAAAGTTAATAAACGTCTTTGCGACCGGATTATAACGCCTTGGTGGCGATGTAGAAGTTAAGTGCAGAAGGAGACTAGGATCTGGAAATAAGCCAAAGACTTTATAAGTTAGATGTAACTTTATTAGAGAGCCAATGCGACTAAGCGCAGTGGCTGGCGGAACAAGACTGAAGTACAAGCAAGCAGTCTCGGAGCTGCTTCTTCTTCGTCTGATATGAGCCTGCGCAAAGACGTTCTCATGTATACGCTGACATGTGTATTGGTGCGCTTACAGCGCCATACGCATACATACAAGTGTGAGTGTCCCCACATCACTCCCCCCCAACAATTAAATTTTGTTAAGGATAATTTTATTTACAAAGTTGCAAAAAGGTGCATATTTTTATATCACAGATAGGTTAACAATCAGTCTTTTTTATATGAAGTTAACAATAAAAAGTTGAAATAACAATATAAGTTATAAATCGCATAACACTGAGTTTAAAAAGATCGCATTAAAATTCGTATAAATGTTCGCATTGACATCAAAGTCTCATAGAAAATAAATATATAAAAGATCGCAATAACATTATAAATATCGCAGTTATTATCACAGCATAGTTATTAAAAGTACATAACAATTACAAGTGTTTAACAGTCTTTCAAGATTTATTTATAGTTTTTTTTTTTTTTTTTTTTTTTTTTTTTCAGAAGTCTTTATTACAGTGAAAACTGTTAATACTATTAGTTTTTTTAGTCTATAAATCCTTTAGGATTTACATAAGATTTTTCCTTAGAGGATTCGCAAAAAAATGCTTTATTGCAGTAAAAACTGTTAATGTTTGTTAGCTATTTATCGCTATTATTGATTAATTCACTTAAAAGTGCAGTGAAATAGGAACTTTTTATACAATTGTGCTATACGCAAAAAATGGTACGCGCGGAACAAGTTTAGTGCTTGTTGCGGATTGCATTAAGGTATTTGAGTATATTTACATATTATGCACTTGTAGTGCTTTACTTTCAAGTATGAGCGCAGTTATGTACTACATTAGATTCGCTGTGAAATATTACAAAAGATTTACATATTGCAGAATTTTTTGTGCATTAGTTATTGCAGTCAAATGCACTATAAGGTTACAGATTATGCTTGTGTGTGTGTACAACTCACTAAATTATAATTTGTTGACAAGAGTGGTTGATGCATTGCAATTTTTTAGCTTATCAAGATAATTATTACTTATTAGGTTAAGTAGCATCAATTTATTATAATACAAATTGCTTATTTGGCGTATGCTAAGTTGCATGAATCAAAAGTAAGAGTTGAGTGTACAAAATGCAAAATGCAGAGTGCATATTATGATTAAGTAATTAAGATTTTAAGTAGTGCACTTGACTGTTTTAAAAAAGAAATTATTATAAACGTGAGTTTACTTTGCTTTACTTTAAAGGTAATGCGTTGGCTAGAACGCAATTTATTGTAAGAATGTGACTCTGTGTAAAAAAAATAGAAAAAAGGAATGAACAGAATACAAAAAATATAAAAAGTGAAGTGAAATGAAAAATAATGAACCGGTTAATTAACTATTGCACAATTACAAAGGTGTTGCCACGATGGCATTGAGAACAAAAACGTCTACACCCTCATGTAGACGGAGGATCTCTGCGGAGACATCCTGTGTTCTGACCCAACCGCTATGGGAAGACATGTCTTCTAGCAAGCTGGACCAGCAGGAGCTAGAGAACAGACGAAAAGGCATTTTGATTAGTTATACTCAAATATTTAGTAAGAAGGCATTTAATATCCTCCAGTTTTCTAGCGACATTTCGCTTGCGTTTTTTATACAATTTAGGAAATGAGTGCGAGGCTTTACATATGTATTCAACCGAGATTTGATCGCTAAATCTAACCTTTCTATCTACCTCCCTATTTTCTATTAAATTAATTTTATTTCTTTTAAGGATGTTGGGAATGAATTTTTTCTTTTTAGGTAAGGAGGGAGTTGCTTGAGGATGAATGACAGAGGAAGGATTGTCTTTATTGAGAGTGGAAGTTTCTGAAGCTTCTATGCATTCCGGTGCATCAATAATTTGATTACTATGAGTTGTTTCCGGAAGCGCGCTTTCATCTATTATCCTATCACTAGACGCTTGAATGTCGCTGCTAACGCCGCGATCATCCCCCCCCCCCGGCGACAACTCGTCCATGTCATCATCCCTATGTACAAGAACTTCGTGTGTGATAACAGGAGGCTCGGCAACGGAATCTGATTTACCGACGCGAGATGGCTCTTGGCCATTTGTTTCAGCTGCACAGGGTGCAGTGTCATTAGTCTGAGAGAGTGGGGATCGCAAGGTCCTATCCTCCGTGCTATTATCACAGTCTTCATTTATTGACTGCTGTGTCAAAAAATTATCTAATTTGCAGTTATCATCCTGCACTTTATTTTTATCTACAACGGAGGGGGAAGTCGCGAAGCCTCACTCTCTGCGTTATCGACGAGTTTGCGCACCGTGGCGCTTGTAGGTAAGTTTTATTTGGAGATAAAAACTGTTGCAGGGACCTTCCATATGCATTGATGTCAGAATTAGAATTTATATTTGCATCTACGTAGTTACATTCTTCGGTTAAAAAATACGCTGGTTTAATACGTTCTAAGATTACAACGACATGTTTGCCGTTTTTCTCTAAGGTAAAAGTGCGCCCATCTTGATGACGCGAGACAACCTTATACGGACCGGTGTATGGTTGTGTAAGTGGCGGTTTTACGGCTCTCACTCTTTCGAACACGTGAGTGCAGGTGTTGAGATCTTTAAAGACGAAAGGTTTGGCGGAAGTTTTATGTACTACCGGAACTGGTTTCATTTGCGCGATATAATCCCGTAATTCCGATAAAAAGATGTTATCATTAAGGCCGCGGGTGTCGCGAAACTGCAAGATATCGCCCGGAATGGTTAATTTTGTGCCATACACAAACTCTGCTGGACTAGCATCCGTATCTAGGCGTATTCTAGTACGCAATCCCAATAAAACACTTGAAAGAACTTTGGTCCATTCATGAGTCCGTGCAAGGCACATTAATGCAGCTTTTAATTGCCTATGCCATCTTTCAATCATGCCGTTTGCCTGCGGATGGTAAGCAGTCGTACGCGTCCGATTACAACCTATCAGTTCTAAGAGTGAGGTGAAAAGCTGAGATTCAAATTGCCGCCCCTGATCCGTAGTTATTGTTACGGGTGCACCGAATCGCGCTACCCAAGTATCGAAAAATGCGCGCGCAACCACCGGCGCCTTAATATCGTGTAGAGGTACCGCCTCTGGCCAGCGCGAGAATCTATCTATCATCGTGAGCAGATACTTGTAGCCTTCACTCAAAGGCAAGGGACCTACAATATCGATGTGCACATGTGCAAATCTCGCGTCTGGTTCAACGAAGTGCAGTGGCAAAAACTTATTCCGGCGAGAAACTTTAGCGCGTTGACAATCTAAACAGTTTTTGCACTGCTCTTTTACCTCTTTAGCCATATTAGGCCACACATAATGCTGTCTAACTAACCTATCGGTTACACGGCCCGAAGGGTGCGCGTTGTTAATATGAAAAATTTTAAATACTTCACGTCCTAGTATCTTGGGTATAAATGGTCGAAAGGTTTGCGCGTCGAAGTTGCAATAGATGGCTGTTCGATTGGGTCCCCAGCGCAGCTTAGTTAATTTTAGAGGGTGATTTAAATCCGCAATTATCTCTTTTAATTCGTCATCGCGTTCCTGCTCTTGTGAAATTTCTTCAAGAGTAAAAAATGTTGGAAAGTTGAATGTCGTGATACTTGCGAGGGTCTTTTTTACAAAGGGTTCTCCAGTTGATGCCTCATTGTTCCAGTCAAAAGAGGCTGGCGCAATGGAAGGATCAATACGCGAGAGCGAGTCTGCGACCACATTGTCTTCGCCCCGCAAGTAACAAATTTCCGTATTGAACTGCGATATAAACGACAATTTACGCGCGCGCAATGGTGTACACGTGTCTAAGTTTTGCCCGAGCGCGTAGATTAGCGGTTTATGATCAGTAAAAACTTTAAAATTACGACCCTCCAAAAAATAGCTAAAATACTTTAAAGCTTCATAAATTGCCATTAATTCACGATCGTAAGCGCTGTACTTTGATTGCGCGGGAGTGAACTTCCTGGAGAACAATGCTAGTTGCTGCCAACTGCCGTTTACATATTGCTCTAAGGAAGCACGCATGGCGAAATTTGAGGCATCCGTAGTTACGCGTATTTCTGCGTCTGCACACGGATAAGCTAAACTGGTAATATTAGTTATATTTATCTTTGTCTTTTCGAAAGCCTGTGGTGCGTCTGGGGCAGTGATGGATTTCGAGGATGCTTTATACATTTATGTATATCTATATATTAGGATATCCTTTAGCCAACTTCAGAGTATACCGTAGAATTAGAGTATAAGCAGAATATATTATTCTGTAGTATGTTCTCTGAAGTTGGCTGTTGGATATCATATAAGCATCTTCGAAATCCATCACTGGTCTGGGGTCCAAATTATCGGTGTTTTATCTTTCTTTTTGTTAGTTTTAATGAGCGCGTGCAGATGGCGCTGCGTTTCTGCCGCTTGAGGGGTTGCCTTTCTATAAAAGTTAACTAAACCGAGAAATCTACGTAATTCATCTACGGTTCGTGGTTGTGGAAAATTTTTGATTGAATCGACCAACTTTGGGTCAGGCTTAAGGCCTTCTTTATCGATCGTATGCCCGAGAAAAACTAAACTTTCAGCTCCGAAGATGCATTTTTTCAAATTCAGATGCAAATGGAAGTTCTGCAATCTTTCAAGCACTATATTTAAGTGCTTCTCATGTTCCTCGGGTGAGGCGGACGCCACTAGGATATCGTCGATGTAAGCAAAGACGAAATCTAAATCTCCCAGCGCAAGGTTGACGTACCTTTGAAACGTTTGCGATGCGTTTCTAAAACCGAAAGTCATGACGAGAAATTCGTACAGACCAAACGGTGTAATTACTGCCGTTTTGGGGATGTCATCTGGAAAGATGGGTATCTGTAAGAACGCGCTTTCCAGGTCTAAGGCGTAGAAAATAGTTTTACCGTGTAAATTACTCGAGAAATCGTGCAAATTCGGTATGGGGTATCTATCCGGTACCGTTGCCTCATTTAATTTCCGATAGTCTCCGCAGACTCGCCATTCCCAGTTTTTTTTAGGCACTATGTGTATGGGTGTAGCCCAAGGACTTTTCAAGGGTCTACACACACCTAACCTACACCACTCTTCAAACGCTGATTTAGCTACTTTAAGTTTTTCTGGGTATAAGCGTCGCGGTTTCTGCGCACAAGGAGGACCTATGGTCTTAATGTAATGGTAGATGCCTCTCTTTTTTAGAGATTTTGGCCTATCAACGCCTATTACCGTAGGAAATTTGTTTAAAATGTGTGCATACTTGATTTTGGGGTCAATCAAAGAGATTTGTAAGTCAGGGACGGCTTTGTTGAATCCGTTAATTGTTTCCTTCGTACTTGCATTTATTAGTAATTTTTTCTTAAGATCTGGTAAGAGATGAAAATGATTTAAAACATCCCCTCCCAATATAGGATAAGGGACATCTGCAATAATAAAAAGCCATAGCAGTTCCTGAGTGAACCCAAAATCAAGTTTTTTGTGTAATGTGCCATATGTGTTTATTTTAGTGTCGTTGGCTGCATATAAGTTTAAATTTGTCTTTTTTCCCGCAAAATTTTTTGGTCTAGGGATTACAGAAATTTCCGCGCCCAAGTCAATTAAAAACACCTCATTGGTGGTTTTATCTTTTACGTGGAGACGCACTGAATTGGTCCCGGCCACGCTGGTCTCCATAACGCGCCGAGTTTCTAGTTTAACGAATCTTTGACGTTTTCTTTGTTACCATCCGAGCTTGTTCTATCTTTATTTCTCGCGTTTTGTTGATCTGGTTTAATGGAGTTATCCACCCAGTCACACGGCTTTGTACATTTAAATGCGTTTTTACCGTATTTACTATGATGGTAACAATAATGTCTACGTTCTCTACTTTTGCTACGTCCGCGCCCTCCTGCTTTGTTGCCTTCGTGCCACGTTTTATCTTGCGAGCGTCTTTTAACTATATTACGTTGACTTACGAGCGCGTCGACTTTAGTCATCATTTCCGTCAAAATGTGTGTTTCATTTTGTTTAATTTCGTGAATCGCGTTATGATTTGCATGTAAGTCGGCATGTATTTGATCAGCAAGCTCGACCGACGCCATTTCGTTTTCAGGTGTTACGTCTTCTCGTATAAACGGACGGATGTTGCCTGGTAGATTGGCTCTCCAAGCTTTGAGAATCGACGCGCGTGGCATTTGTTCTCCCGCAAGATTAATCAGCTCGTATAAATATTCCGATGGCTTCCTTGTTCCGATTTGACAACCGCGAAATAATGTTTGTAATTTAGAATCTTGCGATTGCGTATATTTGTTAATTAAGATGTCTTTAATCCCGGTGTAACGATGATTAGGTCTTAGCAATTTGGTGCTATTAGATATTTCATCAACGATACTATTGCTAAGGTTAGGCATGACGTTTACGAATTTAATATTGTCGTCCGTTATGTTTTGTATCGATAGTTGATACTCGAACATTTCGAACCATGTTACCGGATCGTGTTGCCAGAAGGGCATTTTGTTTGGTTTAAATTTTATATTAGCTGCGACCGACGGTTGAGTATTATGATTCTGTGTGTTTATGTTGGGCGTATTTGTTGTGTATACGGGAAAGGTTACAGGATAGTTAAAATTCGAGAAAGTTCGGTTATTTGTTATTAAAGGTTGTGTTTCTTGTGTGTTTGGAATGTTTGATATTGAATTGAAGGTCGTGCTTTGTTCTGTAGGAAAAAGGTGTGATGTTTGTTTATGTGTTGTTGTAGAGGCCGATGGAAGGTTATAATGACTTTGAGTGTTTCTTGTATTTTCGAAAATTCTAGAATTCAAATTTTGCTGAGTCTCTAACGAATTTTCATTTCTCGCTTGATTTAATACAAGTGCTTTTAATGACTCTATTTGCTCTGTTAAATTATTAATTTGTTCGCTGTGCGAATTTTGCATTAGTTTAATTTTATTACTCAAAGTTTTTTCCATCCTTTCATAAGCCTCTCGTGGAACTGTTTTTTCGTTTAATATGTTATGAGAAGGTGGTCTAATAGGTAAGAGCCTATTCTGATCGAAACTATGCGCGGTTCTTTGTCTATTCGTTAATAAGGATTTTTCAAACGTTTTTTGATTTTTATTAATAATTGAGTTTGTTAAATTTACATGAAACCCGGTGGGCGAACTGTCGGAAACGATTGGTCCTATAGCATTTTCTAGAGTTCCCAGGACGCCCCCGTCACCCGAGTACATGCTCTCTGAAGGAGAGCTGTTCTGTTGCATACGTAACGCATTTTCCGTACGTTCCGTGTTGCCGGGCTCGCTGTTTTTAGGAGGTGTATGAACTACTTTGGGAGGCATTTTTGCGGACGAGCGGTCGCAAAAGAGGGAATAACGCTTTTTAAGTCTATGTAGTGACCAGTTCGAGAAAACTCTCTCCGAATATTATACGAAATATGATTTTATGTTTAAATAGATAAAAAAGAGGCGTCTTGTGTAATCGGGTTTTACCTCCACGTGCTCAGCGTGAGAGACCTCATGTGGTCGACGACTGATGCACAAAAAGGCTATCCGATGCACAAGCGCAAATACTTGATAATACGCGCACTCGCTGTGCGAGTGAAAAATCGGAGAGAATTTCTCACGTGGCCAGCTACCGCATAAGAGCAATTGCGGCTTTCTCGTCTATTACCGAGTTAAAATAATGTAGAAAAGGCTCTTGGCACTCGCACTACTCTCGATAGTCCCCGTTTGAGATCCGGAGGAATCGACGAAGGAGCTTTCTTAAGCAATGCCAGCGCCTCGAGTTAAAGTGAGATTTTCTCACAATGATAAAGAAAAGGTATATATATTTTAAAGTATCTTGAAATTTTAGGACGAGAAATCCTCAATTGTGCACAGTTAAAATTTTATATGTTAGAAGAAATATATGTAGATATATGTATAAAAAATAAAAAGATATGTGTATACAGACAAAAATACAAATAAATAAATATATAAAAAGTTAAATACGACACAAACACATATGACTAGTTTTTTATATTGCACTTCAGCGAATCTTATAAGAAATTCTATACGAGGTTAAATTATGCTAATTTGTCTAGAGTCGACTTCTCGTTATTTTTTACAATTAAATAACTCAAAATTTAAATACGAAAAAAAAAATTAATGCTAGCTAGTTGACGCGAAAAACCGACTCCTCGCACTCCGCATTCGCTTAAAGTTGAAAGATGTTCCACGATGACCTTGAGGTAGTTGTTTCGATATTAAATTTTGACCGTTTATACTAGTTAAAAGTACGCGTTTTTGCTAGACTTAAAACTGGCCGTTTCTTTGTCTTTAGAAGCAATATCGCGTGACTACCGGTCAAAAAAGAAATTAATATGCCAGACAAAATGCGTACATAACCTATGTCGCGTGTCTTAGGGCATGAAAATTTCTGTATAAAAATGATTTCTTTCAGTTTCTAATAAAGCGACATACGCGAGAAAAGAAATTTTCCAACGCCAGACGCAATGCGTACATAACCTATACGCGCGTCAACGGCGTGCTTTTTCACAAATGTGATAGATAAATTTCACTCGCGATTCGCTCTACTATAACGGCCACAACACGCACTGCCGTGAACAAAGAAAATTCTCACGTAATTATGCGTGTCAAAAATTAATGACGCCACGTGGCCAAAATTCTTTAGAGAAAGGTTTTTTGTGCGAATTTTTGCACTTTAACACTTTAATTCGCGCACTCACGATTTTCTATTAGAGAAAAATAAAACATACAAAAGAGAGTGCACTTTAGCAACTCTCGCTACCTTAAGAAGAAGTACCACGATGCTCCGGACAAAGACGTTGAGGCAGATGCCGCAGAAAAAACGTCTTCCACTTAGAGCTCGTAGGGGCCGTGCGATGCGTGCGTGCGATGTTCCGCCTTTCTAGTCCCAGCAGAGAGAAAGAGAAGACTCCTTGTGCGTGTGGATGAGCGACGAGAGCAGCAAAAATTCTATGTTTGACCAGCAAACAGAAAACCCAAAATGGCGGAATTTCGAGGCGTCCCTCTTGGTCCGTCGCTTGGTTGACAAAATGGCTGCCTGGTCGTCGCTGAATCCTTCAGTCGGGGTCACCAGATATAACGCCTTGGTGGCGATGTAGAAGTTAAGTGCAGAAGGAGACTAGGATCTGAAAATAAGCCAAAGACTATATAAGTTAGATGTAACTTTATTAGAGAGCCAATGCGACTAAGCGCAGTGGCTGGCGGTACAAGACTGAAGTACAAGCAAGCAGTCTCGGAGCTGCTTCTTCCTCGTCTGATATGAGCCTGCGCAGAGGCGTTCTCATGTATACGCTGACATGTGTATTGGTGCGCTTACAGCGCCATACGCATACATACAAGTGTGAGTGTCCCCACAGGATCAAAAGAAGCCATGTTTTTCGCATCACTCGACAGGGACAAAAAAAGTGCGCGAATTTCGAAAATTTTAAATTCTTATAACAAAATAAAATTAATAATATAATGTATAAATATATATTATTTTATTTGAAATTGTTTTATGATAAACTATTCTATTTCTGCTACTTTTAAATTATTTCTTTAAATTTTATTATATTATTATCAAAATATTAAAATAAAAATAAGCAAACTTAACCTAAAAGCAGAAACCGGTCACAGACGCCATGTTACATACATATATATATGTATACATTGTACTACGCGATCGAATTAATGACAATTTATTTACATTTTAAGTACGTAACGTGCAAAAAATGCAATGTTCATAGTAGATTTCAACGTAAAAAATAATTATTTAATTTTCAAAAATAAATATATATATAAATATCTACATTCACTTTTTATCGACTTTGACCTTAGCTGCACTCACAAGAACCTCCTTAATGCAGAGAAGGGGAAACCACGCATAAGGAGCACAGCAACGTTTCGCCGGAATCATATTCATGTATTGTATTTGTTTAAAATTTATAAACAAATCAAGTAAGAATATGTGAATTTCATTGAGTTCTTTTACTAAAACTCGCATTTCTTACTGAGCTATCGCAGAGAAACCATGAGTAATAGCGCCTTCGATACGGACTACCTACACACGAAATGTTTAAAATAAAATAAATATTTGACGTGAAATATTACGCTATTTAAAAAAGTACATAATGCTTATTTTTATATTTTTTAATTAGTATTTGATTAAAAATGAAAAAGTAACTAAATAATTTTCTATTCATTACAGGTTAGTTCGTGTTTGAAAGTTCATTTTTTCACCATTGCTATATTTAATTAATAAAAAGCACTAGATTGTTGTATCGCAATGGATTCATCAAGAGAATTAAAATTACAGCTGAAAAGAGACAAAATTCGATGAAAAAAAAATGATTAAGGGAGATCAGCGTCAACCTTATAATGGAAATCGAAAAAAATTGCATGAAAACTCCTCACGTCATAATATAAAAAAAAATAAAACTGAAAATGCGAATGAAACTGTTAATACGCAAACAAATAAAGTACTAAGAATTAAACGAAAAATTTGTTATGACGATACTACTCGGTGTCAAAAAAGACCAAAGCCAAATGTGCAAGTAGATAATCTTATATTACAATATGAGCAGTCATCAAGTATACAGTCATCTAATTTAGTTAAAGTATCTCCGTCAATTGTAGATTGCGATGTTGTAACTAGTCGGAATATTAGTTTTGATTTAATGCCTAAAGAACCAATAAACTTCGAAAAAAACGCTGAATTAAAATTTGTGAAAGTAAGGAAAAGTCTATTGTACGCGAATCAGAGAGAAGCTAAACTAAAAAGAAAGATTAAAAAATTACAAAATATTATTACTCTAAAGAATAAAAAAATAAACAAGTGGAAAAACAAATATTTTAGATCTATAAAAAAACTTAAAACTATTAAAAGAGTAAGTATTCCGAAAAGAAACGTTGAAGTGACTTTAAGTGAAGGAAAAGAAGGAATTAAAAGAAAATTGTTGACGCATGAAGTATTATTTAACAATTGAGACAGAAAGCAAAAATTTCGAATACCGAAAAGTCGAAACACAACTGTCTAGACTGGTGGCAGGAAAAATTATAAAAAAATACAGGTGTATGAACCGATTATCTCATGCAGCAAGCACATACTTATAAAGAAAAAATGCCCAAGTAACGCATTTGAATTTTAAAAGAAGTAACCAACAACGACATCTAAAACAGTCAACTATACAGCGAGCGGTGCAGGAATTTTTTTAAATGGATGAAAATTCAATTCCAGCTCCTGGAGTCAAAGATTGTGTTACTAAAAAAGGTGAGATGAAAAGGATACGATACTTATAAGACACTGTCGACATTTGGTACAAAAAATTTTGTTCACATTCATCATTAAAAGTAAGCAGGTCTTCTTTTTATTTATTGAAGCCATTTTGGATTTGCATTAAAAGAGTTACAAATAGAGACACATGTTTTTGTAAGGCTCATGAAATTATCAATTTGATAATTCTCTTTAGAACACGTAAGTAGCGTCAGACGTACTTTGAGACGCTCAGTACTTTTTTTACTTTTTTCTGCCGCAAGCTGCCTTCGGGCGTTTTAATTGCATGCAAGACAGTGTCTGTTACAAGTTTGTGAGCAGTGATGCTGTTCTTGCTTTGCTGATGTGAGTTTTTCTGGACCAGTAAGCTATTTTTAGGTAAGTGAAAAACTGATTGTTTTTGGAGGGAAGGCGGTATTTTGGTGGTTTTTAGAACACGCCAAGCGACGAAATTTTTGAAATTTGCCGCAAGAGGTTGCTATCATGGATCGATGTGCCATATGTAAGCAGCCGTCGTCTGACATATGTGGAACAAAGAGGTTGTATAATTGCTCAACTTGTCGCCAGCGCTGTCATACCAGATGTATAACACGCATACAATTAGTAGGCACAGGTTACCACTACACCTGCAACAAATGTGTAAAGACAAAGAATGAGAGAGGCGACTCCTCCAGTTCACATGCTCGTGATGCTGGCATTAATAATAGCCAACTACTCGATGCCGGTAAGGCAGAGAAGAAGTCGCCCCTCAGCACATCGACTCAATCGAGAACTGACACGCAAGTACCACCGGTTATTGTTACACAGGGGCAATCAGCAACCAAGGCACTTCAGAAGGCTAGTGGCGCGGCGAAAAATAAGAAGACTAGCTTAAGTAACGTTTTAAATAATAATAATTTAATTCAACCAGCGCATAGTAAAAGTGGCGCTACGCATGTTGCCCCCACTGCCAATTTTATGAATAATAAATTAATAAATTTAACAAATAACAATGTAAAATTGAATAATAATGCTAACATCTATATTTCTCAAGCTGCTTTGTCTGAAATTAATGGAAATTTGTCTCGTAAGCTTGACTCAGTCTTAGGCGCTTTCGATCGGATCCGGAGTGTTAAGAGCAGCATAATGGGTATTGATGACGGCTTGCGAGGCATCTTAGATAAACTTAACAATCAGGACAAAGTAATAAAGAATTTGAGATAGTGCAGGCAAGGCTACTTGATGAAAATATTAAATTAAGGGAGATAGTCAGTAGTTTGGAAAATAAATTGTCTACTCTAATTAAGAATTACGATAAGACTGATTTGAATTTAAATTTTGAAATAAATAGCCTTCAATCTACTATACAAGCTGAATTTAATGGAGTGGACAAGAATTTTTTAGAACTTGGGGTAGGGTTGGCATGCGTGGTGCAGACCGTCTCTGATCTTAATGTGCAGGAGCGTGTAGAAGAGCGTGAAAATGTCTCACACACTGACACGAATTCAAAAGAAACAGTAGATGCCAACACACAAATTATCGACACAGAAATGGCAAAGGATAATCATCAAAATACACAAAATTGTGGTATCGAGGGTGGCTCATTGGTGATCTCCAGTGGACTGGACTGCTTAGCGGCAAATGTTCGACAGAAGGATTATGTTTGTGCTGTTCTCAGTACTATATTTCCAGACTTAAAGTAGTCACACATTTTGTCGGTTGTATGTTTAACATCGTCTGAATCTAGAAGTGGCGTGATCAGGGACGGTCCGGGGGTCCTCTCTCGCTGCTAGTCAGACTCTCCGAGGCCAGTCTGGTTTAGAAAATATCGAATAAAAAAAGAAATATTACTAGTTTCTCAACGGCAGACATTAATCTTTCTCGTTTTGCCAGTTTATCTGCCATAAAAAACCATTATAAGGTTTTTATTAATGAATACCTTCAAAAAGATACATACAAAAATTTCAAAGATCTAAAGAATTATGCTAAGCTTAAAGGTATTAAATTTATTTGGCATAGAAGTGGCAGATTTCTGGCAAGACGGGCAAGAGAGGAGAGAGCATACACATTTGCTACCAAAGCTGATATAGATGTAATTTTGAGTAGTTCAAATAATGTTATTTTAGACAAAAATTTTATTGCTGACAAATTTTGTGTGATTAGTGGATGTTTAAATAAGGTTGACAATGTTGTTAAGATAGCTCCCAATGATAAATGTCCTGTTATTAAAAGTAAGTTAAATAATAATGAACTCTCTTCCCAGTGACTTAGCCAGATCTCCTCAGTGAGTCGAAAAGGGAGAAGGGGTGCACTGCGAGCGGGCTTTTTGAATGTGACTTCTTCAAGGGCTCACATTGGACAGGTGCATGAGCTTCTATGTGACGGCCATTCTTATGATTTGTTTTAGAGTGGCTGAGACCTGGCTGGATCCGACTGTCTCAGACGACGTCATTCAGATTAAGGGGTATAAAATTGTTAGACAGGATAGAAACCTTCATGGAGGAGGAGTTGCCCTTTACGTTGAAGATAGTTTGAAATGTGAGATATTAGCTTTTTCGAATACCACAACTATAACTGCCACTGGTAAACTTGAAGTGCCTGAATATATTTTTTGTTCTTTTAAAGCAGGCAACTCTGAATCTGTGTTGGCTTCCGTCATTTACTGTCCTTCTGTCATTTCCTTTACAAAAGATTCTGATCTAATTGATACGTTAGTAAGTTTGACTCCCGATTTTTCATTTAAGATTATAATGGGAGATCTGAATGCCGATCTCTTGCGAGAAAGCAGTGATGCGAAGTTTCTTAGTAAACTGTCCGCTGAGCTCTCGCTTCAGTTGGTCCAGCATGGCGCCACTCATATAACTCCATTGTCTCGCACATGGATAGACCTGATTTTTGTGGATGACAATGACACCAAACTTGACGCACGTAACGTACCTGCGAATTTTCATAGTCGGCACGATTTAATTGAAGTTTCTATAGCCTACAATGTTAGCAGTTTAATGCAAGAACCGATTAAGTATCGAAATTATAAAAATATTAGTGGAAAATTATTATTAGAGAAATTGGCCGGCTATGATTGGTCCAAATTGACAACTGATATAGTTGATCCTAAGTCTGCACTTGACTGCATTTGTGATAATCTCACTGCTACTATCGAAAATTCAGCACCAGTGAAAATATTTAAATGTACGAAAAAGAAGCCACCATGGATGGATGGAGAGTTGTCATAGATGCAGCGCAGAAGGGATGCCACATATAGGCGATACAAACGGACAAACGAAAAATACTTATTGAGCAGATTGAGCGTGCAAGAAGTGAATACTATCATAACAGACTGTTCGAGGCTCTTGCAAGTGATAATGTCTGGAAGAAGTTAAGAGAGCTGGGACTCTTATCCAGATGAGCTTAATGCGCACTTTGCTGGGGTGTCGGTTTCGCCACATGATGATGGTGAGGAACGCAAGAAGTTAATTTCCGAATGCAGCGAAAATGGTTTCGCTCTTAAATCAATTAATATTAACAATGTTATTCTTGCAGTTTCTCACTTTTCATCGCAGGCTCGTGGGGAAGACGGCATTCCGCAAAATGTGATACTCAAAGCATTACCATTTATTGGTGAACATCTTGTGACTCTGTTCAATTCCTCTTTTGCTCGGGGGGTTTTCCCTGGCCTTTAAAAACAGGCACGTATTGTGCCATCAAAGAAATGCTCTGCACCCAAATCGCCTAAAGACTTCAGGCCTATTGCTATTTTATGTTTTCTTTCAAAGGTACTTGAGAAGATCGCCCATGACTAATTGCAGGAGTACATTACTGCTAATAAAATACTTGACCCAATGCAGACTGCCTTCAAGAAGTACAACTTGACGCAAACAGCTATTCTTAAATTAACTGATGACATAATATCGGGGCTAGACAAAAAAAACTCGTCACGTTACTTTTACTTTTTGACTTTAGTAAGGCATTCGACACGATCTCTCCTTTCAAGTTACTTACTAGGCTTGGATGATGGGGTTTTTCAGGGCTGCTCTCTTGTGGATTAACTCCTATATATCAGGGAGAAAACAAATGGTTTCCACGCATTTAAACGAGGAATCGAATTGGCTGACAACCAAATGAAGCTGAAGCTACCCGCTGAACCTATCCGCCGTACATAGGCGTAGAAGCATGAGGGACCCGAAACTTTTTATACTCTCATTTCTACCAAATATCACTCAAATAATGTTAAATAATAATGAATCATGTATTTTTAGCAATACATAGAACTAAGTAATCAATTATCTTTAATAATAAAAGTTTAAACAATAAAATAACCAAACTTTAGAAAATCGCAGATTACCACACTTAATAAATATTAATACTTTATCAATGATTGGATTAGCACAAAAATCAATAGAATTAATCCCTTAATAATTTCTAAAGATCATCGCGTCGTATAATTGCTGGCCCAAAAGTAATGACTATAATTATTTTGTTTATTAACCTCAAAATTTTCAAGATTTTATCAATTTTTCGGAATTATTGATTTGTAACTATTTAATAAATTGTAACTTTAATATAAAAATCATGCAAACAGATTCTCAAGACTTTCCTTGAGTCAAATGCATTCCGAATCAGCTGGTCCAAAAGTTATTATATAGGAAATTTAAAGAGAAATGTTGGGAAGTTATCTAATTTTCTCAATTTTTTGAATTTTTTATGTATAATTACTATACTGATTATAACTTTGATATAAAAATCATGCAGAATGATTCTCTAGAGTTTTCTTAAAACAATCGCATTCAGAATCAGCTGGCCCAAAAGTTATTAGACCGGCAATTTAAAGAAAAATGTTGGAAATTTATCTAATTTCTCAATTTTTTGAATTTTGAACATATAATTATTTTACTAATTATAACTTTGATATGAAAATCATGCAAATTGATTCTCTACAGTATCCTCGAGACAAATGCATTCCGAAACAGCTGGCCCAAAAGTTATTATATAGGAAATTTAAAGAGAAATGTTGGAAATTCATCTAATTTTCTGAATTTTTTTGAATTTTTTGTTTATAATCATTATACCGATTATAACTTTGATATGAAAATCATGCGAATTGATTCTCTAGAGTATCCTTCAGACAAATGCATTCCGAAACAGCTGGCCCAAAAGTTATTATATCGGAAATTTAAAGAAAAATGTTGAAAATTTATCTAATTTTTTCAATTTTTTTGAATTTTTTATGTATAATTACTATACTGATTATAACTTCGATATAAAAATCATGCAGAATGATCCTCTAGAGTTTTCTTAAAACAATCTCGTTCTAAATCAGCTGGCCCAAAAGTTATTATATCGGAAATTTAAAAAAAAATGTTGAAAATTTATCTAATTTTCTCAATTTTTTAGAATTTTTTATGTATAATTACTATACTGATTATAACTTTGATATAAAAATCATGCAGAATGATCCTCTAGAGTTTTCTTAAAACAATCTCGTTCTAAATCAGCTGGCCCAAAAGTTATTAGACCGGCAATTTAAAGAGAAATATTGGAAATTTATCTAATTTTCTGAATTTTTTGAATTTTTTGTGTATAATCATTATACCGATTATAACTTTGATATGAAAATCATGCGAATTGATTCTCTAGAGTATCCTTCAGACCAATGCATTCCGAAACAGCTGGCCCAAAAGTTATTATATCGGAAATTTAAAGAAAAATGTTGAAAATTTATCTAATTTTCTCAATTTTTTTGAATTTTTTATGTATAATTACTATACTGATTATAACTTTGATATAAAAATCATGCAGAATGATCCTCTACAGTTTTCTTAAAACAATCTCGTTCTAAATCAGCTGGCCCAAAAGTTATTAGACCGGCAATTTAAAGAGAAATGTTGGAAATTTATCTAATTTTCTGATTTTTTTTGAATTTTTTGTGTATAATCATTATACCGATTATAACTTTGAAATGAAAATCATGCGAATTGCTTCTCTAGAGTATCCTTCAGACAAATGCATTCCGAAACAGCCGGCCAAAAAGTTATTATATCGGAAATTTAAAGAAAAATGTTGAAAATTTATCTAATTTTCTCAATTTTTTTGAATTTTTTATGTATAATTACTGTACTGATTATAACTTTGATATAAAAATCATGCAGAATGATCCTCTAGAGTTTTCTTAAAACAATCTCGTTCTAAATCAGCTGGCCCAAAAGTTATTAGACCGGCAATTTAAAGAGAAATATTGGAAATTTATCTAATTTTCTGAATTTTTTTGAATTTTTTGTGTATAATCATTATACCGATTATAACTTTGATATGAAAATCATGCAAATTGATTTTCTAGAGTATCCTTCAGACAAATGCATTCCGAAACAGCTGGCCCAAAAGTTATTATATCGAAAATTTAAAGAGAAATGTTGGAAATTTATCTAATTTTCTCAATTTTTTTGAATTATTTATGTATAATTACTATACTGATTATAACTTTGATATAAAAATCATGCAGAATGATCCTCTACAGTTTTCTTAAACCAATCTCCTTCTAAATCAGCTGGCCCAAAAGTTATTATATCGGAAATTCAAAGAGAAATGTTGGAAATTTATCTAATTTTCTGAATTTTTTTTAATTTTTTGTGTATAAACATTATACCAATTATAACTTTGATATGAAAATCATGCAAATTGATTCTCTAGAGTATCCTTCAGACAAATGCAATCCGAAACACCTGGCCCAAAAGTTATTAGACCGGCAATTTAAAGAGAAATGTTGAAAATTTATCTAATTTTCTCAATTTTTTGAATATTTTATGTATAATTACTATACTGATTATAACTTTGATATAAAAACCATGCAGAATGATTCTCTAGAGTTTTCTTAAAACAATCGCATTTCAAATCAGCTGGCCCAAAAGTTATTAGACCGGCAATTTAAAGAAAAATGTTGGAAATTTATCTAATTTTCTCAATTTTTTGAATTTTGAACATATAATTATTTTACTAATTATAACTTTGATATGAAAATCATGCAAATTGATTCTCTACAGTATCCTCGAGACAAATGCATTCCGAAACAGCTGGCCCAAAAGTTATTATATAGGAAATTTAAAGAGAAATGTTGGAAATTTATCTAATTTTCTGAATTTTTTTGAATTTTTTGTGTATAATTATTATACCGATTATAACTTTGATATGAAAATCATGCGAATTGATTCTCTAGAGTATCCTTCAGACAAATGTAGTCCGAAACACCTGGCCCAAAAGTTATTAGACCGGCAATTTGAAGAAAAATGTTGAAAATTTATCTAATTTTCTCAATTTTTTGAATTTTTTATGTATAATTACTATACTGATTATAACTTTGATATAAAAATCATGCAGAATGATCCTCTAGAGTTTTCTTAAAACAATCTCCTTCTAAATCAGCTGGCCCAAAAGTTATTATATCGGAAATTCAAAGAGAAATGTTGGAAATTTATCTAATTTTCTGAATTTTTTTGAATTTTTTGTGTATAAACATCATACCGATTATAACTTTGATATGAAAATCATGCGAATTGATTCTCTAGAGTATCCTTCAGACAAATGCAGTCCGAAACACCTGGCCCGAAAGTTATTAGACCGGCAATTTAAAGAGAAATGTTGAAAATTTATCTAATTTTCTCAATTTTTTGAATTTTTTATGTATAATTACTATACTGATTATAACTTTGATATAAAAATCATGCAGAATGATTCTCTAGAGTTTTCTTAAAACAATCGCATTCAGAATCAGCTGGCCCAAAAGTTATTAGACCGGCAATTTAAAGAAAAATGTTGGAAATTCATCTAATTTCTCAATTTTTTGAATTTTGAACATATAATTATTTTACTAATTATAACTTTGATATGAAAATCATGCAAATTGATTCTCTACAGTATCCTCGAGACAAATGCATTCCGAAACAGCTGGCCCAAAAGTTATTATATAGGAAATTTAAAGAGAAATGTTGGAAATTTATCTAATTTTTTCAATTTTTTTGAATTTTTTATGTATAATTACTATACTGATTATAACTTTGATATAAAAATCATGCAGAATGATCCTCTAGAGTTTTCTTAAAACAATCTCGTTCTAAATCAGCTGGCCCAAAAGTTATTATATCGGAAATTTAAAAAAAAATTTTGAAAATTTATCTAATTTTCTCAATTTTTTAGAATTTTTTATGTATAATTACTATACTGATTATAACTTTGATATAAAAATCATGCAGAATGATCCTCTAGAGTATCCTTCAGACAAATGCATTCCGAAACAGCTGGCCAAAAAGTTATTGTATCGGAAATTTAAAGAAAAATGTTGAAAATTTATCTAATTTTCTCAATTTTTTTGAATTTTTTATGTATAATTACTATACTGATTATAACTTTGATATAAAAATCATGCAGAATGATCCTCTAGAGTTTTCTTAAAACAATCTCGTTCTAAATCAGCTGGCCCAAAAGTTATTATATCGGAAATTTAAAAAAAAATGTTGAAAATTTATCTAATTTTCTCAATTTTTTAGAATTTTTTATGTATAATTACTATACTGATTATAACTTTGATATAAAAATCATGCAGAATGATCCCGAAGCCCAGAGTACCCGACAAATGCATTCCGAAACAGCTGGCCAAAAAGTTATTATATCGGAAATTTAAAGAAAAATGTTGAAAATTTATCTAATTTTCTCAATTTTTTAGAATTTTTTGTGTATAATCATTATACCGATTATAACTTTGATATGAAAATCATGCGAATTGATTTTCTAGAGTATCCTTCAGACAAATGCATTCCGAAACAGCTGGCCCAAAAGTTATTATATCGGAAATTTAAAGAAAAATGTTGAAAATTTATCTAATTTTTTCAATTTTTTTGAATTTTTTATGTATAATTACTATACTGATTATAACTTTGATATAAAAATCATGCAGAATGATCCTCTAGAGTTTTCTTAAAACAATCTCGTTCTAAATCAGCTGGCCCAAAAGTTATTATATAGGAAATTTAAAAAGAATTGTTGGAAATTTATCTAATTTTCTGAATTTTTTTGAATTTTTTGTGTATAAACATTATACCGATTATAACTTTGATATGAGAATCATGCGAATTGATTCTCTAGAGTATCCCTCAGACAAATGCAGTCCGAAACACCTGGCCCAAAAGTTATTAGACCGGCAATTTAAAGAGAAATGTTGAAAATTTATCTAATTTTCTCAATTTTTTGAATTTTTTATGTATAATTACTATACTGATTATAACTTTGATATAAAAATCATGCAGAATGATTCTCTAGAGTTTTCTTAAAACAATCTCGTTCTAAATCAGCTGGCCCAAAAGTTATTATATCGGAAATTTAAAAAAAAATGTTGAAAATTTATCTAATTTTCTCAATTTTTTAGAATTCTTTATGTATAATTACTATACTGATTATAACTTTGATATAAAAATCATGCAGAATGATCCTCTAGAGTATCCTTCAGACAAATGCATTCCGAAACAGCTGGCCAAAAAGTTATTATATCGGAAATTTAAAGAAAAATGTTGAAAATTTATCTAATTTTCTCAATTTTTTAGAATTTTTTGTGTATAATCATTATACCGATTATAACTTTGATATGAAAATCATGCGAATTGATTCTCTAGAGTATCCTTCAGACAAATGCATTCCGAAACAGCTGGCCCAAAAGTTATTATATCGGAAATTTAAAGAAAAATGTTGAAAATTTATCTAATTTTTTCAATTTTTTTGAATTTTTTATGTATAATTACTATACTGATTATAACTTTGATATAAAAATCATGCAGAATGATTCTCTAGAGTTTTCTTAAAACAATCGCCTTCCAAATCAGCTGGCCCAAAAGTTATTAGACCGGCAATTTAAAGAGAAATATTGGAAATTTATCTAATTTTCTGAATTTTTTTGAATTTTTTGTGTATAATCATTATACCGATTATAACTTTGATATGAAAATCATGCGAATTGATTCTCTAATGTATCCTTCAGACCAATGCATTCCGAAACAGCTGGCCCAAAAGTTATTAGACCGGCAAGTTGAAGAGAAATGTTGGAAATTAATCTAATTTTCTCAATTTTTTGAATTTTTTATGTATAATTATTATACTGATTATAACTTTGATATAAAAATCATGCAGAATGATTCTCTAGAGTTTTCTTAAAACAATCGCCTTCCAAATCAGCTGGCCCAAAAGTTATTAGACCGGCAATTTAAAGAGAAATGTTGGAAATTTATCTAATTTTCTCAATTTTTTGAATTTTTAATGTATAATTATTTTACTAATTATAACTTTGATATGAAAATCATGCAAATTGATGCTCTAGAGTATCCTCGAGACAAAGGCATTCCGAAACAGATGGCCCAAAAGTTATTATATCGGAAATTTAAAGAGAAATGGAAATTTATCTAATTTTCTCAATTTTTTAGAATTTTTTATGTATAATTATTATACTGATTATAACTTTGATATAAAAATCATGCAGAATGGTTCTCTAGAGTTTTCTTAAAACAATCGCGTTCTAAATCAGCTGGCCCAAAAGTTATTAGACCGGCAATTTAAAAAGAAATGTTGGAAATTTATCTGATTTTCTCAATTTCTTTGAATTTTTTATGTACAATTACTATACTGATTATAACTTTGATATGAAAATCATGCAAATTGATTCTCTACAGTATCCTCGAGACAAATGCATTCCGAAACAGCTGGCCCAAAAGTTATTAGACCGGCAATTTAAAGAGAAATGTTGGAAATTTATCTAATTTTCTCAATTTTTTGAATCTTTAATGTATAATTATTTTACTAATTATAACTTTGATATGAAAATCATGCAAATTGATTCTCTCGAGTATCCTCGAGCCAAATGCATTCCAAAACAGCTGGCCCAAAAGTTATTATATCGGAAATTTAAAGAGAATTGTTGGAAATTTATCTGATTTTCTCAATTTTTTTGAATTTTTTATGTATCATTATTATACTGATTATAACTTTGATATAAAAATCATGCAGAATGATTCTCTAGAGTTTCCTCAAAACAATCGCATTCCAAATCAGCTGGCCCAAAAGTTATTAGACCGGCAATTGAAAGAGAAATGTTGGAAATTTATCTAATTTTCTCAATTTTTTGAATTTTTAATGTATAATTATTTTACTAATTATAACTTCGATATGAAAATCATGCAAATTGATCCTCTCGAGTATCCTCGAGACAAATGCATTCTAAAACAGCTGGCCCGAAAGTTATTATATCTGAAATTTAAAGAGAAATGTTGGAAATTTATCTGATTATCTCAATTTTTTTGATTTTTTATTGTATAATTATTTTACTAATTATAACTTTGATATGAAAATCATGCAAATTGATTCTCTAGAGTTTCCTCAAAACAATCGCATTCCAAATCAGCTGGCCCAAAAGTTATTAGACCGGCAATTTAAAGAGAAATGTAATAGATGGTCTGATAACTTTTGGGCCAGCTTATTGGGAATGCAATTATTTCAAGCCATATCCGGAGAATCATTCTGAATGATTTTTATATCAAAGTTATAATAAATATAATAGTTTTACATTCAAAATTCAAAAAAAATTAGAAAATTCGATAATTCTCAAACATTTTTGTTCTAATAGCCGGTCTAATAACTTTTGGGTTAGCTGATTCGGAATGCATTTGCCTCAAGGAAACTCTGGAGAATCTTTTCGCATGATTCTTATATCAAAGTTATAATTAATAAAATGATTATATATTCAAATTTTAAAAAAATTAAGAAGATTAGATAAATTTCAAACACTTTTCTTATAATAGCCGGTCTTATAACTTTTGGGCCAGCTGTTTTGGAATGCAGTTGTCTGAAGGATACTCTAGAGAATCAATTCGCATGATTTTCATATCAAAGTTATAATCGGTATAATGATTATACACAAAAAATTCAAAAAAATTCAGAAAATTAGATAAATTTCCAACATTCCTCTTTGAATTTCCGATATAATAACTTTTGGGCCAGCTGATTTGGAATGCGATTGTTTTAAGGAAACTCTAGAGAATGATTCTGCATGATTTCTATATCAAAGTTATATTCAGTATAATAATTATACATAAAAAAAAAAAGGAGAAAATTAGATAAATTTCCAACATTTCTCTTTAAATTTCCGATATAATGACTTTTGGGCCAGCTGATTTAGAATGCGATTGTTTTAAGAAAACTCTAGAAAATCATTCTGCATGATTTTCATATCAAAGCTATAATCAGTATAATAATTATACATAAAAAATTCAAAAAAATTGAGAAAATTCGATAAATTTCCAACATTTTTCTTTAAATTTCCTATATAATAACTCTTGGGCCAGCTGTTTCGGAATGCATTTTTCTCGAGGATACTCGAAAGAATCAATTTGCATGATTTTCATATCAAAGTTATAATTAGTAAAATAATTATACATTAAAAATTCAAAAATTGAGAAAATTAAATAAATTTTCAACATTTCTTTTAAATTTCCGGTATAATAACTTTTGGGCCAGCTGATTTGGAATGCGATTGTTTCAAGGAAACTCTAGAGAATCTTTCTGCATTATTTTTATATCAAAGTTATAATCAGTATAATAATTATACATAAAAAATTCAAAAAAATTGAGCAAATTAGATAAATTTTCAACATTTTTCTTTAAATTGCCGGTCTAATAACTTTTGGGCCAGCTGATTTAGAATGCGATTGTTTTAAGAAAACTCTAGAAAATCATTCTGCATGATTTTCATATCAAAGTTATAATCAGTATAATAATTATACATAAAAAATTCAAAAAAATTGAGAAAATTCGATAAATTTCCAACATTTTTCTTCAAATTTCCTATATAATAACTCTTGGGCCAGCTGTTTCAGAATGCATTTTTCTCGAGGATACTCGAAAGAATCAATTTGCATGATTTTCATATCAAAGTTATAATTAGTAAAATAATTATACATTAAAAATTCAAAAAATTGAGAAAATTAGATAAATTTTCAACATTTCTCTTTAAATTTCCGGTATAATAACTTTTGGGCCAGCTGATTTGGAATGCGATTGTTTCAAGGAAACTCTAGAGAATCTTTCTGCATGATTTTTATTTTAAAGTTATAATCAGTATAATAATTATACATAAAAAATTCAAAAAAATTGAGAAAATTCGATAAATTTCCAACATTTTTCTTTAAATTTCCTATATAATAACTCTTGGGCCAGCTGTTTCGGAATGCATTTTTCTCGAGGATACTCGAAAGAATCAATTTGCATGATTTTCATATCAAAGTTATAATTAGTAAAATAATTATACATTAAAAATTCAAAAAATTGAGAAAATTAAATAAATTTTCAACATTTCTTTTAAATTTCCGGTATAATAACTTTTGGGCCAGCTGATTTGGAATGCGATTGTTTCAAGGAAACTCTAGAGAATCTTTCTGCATTATTTTTATATCAAAGTTATAATCAGTATAATAATTATACATAAAAAATTCAAAAAATTGAGCAAATTAGATAAATTTTCAACATTTTTCTTTAAATTGCCGGTCTAATAACTTTTGGGCCAGCTGATTTAGAATGCGATTGTTTTAAGAAAACTCTAGAAAATCATTCTGCATGATTTTCATATCAAAGTTATAATCAGTATAATAATTATACATAAAAAATTCAAAAAAATTGAGAAAATTCGATAAATTTCCAACATTTTTCTTCAAATTTCCTATATAATAACTCTTGGGCCAGCTGTTTCAGAATGCATTTTTCTCGAGGATACTCGAAAGAATCAATTTGCATGATTTTCATATCAAAGTTATAATTAGTAAAATAATTATACATTAAAAATTCAAAAAATTGAGAAAATTAGATAAATTTTCAACATTTCTCTTTAAATTTCCGGTATAATAACTTTTGGGCCAGCTGATTTGGAATGCGATTGTTTCAAGGAAACTCTAGAGAATCTTTCTGCATGATTTTTATTTTAAAGTTATAATCAGTATAATAATTATACATAAAAAATTCAAAAAAATTGAGAAAATTAGATAAATTTTCAACATTTTTCTTTAAATTGTCGGTCTAATAACTTTTGGGCCAGCTGATTTGGAATACGATTGTTTTAAGGAAACTCTAGAGAATGATTCTGCATGATTTCTATATCAAAGTTATAATCAGTATAATAATTATACATAAAAAAAAATGAGAAAATTAGATAAATTTCCAACATTTTTCTTTAAAATGCCGATCTAATAACTTTTGGGCCAGCTGATTTGGAATGCGATTGTATTAAGGAAACTCTAGAGAATCATTCTGCATGATTTTCATATCGAATTTATAATCAGTATAATAATCATACATAAGAATGTCAAAAAAATTGAGAAGATCAGATAAATTTCCAACATTCCTCTATAAATTTTCGATATAGAAACTTTTGGGCCAGCTGCTTCGGACTGCATTTGTCTGGAGGATACTCTAGAGAATAAATTAGCATGATTTTCATATCAAAGTCATAATCAATTTAATAGTTATACATTCAAAATTCAAAAAAAATTGAGGAAATTCGATAATTTTCAACATTTCTCTTTAAATTTCCGATATAATAACTGTTGGGCCAGCTGTTTCGGAATGCATTTGTCTCGAGGATACTCGAGAGAATTAATTCGCATGATTTTTATCTTAAAGTTATAATTAGTAAAATAATTATACATTAAAAATTCAAAAAATTGAGAAAATTAGATAAATTTCCAACATTTCTCTTTAAATTGCCGGTCTAATAACTTTTGGGCCAGCTGATTTGGAATGCGATTGTTTTAAGGAAACTCTAGAGAATCATTCTGCATGATTTTCATATCAAAGTTATAATTAGTAAAATAATTATACATTAAAAATTCAAAAAATTGAGAAAATTAAATAAATTTTCAACATTTCTTTTTAAATTTCCGGTATAATAACTTTTGGGCCAGCTGATTTGGAATGCGATTGTTTCAAGGAAACTCTAGAGAATCTTTCTGCATGATTTTTATATCAAAGTTATAATCAGTATAATAATTATACATAAAAAATTCAAAAAATTGAGAAAATTAGAAAAATTTTCAACATTTTTCTTTAAATTGCCGGTCTAATAACTTTTGGGCCAGCTGATTTAGAATGCGATTGTTTTAAGAAAACTCTAGAAAATCATTCTGCATGATTTTCATATCAAAGTTATAATCAGTATAATAATCATACATAAAAAATTCAAAAAAATTGAGAAAATTCGATAAATTTCCAACATTTTTCTTCAAATTTCCTATATAATAACTCTTGGGCCAGCTGTTTCGGAATGCATTTTTCTCGAGGATACTCGAAAGAATCAATTTGCATGATTTTCATATCAAAGTTATAATTAGTAAAATAATTATACATTAAAAATTCAAAAAATTGAGAAAATTAGTTGAATTTTCAACATTTCTCTTTAAATTTCCGGTATAATAACTTTTGGGCTAGCTGATTTGGAATGCGATTGTTTCAAGGAAACTCTAGAGAATCTTTCTGCATGATTTTTATATCAAAGTTATAATCAGTATAATAATTATACATAAAAAATTCAAAAAATTGAGAAAATTAGATAAATTTTCAACATTTTTCTTTAAATTGTCGGTCTAATAACTTTTGGGCCAGCTGATTTGGAATACGATTGTTTTAAGGAGATTCTAGAGAATGATTCTGCATGATTTCTATATCAAAGTTATAATCAGTATAATAATTATACATAAAAAAAAAAATGAGAAAATTAGATAAATTTCCAACATTTTTCTTTAAAATGCCGGTCTAATAACTTTTGGGCCAGCTGATTTGGAATGCGATTGTATTAAGGAAACTCTAGAGAATCATTCTGCATGATTTTCATATCGAATTTATAATCAGTATAATAATCATACATAAGAATGTCAAAAAAATTGAGAAGATCAGATAAATTTCCAACATTCCTCTATAAATTTTCGATATAGAAACTTTTGGGCCAGCTGCTTCGGACTGCATTTGTCTGGAGGATACTCTAGAGAATAAATTCGCATGATTTTCATATCAAAGTCATAATCAATTTAATAGTTATACATTCAAAATTCAAAAAAAATTGAGGAAATTCGATAATTTTCAACATTTCTCTTTAAATTTCCGATATAATAACTGTTGGGCCAGCTGTTTCGGAATGCATTTGTCTCGAGGATACTCGAGAGAATCAATTCGCATGATTTTTATCTTAAAGTTATAATTAGTAAAATAATTATACATTAAAAATTCAAAAAATTGAGAAAATTAGATAAATTTCCAACATTTCTCTTTAAATTTCCGGTATAATAACTTTTGGGCCAGCTGATTTGGAATGCGATTGTTTCAAGGAAACTCTAGAGAATCTTTCTGCATGATTTTTATATCAAAGTTATAATCAGTATAATAATTATACATAAAAATTCAAAAAATTGAGAAAATTAGATAAATTTTCAACATTTTTCTTTAAATTGTCGGTCTAATAACTTTTGGGCCAGCTGATTTGGAATACGATTGTTTTAAGGAAACTCTAGAGAATGATTCTGCATGATTTCTATATCAAAGTTATAATCAGTATAATAATTATACATAAAAAAAAATGAGAAAATTAGATAAATTTCCAACATTTTTCTTTAAAATGCCGATCTAATAACTTTTGGGCCAGCTGATTTGGAATGCGATTGTATTAAGGAAACTCTAGAGAATCATTCTGCATGATTTTCATATCGAATTTATAATCAGTATAATAATCATACATAAGAATGTCAAAAAAATTGAGAAGATCAGATAAATTTCCAACATTCCTCTATAAATTTTCGATATAGAAACTTTTGGGCCAGCTGCTTCGGACTGCATTTGTCTGGAGGATACTCTAGAGAATAAATTAGCATGATTTTCATATCAAAGTCATAATCAATTTAATAGTTATACATTCAAAATTCAAAAAAAAATTGAGGAAATTCGATAATTTTCAACATTTCTCTTTAAATTTCCGATATAATAACTGTTGGGCCAGCTGTTTCGGAATGCATTTGTCTCGAGGATACTCGAGAGAATGAATTCGCATGATTTTTATCTTAAAGTTATAATTAGTAAAATAATTATACATTAAAAATTCAAAAAATTGAGAAAATTAGATAAATTTCCAACATTTCTCTTTAAATTGCCGGTCTAATAACTTTTGGGCCAGCTGATTTGGAATGCGATTGTTTTAAGGAAATTCTAGAGAATCATTCTGCATGATTTTCATATCAAAGTTATAATTAGTAAAATAATTATACATTAAAAATTCAAAAAATTGAGAAAATTAAATAAATTTTCAACATTTCTTTTTAAATTTCCGGTATAATAACTTTTGGGCCAGCTGATTTGGAATGCGATTGTTTCAAGGAAACTCTAGAGAATCTTTCTGCATGATTTTTATATCAAAGTTATAATCAGTATAATAATTATACATAAAAAATTCAAAAAAATTGAGAAAATTAGATAAATTTTCAACATTTTTCTTTAAATTGCCGGTCTAATAACTTTTGGGCCAGCTGATTTAGAATGCGATTGTTTTAAGAAAACTCTAGAAAATCATTCTGCATGATTTTCATATCAAAGTTATAATCAGTATAATAATCATACATAAAAAATTCAAAAAAATTGAGAAAATTCGATAAATTTCCAACATTTTTCTTCAAATTTCCTATATAATAACTCTTGGGCCAGCTGTTTCGGAATGCATTTTTCTCGAGGATACTCGAAAGAATCAATTTGCATGATTTTCATATCAAAGTTATAATTAGTAAAATAATTATACATTAAAAATTCAAAAAATTGAGAAAATCAGTTGAATTTTCAACATTTCTCTTTAAATTTCCGGTATAATAACTTTTGGGCCAGCTGATTTGGAATGCGATTGTTTCAAGGAAACTCTAGAAAATCTTTCTGCATGATTTTTATATCAAAGTTATAATCAGTATAATAATTATACATAAAAAATTCAAAAAAATTGAGAAAATTAGATAAATTTTCAACATTTTTCTTTAAATTGTCGGTCTAATAACTTTTGGGCCAGCTGATTTGGAATACGATTGTTTTAAGGAGATTCTAGAGAATGATTCTGCATGATTTCTATATCAAAGTTATAATCAGTATAATAATTATACATAAAAAAAAAAATGAGAAAATTAGATAAATTTCCAACATTTTTCTTCAAAATGCCGGTCTAATAACTTTTGGGCCAGCTGATTTGGAATGCGATTGTATTAAGGAAACTCTAGAGAATCATTCTGCATGATTTTTATATCGAATTTATAATCAGTATAATAATCATACATAAGAATGTCAAAAAAATTGAGAAGATCAGATAAATTTCCAACATTCCTCTATAAATTTTCGATATAGAAACTTTTGGGCCAGCTGCTTCGGACTGCATTTGTCTGGAGGATACTCTAGAGAATAAATTCGCATGATTTTCATATCAAAGTCATAATCAATTTAATAGTTATACATTCAAAATTCAAAAAAAATTGAGAAAATTAGATAAATTTTCAACATTTCTCTTTAAATTTCCGGTATAATAACTTTTGGGCCAGCTGATTTGGAATGCGATTGTTTCAAGGAAACTCTAGAGAATCTTTCTGCATGATTTTTATTTTAAAGTTATAATCAGTATAATAATTATACATAAAAAATTCAAAAAAATTGAGAAAATTCGATAAATTTCCAACATTTTTCTTTAAATTTCCTATATAATAACTCTTGGGCCAGCTGTTTCGGAATGCATTTTTCTCGAGGATACTCGAAAGAATCAATTTGCATGATTTTCATATCAAAGTTATAATTAGTAAAATAATTATACATTAAAAATTCAAAAAATTGAGAAAATTAAATAAATTTTCAACATTTCTTTTTAAATTTCCGGTATAATAACTTTTGGGCCAGCTGATTTGGAATGCGATTGTTTCAAGGAAACTCTAGAGAATCTTTCTGCATTATTTTTATATCAAAGTTATAATCAGTATAATAATTATACATAAAAATTCAAAAAAATTGAGCAAATTAGATAAATTTTCAACATTTTTCTTTAAATTGCCGGTCTAATAACTTTTGGGCCAGCTGATTTAGAATGCGATTGTTTTAAGAAAACTCTAGAAAATCATTCTGCATGATTTTCATATCAAAGTTATAATCAGTATAATAATTATACATAAAAAATTCAAAAAAATTGAGAAAATTCGATAAATTTCCAAAATTTTTCTTCAAATTTCCTATATAATAACTCTTGGGCCAGCTGTTTCAGAATGCATTTTTCTCGAGGATACTCGAAAGAATCAATTTGCATGATTTTCATATCAAAGTTATAATTAGTAAAATAATTATACATTAAAAATTCAAAAAATTGAGAAAATTAGATAAATTTTCAACATTTCTCTTTAAATTTCCGGTATAATAACTTTTGGGCCAGCTGATTTGGAATGCGATTGTTTCAAGGAAACTCTAGAGAATCTTTCTGCATGATTTTTATTTTAAAGTTATAATCAGTATAATAATTATACATAAAAAATTCAAAAAAATTGAGAAAATTAGATAAATTTTCAACATTTTTCTTTAAATTGTCGGTCTAATAACTTTTGGGCCAGCTGATTTGGAATACGATTGTTTTAAGGAAACTCTAGAGAATGATTCTGCATGATTTCTATATCAAAGTTATAATCAGTATAATAATTATACATAAAAAAAAAAATGAGAAAATTAGATAAATTTCCAACATTTTTCTTTAAAATGCCGATCTAATAACTTTTGGGCCAGCTGATTTGGAATGCGATTGTATTAAGGAAACTCTAGAGAATCATTCTGCATGATTTTCATATCGAATTTATAATCAGTATAATAATCATACATAAGAATGTCAAAAAAATTGAGAAGATCAGATAAATTTCCAACATTCCTCTATAAATTTTCGATATAGAAACTTTTGGGCCAGCTGCTTCGGACTGCATTTGTCTGGAGGATACTCTAGAGAATAAATTAGCATGATTTTCATATCAAAGTCATAATCAATTTAATAGTTATACATTCAAAATTCAAAAAAAATTGAGGAAATTCGATAATTTTCAACATTTCTCTTTAAATTTCCGATATAATAACTGTTGGGCCAGCTGTTTCGGAATGCATTTGTCTCGAGGATACTCGAGAGAATGAATTCGCATGATTTTTATCTTAAAGTTATAATTAGTAAAATAATTATACATTAAAAATTCAAAAAATTGAGAAAATTAGATAAATTTCCAACATTTCTCTTTAAATTGCCGGTCTAATAACTTTTGGGCCAGCTGATTTGGAATGCGATTGTTTTAAGGAAATTCTAGAGAATCATTCTGCATGATTTTCATATCAAAGTTATAATTAGTAAAATAATTATACATTAAAAATTCAAAAAATTGAGAAAATTAAATAAATTTTCAACATTTCTTTTTAAATTTCCGGTATAATAACTTTTGGGCCAGCTGATTTGGAATGCGATTGTTTCAAGGAAACTCTAGAGAATCTTTCTGCATGATTTTTATATCAAAGTTATAATCAGTATAATAATTATACATAAAAAATTCAAAAAAATTGAGAAAATTAGATAAATTTTCAACATTTTTCTTTAAATTGCCGGTCTAATAACTTTTGGGCCAGCTGATTTAGAATGCGATTGTTTTAAGAAAACTCTAGAAAATCATTCTGCATGATTTTCATATCAAAGTTATAATCAGTATAATAATCATACATAAAAAATTCAAAAAAATTGAGAAAATTCGATAAATTTCCAACATTTTTCTTCAAATTTCCTATATAATAACTCTTGGGCCAGCTGTTTCGGAATGCATTTTTCTCGAGGATACTCGAAAGAATCAATTTGCATGATTTTCATATCAAAGTTATAATTAGTAAAATAATTATACATTAAAAATTCAAAAAATTGAGAAAATCAGTTGAATTTTCAACATTTCTCTTTAAATTTCCGGTATAATAACTTTTGGGCCAGCTGATTTGGAATGCGATTGTTTCAAGGAAACTCTAGAAAATCTTTCTGCATGATTTTTATATCAAAGTTATAATCAGTATAATAATTATACATAAAAAATTCAAAAAAATTGAGAAAATTAGATAAATTTTCAACATTTTTCTTTAAATTGTCGGTCTAATAACTTTTGGGCCAGCTGATTTGGAATACGATTGTTTTAAGGAGATTCTAGAGAATGATTCTGCATGATTTCTATATCAAAGTTATAATCAGTATAATAATTATACATAAAAAAAAAAATGAGAAAATTAGATAAATTTCCAACATTTTTCTTCAAAATGCCGGTCTAATAACTTTTGGGCCAGCTGATTTGGAATGCGATTGTATTAAGGAAACTCTAGAGAATCATTCTGCATGATTTTTATATCGAATTTATAATCAGTATAATAATCATACATAAGAATGTCAAAAAAATTGAGAAGATCAGATAAATTTCCAACATTCCTCTATAAATTTTCGATATAGAAACTTTTGGGCCAGCTGCTTCGGACTGCATTTGTCTGGAGGATACTCTAGAGAATAAATTCGCATGATTTTCATATCAAAGTCATAATCAATTTAATAGTTATACATTCAAAATTCAAAAAAAATTGAGAAAATTAGATAAATTTTCAACATTTCTCTTTAAATTTCCGGTATAATAACTTTTGGGCCAGCTGATTTGGAATGCGATTGTTTCAAGGAAACTCTAGAGAATCTTTCTGCATGATTTTTATTTTAAAGTTATAATCAGTATAATAATTATACATAAAAAATTCAAAAAAATTGAGAAAATTCGATAAATTTCCAACATTTTTCTTTAAATTTCCTATATAATAACTCTTGGGCCAGCTGTTTCGGAATGCATTTTTCTCGAGGATACTCGAAAGAATCAATTTGCATGATTTTCATATCAAAGTTATAATTAGTAAAATAATTATACATTAAAAATTCAAAAAATTGAGAAAATTAAATAAATTTTCAACATTTCTTTTTAAATTTCCGGTATAATAACTTTTGGGCCAGCTGATTTGGAATGCGATTGTTTCAAGGAAACTCTAGAGAATCTTTCTGCATTATTTTTATATCAAAGTTATAATCAGTATAATAATTATACATAAAAAATTCAAAAAAATTGAGCAAATTAGATAAATTTTCAACATTTTTCTTTAAATTGCCGGTCTAATAACTTTTGGGCCAGCTGATTTAGAATGCGATTGTTTTAAGAAAACTCTAGAAAATCATTCTGCATGATTTTCATATCAAAGTTATAATCAGTATAATAATTATACATAAAAAATTCAAAAAAATTGAGAAAATTCGATAAATTTCCAACATTTTTCTTCAAATTTCCTATATAATAACTCTTGGGCCAGCTGTTTCAGAATGCATTTTTCTCGAGGATACTCGAAAGAATCAATTTGCATGATTTTCATATCAAAGTTATAATTAGTAAAATAATTATACATTAAAAATTCAAAAAATTGAGAAAATCAGTTGAATTTTCAACATTTCTCTTTAAATTTCCGGTATAATAACTTTTGGGCCAGCTGATTTGGAATGCGATTGTTTCAAGGAAACTCTAGAAAATCTTTCTGCATGATTTTTATATCAAAGTTATAATCAGTATAATAATTATACATAAAAAATTCAAAAAAATTGAGAAAATTAGATAAATTTTCAACATTTTTCTTTAAATTGTCGGTCTAATAACTTTTGGGCCAGCTGATTTGGAATACGATTGTTTTAAGGAGATTCTAGAGAATGATTCTGCATGATTTCTATATCAAAGTTATAATCAGTATAATAATTATACATAAAAAAAAAAATGAGAAAATTAGATAAATTTCCAACATTTTTCTTCAAAATGCCGGTCTAATAACTTTTGGGCCAGCTGATTTGGAATGCGATTGTATTAAGGAAACTCTAGAGAATCATTCTGCATGATTTTTATATCGAATTTATAATCAGTATAATAATCATACATAAGAATGTCAAAAAAATTGAGAAGATCAGATAAATTTCCAACATTCCTCTATAAATTTTCGATATAGAAACTTTTGGGCCAGCTGCTTCGGACTGCATTTGTCTGGAGGATACTCTAGAGAATAAATTCGCATGATTTTCATATCAAAGTCATAATCAATTTAATAGTTATACATTCAAAATTCAAAAAAAATTGAGAAAATTAGATAAATTTTCAACATTTCTCTTTAAATTTCCGGTATAATAACTTTTGGGCCAGCTGATTTGGAATGCGATTGTTTCAAGGAAACTCTAGAGAATCTTTCTGCATGATTTTTATTTTAAAGTTATAATCAGTATAATAATTATACATAAAAAATTCAAAAAAATTGAGAAAATTCGATAAATTTCCAACATTTTTCTTTAAATTTCCTATATAATAACTCTTGGGCCAGCTGTTTCGGAATGCATTTTTCTCGAGGATACTCGAAAGAATCAATTTGCATGATTTTCATATCAAAGTTATAATTAGTAAAATAATTATACATTAAAAATTCAAAAAATTGAGAAAATTAAATAAATTTTCAACATTTCTTTTTAAATTTCCGGTATAATAACTTTTGGGCCAGCTGATTTGGAATGCGATTGTTTCAAGGAAACTCTAGAGAATCTTTCTGCATTATTTTTATATCAAAGTTATAATCAGTATAATAATTATACATAAAAAATTCAAAAAAATTGAGCAAATTAGATAAATTTTCAACATTTTTCTTTAAATTGCCGGTCTAATAACTTTTGGGCCAGCTGATTTAGAATGCGATTGTTTTAAGAAAACTCTAGAAAATCATTCTGCATGATTTTCATATCAAAGTTATAATCAGTATAATAATTATACATAAAAAATTCAAAAAAATTGAGAAAATTCGATAAATTTCCAACATTTTTCTTCAAATTTCCTATATAATAACTCTTGGGCCAGCTGTTTCAGAATGCATTTTTCTCGAGGATACTCGAAAGAATCAATTTGCATGATTTTCATATCAAAGTTATAATTAGTAAAATAATTATACATTAAAAATTCAAAAAATTGAGAAAATTAGATAAATTTTCAACATTTCTCTTTAAATTTCCGGTATAATAACTTTTGGGCCAGCTGATTTGGAATGCGATTGTTTCAAGGAAACTCTAGAGAATCTTTCTGCATGATTTTTATTTTAAAGTTATAATCAGTATAATAATTATACATAAAAAATTCAAAAAAATTGAGAAAATTAGATAAATTTTCAACATTTTTCTTTAAATTGTCGGTCTAATAACTTTTGGGCCAGCTGATTTGGAATACGATTGTTTTAAGGAAACTCTAGAGAATGATTCTGCATGATTTCTATATCAAAGTTATAATCAGTATAATAATTATACATAAAAAAAAAAATGAGAAAATTAGATAAATTTCCAACATTTTTCTTTAAAATGCCGATCTAATAACTTTTGGGCCAGCTGATTTGGAATGCGATTGTATTAAGGAAACTCTAGAGAATCATTCTGCATGATTTTCATATCGAATTTATAATCAGTATAATAATCATACATAAGAATGTCAAAAAAAATTGAGAAGATCAGATAAATTTCCAACATTCCTCTATAAATTTTCGATATAGAAACTTTTGGGCCAGCTGCTTCGGACTGCATTTGTCTGGAGGATACTCTAGAGAATAAATTAGCATGATTTTCATATCAAAGTCATAATCAATTTAATAGTTATACATTCAAAATTCAAAAAAAATTGAGGAAATTCGATAATTTTCAACATTTCTCTTTAAATTTCCGATATAATAACTGTTGGGCCAGCTGTTTCGGAATGCATTTGTCTCGAGGATACTCGAGAGAATTAATTCGCATGATTTTTATCTTAAAGTTATAATTAGTAAAATAATTATACATTAAAAATTCAAAAAATTGAGAAAATTAGATAAATTTCCAACATTTCTCTTTAAATTGCCGGTCTAATAACTTTTGGGCCAGCTGATTTGGAATGCGATTGTTTTAAGGAAACTCTAGAGAATCATTCTGCATGATTTTCATATCAAAGTTATAATTAGTAAAATAATTATACATTAAAAATTCAAAAAAATTGAGAAAATTAAATAAATTTTCAACATTTCTTTTAAATTTCCGGTATAATAACTTTTGGGCCAGCTGATTTGGAATGCGATTGTTTCAAGGAAACTCTAGAGAATCTTTCTGCATGATTTTTATATCAAAGTTATAATCAGTATAATAATTATACATAAAAAATTCAAAAAAATTGAGAAAATTAGAAAAATTTTCAACATTTTTCTTTAAATTGCCGGTCTAATAACTTTTGGGCCAGCTGATTTAGAATGCGATTGTTTTAAGAAAACTCTAGAAAATCATTCTGCATGATTTTCATATCAAAGTTATAATCAGTATAATAATCATACATAAAAAATTCAAAAAAATTGAGAAAATTCGATAAATTTCCAACATTTTTCTTCAAATTTCCTATATAATAACTCTTGGGCCAGCTGTTTCGGAATGCATTTTTCTCGAGGATACTCGAAAGAATCAATTTGCATGATTTTCATATCAAAGTTATAATTAGTAAAATAATTATACATTAAAAATTCAAAAAATTGAGAAAATTAGTTGAATTTTCAACATTTCTCTTTAAATTTCCGGTATAATAACTTTTGGGCTAGCTGATTTGGAATGCGATTGTTTCAAGGAAACTCTAGAGAATCTTTCTGCATGATTTTTATATCAAAGTTATAATCAGTATAATAATTATACATAAAAAATTCAAAAAAATTGAGAAAATTAGATAAATTTTCAACATTTTTCTTTAAATTGTCGGTCTAATAACTTTTGGGCCAGCTGATTTGGAATACGATTGTTTTAAGGAGATTCTAGAGAATGATTCTGCATGATTTCTATATCAAAGTTATAATCAGTATAATAATTATACATAAAAAAAAAAATGAGAAAATTAGATAAATTTCCAACATTTTTCTTTAAAATGCCGGTCTAATAACTTTTGGGCCAGCTGATTTGGAATGCGATTGTATTAAGGAAACTCTAGAGAATCATTCTGCATGATTTTCATATCGAATTTATAATCAGTATAATAATCATACATAAGAATGTCAAAAAAATTGAGAAGATCAGATAAATTTCCAACATTCCTCTATAAATTTTCGATATAGAAACTTTTGGGCCAGCTGCTTCGGACTGCATTTGTCTGGAGGATACTCTAGAGAATAAATTCGCATGATTTTCATATCAAAGTCATAATCAATTTAATAGTTATACATTCAAAATTCAAAAAAAATTGAGGAAATTCGATAATTTTCAACATTTCTCTTTAAATTTCCGATATAATAACTGTTGGGCCAGCTGTTTCGGAATGCATTTGTCTCGAGGATACTCGAGAGAATCAATTCGCATGATTTTTATCTTAAAGTTATAATTAGTAAAATAATTATACATTAAAAATTCAAAAAATTGAGAAAATTAGATAAATTTCCAACATTTCTCTTTAAATTTCCGGTATAATAACTTTTGGGCCAGCTGATTTGGAATGCGATTGTTTCAAGGAAACTCTAGAGAATCTTTCTGCATGATTTTTATATCAAAGTTATAATCAGTATAATAATTATACATAAAAAATTCAAAAAAATTGAGAAAATTAGATAAATTTTCAACATTTTTCTTTAAATTGTCGGTCTAATAACTTTTGGGCCAGCTGATTTGGAATACGATTGTTTTAAGGAAACTCTAGAGAATGATTCTGCATGATTTCTATATCAAAGTTATAATCAGTATAATAATTATACATAAAAAAAAAAATGAGAAAATTAGATAAATTTCCAACATTTTTCTTTAAAATGCCGATCTAATAACTTTTGGGCCAGCTGATTTGGAATGCGATTGTATTAAGGAAACTCTAGAGAATCATTCTGCATGATTTTCATATCGAATTTATAATCAGTATAATAATCATACATAAGAATGTCAAAAAAATTGAGAAGATCAGATAAATTTCCAACATTCCTCTATAAATTTTCGATATAGAAACTTTTGGGCCAGCTGCTTCGGACTGCATTTGTCTGGAGGATACTCTAGAGAATAAATTAGCATGATTTTCATATCAAAGTCATAATCAATTTAATAGTTATACATTCAAAATTCAAAAAAAAATTGAGGAAATTCGATAATTTTCAACATTTCTCTTTAAATTTCCGATATAATAACTGTTGGGCCAGCTGTTTCGGAATGCATTTGTCTCGAGGATACTCGAGAGAATGAATTCGCATGATTTTTATCTTAAAGTTATAATTAGTAAAATAATTATACATTAAAAATTCAAAAAATTGAGAAAATTAGATAAATTTCCAACATTTCTCTTTAAATTGCCGGTCTAATAACTTTTGGGCCAGCTGATTTGGAATGCGATTGTTTTAAGGAAATTCTAGAGAATCATTCTGCATGATTTTCATATCAAAGTTATAATTAGTAAAATAATTATACATTAAAAATTCAAAAAATTGAGAAAATTAAATAAATTTTCAACATTTCTTTTTAAATTTCCGGTATAATAACTTTTGGGCCAGCTGATTTGGAATGCGATTGTTTCAAGGAAACTCTAGAGAATCTTTCTGCATGATTTTTATATCAAAGTTATAATCAGTATAATAATTATACATAAAAAATTCAAAAAAATTGAGAAAATTAGATAAATTTTCAACATTTTTCTTTAAATTGCCGGTCTAATAACTTTTGGGCCAGCTGATTTAGAATGCGATTGTTTTAAGAAAACTCTAGAAAATCATTCTGCATGATTTTCATATCAAAGTTATAATCAGTATAATAATCATACATAAAAAATTCAAAAAAATTGAGAAAATTCGATAAATTTCCAACATTTTTCTTCAAATTTCCTATATAATAACTCTTGGGCCAGCTGTTTCGGAATGCATTTTTCTCGAGGATACTCGAAAGAATCAATTTGCATGATTTTCATATCAAAGTTATAATTAGTAAAATAATTATACATTAAAAATTCAAAAAATTGAGAAAATCAGTTGAATTTTCAACATTTCTCTTTAAATTTCCGGTATAATAACTTTTGGGCCAGCTGATTTGGAATGCGATTGTTTCAAGGAAACTCTAGAAAATCTTTCTGCATGATTTTTATATCAAAGTTATAATCAGTATAATAATTATACATAAAAAATTCAAAAAAATTGAGAAAATTAGATAAATTTTCAACATTTTTCTTTAAATTGTCGGTCTAATAACTTTTGGGCCAGCTGATTTGGAATACGATTGTTTTAAGGAGATTCTAGAGAATGATTCTGCATGATTTCTATATCAAAGTTATAATCAGTATAATAATTATACATAAAAAAAAAAATGAGAAAATTAGATAAATTTCCAACATTTTTCTTCAAAATGCCGGTCTAATAACTTTTGGGCCAGCTGATTTGGAATGCGATTGTATTAAGGAAACTCTAGAGAATCATTCTGCATGATTTTTATATCGAATTTATAATCAGTATAATAATCATACATAAGAATGTCAAAAAAATTGAGAAGATCAGATAAATTTCCAACATTCCTCTATAAATTTTCGATATAGAAACTTTTGGGCCAGCTGCTTCGGACTGCATTTGTCTGGAGGATACTCTAGAGAATAAATTCGCATGATTTTCATATCAAAGTCATAATCAATTTAATAGTTATACATTCAAAATTCAAAAAAAATTGAGGAAATTCGATAATTTTCAACATTTCTCTTTAAATTTCCGATATAATAACTGTTGGGCCAGCTGTTTCGGAATGCATTTGTCTCGAGGATACTCGAGAGAATCAATTCGCATGATTTTTATCTTAAAGTTATAATTAGTAAAATAATTATACATTAAAAATTCAAAAAATTGAGAAAATTAGATAAATTTCCAACATTTCTCTTTAAATTGCCGGTCTAATAACTTTTGGGCCAGCTGATTTGGAATGCGATTGTTTTAAGGAAACTCTAGAGAATCATTCTGCATGATTTTTATATCAAAGTTATAATGAGTATAATAATTATACATAAAAAATTCAAAAAACTTGAGATAATTAGATAAATTTTCAACATTTTTCTTTAAATTTCCGATATAATAACTTTTGGGCCAGCTGTTTTGGAATGCATTTGTCTCGAGGAAACTCTTGAGAATCTGTTTGCATGATTTTTATATTAAAGTTACAATTTATTAAATAGTTACAAATCAATAATTCCGAAAAATTGATAAAATCTTGAAAATTTTGAGGTTAATAAACAAAATAATTATAGTCATTACTTTTGGGCCAGCAATTATACGACGCGATGATCTTTAGAAATTATTAAGGGATTAATTCTATTGATTTTTGTGCTAATCCAATCATTGATAAAGTATTAATATTTATTAAGTGTGGTAATCTGCGATTTTCTAAAGTTTGGTTATTTTATTGTTTAAACTTTTATTATTAAAGATAATTGATTACTTAGTTCTATGTATTGCTAAAAATACATGATTCATTATTATTTAACATTATTTGAGTGATATTTGGTAGAAATGAGAGTATAAAAAGTATCGGGTCCCTCATGCTTCTACGCCTATGTACGGCGGATAGGTTCAGCGGGTAGCTTCAGCTTCATGACAACCAACCTAGGAGTTCCACAAGGTTCGCTACTGGGGCCTCTGTTGTTTTGTCTTTACATTAATGATGTACGTGACGCTCTTGACTCTGGTTGCGTCGAGCATCTACTCTATGCAGATGACCTGCAAATTTACACGCAGGTGTCTCGCGAGAATGTAGAAGAGGATATTCTCACTCTACAGAGGGCGGCCAAAGCGGTGTCGGAGTGGGCTGCTGGTGTTTCTCTCACTTTGAATTCTAATAAAACCAAGGCAATCGTCTTTGGCAATAGTCGTTTTGTAAATTCTTTTCATGCTGATAGGTTACGTACGATTGATAATAATTAATTTAATTTATAATAATAATAATTCCACTTTCTATTATCAATGGGTCATTGACACGATCAATCGCAAAGGAGCAAAAAATTTAGACTATAATGTGAAAGTTACAACTAAAAAACATATAGATTGCACAATCAAAGATGTACTTCAAGAATTGAACGCGCAAACTTTAAAGTATATGCAACATGTTTACGGTACAGGACACCAATATAAATATATTGCTTGTATTAAAAAATGTTTGAGTGATGGTCAAGGTTTATTTAGCATAGATTTTTGACAGAATTATTACCGTAAATACGCTAACAAAATTCAAAAAGCCCATTTCGGTGCATCGGAAAAACAAGTTTCTCTTCACACTAGAACTTTCTTTTATAAATATTGCAAGACTGAGAAAATAAAATGTGAATCATTTTGTACTGTTTCCGATAATCTTAAGCACGATGCTTCAGCAATATGGGCTCACATGTAACCTGTATTGAATCTCGCAAAATCTTTTGTCCCTGACATTAAAGTTATTTATTATCAAAGTAACGGACCCACGACACAATACAAAAAAACGCTGCCAAGTGCTTTGGCGCAATGCTTTCTGATAGAGTACATTGAGTTAGAGTAATTTGATTTTATTTTTTTAAATACGATTTTAATATAAATGTCCCTATCCTCTGTATTGAAGGCTGTCTTAATATCTACGAAAACTATATGAATTTTATTCTTTCTTACTTTTGCCATTTGCATCATGTGATTTTATGATGCTCTAAAATTAAAACTGCATTTATAAAATTGATTTTCTCATGCTTGTTTTCTTCATACTATAGCCAATAACTTGTATACAAATTTTGGAACATTTTCATCGAATAGTTTACAAGAAATACTAAATAATTGAAAAATAAAAATTGTTTTAAAATTTTCAAAACGCTTTAACGTTACAACTACGCTAAGAAAACCAGTTTTAAAAAGTTCATTTTATTTAGGCAATCGTAAATAATTCCTATACATAATTTTAAGCTACTTCATCGAGTAGTTTACGTAAAATATCAAAAAAATTAGAAAAATTTTATTCAAAATTTTTAAAATGCTCTAAAATTAAAACTGCGCTGAGAAAATAAGTTTTTCAAAACTTGTTTTATTTAGGCCATTGCAAATGATTTCCATAAAAATTTTCGAGCAAATCTATCGAATGGATTTTGTGTAATAGAAAAAAAATAAAAAATAGAGATTTTTTCCAAAATTTTCAAAATGCTCTAAAATTAAAACTACGCTAAGAAAATAAGTGTTTTAAAGCTTGTTTCCATCAGACAATAGCGAATAACTTGCAAAGTTTAGAGCAAATCTATCAAATGGTTGTCATGAAATAAAAAAAAATGAAAAAAAAAAATTTGTTTTTCAAAATTTTCAAAATGCTCTAAAATTAAAAGTGCGCTAACAAAATCAGTTGGTAAAAGTTTTTCTTTTTTTAACATTCGCAAATAATGTCCATAGAAATTTTCAAGCAAATTCTTTGAGTAGTTTAGGTAAAATACCAAAAAAATGAAAAATCAAAATTTTTTTAAAATTCTTAAAATGGCTCTTAAAAAAACTAAGCTGAGAAAATCAATTTTCAATAGCTTCCCCCCCTCCCAGTTTGACAAAAAACTAAATTGCATGCAAAAATTGAAGCAAATCCATTGAGTAGTTCTCGAGATATTATTGGCGTACTGAAATCATGCACACACACACACATACATACAGACATTTTCTGGAAACCACTTTTTTCGACTCCCTGAGTCTAAATATGTACAAATTAATGAAAAAATAGAGAAAAATTTTTTTTATCGATACAATGCTTTCTCTATGAGAAAGCAATGAAAGTAATTTCTTTTTATTCACTTATCACAATAGACAGTTAAATTTAAAATATGCAACTTGGAACTCCACTACAGCTAGTTCATGGTAAAAGTTGTGCTGATGTAACCGGTGGTACAGTCAAACAATTATGTGACCTAGCAGTACACTGAAAAGGGAAGCGAACTGTGACTGTACTCTACGGTACAATCGGTGTCATTTTTAGAATACAGTCAGCCTACGCGTCGAAATGCGAACTAGTAGTCTCTAGAGAAGACTCATTATTCTCTGAGCGAAGACCTGCTCATTTCTTTGAACAAAAAACATCGCGGAGAACACTCAAAACCTCGCAGAGAGCACTCATTATCCTCTAGAAAACACTAGCATCTCTCTCGTACTTCAATGAATGTTCGCTATCGATACTAGCGCCACTCGCCGCCATAGAGTACAACCACTGTTCTAACCCCTTTTCAGTGTAGCACGCGGAAAAGATATCATCTCTGCGAAAGATGTGATCGATTGTGTTACTTCTAATGATAAATGTAAAGTGCACAGTTTTTGGTTACAGAAAACGATATTAACGAAGTTGATAAACTACTAGTTAGAAAGTTAAATGTAGCCCCTGATTTGAACAAAATTCATCAGCTGATTTGGAATTGCAACGACAGAAATGTTTTATTTTTAAATCATCTATCATGCAGTGTTTGTGCATTAAAACCTCTATGCATTCATCATTATTTACCAAAATCTAGCTACTTAGTGTTGTCGGAAATAAATTATATTAAAACTAGTCACACAGTTAACCGAGAAAAAAAAATCCGAAATAAGTAAAAATAAAAAAAATATCTAAAATGTTGTGTTTTAAATATTCGAAAGACTGGACAGAACATTGGCAAACGCAAAAATCGAAAATTTAAAAGAAAAAATTAAATGATGATAATTTATTTATTCCAGTAGTTTATTATAAAACTACTTTTTGTTTTGTTAAATTGATTAACGAAAAAAAAATATTTTTATATCAATGTAATGTTTTTTTGTTGAATAACTATTATACAAAAATTTTGTAATAAATACAAATGCTAAGATAAATTAATTTTTTTCATGACAGCTAGAACTTTGCGCCGTTTATTAAAATTCCTTGATGCTTGTTAAGTGTTGCTCTTTAACCTATTAATGATACATTAACTAATTATAAATTGATGTGTTATCCATATAAAAAATAAAAAAATATTTTCAAGAAAGTTAAAATTAACAAGGAGAGCACCTCACATCCGGTAAACGGATTCGGCTGAAACTGCAGGATATGATTTTGATGAAAAAAAATGAACCCATGTTTTTTCTTTTCATCGAATAAGCCCCCTAGACAAGGATATAGACATTTTTTTAAAAATATGGTGAATAAAAGCCTTTATAAGAACTTAAATAACCAAAGAACTGAGACTTAAAAAAAATGCATAGAAGATAAAATGAAGCACGAATTGAATGCTTTAATTTAGCTTTGTTGCATTAAAAAGCTTTTCTTGTTCGAAAGTTATTCTTAATTAAATATTACCATGTATTTACTTAATATTTTTAGCATATAAAATATGATCATTTTTCACGTTATTTCATTAACATATTTCAATCGCCTGCAACTTTTGAACCACTGAAGTTTTTTTAATGCGACAAAGCTTAAATTAAAGCATTTAATTTATGCTTCATTTTATCTTCTATGCGTTTTTTTGTAAGAGTCTTAGTTCTTTGGTTATTTGAGTTCTTATAAAAGCTCTTATTAACCATATTTTTAAAAAAATGTCTATATCCTTGTCTAGGGGGCCTATTCGACGAAAAGAAAAAACACGGATTCATTTTTTTCATCAAAAAATCATATCCTGCAGTTTAGCCGAATCCGTTTCCCGGAGGTGGGGTGCTCTCCTGTAAGACGGATTTGCCTATATATATATATATATATATATATATGTATATACTAGTACCCCCCTCCTCGCTCCGTTCGCCAACCCCAATTTTTAATTTAATTTACGTCGAGAAAGATTTATTTATGTTAAAATATATGTTACATGGTCTAGAGACACTTAGTTATAATTTAAGAAATAGTAAATTTGAAAAAAATTTTTCGAATACGTTTTGTGATTTTATTATTTCTGAAGATAATGGTTTCCCAAAATGCAAAACCAAAATAGTATATAAAAAAACTATTATTATAATAAGAAATTCAATGAACAACAAATAAAAGTTGATAACTCAATGTTAGTACCACATAATTCAACATAACTTAAAAAATACAATTGTCATATATATGTACAACATTATGCATCAATAATAAGTATAAGATCTGAAGTACTAAGATCTCATTGATGTCCATAGCATTAATAAATTATTAATCATCCACTGAAATCATTCAATCTATAAATTTTTTCATTATTAAGAGCATGACGGAGCTACCCGCCTTCTAATAATATTTGCAATCCTAACTTACTAATAAACGGTGCGTTTAATCGAGTTTTTTTGCTAAAAAGAAAAAATTAGTAACATAAAACTCTAGTGCGGACAACTCAAGAAATCCACCAAAAAACTATACATGAAAAGTTATAATAAGAACTTTTAATGTATCGTATTTTAAGGTTAGGTTTGTCGAGTTTGACATCTATTTTCCATTCCAAGTTCATAAAAAAATAACAAGTCCAAATGATTTTTTATTTTAATAAAAATTATTGGTTTAGTATAGCTTTAGTGCGGACAAGTCATTATATTTGTCTAATTTATAAATTAAGCTTAAAATATAGCTGTTTTGACTCGTTGAAATTTGTGTCCAACTCCCGCAAGTGGTGAGAGTTGAGTACACTTTGTATATAAGACCGATCCATCTTACCGTTACTAAAAAATGCGCGCGTGTTTTCTAGCGACCCCAGGGACATTTTTACTTAGATTTAGTGTATGTATAGGTTTATCACAGCGAAGATAGCGAAGGACAATATAAATAAACTCGAGTATATCTGAAAGCTACTCTAATAACGTTTAGCTAAAAAAAATTGTTAAAAATATAGCTAAAAAACAGCTGAAATTTCAGTTATATTTTCAGCTATTCTCGGTCAAAAAAAAAACATCTATAAAAACAGCTAAAAATATAAGTAAAATACAGCTATATTCATTTATATTACAGCAACATTCATGTTTTTTCAGCTAAATATCTATTAGTAATAACCAAATTATCAACTAAAAATTTAGTTATATTTTCAACTATAAAGGATATCTAAAAAACCATTTATTTTCAGCTATAAAGTATAGTTAAATATCTAGCTATTAATATATTGTCATAAGTACACTAAAAATTTAAGTATTTTTTTTAACTATAATAATAGCTATAAAATATAGTTGAAAAGGTAGCTATTAATATTTTCGGTATAACGAAATTATTAACTATAAAATTAAGTACATTTTTAACTGTCAAAAACAGCTAAAAAACACATCGATATAGCTGTAAAAACAGCTCGATATATCTATATATTTAACTATTTTTTTAGCTATATTTTACAGCTAACCTTTTTTGATCGGGTATAAATACACTAAAAAATCAAGTGTTTTTTTTAACTATAATAATAGCTATAAAATATAGTTGAAAAAGTAGCTATTAATATTTTCGGTAGATAACGAAATTATTAACTATAAAATTAAGTACATTTTTAACTATAAAAAACAGCTAAAAAAACATATCGATATAGCTGTAAATACAGCTCGATACAGCTATATATTTAACTATTTTTTTAGCTATATTTTATAGTTAACCTTTTTTGACCGGGATGCCATTCAACAATACATTTACCAGGAGAGTGTCTGAGTTGCGGGTTACAGATCTTGATAAAACTTCGTGATAAGTATTAAGGTACCAAAATATGAGTAAAGCCACAGCAGTACGGTCAAACGCTTCGAAAAACTAAAGTTATGGACGATTATAGTCTTATTTTCAGAAAAATATGAAAAAAGAACTCCTAATTGAAGTGTAAATAATTCTGTCGAGAAATGTCTTTAATAAATCCACAATAACTTATATGAAAGCAGAAAAAGCAAGTTTTAATTTGCCAGTTTCCAAAAACAAAAATAATAATTAGAACTAAAGTTATGCTTATTTAAAGTTGAGCAGTAAAAGAGTACCAAAAATAGTCTAAATTTTGAAGAATGGTGATTTTTAGTACTTTTTTTATGCTTAACTTTAAACAAGCATAACTTTAGTTCTAATTATTATTTTTGTTTTCGAAAACTGGCAAATTAAAGCTTGCTTTCTCTGCTTTTATTTTAGTTATTGTGGATTTAATAAAGACATTTCTAGACAGAATTATTTACACTTCAATTAGGAGTTCCTTTTTCATATTTTTACGAAAATAAGACTATAATCGTCCATAACTTCAGTTTTTCGAAGCGTTAGACCATACTGTTGTGGCTTTACTCATATTTTGGTACCTAAATACTTATCCCAAAGTTTCATCAAGATCTGTGACCCGCACCTCAGACACTTTCCTGGTTAGATTAGACCCATTTTAATAACGGAATTTTTCCTTTGTTACTGAAAGAATATATACGTAATAAAATAATCAATTCAAAATATTACTATTACTATTATTATTATATTAAAGTGAAGGATTATGGCTTTTTTTTTACTTACGTGAATATCTTTTGAACGAAACATAGTAGGATCGGTGATGCCATATTGATTTTTCCTGAGACATATTGAGTTTAAATATGTCTCAGGAGGACATATAAATCTTGCAAAAAGTCGAGGAGCTCGTCTGAGACATATGGGATGCCAATACAAATTTAGCATGCTTGTTACATACTGACACGAATACAGCCTACGAGGACATTATTATATATTAGTTATATACGTCCTTTAGCCGTATTCAGGTGTAATATGAATCGAGGACAATGTTTGCCGCTTGAGCTGAAATTGCCGAGGGCGCGCGAAGCGCTATCCATCGTCCTACAGGCCACTGTGCATCTTGAACGAAGCAGAGAAGCTATGCGAGAGGCTGCTAAAACCGCGATTACAAGGAGCCGTACAAGCAGCTGGCGATCTCACCGACAACCAGTACGGTTTCAAGAGAAAGCGGTCTACCGTTAATGCAGTAGAAGAGGTAGTGAATGTGGCGAGAGAAGTATGGACGGGAAACCATCGTTCCCGTCTTATTGCATTCCTCGTCCTGTTGGACACCAAAAATGCTTTCAACTTGGCAAGATGACCAGATCTTTTTGCTGAGTTGAGAGTTTAATGTACCAGAATACCTTATGTGAGTAATATGCGACTACCTGAGAAACCGTATCCTCCGCTACGAGACAAAAGATGGCTGGTGTGAAAAGGACCCTAGCGCAAGCGTTGCACAGGGGTCGATCTTTGGCCCAGACTTCTGGAACACCCTGTACGATGCATTTCTCAGACTCGCAATGCCGGACGGGGGTAAAAATGTTTGCCTACGTCGATCATGTCGCTTTCGTCATCACCGCGCGAAACGCAAACATAGCCCATCATATACTAAAAACGGCGATAAGAAGAATCTCTGAATGGATGGTGAAACATGGTCTCGAAATAGCGATAGCCAAGACAGAAATAGTGCCTTAACCTGGAAACACATAAACATCGAATTTCTCATGACAGTAGGCACAAACGTGGTGCAGACAAGGAGAGAGGTGATGTATTTTGGCATTAAACTAGATGCAAAACTAACTTTTTTGTTGCACCTAAAATACGTCGCCAACAAAGCGATAAAGGAAACCTTGGAGTTAAGTCGTCTTATGGCCAATACCAGCGTCCCAAAATCAAGCAAACGACGACTTCTGATGTCAGTTACAACGTCCATCTTATTTTTCGGCTCTGAAATATGGGCCAACTCAATGAGAAAAAAGACGCACCGAAAAACATTATATTGTGTTCAAAGGAGACGGGCTTTCAGAGTCACCAGCGCCTATCGCACTGTCTTGGGTTTCACGGTGCTAGTCAACGCAGGAATCACCCTGATTGAATTACAGGCAATGGAATGCAAGCGAACCTACGAATGGAAGAAATAAGTAGAAGAAACTGCAATAATTCAGAAGAAAGAAAAACAGGTTACCATGGAATCCCGGCAAAGAAATGGAATCAGGAGAAAGGCGGACGATGGACCAATGCTCTAATTAGGGACTTGGCCCCATGGATTGAAAAAAAAACGGAGAGGTTAATTATTACCTCACCCAGTTCCTCAGGAATCACGGGTATTTCTGCTCCTATCTCAGTAATATGGAAAAGACTCAGGACCTGAACTGCATCTTCTGTTTTGCTGACCGTGACGATGCGTATCATAGGTTTTTCGTCTGCTATCAGTGCAACAAAGAAAGAAGCTAGGTCGAGGAAATAGTCGGACGACTAATGCCAGAGACGATCGTAAATGAAATTATCTTGGCTGAAGAGAAATGGAATGCTATGACACGTTTCTAGTCCATAAAAAACAAGACTGATATGAAAAGGACTGATTTTTCTCCCCTTTACAGAGCCAGTCCTGTAGGCAGATGTTGCCTTTCCGATTACATAATCGTCGAAAGTATGAATGTTCAATGAGAAACAAAGTCGACCCTCCCAAAGCGTCGTTTTAGACTTCCAAAAAATGTGTGTCGCAGGAGAGAGTCACCAAACTTCTGAAAAGATCTAAATCGATAAAAAAACGCTGCCACCCTGATGTAATGTGATAAGCAGATCCTGGGGTGGGCAAACGCCCTAAGAGAAAGGTTAAAGTATCCCTCGCTCGTCAAATGACTTTCATTCGTCGGCTAAGGGGAACGCGATTTTTAGAGGGTCGCTAGCCGTTCACTAGTAGCCCCTCACAAAACATGGTTTTTCGCCCATATTTATTGTTTTTTCAGGTCCAAGAAACTCCCGTCAGTCTGCTTGCAGATTTTTGTCGTCAAACTAACCATAAACAAAGGAAAAAAAAAATATTATATACACATATACATATTTATATATAAATTTACTAGAGAAATTTTTAATCATTATATTTTTGCTTTCTCATACAGAAAGCTTTGTATCGGCAAAAAAAAAATTTTTTTATTTTTTTATCAATTTGTACATATTTAGATTCAAGAAATCGAAAAAAGTGGTTTTCAAAAAATTTCTGTATGTATTTGTGTGTATGTACGTGTTAGATCTCGAAAACTACTCAAAAGTTTTGCTTCAAATTTTACATAGAATTAATTGGGAAATTGATTTTCTTAGCACAGTTTTAATTTTAGATCATTTTGAAAATATTTAAAAAATTTTCATTTCCCATTTTTTTTTGTTTTACGTAAGCTACTCGATGGATTTGCTCCAAAATTTGTTAATGAGAATCTTCTTTCTGGAGCTAAACACGTCACTGCCCTTTCGCTTTCATTAATCAACATTAACGAATTCCTTCCTCCCTCACTGCATCAGCTGAAGTTAAAAGTGCTTACAAAAGCGAAGGACAAAAGACTAAATTTTCTTTTATTCGTGAAGAATAGAAGAATTTTTGTGAGAAGGAATAATAAGGATGCTTCTACACAAGTTGCTTCTGTCGAGGACCTAGATGCTTTTTTAGCCAAGGTGATGCTGATCGGCATCAGTCCAGCACCGTAGCTTCTAGCACTGATACAAGTTCACTCTTCTCCACTACTTTCTAATACATCACTCTCCACTAATGACCCTGCTCCATGACTCATTAATAATCATTTCACTGCAAGGGATGGTCTCAAAGTTTGTCATTTCAATGCTAACTCTATTAGAGCACACATTGAGATGATAAGACTCTTTCTGGCTTCTCGCCCCTACTTCCATGTTATAGCTGTAACTGAGACCAAGTTGGGCCAGATTATTGGTGACTCTCTGATAGAGCTTGATGACTACGTGCTTCACAGGCAGGCCTTTGTTCTTCTTCTGGTTAATGGAGTGGTAAGCCTGGTCTTCCCGAACATCTGTTTTGTGAGGTTAATTCTCTGGACTTAACTTAACCTATTTTTGTTGGTGTAGTCTACAGGCCTTCACATGCTCCCTTTTCGGCCAACACAGATTTCATACCTGATTTAACATCATATATGCACAATTATGGTTCGAAGATCATCCTTGGTGATTTTAACACTAACTTGTGCGTTGATTCTGCTGACTCTAAGTTTCTTAAAGGTCTGATTACTGAGAATGCACTTTTCTTGGTTCCTTATGGCATAACTCATCATACTTATTCTTCCGACACCTGGCTTGATTTATGTCTTGTCGATGACAACGACATTCTACTCGAATTCTGGAAGACTGATGTACCATTCATTGACGGCCACAATTTCATAGCTGCGACCGTTAAGTCCTCTCTCTCTAAACCTATGCTTAAAGACTTTACCTTTCTGGATTATAAGTCTGTTGATAATGTTGTACTCTTTCAGTATTTTCGTTCTTTAAGGTATGATACATGTGACGGGGATTCCTCTCTTTCTGCTTGCCTTGAATGTCTCTACAACCATCTCAATGAGGCAATTGCACAATTCATGCCTATCAGGAAGGTCAGGCAGGGTAAGGCTTATCGTCCGTGGATCACCTCTGAACATCGTCGCTTGATTAATGAGAGAGATCGACTTTATAGACACTACAAACGTATTCGACTGTATACTGACTTACTATACTATAGGACTGCTCGGGACAAGGCACATGAGTGCATTGAATCAGCAAAACTGTTATATTACTATGGCAGACTATTGGGTATTACGGACCCGCGACAGATCTGAAGAGAGCTCAAGAACCTTGATATATAGCCTGGGTGTTTGGTTGAACAGTAAGCTTAACTGGAGAGAGCACGTTACACAAGTGTGTAATAGGTCATTTTCTCTGCTTTACAGACTAAACTTCTTTAGAAAGAGTATTACGTTTGCTCTTCGTATACATCTTATAAAAACACTGCTGTTTTCACATCTGGATTACTGCTGTCTGGTTTACTGTGACCTCTCGGCTGAGCTTGACCTTAGACTTCAGAGGATCATCAACTCTGGTATACATTACATCTTCGGTATTGGTAGGCGTGAGCACATCTCTGCTTATAGGTTCTCATTAGGCTGGTTATCCACTGCGGGTAGAAGAAACTATTTTTCTGCTACATCTCTGTATAAGATGTTCTCATCTTGAACTCCATCCTATTTGTATTCTATGTATCAGTGGAGCCGGCCGGTGAGGTCCTTGAGGGGTGATGTGAGACCTTTGACCATTCCTTTTTCATTCACTGAGTATCGCCTACGATCGTTCCTGGTCACTTCCTCGCGGCTATGGAATGATCTTCCTGCGGCCTAACGCAACTCATCCTTGCTCACGACATTCAAGATATCCTCATTTTCACACTACCTTGCCTCGGAGAGTGGACCTCTGCTTCATGCTCATTTATAAAACTGTATTATATTGTATTGATTTTGTTGCTGTAGAGTTTATTTTATTGTTATATTTGCTTGATTACTGTTTTTTTACTGTTTATTATTATCATTGTGCTAGATATTATTTTTATTAATTCTGATGTGTTACTGTAATTAATTGTACAACATAATGTACACTGCCGCCGAGTTACTTTTGACCCCTTTGTCTAAAATCGACTTATCTAAAAAGTTTTATAACTCTGGAGAAAATGGTCGTAGCCTAAAAATTCCAACGGGATTCAAAAGATTATTGAAAATTCTTTCAAAAACCATTGATTTGATATGAAAAAAAACATTTTTTTTTTGTATCTCTTATTCTTGTTTGAAAAGAAATTTTTTTTAACTTTGTTCTGACTTTGTAAAATAGTGTTCAATTTTAATACAAATCGAGTACCCACGTTGTTCAATCCAAAATTTTTAGTGTATAAAAAGACAAAAAAAAATTTCTTTTCTGAAATTAATTTTTTATTATATATTATTATTATTTAACCAAAAAGGAACATTTTTTCTCTCTGACGAATTTTTCTATTCCTCTTAAATTCAGAGACATTCATACATCGAAAAAAACCTTATTTTTAATATAAAATCTTATAATTCTGGTTTAAAAGGTCGAATCGAGACGTTTGACATTGCATTTTTATCGTCGAAATATAAGCTTTCAAATCTATTTAGTTTTGTATTAATGTAACGATTTGTACTAAAATTGAACACTATTTTACAAAGTCAAAACAAAGTTAAAATAACTTAATTTTAAACAAGATACAAAAAAAAATGTTTTTTTTTTATATCAAACCAATGATTTTTGAAAGAATTTTCAATAATCTTTCGAATCCCGTTGGAATTTTTAGGCTACGACCATTTTTTCCAGAGTTATAAAACTTTTTAGATAAGTCGATTTTAGACGAAGGGGGCAAAAGTAGCTCGGCGGCAGTGTACATATAATAAATTTGGTTATCTATCCATCTCTCTTTTTTCATACACTTATATAATACATATAAAAGTAATAAAATTACAATTAGAATATAATGCGTATACAAAATTACAAAAAGAAATTACAATTGAAAAGGTACAATTTAAAAAGGTATAATAGTATAGTTTAAAAAAAAAATAATAAAAGAAACAGGAGAGAGCGAGCAAACAATGAAATAAACAGAGAGTTTTAGAAAAAGAGAGAGAGAGAGAAAGAGTTGATGCTTATAACGGGCGAATAAAAGTGGATAGACGTAGATAAAGGACACGAAAAAGTCGAAATGCGCATGCGTCAAGCTAATGTACAATACAATGAGACACATTATTTCAAGCAGCACGTGTACACTGAGAGAATATTGGCACGTCTGCTGTAAACTCTAGATACAGCTACTGCATCGTTGATACGTGCAGGAGCGCTATAAAATTTGGGGGCCCAGCCGTCCCAAAACGACTAATATAGATCAGCTGAGTTTCTCTCTTCATCGACTGAGGCGCTTTTCAGATATCACAGGCGTTTTTGGTATATCATAAGATGAATGCTGCACTGTTTTGTCGCATGCGTCGCAAGAAATCGGATAAATGATTGTCGTTAATTATTCTTAATCTGACAAATAAGAGATTCATTTGATTCATAACGGCCTGGACGGTCTAATATGCGTCGGTGGCTTTTACCTACAACAATATGCAAACAGAAAGAAAAAAAAGAATAATGACTAAATAATTACAATAAAAATAGGTTTACGGCACCTAATATCATAAGTCAATGCTAAGGCAGTAATGGGTGGACAGCACCCTTAATTATCTAATGACTAATATCTATAATAGCGGGTGGACGAAGTTCTTTAATTAAATGTGAAATATAATGGGTGGCCAACATCCTTAATTTATTCTACAGTTTAAATTGTACGCGGATGCGACAAGCTATGGGTAGACGACACCCTTAATTAAGTTAGTTCGCGAATGTAGAAAAGAACATCAAATTTTAGATGGACGGCACCCTTAAATTCAACGAACCAGCGGAGGGAAATTGCGGCGGCAAAAGTTTGCGGTGTGTATGCTCTAGGTAGTATAGATTTACGCCTGTGTGCTCACTTGGCGTACCTCTAATGCCGCCAGCATATGCACTGTAGTGTAGATCCGTGTGTTCACTTGGTCTACCCTCATGTGCAAGAAAGAGAAGCTCTGCCTTCATCTGTAGTGCGCCACAAGTCAAGACATCCAGCTACTATCGGTCTCACACTCTCTTAGCCTTGTGTGCTCACTAAGGTAAAGAGAGAGGAGACCTAAGTCTACACAGCTTGGCTAGCTTCTCGGCTCTATATATACCTGAGCCCCATTTTTTCCCATCGCGCGAAACGACGCGTGTAGCGGCCGAGTTTGGAACTACTGTTTCGTAGTAGCTTGGCTGCTAGGCAGGAGATTTGAACTGCGCGAGTATACATACTCGACGCAAGAGCAAGCGGGAGAATTGATTTTATCCTTGTTTTAAAATTCATACAAGCGCGGATATATATTTCTTATTTTGCCAGTGATCATCTTTAATTGAATGATTATATGAATTTTTATTTCAAATGTATAACTTTAATAAGTTTAACGTGAAAAATAAAGTATTTAGTAATACATACTTAAAATTCAAAATAAAAAGAATACAAATTCGAGAACACTTTTCTGTAACATGTATTAAGACCAGGCCAGAGTAGAATCTGATACCGACCTAGTAACAATTAAGTTTTTTGTTATTTACTCAAGTATTAATCGGTGTATCTTCAAATGAAAGGTTGAGCACAATAGATATTATTATTATTATTATGAACATCTATGCACAAGAAAAAAAAATTCTACCGCTTTGTTGAGAAAAGTAAGGAAAGCCGAAGTAAAAGTTTATGTTTATAATATTTTCGCGTTCCTGACTTTTCTCAAAAACAAAGCGGTAGATTTTTGTTTTCTTATGCATACATGGCTGATTCCATTCAGATTCATGCAGACCGTCACGGATCGAATTTTTTTTTGGCTGTAAACTAACTTTCTTGAGTATTAGAACACTGTAAATGTGTTCTAATACTCAAGAAAAGATGTAGAGACCCCGAAATATGGCTTTGAAAATTTTTTTCGCGATGCTATAGCCTATTTTGTGTAGAATGTTAAAAAGAAAGGTGAATACATGAAAATGAACCTCCATATTCAAAATGCTGTATCTCCGTCAATTTTTGACTTTTCAAGGCGTATTTTTTTTTTATGTGAGGAATTTAGCCTACTTTTACATCACATTATTATTTCATAGATAAAAATTAATGCCGCCCTAGTGGAAATCGAATCTGTGAATAACTGGGAATAACTGGAAATAACTGGAAATAACTGGGAATAACTGTGAATAACTGGGAATAACTGTTATAAACTGTTCAGTTTGAGACAGGAATAACAGTTATTCCCAGTTATTCCCAGTTATTCCCAGTTATTCCCAGTTATTCTCAGTTATTCCCAGTTATTCACAGTTTATAACTTAAAAATAATTTGAAAAAACAGAGGTACGAATAACAGTTATTCCCAAATATATTTATAATAGAAAAAAAAATTAAAAAAATATATATTTTTTTCATTTTTTCAAATTTATATTTTTCAAATTATTATTAAACTAAACTGTAAATAACTGGGAATAACTGTGAATAACTGGGAATAACTGGGAATAACTGGGAATAACTGTTATTCCTGTCTCAAACTGAACAGTTTATAACAGTTATTCCCAGTTATTCACAGTTATTCCCAGTTATTCACAGATTCGATTTCCACTAGGGCGTCAAGCTATTAATGAAAAACCAAAAAAAAAAACGATTCTTTTCAACGTGATTTTCTTAAAAACTATATTTTTTTTTCTTCAAATTTTAATGTTTTTATAAATAAAAAAAACTAACTTTTAGGGTGGGTCAGGATATGCTATTTTGAATATTTTTTTTAATGAATTTTTTAAATTTTATTCTATTTTTGCTTTCTCATAGAGAAAGCATTGTATTAGTAAAAAAAAATTTTTTCTATTTTTTCATTAATTTGTACATATTTAGACTCAGGGAGTCGAAAAAAGAGGTTTCCAGAAAATGTCTGTATGTATGTGTATGTGTGTGTGTGTGTGTATGTGTGTATGTATTCAGTACGCCAATAAGATCTCGAGAACTACTCGATGGATCAGCTTCAAATTTTGCTTGCAATTTATTTTTTTGTCTAACTGGGGGGGAAGCTATTGAAAATTGATCTTCTTAGCTCAGTTTTTTTTTAGAGCCATTTTAAGAATTTTAAAAAAATTTTGATTTTTCATTTTTTTGATATTTTACGTAAACTACTCGAAAAATTTTCTTAAAAATTTGTATGAACATTATTTGCGACTGCCAAAAGAAGAAAAACTTTTACCAACTGATTTTCTTAGCGCACTTTTAATTTTAGAGCATTTTAAAAATTTTGAAAAAAATTTTTTTTTTTCATTTATTTTTTATTTTACGACAACCATTTGATAGATTTGCTTCTAAATTTGTATGCAAGTTATTCGCTATTGTCTAAAGAAAACAAGCTTTGGAACACTCATTTTCTTAGCGTAGTTTTAATTTTAGAGCATTTTGAAAATTTTGGAAAAAATCTCTATTTTTCATTTTTTTTCTATTACACAAAAACCATTAGATAGATTTGCTCGAAAATTTTTATGGAAATCATTTGCAACGGCCTAAATAAAACAAGCTTTGAAAAACTTATTTTCTCAGTGCAGTTTTAATTTTAGAGCATTTTGAAAATTTTGAATAAAATTTTTCTAATTTTTTTTATATTTTACGTAAACTACTCGATGAAACAGCTTCAAATTATGTATGGGAATTATTTATGATTGTCAAAATAAAATGAACTTTTGAAAACTAATTTTCTTCAATTTTCTTAGCGCACATTTAATTTTAGAGCATTTTGAAAATTTTGAAAAAATTTTTTATTTTGAATTTCTTTTCTATTGCACAAAAATCACTCGATAAACTTGCTAAAAAATTTTTATGCAAATTATTCACTATTATCTGAATAAATCAAGCTTTGGAAAACTTATTTTCTTAGCGCAGTTTTAATTTTAGAGCATTTTGAAAATTTTGGAAAAAATGTTCATATTTCATTTTTTTTTATTACACAAAAGCCATTCGATAAATTTACCCAAAAATGTTCATACAAATTATTTGTTATTGCCTAATTAAAGCAAGCTTGGAAAAACTTATTTTCTTAGCGCATTTTTAATTTTAGAGCATTTTGTAAATTTTGAATAGAATTTTACTTATTTTTTGTTATTTTACGTAAACTACTCGATGAAGTAGCTTAAAATTATGTATAGAAATTATTTACGATTGCCTAAATAAAATGAATTTTTGAAAACTGGTTTTCTTAGCGTAATTGTAACGTTAAAGCGTTTTGAAAATTTTAAAACAATGTTTATTTTTCAATTATTTGGTATTTTTTGTAAACTATTCGATGAAAATGTTCCAAAATTTGTATGCAAGTTATTGGTTATTGTGTTAAGAAGACAAGCTTGGAAAAATTAATTTTATAAACGCATTTTTAATTTTAGAGCATCATAAAATCACATTATGCAAATGGCAAAATTAAGAAAGAGTAAAATTCATATAGTTTTCGTAGGTATTAAGACAGCCTTCAATACAGAGGATAGGGGGGACATTTATATTAAAATCGTATTTAAAAAAATAAAATCAAATTACTCCAACTCAATGTGCTCTATGAGAAAGCATTGCGCCAAAGCACTTGGCAGCGTTTTTCAATTATAGAGTATTAAGACCATGTCCTCTTCCAATAATTGTGCTCTTTCACTATTCGTTTACTTTTTAATTTATTAATATATTGTTAGTGTTTAAAAAAACCTTAAAAATGAACCATTGGTCAACTTTTTTGGTCAATTAGAACAAAAGTTATAGCAATTTTAAGTTTAAAAATATGTTCAAAAAGAAAAATAAATTATCATTTATTCAATTTAGATTTATAAATTTACATTTTCCCATTCATGCAATGAAGTTCTAGAAGTGAACACAAGATTTTGTTCAGCTTTCCAACAGTGAATTTTTTGTATTGCCTTGACTTCTTTTGCATTTTGTTGCCATTCAACTTTTTTGTTTGTCGGAAAACTTCTAATTCTTCTTTGCTTGAAAAGAGAATATTGATAGATGGAGTGTAAAGTGAGACATGACTCGCGAAATCCTCTGCATTTCTAATAAATTCTGCACTTTGCTTGGACAAATTGTGCACTGTGGCATAATGTTTAAGTATACCTTCTATTCCATCACATGCACCTTTTCCATGCCCGGTTGCAGAAAATAAATTTTCTTTTTTCTTTAGAATTTCTAAACTCATAAAATTGGTATCTATTTTTGAAATGACTGACGGCTCCATCCGAAATTATTATGATTTCTTCTAATTCTTGCAGAAAGTGTTTTTGCTTTACATTCTTCACAGTTGAATTTATAGCCATTGAAGCATGAGAAGAATCATGTTTTGTATCGTCGCAAACTGTGATATAACTGACTATCGAATCATTTCCAAAATAGCATACCGATGTAAATATGGATATTTGATTTTTGCTCCAGTGATAGCTTTGTACTTCATTTTGTAATAAGACCGTCCAATTTTGGGCAAAATCTACGTGAATGACTAATTGGAACTGGCTTTTTTTACTAAAAATTTTGCCTCGAATAGCAATACGTTGAATTTCTTTAATCATTTTATGAGTACTCACGGTGAGAGCAAATTTTCTCAATTGTATCAAGAAGTTTTCAATAGTACTAGTTTTATTAAGTAAATCTGATTTATGTCAAACACTATAAGTTATTTATTCATAAAGATCTTCTTCCGTCAAGGGAATGATTCTCAAATCAATTGTTTCTTCATTTGGGCATTTTTCACAGTCTCCCAGTACACATTTCATATCATCCTTAGAGCAAAATAAAAAAGAAAATATATTTGATTTAATTTTTAAAATGTCATGTTTATTGTTTGTATTATAGTTTTTTAAAGCTATCAACACAAGTTCCAAATTTTCGCAATAAATACAAAGATACGTATCAATGGCTTATTTTGAAGGTCTTTTTAAACACTAACAATATATTAATAAATTAAAAAGTAAACGAATAGTGAAAGAGCACAATTATTGGAAGAGGACATGGTCTTAATACTCTAGGGTAAATGTGCCAGTTACCGTGGGTTTAACGTAACCTCTTACAGATTTTATCAAATTAAACAGATTTTTCTATTAATGCTCAATAACTATTGATATCAGTTATAAACGTTGAAGCATCTTTTATTTAATAAGCATGATTGATTAATTATGTATAGAAAAATATTTGAAATATTATTAAAAATATAAGAATTGATGCATGCGTCAAATACCGTGTTGCTCAATTTTCAGATTTCTATATACCGTGTGTCAGTTTCCGCGCCCCCAACTAAATGCGTTTTGTCAGTAAGCAAGCCCTCGATCAAATATCGAGCGTCGAATACCGTGCATTTTTCGTCGATTTATCTTTTTTTGAGGTTATGTTTTCTTCGATGCTCACATGTTAGAGGGCACGATAACTAAGATTATACCAAAAAATTGGTTTAGTTATCGTGCACGATAATTGAATCATATGCTTAAATCTGTTCCAGTTACTATATTTTATAAATAAATAATAAAAAATATATTTTAAAAAAGCAAATTGTAAGTTTTTTCGAAATTTGTAAGTATTTTATTATAGTAAAATGCATATACATATTATTAATATACATTTTTTAATACTTTAAATGATTGAATTAAACATGCAATTCTTAAGCTTTTTGATAACGCGCTCACTAAAAACGCATAAATCACGTTACAAAAATTTCAAACATTATTTATACAATATAAAACGTCGATAAATTAAATTTTTATTTTTCTAATAGTTAAATTATACTTCAAAAATATCAAAAAAATTTTTTTGTATTATTGATTAAGGCTTAAACCTATCTTAATGTATTAAAATATCGAAGGAGCACGGTAGTCGGGGGGGCAACGATAACTGGCACACTTACCCTATAATTGAAAAAAATAGAATAAAATTTAAAAATTCATTTAAAAAAATATTCAAAATAGCATATTCTGACCCACCCTAAAAGTTATTTTTTTTATGTATAAAAACATTAAAATTTAAAGAAAAAAATATATAATTTTTGAGAAAATCACGTTAAAAAAAAATAGTTTTTTTTTTGGTTTTTCATTAATTGCTCGACGGCATTAATTTTTATCTATGAAATAATAATGTGATGTAAAAGTAGGCTAAATTCCTCACATTTAAAAAAAAATACGCCTTGAAAAGTCAAAAATTGACGGAGAACAGCATTTTGAATATGGAGGTTCATTTTAATTTTTTAGGCACGACCGCTATACGGAAGTGCCTTATATTTTCGACATCGCGAAAAATGTAACCCTTTAAAATATGTTTTTTTATGATAAAAAACTTATTTTTATAGCAAAATAAGATTATGACGAGGCTTCCTTAAAATGTATGTATGGATGTATGTGTGTGAGAAATCGAGTTTATGAATTTTCTCGACGAGTTTTTATCCGATCTGAATAATTCTAACGGGGAATTGTTTCAAATAATAACACAAGTAAACGTTCCTATTTTGAAAAAAATCGTTGGAAGCGTTTTTAAATAGGCGCCTTTTAAATGGTCAAAAAAATGGATTTTTGGTAATAACTTGAAAAATACGATTTTTTCTCAAAAAGTATATAGAATAAAAGTTATAGAATATAAAAAAATAAATCTTTTTTATATAATACATTTTTCTCTGAAGTTAATATTTTTCAAATTGTTCATGAAAAATGTTGAAATTAAAGGCTTTTTAATGATAATTTGATAAATATTATTTTTAAAAAAATATATATAATATTAAAAAGATGTATCTTATTTTTTTCTATAAATTTTATATAATATACTTTTTTTCAAAATTCGCTTTTTTCAAGTTATCACCAAAAAATCATTTTTTTAACCTCTAAAGGGATAACAGTTTTAAAACCGCTCGAACGATTTTTTTTAAACTGCTAATATTTATTTGTATTATTGTTTTAAATCATCCCCCGTCAGAATGATTCAGATCAAATAAAAACTTTATACAAAACTTTACTTTTAAGCTACTGAACTATTTTTTTTCTTATAACTTTTGATAGATTATCCTATCCAAAACTTTAAAAAGTATACATTAATGAAAATATGTCTTTTTCACATAACATAAATTTTTTTGAAATCAATCAACTTAATTCACAAGAAAAATTTAAATAATTATAAATTGGTTTTTTCAAATAAATACAATAAATTCAAACCTCCTGTTGAAAGATACGGTAAAAAATACAATGAAAAAAAGAAATAAGATTAACTTTTAAGGCTTTTGCGTTTGTAAATGATTTGTTTTAATATTCTTGAAATATTAAATAGCGAGTGTGAAGCGCGAGCGTTTTCGGTCGTGCCTTATATGCAAGAAGCAGAGCTTTTTGCATGCCTTGCATCGCGAAGCTCTGAAAGGACTGAGGTGCGAGCCACAGCGGCCCAAAGGGCCGCTGTGGCGAGCTAGTTCACCTTTCATTTTAATATTCAACACAAAATAGGCTATTCGCGAAAAATTTTTTTTAAGCCGTATTTCGGAGTCTCCACATCTTTTCTTGAGTATTAGAACACATTCACATAGTTTTCAGACAAAAAAAAATTTGATCACTGACGACCTGCATGAATCTGAATAAAATCAGTCACATATTTGTAATAATAATAATATCTATTGCGCTTAACTTTCCATTTGCAGATACACCGATTAATACTTGAGTAAATAACAAAAATCTTAATTAGACAAGAACAGCGAATCCGGCCTGCTCTTAAATTACCTTTATTCGGTTTTGTCATATTATATTAATGAACAAAACATCTTTTTACAATTTATAATTTATATTTTTTATATAAGTTTTTCTATATTCAATAGTATTTCTGTACTAGTTTTATGATTGAACAAGCATGAGCCTATATTGTTATTCTTATTTTACCATGTAGCGAACACGAGGATTTATTTCATCCTTGTCTTGAAATTAATACAAGCACGGATGTATCTTTTTTAAAATGCCAATGAGTACTTTTAATTTTATCCCATATTGAAATATCTTCTGTAAATAACTATTAATAACTATGTATAAATGTGAAAAAATATGAATAACTGTTAATAACTATAATAAACTACCAAAATTGAGACATTAATAACTGTAAATAACAGTTGATAACAGTTAATAACCGTTACGAACAGATAATAATAATGATTAACTGTAAATAATAATAATTTACTGTAATTTATAGTTATTTCTAAATATTCACAATTTTTCACATTTATTCAAATTTATTCATATTTATTAACAGTTATTCACATTTTTTCACATTTTCAAAAACGTTCACACGTATAATCTATTGCTTTCTCATAGAGAAATTTGTACATGTTTGGACTCAGGATGTCGGAAAAAGTGGTTTCCAGAAAATATCCTTATGTGTGTGTGTATTCATTACGCCAGTTAGATCTCAAAAACTACTCGATGAATTTGCTTCACATTTTGTATAGAATTTATTTTTTTGTCTAACTGGTGCAGAGGCTATTAAAAATTGGTTTTTCAGCGTATTTTTAATTTTAGAGCCATTTAAAAAAATTTTCAAATCTTGATTTTTTATTTTTTTTTGTATTTTACGTTAAGTACTCGATGAATTTGCTTTAAAATTTGCTTGAAATTATTTGCGACTGTCAAAAGGAGGAGGACTTTTGAAAACTGATTTTCTTAGTGTAGTTTTAATTTTAGAGCATTTTGAAAATTTTAAAAAGAATTTTCATTTTTCATATTTCTTCTGTTTTACGTAAACTACTCGATGGATTTGCTCCAAAATTTGTATACAAATTATTTACTACCGTCTAAAGAAAACACGCCTTAGAAAACTAATTATCTTAGCGCAGTTTCAATTTTAGAACGTTTTGAAAATTTTGAAAAAAAATTTCATTTTTCACCATTTTTCTATTTTACGTAAACCATTCAATAGATGTACTCCAAAATTTGAATACAATTTATTCGCTACTATCTGAAGGAAACAAGATTTTAAAAACTAATTTTCTTAGAGTAGTTACAATTTTAGAAAATTTTAAAGATTTTGAAAAGAATCAAATTTTTTTTTATTTTTCTTATTTTATGCAAAGTACTTAATAGATTTGTTCTAAAATTTGCAGGAAAATTATTTGCAGCTGCCGGAAGTAGTGGAATTTTTGAAAACTGATTTGTCTAGCGTAGTTTCAATTTTTAAGCATTTTAAAAATAAAAAAAGTTTAAAAATAAAAATTTATTTATTCAATCAATTAGATTTCGAAAACTACTCAATGAATTTGCTTCAAATTTAACATACAATCTATTTTTTTTGTCTAACTAGGCGGGAAACTATTGAAAATTGGTTTTCTTAGGTTAGTTTTAAATTTATATAATTTTTAAAATTTTAAAATAAATTTTTATTTTTCATTCATTAGGGTAACTGAAGGCATTATTGCGGCTATTCGGAGGAGGTGTACTTTAATTGAAAAAAAATGACTTTAATACCATGAAACCGAACTCTGTTTTTCTTAAAATCGTTGAATATGTTGTTGTAAACTTATAAAAATTTTTTTGAATTTAAAAAAAGTATTTATGTCAATTTAATATTAAAAATAAAAAGACAAGGCGATTGCTGTTATTCATTGCGGATTGAAGCTATTACTACGAAGGTATTATTACGAATGAAGGTACAGTACCGCTCAAAAGTTCGTAAAAATTTTTTTTTTTTTTAACTCAACTTCAAACTGCGATATTTCGGAAACGGCTCGATGAATTTGAAAAATACGGACGGCGCTTGAAAGATCAGACAAAATACTATCTTTTTGTGTCCTGCCAAATATTTTTATCTCTCTTTTTAACTTTATTTCTAATGATAGAAAAATTTTTTATTTTTACGAATTTTTAAATTTCAATCAATCAAATGTAACTTTTTGAGAAATTAATAAAATTAAAAAATTCGAACGCGACTGAAAAGTAGAGTGAATTTCCTAAATCTTTATGTTTAATGATTTTTTTGTATCTGTTTCCTGCGTGTAGCTAAAAATGCGCAAAAATGGAAAGTACAAGAAAATCAGTTTTAGATTTGATAATATTTGTAAATTTTGGTTTACATTAGCAAGATACAAAAAGATAGTATTTTGTCTAATCTTTTAAACGCCATCCAGATTTTTCAAATTTATCAAGTCATTTCCGAAATATCGCTGTTTGAAGTTGAGTTTCTAAAAAAAAATTTTTTTACGAACTAATGAACGGTATTGTATACTTTTAACAAAATTATCACAAATTTTATCACAATTATTATAAATGATAGTGTCCTTTTTTTGAATAAATTAAAGTTATTTACAAATTTGATGCTTTATATGTATATACGAACTACAGATTTGAACACATGCTGAAATGTAAACAAAAATAGACCCGCGATATTGGAAAATATCATCATATCTAAAACTGATTTTCTTGTACTTTCCATTTTTGCGCATTTTTAGCTACACGCAGGAAATAGATACAAAAAAATCATTAAACATAAAGATTTAGGAAATTCACTCTACTTTTCAGTCGCGTTCGAATTTTTTAATTTTATCAATTTCTCAAAAAGTTACATTTGATTGATTGAAATTTAAAAATTCGTAAAAATAAAAAATATTTCTATCATTAGAAATAGAGTTAAAAAAAGAGATAAAAATATTTGGCAGGACACAAAAAGATAGTATTTTGTCTGATCTTTCAAACGCCGTCCGGATTTTTCAAATTCATCGAGCCGTTTCCGAAATATCGCAGTTTGAAGTTGAGTTAAAAAAAAAAAAATTTTTACGAACTTTTGAGCGGTACTGTATTTTCGCGGTGGTATTATTGATAACTGAAAAAATTTGATGTAGGAAGTAGCTGTGAGTTTGTTAGCTATTTAAAATGTAACTACAGTTCTCAATTAATAATTTACAGACAAGAATAATAAAGTTTATTTGATACATATTAATTACAACTGTTTTTGTACTTAAATAATATTAAAGCTTTTTAATGTATCACATTAGTTGCACCTGTTTTTTTTTTAATTAAATAATAATAAATTCTTTTTTATGTATCACATTGGTTACAACTATTTTTTTACTCAAATAATAATCTTTTCTATTTATAAAAAAAATAACAATGCTAATAAATTATTATTCTTTTTTTAATAATTTTTGAAGATTTTCAATTTTTTCTTTAATTAATTCTTGTTCTTTCTCTTTTGTTAAATCTATTTCAATTTCTCTATTTTTATTTTCCAAATCTTTGATTTGTTTTTCTTTTTCTAAAAGCTTTGCTTTTTCGTTCTGTAACCTTTTCTGTTGTTTTAAAAACTTTTCTTCTCTCTTCTTTTTAAGAAGAACCTCTCTTTCTTCTTTTCTCTTTAATCTATTCTCTTTTCTCAACGCAATCTCTTCTTGTTTAATTTTTTTTTCTTTTTGTTTTTCTCTTGTCTCTCGTTGCCAATTTTCGCCAGATATAATACTTGATATTTTTGAGCGCTTATTACCTCTCTTGCTTCTTTTATTAACCATGTCTTTAAGTGGTTGATGTAATCGTTCCTCAATTGGCTTTGGCTTATCTAATGAGCATGTATTGGTTACATCTTTCAATACCATGTTTTTTAAAGTAACTGCCTTTTTTACAACAGACAAGTCAACAACGTTGTCTATTTGATTATCACATTTGCAATTTTTTATATCAGTAGTATAACTTGAATCACTTAAACTAATTACATTTTCTTTACTTATTGAGACATTATCTATGGCATTACAATACTGATTATTAATTGCATGTTCTTTACTTATTGATGTATTATCTAGTACACGACAATACTTATTATTAATATTAAATTCTTCTTTTCCTCGCAGTGAAAATAAATCTTCATTACAGACTAAATCTAAAATTGGTAAATTCTCTCCTTCAATCTTCTCTTTTTTAATTTCTACCTCAGTCTTTTTATTTATTATTTCAATTGGTAAGGCCATCACATCAAAAAAATCATCTACTGCTAAAGTTTCATACATATCTACATTATAGCTAACCTGAAATTTCATGAAATGTTCTTTTAAAAATATAATAAATAGTACATGTGATGAAAATCTTCAATTTATCTAAAATATTCAAATACAAATATTTTCTCATACAAAATTATTATCTTAACAAACTAAACAATAAAAAATTTAGTGTACATAATTATGAGTTAATATTTTTAAAGAAATTTAACTTTTATAACTTATTGTTAAATTATAGATATAAATTTAAAAAATAAATTTATTTACTTTATTACTGTCAGTATCGACAGACTCAGATATCACTTCTATGGTTTCATATTTGTTAGTCGATGAGAAAACAGTATTTTTGAAATTGTCATCATCATTTGTAATTGGCTTATTCACATCTTGACTGTTTTTAATAATCAATGGTGGATTGTTGTATTAATCGTATACTGGCAGAGGACTAGATTCATATAAAGGATGACTGTATTGCTTATCCAAAGGTGGAAGGTTGTGTTGTTTATTCGATGATGGATCATTTTCCTTGATTTTATAATTATTATTTGCAACAAATTTATTAATGCTCATCGGATCATCATGGCTCAATAGATTGTCATCATTTTCATATAACTCATTCTAAAATAGAATAAATATAAAAATCAGTATGCTAGTGTATATATTTATATTTATGTCCTCGTAGGCCGTATTCGTGTCAGTATGTAAAGAGCATGCTAAATTTGTATTGGCATCCCATATGTCTCAAACGCGCTCCTCGACTTTTTACAAAATTTATATGTCTTCCTGAGACATATTGAGACTCAATATGTCTCAGGAGAAATCAATATGGCATCACCGATCCTACTATGTTTTGTTCAATATGTCAAAGAGCAATCATATTGAACGTAGGTTAGTGAAAAAAAATGACTCGCGCTTCGACAGCAGCTATACTCATTACAAAATGTCAATCTAAGAAACAAAAGAAAAAATCAATAGAACTAAAATTTTATTTTAAAAGTATTGAAAAAAAGATTAATATTTTCAACTAATAAGTTATAGTTCCTCATACGGCCTACTTCGGACATAAAATCATCTATGTCCTTTGGCCGTTTATTCAGGTGGAATCTGAATCTCGAACAATGTTTGCCGCTTGAGCAGAAATCTACCTCGGGCGCGCTTCGCGCGCCCTCGGCAATTTCAGCTCAAGCGACAAACATTGTCCTCGATTCATATTCCACCTGAATACGGCCAAAGGACATATATAACTAATATTTTACAAAAAATAATACAAACCTTTAAAGGTATAACATTTACTGTTTGTGTAGAAGTATTTGTTGTTTCAGGATAAGATAGGCTATACCAAATATGAAATAGATTTTTGTCTGCTTCTGTACCTTTCCAAACTGGATGAATATTCATTTTAAATGCACTTAATTGAGAGTAATTTAATAAATTTTCAATGACTTCTAATTTATTGACATCTTCTATGTTGCTCTTGCTAACGTCATTAGACACTTGTTCACTTTTATTTTCTCTTTCAATCATACGAAGAACTTTATTATAGTCTATTGCATTTGCATTTAATGGGTGAAGTCCACACTTGGCAAATCCATTTTTAAGACTCTTTTTAACATCAATTAATTTAATTGTTTTTTCAAGGAGTGGTGCAAATTGATATTTATGTATACTAATGGTTACTGATGTCCTACAGTGCTCTTGATAAGCTTTCAGCCATTCCAATTTCAATGTTTTAAAAAAAGCCACATCCAAGGGCTGTAATACATGTGTAGAATTAGGATACAAAGCTACTAGTATAATGTCATGACTCGAGCAAAATTCACTAAGACTGAGAGTCATGTGAGAGGAGTGTCCATCAAGGAAAAACACAACTGGACGTTTTATCTTTTTAACTGTTAACCATGGTTCAAAACAGTTTGCTATATACTCATAAAAATTTTTACCAGTCATCCATCCATTGTCTGATACGCCGAATTGAAAGTCTAGAGGAGCCATAGCTGCAGCATTATTAGGTAAAGATTTTCCAGAAAAAAGTACAAAAGTGGGTGCAAGAGCTCCTGCAGCATTACCTGTCATTAAGACAGTAAGAGTTTCTTTCTCATTATTGCCTACTACTCTATATACGTTTTTATTCCCTTTTCCAGCTAAAACAAGTGATGATTTAGGATTGAGGGGTATACCTGCACATACAAAATATATTTATTCACACTATTATCAGTTGTAATTAACAGTAATTATTGATTTATTTTTATGATATTAAAGTACATACCAGTTTCATCAGAATTAAAAATCCTATCTGCATCTATATCTAAAAGTTGTTTAGTATCAAGATAGCTTGAAATTTCTGCAAACCATTCTCTTATACTTCTTTCTGAAATATTTGCACGATTCAATGATACATTTTCAGATATTCGTTTTGAAATCTGTGGATTTCTTTTCATGAATCCTTCAAACCAATACCTTCCAGGCATATTATTTTTGAAGGGAGTTATTTTTTTGTGATTGTCACATATAATTTTAACATTTAAAAGTAACTCATTTTTTCCTACTGGGAAACCTCGTTTGCTGCATTCAATAATCCAATTAGCTAATTTTTCCTCTTCTTTAGCAGATAAAACTGGCGATGGTCCAGGCTTCTTATCAGAAAAACGTCCACTTTTCTTTGCTCTTAGAGTAGATTCAGGTATACTGTACTTCCTTGCAGCTGCAGCGATGCTCTCTCCTTCTTCTATTTCTACCAAAGTCGCAGAAACACTTGTTTTGTCATAACACATACGCTTCTTTTTAGGTTGTTTTACATTTTTTTCTGATTTGGCTTTTCTTTTATTACTCATTTTCTACAAAGTAAGTCACGATTTTCGATAGCACATGCATCATCGTTATATTCGTAAAAGAGGTTATGTCAGTCAGCTGGTCTACCGCAATAATACTAATATTCATCTGAAACGGTGCAGGTGACGCTACGTCTTTAATAATTTATTTTAAAAATTATAAAAAAATATTTTCTTACTGATTTCTGGAAAGCTGATGCAATTTCCTACATGAAAATTAATTTACAGTAAGTTTTTAATTTTAATCGTATAATTAAATAGAAATTTCTTTTTCGATACATTACATAGATTTTCAATATTTTTTCACGGGGAATCAAGGCGTTAATATTCAAATTAGTATAAATAATCAAATAAGTATTCAATTTCAATTATTCACTTGTAATTAAATAGATAAGGTTTTAAATTAATATTACGAATTTTTTGGATTAAATTAGTAATTAAATTTATTAATTTTTTTACATCAACAGTAATGTCGTAATAATACCTGCGCCGTAGAAATACCTTTATTTGCCCTATCTATTTTACGTAAACTACTTAATAGATTTTCTCTAAAATTTGTATATAAGTTATTCGTTACAATCTTTATAAAAAAAGTTTTTGAATAATAATTTTCTTAGCGTAGCTCTTCTATCACTTCTTCTGATTTTTTATTTAATGCTCTCGCTAACTCTTTTCTTACTTTCTTACTTCCTCTCTTTCCTTCTATCTCACTCTGATATTCATTTTTACACTATTTTCATATTTCCCTCTCTCTCACTCTTCCTATTTCCTAATCACTTTCTCATTCTTACTCTTTTTTTCCTGTCTTAATTTTTCTGGAATAGAAATCATATTTTTTACATTGAAATCACATTTGAAAAAATCAAATTACTCTAACTCAATGAGCTCTATGAGAAAACATTGCGTTAAAGCACTTGGCAGCGTTTTTTTTATATGTATGTGAAAAATTTTGTAAGGGCGAAAAACTGTGAATATCAGTAAGAAAGTGTTAATAACTATAATTTACTGTAACTAATTGCAAATGAATATAAATAACTATAAATAAGTATAAATAATAAATTATTCACCAATTCTAAAATTTTGGAAAATGTGAGTAACTGTTAATAAATGTCTAATAATGTGTATAAATGTGAATAACTATAAATAACTATAAATAATTATCACTTTTAGTTAATAATTGTAATTTAGTGTTCATAACTATTAAAAACTGTTTTTTACTGTTATTAATTCTAATTAATGTCTCAATTCTGGTGGTTTATTATATTTATTAACAGTTATTCACATTTGTACACAATTTCTCACAAAAATACACTTCAAAATTCGAAAAACAGAAGGGTAGACCCGAGAACCTGCTGTACAAAGCCACCTTTTTCAGATTTGTAACAACAATCACAAACAAAATTTTCTTCTTTTTATAATTTATGTTTATATTTTTTTATGATATATAGACTTTTTATAACCAATATTCTTTTTATGATCCATATTCTTTTGATAATTATCATTGTTTTTTACTAACATAATTTTTCCTTTTGGAGTACTTTTCATATTGGAAAAACCATTTAAAATTTTAGTTTTATGCAATTGTTACTCAAAATATTCAGTCGATTCTCATTCTCAGCAATATTTTCCCCGTTTTCGTATTCTATCTCCTTTTGTACATATTCCTCGAGAGATCTTTCAATCGTCCTATCAACGATCGCTGCATTCTTTTTGAAAAACCTACGCTTTTTCTCTGTTAAATCATTTCGATTCATTATCGATTTTATCAGACACGCAGTGCTATAAACGTAATTAAAATAATTAATATTATTTGAAATATGATAAAACAGGGTAAGATGCCATACTTAAAGAAAAAATTTTTTATAACTTAATATAGTTAAAAACATAATAATTTGCTAAATAAATATAAAACTTTTGTAGTAATTAATGCCTACAAAAATTTTTATATTTATTCAACAGATTGTGTTCTTTACTAAATTAAGTTATACTAGATCAGGCGGCCGCTACATGGACAATGATGTGTCCGATGCTTTTAATAACGTTTCAGTTGAATGTCTTCTTACTAGGCTCGCGGAAATAAATTGCTCTGAACAGTTAATAAGATTTATAAAATTTCTAATTCAAGAAAGATTTATTCATACGGATATCAAAGGACACGAAATTAAAAAAGTAAGTAAAGGAGTTCCTCAAGGAGGGGTCTTGAGCCTTCTTTTATATCTAATTTATGTCTCAAATGTTACAAAAAACATACCTAACGAATCTACCGTTCTACAATTCGCCGATGATATTGTCGTATATGTTAAAAACTCCTCACTATCAGAGTGCAAATACTCTCTCGAACGATCTATTAATATATTACATTCTAATCTTACAAATCTGGGTCTTGAACTATCGCCAAAGAAAACAACACTTATTCATTTTAATAATAAAAATATTACACCGGGAAATATAGACTTAAAAATAAAAGATCATAATGTAAAATCTAGTGAAACAGTCCGCTTCCTTGGCATTATATTTGATTATAAAATGACGTTTGTACCCCATATCAACATGATTTTAACTAAATGTAATGCTTCGCTCAATATTATTAGATATTTATGTGGCACATGGTGGGGAGCAGATCCATCGACGCTACTTACTCTTTTTATCAGTTACTCTCGTTCCCTGATCGAATATGGCTGCTTCTTATATTTTCCCTTACAGAAAAAGCTTATTGATAAAATAGAACAGTTACAGCATTCAGCCATCAGATCGGCTCTGGGTTATAGAAAGAGTACACCAACAAACATATTATTAGCAGAATCAAAATTGCCCTTTATTCAAGAACGAGTGAGGTTGTTAGGATGTAAATATCTAATAAAAACCATGTCATATAAAAAAATCTGATTTACAATCAAATAGCGTACTTTCTCAAAAATCATAAAAAGAAACAAAGAATGTTAATTGAGTGTATTGATACTGCGACATCACTCGCAGAATGCGTTGAGGTGCAGGATACCATCGGTATTTATGGCTGTGAGTATAGCATTAATTTAGTTTCTATCCCCTTTAATAAGAATCTTGGTGAAATATTGAGAAATATACAAATAATCCAAACTCTACTTTTAAAAATTTTTTCAACAATTATAAGGGTCTTTGTATTTATACTGATGGCAGCAAAATGAAATCTAACCCCTCTGTGGGTGCCGCCTGTGTAATTCCGAAATCTAACATTGCTATCAGTAAGAGTATAAATTCGAATGCCTCAATATACACAGCTGAATGCATAGCTATAAACCATGCGATGGACGTTGCACTTCAACACGGTAATCAAGACGTATCCATTTTCACCGACTCCTTGAGTGCCCTTCAAACTCTCTCATCTACAAATCACGATGTCAGTACTAATCGTTACATATTTTCAATAAAAGAAAAATATAAAATTTTTAAAGATAGACACCGGGATTCTAAAATTGATTTTTATTGGCTACCAGCACATATAGGAGTCGAAGGGAATGAGAGCGCAGATAGAATAGCGAAAAAAGCGACTGAGAAAAGAATTCACAGTTACCCTAAAGTTCCGTACACTGATTTATTCGAAAATATAAAAAAAATGGCCAACTCACGCACTAACGATATTATAAAAAAACAAGGCCACAAAAAAGGAACACTCTATTTCCAATTATATTACAATGAGAATAGCAAGCCGTGGTTCCACAACAAAAAATTATCTAGAGAATTGATTGTTTCAATTAATTGAGCCAGATCCAACCACTACCATTTGGCTGAATCCTTATCCAAAATAAATGTAATAGATTCTCCACTGTGTGCTTGCACACAAGAAAACGAAAACATAAATCACGTTCTATGGCAATGTCATCTATTTAACAAAGAAAGATTGTTTCTACTTAATAAGCTCTCTAAGATAAGATTATATCCTCCGTTATGCGCAGAAATGTTTATAGCGAAACCAGATGTTAAAATTTGTAAATGTATTTTCGACTATTTAAAACAATGTAACCGAAAAATTTAACTCTGTAAATAAGCTCTCGACTTCACAAATAATGTAACCAAAAAATGTATATCAAGAATATAAAAGATTAATTGTAAACATAACATTTGTAACTGCTAATAGCGCAAAGCAGAAATAAACCTTCGTACAAGGTTTACCCTATGTAAAGGTTTAAAATGCTAATAAAAAGAAAAAAAAAAAAAAAAAAAATATTCATTGTTATTATGAAAATGAAATAAAATAATACTTTTTTTATGTTTTATTTATAAAAGGATCATGTAAATTTTCGATTAAATAACATTTTATTGTTTAATTAAATATATCTAGTTTAATTTTTATATTTTTTTCATTAGATATAATTGAGAATCATGCTATATTGTATTATTTTTTCGTTACTTTTTATTTCAATAAACATTTGTTGTATTCTAAACAAAAAAATGAAATTAATAAATTCATTTTTACAAGTTAAAAAGTCGCATAGAGCAGCGGTGGGACGCAGAATGTGTGGAAACAAATTCTTTTAATCAGCGAGTGAGGGTAACGCACGAGCGAGTCGATGGAGGAGCAGGCGGTAGGACTCAGATCGTCGATTATACTAAAAATATATTGTATTTTTAAAACGCATGGAAAAACTAATTGAAGAAAAAACCTGATTTTTAAACTTTAAAATTAAAGTAATTTCAAAATAAAATTTCAAGGAGCCATCATATATTGATACAGATACTAGTTTCACTTTTATGTTATTCCAGGCTTTTTCTTAAACGAATTCACCGATTACTTTTTTACTTTTAAATATTAGAACGTTTAAAATTAGCATATCAAGCTAACGCTACTTTTATTTAATTTTTTCTTTAAAAATAAACAAAAGAAAATTTTAATTTTAATTTCTTTTTACATTTGAAAAAGGTTTTTTTCCGCTTCATTTACCAATTTTAAACGTTTTTTTAAAAGTTGTAGGTAATCGGTGAATCCAATGACAAAAAAAACAAGTATTTCTATGTCAAGATACAACGATCTTTTAAATATTAACTTGATGAAATTAACAAATTTTTCTTGCTAAAATTAGTAAATTTCTTATAAATATGTACTATTTAATTATTATATGCATTATATAATAACATATTAAATATATTTTGAAAAAAAATTTTTGAGCCCATTAAATTAATTCAGTATTTTAGATCATAAATCATAAGTGACTTAATAAATCATGTTATAAACTCTATTATTCTTATTTTTTCATCTGTTCATATTCACCAAATAAAAAAAATAAAAATATATAAATGTAAATAATAAAGGTTGAAAAGAATTCGTTAATTAATTAAGTGCATGTATAAACAAATAAACAAGTATTACAGATTTTATATTTCTCAATGTGTAAAAACTTTAGATACGCATGTTTTGTAGATTACATAAGAAAATAAGGAACCGTTTAAAGAATTTATTCAGTGATATAAATTGCTATATGTATATAGAAAGCGATTGGTAGCATGAAAAGTCAGTGTTAATTATTCGCAGGTATAGACGATTATAAAATGAATTAAAATGGTATACGCTAAAAAATAGTACATTTGGTTGTTGTTATATGGGAATGACCGCAAGCGTGAGCCCAAGGGGCGATTTTATCATCCTTCTTATCGGAGCTGCGAATGTATATATAGAAGAATAGAAAAAGAGAAAGGGAGAAAGCTCTGCGGGTTAGCTGCAAAATCAAGAATAGTTTTAAGTCACGAAATAAGAAAACGATCGATATGCCCTATTAAAAAAAACACGTGTTTTTTGCACGTGAAAAATACACGTGTAAAATACACGTGTTTTTTACATGTAAAATTTGCGTGCTTTTTCACGCATATTTTTCACGTGTATTTTTCAGGTGTATTTTTCACATATTTTTTTATAGCTTTTCGAAGAGCTTCTACTGTCCGCCCTCTTATATCTGCGTCTTCCAAATTTGTGTAAGGGATGACAAAACTTAGAAAAACGCCACCTAGTGACTTAAAGTCAAACCGACTTAATCGATCATTAATAGCGATTTAATTCACTAGATGGCGTTTTTCTAAGTTTTGTCATCCCTTACACAAATTTGGAAGACGCAGATATAAGAGGGCGGACAGTAGAAGCTCTTCGAAAAGCTATAAAAAAATATGTGAAAAATACACCTGAAAAATACACGTGAAAAAAACACGTGAAAAATATGCGTGAAAAAGCACGCAAATTTTACATGTAAAAAATACGTGTATTTTACACGTGTATTTTTCACGTGCAAAAAACACGTGTTTTTTTTAAATAGGGTGTGCAGCAGGCAAGTTATTTATTAACCAGTACGCAAAATTTCAAATAAATACACTGAAAAAAATAGAATCTAGAACCAATGAGAATCCGCTTGGTGGTAGAAGATTTTCGTTTTGTTTTAAGCCATAGTAGAATTCCACTTGACTCAAGAGGAAAATCTGCTTCATTGATATCGACTTCCTTCTAATAGATATTCCGCTACCACCTAGCAGAAATATTTTTGAAGCAACTAAACTTTTAAAAAAATTAAATCTGCATCTACCAAGAGGAAAACTAGTATATTTTATATAAATAATAATCTAAAAATTCCATTTGAAATTTTTTAATTTAATTTTTATTTAAAATTATTTAATATATATATATATATCTTTAACTACGTAAGCATTATCTTACATGTTCTTATTCATATGATTCAAGTAAAAAAATTAATCATTTTTAAGAAATTTATTATTACAATAATTAATAATATATATTTACATATAAAACATAATATAATTTTTTCCATCAACAAATTGAATCTTATGCATTATTTTCTCGCTGTACAATTCTTTAAAGCAGCATACAACATATTCATTTTCCGTTTCTATCCAATGCGCATGAACATGCTTATTGAAACCTAAAGAATGCCATTTTTTACATATTAAATAAATATTTTCATTTTCATCATATTTAACGGGATGTCGTAGTTGTTGGAATCGAGTTTTGCTTTTTTTATCTTACTGATATCTTTTTAAATTCACTATTTGGGCAAATATAATGACTTGTCCGCGCTAAAACTATATTAATACAATAATTTTTGTTAAATTAAAAATTCAATTTAGCTTCATATTTTTTTATGAACTTTGAATGAAAATTAGATATCAAGCTCGATAAACCTAACCTCAAAATAGTATATATCGAAAGTTTGTTTATAACTTTTTATGTATATTATTTTGATAAATTTCTTGACTTGTCCGCGCTAAGGATTAATCTTACGAATTTTCTTACTGAAGTGAAAGATTTTGATTAGACGCACTGTTTACTCATGAACTTTAAATAAAAATATTATTAGGAGGAGCAGAACTACGATATCCTCTTAAATATATAAATTATTTCTACGAAAACAGGTAGAACATCAATATTTTTTCAACATAAAAAGAGATCTTGTTTAAATACGATTCCGTTTTCCTCAAACTATTTTAATATAAACGTCGATGTACGATAATTATCTCGAGAATTAAGGCGACTACGGAAGTTCGGTTGGATTTCATTTTGTAGTTTACAAATTACTCTTTCAGTTTCTGAAATTTTTTGAATTTTTTAATTTTCCACCGTTTATTATAATCCGTAGAATGGTGGAAAATTAAAAAATCTGAAAAATTTTACATATTGAAAGAGTAATTTGTAAACTCAAAAATAAAACCTAACCTAAAATCCGAAGTCGCCTTAAAAGTTGATTTGAATTTTTGAAATTCAGGTAAAGAACTCTAATATTGTGTCTTTAAAGGTCCATAAACAATGTTTTTTTTAAATTTAATTCTTAACCAAAAAAGTATAAGCAAGAAATATTTGATTTTTTTTACATAAAGATAGAGGTAAATTAACTTTATTTTTTGAGAATCTACCGTAAGAAATAAAAACTCTGTTTTGCTTCGAAGCGCATACACCAAGTGTTAATTATTGGTCCTATCTTTATAAATAAATCTACGTAATGTAATAAATAATGGTGTTTCGGTTTCAAAGGATCGTTTGGAAATAATTCCAATCTTAAATCTAAATATTCTTTTATCAATGATTTTAAATACGGTAGCAGCTCAATTTAAATTTGTTTCGAGAAAATTATATCTATAATTTCTCTCATTATTAAAAACCATTTCCAGTTTTCTGTATATTCTGGTATAAGATCACCTATTAACAACGGTAAATACAAAATTAAAGTAAGCATTTCCGAAGTGTACATATTTACACTATTGTTAATTAAATGAGCCTCTGTTATTGGACGAGGTTTGTCATTTTCATGCGTGCCATAATTAAAATTTTTAATTATAGAATTAATTGTTTCTAATATAATACCTGTTACTTCTATTATATTTTTAGATAATAAAGACATATCATATCTGAGAACACCATTCAAAATGTCATACAGAATATCTGCACTCATATTCTCAGTAGCATGATAATTATCTAAAATATTAAAAAAAACCCTGCCAAGTGCTTTGGCGGAATGCTTTCTCATAGAGCTCTTTGAGTTCCATTAATTTTTTTATATTTATTTAAATGTGATTTTAATATAAAAAAATTGTTTAATATTTACTAATATTGTACTTTATAAATTTCGAACATATATGCTAGCTGAGTTAAATTGGGTGACACACAACGAAATCAACTTTTTAACTGGGCGAATGTAAACCAAAATCAATATTCCAAATATTATATATTATAAACATTTAATAAAATAGATAATTTATGTTTTAATATTTTTTCAGCAATTTTAGCAAATGAACCTGTTAAGGAATTTTTTGGTAATGATGCTGAGTTAAATTGGGTGACACACAACCAAATCAACTTTTTAACTGGGCGAATGTAAAACAAAATCAATATTCCAAATATTATATATTATAAACATTTAATAAAATAGATAATTTATGTTTTAATATTTTTTCAGCAATTTTAACAAATGAACCTGTTAAGGAATTTTTTAGTAATGATGCTGAGTTAAACTGGGTGACACACTACCAAATTCATGATAAATGTCAAAGTGTCCTTTCATCAAAAAGTTATTTATTTCGTATTAATAGAACAAAATAATAAAGGCATCAATGATAATTTCTCAAAAAATGTTACATAGAGTGTTGAATATAAAAATTCAAATTCGTTATAAGGCAATTAAAATCAGGCATTGTTATATTCCTATTTAATTAATATTTTGTAAAAAAGGTATTAAAATATAATCTTTTCAACCTTTTTAATGGTTGTTTTGATACATTTTTTACCATTTACAATATGCACATACCCTGGTAGAAAATAAACCATTTTTTGGCCATTTTTGCTGGTTAACACATGTTAAAATGACACTTATCTAGAAATTCTGTACAGTTTCCAAAATTTCTAGATAAGTGCCATTTTAACATGCGTTGGCCAACAAAAATGGCCAAAAAATGGTTTATTTTCTACCAGGGTATTAAAAAATGGTAAATTTGTCAATAATCAACTGAATTTAACAATATAAATAAGCATCCTTAATATTACTAAAAGTATATTGGACTATTCTAAAATGATTGAAAAAATTATTTTATGACAAGTTTCCCATCATCCATATATATTTTCTTTGTATTTTAAAGCATCAAGTAATACAAAAAACTGCAATAAATTTGTTCTATTGAAAAAGTGATATAATGTAGTAATAAAAAGAACGATGACAACGAAATTTCTAATCGTAACCATGCTAAGAAAGAAGATAAATGGACATAAAAATTTTTATGAAAATTTTCAAAATTCTCTTAAATTAAAATTGCGCTGAGAAAATTAGTTTTCCAAAACTTATTTTCTTCAGACAGTAGCAAATAACTTGCATACCAATTTTGGAGCAAATCTATCGAATGGTTTTCGTAAAATAGAAAAAAAATAAAAAATAGTATATTACGCACCAAGGGAGGGAAGGGGGACATTCTAACCCGCGCGTATGTTATCGCCCGAGCCGAAGGCGAGGGCGATAAACGCGCGGGTTAAGATGTCCCCCTTCACTCCCGTGGCGCGTATACACTTTTTTACCATAGCCAAGCCGAAAGTTGTCAACTAAAATTACGTATAACGCACTATATTGTTCTACCAGATACACAACACGATATCACACTACACGGTAACACTCGTAATGATAATTCATTAATAAAAAAAGATGTAATGAATTATTCTAATTTTTCATCACACACATTTTTAAAGATTCTATGCTTTGTTTTACTATATACACTACACGATAACACACTACACGGTAACACTCGTAATGATAGTTCATTAATAAAAAAAAAATTTATTATTTAATCTGATAGTTATTCTTCGATACACTCTGTTTCAATGCACACATTTTTCATCACACACATTTTTAACTAAATAATAATTCAATACAATGTATACATATACATTATAATGTATACATTTTGTTTTTTTTGTTTCAAATTTAAGAGATTTTGAAAAAGAAACAGACAAAGATTTTGATATCTGTCTTTGTTTTGTTCTTACTATGACTTTTAATGAAGAGCAAAAAGGCTAGGTATATTAGACATTATATGGGGAAAAGAAAGAGACGAAGTGATATAACGTATGCTATACTCTGTCGTTAGCGCCTGCGCAGGACGTTCTTTTTGCTTCCTGCCCCGGCAAGAATGTGAGACTTTCGGTTGAAGTAGTGGGGATGAAAGTAGAAACTTTCGGGTTGGATATGGTAAAAAAAATTTTTTTTTAATTTTAAACATGCTATAAAATTAAAAGTGCGCTAAGGAAATCAGTTTCCAAAAGTTTTTCTTCTTTTGGCAGTCAAAAATAAGTTCCAAACAAATTTTTAAGCAAATTCTTCGAGTAGTTTACGTAAATTTAAAAAAATGAAAAATCGAAATTTTTTTAAAATTCTTAAAATGACTCTAAAAAAAACTACGCTAAGAAAACCAATTCTCAATAGTTTCAGCACAAGTTGATCGAAAAATTGAATTGTATGGAAAATTTAAAGTAAATCCATCGAGTAGTTTTTAAGATTTTATTGGCTTAATAAATAGAATCATTTTTTTCAAAAATTTCAAAATGCTCTAAAATTAAAACTAAACTAAGAAAATAAGTTTTTAGAAATTTATTTCATTTGGGCAATTGAAAATAATTTCTATGCAAATTTTGAAGCAAATTCATCGAGTAGTAAACGAAAAAAACCAAGAAAATGAAAAATCAAATTTTTTTTTTTTTAAACGACTCTAAAATTAAAACTACGCTATAAAAACCAATTATCAATAGCTTCCCAGCAAGTTCGACAAAAAAATAAATTCGATGCAAATAAGCAAATCCATCGAGTAATTCTCGAGATACAATTTACTAACTAACACATACACGCACGCACGCACACACACACACACACACACACATACATACATACATTTTCTGGAAACCACTTTTATCGACTCCCCGAGTTCAAATATGTACAAATTAAGAAATGGAAAAAAAATTTTTTTAATCGATACAATGCTTTCTTTATGAGAAAGCAATACATTTTGATGTAACGAATTCTAAATGATGTAAATACCTTAGTAAATACATTCTGATGTAAAAAATTTCTTTGTGGTTTTTAATAATAAATATATATCCTCTAAATTCTAATAGAATTCTTCTTGAAGGTAGAGGATTTTCTGCTGGAACCTAGATTACTGCGATTTTGCAGAATGATTATAGTTATTAAGTACAACTAGATTTCTATTTCATTCAAGAACTAAGAATCAAATATATTTTTTACCATATCCAACCCGAAAGTTTCTACTTTCATCCCCACTACTTCAACCGAAAGTCTCACATTCTTGCCAGGGCAGGAAGCAAAAAGAACGTTCTGCGCAGGCGCTAACGACAGAGTATAGCATACGTTATATCTCTCCGTCTCTTTCTTTTCCCCATATAATGTCTAATATACCTAGCCTTTTTGCTCTTCATCAAAAGTCATAGTAAGAACAAAACAAAGGCAGATATCAAAATCTTTTTCTGTTTTTTTTTCAAAATCTCTTAAATTTAAAACAAAAAAAACAAAATGTATACATTATAATGCGTATGTATATATTTTATTATATTATTATTTAGTTAAAAATGTGTGTGATGAAAAATGTGTGCATTGAAACAGAGTTTATCAAAGAATAACTGTATCACATTAAATAATAAATTTTTTTTTTATTAATGAACTATTATTACGAGTGTTACCGTGTAGTGTGTTATCGTGTAGTGTATATAGTAAAACAAAGCATAGAATCTTTAAAAATGTGTGTGATGAAAAATTAGAATAATTCATAACATCTTTTTTTATTAATGAATTATCATTACGAGTGTTACCGTGTATTGTGATATCGTGTAGTGTATCTAGTAGAACAATATGTTGACAACTTTCGGCTTGGCTATGGTAAAAAATTGTATACGCGCCACGGGAGTGAAGGGGGACATCTTAACCCGCGCGTTTATCGCCCTCGCCTTCGGCTCGGGCGATAACATACGCGCGGGTTAGAATGTCCCCCTTCCCTCCCTTGGTGCGTAATATACTATTTCCTCTACAACTAGATTTCTATTTCATTCAAGAACTAAGAATCAAATACATTTTTCCTCTTACTCCTAGATTCTATTTTTTTCAGTGTAAATGTTCTTGTTTGATTTGTTAATTTTATTGCATACTATATTACCCATATTCAAATGACTTTTGTTTTTTGATACAATAAAAAAACACATTACTTTAAATTAATCTATACTAGTACAATGATCCTTAAGCAGTTATTATAACAAAATTTTATGCTAATAGGAAAAAGATTACCAAACTAGGACATGTGTCTTTAATGGAATTGTGTTACATATAAGTGCTGCGTGCTATCAGGTTATAAAAGTTCTTAAATATTTAGAAAAAGAACGAACAGCAAAAGATTTTGGATAAACCAGTACACTGATTTTTATTAAAATTAAAAAAGATTTCTAGTTACATTTATAGTTACATAGTTGTTCGAACTGATTTTTTACTCAATTTCAAGTATGAAATTTCACAGAAGTCTTTTTCGGAAATTTTTTTAAAATTATAAAATAAATTTCAAAAAAACAAAATGGAAGAATAATATTCTAAAAAATTAGATCTATGCAAAAAAATTTTAAGGAGAATCCTAATCTTGGCATAAAGTTATACCTTATTTAAATTCTAATTATGCAGTTTTCGTATTAGCTACAATTTTCATGCAAGTTCAAAAATAAAAGATTTATAAAATCAATTTAAAAACATCTAATAATGTATTCTAAGAGCTAGGTTATTTATGTCTATATTTCATTGTAATCTTATATGTATGATTAAAAATCACAGAAAAGACAAGTGGTAATATTTTAAAGATTTAATCGTAACAATAAAATATATTGTGGCAAAAATTACACAGGAAATTACACAGTATGGTTGCTTTATGGTTAAATTATCAGCATAGCTAATCGTACAATTTTAATCTTTGTACACTGAGAGAAATTTCATAGTAAATATTACAAGAATTATAGAACGTTTTACCATGTACGCTGGTAACCAACTCATAGACGGACATCTTTGAAATTTTACTATGTAGCTTTGTAAACTTTTCCACTGTGTTAAAATTACCATGTTAAATAGTAAATTTTATTCCTACACTTAATAAATTTTATATATAATATTCAAACGATAAAAAATTTTTTGACGATCATTATATTTTTATTTTATGAATAGCATATTAATTTCAAATACAATTGTTAATTTTATATTTTCGTACCTCGCATAACAATAATTTAATCTAACCTACACCTAAACTAAATATAAAAGCATACTATCTAAAAGGTCGCTAGAAAACACGCGCGCATTTTAGTAACGGTCAGATGGATCGGTCTTATATACTAAGTGAACTCAACTCTTAACACTTGCGGGAGTTGGACACAAATTTTAACGTGACAAGCATCAGGATTTTTGAGGTTAAGATATGTCGGTATCGTTAGCTGTTGGTATCGTTCCTCTTGCTTGGAAATCAACTTGCGCATGCGCAAGGGGTATTTTTACAAGAGATTATATAGAATTTCTACAATGGACATGAGAAAAATTAGTATGTGGACTAGTAAAAATTTGTAGGTATTATTGAAATAATTAAAACGTTCGAAATTTTACTATGTTGACATTGTAATATTTCAAAAATAGCATTTTAAATAATTTTAGGAACCTAATAAAATTTACTATGAACCTAATAAAATTTACCATGGATTTAATAAAATTCACTATAAACGCTAGAAAAAAGAGCACGTTTCATAGTCTGTGACTTGACTACTAGTTTATTCTTGTAATATTTAATATACAATTTCTCTCAGTGTATAATATGTATGATACCAACAGCAGTTAGTATGTATGTGTTAAATAAAATATAATAATCATATCAACTATTCAATTTTTTAAAAGAACCTCATCAGGCGCTTATATACAAAGAAAAACAATTGTAACTTATCAAAACGAAAAAAATTAATCATTGCTATTATCGAAGTGATATGTACACCCAAGGTTAATTGATTCTTTCCCAAATTTTTAAAAATGTTTTAATAGAAACAAAGAAAACAATGTAATCCCTACTGAAAAAACCACATGGGATCCCGTATGGGATTTCATATGGGATCCTTTATGGGTTCTCATATGGGGTTTTAGCGCGTGATCCTATATGGGGTCCCATATGGGGTCCCATAAGAGGTTCACAAACTCAATTTTTTAAATATAATATGGGACCATATATGAGATCACATGTGGGTTCCCATAAGAGGTCCACAAACTCAATTTTTAAATATAATATGGGACCACACATGGGGTCCCATAAGAAATCCACAAACCCAATTCTAAATACAATATGGGATCAAATATGGGATCCCACATTATATTTAGAATTAAGTTTATAGACCCTTTATGGGATCCCATATGCTTTCCCATATGCGATCCCATATTATAGTTAAAAAAAAAATTGAGTTTGTGGACCACATTTGGGGCCCCATGTGGGATCCCGCATATTTAAAATTGAGTTTTATCGACCTCATATGGGATCCCATATGCAATCCCATACACGGAAAACATTTCACACGTACAGTGCGTACGGTGACTAGGCTGTGCAGTACGATGCCGGCACTAGATTTCAGGTGTCGAGATGGCGTTGCAGTCAAGGCTATAGTAACGCGCACTTAACATATGTGGCTCAGCCTAGTCTTACACAGTAGCGCCCCTCGTGCATTTCGAGGCGAGCGTTGACATTCTACAGAGATAGTCACTGTAACGAAGTAACATTGGCACCATATTTTTAGGTGTCGATGCAGCAGACGCACGATGTCTTGCAAGCACAATTCGTTTACGTGCCAAATGTTTTCCGTGTATGTGATCTCATATTATATTCAGAATTAAGTTTATGGACCCCTCTTATGGAGCCCCATGTGGGATCCCACATATTTGAAATTCAGTTTTATCGACCTCATATGTGATCCCATATGTGGTCCCATATTATATTTGAAAAATTGAGTTTGTGAACCTCTTATTGGACCCCAAATAAGATCCCATATGGGATCCCGCGCTAAAATCCCATATGGGAGCCTATAAAGGATCCCATATAAAATTCCATAAGGGATCCCATGTGATTTTTCTCAGTAGGGATGGTCCAATGAAAGTTCAAGATTTTAAAACATTCGGAAAGAATCCATTAACGGTGGGTGTACATAGTTGTTGATCTAATATAATTATACTTTTTTACTTGAAAAAATAATAAACCCAAACTTAATCCATAATAATCGTTTATTATTAATTTTGTTATTTATAATAATAGTTTTCATCTTTATCTATATTCCAATCTTCTTTTATTACTATTAGTCAATTAAAAAATAGTAACTGAACAAGGTGATTCATGAATATCATTAATCATAACAATTATTTATAATGTATTTTAAATATCATCTCTTTGTGCAATAATCGCAAATAACAAAACAGAAAAACCATTGTAAAGTTTAAAGGCTTAATTAGCTAAGACGCGTAACTCATTAACTCATTGGTGTAAATTCGATCTCCAGTCTGGTCGCTTTTTCATCAACTCTCTCATAGACTGTCACCTTGTCAAATAATGCGTCAAAACTACCCAGGCTAACATATTTAATAGGTAAATATGTTAAACTTATAATAAATAAATAAATATATAAATTAATTATTCTAATAATTGACTATCATTAAAAATTTTTATAGCAAACCAAAAAATTTTTATAAAATGATTACAAAATCCCTAATTAAAATGTAGATGAGGTTGAACTCTATGACAATATAAAGTTTTAAGAAATTGTCGCATATTTCTGTCCTTTTCTAATATTACAAATTTTTATTCCATTGAATAAAAATTATAATCAATTTATAAAAAAATAGAAAATTGTTCGCAACGAGCGTCGAACCTCGGGCTTATCATATCAAAGGCAAACAGCTCAATCATTGAGTCATTTCCACCGATGCTATTCTATTTATTTTTTCGAGTAAGTAATACTATTTGTTGGATTGAAAATGATTCAATGCAGAAAACGCGTTTTTTACAACAATGGATGCGCTGTACGAAGAAACACACGTAGGAAAAAACTAATATGCGACATTTGTAGCGATATTTAAGAGTATAGTAAATTTTATTAATTTTGATAGATTATATCAATTCAGTCATATTGTTATTATAGTCAATATTGTTAGGTTATTAATTAGATGGCGTGAATATATCTTACTTCTGGAAAGTAAAAACAACTAAACGAATCAGCTATTGTGACTGGATTGGTGTTGTCTAGTTAAGTAAAATTTACCAGAGCAATTATTCTTTTCCATATAATCTAATTCTGTAAAATGGTACACGAAATGCACTGGTTTCACGATATTCATTTATCACATGGGCGTTCTGTTTACACCAGATAGGTTAACTCTATGACTTAGCTGAAGCAAATTACGTAATACTACGAACTACTAACCTGAGAAAAATATACGGTTAACACGTCTAAAAGGTGCGACTAGTTTAGCTATTCTGATGCTGTGATCATTTTATAGTTCAGTTAGCTTATTTGTTACGGTCATTTCTACCGTTTGTGTAAAATTGTACAGCTAACTTATAAGGAGAAGGTCATACCTCCGAATCACGGATTTTATTCGAACTTTGGTAAGAGTTTTCAGATTTCAAAATAACCAGAATTTTAGATCTTAAGAGCAGGTCGTATATGGGGATATCCATACAACTTTTAATCCTAGTGAAAAGGCATATTACAGCTGTTCCTGGGTTTACCGCATGATGTACATTATTTAAACTAGGTTCAAATCTTTTGTGCTATCTTGTAACTCTATTTCTGATGTATTTTGTAAATGTGCCACAAACGGCGCAGTAGATATTTCTATAAAACATTGATTTTTACATATAAAAAATTAACCTAATTTATCTTATGTGTAAATTTACTTATTATAGAATTATCTGCTGTGCCGTTTGTGGCACATATACAAAATACATCAGAAATAGAGTTACAGGATAGCACAAAAGATTTGAACCTAGTTTGAATAATGTGCATCATGCGGTAAACCCAGGAACAGCTGTAATATGACCTGTTACTAGGATTAAGAGTTGTGTGGATATCCCCATATCTCTGTCCTATTCTTATCAAAGAATTTATTTTTTTGCAAAAACTAATAACTGTAGCAAAAAATAAGGAGCCTCATTTCGTATAATAGAAAGCAAGATTTTCTTTGATGAGGAAAAATTATTCTTATCGATTCGTTTTGAAGAAAACCTTGAAAAACTTAAAAAATAGACGTTTGGATGGACAATTCAGTTTTTCAAGATTTTCTTAAAAACGAAACGATAGAAATAATTTTTCCTCATAAAAGAAAATCTTGCTTTTTATTATACGAGATGGGGCTTTCTTCTTATTTTTTGCTACAATTATTAATTTTTGTGAAAAAATCAATTCTTTGATTAGAAAAAGACAGATATACGCGACCTCCTCTTAATGTTCAATATTTCCCTAATTATAAGCAATTAAATAAAGTCACTGAAAAAGTCATTCGATTTTTAAACGCTTATGATTCTTCAGCGTTAACAGACACAAGCTTAAAACTTTTTTAAATAAGATCTGAGCTTGTTTCGAAACTGCATTACCAGTACATAAAAATATTATTTTTTCCCGCAGTTAAAGCACAATAAAGATTGGAGCGCTATAATATTTTTATATACTGGTAGTGCTATTTCGAAATGGTTTAAGCTCAGATTTTATTTAATGAAAGTTTTAAGCTTGTAGCTGTTAAGGTATAAAGAATTATAAGCGTTAAAAAAAATTAATAGCTTCTTTAGTGATTTTCTTTAATTGCCTATTAGTTAAAAATTAAGCATAAAGGTCTGCAATTCAGGTTTTCTCCATATTTTGACACCTGCAAACATATCCCAAAGTTTGAGCAAAATCCTTGATCCATAGGTCTGATATTTGCTAACTATTGCCAACTATTGCGCTGGGATGGCCGAAATAACTACACCACCTCGACTTATTGGCTGCATATTCCTCTCAGTGTACACTTTTTTTTTACAATGATATGATCGATTTTCTCATTTATTTTTTTTTTAATCAATTTAGGAATTACGACTTTACATCCAAGCAGTATTTTTCACTAATTTTGTAATAAAATCATTAATGAGAACCTAGGAAAGCTAATCTACGTACGGAACTTCATCATATTATAGTATAATAAAATATGGTCACGTGCTTTCTTATTTGTAAACTTAATTTATTTGATAATTTTCAATCAAGTACGCTACACTGAAAAAAACATATCGGCATAGTTACAATATAAATAAACAAAACAACAGTAGCTAAATATTTGTTTATAATAACAATATAATTATGTATTCAATTAAGCTATCTTATATTTTGTTACGATGACGATACAGATTGTCATGGTAACAAACATATAAATGGCCGAATTAAATTAGGTTAATATCGTTAGATCAACTATATTTATTCTGATCACTGTGGTGCTATTCAACCCGTGAGTGAGAAAGTTCAGTTTGTGAGATAGATCGTGATGACAAATGACAAGCAGTTCTGCTAGCTTAACCTCGTCTATCTCACAAAATATTTATCTTTCTCACAGCAAGAAAAATATATATTGTATAGCGTAAGCATTGACAGCTTAACCTAGAGTACTATCACACGTTTGGTTTGATTAAATGCGTATTTTTATGGAAAAATAAAGTGTTGTTTGTTTTTAATGAATTGACAACTATATTTAATAGCTATGAATATGCATATAAAGTTTTAGGTAAAAGTGAAATTTGTGAAATAATCAATTTTAATAATTTATTCTATCCAAAACCGTTAAGTATTTTAAAAAATAGTAAAATAAATATTATTTTGCGTTCTTATGTTTGAATATAAAGTATTATTTATTGTTATAATGTAACTTGATTTTTCTTGAATGAAATTCAAATTTACATATATATTATACGCTTTTTATACTTTTGTGGTTTTATATTACCTTAATGGAATCGGCTATTGTATGAATAAGCAATAGGAATATGACTTTCTAACGAAAGTTTAATTGCAATAAAATATTTCCTAAAAAAACTTTTTTTTTATCGCTACCCTAATTAAGATTTTATCAATAGTATAATTTTTATTATGATTATTGAATAATATTATTTTAATTATACGCAATTACTCAAATAATAAAAATTAGTTTACTCAAATAATAAAAATTAGTTAACTCAAATAATAAAATTCTATACTTAACTTATTTTTAATTAAATATTATTGACTAAAGATTTATAATTTTTATATCAAAGAACATTAACATTTTTAGATAATTTGATTATTATTCTTATTTAAAATATATCACGGTAAAAGAAAAGTTAAAATCTTAATTTTTTTATTCATGGTTAGAAACGTTAAATAAACAAAATTACAATAAAATAAAAAAAATGTAAAAAATAACAACTAACATTTAAATAAAAAAAATTTAGTAAAATAATTCGATACATGTAGAATAATTCATAAAAACGTTACCGAATCCAGATTGAGAACAAAATTAGCAATAAGCTATCCCATATGAAAATCATTTTTGTGAGAAATTGTGAATAACTGTTAATAATTGTAATAAACTACCGCAATTGAAACATTAATAAGAATTAATAACAGTAAAAAACAGTTAATAACAATTAATAATAGTTAATAATAGTTATGAACGCTAAATAACAATTATCAACTGAAAATCATGATTATTAATAATTATTTATAGTTATTCACATTCATTCACATCTATACACATTTATACACATTTATTAACAGTTACTCACATTTTCCAAAATTTTAGAATTGGTGAATAATTTATTATTATTTAGGGGTCGTTTTTAAATTACGTGAGGGCGATAGGGGGGGGAGGGGATGTATGCGAACCTTACGAAGACTTATGTGGGGGGAGGAGGCATTAAAGCAATAATTACGTAAGGCAATATTTTCTAATATTTAAAAAAAAAGGTTATGACATTTTTAAAAACTCGCGCGCTTAGTATCGACGACGGGAACAGCGCCGTGCAGACGAAGCGTGCACTCAGTTTTGCATGTCCTAACTACCGCGAAAAACAAGTCCGTGCAAGCACGATCAATTACTACGAACGAACGAAAAAGCTTCAGTCTTTTTACGCGGATCGCATAGAATTTTCAAGATGAATGATACAGGTGAATTATATAAAAAATTATTTAAAAACTACAAATTGGCTTATCCTGAAATGAAAGGTATAGAAGCACAAGCTAAGATAAATGTCATATGGAAAGATGCCAGAGAGAAATTTAAATCTTCAAATGATTTCTTTAATTACATTAAGGCGACTACGGAAGTTCGGTTCGATTTCATTTTGTAGTTTACAAATTACTCTTTCAGTTTCTAAAATTTTTTGAATTTTTTAATTTTCCACCATTTATTATAATCCGTAGAATGGTGGAAAATTAAAAAATCTGAAAAATTTTACATATTGAAAGAGTAATTTGTAAACTCAAAAATAAAACCTAACCTAAAATCCGAAGTCGCCTTAATGAACAAATAAAATGTGAAATGAAAGTTTTACGACGAAAGGCAAACGCTATGAAATACTTTTGTTCTAACACGGTAAGATAATTGATTTATTGTAAATTTTTAAATAAAATAATTAATTTAATAATGCAATTATGGCACTATAACGTGATTTCTATTTGAGACAAAAATCGTTTAAAAATATTCGATTTAATTAAATAATATTATTAATAATTAAATTAATAGGTTTCAGTCGATACTTCTATGATTAGTCATTCTAAATCCAGTAAAAATGATAAACTTAATATAGAAACTGAAAAACAAAATGTATCTGAGAATGCGAATCCGTGCGAAATTCCAAGTCAGTCTACTTCTAGTCAAGAAACAAACATTTCGAAAAGAAAATATTCTACTCCTGCTCAAGATTACCAAGCCAAAAAAATACAAGCTTTAGAGAGTAAATTAAATTGCGAAATATTAGCTAGAGATTCTGGTTTAAGTATCGAGACAGATAATAAAACGATAAAAAAAACTCAAACAGAATTAATAAAGGCTTAAGAAGATTTAAAAGTTAAAAAACTAAACGCTGAACATAAAAAAAAGCACAGAGAAAAAATTCAAAGTAAATTGAGTCAATTATGCAAAAATAGTACCGATAATAGCTTTTCAACGTCTACAGTTGGAAGACCTCGTCTAGAAGTCGAACAACCTGAATCGTTAAACACTATCATATCTTTAGCTATGTTTGGTAGTGCAGTTCATGATCGAAGAAGGACCGAAGAAATTAGAAGCTGCAGAATACTTGACGATCTGCACAAAAATCTTGTAGAATTAGGATATGATCTATCTAAAAGTGCTCTTTATTTACGCCTTTTACCAAAAAATTTTGTGACTTTGTCAGGCAAAAGACACGTTATGACGGTTCCGGTTAAATTATGTAAAGCACAAGCAGATAACCATAAAATGCATAAAGATAATCCGTTTTGTACAGCATCCATTCGCTATGTTGAGTCGTTAGCTTCTGTTTTAGGTCCTAGCAATGTATGTTTCATTTCTCAAGATGACAAGGCGCGTGTTCCAATAGGAATAACAGCAGTTCAAACCAGTCTCCACTTTAGATGCACCTTGAGTATCGTGTAAAACTACCGGATCATGACTGGGTGATTGCTGAAAAGCATAAACTAATTCCCTTGGTTTATGCAGGGATAATAATAAAAGAAAATGGATTAGGAGCACCCAAGGCAGTTTCATATTCTGGTCCAACATATGTAGCAATCCGAAGTGGCAAGCATTCTTCGTCAACGGCGGCTACTCGTGCGAACGATTTCACCAGGCTTTTTGAACTGGAAAGTTTCGAAAATATTGTTAAAATAAATAAAAATGCGAAGTCTATATTTATTCTTTCTGTTGACGGTGGTCCGGATGAAAATCCTCGGTGAGCTTTTAAATATTGCATAATTTAGATATAAGGCAAATTAAATAAAAATTATTTTTTTAGTGCGCAAAGAAAAATAACTGAAAGAAATTTCTTGAATTTTTACGGAGATTTTTCTGCAAAAATTGCAGTAATTTTCGTATAAAAAATTTATGTATCGTAAACTTTTCTATAAATACGTTTTTCTCACGAACTTTTACAGTAAACTTTATTGCATAATTTTCTTAATATAAATACTTATTTGTATGAAATTTTGATTTTTGTATTATAAAATTTTTTAATTTTCACGCTATTTGCGAATATGTATTATGTTACCATAAGCAATTTCCATTATGCAGTTAAAGAGAAGTTTATATTTACTAAAAATATTTATCAAAAGAATAAGTATACAAACGAAAAGTTATTTATGATGTTACAGCTATCCCAAGACTATAAAATATGCTATACAACATTTTAAGCAACATTATTTAGATGCTATATTCATCGTTACAAATGCGCCAGGGCGAAGTGCATGTAACATGGTAGAACGAAGAATGGCGCCTCTTAGCAGTCAATTATCAGGAGTAGCATTAAAACATGACGCATGTGGAAATCACTTAGATGGAAGAGGAAAAACTATTGATTTAGAACTTAAAAATTTTGAAAATGCCGGTATAACGCTTGCCGAAATTTGGAGCAGCTTAGTTATAGATGATTATCTAGTTACAGCAGAATATAAAAACCCGAACGAGACAAATAAATTCTTATGATTTGAATTTGACGATATCTGGTACTCAGTTCATGTACGAGAATCTCAGTATTTTCTGCAAGTAAGTTGTATTTAAAATATTAATAATAAATGAAATAGTAATAAGTAAATTTGTAGACTTATAAAAATTTTTTAAACTTTCGATAGGTAGTTAAATGCAATAATATTAAATGCTGTGGTTTGCTAAGAAGCAATTTAAAGTAAATACTTCCGAATGGCTTTTTCCTTGCACCTTGTCTGGTAGCATACATAAATGATCTGTTAAGGTCAATCTAATTCGTACGGGAACCAAAATGTTAAGTCCTGGCTTTACACCAGAGCGGAATCAATGATTGATTATTTTGTTGTTATGAGGAAAATATATTTTATTAAATAAAAGAATAAAGTTTGATTTTAAAATATTTAATTTGAAAGTTAAGTCTAGTGGTAGAAAAGCTCTACCAATTTTAATCGATATGAATCGTTTTAAATATACTTGAATTGAAAAGTAAATATAGATCAAAATATAATTGTAAGAATCTTACCTTAATTCGGCTAAGTAGATACAGGCAGACAGTAAATAAGTACACTTGATTTAATATTTTAATTATAGAGTTTTTATTTGTTACTTTTATAATAAACTGAATATAGTGCGATTTAATATGTTGCGCGAATAATTGTATAATTTTAAAGTGCGAGAAATATAGTTATAATAATTGTATCTTTGAAGTGCTTGTAAAAATTCTTTGATAAAGTGCTTTGAAAAAATGCCTGCTTTAAAGTGCGCGCTTTCCCTGATTTGATCTGTCTTTTTATATTGATGATCGCTGCCTTGTTTAAGAATTTGAATTGGTGTCGACCGATGGAGCAATGCTTATTCTGCATTTTGACTCTTATTGAATGATATGGTTAACGTGGTAAATCTGGTTCATGTAGTCTTCGTAATTGTACTTATTTTGTTAATTCTGAAAATCGCATTGCACTTGATTTCTTAACAAATGACTTACTTTTACAATATGCTTGCTAAGGTAAATTAGCTGATTGATCAATAACTGTATATTTTTGGAATGATAAATTTTGAAATAAAAGATACGTCGTGACGTAACAGGTCAATTAAAACCACAACCGTTGAATGAAAAAAATGAAAGTGCAAAATTTCTCCCTCTTTTTCAACGACTGTCAATAAGAATGCCAATTTCTCATGAACCATTTACTGAGATGCCTTATGACTATTACTGTCCTACACTTCACGAACAGTTAAGTCATCGAGTCTGCAAAACGTGTGGCTTATATTTCGCTTAAAAAAAAAGAGCAATTTCACATATGAGATTATTAGGGCATTCAGTTAGAAAAGCAAGAGAAAAGAGAAAAATCAATTCAAAGTCGATTATTAAAACTCGAGGATTCGAAAAATTGTACATTCTATACGATACAATGGGAGAAAAACATGACTTAGAATGGATTGACTCAGATAACCTTGATATTGAAACAGAATTTGATGACTGTCAAACTGTAACTGATAAATGTAATGAACCCTTTTTCTGAAGATACAGATTAAATTATTAAATTATATTATTTATAAGTTTTGTATTATGAAAACTACTATTTTGGTTATTAATTATTAATTATTATTAAATAATAATCGGAATAAAAAACTTAAATTATTGATTAAGAAAAATAAAATATATTTTTTTATATGACATGCCCCCCTGAATTAGGAAAATCTTACGTAAAATAAGGGGGTAGGGGTCCTGCAAAACTTATAGTTTCTTACATCGGGGTACGGGGGGGTCAAAGATTGGAGAATATGTTCTTACGTAATTTGTAAACGTTCCCTTAAACTTATTTATAATTATTTGTATTTATTTGCAATTAGTTACAGTGAATCATAGTTATTAACACTTTCTTACAGATATTTACAGTTTTACACATTTATTAACAGTTATTAACAGTTTTTCACATTTACAAAATTTTTCGCGTATATATAAAAAAAACGATTATACGTGTGAAAATTTTTGAAAGTGTGAAAAAGTGTTAATAACTGTTAGTAAATGTGAATAAAAGTGAAAACAGTCATCCCACCGAATAAGCGCATAGAAGCCCCCAAGGGGAAGAGATTTTCCACGAATCGGGGTTCCCCCACCGCGCGTACATAGATCCTTTTTTCCTGACTTGCTGTCTCTCTTGCACATTTTAGGTCTAGTGCTTCTCAATAAGCGTATTGGCGATAGTCCCTTAAATTGGCGTACATTTATTGTTTTAACGGCCACTGTTTGAGAGCAGATACGTGTCATAAGTACAGAAACACTCGGTAAATGTGTAAAAATGTCAGACTCGATTAAAAAAAATCAAACGCGAAAATTCTTTTGTTCAAGCAGGTGCTAGTGATGCAAAAAATGAAAGTGATTCCGTGAAAGTGAGTGTCGAAGAACCTGTAGCAAAAAAAACGCAATTCAAAACAATTTTCAGAATGATTTTCAAAATGAATTTCTAATAACAAAAGCTTACAATATTTTGTCAGAAAACATTTAATAAAAGTAAATAAACATTAGAATTAATAAAACTATAAATATTTATTATAAATATATTTATAAACATTTTTAATAAAAATTTATGCTTCAATAAAAAATTTCGTTATTAATAATAAAAAATATTAAGATTTTATTTGAAATTGCTATTTTAAATCCTCTATGAGCGATTGCGCTTATTGAGAAGCAGTCCGCAAAAGTTTAGTGAGCTCGGACTTGGTAGTCGCAGTGGGGGCATGGCTCGCGAGCAAACATAGGGGTATGCGCTTATTGCGGATGCGCTTATTCGGAGGGATGACTGTAAATGGGAAAAATTACAAATGTTTGTAAATAACTATAAATAAAAGTAAATTATTATTATTTTCAGTAAATCATTATTATTATCTATTCGTAACAATTATTAACTGTTATCAACTGTTATTTACTGTTATTAATGTCTCAATCGCGGTAGTTTATTATAGTTATTAACAGTCATTCACATTTTTTCACATTTTTACACAGTTATTAATAGTTATTCACAGAAAGTATTTCCATATGGGATGATCGATGTCAGCAGAATTACACACGATTGGTTAATACCCTCTAATCTAGTAGTTATCGCACTATATAGTTTTTTACTATTAAAAGTAATGATATCTATTTTACTCGCACCTGATAAACACTGGATCTCAAAACACGTATACACGCGAAGAGTGAGATGTCGGATTGCTTCTTGCAAGGGTTTGCTCCCAACTCTTATATTGCCTATAAGTTAATATTATAGGTGGGGGTTGCAACGTGCAGTTAAAAGATTTCGAGACGTTTAACGTTTAGCTTTGCGTAAATTTATATTGACTATAGATGACACTAGACTGTATATATGCGGCTATACAGAAGGGGTGGTGGCATCGTTCACGCTTCCACCGATTAATTCTGAGAACTTATTTTCTTTTAAAATAACTTACGCTCTTTTTATTTATTCTAATAATGAGTCAATATGAATTTAGCAAAATTGTTTTTGATAATTATGATAAATTAATGCTTCAATTTATATTGCACAAATCGCATTTTAGTTTTTAAGAAATGAAAGCAAGAACACAGTCTACGCTTACACTTTCAAAATATACACAAAATTTATAATACGCTCCGTTTACTCATATTATAAAAGTCCACATTTAACTTATTCTTAATTCATAATCATTGACTAAAGATTTTTAATTTTTATATTGTTTTGGAATCAAAGGACATAAACATTTTTAGAAAATTCGATTATTATCCTTAATTAAAATGTATCATTGTAACATAAAAGTTCAACTCTTCATTTTTTTTATTCATGATTAAAATTGTTCATTTAACGAAATTTCAATAAAATTAAAAGAATAAAAAAATGACCACTAATATTAAAAAAAAAATAATTTATAAATATAATTTCATAAATGTATATGTATATATATACAGTACCGGGCAATAATTCTGAGCAGGTTATCAAATTTTTGCTCCGACTTTGAAAAAGCGTATCTTCTTCAATTTTGATCCTAGAAAAAATTAAAAAAAAGCATTTTAAAATATTCTTTAAATGCTTTCTTTTTAGCTTACTTACATTTTCTTAACGATATTTAAAAAAAAAATAATCGCTTTGGCAATTTTGAAATTTTTCTCAATTTTGCATTTTTCTTCAATCAGCTGTAGTTTTTTAAATAATTGAGCTAGAAAAAATTTAAAAATATTTGCAAAGGGCTCTAAAAATGCTATTTGCAGTTATTTTTACAAAAAATTTTTAACTATTTTTTGTTAAGTTTTAAGCATATAAAGTTATCGATCTAATACTTTTGCAGTTGTAAAAAACACTTGAATGGCAAGTAGAAAATAATCGCTGGTGCAAAACTTTTGATTTCTATGATATAATTTTTGCAAAATAAATCTTTTTGTTGTTTCATACTTTATTATGTTTTATTATTAATAATGAATAGTTATAATTTCCTATTAAAATTAAATCACTACTTCACCAGTGATTATTTTCTACTTGCTATTCAAGTGTTTTTTACAACTGCAAAAGTATTAGATCGATGACTTTATATGCTTAAAACTTGACAAAAAATTATTAAAAAATTTTCGTAAAAATAGCTGCAAATAGCATTTTTAGAGTCCTTTCAAATTTTTTCTAGCTCAATTATTTAAAAAACTACAGCTGATTGAAGAAAAATGCAAAAATGAAAAAAATTTCAAAATTGCCAAAGCGATTATTTTTTTTTTAAATATCGTTAAAAAAATGTAAGTAAGCTAAAAAGAAAGCATTTAAAGAATACTTTAAAATGCTTTTTTTAAATTTTTTCTAGGATCAAAATTGAAGAAGATACGCTTTTTCAAAGTTGGAGCAAAAATTTGATAACCTGCTCAGAATTATTGCCTGGCACTGTATATATAATATTTTGAGTTGCAAAAAATCTTGGACGTTAGCCTCAACAAATAATATAATTTGATAAATTTATATGTATATTATAATATTTTTAGATGTAAAAAATCTTGTACATTAGACTCAACAAGTTTGGAGTCGCCGGTTCGATTTAGTACTTTCAATAACGATTTCAACAATTTTTTTACGTATAAACTCTTTAATTTAATGTAATTTATTTTGTAATAGTTTATGTTTTATTTATTTAAAATATATGATCAAATTGAATTATTTTGATTGAAGTATGAAAATACTTCAGTTTTTGTAGTTTGAAATCTTAACATGATATTTAGAAAAGCCATTGACTGATTTACAATTTATATAAATACTATTATTCTACAATGTACTTGAATGGAAAGAATGTTTTTCTGAATATATATCACAAATGACAATATTACATAATTTACCGCAGATGTAAACCAAATTAGAATCGTATATGGCTAATTTCACATCTCTATGATTTCTTAACTTTCCATGAGAGTATTAGATCTCCTGATCACCGATTTTGTTGAAGCTGTGATTTATGATTTTTTACATATAATTTTATGAAACATAATGAAAATTACCAGTGTTTCAATGAACTATAAATGAGCACGTTAATCTTATATAATCTATTATTAATATAAAAAGATTAATAAAAATCATATAATTTCAGCTTTATTGCATCAAAAAATATGGAACCGTTTGAAAGTTATGAACAATTAAAAATTGATATAAATCCATGTTGGACACTGGGCATAATTTATTATTAAAATTTTTTTTACACATCTAACAAATAAACAAATTTTTTTAATATAATTTTTTTGTATCAAGATTTTTTAATATAAAATGTTTTTACATCTTAAATTTTCTAGTATATGTTTTTAGGCACGACCGGTACACGGAAGTGCCTTATATTTTCGACATTGCGAAAAATGTAACCCTTTAAAATATGTTATATTATGATAAAAAACTAATTTTTATCGCAAAATAAGACCATTACGAGGCTTCCTCAAAATGTGTGTATGAGAAATCAAGTATATGAATTTTCTCGACAAGTTTTCATTCAATCTGAATAATTCAAACAGAGAATTATTTTAAATAATAATACAAGTAAACGTTTCTATTTTGAAAAAAATCGTTAGAGCCGTTTTTAAATAGTAGCCTTTTAAATGGTCAAAAATGAATTTTTGGTAATAACTTATAAAAAAAGATTTTTTTTTTAAAGTAAAATAAAAGTTATAGAATATAAAAAAAAAATCTTATTATACACTTTTTTGTAAAATAAATATTTTTCAAATTGTTCATGAAAAATGTTGAAATTGAAGGCTTTTTAGTGATAATTTTATAAATATTATTTTAAGAAAAAAATGTATGATATTAAAAAAATGTACCTTATTTTTTTCTATAAATTTTATTCAATATACTTTTTTTCAAAATTCGTTTTTTTCAAGTTATCACCAAATAATCATTTTTATCTTAAGAGCTTAATCAATAAGTATATATTTTTGACATTTTAGTGTATGCTTATTAAATTTGTTAAATAATAAGTAAGAAAATACTTCACAGAATATTGACAATAATAAAGTACTGGAAAATACTGCATAATACACTGAAAAAAATGAAATCTTAAAGTAGAATTCGAATAAGTGAAGTAAGTAGAACCCAACAGGTCCATGTGCCCCAAGTACTGAAATTCACATAAATAGATGGATATGTATTTATTTGTAAAAGTTTACAAAAAATGTGTACCAAAAAATATAATATATAATATACATAATAAAATACAGAAATGAGATAATACTGTAAACGTTACATGTAATTATTGCACTCATGATAGATCATACAAGACAATTACAAAATCAAGCTTTTAGAGTTAATAGAGGTCATGATGATCTAATAGAACTTTGGAATATTGTATTTATTCAATATGAAAAGTAGAAGAATTTTAGACTTTGAAAAATTTATGAAATCTCCCATAAAAAAACCTTTAAAAAGGTAAAAGTGCGGCAAGTTTGCTTTTTTCTCTAAAATAATAAGAATTTTAATTCTATCTTCATAAACGATTCTTTAAATTACAAATAATTTTAATTACATTTTCCAAATATACCTTTTAATTTTATTAAAGAACTTTATAAACATTAAAACAATGTTCATTTATACAATATTAATAACAAAAATACGCCGTAGAAAGTTCTGAAATCAATATGACTAAGTCAAGTTTTTACTGTCACGTATATATATAATACAGCCATTTCATAAAGATTTATTTATTTATCAGAAACATTTACCATTTACCAAAATATACTTTACAAAGTTTATCTTAACCCTAAGAATTTTTAAAAAAATGCAGTCATAATAGAAATAAAGATGACGAAATTACTTGTTATTTAAACATCTAATGCAAAACTAAAAATTAAAGAGAGTGATGTTATAGTTATAAACACACTTGCCAGGCCCATAGCTATAGATGAAACATTCACTCCTTATTTTTTTGACTGTTTCAACAACTATATACTATTTTACTCATCTTACATATCTTATAACAATGTTTAACGAGCGACCACTGTCATATTAAAAGCTCTTTTAAACCTTGAATTTTTATGGTATAATTCATAGAATGTCTATTAAATTATTTTTATTTGAAAAATTACTTCATATAAAAACTTTAACCTTATATATAAATAATGGTTATTAAACATTTTAGTGTCAAAACACTGAAAACATCTTAAAGTATGGGAGTATGGGCCTGGCAAGTGTGTTTATAACTATAACATCACTCTCTTTATGTTTTAGTTTTGCATTAGATGTTTCAATAACAAGTAATTTCGTCATCTTTATTTCTATTATGACTGCATTTTTTACAAAATTTTTAAGGTTTAAGATAAACTTTGTAAAGTATATTTTGGTAAATGGTAAATGTTTCTGATAAATAAATAAATCTTTATGAAATTGTTGTATTATATATATATACGTGACAGTAAAAACTTTACTTACTCATATTGATTTCAGAACTTTCTACGGCGTATTTTTGTTATTAATATTGTATATATAAGGGTAAATCCACCGTAGTTTTAACTTTGCATGTGACTTTTTTTCAGCAATTTTTAAATAATTACTATTCTGTTACATTAAAACGCACATGGCTGTATTTGGCTTTGAATTGTCCGTTCTGAATCTAAGAAATATATTCCACTTTTTCGCAAAGCTACATTGAACGGCACTTAAAATTTTCTTAAAAGCATCAAATTTTTTACGAAAAATCACGGTTTTTGCATAAATAGTATAAAAAGAAGTAAAATTTTTAAAGTCTTGGTGAATTTTAGATCATGCCATTTGAATAATATTCAAAAAAACTGTGAGACTACTTTCTCAACTCAAAAACAAAAAATTTAAACCTAAGTAGAGTCACGTGCAATTTCAAATAAGTTTGATAATAGCGATTTTAATTTCAAGACAATATACATATTTTGAATTGTATTTACTGAGTTCTTCGATGTTGCACATGACTCTACTTAGGTTTAGATTTTTTGTTTTTTGATTAGGAAAATAGTTCTATAGTTTTTTTAAAGATTACTTGAACGGCATGATCTAAAATTCATCAAGACTTCAAAAATTTTACTTCTTTTTATACTATTTATGCAAAAACCGTGATTTTTCGTAAAAAATTTGATACTTTTTAGAAAATTTTGAAGGTGCGGTTCAATGTAGCTTTGCGAAAAAGTGGAGTATATTTCTTGGATTCAAAACGGACAATTTAAAGCCAAATACAGTTATGTGCGTTTTAATGTAACAGAATAGTAATTATTTAAAAATTGCTTAAAAAAAGTCACATGCAAAGTTAAAACTACGGTGGATTTACCCATAAACATTGTTTTAACGTTAATAAAGTTCTTTAATAAAATTAAATGGTATTTTTGGAAAATGTTATTAAAATTATTCGTAATTTAAAGAATCGTTTATGAAGATAGAATTAAAATTCTTATTATTTAAGAGATAATAAATTTACCTGAAAAAATAAATAATTTTACGAATTTAAACTTCATTAAAGCGCATTTTAAATAATAATTACATTGAATATCATTAATATTTTTAACAATTGGACTTTTTCTTCTTTCTTTTATTAAATACATTTTTATAATACTATTAATTATTATTTTCAAAACGAAAAAAATTATTTAACAAACATGATAATTTAAGTTCTCACAAGACATATTAAATAAAATTTTCGCTACATTTTAAATAGCCTAAATTCTGTTAATCTCTTAAAAACTTGCATTTTCTAAACTTATATAGGAGCATGATAATATTATTTTTAATTCATTTAATGAAAATTTAACATAAAATGTTGATAAACATGATTTTATTTTAGACACATAAAAGAATGAAAAAATGCTTTTATTAAAATAATATCCTTTTTAATATCAGTAATATAGTAAGATAGTAGCAAATATTTTTATATCAAGTTTTAAATGTCTTTTTATTGAATTAACTTAATATAAATTTAGAATGTCGATAATTTGATTTAAGAAAAATGAAACTTCACGAAACCTTGCAAATTTTACAGAAGCGTGTTTTTAATGAAAATGACTTTAAATTCTATTTTATTTTTTTTAAATTTACATAGAATTTTAACATTGCCAAAAATTAAAAAAATAGTATATTATTCACCAAGGGAGTTAATTTCAAAAATGTCTTGAATCGTATGTAAATGTCACCCGAGCCGAAGGCGAAGGTGACAAACATACGATATAAGGCATTTTTAATTAACTCCCGTGGTGAATATACGATTTTTTTACACGAGGCGCGAATAGTGGGTGCTTTTTCTTCTGCCGGTATGGAGAGAAGTACCCACTTTTCGCGCTGTATGTAAAAAAATAGATTTCAATGTTTTCTTTGTAATTATTACAATGGTTCCAAACTTTGAACCATGATATGAAAAGCATTTAAAATTTTTTTCAGTTTGATAATTTATTAGGAAAAAATTGTATCCATGTTGTTAATTTTTAAAAATAGCAGTTTATGTATGAAGTACATATTTTTTTATATTTTGACGTTTATTATATCTTTTTAAAGTATATTTTTTACTGTTATTTAGGATAAATGTAATAAAATGCGTGAATACTTTATTTTTCATAAAAAATGTATTGAAATACAATATTTTAAAAAAGAATGAAGAAATTTATTATTCAAATAAAAAAAATTTAATCATAAAAATGATGTGCAGCATGCAACGTATTTGTCCTTAAAATGCTAATTTTATTAATTTTGTTATTTAAAAATGAAAATTGTTTAGATAATTAAAAAAAAATTAAGTTTGGCGTGAGGAAGCGATAAAAATATGAAATTTGGTTTAAATAAAAAACGCACAATAGCTGTGTTGGCTAAGTTTTAGGTTACGTTGCAGCAATAAAAAAATTTTTCAAATTCAAATCTTATGCTTTGTCTTTTTCTATTAAAAAAAAAATTAATAATATGCTTACAAATAAAATTTGTTACAATACAATAAGAAAGATTTTTGACAAAAAATATTGACCTACAATACAGCCATTTGAAATAAAATAACCCTGGTAGAAAATTCACCATCTCAAATGGTGAAAAAATTAACGATTGGCCAACTTTCTTAGTCAATTTTTAGCCAGTCACTGGTAAAAAGTTGTCGAAAAAATGGTGAATAATTTAATTTTAAAGTTGAAAAAATTGGAACTTAATTATTAAAATTTACATATATTTATTATATATATATCTTATTTTAACTAATGTTCGATTTTCTTTTAATGTAACTATATTATTAATTGTTTCATAAATAAGTTATTTGATTTATCACGCGTGAGCAGATAGTATAGTGCTGCAAACATTTTGCGTGGAGTATAGCTGTTAGGTTATGTATCTATATAGCGACAGCAGATGTTAGCAGAAAAGCGTGATCATAACCTTCAAATAAAATATTATAATAAAATTAAATATATTCACCATTATTTTGTCAACTTTTCACCATGAAAGGTCGCTAGATAGCAGGGTATTTGGCCATGATTTTTAGCATTTTTTGGTCACATTGATAAAAAATGGCCTATGCTTGGCCAAAAGATGCTGAAAATTTCTACCAGGGAACCGTTAACTGTGCAAGCATTTTCTAAGCATATGCTCATTAACGCTTTTTTAAATATAAAATTTTCAATTCAGACTTTCTGTTCTTTGCATTGCTAGTGTAAAAAAATTAAAACTTTTTTTAAATCCTCAAACGCAGTTTAATGCAGAATTTGGATCCAAAAAATAATTTGAAATAAAAAAACAGATTTTCTTTTATAATTATAGCCAAAGCTCATTTGTTTTGATTTTTATGAAGTAATAATAACATTATTGTATTTTATATATTTTAAAGATAATACGTTTATAATTATAATTTATAAATAGATCAAATAAATTTATGCATAACAGATAAAAAGAATTGATAAAATATTAATTAAACTTTGAACATAAATAAATTAATAATGTACTTAAAAAGAGTATATCATTTGAAAATTATTTAAAACCTTATGAGAAATATGTTTGATAATAGAAAATTTCAAATGAAAAGTATTAAAACATAATAATAAAATAAAAATGTTTAAGACATTAATAATAAATCTAAAATATCATAAAATAAATAAATGTTTTCGAATAAAGTTCAAAATTTGACAATTTTTAACGAAAGGAATAATATGTTTTAAATAAACATTATATAAAGTTTAAATATACAAGTAGAAATAGAGTAAAAAATTTATTATATATCATATGCTAAGACTATTAACAAATATGTAATAATTTTCAATTAAGCATAATTTTTTAACAGCATTGAGCTTTTTTAAGCTAGTAAGGCTTAAATTAAAGTATTTAACTCGTCCTTTTTTAATATTCAATACATTTTTCTGTAAGATTTTTAGTTGTCCGGTCATTCAAGTTCTTACAACAACTTGTTTTCATTATATTATTGAAAAATATGTATAACTTTGTCTCTGAAATCTATTTAAACAAAAGAAAAAATAGGGGCTAATTTTTTTCATCACCAAATTATATCTTGTAGTTTAACCCTTTCAGTCACAGGAGCCACCATAGTGGCACCCTTTCTCATTTTCTTTTTTTTATTGTTTAATTCGCACTTTAAGTTTAATCTTTATTTTTTTTACATTTTCATATAAATTAGTGTTCATTTTATAAGTATCATATGATATATTTTGAATATATGATTGTAAATAAATCTAAAAAATTAATGTATGATAGAAAATACGTGTTTTTGCGAAAATAATTCGTGACTGAAAGGGTTAAACCAAATTTGTTTCTCGAAGGTGGAGATGATCTTTCCTTATAAGTAGGCTTTGATCATTAGTTATATATGAAAAAAATATTTATACTCAAGATACGATTGCCTAATTAATTATTACAAGTACTTTAAATGAACTTTGATTTTAAAATTTCAAAATTTTTTTTTTGGTATTATATTTGTTAGCAAAAATTTGTAGTATTAGAAAAATTTCGAATTTAGTAAATGTTTAGGTGCAATATCAATATAATTAACATTTTATTTTAAAAAATACCACAAAATAACGTTTACCACATACATTTAAAACTGTTTTAATAATAAAATTATCAATAAATTATTTTTTTTACACATCGTTGGCTTGGAGGAGATGTAAAACGGATACACCTGTACATATAGATATTAGCTTTCTTTCCATTTTATTGCTGAATTTCCAGAAAAGAAATGCATTAGCTTGTAGTATGTACCGTGATAATTATTTAGATAAATTTTCAAATAAATTCATTAATTAGTTTTTAAGACATTTGGATTCCTGTACAAAATTGAAAAATTTTAATAAATAAGTTTGGAACCCAAAATTCTCAATAACTAATGAATGAATTTATTTAAAAATTTAACCGAATAATCTTTATGGTACATACTACAAGCTAATGCATATTTTTATTGAAAATTTTGCAATAAAATGTAAAGATAGTGAATATTTATGAGTACAAGTGTAGTGTCCATTTTACATCCCCTTAAAATTCGGCTATTTCAAAAAAGTTTTTGTGTAAATTTTAAAATGAAAATTTCAATAAAAAAATTTATAAAGAATATTAATTTTTTGAATAATGAAATGTATAATTATATGTAATGAGACAATTCGAATAATGAAGGACATATATTTGATGTAAATTTGACAAAAATTTTTTTTGTTTTAAAGTGTTACGTTTTCACGTAATTGATTTATTATATTGTGGGTATCTTTTTATCACGACTAAGCTTGGTAAATCCAAGTAGTCAATTTGCGTGAAGGTAATTAATTTAATAAGACGATATTTAAAATAAACTGTTAGATTTATTATTACACTAGTCGCGAGAGAGAGAAATGTCTACTGTACTACTGGTGTAAAATCGCTGATACGTCCTCGCTGCGTCGATCGTGGATTCGTGCTTCTCTATGCTCTGGTCGGGTTCTAGTAGTCTACATCTCTCTTGGTGCTCTAGTGCCTCGTAGCCTAGTAGGCCGCGGCGTGGTTCGCCCGGTCGTATTTATACTTGCTGGGTTCGTTGTTTCCCACTTCTTTATTCTTCTAGAAGTTTCCACCTCGTGGCTTCTGTTTTTCCATGCTTCACTTTGTTCGTTCTCTACAGGTCTTAACTTGCCGGCTAGTTCATCATTTCTTTCGATCACGAGTTGTTGCTAGCTGGTTTCAGACGTCTAGTCAGCGCTTTTTTACTGGCTTGTTCATTTAGTTTAATATATTTCTTATACTTCTACGCTTTATTATTTTCTAGAATATTCCACACGTAACACGTCTGAGGCCGCGGTATCGACGTCTTCGTCAATTAATTACATATATTAAAAAAAAAAATTTTTTTTTACCTAACCTATATACCCTAGTGGAAATCGAATCTGTGAATAACTGGGAATAACTGGAAATAACTGGAAATAACTGGAAATAACTGGGAATAACTGTGAATAACTGGGAATAACTGTTATAAACTGTTCAGTTTGAGACTGGAATAACAGTTATTCCCAGTTATTCCCAGTTATTCCCAGTTATTCCCAGTTATTCCCAGTTATTCTCAGTTATTCCCAGTTATTCACAGTTTATAACTTAAAAATAATTTGAAAAAACAGAGGTACGAATAACAGTTATTCCCAAATATATATATATAATAGAAAAAAAAAATTAAAAAAATATATATTTTTTTCATTTTTTCAAATTTATATTTTTTAAATTATTATTAAACTAAACTGTAAATAACTGGGAATAACTGTGAATAACTGGGAATAACTGGGAATAACTGGGAATAACTGTTATTCCTGTCTCAAACTGAACAGTTTATAACAGTTATTCCCAGTTATTCACAGTTATTCCCAGTTATTCACAGATTCGATTTCCACTAGGGTATCTATGGGTAACTATTACAATCTTTGTGTACACTGAAAAAATGAAATGGTCTTCGGGACTGGGCGCTTTGGTTACAGTTACTATTTAGATGCGGTAACGTACGGTTTAGTAAACATTACTACTACCGTGATTGGTAGCATGTTACGTCGCTTAGTAACTGAAAGACTTACTATATATACTAGTACGATCAACTGAAAAATATGGTATTGGCTACTAGATTTTTAAATAACTATGTTTACTAATGTTCTTGAGTGCAGAGAACTATATCATTTTTTCAGTGTAGAGTTGTGTAGTGTACCTAACGATTACAAATCTATTCTATATATCTCTCTCTCTCTTAATACATTATTATTTAGTTCTGGTACATATGGATTTTGTTGAAACAAAAATTTTTATTTTATTATTCTTCTTCGACACTCGATAGTATCTGGTAGATGGTTTAGTTTATTTCTTGAATGTGATGCACTTGTTTGCGTGTATGTACTTTTTTGGGTCTGTATTTGTATCTGAAAACATTCTTTTCTGATTAATTATAGGGGATCCCCCATGGCTGGAGCCTTCCAAATTAAAATAATTAATTCCTAATGTATTCTTCTGGATTATCTTTTATTTATGTAATATTAGGTTTGATTATAAGCATATTATAACCCCTGTATACCTGCAATACGCTAGACAAGTAATTTTAATTGATCTTTTTTTTGTTCATTAGTGGTTATTTATTAATTTTGTGTTATCCCCAGTGTTCTATTTTATGTTTATTTGGTTATTAATTACCATTTTTGCACTATTTGACCCTTGGTATATTTAAGGCAATTTTATAAATAATTTAAATAACGTTGCAATTATAATTATTCTTACAAGTATTATTATGTAATATAATAATATATTCTTAGTTGCAAGATTACAGTTTGGTTTTGTTTCGATTAAGTCATTAGGTTCTGAGATAATGGCTTATAAACAATTTATTGTTTATATGAAAATTGTTATAATATGATATTTGTATATGGATTTATTTATGAGGTATGAATATATAGTTGCATTTTTGTAACTCTTGAAATTCGATATAAACAATTTAATTTGTTAATGCTAATTATTATTATTTATTTTAATTTATATGGGGTTACAACCTTTATGCTTAATTGTAAAATTACAGGCGGTTTTGCAATTGATAAGTTTATTAGTATTCGAGATAATAATTTATTAATTAATAACTGAAGTTTTTAATATTGGACCCGAAAGTCTACCCTTAGTTAACAAATTAGGGTCAAATAAGAAATTTTTATCTATGTAATTTTCCGAGATATTAACATTTATTTATTAATTTACGACTTTCATATTTGGGTAGCTTTTTGTCTCTATATTGGTACTATGTTGTCCCGATATGGTTTTAAGCCATATTTCACGTTTTATTTGCGTTTATTTATAATTTTTATTGATAAATTAATTAATTAATTAATACTTTTATTATTTAACTTAGGCCCTGTGTCGATTCCATGTATTAACTTTTTAATTTTATTTATTAATTAATTATGTAAACATCTAGATTTCGTATATGTTTTGTTATATTAGTAATTGTGAATGCGTTTAACCGTCTTAATTAATTTTCTTACTTCATGGCTATATATCGTGCACATGTTTCATTCCTCTTTGTGTGGATCTTCGTACTTTGTACACTTGATGGCACATGTATATGCATGGTTGTGTTCGAGGACGTCATGTCACCTATGTGTGCTTGTACGTATACTCGCGCATGGTTGTGTTAGAGGACGTCGTGTCACCTATGTGTGCTTGCTGGCTTGTACATATACTCGTGCATGGTTGTGTTAGAGGACGTCGTGTCACCTATGTGTGCTTGCACGTATACTCGCGCGTGGTTGTATTTTCTTATGCACTCTATGCATATAGTATAGCTATAGCTTATAGTGTAGCTTGGAAGTTACAGTTGTAATATATAACTTCTATTATTTTTTTGTTTCTCTTTGATTTTTAATTGCTTTTCCATAATTTATTGTAGAGTTCTTTTTTTGCGTTTTAATATTTGTTGTTTATGTCATTTAAATTATTTTAATTTTATAATGTATTACATCAGGCTAGACTATCAGACACCGCCATACCGAAAACTTTGACTACCGATGGATGGTCAGCCACTTTTGTGACCAACAATCAACCGATACTCAATGAGATCAGATTTCTTAAGAGTCGCGATATGGGTAGCACATACACTAATTTTCTTTCGAAAAAAAAGTCAGAGGTGCCTGGCCAGGATTCGAACCCGTGGGCCAGGATTCGAACCCGTGGATATAATTACGTATGGTTATATATATTATGACAATTATTTTCTATTTTTTTTTGTGATTATATGTATGAGGTTTTATATGTTATTTCTAATCACTTTTATACTTCTTGTATTTGATGTAATATGTAGTTTAATATAATTATATTTTTGTATTGGGTATTGTTTCTAATTTCTAATGCTATTTAGTTTAATACAATCAACTATGTAGAGTTTATGTAGTATTACTAATTACTTGTATTTGAATTTTATAAGTCAGCTTCAATACTTATACAAATTGCATTTCAATGTTTAATTTTAATTTTATAGTATTTTTGTGTCTGCATATATATACACATACATTTACAATATCAGTTTTTTCTTATATCTATATATGTATAAAATATGCTTGTATACTTAGTTTTCTTATTGTTAATTTTCTTTTTTTTGCTTTAATTATTATAATTTTTGTTTTCTTTTTCTTTAATATCAATTATATACTATTATAATTTCCTTGTAATAACAATTATTTTGATAATAATAACATTTCATTCAATATAAGTATTAGCTTCTGCTGTAATAATATTTTTGTATTAATAATTGTATTACTGTAAACGCAAACTCTTGTTGCAGTAATAATGATTCTTTTTTTTTTATTTATAATAATTGTTTTTTTGTTAATAATGATTCCTCTTCTTTGTAATAATATTTTTTTGCCCTCTTTTTTTTTATAAAATTGTAATTATAATAATTTTTGTGATAATGATTGCTCTAATATTAATTTTTTTTTGCAATAATAATTCTTTTTTTTTGTTTTGCTATCAATATATTGTCGGAGTTCATGGTTCAAGATAGTTATGATCGCCTTATTCTGTCTTATGACAAAACATTTATTTTTGTTTACGTAGCTTTTTCTTATATGTTACAGTTGACGCTTGCTTATAGTTATAATAATTATACTTAAACATTAAATATTTTTGTTCAGTGTCAGCATTTCTAAGAAAAATTTTTTTTTTCAACATTATTCTTAAATTTATTTATTTTAGTGAAAGTATTTTAAGATTTATTTTCGTTTATGTAAGTTTCCACTTGATTTTTCTTTACTTCTTTGTTATAATCTATTCCTTCTTCTTGCATTATGTTGCTTTTTCTTTTTTTTTTGCACAATATTCTTGTTTTTAGATTTTTTTTTTATTCATGTCTCCTTTTCTCTGGTTGTTAATTTATACGTATATATCTTTCTATTTCTATTATCTTATGCTATTAATGTCTTTCTTTTTTTTCTATTATTCTTACTACTCTCATTAATACTCCTATAACTAATCTTTTTATAGGATTTTTATAATAACCTTCATCTTTAATTTATAATAATCCATTTATCGATGTATTTTCAGTATATATATTAGTTTCATGTAATGTTTAACACACTTTTTCTGCTTTTCTTTATTTTTGTTCCGCAAGTTATTACCGTTTGTGTTGGATTTGTCACGCACTCTTAGAGTGTGGAGCCGTATCACAAAGATCTTAGAATTCCACTTGTGGATCATTTTTATTGTAGAAAATGGACAGGTAGCACGTGTGCATCCTGTAACTATTTCTTGATTGTGTATGAACAAGACGTACTTGCCATTCCACATTTTGTCTTAATAATATGTGTGTATTATTTTTCTATTTGTTTTGTTTCATCTTTTTCTTGAAGGGGCATTGTCGTAGATAGACGTCAGATTCGAGTACTTCGTGCTCACATTTCTCATGGGATTGGGCTGCGTATTGGGCACGAATCAAACGTATCAGAAACTTTTCTTTATAATCCTTACGGTTGAAGGTTGATCGTGTTTTGCTTTTTGAGAGTTTTGTATTTCATCTTTTCTTAATTTTCGTTTTTCTTTGTATATATTTATTTTTGATGTACATAAGATTGTCGTCCTCTTTTTTGTTTGTAATCATGATGTTCTTATTTCTTTGATGCTAAGAAATAACTAGACTCTATGTGCTTTATGTTCGTCGATTTCCTTTTTTTTTTATAATGCAAGGAAAAGGGGCATTAATATTCTACATAGCAAATTTAATTGGTTTCTTAAAATATATTTGTTATTAATTATATCAGTAAAATCTTGAATAACGAAATATTTTGTATTAACATCTTTTAACACATTTCTTTTTAGAATTACTGACAATGATCATATACATTAATAATAAATTTTGTTTTACTACGTGTTAAAATAAACTTATGTGTAATATAAGTGTGAATCTTTCTCTGTTTTAACTTAATAATAATGCTCATTATAGCGTAATTTCTCTCTTTTTTTCAACTCTTTTATTTCTTATTTTTTCTTTTTTTTTTGCTTGCGATGTTATTTTATAATTATTATAATGATTGTGTATAATAGTATATTACGTTCCGAGGCACGGAACAGGCTCATTCCATGCGCGTGTTGGTTTGCTTCGCGAGGCGAAGCCGAGCGAAGCAAAACACGCGCATATGATGAGCCTGTTTCGTGCCGAGGAACGTATACGATTTTCCTTCATGCCCGGCCGGAACTTTGCCACCCCAAAAAGTGATAAAACTCCATTTTTAATAAAAAAAAATTCGTCAAAAGCGAAGAGTCATCTGTTGCGTTATTTCGTTGTAGCGCGCATGCGCAAGCAATTACAGTATACAGTTGAGTTCGGTAGAAAGAGAGAGAGAAAAAACCGCACATAGCAGCACACATAGCAGTTAACATAAGATACACAATAAATATATAAATGATAATTCAAATTTAAAAAACGTGAGAAATAATGAAATGTGTTTATAATACTTTTATATTACTATATTTTGTGTATGAAAACCTTTTAAAGAGCAAAAGAAAAAATTGTGAGTTAAAACAATTGTGTATGTTAGTAAAGATATAGTTCATTTTAATAAATATAAATGTATTAATATCAAGTGCACAAAAACAAAACGTGTAAAGCAAAACGTGTAAAAACGTGAATTTAATTATTTTCTTTGTACAAAAACAATCATGAAGTGTTTAAAAGAGTGTCGTGAATTAAAAGAAACGTGTATGAAAAAGAATATCTATTTTAAACGAAAGTTATAATTCGTTATAATTTAAACTATTATATGTATATTAGTGTATTAATATCGAGTGTGTTTGTTTATTTAATAACTACAAGTATGATGTATGCATTTATCTATTTAATGCTGAGGTTAGACATTCGCGTATATATAGATATAGTTTAAGTATACAGCAGACAGCGAAGCGACCGAGAAGACGTACAGTTCGTAGCTGCGCGGTGCGTTCTGCGCACGTATGTAACGGAATAACACGAATGTATTCGGCCGGTTCCCTGCCGCATGAGGAGCACTTTTAGGCAAAGTTTCGGCACGGGTATGAAGGAAAATATTTTATATATATTTATATATCATTTGTTTTTCTATGAATTTTTTCTTACATCAATTTCTTTTATGTATGTGTATACTTTTTGTATTTTATAAATTGCTGTTTAAGACTTAGTCTGCATGTTATATGAATACATTGAAATACACTTTTTTATACTATGAACTGACTTATTTTCTGTCGTGGCTTTTAAACTTACTGACATGTATATATGTTTGTATATTTGTAATGAATGACTTATGTGTAGGTAATTTTATCTTTTATATTTCCTTTTAGTTATTATTTTATTTTATAATATTGTATGATCGTCGGCGTCTGAGGGCCGCGGAAAAAATTTGATTTTATTGATCCTATGATTATTATATTATATTTTATTAATATTTGATGATCTTCGGCGTCTGAGGGCCGCGGATAAAATTTTATTTTACTAATTTTATGTATTATTTATAGAATTTTATAGTTATTATCCATATTCTTTATCCATTTTCTCATGTTTTGGTTTCTTCATTAAATAAACCATTTCTCCTTCTCTAAGGTGTTTAATGTTTTGCTTTTGATCGTAATAACATTTTGATTTATAATTTGATGGCGTTAAGGGGATGTAAAATATCGACATTACAGTTTTCCAAGTTATTGGTTCTTAATCCAAGATTTTTAAAAATATCTCTATATTAAAGTCTTCCATTTCTACTAATAAAGAGCCTAATATAGAGATATTTCTGAAAATTTTTGAATAAAGATAAAAATTTTGGAAAACTGCAATGTCGGTAACTATGTAGAAATCATATACCCTATTACATCTCCTTAAATTAACTTTAGGTGGTTTTAGTACTATCCACATAAATAAGGAATACGGGTTCTCGGATGATTTAATAATTTCCGATTCCAAATATTCTTCTATTCGTTGGTGTCTAAATCTTTTGATTTTTACTTGTACTTCTGTAATTAACTCATTTTTATGCCTTACTAAATGTGTTTTTCTTAATTTTTCTCCAGGTGATTCAATTATAAATGGTCTTTCTTTTATCAATTCATCAATGTTTTTTATTTTTTTTTTATTTAAATGCTTTGATATTTTGGATTCACTTTGTTTAAATACCTTTGCTGCTTTATTCTTTTTTTCCTCGCTACATATATGTAAAATTTGCGCACGTAGCATCATTTTATTCACTTCATTATCATTTATTCTTTTATTATTATTCATTTTAATCATCTTTTCATTATACATTATTTCTTTATTATTCATAATATTCTTGACTTCACATGCGTCTAAATTAACTTCTGGCGGCTTCACTTCTACCGCACTTTCATCAATATTAATAAATATGGCATACGCTTTGCTTTCACTATTTTTGGCTTCAAAATTGCCAACTAAGATGCCCGATCCTGTATCTTGGAGCGGTACAAATTCTATATCTTCACTTATATCCTTAGCACGTGCATAATTAATTTGTCTTGTATGAGGAGTAGCAATAAAGCATTCTTCTTCAATGAATAATATTATATTGTTATTCAATTCTAAGCATTTACGAGCAGCATTAACTTGCCCTTTATATTTATCAATTATGTCCCAACCTATAAATCCGTCTGTATCTATTGGAAAATCATCTGGGACTAGTTGTACTTCACATAATATATTATTTAGAAATAGATTTACCTGTCCTAATGACATGCATTCACCTGGAATGACACCGTTTATTGTAACGATCTTATGTGGATTTATATACATATAATTCGATATCACACTTTCTTTTATAACTGATACATTGGCTCCTGTATCGACGCAAAAACGACTTTTTTTTATTTTAAAAATGGTCCACATAACTCAACTATTGGAGGCTTCCTCCCAGCTTGTATAAACTTTATAGTGCATTTTCGAAAGCTGGACCGCTCATATATGTTGGCCTGACTGCTAGCTCGCTCGACTCCACAGGAGCCTAGCGTCGAGCATCTTAGAAGCTTAAGGGTTCCGTATTACCTTGATTATCTATTTGTTCATTACAGTTAAAATTATTACCCGGTCCTCTATTAAAAACATCTCGCCCGTTATTAATATTGTTATCATAATTATTAGTGTTATTATCAATATTATTTAGATGACGTGTCTTGCTCTGATAACGATTCTGATTTCTATTATTATTATAGTTATCGCGATTATTATTGCCTTTGAAACTTCTATTATCTTGTAAGTTATTCTTATTATTTAAATTTCTGTAAAATTCTCTGTTTTCTTCATTATAAGGTCTTTGCTCGTTTATCTGTGACGTATATATATCAGGTGTCGCGGGAGGCAGTGGATAAGGTATATAAATTACTTGAAGCATGATAGGTGCCATCGTTGTGTAATTATTTCCCGCGAAGTTGCTTGTTTTTAGTGCATTTTCAAGTGCGTAACATTCTGCATATGTGTGACCTCTATTCTTGCAATATTCGCAAAACTTGTTGTCGTATTCCTTTTTTCTACATTGCGCCTCTTGATGTCCCGACATGTGACAATGACCACATAATTCAACTGTTGGTGCTAATCTAATGTTTGCATTTTGCTGTGCGCTACTCAAGTTGAATGCTGACAACTGATCTGCAATGCTTTTTAATATACTAGAGAGTTCTGAGGTATTTTCTGCTGAGTTGGTTAGCTGTGGCGTGAATCGTCTTGCGACTGTACGTTGTTCGAATGCGATAGCTTCGTGTATAGCGCCTCTTAACGTTGTGGGATTCTTTGACCGTACTTGATGCTGTAGTTCCCCCTCCAGTCCAAACAGAAATTGTTCTAAGGCTTCCCTGTCTGCTTGATTTTTATATGTAGTTTTTTCGAAAGGCTGTAGTGTTCTGTTAACATCGTAAAAATTAAGAAGACGATTATGCAAGATTTGCACTCTTAATCCGTAGTCTCCTGCGCTTTCGCCAGGCATTTGTTTTATTATTTTTATTTCGGCTAATATAGTGTCCGCTCCGCCGGCATAGCTGTAATGTTTTGTCAAGTCAGCTAAGAGACCTTCTACCGTATTATACTGCGTTAAACGTGTTGTATAGCCTTCTGCTGTGCGGCCTTTGAATTTTGAAGCTAAGGAATTTAATACCCATCTTTCTGCTTGTGGCCCATATGTTCTTATGATGTCTCGTACTGATCTACAGAATAATGGTAGTACGTCAGAATTTCCGTCAAAAGTAGGAATCGTATTTAATGCTTGATATAGCGATGGACTGTTTGGTGGTTCTCTTGCTCTCTCTATTGGAATTGAGTTTGCAAAATTTATATTTGCAGGCAAGTAATGGTTGTCATAATCCATGAAAATATCTTCATCATCGCCGTAGTTACCCCATGCAGGTGCACCTATCATACCTTGAGGGTTATCTCCTTTATGATTGCCGCTATTACAGGGTTTATTAGGCTCCAGTGCAATTTGAATTTCGTTAGTCGTTCGAGTATTTACTAGCTCTTTTAGTGGAGGATAAATTGACACTTCGTGATCAAGTCCATGTCTTCTTTCGTATTCATATACTTGCTGTAACATTCTTTCCCGTACTCTTCGATGGATCATATCTTCTTGTTGCTGGTTGGATGAGATTTTTAAGTTTTGATCTAAGACTTTTTCGGCTTTGGTAAATACTTTGCGTGTAGTTCCATTGTATTCTCGAGCTGCTACTTCGTCTGCCTTTTCTACTGCTTCGTCTATTTTTTTTCAATGTATTTGAGAGATATATTCTAGCCTCTCCTAAAAATTTCTCGTCGTCTTGTTCTAATTTATACTTGCCGCCGTCTATTATTGCATTTAATTTTTCTAATGCTAACTCCATTAAACCTTTGTTCTCGGAGTGTTGGATTGCACAGTCTGCCAACGATAATGCATTTCGAAGCTCTATGCGCGCTTCCTCTTCCGGGGTTCTCATAATTTGTTGAAGCGTTAATGGTAATACAAAACCCGCGGCTCTGTCACGTTGATCCGGTTTATTAGTTTCTACAGGCATTTTTCGTTTTACGCGACGTTTTCAATCGTATAATTTATATTTTATTTATATGTTGATATATATATATATACAGTACCGCTCAAAAGTTCGTAAAAATTTTTTTTTTTTTAACTTAACTTCAAACTGCGATATTTCGGAAACGGCTCGATGAATTTGAAAAATCCGGACGGCGTTTGAAAGATCAGACAAAATACTATTTTTTTGTGTCCTGCCAAATATTTTTATCTTTTTTTTTAACTCTATTTCTAATGATAAAAAATTTTTTTATTTTTACGAATTTTTAAATTTCAATCAATCAAATGTAACTTTTTAAGAAATTGATAAAATTAAAAAATTCGAACGCGACTGAAAAGTAGAGTGAATTTCCTAAATCTTTATGTTTAATGATTTTTTTGTATCTATTTCCTGCGTGTAGCTAAAAATACGCAAAAATGGAAAGTACAAGAAAATCAATTTTAGATATGATAATATTTGTAAATTTTGGTTTACATTAGCAAGATACAAAAAGATAGTATTCTGTCTAATCTTTTAAACACCATCCAGATTTTTGAAATTTATCGAGTCATTTCCGAAATATTGCAGTTTGAAGTTGAGTTCCTAAAAAAAAATTTTTTTTACGAACTAATGAACGGTATTGTATACTTTTAACAAAATTATCACAAATTTTATCACAATCATTATAAATGATAGTGTCCTTTTTTTTGAATAAATTAAAGTTATTTATAAATTTAATTTTTCGTATGTATATACGAACTACAGATTTGAACACAAGCTGAAATGTAAACCAAAATTGACTCGCGACATTGGAAAATATCATATCTAAAACTGATTTTCTTGTACTTTCCGTTTTGCGCATTTTTAACTACACGCAGGAAATAGATACAAAAAAATCATTGAACATAAAGATTTAGGAAATTCACTCTACTTTTCAGTCGCGTTCGAATTTTTTAATTTTATCAATTTCTTAAAAAGTTACATTTGATTGATTGAAATTTAAAAATTCGTAAAAATAAAAAAATTTTTATCATTAGAAATAGAGTTAAAAAAAAAGATAAAAATATTTGGCAGGACACAAAAAAATAGTATTTTGTCTGATCTTTCAAACGCCGTCCGGATTTTTCAAATTCATCGAGCCGTTTCCGAAATATCGTAGTTTGAAGTTAAGTTAAAAAAAAAAAAATTTTTACGAACTTTTGAGCGGTACTGTATATATATATATATGTATTTTTTGTTGTATTTTATTTGAGCGAAATTCAATTTAGTAATTTCATTTATAATTCACTTAAGTTAAAATAAAACTTTTTGCAACGTAATGTTTGTAATAATTAATATTATTTTATACTGGGTGTAACCAAAATTCACTTGAATAAAACCGATTATTATTCACGTGATTTAGTTAGATTTTTACTCACTTTGCAGCTTAATGTTAGTGTTAATTAATATTGTTTTATAGTTAATTTAATAAAATTCACTTCAATAAAATCGAATATGGCTCAATCGAGCTAAGTTTAACATGCAACTAAATATTGATATTATAATCAGTTTATTCAGATTTCAATGAAATAAAGCCCTAATAATTCATTTGAATAAAAATTCACTGTTAAGATTTTTCAACATGCAGTTTAATATTGATAATGTAGTTATATCATGCAGTATTTACTTTAACAATAATTCACTTGAATTAAATCAAAATTTTCAGACATGCAATTTAATAATTATTATAATTTGAAAGTTGGCAGCGGACGCGTATTCCCCTCGTGGAACGTATAAGGTATGAAAATAAAATTTACTTACCCCAAGATAGTGATGACAGCGATGTACACGTAGAACATCCTCTCGTTGTAATAGTTCCTTTGTAGTTAATGCTTCCTTCAGAAGTGATATCGTCATGGCTGTTTCTTGCAGGTTTGACTTTTTTCGTAGTACTGTTGAAGTTGCTTCTTGTAGATGCTGCTTCCTTCACAAGTGATATTGTATTTGTTTCTTGTAGATATATATTTTCCTTCACAAGTGATACCCCACACCTAGCACCACTTTTTTATGTTACGTTTTCACGTAATTGATTTATTATATTGAGGGTATCTTTTTATCACGACTAAGCTTGGTAAATCCAAGTAGTCAATTTGCGTGAAGGTAATTAATTTAATAAGACGATATTTAAAATAAACTGTTTGATTTATTATTACGTTAGTCGCGAGAGAGAGAAATGTCTACTGTACTACTGGTGTAAAATCGCTGATACGTCCTCGCTGCGTCGATCGTGGATTCGTGCTTCTCTATGCTCTGGTCGGGTTCTAGTAGTCTACATCTCTCTTGGTGCTCTAGTGCCTCATAGCCTAGTAGGCCGCGGCGTGGTTCGCCCGGTCGTATTTATACTTGCTGGGTTCGTTGTTTCCCACTTCTTTATTCTTCTAGAAGTTTCCACCTCGTGGCTTCTGTTTTTCCATGCTTCACTTTGTTCGTTCTCTACAGGTCTTAACTTGCCGGCTAGTTCATCATTTCTTTCGATCACGAGTTGTTGCTAGCTGGTTTCAGACGTCTAGTCAGCGCTTTTTTACTGGCTTGTTCATTTAGTTTAATATATTTCTTATACTTCTACGCTTTATTATTTTCTAGAATATTCCACACGTGACACAAAGCATACAAAAATTTCACGTTAATTTTTCGTACTTATGTGTAAAATTTTGATACGATTTCCTATGAAAATAATCTTCACAAATTACACAAAACAGTGCAATACTATCAAATATATTACTTTTCAAATTTTATTGAATCATACTTGAAAAGTAACTAAACAAATACATTTTTTTTTAATTAAATGAATACATTTTATTTTTCAGTTAACTTTATAATATGATAAGAAGCTTTGAAAAAATGTAATGCATTCTTTTTAGTGAATACTTTAAAATACCTACTTTTTTTAAATTTTCCTACAATATTTCTTTCTAAATATACGATAGTTTTTTTGCATCAGGCTTTTTTTTAATTTTTCAACTAGTTCGATAACACATAGCGAATTTATAAGCAGTATTATAATTAAATTATTTTTGTAACTATAAAAATTAAACAATTTTTTTAATGAATGTTTTTTTAACACTAATGGTATTTAATGTGATTTTTATTTAATGCGCTTTGATGAAATTCACAACACTTTTTAAAAAATATGTCTTATTAAAGCACATTTCTTAATTCTTTTATTTCTTCTTTTATTATTCTTTTATTCATTTTAAGTTAAATTTTTGTTAAATTAATAAAAAAAACGCTGCCAAGTGCTTTGGCGGAATGCTTTCTCATAGAGCTCTTTGAGTTTCATTAATTTTTTTATATTTATTCAAATGTGATTTTAATATATAACTAGTGGGCATATATTTGCACTTGACTTATGTGATTCTTATATAATTCTGGGGTAAAGTGCTGCTGCAAGGTTCTTACGGAAGACTGCTTCAATTCTGCTGCAAGTATGCGTGTTTATTCTCGTCATATAATTGCGCTCAACTTATGTCATACTTATGTAATTCTGGGGTAAAGTGCTGCTGCAACATTCTTACGGAAGACTGCTTCGATTCTGCTGCAAGTTTGCGTGTTTATTCTCGTCATATAATTGCACTTAACTTATGTCTTTCTTATGTAATTCTGTAGTAAATTGCTGCTGTAATATTCTTACGGAAGACTGCTTCGATTTTGCTGCAAATTTGCGCGTTTATTCTTATCTTTGAATCGCACGTTTTGATTGGCAATCTGTTACAAATCTGTCGCACGTTTTAGTCGCAATTAAATTTCAGCAGATATGCATTAAAATGTGAAAACAGACTAAAATTTTCTAAAATGAAAACTACGCTAAAAAGATCGGTTTATAAAAGTTATCCTTCTTTTGGCAGATGCAAATTATTCCCATGGAAATCTCAAAGCAAACTCATCAATTAATTTACGTAAAATACAAAAAAAAAATTAAAAATCGAAAATTTTTTCAAATTCTTAAAATGGCTCTATAATAAAAAAAATACACTATGAATACAAATTTTCTATAGCTTTCCGCCTAGTTATACAAGAACATAGATGGTATACAAAATTTGAAGCAAATCCATCGAGTAATTTTCGAGATCTAACTGGTTAAATAAATAACATTTTCTTTTCAAAATTTCTTTTTCAAAATTTTAAAAATGCTCTAAAATTAAAACTATGCTATGAAAATCAATTTTTGAAAATTTCCCTTCTTTTTGCAGTCGCAAATAATTTCCCTGCAATTTTTAGTACAAATCTATCGAGTACTTTACGTAGAATAAAAAAAAATAAGAAAAGAAGAATCAAAATTTTTTTTAAAATCTTTAAAATTCTTTAAAATTGTAACCACTCCACAAGGATCGTCATGATCGAATTCGGCACGTTTCATTAAGAGGCGGTCGGAACCAAATCGGTGACTTGCGGTATATATCAAGTCAGCATTTTTCGCTTTACGATAATATTTTTTATATTTTTATGGCTTAAACTATTTGAAATTATTCTTTATATACATGACTAGAGGAAATGACTATATTTTTACCATATGAATAAGTAAATAAATTATTATAAGCATTTATTACAAATATCAAACTGACTTGACGTATACCGCATGCAAAAAACTGTCGTGTCGATTGTTAGGTGGCATTTTTCGCTTTATGACAATATTTTGTATATTTTTGTGGCTTTAGCTATTTTAAATAATTCTTTATATACATGACTAGAGGAAATGACTATACTTTTACCATATTAATAAATGAATAAATTATTATAAGCATTTATTACAAGCACCGAACTAAGTCACCGATTTGGTTCCGACCGCCTCTTAACACGGCATTGGCAATCTCTACTAATCTCTGGTATAACCCCCTTTGGTCTCAAGGCATAGAATGTTGATTTGCCAATTTTCTTTTCCATTTGGGGATTTTCTTTTTTCAATAATTCTTTTTTAAAACATTTGTTTCATGCTTCGCGTAAGAAAGCGCTTAACTTTTTTAGTTTTGTTACCATTTTTTTCTACAGATATTGTATCATTTTTATTTGCAGTTTGTCGAGAACAATTATAATCATCGTTTAAATAATACTCTTCGACTTTTAACACAACTTCCCTATCCAAATAATGACCACTATAATTCTTAAGCTTTTTATAGACATCTTTATTATTCACCAGTGAGCATGCTTAATCAATCATGTTCGTAGTTACGCCTGGCAGAGCTGATAATAAATTTTCTTTGGAAAAATCAGTTGGTATGAGGGTTAATAGCTGCACTTTTTCGGAAAAACTAGAACAATTTTTGAAGGCCCTTCTAATATTTCCAAACCATCTATCACATGTTTTACATTCGATGCTTTCATTCAATTTAGGCAAATCCGTTATATCATAAAATTTCATCGACTTACTAGTTACTTGAGTATCAAATGTATTATTCATTTGCTTCCTTTTTTGAATAGGATACGATTTTCGCATCTTTACATTAAGAGTTCCAGACATCTGATAGGTGAAATATTCAAATTCAAATTATTTGCGGTTTCGGTAAGCTTATGCACCACAATCTTGCCGTCATTAATTTCTTCTGAAGATTGTTGACTGCTAGAATTAGATGAAGAGGGTGTAGCATTCTTCACTTCTTCTAAGAATAATTTATAACATGCAGCGCAAACTTTATCTTCTCTAGATATCAAAATCTTTGGATACAAGCGCTGCGAAGACTCCGGTATATTGCCCAATTCTCTGAATGGTTTTTAGAGGAATGGTACATAGCTTTCGTGTGCCTTTTTTTTAAGTCCTTGGACTCTATCTTGGCCAGTGATGATGCCATTGTACTTAACTCCAAATCTTTTAATAAAGTGAAAAAAAAAGATTATAAAAGTTAGACGATTTGTTTTTCAAATTCATCTCTTCTTATCTACTGCGATGCGCTACATTGCTAATGAATACGCTCAAAAAGCAGCTTTGCTAACTAGCGGTGGCATGCACTAACTAATTTCAAACTGAATTTCACTCGCAGGCGCGAAATTCAAACTGAATAAATAATTATTTATTTTTAAACACATTTTTGAAATTAAAATTGCATTAACTTTTGTTGTAATTGACTAAAAAAGTTGAGCAATGGCTCATTCTGAAGGTTTTTGCAAACAACAACAATCTACTTATAAATAAAACAGTGAACGAATAGTAAAAGAGCATAATTATTGGAAGAGTACATGGTTTTGATATTCGATAATTAAAAAAATTTTTTTAAATCCATCTATTTTTATAAACTTAAAATCGTTATAGCTTTGGTTCTTCTTTTTGGAAAAAAAAAATTAATCACGTATTTCACTTATATAAATGAAAAGATTTTCTCTTACGGTTGAATTAATCTTCTGGTTTTAATTAAATGCAAATAAAAATATACTTACCAATCGACAATCTTTTTATAAATTTTTACAATTTGAATATGTTTACTTTTGCTAATATTTTTATTACATTAATAAATAAAAGCATAAACGAATCGTAAAAAGACGTAGTAGTTAAAAATGCATTGATACTATGGCACGATGTGCCGTAGTATCAATGCTTTAAAATGGAAAATATAAAAAAAACGTTCGAAAACTTGTTTAAAAAAAATAAGGCAAATTAGCATATTCTCACCTATCTTAAAAGTTAGCATTTTTTACGCATTAACAGGAGGTCACGTATCTCTGTCCTTTTCTAATCAAAGAAATTATTTTTTTACAAAAACTAATAACTTTAGCAAAAAATGAAGAGAAAGCCGCATCTTGTATCAAAAAAAGCAATATTTTCTTTGATAAGAAAAAATTAATTTTATTGCTTCATTCTCAAGAAAACCTTGAAAAACCAAATTGTTCAACCTAACCTCTATGGTTTAAGTTTTTCAAGGTTTTCTTGAAAACGAAACAATAAAATTAATTCTTTCTCATCAAAGAAAATATTGCTTTTTTTATTACGAGATGCGGCTTTCTCTTCATTTTTTGCTAAAGTTATTAGTTTTTGTAAAAAACTCAATGCTTTGATTAGAAAAGGACAGAGATACGTGACCTCCTCTTAAAACATATAAAAATTCCCAAAAAAAATATAGTTTTTGAGACAATTGCATTTTAAAAAAATCGTTTTTTCTAGGTTTTTTATGAATAACTCGGAGGGATCAACTTGAATCGCAAAAATCGGAACGGCATTCAAAACTAGACTGTATTCCTCATATTTCAAAAACAATTCGTCTTGAAAAGTCAAAAATTGACGAATATAGAGCATTTTGAATATGGAGGTCCATTTTCATTTTTTCACCTTTCATTTTAACATTTAACACAAAATAGGCTATAGCGTCGTGAAAAAAATTTTTTAAGCCGTATTTCGGGTCTTCCACATCTTCTCTTGAGTATTAGAACACATTCACATAGTTTTCAGCCAAAAAAAATTCAATCCGTGACGGCCTGCATGAATCTGAATGGAATCAGCCATATTAAAAATTTTTACTTTCGATTATAACTATGATAATAATACATTTTGGTTATTAATTTTTTGTTAGAACGAGAATACAAAAATAATACTAGTTCCCAGATTAATAGCGTTATTGATGACTATGAACGTGATAACAGTATCTACTCAGATAATATAAATTATAATTATATCAATCTTATAATATTTGCTAAAAATAGGTGTTGCCTTAAGTGCAACGAATATACTAATAATAATAAATCTAAAAGAATCATTGAATATTTTAAAATTGAATTTGATAAAATATTACTTGCTCTGTAATAACAGTAATTCAAATTATTTTCATAATTATTATTTTTATATGATGAAAACAAAAACAAAATTAAATACTTCTTTTTGGAATAAAAAATTAATCACGTATTTCACTTATATAAATGAAAAGATTTTCTCTTACGGTTGAATTAATCTTTTGGTTTTAATTAAATGCAAATAAAAATATACTTACCAATCGACAATCTTTTTATAAATTTTTACAATTTGAAAATGATTACATTGATAATCATTTAATTCATATAAAATGTGAGGTTACACATTCACATACTATGTACATAATATTATAAGAGCGAGGTGGGGTAGAAGAAAAGTACCGAACGCGCTCTTATACTCGCGCACGGATACGCCCACCGCAAGCACTTATACATTTATAAGTAGTTGATGCGATAATTTATATAATATAATTAATACTTATTACAGCATCGATACCACTTACGACTATGAGAAGTGGGAGCGAGTCGACGCTGTGTGGGTAAGGAGTAGCGGGGAAGCGACGATCGGCGGCTCGAATACGAGGTGTCCCGATCAGAAAAGTACTGTAGAGAGATCACTCTCATCATTTTCTTAGTATAATAAACATCTAAAATTGAAATAAGTGTCAAATTGTGTTTTATTCGTTGAAGATAGACTTATAACGGCGAAGCAATCGAGTTAGCCCTCGATTGCAAACCCGTGTTTATTTTCAACGATTTATATATATTTGTGTCGTGTGACAAATTGAGTTCGTTGTAGAATACTTGCAGAGGAGATAGAGTAATTACGACCTATAGCTTCTGCAAGTTAAGATTCAAGTTAAGTGGTGAGAGGCACTTGATAATTCTGTCATATTTTCCTATCCTTTTTCCTATTTCCTAGAGCAAGATCCCGAAGTAGTTAGGCATGGCGTCCTAACTACGTACGGATTAGCTCTCAGTCCACTACACTGATGAACACAACATATACACAATAAAATACAATTAAACATTGCGCGTGGCTGTAGCCGCGTTACTATATAATCTACTCAGCTAAATATAATATTTGAAATATTTCACATTAATGTGATAAAATTAATATCAAGTGCTTTTGCACCTGTGTAAGGGACAATAATGGCGCTATTTTGATAAATAAAAGAAGCGTCATTATTTCTCATAAAGCAATATTTAACTGAGGTAGTCTCAATGTATAAATTATAACATTGAGCAAGCCAAAAGTTATAACAAATGCTTAACCTAGAATTAAATAAACATTTTTAAAATTATCTTAATTTAAAATCAATAATGAATATTTAGCCGAGTAAATTATAAGGTATTATAATAATTAAGAAAATGTGTTATAAACTATATTAAAAGGTTATAGTCTCAAGATAGAAAGAGAGAGAAACAGGGGGTACTCTTGTTTTCATCGAAAGTAAAATTTATAGCGTGAATCGCTCGATCTCGCTTCATCCTACTTACCGTTTGTGAAAATAAATTTGTATATTCGACATAAATTCGGTTTCACAACATAGCATTTAATCGAACGTATTCTTCGTTTGTAGATACGCGATTAGATAAAGATTTAAGTTTCTCTTGGTTCAAGTTTGTCTTATTAGTAATATTATTTGTTTCATTTATTTATCTTGAAATAATTTCTACTTGAACTAAGAGAATCTTACAAAAAAAATATTTAAAAAACATTTTTTGTTTCATCTGTTATTTTTAATTTAAAATGAATAATATTTTTTTTTGTTGTATTCTAACCAAATAAAAAATGTTTAAATTTCAATTTTAAATATACAATTCAAACTTTATTAGGATAGTTTATTGTTTTTCCTCATATCAACTGATAATTTCTTTTGACAATAATGATGATATTTTGTATTTCTGTTAACGAAACGTAATTTAAGTTCATATTATGACAAACCTAAAAATTTGATCTTTGTGTTATATTACCAAGAATAAAATCTTTGAATAATATTGCTGATATGAAAATGTATAAGATAACGTTTCCGTATTTTTTTAATTATTTGAAATATCTTCAGTTTTGATATTTTATTGGATAATGGTATAAAATTTTTAGATAGTAGAAAATATTTAAGATTTCTAAAAAATATTATTACCAAGTTCAAGAAGTTTAGTTTTGATTTAAATTTTAAATTTTAATTTATAACAAATAGAAATAACTTCTAGAAAAAACATTCTATTATTTAAAAAAGAGAACGAGTATTTGAAGATTACTTAAGTACACCATTCGTGTATGCAATTTTTTTACATCTGTGAGTAAATTTCTTTTCTTATAAAAAGTAAAAATTATGTTTATTAATAAATGTTTATTCAATGCTTTTCAATCATTAAAATTCCAGTTTTACGTTATTCATTCTCGCTCAGTTAAATATTTGCGCCAAATGAAATCAATTGCTCTTCAGTAATAATTTTATGTCGTTATTCAAAATAATTCGCAAAATTATTGTCAATAGGCATGACATTACAATTTAAAATTGTTAAGAAAAAGACAACGCCTATTGAAAACACCAACATTTAAGAATAATTTTACATTAATAAATTAATTAATTACAAATTAATAACCAACTAATTTTACTAATATTACAATACTTTAGTATTGATAGATTCATACTTACATATATGTTATACTCACATTAACTAAACAAAGTTTTGCTTTTGGTTAAATTTTAACGTCACTCAAAATAAATTATAATTATAAATCGTTGTAAAATTTGTATACGAAAATTTGTTGTCAGAAACTTACTAACACAAAGAATAATTGTTTACAATTATTGGTTTGTCTTTATTATATATTGATAAATACAGTAACAGCAATACTGTTCAGAAATAGCTTGTAAAAGAAAAACATTTATAAAAGTAATAATATTTTTTTTAATCACTATTTGATTATCTTTATTTTATAATAAAAAACGGTTGTTCCTTAAAAAATTAGATCATCATTTTGATCAATTCTATGAATGTAAAGTTTATAGCAAAGTAAATGAACATGTTGGATGATATTTTTTATTTTTGATAAGTTTAAATTCATGATTAGATATTGAATTAAATTCATTAGCAATGTGTTTTTGCTTTCATGAACTATTAATGTTTTAATAAGACCAATTTATAATATTTTTAATAGAAATTTTAAATATTATGAGAAAGAATTAAAAAATTTTTTTTTTAATATTTAAAGAGAATTAAACAAAATTTTTGCCATTTTAATCTCAAAATCGCAATTTCGTTGCTCTTTTTTGGCTCTTTGTAAATAAAGCCTTTTTATGCCTGTTGCAAAATGTACTATTACCCACACAGCATGGAAGATTTGAAATCTTTTCGAAATATTTCTATGTCCGCGAAAAATCCATGTAAAAACATTTGACGAAATGTTTGAAATGTTTTTACATGACTCAGTTTTTCGCAGACATAAAAATATTCCGGAAATATTTCAAATCTTCCATGCTGTGTGGATAGTTTTAAAACATTCAATGGCAAATCTATTCCGATCTTACGATGTTTATTATAGATTTTACGTTAATCATCTACTTTTTATAGAAAATAAAACATTGATTAATGATCATTCAAATGGCATTTTTAAAGTTAGTTTTGAAAAGTTTCGCTTTTTATTACTAAAATTATTTCGTAAAAAAGTCATTGATATTTTTTAAAACTGATACTGTAAGATTATAATTTATTTACATAATTTAAAATTATAAGAAAGTTGGAAACTATTAAGGTAGCATGAGCTGCTCACGCTTGAAAACATAGAATTATATGAAACTTCTACAAATTAAAATAGAAACTTCGAACTTTACAGTGATATAAAGAATTACTGGGATTAATCATCAAATAAACGAGCAAAATGAAATTAAAAATTAGTTACTTTTACATATTAATTTTTTTCATTGGTTTGACCACTGAAAATAATATTTATTTATGATTAAATATGTAAAATTTCATGAGTTTTTGTGTACTGTCAATATTGCACGGTTGGGGTTGGATCGAATGCGAGAAGAACCTATTTCAATAAAGTAAATAAAATAATGTTAACAGATCTAAGGTTAGAAATAAAAAAGTCGCATTCTACGTTATCTACGATCTCAGCCCGCTCGTGCCATTTTAACAATAAGTTTCAAAGTATATTTAATTTACTAATCCTAACAAAAAATCTACTAAAAAAATAATTTTCCAACTTGAAAACAAAAAAGATTTTAAAGAGGTAGAAAAAAATTGACAGAAATTGAAATACATTATTAAAATTTTATTGGAAATAGTTTAGTTTTTTGTATTTTATGTAGTATATATAATTGATTTCATCAAATTTTACATCTTTTTAATTTAATTTGAATTTTATAAATTTCAAAAACGTCTATTACTACTTATCATCGCTTGATGTCTTCGTAAATGTTACTACTTATAATAAAGTATCCCAATAAGTATCAGGTGTAAAAGTGTTCTTAAAGAATTCTTCATAAATTCTTTAACCTCTGCGGACATTAAAGAATATATAAAGAGTTCTTTAAGAACACTTTTTGCTCTTCGTTAGGATATATATTTGTTTCAATATCTGGCTATATCATTCTGGATATATATTTGTTTTAACATTTCGCTTATAGGATATATATTTGTTTCAACACCTGGCTTGAAAATACTTTTTTATAGAGATCCGAAAAAAATGGTATTTTTGATCCAATGTTGAAAAAAAAAGATTAGAGTTAATGTGACAATGAAAGTCTTGACGATTATCATAGTTCAACGGATGATGGATCAACCGAAAGTGAAGAATCTGATAAAGAAGACAATAAAGGTGACGAAATAATGGACAATGCTAATGATCCCATTTATCCAGGAGCACCGATAACGGTTGTTAAAAGTATTTTGTCTATATATACACTTGCCTTACGCTTTAAAATAACAGGAGTACTTTTAACAAATATTCTATCTTTAATAGCATTAAATTGCATTCAACCAAACAGTTGCGTAAAGACTCTGTATAAAAAAATTTTTCGAAAATATGAATACCCCCTCAATTTGTCATTATTATCGTAACGCATGTCTCTCAAAATCAGAAGAACGATTTCGTAAAAAATGTAATAGCAAAGATATTACTTATTTTTTAGAAATTTCAATTTTAAAACAGTTAAGCTCTTTTTATAAGAGACAACCCTACTGAAAAGTATATATGAGATCTCATTTATATTTTACATTTTCAACCCCACTAAAAAATATATATGAGATCTCATATGAGATCTCACATGCGATCTCAAATGAGATCCCACATGAGATCTCATATGCAATCTCATATCAGATCTCATGTGAGATCCCGTATGAGATCTCATATATATTTTCTATTTTCAACCCTACTAAGAAATATAAATGAGATCTCATATGAGATCTCACATGCGATCTCATATGAGTTCTCGCATGAGATCTTATATTACAATCTCATATGAGATCTCATATGAGATCTTATATGAGATTGTAATGTGTGATCTCATGCGAGAACTCATATGAGATCGCATGTGAGATCTCATATGAGATCTCATATATATTTCTTTGTAGGGTTGAAAATAGAAAATATATATGAGATCTCATTTGAGATCGCATGTGAGATCTCATATGAGATCTCATATATATTTTTTAGTAGGGTTGAAAATGTAAAATATAAATGAGATCTCATATGAGTTCTCGTGCCAAAATCTCATATGAGATCGCATGTGAGATCTCATATGAGATCTCATATGAGATCTCATATGAGATCCCATGTGAGATCTCATATGAGATCTCATATATATTTTTCAGTAGGGAATATTTTAAAGAAAATTTAAACTATCGTAATACACGTAATAAACAAAACGAATGTAAATACGAAGATATATATGATGGTTCTGTTTACAAATCGCTGCCCCGAAACTTTTTAAACAACATTAATAACATAACTTTTACGTGGAATTTGGATAGTGTACCATTATTTAAATCGTCAAAAATAAGTATTTGGCCATTATACTTAATGGTCAATGAATTACCATATAAACTACGATTAAAGAAGGAGAATATGATTCTAGCAGGCTTATGGTTTGATCCACGTAAACCATCACCCAATTTATTTTTGAATGCATTTCAAGAAGCATTAAGGAAACTATGTTGTGGAGTAAATTTTAAGATCTCTAATGACAATAACTCATTGCGTGTGCGAGGTTTAATCATTGCTGGTACGTGTGATTTGTGGGTAAAAGTATTGTTCCTTAATATTAAGCAATATAATGCAGTTTATTGATGTCCGAATTGTAAAATTCAAACAGAAAGAGTGGAAAATGTTCAATCATATCCATTTATTGAACAATTTGAGTTAAGGACAACTGAGAAAACAAATGTATTTGCAGAAAAAGCGTTGAAGCGAAAAAAAAGATAAATTTGGAGTTAAAGAACCTACAGCTCTTAAAATAATCGTGCCAAATTTCATAAAATCAACAGCTATTGACAGCATGCACTGTATTTTTTAAGGTGCTATGAAAAAATTAATGTCTTTTTGGTTTGATGCGGAAAATCGAAGCCACGCTGCATCTTTATTGACTTTTACAAATGTGATAATTGCAAAAATTAAAGAATTGACACTGCCTTCATTTATTGCTAGAATACCTGGAAAAGTTGATGAATATTCTTATTGGAAAGCATCCGAGTTAAAATTGTTTTTTTTTTGTATATGGTCCTATGGTTTTAAAAAATATTATGGATGAGCAATATTTTAAACATCACCTGATGTTGGTGTATGCAATTATCTTGTTAATCTTTCAAGTGTTTTAGAAAATATAATAATTGATGCAAAACGTGTGTTGACAGAATATGTAAGACGTTATGAAATTTTATATGGGGAAAAAAATCGAACGTGCAATTTACACTTATTGCTTCATTTAGCTGATGATGTCAGAAAATTTGGTCCTCTTTGGACAATGTCTTGCTTCCCATTTGAAAATTTAAATGGAATTCTAAAAATGTATGTTCATGGTTCGAGATATGCAGAATTACAAATTTACTCTTCTGTTTCAATATTTTTATCATTAGTTACGATAAAAAAAAAATATTAAGACTTGAAACACAGGCTTTTGAATTTTGTAAAAAAGTAGAATTTTCGGGTACAAGACGGTATGAAACCAAATATTCAAGTGACCATATTTTTGCTGTAGGAGTTTACACGAGAGTTGATAATCTACCAGATTTTTCACTAAACACTATACGAAATCATACTTACGTTTTAAAAGAATCCAAATTTCATGTATTTAAAAGAATTTTATAGCACTGTGGGACCTAAATCCGCATTTAGGTAACGCTTTTCCGTTACCTAGCTGGCACTTTTTTACACGGTACAATAATGAATTTACTTAGGTAACGTACGTATATAATAAGAAATAATTTTATATGTAAATTATTTTTAAAAGTATTTTTATGAATAACAATAAGCTGTAGTATATTGGAACTCTTTTACATTAACATTCTTCAAATTAAATAACAATTATAAGCAAGTAAGATACGAATAAAACTAAAATTAATAGTAGCGTAATATGTAAAGCGAAGAGGTATAGTCATTTCGGCGTTGTATTATAAAATGCTACGGGGAACTCCCTATTACTACACACGATTGCTATTACTATACTAAACATGTTACCTCCTCACCGCTCCTACGACGCTAATTCATACGTGAAACAAAATTTTAATTTATGACTTCACAGAAGATGATTTCAATAAACAATTTCACATAATATCAATCATATTGATAAAAATTAATTATTATTACAAATTTTGAGTATATTTTTGAAATTATATTCTTTTTTTTTCTTTTTTGATCTATTATTCATGGAGTGTTTAGTTTTAGTTTATTTATAGTTTTCTTTTTTTTTTTCGATTTATCATTCACAGGATGCGTAGTGTTTGGTTTTTTATAGTTTTCGCTTTTATTTTTTGAATTATAATTCGTGGAGTGCATAGTTTTTGTTTCTTACTGATTTTGAAGAGTATAGATTTAATTTGGCGGATTTATGTCCCACGTGCTACAAAATAGTATACGATACTCGTGACCTTAGTGGAACCGATAACTCCGGCCGTGTAATAAAATGCCACTTAGGTCACTTGTATCGTAATGTACTATTAATAAATGGAATGTATTTAGAAACGGGATGGTACGCAAATAAAAAAAAAACTAATTCTTCATGGATTAAATACTGGGCGGATGATATAATGCATTTTGGTGTAATAGATAATTTTCTTACCGTATGTAATTGTAAATGCGAAACACGAAATGAGTTATGTAATCGATGCTACAATAATTGTAACATAGATAATTGTAACCAGATGCATTATGGAACCAGTTCTTCTTTGCTCTATAACTGAAAGATATTGGCCAACAATTTTATTTTGTTAAAAAATAGAAAGTAATTTTGAAGCTATTCTGGTTAAAGATTTCGACAGTGTTTGTTATTATTTAAAAATAGATGAAAGATTGTATTTAATTCTTCCTACGAACCATCATGAAATAGAATGAATCATAAAAATTATTGTAGTGTCGCATGAAAATATTAATGAAAAAAAATATTTTCCATTATAGTACTTGTTTTCTTTTCAATCTTATTACAGAATTCGTACGCTATAGTTGTGAGTTTGTATATTTTAAATTTATTAATGATAAAATCATATTTATAGAAGAAAAAAGTTGTAGTTTCGAATACCGTAAACCGTGGACATACCATTTCAATATTCTGTTTAAATTTTCAATAGAAAATGAGTTTACACTGTATAAAGGGTATAATTTTCTCACATAATTCGGTAAATTACAAAGTGATTGTAAATTAAAGGTTAAATATTTTCGCTGTTATTATATTTTCAAAAAAAACTAGATAAGCTTTAAAGACATACACACATAAAATATGGTGCTTAAGGTATCTTGTTTGCGTTATATTTCTTAAAAGTGTAAGACTATAAATTTAAAAAAATAGTTTTAACTTGGATACTTTTTAATGAGAATGATCAGCAATTTATTATGGAATTTTAGGTAATAATGAAGGATAATCAAAGTTCTTAATTTTATCATTTAACATATTTATTAAGGCTAAAAGGCAGTAAGTTTTTGCTCGATTTTTTACTTTGAACGAAAGAAAAAGTAATTTTTTTGTTATTCCTTGATACATACGGTGTATTGCATCAATAACAGTTGATTCGACATATTTGGGAACTACTCTCCTTAAATGCGCTGAATCTTTCACACCATATGTATTTGTGCAGATAGTTTTATATATTTTGGAATAGTATCGACTCATCCTCGTTTTTAATTTTAAATACTCTAAAAAAGAATAAATTTACATATTACCATAACACACGGTTCGGATCTTACAATTCAGAAAACCATAAGTATCATTAAATTACTAAATATTTAAGAATGTGGCTTTCACACATAAATCAAATGTTCCTTCGATAACTAGTGCTTTGAGAATGGTTCTAATACTGACATAGAGTTTTACTTTATTCATATTCCAATTATGCAGTTTTTGTATCAAAACTAATAAAAAATGATTAAGAATTTTATATTTATATAAGTTAAAAACGCTGCCAAGTGCTTTGGCGGAATGCTTTCTCATAGAGTTCTTTGAGTTTCATTATTTTTTTTATATTTATTTAAATGTGATTTTAATATAAAAAAAATTGTCTAACATTAATATTTATTAATAAATTTGTACTTTAATAGAACGATGACAATGAAATTCATTCTTCTTCTTCAAATATTTTTTCCATTTATTAAAAAACAATTTAATTTATAATATTTAATAATGATTATATTTAAATATTTAATTGAATGTAATAATACAAGTCAACATCTAAATCAGTAGTACTATTATAAATTTTCAAGATTTACTCAGAAATCAAAAGAAGTGATCAAAAAGCTACGCTAAGAAAATTATTTTTTTCAAACTTGGTTTATAAAGACAGTAGCAAATAACTTGTATACAAATTTTAGAGCAAATCTATCGAGTACTTTACGTAAAATGGAAAAAAACTGAAATATGAAAATTGTTTAAGAAAATTTATAAAATTTTCTAAAATGAAAACTACGCTAAGAAGATCGGTTTATAAAAGTTATCCTTCTTTTGGCAGATGCAAATTATTCTCATGGAAATCTCAAAGCAAATTCATCAAGTAACTTACGTAAAATACAAAAAAAATTAAAAATTGAAAATTTTTTCAAATTCTTAAAATGGCTTTATAATAAAAAAAATATACTATGAATACAAATTTTCTATAGCTTCCCGCCTGGTTATACAAAAACATAGATGGTATACAAAATTTGAAGCAAATCCATCGAGTAATTTTCGAGATCTAACTGGTTAAATAAATAATATTTTCTTTTCAAAATTTTTTTTTCAAAATTTTAAAAATGCTCTAAAATTAAAACTACGCTATGAAAATCAATTTTTGAAAATTTCCCTTCTTTTGGCAGTCGCAAATAATTTCCCTGTAATTTTTAGAACAAATCTATCGAGTACTTTATGTAGAATAAAAAAAAATAAGAAAAGGAGAATCGAAATTTTTTTTTAAATCTTTAAAATTCTCTAAAATTGTAACCACGCTAAGAAAATTAGTTTCCAAAAGCTTATTTTTTTCAGACAATAGCGAATTAATTGTATGAAAATTTTGGAGAAAATTTATCGTATGGTTAACGCAAAAAAAAAAGATAAATGAAAAATAAAAATTTTTTAGAAAATTTTCAGTGCTCTAAAATTAAAACTGCGCTGAGAAAATAAGTTTTCCAAAGCTTGTTTTCTTCAGATAGTAGCGAATTAATTGCATACAAATTTTGGAGCAAATCAATCGAATGGTTTTCGTAAAATAGAAAAAAATTAAAAATAAAAATTTTTAAAAAAATTTTAAAAATGCTCTAAAATTAAAAGTGTGCTAAGAAAATTAGTTTACAAAATTTTAAATACTTTTGGCAGTCGAAATAAAGTTCCATACAAATTTTCGAACAAATTCTTCGAGTAGTTTACGTAAAATACAAAAAAAATGAAAAATCGAAATTTTTTAAAAATTCTTAAAATGATTCTTAAAAAAAACTGCGCTAAGAAAACCAATTCTCAATAGCTTCCGCACCAGTTGATCGAAAAATTGAATTGTATGGAAAATTTGAAGTAAATCCATCGAGTAGTTTTTAAGATTTTATTGGCTTAATAAATAGAAACATTTTTTTTTTTTTAATTTCAAAATGCTCTAAAATTAAAACTAAGCTGAGAAAATCAGTTTTTAAAAATTAATTTTATCCGGGCAATCACAAATAATTTCCGTGCAAATTTTGAAGCAAATTCATTGAGTACTAAACAAAAAAAAACCAAAAAACGAAAAATCAAAATTTTTTTTTTTTTTTCTTAAACTCTAAAATGAGAACTACGCTGGAAGAACCAAATTATCAATAGCTTCCCAGCAAGTTAGTCACAAAACTAAATTCCATGCAAAATTAGAAGCAAATCCATCGAGTAGTTCTCGAGATACAGTTTACTAACTGAATTCATACATCCACACACACACACACACCCACACACATACATACAGACATTTTCTGGAAACCACTTTTTTCGACTCACCGAGTTCAAATATGTACAAATTAATGAAAAAATAGAAAAAAATTTTTTTATCGATACAATGCTTTCTCTATGAGAAAGCAAAAAGTAAACGAGCATCTCTATCTTCTGAGAGTTATAAAAATTAATCTAATTATGCATTTCATGAGTAAGGTTAGCTTTTGTTAAAATGCTTTATCAAATTTTAATACAAATTTATACATATAATTGTAAATCACAGAATAATTACATTTTCAACATTCCCAATGATTAGTCGCCACACTAAAAGACAATATAAAGTCAAAAATTAAGATGAAAGCTGCATAATACGATTACGTTAAAGTTAAATACTTAGCATTCTAATTGTGCTATGCAGTTTTTGTCTTTATTTTTGCGTTTGTTAATACTGTATTTCAATATTGCAAATAATTTTTGGAAACGTTAAAAATACGTCACTGCTTCGATTTTTAGTCATGTATAACTAAATTTTTTAAACTGTGATGAAAATGTAGATAAAGTAGGAGTCTATAACGATACCGGGGTTACCCTTAAATTATTTATCTTTAACATTTGGCATTGAAAATTCTATACCCTGATAAAATTTCTTTAGATCTTTAAAAAAGCATCCAAAATTGTTTTTACAAAAGATTTTTACGAGCTAAACCATAGGTCAGCTAAAATTGTGCGTGTGTGTGTGTGTGTGTATGTGTGTATGTGTGTGTTGAACGTACTGCAATTGATGCTTGTAGTGTCTATGTATTTATTGTAACCCACCCTATATTTGCTATCACCTCAAAATGACTGCACAAAGTGCACATATAAAAAGGTACAAGGAAAGGAGGATAAAATATTGTAATTTAGACCCGTTTGTGGTACGGACGTCTTGTCGCACTCACTTAGGGGTCTATTTATATTAAAGATTAGTTGTTAGTAAACTTGTTGACCTCTTATAGACCTAGAATTCTAAAGACTTTAAGGCTTGTTAAATATTTTATTTAATTAAATCATTTCAAATTCAATCACTTAAACACAGCTTAAGACACTTTAATTTATAATTAACACTATTAGTTTCCACAAATCTTAAACATAATTATTCTTTATACAACTAATTTTAAACTTTATATTGATATTCAATTATAACTATTGAAATAAGATTTTTACTTTTAATATCTACAAAAATAGTTATTTATGTACCTTGGGCGAGCCTTGCGCGATTACGACCTGAGGACGATATTAACATCGTGGGATAATTATCCCACGATGTAAATATCGTCCGAAGGCCGTCATCGCACAAGGCTCGCCCAGGGTGCTTAAAAAATTTTCCATTCCAGGCAAGGACGCATGAGGGTTTTTAGGTGCAGATGTTTTTTTACAAATAATTTTATATTTATATAATAATATTAAAATTATATGGTACTCTTTTTTATTAGAATTTATTAATTTTTGATATTAAATAAAAAAATTAACAATAAATAATAAACAAGAAATAATAAAATTAAGAAGAAATAATAACATCGACAATAAATAATAAAATTAAGATTATTAAAATTATTCATAGTTAACAATATTATTGCAATTTTATAATTTTATTTTTTTTTATAAATGTCCATTTTTAAAAGTGATAAAATTCTGTAGCACAAACTGTAGCTTGAATACCGAATACAACTGAACTTGCAGTTTTGCACTATTGATTCTTTTGTTTTTTATTTAAGACGAAATACGATAGAGAAATGTTGCTGCTGGGTTATAATGAACTCAATGCAACCCAGGAGCTTTATATTCCTAGGCAGTAATGACTGCTATTGCAGCCTAGGATCTCCTAGCGTGCATCTAACCTATTTATCAATTGATGACTTTCTGCACGTAAAAACCCGAATGCGTCCGCCTGGGATGAAAAATATTATATGTAGATTTAATTATTATGAAAATAATTCGCTATTTCTACTACCGGTATAAAGTTGGGATTTTCTATAGGAAATCATGGAAGAAGGAAAAACTTAATAAGCTATTTTAATTGAAAGTATATTTATTGAAATCTGGCCAAAGAGTGCTTTACAATCAAAATTAGTGCAACTAGTTTGCTCTCGATGGAGCTGCCGTTGCCGCTATCTTCTTTCTCTTACGCTAGGGAAGGGATATTACATGTACATCGCGTGGGTTACGGTACGAAGCATGAGTGTAGCTGTGCGCTGTGAACTCGCGTTCGGTTCTTGTTCAAGTACCGACCAAAGTAATGAGTCACATTATGTTATAGTATGTCGTATTCGGTAGAATACCCATGACGCTAGCTGATTAGGTATTAGGATGTCATACCGCCCTGCTCGTAGCTAAAGTATATTCAATTAGCAATACACTATACAATGGAGTATACAACTTTGAAATCCGCTTTAGTATGGAATATTATTCTATACGCCACACTATATTGAAGTGTATTGGCAAATATTCTACAGTTTTGTTGAACAACGTTTGGAGCAAGACAATAAAATATGTTTTTAGAACGGTAGTATCGAGTCAGCGCGCTGCTACAAGTAGGCAAACCTTCTTCGCTCTGCTATAGTAAGACAAAGACAAATAAAAAAAAGCACAGTTAAAAGTAAACAAACAAGTTAAAACAGCGCAGCCCCATATGCAGCTGATTCAACAGCGCATTCCCATATGTAGCCGATTTAACAGTGCATCCCCACACAGAAAGAAATTTGGCATTAGCAGATTCCAATGTCTTTTGAAATACTAAATGTAATTATATTATAACTAACATTACTATTTTTGAATTTGTAAATAAAATTAGTGGTAATCTATTACTTCAACGTTCCTTGTAATACAGGATTCAATGTATGAACATCTGAGATGTCAAGTTTCGTGATTGTTTATCGCTTTTTTAACATGTGGGATGTCCAAGCCTAGCATACGGTATTTCAAAACTTCTTTAAATGATATATTACAATTCTTAGAAAAACGCTTTACCAAATTCGAAATATATTATTTCGATTATTTCTGAATTCGTACACGAACAAAATATGGTAATCATTTATTGTCAAATTTCTTTCTGTGCATTTGGAGCCGATTCAACAGCGCATCCCCATATGCAGCCGATTGTACTGTGAATTTTTAAATGCAATCTATATTACTGCGCATTTCCATGTACAGTCAATTCATCAGTGCTTTCTAAAATACATCATGATTTTGAATATTATATCAAATATTATTATGTTAGGTATCATAATATCTTCATTATATCAATATTTACAATATTATTTATAATAATTCTTTATATACAATGTTTTTTGTATAAATTGTGTCTTAATCATTCTTATTTTCTCCGTTGTCAATAGCGCTTATGCCTAAAAATAATTTAAAATTATTTTTGTTTTCTCCTTAAAAGAGCAACATATAATTGTCCATGACTGAAAACGGGTGATGGCAAATATACACCAACTTTTTCATAAGATTGTCCCTGGGATTCATTAATAGTCATTGCAAAACCTAATCTAATAGGAAACTGTTTTCGTTGCATGTTAAAAGGGATATCTTTTTTAGATGGAGATAAAATTATTCTTAGAAAAAAAACTAATTTACCATTGTTTTTTCCACTTGCCAATTAAGCTTGGATAGAATATCTTAGTAGGTTTTTTACTATTAACCTTGTCCCGTCATAAATTCCCTCGTTTACATTCAAATTTCACAAAAGAATTATAACGGCTCCTACTTTTAAATGTAATTTATGTGGTGGAAGTCCATTAGGAATTAACGTATTTAAGAGGAGGTCACGTATCTCTGTCCTTTTCTAATCAAAGAAATGATTTTTTACAAAAATTAATAACTTTAGCAAAAAATGAAGAGAAAGCCGCATCTTGTATCGAAAAAAGCCATATTTTCTTTGATAAGAAAAAATTAATTTTATTGCTTCGTTCTCAAGAAAACCTTGAAAAACCAAATTGTCCACCCTAACCTTAACCTCTATGATTTAAGTTTTTCAAGGTTTTCTTAGAAATTAAGCAATAAAATTAATTCTTTCTTATCAAAGAAAATATTGCTTTTTTTTATACGAGATGCAGCTTTCTCTTCATTTTTTGCTAAAGTTATTAGTTTCTGTAAAAAACTCAATTCTTTGATTAGAAAAGGACAGAGATACGTGACCTCCTCTTAAAAATTCTGTGGGAAATATAACATCTAAATTTTCTTTATTATTATCTTCGGCTGTATCAATACTTAAATATTCAACATAGTCTCCTTCTATTATATTCAAAACGTCGTTATTGATTTGAATAACATCATTATTTTTAGGAGCCAAAATAACTTTATCTATTAGATTTTCACTATTTATTTTTATTTTATTTCCAAATATTTCTTCGACAAGATTTTCTCTAATGATAAGATTTTCTGGTATAGCACTTAGTTCATTATCATCTTCAAAAAGATTACGACTTCTTTTTTCTCCGATAACTAATAACTATTGTTTGAAATTATTATCATTATCTGAAACTCGCAGATTTTCAATTAATGTCGTACGCATATAATTTTGCCATAAAAAACTAAATTTAACCAAATTTTCTATAAAATTAAAATGACTTCCATGTCAAACAATTGGAAATGTTTGCCTAAAATCTCCTGATACAATTACAGTTTTACCACCAAAGGGTTAATGTTGTACATCACATAAATCTTGAAAAAGACGATTAACTGCCTCAAAAGCAAAGGGTACCCCCCGTTAAGATAGTCAATTTTGCCCTGCCCCTGAAATTTTTGTTTGACGTTGTAACTTTGTCTTGAATTAAAAAAAATAGTTTTTGTAATATTTGCAGACCGCGACCCCCCTCCCCCTGTCCACAGCATGGAAAAAATGACTTTTTCACTATTTATTTTTTTTCTCCGCATCTAGTCGGTAAAAAGCCCTCAAGAAAATCATGCTTATAGCTTAAATAGTTACAAATCATGTAGAATTTTTCCGTAAAGATTTGATGATGCTATATAACCTAAAAGGGTGAAAAAAAATTCAAACCCTTCCTATTTTTACGGGAAATGTGGTACAGGACCAATTCTTGCAAAAAAACTTGTATTTTGTTTAAAATTACTTGCCTGAATTTTTCCAGATATTTCCTGTTGGTGTACCATAGTTAAAAATGGAAAAAAACTCATTTTTTCGACGTTTTTGGCTGATTGTAGCTCATTTGCAGACTTTGTATTATTATTTATACTATGAAATTGTATTCTAGAACTTTATTTATGAATTTAATTATGCAATCAAATCAGAAAAATAAGATTTACAAATTTTTGCACGAATCCACATTTTAGATTAGGTATTTAAACACTTCTTTCATGATTTTGTTGATATTTCACTACTTTGTATGTGATAAAATCTTTTCAATATTATATTGCTTTAATAAAAGAAAATATTTTGATAAATGAGTCATTTCACAGGTACAGTTATATTAAGTACGGTCAAAATATCAACTTGAGATTACATATGAATTTATATTTCGTAAGAAAAACTTATCAATACAAACATTATCATCATGATTTAATAATATGAACCTTGAATTTGGCATTTTTAACACTATGTAATCTAAATCTGCACTTAAGTCACACTTTTGCGAGAGCTATGTGGTCTATTTTTACACTGTGTAAAAAAAATGTGAGCATGCGAGAACATTGAAATCTTGTTTACATGTCTCATATTAATATTACAATATTAAATATATTTTTGTTAAAAAGCGCATATTATTCGCAATAATTTTATGACATTTGCAATCGTTTTAAAGATCATAAATGAAGTTTGCACTTATGTCATGTATTGTATTATATTATCTCCATTGACATAGGTACGAATCCAGTAACGTAACTCAAGTAACAATCGTTAGGCTGAAAGTTATAGTCTTTACTCAGTTCTCAGATATATATCTATGTTCTTACTTTTTTCCATGAAAAGAACAAGGATAGAATATTTGAGAACTGAGTAAGAATTACAACTTCTAGCCTTAGACTTGAGTTGGGTCTATGAATTCAAGCCATAAAAAAAATTATGGCCTGAATTCATAGTCGTGTCTTGAGAATTGAGTATGACTTAAAACTTAAGTCTCGTTACTTGAGTATCAGCTGTTACTTCAATTGAGTGCTACATGAAGAGGTTATCACAGTTAGTTATGAAACAAAATCGCACAAATAAGATTGGGGTTTTTTTACCGACTAGATGCGGAGAAAAAAAATAAATAGTGACAAAGTCATTTTTTCCATGCTGTGAACAGGGGGAGGGGGGTCGCGGTCTGCAAATATGACAAAAACTATTTTTTTTTATCCAAAACAAAGTTACAAGGTCAAACAAAAATTTCAGGGACAGAGCAAAATTGACTATCTTAACGGGGGGTACCCTTTGGAAGTCATAGATATTTCATCCCAAATTATCATTTGTGTTTTCTTTAATTTTTTTTCTTCTGCAGAGTTAGGCTTAACATTACATGTTGTGCGATCTGTTATATTCAACGGTAGTTTAAATGTTGTGTGCACTGTTTTTCCATCAATCAATGAATTCGCTGCTATACCTGTCCAAGCAACACATAAGTAATGTATATTATGATATTTAAAATAAGCTATTAAAACGTTAAGTAAATAACTTTTTTCTGTCCCACCTGGTCCATCAATAAAAATTCATTTTTTTTTATTTTGATTTAAACTTTTTATAGTAGAGTCAAATATTTTTCTTTGTTTCTCTTTTAAGGAATTTATTTTTGTTTCCAATTCATTTAGAATATCATTCTAATTTAAAATTGTTTCATCATCATTATCTTCTATGTATGTGCTTACGTTAGGTAAATTAAAATCATTTAAAGAAAATCCATTGATGTAAATTATTTTGAATAACATTCAATGCCCGTATTTTACCTATATCTTTTTCGTATTTAGGATGGTAAAGCTTATCTTTATATTTTTCGTATAAATTTCGTGCATTTATGGGATTATGAAAAATGCAAATAAAAGCAAATAATTCACAAAGAGCACGAGGGAATTCTGTTAATGATGCTTCTCCTAAACATCTTTCCCATTCTTCATCTTCATTAATTAATTGTTTAGCTTCAGCTGCTTCATAAAACGAAGTGTATATTACATTATCAACAGTACGTAAATCTTCAAGAGATGTGGCGCCTTTAACATGTAATAGTAATAATCTAATAAAGTAGCGTTCTCTATCTTTTGGATTTACCAAATACATTCTACTAACCAGGAGAGGCTATGAGCTTCGGGTCACAGATCTTGATAAAACTTTGGGATATGTTTCAAGGTACCAAAATATGAGTAAAACTAGAGCAGTACAGTCTAACGCTTCGAAAAACTGAAATTATAGGCGTTTTTAGTCTTATGTTAAGAAAATTGTAAAAAAAAGCTCCTAATTGAAGTGTGAATTATTCAGTCTAGAAATGCCTTTAATAAATTAACTAGGACTAAAATAAAAATAAAAAAAGCAGGCTTTAATTTGACGTTTTCAGAATTAAAAAATAATAATTAGAACCAGAGATATGTTTGTTCAAAGTTAAGAAGCAAGAAAGTACCAAAAATCACAAAATCACTGTCCTTTAGAATTTAAATGATTTTTGGTACTTTCTTGCTTCTTAACTTTGAACAAACATATCTCTGGTTCTAATTATTATTTTTTAATTCTGAAAACGGCAAATTAAAGCCTGCTTTTTGTACTTTTATTTCAGTCCCTGTTGATTTATTAAAGGCATTTCTAGACTGGATTATTCACACTTCAATTAGGAGCTTTTTTTTACAATTTTCTTAAAATAAGACTGGAAACGTCTATAATTTTAGTTTTTCGAAGCGTTAGACCGTACCGCACTGGCTTTACTTATATTTTGGTACCTAAAATTATATCCTAAAGTAACGTCAAGATCTGTGACCCGAAGCTCATAGCCTCTCCTGGTAAGTATTGGTTTCCTTTTTTTTCTTTTATCCCACTTTTTTAGTTTTTCTTCAAATGTATAAAAATGCGGTATTTCTGTATACAAGTAATCTCGAGCTTCTAAATCTCCTCGATTCAATTTAAAATATGCTGTTAATGTTGTTCCCACATTTTTCTGCATGATCGTTTCTTCTTTTCCTTCTTTAAAAAATACATTTTGTTGATTTTCTTCATAAAAGCTTAGTCTTTTTATGGTATGTGAAATAACATATAAAGGATATTCTAATAATCTGTGCATTGCTTCAGGCGGACATAAATATCGTGTATTTATGTATTGTTTTATTTCATCATATTCATATTCAACATTTTCATTATTGTTATTTTGAAAAGTGTCTTTCTTTCCTGGTTGGAAATCAACATTCACTTCGCATATTTTAATGTATGCACAATCTTGACCTTTATAACAATATTTTAATAAATATTTAATGCATTGTACAGTGCAACATACTTCTACGTTTATATGTGCATTATATTTTAATAATAAGTAAGGACTATAAGGAACAACAAATCCATTATCTGCTACTCTTTCTGTAAATTTATTCTTAAAAATTATTTTGACGCCAACATTTTTACGTTTGTATAATGGATAGCCATTGGATTTAAATACTGTTGAATTATTAAATTTTTTTGGGAAACTTTTTGTACATTGTTTCGTATTTTTATCCATACATGGACAATTTATATTTTACATACCACAGGGACCGTGTATCATAAATTGTTTAACAATACTATATAATTTCGGATAAATATCCTTATTTGGGATTTCTGCACTTATTATTTTATCAACTTTATCGGGAGTGTTAATTTTATCATTTTTATCTAAGAATAATAACATATGCATATGTGGTAATCCTCGTTTTTGAAATTCAATTTCGTAACTATACGCAACACATTTTCCAAATATTCCTTTTTTAATTACGAAATCTTTAAATTCTTTCACTTTTTGATAAAATACTTTTGTTACAATATCCGGTCTATCTATTGAATTTTCATAATTATCCAAGTTTTCAGTTTCTTTCTAATGTGGATTACACGTTATAGTTAAAAAAAGGTCAGGTTTACCATGATAATTTACAAGTGTCATCGAGTCCATGTAATTTTGTTTTATAAATCGTGGATTGCCTGTAAAATTTGATGGTAATATGACCATTTTTCCAATTTTTGACGATTCTAATTCTTTTTTGTTATGTCAATACTCCATTGATCCTTTGTATCAATCACTTCTCAATATATTTTGATTTTTTCGTATAAAATATACCCTAGAGGTTTCAACTTTTACAAATGCATCAATGATTGACTGTTGAGATATTTTTCCCAAATTGAGGTATGGATTAAATTCATTTCTGATACTAAATCTATAATTATAAAATTGCAAATTTGAAATATTACATTTTCCAAATTTACTTTTTATATTGGGCATCCATCCATAACCACCATTAGGATGAATTAGCGGATATGTCATAGGATTTGTATGTTTGCTAATTGTTGGTATACTAATTGGTTTTTTTATATTTAGAGTAAATGACAATATAACGTTCGATAGGAGGAAGATCTTTTCCAACATATACAATCGCGACTTCATTACAGGTAGGTACATTATATCTATTTTTATCCAAATTGTTATTGCGGACAATAGACATTGTAACTGTTCTTGGAGGACAATTGATTTTTACACATCGTTGTAGTTCTTCTTTTTATACTTTATGCATCATTTTATAGGCTTTTGCATGAGGGTTAATGAATCTTATCAAATTATCTAATTCTTTTAATAATACTAGATTTGTATTGAATTTATTACGTTCAATCGTTGCCATTTTATTATCTAAAACATATAATTGTCCATATTTACGTGCTTCATCTTTATTAGGATGCAAAGCATACACATTATGATAAATTTGTCCACATATTTTCATAACTTGTGGTCTTTTACCTGCCAATTTATCAAAATTAGCACCAAAACTTGCGAACCTTAAAGCATTATCGTACAATGTTACATTTTGTCGAAAATCAATATTTCCTTTTGTTAATTCGGTTGCTAAAAGTTTTAATCGTTCTGGGTAAGGAGGATTGTCTAACAATTCTACCTTAACTTTATGACAACAATTGGAGAAATCTTTACTTTTACTATATTCGAAAGCAAAATGCTTCGCATCACTGTAAACACATGTATGTGTCATGGAGCCAATGTAATTTTCAGATATAACATATTCATCAAAATGTATATTTGCAATACAACCAATGAGTTTAGAATTACTTCCTTTTGCTTAAACTTTTTCATTCAATTTCTTTAATATTTCCCATTATGTCTTTTATAATTTTATCATTTTTTATTGTTTATCATGACATTTTCATTGTTATTACAAATATTATTATTATTGTTATTTTTAATATAGTAATTATTGTCTTCAATTTTTAATCGTTTACACTTTATAAGTAACGTTTTTAATTGATAAGAATCATATTTATATTTTCGCTTTCTCTCATATGTTGGTTTATGCATTCCAATATTATAATTAAAATGTTTAAATTGGTAAAAATCATTTGCGTTTTGTCAATAATATCTGATATTTCCAATTGTTGATTGTCAATTTTTTTAATTATTTCCATTTTATTATATTAAGCATAATGTTCATTTTTTAATTTTCTATAAGTTTATCTTTTGCGTAATGCTTCTTTTTCACGTAGCTGTTTTAATTCATCAGTATTTATACTTTGAATCGATTTTACTTTTGACATTCTATTCTCTTCTGATATTTTTTCATATTTATTTGATTGTTCTTTTTTTAATTTTATATAAGCTTCTTTCTTACGTGAAGCCTCATGCGCACGTATTTGTTCCAATTCATCATTCCTTTTTTTGTCCTTGGATTCCATTTTGATTTTTCTTAGTATTTTTTAACTTTTCTATATATCTATTTGGTTCAGAATCTTTTAATTTTATGTAAGCTTCTTTCTTACGTGAAGCTTTATTAGAATGTATTTGTTCCAAATGATCATAGCTTTTTTTTCTTGGATTCTAATTTCGTTTTCTTAGTATTTTCTAATTTTTCTTTATATTTATTTGGTTATTCCATTTTCATTTTTAAATAAGCTTTTTTCTTTCGTAAAGCATCATTGACACGTTTTTGTTCTAATTTGTTACTTTTTTTCCAGCATTTTTGTAATCTTCTATTTTATTGCATTTTTTCGATATTCATTTGATTTTTCTGTCACTTTTTTCTTAATCAATTCTGTTATACATGAAGATCCTTAGTTATCTATTGCTATTGATTTAATTTAATCCCATTATTCCTAATTTTATCATCGTTATAATTTATGCTAATATCATCAAATAATGATTTTGTCTTAGAAAATTTTTTTCTGAAAAGTCATTGTCAATTTCCATCGGAATCATTTCAAGAATAGAATCCTTTGGTTTGCAATACATTTGTATTATTTTTTTTTTGTTCTGCTAATAAATGCATTTGTAATTTTTTTTCAAGAAGTTCAATTTCAGCGTTATCTAAATTTAATGGTATTTTATATAAACAAGGTTCATGACAAAAACTTCTTCTTCTCATGTCCGGTGGATTATTGTAATTCATAGATGCATTATTATAATTATGTAAAATTGGAAACATTGTTATTTGCTGTGTTTCAAAAATTTTTAATAAATGTAATCGCGTTTGAGAAATATCGTATTTTAAGCAACATGGATATAAATTGTAAAGTATTGCAACAGCAAAAGCAATTGCAAAAACGCCGCAATCATAATTATTTGTTTGTGATTGTACTGTTTCGAAAACTGTGCTTAATTCTGATTTGTTCAGAAATAATTTGATTATATAGATTTTATGTTCATCTTGTAAATATTTAAGATTTAAGCTGTCACATACATAAATTATTTTATTATTATAATACATACAAATCCAGTGACATCTTTTGAAATTTCCAGAAAATAATAATTGTATAAATTCGGTATCAATAGGTAATAATAATGTATTGCGGTCTTTAAATAAGTAAAGTTGATTGCATATTAAATAAGGTGCACCGGTTTAAAATATTATTTAATAATATTATAATATAATTAAAATAATTAAAATAATTATTATTCTTATATATGAATATCAGTTAACATAGAAGCAATTCCCCTATACAATCCTTGTCTTTTAACAATTAATTTATTTTCCTCAGTCAGACCCATTATTGAAAATTATAATTGTTTTAACACTTTTTATTTACTTTAAATAAACTTAGAATTGTTTTTATATTAACTTATTTGATTAATTGTATTTTCATTCGTAAAAGCTGAAAAACAAAAAAAAATTATGAAAAATGCTATTAATTGTCATTAGAAAAAAAATTAAATGCTAATAAAATTAAGTCTTAGCATTAATTTAATTAAGTGCACAAAATACCTTTCACAAATCTTTTTACTCTATCTCATTTATTTTTACTTATATGATGAAAATAGCAAGATGAACTTTAAATGATTTTCATTTCTTTTTTGAATTTTGCAATTTTCTAGAAATTTATAGCTAAAATAATATGATATACTATACAAATTCTTTTCAATTACCTGATTTAATAATGAATATATCACGAATAATCTCCGAAAAGTTTCTTATGTAAATCTAATTTCGTTTTTATTTTATTAAGAGGCGGTCGGAACCAAATCGGCTACTTAGTTCAGTGTTTATAATAAATGCCTATAATAATTTATTTACTCATTCATACAACAAAAATTTAGTCAATACCTCTAGTCATGTACACCCACCGTTAATGGATTCTTTCCGAATGTTTTGAAATCCTGAACTTTCATTGGACCGTTCCGTTGTTTTCTATGTTTCTATTGGAACATTTTAAAAAATTCGGAAAGAATCAATTAACGTTGGGTGTACATGCATAATTTAAAATAGTTAAAGCCACAATAATATACAAAATATTATCGTCAGGCGAAAAATACCATTTCATAGTCAAAGCGACAGTTTTTTGCATGTGATATATGTCAAGTCGGCATTTTTCGCTTTATGACAATATTTTGCATGTTTTTGTCGCTTTAATTATTTTATTGTATTTTTTACATATATAACTAAAGGAATCGACTGTATTTTTGCAGTGTAAATAAGTAAATAAATTTTTATAAGCATTTATTATAAGTATCAAACTAAGTAACTTCAAAACAGTTTTTCTTAAATATTGAATTTTAAAAATCTTTAGTTTGCTTTTAAATAATATTTTTTTTCTCATCCCTTGGCGAAAAGTACGTCAATAGACGTCTACTTCGCGAGAGAGAAGCAAAGCATTATCCACGATGGCTCGGCGCACTAGGGATGCGCAATCGTTTTGACGCTCTGTTTTTCACGGCAGTCAAGAATAGAGAGGGTTATGTCTATCCTTCTCTGGCCGCCGGCTTTAAGCATTGACTCTCTTCCTCTCTCTTTCTTTTTCATAAAGAATAGAGAGGGTTGCGTCTATCCTTCTTTGTCCGCCGGCTTTAAGCATTGACTCTCTCCCTCTCTCTTTTTTCTCTTATATGTACAATAAAGGTAGCCTCAAATAGAGGGGGCTATGTCTAGCCTTCTTTATTTGCCGGTTACAACAAGCATTAAGTACCTTTTCCTTTATCTTTCTTATAGTAATTTTAAATATTTTATTATTAAAATCTAACTTGTTTTATTTTGTGAATTATAAATTGCAGTGTGTTTTAAAGTGTGTGAATTATAAAGTGTGTAAATTATAAAATGTGAGTGAAATATTGATGGTTTATTTTAATGATTTATCATCAGTGGGAGTAGGGCAGAGAAGGATAGAGCATACTCGGTCGAAAGCAGCAGGTGATTCATCGCGATATTTTTATTATTATGAGTTATTATCAAAAACGAATTATTACAACGGGTAATTCGGACGTACTTTTCGCCGGAGATAAGAAAAAATCGTATATTCACCTCGGGAGAGAAGTTGACCAGCAATTGTTTGCCTAATTGCCCCCCTCGCTGCGCTCGGGGGGCAATCCATACGCGAACATTTAATGGTGAGCTTTTTACCCTCGGTGAATAATATACTATTATTCTAAAAAGAAATGAATTAAATCTAAGGGGAAAAGGTGTTTGGTACCCTAAATTGAGAATTATATTGAGTAAAATAACATAATAACTCATAAGTTATTAGTTATAATAATTTTATGAACTCTCTTCACATTAATCCAAATAATGTTAGATATATTTTTATTATTTAATTAAATCTTGATATCATGTAAATGTTATAAGTATAAGTTATTGAAAGTAAAATATATTGTAATATAATACAATCAGTGAAATGTAATCTAACGTAACTATGATTATTTTAAGATTTATTAAAAAAAACAATATGAATTATGAGCAAATCTTTATAAGTTACTAATTATAATAATTTTCTAAACTTATTCACATAGTTTGAAATAATATTTAATAAATTATTCAGCAATATTGATATGTAAATTTTGAAAGTATAAATTATTTAAAATGAAATTTATTATAACATTATTGAATAAATGAAATATAATTTAATATAACAGTGATAATATAAAGATTTATTTGAGAAATATAAAATAGATTGTTCTAACAACTATCAGTGTAACAGTTAATAATTTATTCGTTGACTTTACAACAAATCTATTGTTTCATTAGTCGAGATGAGTACTAATCAATTTAAATTACCTTATAATGTGAATTATTATATTTATTTATTTCGATAACAAATATTTTTGCATTTCAGCTACAACGAGTAAAATAACAAGATTCTTTTTTCAAGTATCTTTTTTTATATTATTAGCCAATGTGAATAAGAGATACTAGGAAAAAATTATCTTATAAAAGCTAAGTATAGAATTAATAATTTCAAGATATAATAACTAGAAAATTCAAAACAGTTTTTCTCAAATATTGAATTTTAAAAATCTTTAGTCTGCTTTTGAATAATATTTTAATTAAAAAAAGAATTGAAATAAATCTAAAGGAAAAAGGTGTTTCGTGACCTATATTGCGAATTTCTTTGAGTAAAATAACACAATAACTCACAAGTTATTAGTTATAATAATTTTCTAAACTCTTTTCACATTAATTCAAATAATGTTAAATATATTTTCATTATTTAACTAAATCTTGATATCATGTAAATGTTATAAGTATAAGTTATTGAAAGTAAAATATATTGTAATATAGTACAATAAGTAAAATATAATTTAACATAACAATAATTATATCAAGATTCATTCAAAAAATATAATATGAATTGTGAGAAAATATTTATAAGTTACTAATTATAATAATTTTCTGAACTTATTCACATAGTTTGAAATAACATTGAATGAATTATTCAGCAATATTCTCTCTGACAATAACACTTTCGACATCACTGATGCACACAAAAACATATGGACATATACATACACGTACACACATACACGTAGACATACACGAATACACTTAGACATAAATGTCTTTTAGCCTTGTTTAGAGCATAACATTCTATACTCTCATATCGTGGGGTATATCAGACCGGAGGGCGCCAATGTGAGATTCTCTCAAGTTTTAAATCAAATGAAAGTCAATAAAGTGATATTCTTAAATATAAATTGACTTAATGTACGATAATTTCAACTCAGGGAAACTTGCGTGTATCCTTATTCGGGTTCTATCGAGTAAAGGAATTTATACCTAAGCTAAGCCTAGTAAACAAACCGCGTTGATGAAAGAATTTATAATCATTATGTTCCTTTATTATTTCGTGTGATATTACGATGGCTTTAGCAATCGCGAACGAAATATTTTCACCTATAAGGCACACACAATTTTCGATGAGTTCAACACGTGAATATTCATTTTACGCAACAAAAGCTTAAATCAAGAAATATAGGGGTATCCCTTGTTTCAATCTTTCTCTTTTCGCGACTTTGAATTTTTCTTTAATAATCACTAGTTTCTATATACGTTAACTAGCGTTTAGCATAAAAGATACATTAATTAATAATCGAAAATATCTTTCGTTTCACGATTTTTATTCCTCATAAACACATGAGAATCAAATACAATTTCGCTAATTTATACTCGATATAAGATAAATTCTTTTGAATTTTGGCCGAAGCCATATGTGTTTGTATTAACGTTAAGGTTGTTTCATGCCAAGATTAAGACATCAAACGAACCTCTGTTAACTTTAATTTAAGAGGAAAAGTCTCGTTTCTTTCATTCATAGAAATAACGAAACTTATGTCCCTTTCGCGCAAAAAGTCATTTAAAGAAAGAAAAAGGTTTTTAATAATTTTCAATGAGGAATAATCTCGATTTACGAACAGATATGTACAAGATAACGTGGTGAAGCCACTTACCAAATTAAATTGTTATTTCACTCACACGGGCACAACCACGTGTTTTTAAATTACGACTTACTAGATTTTAACTTATTATGTGTTGTTTCATATTTAGAGTAATGTTGTATGTTTAGAGCTAATCCGTACGTAGCCGATACGCCATGACCGACTACTTCGGGATTACTTGCTCGTGTTGGAAGGAAATCGGGAAAAGGAATAAGGTTGATCGTTATCCTGGTGCCTCTTACTGCCTTTCAAGATTTGCCAAATTATTAAATGGCTCGATTTTAATAGACTTGCAAATGTTTCAAGGATATTTCCCCTATACAAACATTTGCAAGCACACAATTAAATTTTACAATTATTAATCTTAATATTAAGATTTAATAAAGCACTATTGATCCACTATTTCGCGAACACTAATGGCACAATATTAAAATCAAATAAACGGGTACGTAAATCAAACAAGTGTCGATTTACTTCGCCGTATTTTATTTGACTTTAAAATAAAACAAATATTTACTCTGATTTTGATTTTGCAACTTTATTTTACTGAAGGCAGGCAGAAGAGTGACTCTTCTATACATTTTCCTTGCTCACGTAGGCTCGCATTCGAGCCGCCGTTGCTCGCTTCGCCGCTGTTTCTTACCCACACAGCATCAACTCGCTCCCACTTCTCGTAATCATACGTGGTGTCGATGCTGTAATATTTTATTCATATTCTATTATCTCAAATATCGCTTTCTAATTATAAATGTGTGTGTTTGCGGTGGGCGTAACCGTGCGCGAGTATAAGAGCGCGTTCGGTACTTTTGTACAACCCCACCTCGCTCTTATTATATTATGTACATGGTGTGTGAATGTGTAACCTCACAATGCCCCCCGAAACGAAGTGGATTTTCGGTATATCAAAATGCACTTCGTTTCGCAAAACGAGATCACACATTCATAGGAAACAATTTTAAAATTTACTTTACGTTATTATCTACATTATATGTTAAAATTCTCTTCATACAATTTAAATTTCTTACTGTACATTTAATATTTACATTTTTCACTTTGTTTTCTTATTATTTAATTTATTCAGCATAATCCGATTATCGTAAGATTTGATGTTAGATGTGCCTGCCCCCCGAAATGAAGTGGATTGTTGAGCATTGTTGATATATCTTTAACTTTTAATCAACTCATTATTTAACAAGAATTTTGCGCTATACAATCCATTTCATTTCTCGCGCACAGACAATTTTACAGTACAATAAACTTATTTATATTAATACGTACATTTTTTCTTTTTTGATTACTTTTTTTTTTTTTTTTTTTTTTTTTTTTTTTTGATTTTAGCTTTATAATATTATGTTTATTTGAATTTAAATTTATACCTTGTTATTCGATTCATCCTCTTCCGGATCCATATTTCTACATCCGATTCATCGTCTGAGATGTCCTCTCTATTTGTTTTTAATCCCATCCTAGATATTCTCTGTTTTTCCAATGCTTTTTCTACCACGTATATGTTAACTTGTTTTTCTTTTTTGCTGTCATATTGTGCTATCTTTATTTCTGTATCTGTGTTGTCTATTGGCGGTATTGTTTTTAATTTTCCTGTTGTCTGTTGTGTTGCTCGTCTTTTGGAATTTGTTGACCCAGCTGTTTCCGTTAATGTAGCTCTGGGATGCGTTTTGTTTTTGGCCTGTATCTCTACGCCGTGCCTATTAGTTGTTAAATCAGACCCTCTTGAAAAATTTGTTGGCACTCCTACGACCTTATCTTCGTAGTCAATCGGTCTTAACAGTGATTCATCCCACACGATGTTTAATTCCCCTTTACTTAATAATACTGGGTCGACCTGGGTGGATGTGTGTCTTTTGTTAAAGTACCAATCGAAACTTGTACCCTGATGGCGAAAACGGCTGGGTTGAGTTTAAAAATTGATTTTCCTTTTATAACCGTATGCTTGTGTCCTGTTCATTTTACTGTTTGTTATTAAGATTATAACTGAAAGTTCGCACACTATAACACTCTTACTAACTTTCCTTATTTGATGTTGACTCTATAAAGGTTTTCGGATAACTAATTTGTTTTACTTTATATTTACAAATTTCTGGTACTTTATTTTATTTTATTTGTATGTGTTTACGTTTATTATTTGTATTAGTAGTTTTGATTTACTTCTTATTTCATTACTTATTAATATTCTTCTATATTATATATTTTATTTCTCTTTTTCTTTTTCTTTTTGATTTTTATTGCTGGAAAAACGGCTTCATATTATCTAAATGAAATTTTCCTCTCTCCTTGCCATTTTTATCAATTAATAAATAAGTATCTTCATTTATTATATTTTTTATGGTGTATGGCCCTTCATATATATCTAAAAACTTAGCGATTATTTCGTTTTGTGTATCAGTTATTTTTAGTGCTTTTACTAATACTTTATCATTTATTTTTAGTTTAAAATGAGGATATTTTGCATTATTTTTTTCTGCTCTATCTTTTAGCTTTTTATGCATTCTTGTTTTTGCTAAAACTAATTTTCTCTCTAATGGTATGTCGTTTGTTTCTGTTTTGAAATATTTTTCCCATATTCTTATGGGTTTTTTCCCCATATGCAACTCCATAGGTGTAAAGCCTGTTGTATCATGATGAATTTCATTCATAATGTCCTGTATTTTTGGCATATGTGTAGCCCAGGATTTATGAGAGTTTTTTACAAATGCTCTAAATAATCTGCCTAATTCTCGGTGTATTCTCTCTACGATATTACTCTGGGGGTGTCTTATCGATGAGAATATGATTTCAATGTCTTCTTCATTCAATTTTTTTCTCCATTTTTTTGACGTGAATTGTGTACCATGATCAGTCATCATTGCTTTAGGCTTGCCATAATTTACTATATAATCATTAAATATTCTTCTTATTGCCGTCAGTGTATTCGCTTTCTTTATTGGATACATTACTACGTATTTGGTGAATACATCTATCGTTGTTAAGATGTATTTTACCCCGCCTACTGATGTTGGTAAGGGGCCATAAAAGTCTATTGATAATAGTTCATTTTTATCATTTACTACTATTGGTTGCATATGAGGATGGTACTTTATTGTTAAGTATTTTGTTTTTTGACATGTTTCACATGTTTTTATTAACATATATACTTGTTTTTTCATTTTAGGGGCATCAAAACTTTCTTTTAATAATTGATATGTTTTTTTAGGTCCAATATGACCGTAAAATTCATGTATTTCTATTATTACTGTTTTAAGTACAGTTTCAGGTATTATAATCCTTTTACCTGACTCTGTTGTTTTATACAATATCTCATTTTCATATAACTAATAATTTTTTATTTTACTATTTTCTTTAGACATTTTTTGTATTATTTTCTTACAATAATTGTCATTCTCTTGAAATGATTTCAAGTGTTTAAATACTTTATCTAATTCTTTGCTAATTTTACATTTGTTTATTTTTGCAATTATTATTTCATCTTCTTCATTTAAATTTTCTGATATCTGTCTGCTTAAAAAATCTGCGGCAGTATTCTTTTTACCAGTAATATGTTCTGGTTTAATATTAAAATCTTGTATTGATAATGACCATCTTCTTAATCTGCAATTATTAAACTTGCATTTATTTAAGAATGTAACTGCCTCGTGGTCAGTTCTCAATTTGATTTCTTTCGCACCTCTTAGGTACGTATCTAGTTTATGTATTGCCCAAACTATGGCTAATAATTCTTTTTCTGTGGTAAAGTAATTGAGTTCACTTCCCTTTAACGTTCTGCTGATAAAGCATATGATATTTTCTTGTCTTTCATCATTTTCTTGGGATAGGATTGCAGCTATTGCAACATCACTAGCGTCTGTAGTTAGTATATACGGTTTGCTTAAATCGATGAATTTTAATATTATGTTTTCATCGAATAAATTTTTTATTCTTTCAAAAGCTTCTTTCTGCTCTAGGCCCCATATAAATGGTGTATTTTTTCTTAATAAACTTATTAAAGGTAGGGTTTCGTTTGCGTAATTTTGTGCAAACTTTGTATAAAAATTTACAAACCCTAAAAATGCTTGTAACTCCTTTATATTTCTTGGAGTTCGAAAGTTCTGTATCGATTTTATTTTTTCAGGATCCGGTGTAATACCTTCACTTGTTATAAAATGTCCTAGGAATTCTATTTTCTCTTTTATGAATTTAGATTTTTTAAAGTTAAAAGTTAAGTTATATTCTTTGGCTTTTTTAAATAGTTTCTCTAAATGTTTTATATGTTCATCAAACGTGGTTGATCTAATGTGTAGATCATCCACAAATGCTAATAAGAATTCTTCGAATTCTCTTATGACTTCATCTAAGCCTCTTAATAATGCTGCACCGCTTGTTTTAATTCCAAAAGCAGCTACATTGAACTCATAAACCTTATTATCAATCTTAAACGCTGTAAACTTTTTACTGTTCTCCGTTAGTTCTATTTGCCAGTACGAACTAGTGAGATCTAAACTTGACATATATTTTTTCTTTTTACATCTAATAAAAATTTCTTCAACTGAAAGTGGTGCTTCGTAATCATCTATAATTTTTTCATTTAACTTGCGTGCGTCTAAGCATAGGCGTACTGAGCCATCTTTCTTAATGACTGCAACAATCGAATTTATATAAGGACTTTTAGATTTCCTGATTATTCCTAATTCTATCATATTATTTATTTCTCTTAATACCTTCTCCCTGTGATTTATAGGTATTGGATAAGGTTTTGAATAAAAGGGATGTTCATCAGTTAGTTTCAACTCGTGCTTATATGATTTAATTAATCCTGGCGCTTTTCGAAATACTTCTTTATAATTAAAAATTAGTTTAACTAATTCTTGTTTTTGGTTTTGTGTGATATTTTCACACTCGTTTATTTTTTCTTCAATCTCTTCATTTGTGAGCATTGAAGTTTTATAATAATTTTCAGAATTGAAAAATATTTCTTTTTCATTCTGTATATTTAAGTTGTATGATTTTAGGTCGTTGCCTTTTTCATACACTTCTTGGATTTGCATCGTTTCATATGCGTTTGAATTTATTTTATTTTCTATATATGATAAATTTAGGTATTTATCATTGATAATAACAAGTATTTCTTGCGTCATTGTATTAATTATCATACGTAGCAGTCGCTGAGTATCATAGCCAATGATACAATCTTTTATTAATTTAGGTATTATCAGGTAAATAATTTTAATTTTTTCCTTATTAAACTCGCTTGTAATCATTATCTGCTTTTTTAATCTTGTTGTTTTAGAGCCTGTGGCTGTTTTGATGTATTTACCTGTTATCGGTAATGTTGGACAATTTTTTAATTTTTCATAATTATTAAAATAAAATTGTTCCGATATGCATGTTATTTCACTCCCGGTGTCTATTAATCCATTTACTGCTATATTTTCTAATTTTATTTTTATTTCAGGACATACTATTATCTTTTCTTCGATTTCTCTATTATTTTTTGAATATATATCGTGTGTTAAATCTTCTTTTGTTGTTTGCTGTAGTGAAGCAATTTGGGGATTTTTATTTGTTGCGACCTCACCCCTTAATTTATTTTTATTAGGTGCAACTTCTATTGGTTTCCCTGCTCCTTTTCATTTTTCTCTTTTGTTTCGTCTATTTTTGATATATCTATTTGGTCATGTGATTTCCTTATGATTCTATTATTTACTGGTGGTGTTAATTTTTCATACTTCGATTTTTCACTCTGATTACTATTTCCCATTCTCATCGCATTTATTGCTGGGTGCTGTAATTGTCTTCTTTGATCGTGATTGTTTGAATTTGGTCCTACCTTGTTCCAATGAGAATTTTCTGATGGTTTGTTACCATAATTTTGTTTTTGGTTATAATTTTCATTTTCGTTCTGTTTATAACTGTTGTAATTGTTTATATTATTTCTGTTTCCTTCATTATTATTATTTCTTTGTTGTGTTTGTTGCTGTTGATAATATAATGTCTTGTTTTGTTCTTTCTTCTCGTGAGTTTTATCGTCTTCGTCAAAATCCGCTAAAATTTCGAATAATGTATTTTTATTTTTGTTTTGAGTGAATTTCATAGCTTGTTTGACGTTTCTATTGAAGTGTTTGCTAATTTTCATAGTTAGCTCCTCTTCAGAATAACTTAATTGTAGTTCTTTGGCGAAACCGAATATTTGAGTTGCGTATTGTACTCGGCTTAATTTTGTATTTTCGTAGAAGTGACCAAATTCTACTTTCCTCATTGTTTTTCGTTGAATGTCTTCATTCCAATAGCGATCTATGAATAAATTTTTGAATCCTTCAAACGTATTCACATCATCTTGGTATACATACCACCATTCGTTTGCCTCTTTTTGGAGTACTGTTTGTAATAATTGCAAAGATTCTTTATCATTTAGGCCTTTTAATGATACGTAGTTTTCTAATTCATTTATAAATTTCATGGGCGTTTCTATAGTCGTACCTTCATATTTTGGGAGAGGTATTTTAATTCTGTTTTGATTTTGCTCGTTGTACTGTATGTTTGTACTCCTTTTATCTATAATGTTTTTTAATTCATCTATCTTCTCTTCCTGTTCTTGTGTTGTCTCGTTTATTTTTTGAGTTAAGTTATCTTGAATTTCTTCGATCAATCTTTCATTTTCTTTTCTTAATCTATCGTTTTCTTCTCTTAATTCATTATTTTCTTTTTTAAGTTCATCTTTATACTTTTCAAAAGAACTACTGAGGTCGTTGTTATCTCTTCGTAGCTTTTTAAAAGCATCTGTAAGGACTTCTAGTTGGTCTTTTATTGTTAAATCCTCAATTTCATCTTTGCTTAGATCTAACTGGGTTAGTTTATCCCAATCACCTGAATTGTTTAATGAATTCTCTAAGGTATTATTTTGTTCAGCTAAGGTTTTTATTTCCTGTGTTACCGTTTGCATCCATTCTTTTAATTTGATGGGTATTAATTTTTGTGTCTCTTCTGTTTCATTTGTTTCTTCGATTTCTTTCATTATAATGTCTGATTTTCTTCTTTTTCCTGGCATCTTAAAGCTGTTTTTTATTATGTACGCGCAGAAAATGAAATGCTAATCTATTTATGACAAAATTTATATAAAGAAGAACAATTAATTCAGTGATCTTTCTAAATTATTTATAATTATGTGTAATATTTTTTATTAACAAATCAATTTCTTATATTAATGAAAGAAATACTCAATTTAAATTTACTATACAATTTTCAAAATCTATACTATTTTAATTGTCTGTGCTTATTGCGGAACGCTACTGTATCAACCGCCGCATAAGGTAATAAAGTATTATAACTTTACAAAGCATCAAATTAATTCTTATTATTTTAATCAGTAATACCACTCGACAAAGTGCACCTCAATCCTAGTTAATTGTAATGAAGTCACTATAATTTTAGGTTTGAAAACCTTTACATATATATATATATATCAACTTCAGATTGAGCACCACTGTGCCGGTTGAGTACCACTGTCCAATAAATATTTAAATTTCAAAGTATTATTTCTCTTTCATATGTTAAATTTTATTTCGCTTTAGAGTTCAATAATTAAATTTATCTGATGCTTTGCGACTGTTTACATTCGCACGCTTAATCTTCTGTGACTTTAACTATTACATTTATTTACTTATTTGTATCAAAGATAATCCAAAACCTTGATTACTTTCTCTTTTCACATTTTAACGTTTATACATGCTTATTATTCTAATCTCTTAATTTTCATCAAGCTTTTGAATTATCTACTTAGTTTTCTGTTTTATTATTTCATTTTTCTTTAAAATTTTCTCATTATTTTAAGTACAATTTTCTCTACTAAAACAAAATTTTCTACTTAATTTAAATTTTCAATTTTTTGTTCTAATTCTGTAATATTTTCCTCTATTTCTTTTAAGTTATCAACCAATAAAGGCATATTGTGGTTAAATCTATGTTCTATTCTTTCAACTTTGTTTATTAATATTATTTGGTTTTCTACTATTAATTTAATTTTTTCTTGTATTTTTTCTATTTTTGCCTCATTTTTTACTATTTTAATAGAAGAAAATTGTATGTTTCTATTTTGGTTTTCTATAACATTATTTATTTTATTTAATAATTCTGTAAATTCTTTTTTTTCTATGACGAAATATTCTTTTTTTCTATTATTTTTTGCTTTTGTTTGTAACCATTTTTCAGTTTTTTTAATTAAATTTTCTTTTATTTCCTTTTCATTATTTAATTTAATTTTTGATTTTTCTATAAAATCACAGACTTTTATTTTGTTCATAACTTTTCTTTTTAGTTTATTATAATTTTTTTATTTAATTATTTTATCTCTAGTTATAATCACAGACGCTACTTATAATCTACTTATTTAATATTTAATTACGCATTTAGTAATAATATTTAATAACGCGCATTTAATTATGCTATATATTTTTTGTGGTTGTATCCCTAATTTACAAATTTTGCCTTATTATTTTCTTTTTACTTTCTAAAATCTATTTACAATAGTTTTTCTATAATTGATGTTTCTCACCTGAAAAGCATAAAAAAAAATTTTCATAAGCTTAGACATAAATGTCTTTTAGCCTTGTTTAGAGCATAACATTCTATACTCTCATATCGTGGGGTATATCAGACCGGAGGGCGCCAATGTGAGATTCTCTCAAGTTTTAAATCAAATGAAAGTCAATAAAGTGATATTCTTAAATATAAATTGACTTAATGTACGATAATTTCAACTCAGGGAAACTTGCATGTATCCTTATTCGGGTTCTATCGAGTAAAGGAATTTATACCTAAGCTAAGCCTAGTAAACAAACCGCGTTGATGAAAGAATTTATAACCATTATGTTCCTTTATTATTTCGTGTGATATTACGATGGCTTTAGCAATCGCGAACGAAATATTTTCACCTATAAAGCACACACAATTTTCGATGAGTTCAACACGTGAATATTCATTTTACGCAACAAAAGCTTAAATCAAGACATATAGGGGTATCCCTTGTTTCAATCTTTCTCTTTTCGCGACTTTGAATTTTTCTTTAATAATCACTAGTTTCTATATACGTTAACTAGCGTTTAGCATAAAAGATACATTAATTAATAATCGAAAATATCTTTCGTTTCACGATTTTTATTCCTCATAAACACATGAAAATCAAATACAATTTCGCTAATTTATACTCGATATAAGATAAATTCTTTTGAATTTTGGCCGAAGCCATATGTGTTTGTATTAACGTTAAGGTTGTTTCATGCCAAGATTAAGACATCAAACGAACCTCTGTTAACTTTAATTTAAGAGGAAAAGTCTCGTTTCTTTCATTCATAGAAATAACGAAACTTATGTCCCTTTCGCGCAAAAAGTTATTTAAAGAAAGAAAAAGGTTTTTAATAATTTTCAATGAGGAATAATCTCGATTTACGAACAGATATGTACAAGATAACGAGGTGAAGCCACTTACCAAATTAAATTGTTATTTCACTCACACGGGCACAACCACGTGTTTTTAAATTACGACTTACTAGATTTTAACTTATTATGTGTTGTTTCATATTTAGAGTAATGTTGTATGTTTAGAGCTAATCCGTACGTAGCCGATACGCCATGACCGACTACTTCGGGATTACTTGCTCGTGTTGGAAGGAAATCGGGAAAAGGAATAAGGTTGATCGTTATCCTGGTGCCTCTTACTGCCTTTCAAGATTTGCCAAATTATTAAATGGCTCGATTTTAATAGACTTGCAAATGTTTCAAGGATATTTCCCCTATACAAACATTTGCAAGCACACAATTAAATTTTACAATTATTAATCTTAATATTAAGATTTAATAAAGCACTATTGATCCACTATTTCGCGAACACTAATGGCACAATATTAAAATCAAATAAACGGGTACGTAAATCAAACAAGTGTCGATTTACTTCGCCGTATTTTATTTGACTTTAAAATAAAACAAATATTTACTCTGATTTTGATTTTGCAACTTTATTTTACTGAAGGCAGGCAGAAGAGTGACTCTTCTATACATTTTCCTTGCTCACGTAGGCTCGCATTCGAGCCGCCGTTGCTCGCTTCGCCGCTGTTTCTTACCCACACAGCATCAACTCGCTCCCACTTCTCGTAATCATACGTGGTGTCGATGCTGTAATATTTTATTCATATTCTATTATCTCAAATATCGCTTTCTAATTATAAATGTGTGTGTTTGCGGTGGGCGTAACCGTGCGCGAGTATAAGAGCGCGTTCGGTACTTTTGTACAACCCCACCTCGCTCTTATTATATTATGTACATGGTGTGTGAATGTGTAACCTCACAATACATATATTTAAACAAATGAATATTCAAAAATACACATACATGCACATACACACACACAAACACACACATATAATTACATACACAAATACATTTAAAAATGGATACTTTAAAATTTAAAATATTTTAAATTGAAAAATATTTTTTAGGAAGGTCAGAATCAAACCGAGCGACGTTAGGAGCGACGTAATTTAAGCTAGTAATAAATTAATTTTTTTATATGAAATATTAGGACAAACATAGCGACGAATTTTGGTCAAGTCGGGCATTAAAGGGTTAATGCATATTATTCACCTTTTTGTTCATTCATTTTTGGAGGATAAAAATAGATTTTATATTTTTATATTAATTCTCGAGCATTAATTGGATTGTGAAATGTACAAATGTAACCAAATAATTGACAAAGAGCTTTCATAAATCGAGATTTACATGATTCTTCTAAACATTTATCCCATACATCATCGATTTCAATTAAATTTCTTGCTGTTGCTGCTTCAAAGAATGTTGGGTATGTAATTTAATTGAAAGTTTTTACGTAAGGCAGAAGTATCTTAAAAAGAATCTTTCTCTTTGTTTTGGATTAACTAACAAGGAGAGTGTCAGGGTATTGGGACGCCGATCCTGCTCAAATTTTGGGAGATGATTTTAGATATAGAGATATGAAAAAAGCCAAGGTACTAGACTGTAACGCTCAATATTTCTCTAGTTACAGGCTAATAAAAAAAATCACTATAAAAGTTACCAGATTTTCAAACGCTTATAATTCATTAGCATTGATAGCTAGGAGTCTGAACCTTTTTTCAAATGAAAGTTGAGCTCAAATCCTTTCGAATTATCACTTAAGCATCCCGAAATATTATTTTTTTCTATAGTTATAGAGGAATAAAAATTGAAACAAATTTTAGCATTTATTATTAGTTAATTAAAATTAATGTTATAAAGACGAATTTCAGGTCCAATTGTTATCCCTCTATAACTTTAGAAAAAAATAATATTTCGGGATGCTATAAGTGATAATTTGAAAGGATTTGAGCTCAACTTTCATTTAAAAAAAGGTTCAGGCTTCTAGCTATCAATGCTAATGAATTATAAGCGTTAGAAAATCTAGTAACTTTTATAGTGATTTTCTTTATTTGCCTGTAACTAGAGAAATATTGAGCGTTACAGTCTAGTACCTTGGCTTTTTTCATATTTCTACATCCAAAATCATCTCCCAAAATTTGAACAGGATCGGCGTCCCAATACCCTGACACACTCTTTGTAAGTACATTCTGGTTAGAATAGGTTTTATAGTCTTTTTTTCTTTTCGTCTATGTTTTATGTATTTGATTAAAAAACATAATGTTGTGGTATATCAGAATAACAGTAATTATATGCCTCTGGGTCACTTTTATCAAGTTCAAACCACGCTGTTAGTGTTGTATTTACATTTTTCTCATCAATTACGTGTTCGGATTCTTCTCTAAAATACACGTATTGTTCATTTTAATTATAAACGACTAATATATAAATTGTATGTGAAAGTTCACTAATATTGTATTCCAATATGCGATGCATAGCTCCTGGCAGGCAAATGTATCTTGTGTTTATATATTGTTTAATTTCATCATAAAACATATCTAAATCATTCGTTTCATCCGTTTCATCATTAGTATTACTTTCAGTATTTATTTTACTTGCTTTCATTTCTACAAATGCACAATCATGTCCTTTGAAGCAGTATTTAAATAAGTATTTTATAATTCTTATTGTTAAACATAATTCAATATTAATATGACAGTCAAACTTTAGTAATAAATACGGGTTATAAGAAACCACAAATCTATTGTTTGCCCACTTGTTTTTTGTGTATAATATCTCATTTTTATTATTTCTTCATTAATAAATTGTAGTTTCGGAAAATTTGTCGTACACTTTCCTGATTCTTTATCCATACAAGGTGAGTTTTTATTCTGATCTTTACAAGCGCCACGAATCATAAATTGTTTAACCATTTTATATAATCTGGGATTCTCATTTTTATTTGGAATTTCAGCTAATATAAATTTATCAACGTCATAACTATTGTAAATTTTATCATCTTTACTTAAAAATATTAGCATATAGGCATGCGGTAATCCTCTCTTTTGTAATTATACTACGTATGAATATGCAATGCATTTTCCCAAAATATGTTTTTAGAAATTTGCTCTATTAATAGTTTTAATTTTTGATAAAATACTTCAACAAAAATAGTTGATCTATTTGTTACTTCTTCACTCTGTCCTATATTATATGATTTCTTCTCATTTCGGATTGCATGTCATAGTAATGAAAAAATCTGGTTCCCCAATTTTTCGAACTACTGTCATGGGATGAAGAAAATTTTGATTTAAGGAACGCAGACTTTCTGTAAAAGTTGATGGTAATATAAACATTTTTCTTATACTATGATTGTCAATAATAATTATTTACTTTTATTAAAGCTTATTAATTTTCAAAAAATTTTAATATTTTTGTATGTAAAAATTTTTGAATGTATGAAAAAAAATTAAATACATATTTTATATTGAACTATTATTGTCAATGAAATTAGCAAATTCATATATAATAATATATTATATGAAAATGCAACCGAGCGAAATAGGAGCGAGGTAAATTTTGCTCGTATTTTATATTGAATAAATATATATATACGCACAACAAATTATCAGCTCATGAAGTAGAATAATGGCAGTTCTGGGTAAAAAGAAAGCCCCCTAAGTACATTTGCAACTTACTTAGAAGCATGCAGGAATTGTTTAAATAATAAGCATATAATGATAATGAATATAAAAACAATTAATTTATTAAAATTTTTCAATGATTTGATAAAAAAACTTTATAAAAAATATATGTTTACCCAATACAAATTTGTAACTCATGAAGTAGATGAGTGCCAGTTCTGAATCAAGAGAAGGCTTTCTAAATACATTTGCAACTTATTCAGCCAAAGTTATGCGAAGTAATTTATTTTCAAAATTAATAAAGCTATATCTTATCATGTTATAAAAAAATTGGAAATAAAGAATTACTTAATTAACAAAAACCTTAATAATTATAAAAAATATGGTAAATCGATTATTACTAATGACAAATATAAATCTTTATAATATCGTCAGGTGGGAGGAAGAAGGTTACGATTCGAAATTGGCCACAAAAAAGTAACGATTCTGATAAAACCACAAAAAGGTTCAGATTCGAAATTAGCCACAAAAAAGTTACGATTCGGATAAAGCCACAAAAAGGTTCAGATTCGGGTTTAGCCACAAAAAGGCTACGATTCGGCTGCTTATTTTTTCCTTCGATGTTTTGGATGAGAACCGCTGTTGAAAACATAAGAGTTTGTCTCCTATATCTTAAGCACTCATAAATATTGTAATTATGTTTTCATTTTTTTCACGAAGAGGCAATTTTATAAACCTAGTTTTCAATTTAGTGAGTATAAATCATATATTGAAATATATTATTACTTTTTATAATCTTATTAAATAAAAATTAATTGATTTATTTTATAAATTAAAAATCTCTTTACTTTAACGTTATCAATGCAAGAATAAAAAATTTTATAATTTAATAAAAATTCGCAAACATTAGTTAAATTGACCTGAAATTGTTTATATATATATATATATATATATATATATATATATATATATATATATATATATATATGTCTGTGTGTGTGTGTGTGTGTGTGTGTGTGTGTGTGTGTGTGTGTGTGTGTGTGTGTGTGTGTGTGTGTGTGTGTGTGTGTGGAAGGCTTTATATAGTGAAAATATTCATCAACAAATACAATTTAAATTATGAGTCTCTAAGTAAAAAATCAATCATTAAATTTGACAATAAAAACATATTAACTTTTTGTCTTCTAATACTTTTTATTTCACTTTGCCGAGTGAATCTATTTACAGAGAATCGTCCAGCTGGGGGTCCTCAAGGCTTGGCTTGACTTGTGCATCTGCATCTCTCGGACCCGGGACGTTTTTCTGTCTTCGTGCAATACTCTACCAGCATTGTCATTTTTTTGTTGCTTGTGCTGCTGTTGCTGACGGTTGCGGAATGGCTGGAGCATTGCTGGTTTGTTGTTTTGCCTGTGAAGTGGGGTGTTGAGTGGTGGTGCAGTGGGGGGATGCAGTTGCATCTTTATGGTTTATGCATGTGTTGCATATAGGTTATGCATTTGCTACATAACCTACAATATTTTTGGCGCCAAATTTACTATCTCTTAGGTGAATCTTTTAAGTGCGTCATTAGTGGCTCCATCTATGGGTTACCTTGTTTACTGTCTTATCTACTCTATGGATAAGTGACAGGTAATTAGCATACTTAAGGCGCGTTTCCATCTGGTCTTTTGATTTTATATATTTGATGCGCGAATTTCAAACAGCTTATTATGCTGCTTTTCTTTTACTATATAACTTATTTCTTTTATATTTAATTTTAAATGTGATATACTTGGGCGGAGAGTTTCACAGGCCATCTTTATTCTTGTTTTGCTTTTATTGCTATTTTTATTTCTCTGACGCTGCTCTTGCTGCTATCTTTTATTTCTTTTCTATTATATTTATTCTCTCACTTCTCTTGACATCTTATACAGCTTAAACCATGTCACAAATTACCATCAAGGACTGCTGCGCCATCTGCGGTTTTCCCGCTGATAATATAAGAGGGTCGAAAAAATTAATACAGTGTTTTACATGCCGGCAGCGCTGTCATGTAAAATGTACGAAGCGCGTGCCTCATGATAACGATGGTAATTCGAAATATGATTGTGAGAAATGTATAGCTGGCCGACTTATCGCTTCTCCCACTGCCCCACTCACTGGCACTGGCGCTGGACCACGCAGTGCCACTATGCGAGGTGCTCCTATAGCCCGGCCTATCGTTGCTTCTACTCCATCACGAGGATGCTCACCTGTCGCACCGATTAAGAAAGCTCAAGAACACTCTGTGATTAAGAAGAGGACCAATTCGCGCTGTTCTGCGGTAGCTGAAGGGGAACATAGCATAAGTATCAATTTAATTAATGAAAAATTTAGAGGTGGTGCTGCATTGGTCACCCCGGATAACAATATTAGTAAGGGTAAAAATGGTGGTCTTAAGCAGAGTAATGATGGAGCTGATTCTTCCTCAGTAAAGGCAGCTGTGTCTGCTTTGGAGAGCGCGCTATCCTGCAGGCTCGATCTGATTCAAAATGATCTTAATCGACTTCCGGCTCTTGAGAGCCATATTATAAATACTGACAAGGGTCTGCAGGATATCGCGACTAAAATGGAGAGTCAAAATGAAATTATTAAGAATTTACATGCTGGGCAGACGCAGCTGCTAGAGGAGAATCGTAAACTCAGGAGTATGATAGGTACTTTAGAGAAGGAGTTGTTGTCTGCTCTAAATGGCATGTATGAAAAGTTTTTCAAATCTCTCACGACTAATTTTAATAATATGCAAGTATTTTTAGGTAATGAATTCAATGGAGTGGACAGCAACTTTTCTCAACTTATGACCGGGGTGGCTGAGGTGGTGCAGACCGTTAATGATCTCACGGCCCAGGACGAACACTTAATCAACACCAACACCAACACTGATATGCCTGTAAATTCGAATATAACACAATCATTTGAACGTGAAGATAGTAGCTCTCATAACACATGCACTGAAGCACCTGTTGATTCAAACGATGAACAATTAGTAAAAGCACATACAGATAGTAGCAGAGAGGCATCCTGTCATACTGTGAAGAGGTGTGGTTCTGGGAATAGTGTCTTGGTGATATCCAGCGGACTGGACTGCTCTGCGGCTAATGTTGGGCTGGAGGATTATGCTTGCGCTGTTCTGGGAACCATACTTCCGACTTTTGAACGTTCAAATATTGTATCTGTTACTGAGATCTCTAATTCTGAAAATAAAAATAAGGGCAGGATGTCTGCTGGGCCTGAGATCGTTGGCGGTCCGAGTATTGCGTTCTCGTTGTTGGTTAGACTTTCTGGAGATGACTTGGTGCAGAAGGTATTTATGGCTAGGCGTAGATTAACGGGTTTTTTGACAGCGGATCTGGATCCCTCCCTCCTCGGCAGTTTTTCTGCCACCAAGCACCATTCTCAAATATATATGAATGAGTATCTTGAAAAAGATAAATATATTAAATTTAAAAATCTTAAAAAGTATGCTAAAGGAAAAGGTTGCAAGTTTGTTTGGCATAGAGGTGGTAAATTTATGGTGAGGAGGGAGAGAGGGGAGAGAGCGCACAAATTTGAAAGTGAACATGATTTGAATGAAATATTAGATAAATCTAAATGTATTGTACAGAAAAATGTTAAAGTAACTGATTTTGAGAAACACGATGAAGCTCTAACAAATAATGAAACCACTGATAATGATAAATGTAAACCTCATAATAGTGGGATGAGCTCGAATCAGGAATTAATTAAAAATCATGCAATATCCTTAGATAGAGCCTCTCCCCAATGACTGCGCTTGTCCTCTTCGGAGAGTCGAATAGGGAGGAGGGGTGAACTGCGCGCGTGCTTTCTGAATGTGACCTCTTTGAGAGCTCATATTGGGCAGGTGCGTGAACTTTTAAGTGGTTATCATTCTTACGACATATTTGGAGTTGCTGAGACCTGGCTGGGTCCGTCTGTATCGGATGACGTCATTCGAGTCGGGGGGTACAAAGTGTTTAGACAGGACAGAAACTTGCGTGGTGGAGGAGTTGCCTTGTATATTAAGGATAATCTAAAATGCACTATTTTGGCCACTTCGGAGACGCAAACTAGTAATAGTAGCGGTAAGCCGGAGGTGCCTGAATATATTTTCTGTTCTGTGCAAGTTGGCGGCTCCGAGCCCGTGCTAGTTTCTGTCATTTATCGTCCTCCTGCTGTTTCGTTTACTAGAAACTCTAATTTGTTGATTGATTTGAGAAATTTTTGTTCGGACTATTCCCATAAAATTATAATGGGGGACTTGAATGCCGATCTCCTTAAAGAGAGCAGTGATGCTAAGTTTCTTAGTAAGCTGTCGGCTGAGCTTTCGTTACAGTTGGTCCAGCACGGTGCTACGCATCATACTCCTACGTCTCACACGTGGATTGACCTGATCTTTGTTGATGACAACGACGTGGTGCTTGATGCACAGAACCTACCGGCGAGCTTTCACAGTCGGCATAATTTAATTGACGTGTGTTTGCCTTGCAACACTATAACTTTAGATCAAAAACCTATCATGTATAGAAACTATAAAAATATTTGTCCAACTGCATTGGGAGAGAAACTTGCCGGCTGTGATTGGTCGCCGCTTATGACTGACACAGTTGACCCTGAATCTGCACTTGGTTGCCTCTGTGACAATCTCACTGCTGCAATCGAGAATTTGGCGCCGTTGAAAGCGCTCAAGCCTAATAAGAATAAGTTTCCATGGGTAGATGAAGAATTGTCGCGGATGCGGCGTAGGAGAGATGCTACATATCGTAGATACAAACGGACAGAGGACAAGCAGTATCTCCTTGAATTTCTGCGGTTGCGTAGGGTGGTAGACGAACGCACGGACCATGCTAAGACTGCTTATATTCACAATAGACTGTTTGATGCTCTTGCGGGTGGTAATGTCTGGAAGGAGTTGAGAGACCTGGGACTGCTATCCGGACCTCAAGGGGATTTGAATGGATTCACTCCGGATGAGCTTAATGCGCACTTTGCTGGGGTGTCAGTCTCGCCGCAGGAGGATAGTGAAGAGCGATTGAGAATTCTTTCTCAATGCAATGAAAGTGGGTTTACCTTTAAACCAATTAGTTTTAATGATGTTGTTCTTGCAATTTCACATTTTTCCTCACAGGCTTGTGGTGAGGATGGCATTCCGCAAAGCGTGATAGTTAAAGCTTTACCATTTATTGGTGAACATCTTGTGACTCTGTTCAACTCCTCTTTTGCACGGGGGGTCTTCCCTTGCCGTTGGAAGCAAGCACTTATTATACCATTGAAAAAGTGTGCTGCACCTAAGCAACCAAAAGATTTTAGGCCTATAGACATCTTATGTTTTCTTTCAAAGGTTCTTGAGAAGATCGCCCATGACCAACTGCGGGAGTACATTACATCCAAAAAATTGCTCGATCCTATGCAGACGGGCTTCAGGAAAAACCATTCTACGCAGACTGCTGTACTTAAGCTTACAGACGATATAAGGTCAGGTCTAGACAGGAAACTTGTCACGTTACTGCTACTTTTTGACTTTAGTAAGGCATTCGACACGATCTCTCCCTCCAAACTTCTTGCGAGGCTTAGATCGATGGGGTTCTCCGGGGCCGCACTCGGATGGATTAACTCCTATTTATCAGGTAGGAAACAAATGGTTTCCACACATTTAAAGGAGGAATCGAATTGGCTAACAACCAATCTAGGAGTACCTCAGGGTTCGGTGCTGGGGCCTCTGTTGTTTTGCCTTTACATAAATGACGTACGTAACGCACTGGACTCTGGTTGCGTCGGGCATCTGCTGTATGCGGATGATCTTCAAATTTATACACAGGTCCCTTATGATGATGTGGACGAGGGGATTCGTATTTTACAGAGGGCGGCCAGGGCGGTGTCGGGGTGGGCTGCTGGTGTTTCTCTCACTTTGAATGCTAGTAAAACAAAAGCGATCGTCTTTGGAAGTAATCGTTTTATTAAAAATTTTTATTCGGGTGAGCCAAGGACGATTGACCTGGGGAGCGGTATCGGTATTCCTTTCTCTGACACCGTTACGAGCCTTGGTGTTGTACTCGACTCTAAACTGTCGTGGGAACCGCATATTAATATGTTGACTAAAAAATTCAATAGAGTGATTTATAGCCTGCGGTTTTTTCGTCGGTACACCACTGAGGCTCTGCGTAAGCAGCTCGCAACCGCCCTGCTGTTTCCACATCTTGATTACTGCTCAATGGTTCTGCTCGATGCTTCGCAGGAGTTACGAAGACGGCTACAGACAATGCAAAATTCATGTGTGAGATATGTATTAGGCGTGAGAATGGGTGATCACATCTCTCCCCATAGACATGCTTTGGGTTGGCTACGTACTGATTCGAGGAGACAGTATTTTATGGCTGTACTTATGTACAAAATCGTACGTATGAATACTCCCGAATATCTAGTGGGTCTCTTCACTAGATATATACCCAGAGCGACCACTAGGGGTGAGATTAAAGATCTTGCGGTGCCCTTCATGCGCACTGAGACTGGAAGAAATTTCTTTCAAGTTCAAGGTGCGCATTTTTGGAACTCCCTACCTGCTGATATTAAAAATCTTCCATCAATCAGCAGGTTTAAAGCCGCTCTGAGGAGGTTTTTACTCGACCTCGATTAAACAGTATTATATTCGGACTATATCATGTGTGTTAATTTATTATGTGATGTACCCTTTATAGATTTAAGGCATGATTGTATTTATTGGCGTGTATGTAGGATGTGTGTGCAGAGAGTGAATGATTATATTTTCATCAGATTGACTTGTATATTACTGTACATTCAACTTTGCTGTGATTTTAACTTACTGTATACTGCTGATATTTCGACTGCGCTCTTTACACGTTTGATTTTATGTAATTATTTTGACTGATAGATATTGAGACTGATTTTTAACTATATTATTTATACTTTTTGCGTGTATTTATTCGTGTTATCTGTGATATCACTTTTATTTAATTTATTGACTTACTATTACAGTATGACTATCTCTATTATGTTTTATGACTGTGATATCATACTGTACTATTTTGATTTTATATGTGCAAGGCTATTTAAAGTATTTTTATGTATTTTTTCAACTTTATTTGTAATTTTCACGCTTTTTTGTAATTATAATACAAAATAAACAATATCTAATAACTAGATGTTACGATTGATTATTAGCTATCGATGCTGATAAAGGGAAAGATTCACGTATCCTCATGGAAAAAGATTTAATTCCTGCCAAATACCATAAATTCTATAAAAATTTATTACGTTCAAATATATATATGATTATTAATTTCATAAATATATTTATATTTATATAAAAAATACTGTTAAGAATCGTTCATTTTGTTGGCATTGCCTCACAGTGTCAATCAATTTTAAATTAATTTTTAATAATTTTATGTCACTTTTTAATAAGTATGTTTAAATCATTTTTATAATATTTTCATGAAATATTTTAAAAGTAATTTTTGTTTTCTTCAACAATTATTTTTAAATTAATTCAGTAAATAATTTAAAACAATTATTACAGTATTCTTTTAAATTCATCAAAAAAGCGAAGATAACATAATCTCAAAAATAAAAAATATTTTGTCAAAAATTTAAACTAATTTAATACAATCAACAATAAAAAAATCTATTATATCTCTTAAAAAAGTCTTTAACATTATAGATAATGAAAAAGTGGGAATTGAATTATAACAAAATCACACTTGAAAAAATACTGAAATCAATGATGTGTGGTTAAGTTTTAATATGATTTAAAATAATACTTACAAATGATATTGTACCTATATTTTGATGATAATAATGAATCAATAAAAAATTCCTTTGTTAAAAATAAAGTGTAAAAAAGCCATATAAAATGTTATTGAAAATATAAAACTACCTTCAACAAAATTTAAAAAAATAATAAGTAATTAACGTAAAAGTAAGAATAAAAGTAATATTACAGCTATAAACTTGCCAGGCCTACCCTTCAAAAGTTCTATTTCTTGGTGAACTTACATCCATTTAAAACATTTTTTAGGATTGACTTTTTAGAATCTTGTAAGGAAATTCAAAATATATATGAATTTTCACAATTTAGTATTCAACGAACAAATAATCTAATTTTATAACATTAATGATATATTCAACTTTTGTAGAGTGGACCTGGCAAGTTTATAGCTGTAATATTACTTTTATTCTTACTTTTACGTTAATTACTTATTATTTTTTCAAATTTTGTTGAAGGTAGTTTTATATTTTCAATAACATTTAATATGGCTTTTTTACACTTTATTTTTAACAAAGGAATTTTTTATTGATTCATTATTATCATCAAAATATAGGTACAATATCATTTGTAAGTATTATTTTAAATCATATTAAAACTTGACCACACATCATTGATTTCAGTATTTTTTCAAGTGTATTTTTGTTATAATTCAATTCCCACTTTTTCATTATCTATAATGTTAAAGACTTTTTTTAGAGATATAATAGATTTTTTTATAGTTGATTGTATTAAATTAGTTTAAATTTTTGACAAAATATTTTTTATTTTTGAGATAGTGAAAAAGATTTTTTTTTAAAGCTATTTTTTTTATTTTTGAGATAGTGAAAAAGATTTTTTTTTAAAGCTAACTTGTCGTAATTTTACCTTTTTAAAGGTTGTTTGAGGAGATATCACAACTTTTTCAAAGTCGAAAATTTTTATCTCAATAAATTTATTAACTTTACCGATAATCTGATACTTTAATATAATAACTCTAATTTTATAGCCAATTGTATCAACCTAATTTTTATATATTTATTATTATTATAAAATATTTGTTTTCGAAAAAATTTTAATCTTTTTTTCTTCCACACTTTCAAATTAATCAACTATTATAAAACTTATTTTGTCTAAATATCATATGAAAAACTAATTAATTAATTAAGAATGTTTTAAAATATGCAAATATTACTTCATTCGTTGTTGTTTTCATTTTTAAATACCAAATCGGTATTGCCGACTTTTGAATTTCGCCGCTTTCAACTGTTGAATTTTATGTACGGGACGTTTTACTACGCACGCGCGAACTGATCACATGAACGCCCGTGATTTTGCGGTAGCTCGTCAGCTATATAGAACGAGACACTAAATTCTTATATTGCTTATTTACGCGATGTCTTTATATATTTATCATGTTCTGAAAGCATTCGCCTGAATACATGCGTTCATTATTAAAAGATATAACTTGTATTCTCTTTCTTTTTCTCACTCTCTATACTCTCTTTCTCTCTCTCACTTATTAGCAATCGCACAACTCGTATTCTGTCTCTTTCTCTCACATCAGACGAAAAACTCTCCGTCGTTCTCTAACATCCGCCGAAAATCTGAAACAACCCGATATAGAAAAGAAATCGACAGACTAACCTATAATAATATTAAAAAATCCTGAAAACTTGACTTTTGGCTATGTGTTTTTGTTGTCAGATAAAATATAAGATCATTTTATGTATACTTGTAATCAAATAATATGTAAATATTGAAACATAATCATTTACTCAAAGTTTTAATCTTTGAACATCACAAATTCAAAGTAAATAGGGAAAGCTGTAGCGCTAACATGCCGTAAGGAGCACTACCGCGCTCCCTGATTATTGAAGGAATTTTACAATTGATTGTTTTTTTATGGAAAATATGAAAAAATAATTCTAATATTTATGAGTGCTTAGATATCGGAGATAAATTCTTATGTTTTCAACAGCGGTTCTCATCCAAAATATCGGAGGAAAAAATAAGCAGCCGAATCGTAACCTTTTTGTGGCCAATTTCGAATCTGAACCTTTTTGTGGCTTTATCCGAATCGTAACTTTTTTGTGGCCAATTTCGAATCTGAACCTTTTTGTGGCTTTATTTGAATCGTTACTTTTTTGTGGCCAATTTCGAATCGTAACCTTCTTCCTCCCACCTGACGATATTGTCAAATCATACGTTAAAAACATAAAGAACTCTTAACTATTTCATGTAGTTCAATGAGTATCATATATCATACATATACTACAAGGGTCAATTACTTAAAATAAGTAACAAATTTTCAAGTCGGCAAATAAACTATTAATCAATAATCAAAATTATGACGTTGAAAAATAAGCATCTTTTATTGATTTCAACAAAATTTATAATTTTTATTATATTTGCACATTATAATATATTGTAAATATAAGAACCAGTGTGGCAGTCTTGAGGACTGGCCGACAGAAGTGAAACTTAAAAAAATTAAAATAATTTAATTTATTAAAGAAATTAATTTTTTTAATTTTAAATAAGATAGTGTATAAAATTTTTGTTAATATTTATTTTACAAAAATACAATTTGAAAAATGTAGGGAAGAGAGAGGTTAACCATAAAATATTATAGAGGATGAAAGAAAAAGAGAAAATGCGTGCTATTTATTTCTTTATTTATTTAGATCAGATTCAGATATTTGTATTGTATATATAGTATGCATGTATACATATGCTATATCTGTACATTTGACATCCAGTCAGCCCCGCGAATGTTTCTTTATACGTATTTAGTACCTTGATTTGCATATAGGAGGTGTGGACGCTCCTCCTATATATATTTATGTCGTCGTAGGCCAAATTCGGCTCAATATCTATAAACCCAGCTGTATTTGTATTGACATCGCGTACGCTTTGGCTCGTCTCTTAACTATGTTCAAACGTTTCTACGCTTTCAGTGGTGTATGGAAGCTTTTCATGCAAACCCGGAGTCGTATGGACTATATATGTGTTCAGACTAGTCAACTTAGGTAAACCGTATGACGCGAGCGCGCCTATGCTCACAGCTGACTTTGAAATTTTTTTAAATATAAAAAAATTATTATTTATTAAGGGGACAAAACACTTTTATAACCTGCAAACACAAATATTCAATATTCATTATATTTAACTTAGTTATTTTTTAATAAATGAAATCTCTAAAAGTAGACTCGAATACCTTTAATTTGAGCTATTATAAGCAAATTTTGCATACGTTGTAAGCCCACAACCATTCGATGAACCTTTGTACTCATAAGCTCTTGACCGTAAGGTTTAAGCTGAACCCATAGATAAATTTAACTTTTCCAAATGGTTTTAGCTTCAATACTAGTACCATTCTCGTATAAATGAAGGAATTTCTGAGACACAAAAAATTTTTTATTTTTCAGCAAAAAATATCAATTTTTTCAATAATTTTTAATATTTTTACCTTATTTTTGGGTTTTTTTACTACTTCTAGTCATTCGATTTTAAAATCCTACATTCATGCGAGAATGATGCTAATACTAAAGCCAAAACCGTTTGGAAAAGTCAAATCCATTCATGGGTTCAGTTTAAACCTTACGGCCCAGCACCTAAGATTTTAAAAATTCAATATTTGAGAAAAACAGCTTTAAAGTTTTTAATTATTATATCTTAAAATTATCAATGCTATACTTATCTTTCATTAAATGATTCTTTCCTGGTATTTCTTATTTATATTAGCTAACAACGTAAAAAAGAGATACCAGATAAGAGAACCTTGTTATCGACTAGATAAAGCTGAAATGCAAAAAGATATAAGTTATTAAAATAATCAATAATAATAACCTTTCTTATTATAAGATATTTTGTCAGTACTCACACTTATTCACCAATGAAACTATGTATTTCTTGTAAGAATCAACAAATACATAGTTATTTGTTACTCTGATGGTTGTTAGAATTACTAGTACTAACCTTGAATCAGCTGGAAACTAAAAAATAATATTTAATATGGAGTAATCATGTTATAATTTATTTTATAATTCAAATTCAAAATTAAGATATAAAATTTAGATTTAAAATTTATATTTTAATTAATATTAAAATTTTTAAATAGAATTTATATCCAAATATGTAATAATAATTAGAATTGTGCACTTACATAAATATAATATGTACCCAGTGTATAGAAATCCATCACACCTATTCGTACTTTTCTTATCAGAGTATATGCTTCTTTCGAATGAGACTAAATTGATCACTCTACATTAAATTATCTTCTATCATTCAAAGTCCTGACCCACTTGACAGATACATTTCCAAGTTCGATGTTCAATTTCTCAAATATTTTGAGAAAGTTATATCAAGATCAGCACTATTTGAGGAAGTTGATTCAAGTTATTTTTTAACAGCTTCAGATGTAGAACCTTTTGCCACTTTTTCGCATACTTTTGTTATTTAACTATTTAAAGCACTGAACGCTGACTGGGCAACTGGCTTTGATAAATTTATTAAATTACAAAAACTAGACAAACTTGCAAGTCCATGGCCAAGTACACGAGTAGCAAGAACATTATATCTGTTAACTTTATACGTATTGTCCATAAGCACTTTCTCTCTTGTTAGAGTTTACAGTTGCTTATTCATCACAAAAATTAAAAGTCATATTAATTTTGAATCCTTACCCTCGAAGAGAGGTTTCAATAAATTTTATCTTATAATGGCACACACTGCAACACAATTTTTCTAACATAGAAGATAGAACATTGATATCAACATTTTTATTTTTTGCCCTGGAACTTGAAAATTCTGTTCTTTTCAGTTTAATAAAAGAAGTAAAGGGTCTACTTCTCTTAGCTTCATGAAAATTTTTTTACTCCTACCAAGAAATTTCCTTGGCCTCTTTTTAGATCTTCCTGTAGATCGTTTTCTATCTTGATGTTGGTTATGAAATCTGCCTCTTGTATCTCTTTCATTATTTGACATTTTTGAGGTTCGCATTCTTAATGTCCATTCAAGCTTTTTACACTTTCAAGACACTTTCTATTTAGATAAACGTAGAATTTCAGGCGCACATAAAAAAATATGAAATAACTCGCGAACGTGTAATTTATTAAAAATTAATAATTTTACGTAAATTAAACCACGAAACCTACTAATAATTTTTTAAATGCACTTTAAATATACAAACTTATTGCAAACTGACCATACAATCAGCTGAGACTGACTGTCATATAGCAAAATGATACGAGCCGAAAGCGCGGAATTCAAATTGATAAAAAATTACATGAATAATTATATGCCACTCGTTTCTTTACAAAATTAAAACGAAATCAAATATGGATGTAAAACTTTTTAGAACTTAAATCAAAATAAATATTTTGTTAAAATTAAAAAAATAAACTCTTTTTTTCAATTGAACCTAAAAAAAATCAATAAAAATTTAAAAAATTTAATTTAAAATAATTCTTAAAATTTTTTAAATTTGTAAAAATTATATCATTATATACTTAATAAATAAAAACAAAATTAAATTTCTTAAAAAAAACTTTTTGGAGATTAATTTATGATTTATGAATTATTGAATCAAGTTATAAAGAAATAAGTTCTTATAGTGTCCTAATAAGATTAGCTAAAAATTTGAGAAAAATCTCAAAATAGCAAAATTACCAAAAAAATCAATTAAAAGTTTATCCTACTAATTTCTTCATAAAACGAAACTAAACGAGATAGGGTAAAAAAACTTGTTATAGCTTATTCTACAGTAAATTTTCTATAAAAAAAAGCAATAAACCCAAATTTGATGTTGGGACCAGAAAAAAGGTGTTTTTTGCCCTTAATGTTAAAAACAAGAATAAATCAAATTAATAAAAAAAAAGTGTTACGTAAATAAAAATATTGTGGCGATCCGATTGAAATTATTCAATCGAACACATTAATACGTTAGATTTAATGTGTAGTGTATTGTGTGTATTTTGTTTTTATTTTGAATCGATTTTCTTATAGTCCCTCATTTGGCCTACAACGACATAAAATTATCTACGTAACTTGGGCGTACGAAGGATGAACATGGTCTCGACTAATATTTGTCGATTGAGCAGTAGTGAGTCTCGGGCGCGCTTCGCGCGCCCTCAACCAACTACTACTCAATCGACAAATATTTGCCTCGTCCATATTCATCCTTCGTACGCCCAAGTTATGTATATAACTAATGCACTTCCGTTTCATTAGTTCCGTTGCATGTACCGTCATGAAATCAATTCACTCCCGTCTAACTTTTTTATACGTCTCTTATGGGAAGTGCATACCGTCGGCAAAGAAGTTTCACTTCAAAAGCCTAATTTGATTAATATAAAAAACAGTAACGGAAATAAAAATAGTTAAACAGTTAACTAAATATTTAAAATAATCATAGTATATACAAAAACTTATGGTAGTATATGATAATTATTATATAAAAGCGCTTATTCAAATAGTATTATCTCTGGTTCTACTTGTCACCCAAAAAAAAAATAAAAAAAAGTAAATTAAAGTAAGTAAAATTTTATTCTATTCTTATCCTCTTTTAAAATTTGTAAAAATTTCAAATTAAAAAAAAATTTTTCAATAGTATATTTTTTAATAATTACTAAAAAATTCAAACAGAAATGAAGAGAATTTAAAAAAAATTTAAAATTCAACTCTGATGATTTTTTTTGTTCTGATGCTTTTTAATAAAGTTATAAACATCAAAAGTGAACATTTTATTAACAATTACTCTTGACATATTATTATATATAATACTATCATTTTAAAATAAATTTTAGTTTTTTGAAGAAATTTGAAAAAAAAATATTTGAATTATTTGAATAATTTTGATTTGAATTTAATTGTTTACATGCTTAAAAATATATATGATCACTTGTAACTTAATTTAAAAATCTCGTAACAGAAAAAATAAAATATAATACAACAAAAATATTAGATTTTTAAAAATTCTTTCGGTTTCCGTTTGAATTTTTTCCTAATCATTAGTTTGGAAAAATAAAAAATTAAAAGTTAGTATTTTGTATCTAATTCAATTTGTTTTTATGATATTTGTTGTGCGACTATCAGAGACAACACTGTTTGAAGGAGCGCTATATATATATATTTATATATTAGGGTGTCCCTTATTTCCCAGAGTTGAAAAAACCTTGCTCCCAACCCTTGAATCATTAATGTGTCACTAAAAACTAAGAAATATATTGATATATCCCTCTTGAATAGAGTGTAACCAACCGCACTTTTTGAAAAACCATTTTTAAAAATTTTTTTGTTGTTTTTCAGTGTTGTCATTTATTTGACACCCCTAACATTTTTCAATCTCTACCAGACTGTTTAAACAGTTGATTATGCTTATATATAAGCTATTAAAATTCTATTCAGACCCAAAAAAATTTTTTTAGGATAGCTGCAAAGTCGAATTATGGATGAAAAATTAAAAAAATCTACCTAAAATTTAATATTTTTTAATTTTCAATGGCCTTATCGTATAGTTAAGTATTTTGCACTTATATGATATTAAAGTAAAGATGAAGACCTTTAATTTACTTTTTTTAAAATATTTTTAGCTACACTAGAACCAGAGATATCGTCGTTTAAATTTGATAAAAAATCTGAACCATCAAATTAGTGAATATGTTGATTTAAATCTATAAATTTTTTCTGCTTTTTTTGTATAAACATGGATTATAAAGTATCATCAAAAGAAAACTTTTTGGATTTTTATATTGTATATAAAAAAAGTACATACAATATAAATACTTATAAAGAATTTTCTGTATTAACGGCATATCGCAGTTTCCCCTCTCCTGAAAATATTTTCATTCAAAGTTTGTGAATACACGATGCGTCAAATCAAAATCTTTTACTATAGTAAGAAAATTCGTAAGATTAATCCTGAGCGTAGACAATTCAAAGGATTCACTAAAACACTATGTATAAAATGTTATAAACAAACATTCGATGTATAGTATTTTGAGGTTAGGTTTACCGATCGTGATATCTAATTTTCATTTATACACTCCGCAACAAAATTATCGCAACAAAATTTTTCATCGAAAAATGACCATTTTTCAAATGCTTGGAACTCGGTCAATTTTCAGTCAATTTTCAAAGTGCCTAATTTATCAGCAGTTCACCGACGAGCTCGTCTAAATTACGCCCGTAATTATCGACACTGGACACCTAGAGAGTGGAGACATGTGTTTTTTACAGATAAATCTCGATTTTGTCTCTACGGAAACGATGCTAGGATTCGAATTTGGCGCCGTAGACGAGAACGTTTCGCACCAAATCACGTTGATCCAACTCGAGCATTTGATAGAGGATCCGTTATGGTATGGGGTGGAATATCAATGAACCATCGATCAGACTTAGTGATTACCCCACCCCCAGGATTAACAGCGGGACGTTACATGAACGAAGTTCTACGCCCTCACATAATTCGCATAAGTCAGCAAATGGCCCATAATTTCATCTTGATGCAGGATAATGCACGTCCCCATACTGCAAAGGTAACTCGTACTTACTTGGAAGAAAACAACGTAGAGGTATTGCCTCATCCTGTTAATAGCCCAGATCTCAATCCTATATAGCATGTGTGGGACATGATAAGCAGGCGATTACGTAACTTAGAGAGACCTCCTGCTAACCTCCAAGAGCTTGAGAGAATTCCTAATGAAATTTGGCACAAGATACCTTAAGATTCAATAAGAGCATGCATTAATATGCAACAGCGTTGACACGGAGAAGGTTTTGCATCATAAACGATGGTGCGCTTTTAAAACGGGCCACACGGTGGCTCGCATCAACGATAAATATCGATGCGTGTCTAAACAAGCATGGAATTTTTCGATGCGGCGCGCCACCTCGCGCACTGTATTTCGACTTATGCACGATAAAAAGTGATGCATGAATTATGAAATGCGAAGCAGTATGCGCGATTTACGATGCAAAACGCATTCTTTTTTCTAGTGCGTCGCGCATCATGTTTGTTGAGGCAAAATTCTCTCGGTGTAGGAGAAGTTATTCGTCAGCGAGGTGGCAATACACAGTATTAAAGATCTCGGGCGCATAGGGTTTGGAGTCCAAAAATACTGCGGAAGTGACGAGCCGCGGGGTCCCTAATGTAAGAAACGGTTCACACAATGGGCCCTTTTTAGGGCTACAATGATGCGTAAGTCCGACCAACAACCTCCTCGCGGTACGCATCGGGTAATGCTGATGTTGGCGGTATTTAGCTAACACAATGGGATATCTTTAAAATGGCATAACTCGGTCAAAAAAAATCGTAGAGGGCCGATTTTTTTTAAAATACTCGTTGGAAAATGTACTTAATGATGGTATTTGTGATTTTTTTTTTTAAATTTTTGGTAATCCAGGCAAACGTACAAAATATTGCGTTTTTTAAGAAAAAAAAGTTGGTAGGCCTGATTAAGACGTAGAAATGTGGCATTATCTCGCAGCTATTGGAAATTATTTTTTCCTAAAAGTACACATGATTCCCTACAAAACTAAAAAAAATCATCTTAATACGATGAAAATTGACCGAATTCCAAGCATTTGAAAAATGGCAATTTTTCGATGAAAAATTTTGTTGCGATAATTTTGTTGCGGAGTGTATAAATGAAAATTAGATATCGCAATCGGTAAACCTAGCCTCAAAAAACTATACATCGAATGTTAGTTTATAACATTTTATACATAGTGTTTTAGTGAATTCTTTGAGTTGTCTACGCTCAGGATTAATCTTACAAATTTTCTTATTATAGTAGAAGATTTTGATTTGACGCATCGTGTATTCACAAACTTTGAATGAAAATATTTTCAGGAGAGGGGAAACTACTACATGCCGTTAATACAGAAAATTCTTTATAAGTATTTACATTGTATGTACTTTTTTTACATACAATATAAAAATCTAATGAGTTTTCTTTTGATGATGCATGACAAATAAATGACAACACTGAAAAACAGCAAAAAAATGTTTAAAAATGGTATATTGTGACGTCATACACATGTATAACGCACTTTTATTTAATTGGTGCATGGTAATTGAGAGTACCATGCACCTTGGCTTCTAACCTTGTCTTTCCCTATGATACGACCGTTACGCAAAAGAAGCGATCGAGCATAAAGGCAAGACAAGATGGATCCCTTTCTCGAGTAAAGCTCCGAGTTTACCACACTGTCCTTCTCGCGCGAACAAACTCGTCGAATTTACAAGTTTTTGCGTTTAATTAAGTTAATTAGGTTGACGAAAGCCAGACCGTATACTACAGGAACGCCATGTCCTGTAGATTCGGGTCTATCACTTTTCGTCAAACCTCTAAATTTGTTCCTGAAATATGAAAAAAGGAAATCAAAGGAGCATGAGGTATAGAGGGTCATTAATTCAGCCTTTTGTACCAAATCTTTTAGTATGTTATGCGATAATCACAAGTAACACAAGTGCAAGAACGTACTTACACTAAGCACAAACCTTTACGATAAAACACGTTGATGAAAGGCACACTCACTAGGCATTTAGCCTCTTTATACACTAACGATTAAGATAGTTAATTTTAAATAGTGAACGAAAATTCACCACTTCACTTTTATTCAAATTTTAAAATCGCGAAGATTTAATTTATTTAAGATAAATGCTATTCAAACTCGAGCAGGTAGGGAAATGCGTACTAGGCATTTCTTTCGCTGCTATGAGAGTTTGAATGGTAATAGAACACTCAACGACTCTGTATTTAAGTTTAAGGCGACTTCGGATTTTAGGTTAGGTTTTATTTTTGAGTTTACAAATAACTCTTTCAATATGTAAAATTTTTCAGATTTTTTAATTTTCCACCATTCTACGGATTATAATAAATGGTGGAAAATTAAAAAATTCAAAAAATTTTAGAAACTGAAAGAGTAATTTGTAAACTACAAAATGAAATCGAACCGAACTTCCGTAGTCGCCTTAAAGAAAGATCCTTATTGAGGGCTGATCTGTACAAGAGTAACGAGTTTCGCTTCTCGCTGAAACTCAATGGCTTGCATTTTAGGCGCTTGATCGCTGCTTTCTTTGCCAAATTGCGGGGATCATCTCCCACCGCTCGCAACACACTCCTTTATCGACGCTGTAATATGTACATCTTATAAATTTAATATTACGGATATATTTATGTATTACCGAGCGCGCTTGCATGTGTTAAAAATCGGGGCGTATATCTGCGCGTTCATGTAAGCGCGTTCGGTTCTTCCTATATCCCCTCCCGCGCTCACTCACAGCAATGCTTTTGCTAATGCAAAGTCTAATTGATAGGTCTTAATGCCCCCCTGAAATAAAGTGGTTTTGATTTTATTTGAAAATGCACTTTATTGCATGAATTTACATAAATTATATTTTTTCAATGGTAAAAAGCATTGCTACGACTGGTTGTGCGTAATTTTACTTATATCTTTTTTCTTTTTACATTATGTATTTGCCTTATAATTCAACTTCGCAAACAATTTTATTTCTCAGTTTTAAACAATTTAAACAATTTACTTCTCTGCATGCGCAAGTTTGTGTGGGCTATCCGTGCCCCCCAAATAAAGTGTTTCGCACGTATTTAACGTTTGAAATAAACATTTTCATATTTAAATTTTTATATACTTAATTTATTCTTTTTTATTTTAAATAATCTATTTGATTTTGAGAAGAAAATATGTGCGAAAAACTTTATTTCTTCAACTCACACAGACAAACTAGCCAACTAATTAATACAATTTACATTTAATTTTGATTTTACTTTTAATAGCTTTCTTCTTCTTTTTGCTTTCTCATAGAGAAAGCATTGTAGCGATAAAAAAAATTTTTTTCTATGTTTTCATTAATTTGTACATATTTGAACTCGGTGAGTCGAAAAAAGTGGTTTCCAGAAAATGTCTGTATGTATGTGTGTGTGTGTGTGTGTGTGTGTGTGTGTGTGTGTGTGTGTGTGTGTGTGTGTGTGTGTGTGTGTGTGTGTGTGTGTGTGTGTGTGTGTGTGTGTGTGTGTGTGTGTGTGTGTGTGTGTGTGTGTGTGTGTGTATGAATTCAGTTAGTAAACTGTATCTCGAGAACTACCCGATGGATTTGCTTCTAATTTTGCATGGATTTTAGTTTTGTGACTAACTTGCTGGGAAGCTATTGATAATTAGTTCTTCTAGCGTATTTTGAAGTTTAAAAAAAAAAAAAAAAAAATTCGATTTTTCGTTTTTGGTTTTTTTTGTTTACTACTCGATGAATTTGCTTCAAAATTTGCATGGAATTTATTTATGATTGCCCGGATAGAATAAATTTTTAAAAATTGTTTTTCTTAGCTTAGTTTTAATCTTAGAGCATTTTGAAATTAAAAAAAAAAATGTTTCTATTTATTAAGCCAATAAAATCTTAAAAACTACTCGATGAATTTACTTCAAATTTTCCATACAATTCAATTTTTTTATGAACTGGTGCGGAAGCTATTGAGAATTAGTTTTCTTAGCGTAGTTTTTTCTTTAGAATCATTTTAAGAATTTTAAAAAAATTTCGATTTTTAATTTTTTTTTGTATTTTACGTAAACTACTCAAAGAATTTGTTCGAAAATTTGTATGAAACTTAATTTCGACTGCCAAAAGTATAAAAAATTTTGTAAACTAATTTTCTTAGCGCACTTTTAATTTTGGAGCATTTTTTAAATTTTTAAAAAAATTTTCATTTTTAATTTTTTTCTATTTTACGAAAACCATTTGATAGATTTGCTCCAAAATTTGTATGCAATTAATTCGCTACTGTCTGAAGAAAACAAGCTTTAAAAAATTAATTTTCTCAGAGCAGTTTTAATTTTAGAGCACTTTGAAAATTTTCAAAAAAATTTTTATTCTTCATTTATTTTCTTTTTTGCGTTAACCATACTATAAATTTTCTCCAAAATTTTTATGCAATCAATTCGCTATTGTCTGAAAAAAATAAGCTTTTGAAAACTAATTTTCTTAGCGTGGTTACAATTTTAGAGAATTTTAAAGATTTAAAAAAAAATTTCGATTCTTCTTTTCTTATTTTTTTTTATTCTACGTAAAGTACTCGATAGATTTGTTCTCAAAATTGCAGGGAAATTATTTGCGACTGCCAAAAGAATGGAAATTTTCAAAAATTGATTTTCATAGCGTAGTTTTAATTTTAGAGCATTTTTAAAATTTTGAAAAAGAAATTTTGAAAAGAAAATGTTATTTATTTAACCAGTTAGGTCTCGAAAATTACTCGATGGATTTGCTTCAAATTTTGTATACTATCTATGTTTTTGTATAACTAGGCGGGAAGCTATTGAAAATTTGTATCCATAGTGTATTTTTTTTATAGAGCCATTTTAAGAATTTGAAAAAATTTTCGATTTTTAATTTTTTTTTTGTATTTTATGTAAGTTAATTGATGAATTTGCTTTGAGATTTTCATGGGAATAATTTGTATCTGTCAAAAGAAGGATAACTTTTATAAACCAATCTGTTTAGCGTAGTTTTTATTTTAGAAAATTTTAAAAATTTTCTTAAAAAATTTTCATATTTTAGTTTTTTTCCATTTTACGTAAAGTACTCGATAGAATTGCTCTAAAATTTGTATACAAGTTATTTGCTACTGTCTTTATAAACCAAGTTTAAAAAAAATAATTTTATTAGCGTAGCTTTTTGATCACTTCTTCTGATTTCTGAGTTACTCTTGAAAATTTATAATTGTACTACTGATTTAGATGTTGACTTGTATTATTACATTCAATAAAGTATTTAAATATAATCATTATTAAATATTATAAATTAAATTGTTTTTTAATATATGGAAAAAATATATGGAGAGGAAGAAGAAAATTAGAAGAAAAAGAAGAAAAAATTACAGATATTAATAATTACGAAGTTGAACAAGTAAGAAAAACGCTCACTCAAATATATCTATAGCACATTTCTCTCTCTCGCGATTAAAGTAATAATAAATCTATCAGTTTATTTTAATTATCATCTTGTTAATTTAATTACCGTCACTAAAATTGAAAACTTGGATTTACTAAGCTTAGTCGTGATAAAAAGATATCCACAAGATAATAAATCATTAACGTGAAAACGTAACTACATATTAAAAAATGAATTTTTTAATTTTATTTTAATAAGTCAGAAAAGGTTTTGTAACATTTATAGGATATAATGTTATCGATGATAATACTTGTATTTCATTGGATAAAATGTAGTGGTTAACATTCAAATTAACCTTATTGAATTATAATTTTAGTGATACAGAAAGAGTACCAGCATTATGCCAATATGCTCATTTATTGGCATTCACCTATTTAAAATTTAGTTAAAAAATCTTTTTCAATGTTGAAAACAATTTGTTGTAAAGTTGCTATAAACATGAACTGTAAGTTTGAAGAATTACCTTGATAAAATAATAATTCATAGTGATAGTGCTGAAGAAGAAAAAATTACAGATATTAATAACTACGTAGTTGAATAAGTGAAAAAAAAGCTCATTCAAATGTGCAAATCTAATAGAAGAAGTGAAAAAGGTTGCCATCTTTTGGAAAATAAACGAATCAAGTTGAATTATTAATAATTTTTTTTAGTCATAAAATTAAATTGATTAATTATTAGCTATTAGTAGGCTAATATTAGAAAGAAAAGAGAAGAAGAAGAAAATCAGAAGAAGAAGAAGAAATAGGATATAATGTTATCGATGATAATACTTGTATTTCATTGGATAAAATGTAGTGGTTAACATTCGAATTAACCTTATTGAATTATAATTTTAGTGATACAGAAACAGTACCAGCATCATGCCAATATGCTTATTTATTGGCATTTACCTATTTAAAATTTTGTTAAAAAATCTCTTTTAATGTTGAAAGTAATTTGTTGTAAAGTTGCTATAAACATGAACTGTAAGTTTGAAGAATTACCTTGATAAAATAATAATTCATAGTGATATTGCTGAAGAAGAAAAAATTACAGATATTAATAACTACGATGTAGAACAAGTGAAAATAACGCTCATTCAAATGTGCAAATGTAATAGAAGAAGTGAAAAAGGTTGCCATCTTTTGGAAAATAAACGAACGTCCTGGCAATGTATCAGTGTAATTTTCTCCTTGTTTATATCCTAATTTATTAAGTACACTTCCTGGTCTATTGCTGTTGGTGGTATCGTTATTAGCTTTTCTGTGCTGTACATATATTCTATTTTTCGATTCTTTTCTGATGTGTTTGAACCTTCTGTCTCTGTTACTGTTCCTGCTGTTTTATTTTTGTTTTTGGGTTGTGTTCCTTGTCCTGCTGCTGCTATGTTGAAACTGTTTGCTGTTGTGAATCCATTTAGCGATTTGCTTAATTTATCTTCGTAATTTATACTTTTATTTAGCGACTCATCCCATACGATATTTAGGCTCTTGTTTTTTAACAGGTTTTCATCTACCTGCGTTTTTACATGTCTGCAGTTCACATACAAATCCGGGCTTGTTGCAGAATGCCGGAACTTTTTCGGGTGTGTTTTAAAATTTATTTTCCTTTTGTGCGGGTACGGGCTCACTCTGTACATTTTTCTGTTTTTACTATACTAATTAATATTACTTATACTACACAAAATTTTATGTTCTTATTTACATGGATAATATAACTCGTTGAAAGATTCACTTATAACTTTTTTCCTTTTTATTACTTTCTTTCAATATAGATTTTAATTTAATTTCGATACGTTAAAATTTTAACTGGTGGTTCTTAGAATTATAGCTTACTTCCAAGTCTTTCCACTGTTACTTTGTCACTGAAGCAACTTTTGTTTTGATTTATGATGATACCTTGTATTTCATCATACCTTAATGTTCCTTGTTTGTGTCTGTTGTTATTTATTTTAATTGTATTAGTTTTCATTATAGTTTTTGCCTTATATGAATTTTAATTTTCGAAGAAAGGTCTGAGGTTATTCAAATGGAATTTTCCTCTTTCTTCATTTTTCTCGTTTATTAGCAAGTACGTATCGCTTGCTATTTTATTTTTTACAATAAATGGACCTTCGTATATATGAACAAATTTAGCTATTTTATTATTCTCTGTATTTGATACATTTAATGCTTTTACTAAGACTTTATCGTTAATTTTAAATTCATAATGATTTTTTCTCGAGTTTTGTATTTTCGCACGTTTTTTTCTATCTTTGTGCATGTTTTCTCTAGCTAAGTAGATTTTTCTTTCATAATCTACATCGTTTTCTTTTATGTTAAAATACGTGTGCCAGAACCTATTTAGTTTTTTGTTAAAGTGTAATTCTAGTGGCGTGAATTTCGTAGTCTCATAATGAACAGAATTCATGATTTCTTCTATTATTGGCACATATGATGCCCATTTTTTGTGATTATCTGTTAAAAACGTTCTGAAGAATCTCGCTAAACTCTCTGTGAATTCTTTCCACGATATTGCTTTGTGGGTGACGAATAGATGAGAACAGCAGTTTTATATTTTCATCTTTTAACATTGTTTTCCATTTCTTTCCTGTAAATTGGGTTCTATAGTCTGTTATTATTGCCTCTGGTTTTCCATATTTGGGTATTTAATCTTCAATTTTTTAATTACTGTTATAGTATTTTCCTTCTTTATGGGGTACATAACTACATACTTGAAGAAAGTATCTATTGTAGTTAATATATGCTTAACACCACTCGTAGATGTGGACAATGGTTCAAAAAAACCTATTGACAACATTTGATTTTTATTATTAACTAAAATTGGTTCTACCTTTGATTGGTATTTTACAGTTAACCATTTGGTTTTTGACATGTTTCGCATGTTTTAATTATTAAATATGTTTTCTTCCTTAGATTAAGAGCTTGAAAACTTTCTGATAATATTTCGAGTGTTTTCTTTGGACCTATATGTCCATATATTATAGGCGTATTTATTACTATGTCTTGCATTAATGCTTGTGGTAATATTATCTTACTTCCATTTATGGATTTTTTCATGAGTATATCATTTGACAATTCATAAGTCTTTTTTATATTATTATTATTTTGCATTTTGTTTATTATTTTCGTACAATATGCATCTTTTTGTTAAAAATTTATTATTTTTCTTAATTTTTGCTTTAAATTATTTTTAATATTTAATATCTTTACTATTGCAGCAATTATTATTTCATCTTTTTTGTTCATGATTTCTGGTAAGTTCTGACGACTTAAAAAATCAGCTGCATTATTTTTATTCCCTGGTATATGTTCAGGGTGTATATTGTAGTCTTGGAGAGTTAGGCTCCATCTTTTCAGTCTTTCATTGCTGAATTTATATTTGTTTAAGAAAGTTATAGCCTGATGGTCTGTTTTTACAATTATTTTTTTAGCACCTTTTAAATAGGTGTCTAACTTTTGTAAAGACCATACTATAGCTAGTAGCTCTTTCTCAGTTGTGAAATAATTAATTTCGCTACTTTTTAGCGTTCTGCTAATAAAACATATAATATTTTCATAATTATTGTCATCTAATTGTGACAGTATTGCTGCGATTGCGTAGTCGCGCGTATCAGTAGTTAATATAAATGGCTTTGTTGTATCAACGAATTTTAAAATGATATTTTCGTCAAATAAGCCTTTTATTTTTTCAAAAGCTTTTTGCTGTCATTCTTTCGCAACAAAGATATCAATGGTAATATTTCATTTGCATATCCTTTTGCGAATTTTGTATAGAAGTTTACAAAGCCTAAAAAAGCTTGTAATTGCTTCTGATTTTTTGGTACTTTGAATTTTTTAATAGATCTTATTTTATCAGGATCTGGGGCTATGCCATCAGCTGATATGTAATGACCTAAAAATTTTATTTTGTTTTTGCAAAAATTTGACTTTTGAAAATTAAATTTAATATTATGTTTTGCAGCTTTTTTGAATAATTCTTCTAGATGAAATAAGTGTTCATCGAATGTTGATGATCTAATGTGTAGATCATCTACGAATGCTAATAGGTAATCTTGCATATTATTTGTTACTTCACCAAGACCCCTTCGTAATGCTGCGCTGCTAGTCTTAATTCCGAAAGCAGCTACGTTGAATCCATAGACTTTATTGTCTATTTTAAATTCTGTATATTTTTTACTATTTTCGGTCAACTCAATTTGCCAATAACTATTAGTTAAGTCTAGGTTTGACATGAATTTTTTTCTTTTACAGTGTAAAAATATCTCTTCTATTGACGGTGGAGCTTCATAATCATCAATGATTTTTTTGTTGAGCTTTCTAGCACCCAAACATAATCTTACAGATTCATCCTTTTTAGGCGGGAGGGACACCCCCAAAAAGGCGTTTAATTTTCTTAATTTTCGAGAAGGTGATCGCTACCGTCCTACAAGCTAATTTTTTCTTTTAAAGAAAGCTTCTGACCCATAGATTACGAATACAAACTTTTTTTTTAATTCCGAGTCCGGGAACATAAAGAAAATGGCGGTTACTTATAGTGCGTATAGAATTTTTACCTATTAAACCGCCATTTTCGCCATTTTCTTTATGTTCCCGGACTCGGAATTAAAAAAAAAGTTTGTATTCGTAATCTATGGGTCAGAAGCTTTCTTTAAAAAAAAAAATTAGCTTGTAGGACGGTAGCGGTCACCTTCTCGAAAACTAAGCGCTTTTTTGGGGGTGTCCCTCTCGCCTATTTTTATTTCGTTTGTTTGTGTGCGTGTGCCGTTTCTGTTTATTATTGCTTCAAGTTCTTCAATTTTTTCTTCTTGTTCTTGTGTAGTTTCATTTATTTTTTGTGTTAATTTGTCTTGTATTTCATCAATTAATCTTTTATTTTCATGTCTTAATCTTTCATTTTCCTGTTTTAATTCTTCCTTTTCCCTCATATATTCTTGTTTCTGCTTTATTTGCTCTTCTTTATGTTGTTCTAAGCAGTTTTGAAGATTTTTGTTTTCTTTTCGTACTTCTTTTAAAGCATCAGTTAATACTTCGAGCTGATCTTTTATCGACATATCTTTTATAGTATCCTTGTCCAAATTTACATTAACTATTTTTTCCCAGTCACCTGAGCTGTTTAAAGAATTTTCGAGATCATCATTTTGTGTAAATAGTATCTTCAGCTCTAGTGTGACTGCTTGCATCCATTCAACTAAATTAATGTTTAATTCCTTTTTTGTTTCTTCTTTTTCTTGTTGTTCTTGTATCTCTTGTAATATAATGTCTGATCTTCGTGTAGACGGCATTTTGGCTGACCATCTATTTACGCACGCAAAATGAATAAATCTTACTATATTGATTTGAGAAAGAAAAATAATAGACAATAAAATTTGAATTTTATAAACTCGTACGCAAGAATAGAAAAATTTAAATCTCAAGTACTTTCATTTAAATAATTTAAGTAAATATAAATTTCTAATTTATCGTTAATGCTTATTTCGAATTATTCAAAGTTACTTTATGTTGGCAATAATAACCGGCAATATTTATTTATTTATTCATTTATTTATTTATTTGTCTGTGCCGTTGGCTATGTACGTACGTGTTGTTCATTTACTTTAAGTTAAAAACGTTAAAATTTGGATATATTTTAAAATATTTAAACCTCAAATTGATAATAATTTTTAATAATATAAATATTACTAATTTAACGATAACCATATAATAATTATTTAAATATTGTAATGATGTACTGCTTCGTTAACTTAGTTATATTTCTTTTGCTTCTATTTGAATTTAAAATTTTTATTTAATCATTTACTGTTAAAATTTTGAGCACCACTGACTAGGTTGAGTGTCAGTGTTATTTAGATTTAATTTAGTTCTTAAATTTTTATTTTTTGCTCATGTTAAATTTTATTCAACATTATAAAGGCTACTTTCTATCCAATTTCGCACGTTTGTTTACTTTCGTATGTTATTATATGTCTAAACGCTTCAGGCTTTGATTACCTTTTCTATTTTGCTGTGCGAAATAATCTGAAACCGATTTTCTTTTTTCTTCAGTTATCTTTCATTTAAAATGATTTTACGATTTATTTAAAATTTTCCTGTTAATATTCTTCTTTTTCAAATTATTTCACCAACGTTTTATGGCTCATTTTTCTATTAATCTTTTGGTAATTTTATCGCTTCAATTTCGCTTTCTAACTCAAATAAATGTTTAATCATTATCGGCATATTATAATTGAATTTGTATTGTATTTCGCGAATTTTATTTAACAATACGCTTTGTCTTTCTAATATTCTATCTAGCTTTTTATCTAACTTTTCAACATTTGTTTCATTTTTTGCTATCTTAACTTGATTGAAACTTATATTCTTATTTTGTATATTAATTTTATTATCTATTTTAGCTAGTACTTTTTTAAATTTGCTTGTTTCTATCATATAATATTCCTTTTTGTCATTGTCTTTTTGGCTCTTATTTAATATTATTTTAATCTTTTCAGTTAGTTCTGCTATTTTTTCATTTTTATTATTATATTTTTGTTTCGATTTCAAAATGAAATCTACTGCACTAAGTCTACTCATTTGTTTTAATTTATGTTCTTATTTTTTTCAGTTAGTTCTGCTATTTTTTCATTTTTATTATTATATTTTTGTTTCGATTTCAAAATGAAATCTACTGCACTAAGTCTACTCATTTGTTTTAATTTATGTTCTTATTTTATAGCCAAGGAAATTACAAATAGAAATATTTTTGAATACTCAAATTTTAGCTTTTAACACTTTTAATTATAAATCTTATTTTCTAATTACTTTTAAAATTGAACGCTATCTATATTTATATATATCTATAAACGCTTTTATAGAGAAACAAAGAATTTCTTAATTTTTAATTTACTCAATCATGAGTTAATTTACAAAATTTTCATTATAACTTTTACTTTTGAATTATAAAGACATTACTTTTTATTTAGTACAAATTTTTAAATTACATTTTTCATCTCTAACCTCTTCGCGTAGGTTAATACACGTTTGGTATGCTAGTTGTAACGCCGATACAATTTTGCTTTTATTAATTTACATACGCTTTTATTTCTAAGAGAAAAAAATTTTTATACATCAAATCTAATGAATTTTCAGTTATGAGTTGTATTTGACCGGAGGGCGCCAGTTGTAATTTTGTTACACATATTTGGCAGCTATATAATTTTTATTACTTACAAAATTTACATTTATTAACAATTTTTTTTCTTTATTTTCATTATCATACAATCTAAATATATCTAAAGCGTGAGCTGTTCTACTAAGTTGAGCGCCATTTGTGACGTCATATATGTACATAACGCACTTTTATTTAATTAGTGCATGGTAATTAAGAGTACCATACACCTTGGCTTCTAACCTTGTCTTTCCCTATGATACGACCGTTACGCAAAAAAACGATCGAGCATAAAGGCAAGACAAGATGAATGCCTTTCTCAAGTAAAGCTCCGAGTTTAACGCGCTGTCCTTCTCGCGCGTACAAACTCGTCGAATTTACAAGTTTTTGCGTTGAATTAAGTTAATTAGGTTGACGAAAGCCAGACCGTACACTACAGGAACGCCATATCCTGTAGATTCGGGTCCATCACTTTTCGTCAAATCTCTAATTTTGTTCCTGAAATTGGGAAAAGAAAATCAAAGGAGCATGAGGTATAGAGGGTCATTAATTCAGCCTTTTGTACCAAATCTTTTATTATGTTATGCGATAATCACAAGTAACACACTTGCAAGAACGTACTTACACTAAGCACAAAGCTTTACGATAAAGAACGTTGATGTAAGGCACAATCACTAGGCATTTAGCCTCTTTATACACTAACGATTGAGATAGTTAATTTTAAATAGTGAAAGAAAATTCACCACTTCACTTTTATTCAAATTTTAAAATCGCGAAGTTTTAATTTATTTAAGAAAAATGCTATTCAAACTCGAGCAGGTAGGGAAATGCGTACTAGGCATTTCTTTTGCTGCTATGAGAGTTTGAATAGTAATAGAACACTCAACGACTCTGTATTTAAGTTTAAAAAAAGATTCTTATTGAGGGCTGATCCGCACAAGAGCAACGAGTTTCGCTTCTCGCTGAAACTCGATGGCTCGCATTTTAGGCGCTTGATCGCTGCTTTCTTTGCCAAATTGCGGGGATCATCTTCCACCACTCGCAACACACTCCTTTATAGACGTAATATGTACATCTTATGAATTCAATATTACGGATACATGTATGTAATACAGAGCGCGCTTACATGTAGAAATCTGGGCGTATATCTGCGCGTTCATGTGAGCGCGTTCGGTTCTTCCTATATCCCCTCTCGCGCTCACTCGGAGCAATGCTTTTGCTAATGCAAAGCCTAATTGATATGTCTCATTATATAGCGCTTGTACATAAATAATACATACATAATACAAACATACAGGAAGTTATTAATAACTAACGCATTAAAATAAAAATCATTAAGTGGCCGTTAAAAATGTATCTGCGTATGAGTGCGCGCTTTATACATACTGAACACTCATGTGGTAACCCAACACCTAACCAACATATACACAATGATGTACGCTGATATTCCCTTGGTGCCTTCTCTCTCCCTTCCTATACTTAGCTTGCGTAGCTATACTCTCTCTCTCTCACGTCTCCTTCGTAAAATTCATTCTTTTAATTGCTCAGACACGGTCATATGTTGGTTTGCATCTTACTTAAGGAACAGATATTACTTTGTTCCTGATTTAGAAAATCAAGTTGGAGATTGGGTCTCATGTACAGCTGGTGTACCGTAGGGTAGTGTTCTTGGTCCACTGCTGTTTTCAATTTACATCAACGATCTTCCTTCGAGTTTGACTAAGGCTAAGTATATTCTTTTTGTTGACGATCTTTAGCTTTATCACTTGTTCCTACCGGTGAATCTTGAGGAAGAAATCAATTTTATGTACCATGCGGCTGCTGCCGTAGTCAAGTGGGCAAAAAACAATGAACTCACTTTAAATCCTACCAAGACGCAGGCTGTGTCTTGGGAAGTGAACAGTACATAGCAAGAATTGATCGATTGACATGCCCTCCTATTCTTCTGAAGGATGTGTCTATTCCTTACACAGATATCGTTAAAAACTTGGGAGTCTGGTTAAGTAGTACATTAAATTGGAGTAAACAAGTTAACTCAATAGTTAATCGTATCTTTGGTACTCTACAGTCTCTCAGGTTCCATAGACATGCCTTGCCCAGAAAGGTTAGGAAGGAGTTAGTTAAGGCCTTGATCTTTTCGATTCTCGACTACTGTTGTGTAGTTTATGATGATCTGTCTCAAACTCTGAATCTAAAACTTCATCGTGCTCTTAACGCTTGTGTTAGATTTGTGTTTGGTAATACTGGGTGGCGGGATAGGGTCACTCCTTTTCGCCTTGAACTTGGTTGATTATTGGTTAAAAATAGGCGGCTCTATTTTAAAATGGCACAAGCTCACTCTATTGTGTCCTATCAGAATCCATCTTACCTAGCTTCTAAGTTTCTACGGGCTAATGTGGATGCGGTGGTCAGGTCATCAAATAAATTACCTATGAGACTGCTCTTTATGCCCAGTTGTACGTACTGCTTCGATGCTGAACTCTTTTGTTTCTTCAGCATCGATTTTCATTAATAATAATGTAGATTTATTTTCTGGTTTTGAAAGTGGGTTAACCCAGTTTGTCAAAATGCAACTATTAAACAAATTCCTTAGTGATAAGCGTGCTGAGTGGCATGATTTATTGAATGTTTGTTGAGTGTTTCTTGCTATATCTGAAATACGCTCTACTACAGTCATTGAATGTGGACCTTGAATGGTGGCTTTCTGCACTGGTGCGAATGGTTAAATGCAGAACAAATTTTATTTAAATTCAAATTTAAATTCAAAATATAAATATTTCAATTTATCTTTATGCAAATAATTTTTTGCTTCATTGACTACTTATGAGAGAAATCGCATTTATACTTTAATTATAATTATTGCTTTATATAGAATCATTTTAAGCTGTTTATATAAATGTTCAAACTTTTTTGCGATCTTATGTTTAACACATTAAAATTTGCTTTACTGCTGTTTTTTTATTATGAAATATTTCAGTATATTTTTATTGTATTTAATTTGTAACTACTTATGGACCATACGGGGTTAAACCTCACGGCCTTAAATAAACGTATCAATCAATCAATCTCTCTCTCTCTCTCTCTCTCTCTCTCTCTCTCTCTCTCTCTCTCTCTCTCTAAAACTAAAATGGATGATCCCTCTTAAACTCGACTAATAGCTAAGTTATGTGAGGTCTCTAAGGGTCTGGAAAGGGTTGTGCACACACAGTTATCGGCTCATCTCGAGTCTAATTCTTTACTGGATTGTTATCAGGCCGGCTTTAGAAAGGGTCATAGTACACAGACTGCTCTTTTACATCTACTTGACGACTGTAGGTCTGTCATTGATCATAGAATGATCATTCTATTGCTTCTGTTTGATTTTTCTAAGACCTTTAATAGAGTTCCACATAGTAGACTACTCATTAAACTTAGGTCAATGAATTACTCTGATGTTGTAATCAGATGGTTTGCGTCGTACTTGAGAGGTCGGGCTTATTCTGTTGTGGATGAAAGTAATCAACCATCCGTTTGGTCTCAGGTGACTGCCGGTGTTCCACAGGGTAGTGTTCTTGGTCCACTCCTGTTTTTGGTTTACATAAATGATGCTCCGCTTGCCTTATCATCGACAAAGCATATTCTTTTTGCTGATGACCTCCAGGTTTATAAATCTTTTTTGCCTGTAAATCTCGAAGATGAGGTTAATCTTATCAATCATGATGTTGCATCTGTCATTAAGTGGGCAGAGAAAAATGGGCTTCTTTTGAATGCTCTTAAAACAAAGGCCATTTTCATCGGCAGTGAGAAATTTATTTCTCGCTTAAATGACAATCCATCCATTTGCATGTTTCCATAAGCATGTTTCTTGTGCTGTGCGAAAGATTTATGGCACCTTAAGATCTCTTAAGTTCTATAAACATGCATTGGCCTTAGATACGAGAAAGCAATTAGTGGAGTCTCTTATTTTTCCAATTCTTGATTATGCATCGGTTGGTTATGACGATCTGCCTCAAACTCAAAACTTACGTCTGCATAGAGCCTTCAATGCCTGCATCAGATTCATTCACGGCCATATCGGTTGGCGTAGCAGAGTTACACCTTATAGACTTGACTATGGATGGTGGTCTGTTAAAAACATACGTTTATATCTTAAGATGTCTCTTGCTTTTAATGTTATTTCACATAATTCTCCATCATACCTAGCCTCTAGGTTTATAAGGCAGCATGTTGATGCTTTAGTGCGCTCATCAACCAGACTACCACCCAGGTTGTTCATCTGTCCAAATGTGCGTACTGCTGCTTTCTAACACTTATTTGCCTTCTCGGCAGCGGAGTATTTCAATAAAGAGTTATCCTCATTGGAGTCTTTCTCTCCTGAGGCTTCGCTCTCTTTTAAGCGTTCCTTGTATAATAAGCTTTTATTGAGTGAATGTGAGTTGTGGCAGCATGAAACTGGTACAGGCTGAGTTTCGTAGTAGTTATGATTAGATGAATCATAACTTTCAATTATGAATTGTATTGATTACTATTGCTTGAATCATAATTTAAATTGAGCATAAGACTATTTAGTAACAACTAAACTCACTTAATTGTTAATTGTTATTGCTTATGTACTAAAATTTTGCTATTGTTTAATTAATTATTCTATAATTATATATATTGTTTATCTAATTATTTCTATACTGTATTGAATAATTGATTGTTATTTTGATTTAGTTACTTATATTATATATGATATTCTAATTGATTTTCTACAAGATTATTATCTATATTATTGTTATCTTTATTTGAATAACTTCAGAAAATGTATATTATGCTTTTCACATTTGATCTCTTACTTGTTATTATTATTATAAATTGTAATACGTCGTTGTAAATGATTCTTTAGTGCCAGACCGGGTTCTACCCCAAGGCCAAACAAATAAGTCTAAGTCTAAGTATCTCTTTAATTTATCGTTCATTTTTTGCTTGTGAGATAAAGGAGGAAATTTCCGTTATCAATTGTGATGTTGAGGCCATTGTCGAGTGGGCATCAGTCAATGGTCTCAAACTTAATGCCCTTAAAACTCAGGTTATCATTCTTGGTAGTGAACAGTTCATTTCTAGGCTTAATGCATCTCAAGTGTCACCCATCGTGGTGAGGGGACAGCCTATTCCTTTCTTTGAAGAAGTTAAAAGCCTGGGCTTGTGGTTGAATCAGACTCTTAACTGGGAGAGGCAAGTAAATGCTATTGTTGGTAGAGTGCATGGAGTGCTTTATTCACCAAGGTTTTATAGGTGCTCGCTTTCGAAGAAGCTCAGGAAGAGCCTTGTGGAATCGCTGAACGATCTTTTCAATTATCAAAACTCAAAACTTCATAGGGCCCTTAATGCCTGTGTGAGGTTCGTTTACGATAACATAGCTTTTCGCAGACGTGTGACTCCCTATAGGCTTAACCACGGTTGGCTCTCGGTCCTATCGAGGAGAAAGTATTTCACAATTTCGTTAAAATATTCTGTCATTTCTGGTCGCAGCCCGACTTTCTTGGCATATCGGTTCATTAGAGTTGACACTGGCTCTGGCAGACGTTCTTCTGTACGTAGGCCACCTAGAGTTCTCTTCTATCCACCCGTTCGTACGAGTGCCTTGCAGAACTCACACATCTCGCTTCAAATTTCATTAACGAGCTAGGTTCTGCGGCTATAATTCCAATATCCTTTGAGGTGGGTTATATTAGGGCGGTTAAAAAGCACGCATTCGACTGGTTAATCGATGGAGAGTGCGGGGATTAGCGTAAGGAAGCAGCTGCTCTAGACTAAGCCCTTGTTGCTGTGGGATTACCAGCTGGCGTACGCAATTTAACTTAATTTTACTAAACTCAATTTTTTGTTTTATCTTAAATTTTACATAAACTTTTCTTAAATATTTTGTCATTGTTTTTCAATTTTGAAATTTTTGCTGTTCATTGTTTTAATTACATAAATTTATTTTTTATGTTAATTCTTTGTATTGTACTTGTTGAATCATACGGGGTACTACCCCATGATTAATCAAATTTTTGTCAAATAAAATCAAATCTGTCTCTATCTCTCTTTCTCTAACTCAGGCTTGAATACACATCACATGGTATAGTTTAGTGTTCCCTTTCTCTCTTATTCTTATAACTCAATGTAATGTGGTGTATGCGTGCACAGATAGGATCACACGTACACAACACATATTAAAATGTAACGTGATGGCAACTTGGATTTTTATCTTCAGTAACTTTTTGAGGCACGCTAAAAGAAGTATTGACTTAAAAAAAATTATTTTTATTATTGAAGAATTTTCATTATTAAAGAATTTTTATTTAGAAATAGGGTAAAAGGGGATATTACTGACGTTTTTATCAAAGATAAATTCCAAAGCATTAAATATGGCAATTTTTTCATGTATTCGCTTTTTTTTTAATGAAAGCTGCTCCATATAAATATTGAAGAACGTGCACATGAAGCTGTAATATACCTATGATTAATTGAATAATTATAAATTAGATGTAAAAGGTCCATGAATGTATTAATGTCATCTTGTACGATTTACCGTACGCCATTTACTGTTAAAATTTTAGTTATTACGCGTCTGTTATTGTGCTTACTTAATGTAAATCGCAATCATTTAAAATAAATATTTTTATGTTTTTAACGTAAAATAAAAATAAAAAAGAGAGTAATAGGTTCTAATAATTCTTTATTAGTATGCAAAACTGAACAAAAGTAACTTTTTAACTCACAAAATTTCTTAGTAGTATATAATACCCTTATATTTTTAACAATACTGACATTTTTTAATAAATATCATAAAAGGAATATATTTTATCAAATAAATAAGCATATTTTCCCTCTAATTTAACTTGCAAAGTCGATGCAGGAATATTATACTTGCGAGAAAGGTCAGCAACCCGTTTTCCTCGCCGAAGCTCGTTTAAAGCTAATACTACATTTTCTTTTAGATAACAAAGTCTTACCTTTTTTTTCCTTTCAAAGCTTTTTTTTCACTATATTTTTAACATTTATAATTGCTTTTTATCACTTTTAACAGTTGCTGTGTCTTCATGACTTTGTTAAATATAGGTTAGGAAACCTCGACTTGACTCGACAGTGATAGGCGCAAACTAAGAAAAACGTGTGCACATTACTAATTTGTTAATTTAATATTTAAATAGCATATTTAAAAGCTTTTTTTATTTTAGAATGGCCCTTTGTTGTAATTGATAATTTTTACTATAAAATATATAACAAATAAATTAATATCAGTGTTTTTTACAAAGTGTCAAAACGACAAAATAGTAAATTATCAGAATTTTTGCTGAAGAAAAAAATTTAAAGATCGAAAAAAGTATTAAAATTAAATTATTTTTTTACACAATATAGTTTTTTTATTAATATTAAATAATAAAATCACTTTGTGATTTATTTTTCTGAAATTAAACATAAAAAAAAACGCTGCCAAGTGCTTTGGCGCAATGCTTTCTCATAGAGCGCATTGAGTTAGAGTATTTTGATTTTATTTTTTTAAATACGATTTTAATATAAATGTCCCTATCCTCTGTATTGAAGGCTGTCTTAATACCTACAAAAACTATATGAATTTTACTCTTACTTTTGCCATTTGCATAATGTGATTTTATGATGCTCTAAAATTAAAAATGCGTTTATAAAATTAATTTTCCCAAGCTTGTCTTCTTCACACTATAACCAATAACTTGCATACAAATTTTGGAACATTTTCATCGAATAGTTTACAAAAAATACCAAATAATTGATGAATAAACATCGTTTTAAAATTTTCAAAACACTTTAACGTTACAACTACGCTAAGAAAACCAGTTTTTTAAAGTTCATTTTATTTAAGCAATCGTATATAATTTCTATACATAATTTTAAGCTACTTCATCGAGTAGTTTACGTAAAATACCAAAAAATAAGTGAAATTCTATTCAAAATTTACAAAATGCTCTAAAATTAAAACTGCGCTAAGAAAATAAGTTTTTCCGAGCTTGCTTTAATTAGGCAATAACAAATAATTTGTATGAAAATTTTTGAGCAAATCTATCGAATGGCTTTTGTGTAATAGAAAAAAAATGAAATATGAACATTTTTCCAAAATTTTCAAAATGCTCTAAAATTAAAACTGCGCTAAGAAAATAAGTTTTCCAAAGCTTGATTTATTCAGATAATAGTGAATAATTTGCATGAAAATTTTTGAGCAAGTTTATCGAGTGACTTCTGTGCAATAGAAAAGAAATTAAAAATAAAAAATTTTTTCAAAATTTTCAAAATGGTCTAAAATTAAATGTGCGCTAAGAAAATTGAAGAAAATTAGTTTTCAAAAGTTCATTTTATTTTGACAATCATAAATAATTCCCATACATAATTTGAAGCTCCTTCATCGAGTAGTTAACGTAAAATATAAAAAAAATTAGAAAAATTTTATTCAAAATTTTCAAAATGTTCTAAAATTAAAACTGCACTGAGAAAATAAGTTTTTCAAAGCTTGTTTTATTTAGGCCATTGCAAATGATTTCCATAAAAATTTTCGAGCGAATCTATCGAATGGTTTTTGTGTAATAGAAAAAAAATGAAAAATAGAGATTTTTTCCAAAATTTTCAAAATGCTCTAAAATTAAAACTACGCTAAGAAAATAAGTGTTCCAAAGCTTGTTTTCTTTAGACAATAGCGAATAACTTGCATACAAATTTAGAAGCAAATCTATCGAATGGTTGTCGTAAAATAAAAAATAAATGAAAAAAAAATTTTTTTTTTAAATTTTCAAAATGCTCTAAAATAAAAAGTGCGCTAAGAAAATCAGTTGGTAAAAGTTTTTCTTCTTTTGGCAGTCACAAATAATGTTCATACAAATTTTCAAGAAAATTCTTCGAGTAGTTTACGTAAAATATCAAAAAAATGAAAAATCAAAATTTTTTTTAAATTCTTAAAATGGCTCTAAAAAAAAAACTGAGCTAAGAAGATCAATTTTCAAAAGCTTCCCCCCCAGTTAGACAAAACAATAAATTGCATGCAAAATTTGAAGTTAATCCATCGCGTAGTTCTCGAGATCTTATTGGTGTACTGAATACACACACACACACACACACACGCACGCACGCACGCACGCACGCACGCACGCACGCACGCACGCACGCACGCACGCACGCACACACACACACACACACACACACACACACACACACACACACACACACACACACACACACACACACACACACACACACACACACAGTCATACAGACATTTTCTGGAAACCACTTTTTCGACTCCCTTAGTCTAAATATGTACAAATTAATGAAAAAATAGAAAAAAATTTTTTTTACCGATACAATGCTTTCTCTATGAGAAAGCAATATCAAAAAGAAAATGTTTAACAAAAATTGACAGTAGTTGGGGCAGCGAGAGCAATACCGACATTGACCCTATAATTGACTTATAAAATTATAAAATTACATTTTAAAAAGTTTGTCTAAAAATAAAAAATCTTTTATCTTGAATATCGGTAAATTAATTAAATATTTTAAGAGAGTTCTATCCCTAATAGCTGAAGTTAAAACAGTTACTGATTAGCTTTCACTTGACTTATTAGCTTGGAAAATGATTTGGCAACATCGCATTGTTCACTATATATGCTGTACAATTACTTCAAAACATATTTATGTAAAACTAATAATTATTATGTTTTGTGATAATAATACCAAAAATATTACTATAAATTAATATTTCTTTATTATAATTTTTATAAGTTGTGTTCAATTTATTGAATTTTGCATCAGTGAACAGCTGTAATTATTATAGATACACATTAATTATTATAATTAGTTCTTTTATGTTTTAAATGTTTAAGTACGCATAATTGATATAAATTTAATTGCTAAAAATAAATTGATAATAATTAATTAAATGATAATTATTATAATGCACAAAATAATTTTAAGCAAATTACATATAGTCTGATGGTTTCAGATTTCGTGTCTTGACAAACTTAACCCTACCTATATGTCATTGCCAAATCTTCTTAGATATAGAAACTGAGTCGTGGACGTATGATTAGCTGCAACAAAAGAAGTCCTACGCTCGAATGTTGTAATTTCCACTGTAATATTTTTTTGATTAATAACCGTTTAATCTCAGTTTTTTCTTTTAGATAATATCATTCAAAACACAATATTGTTATTGTCCTACAAAAAAAGTGGTCTATATATAACAAAACCGGAAGCGTGATAAGGTAACAAATAGAGCTCATGCCTTCAACGCGATGGGCATGGGTTCGAATTCTGCCCAGGTACCTCTGACTTTTTTCGGAAGAAAAATTAGTGTATGTGACATCTATATCGCGATTCTCAGAAAATCCAACTTCATTGGGTATTAGTTGATTGTTAATCATAAAAGTGGCTGACCATCCATCGGTAGTCAAAATTTTCGGTATGGTGTGTCAGACAGTTTAGCATGACGTAATGCGTTAAACGGAAACCGAGTTGAGCTCCCTCGATATCACCATATTAAAAAAGTTAACATATAGAGGACAATATCTTCATATATAATGAGGCCGCCGTATTCTCTGTCCTTTTCTAATTACAAAATTATTTTTTTTCCAAAAACTAGCAGCTAAAAGCAGAAATGAAGAGATGGTTTCGATTTGTATAATGAAAATTGATACTTTCTGTTATAAAGATAGGTTAATTTTATCGCTTTGTTTTTGAGGAAACTTGAAATGACTTATGAAATTGGAGATTAGAGGCAGAATAGTATATTATGCGTGACGGCCGCAAAACGTATCATTCTATGCAAGTGCATGCTGAGGGGTCGAGCGTAGCGAGGCCGCTCCAGCATCACGAGCAAGAATGATACGTTTGAGGCCGTGACTGCATATACTATTTTTTTGCCCAAAGGCCGTTAAGCGGAAGTTGGGGCAGAGCCCCCCGCCTATAAAAAAATAATTGATAATTCTTAAAATATAAAAGAATTTAATATAAAAATTCATAATAACTGTTAAAATATAACATTAAAATTAAACAAAAATACAATAAAATATGAAATAAAGCTAAACTGTTAAAATTATAATTAAAAAATATTTAAAAAAAGAAAAAAAAAGTTTAAAAAAAATTGAATAAAAAAAAATCGATTGTAAAAACAACTAATAATTGTTAAAATATAACATTAAAATTAAACAAAAATACTAATAATAACTAATATCTAAAACAGCGGGCGGACGGAGACCTTTGATTAATATAAAAATGTAATAGGTGAACGGTACCCTTAATTAATACTACAGCTTAACGGTCGTAACAAATATAATAGGTGGACGGCACCCTTAATTTATACTAGTTAGCGAGTGTGAGAAAAGTATATCAAATATTGGGTAGACAGCACCCTCAAAGTCAACGGCACAATGGAGGGAATGCGGCGGCAAAAGATGTGCACAAGTGTATTCTCATAGGTAGCATAAATTTACGCCTGCGTGCTCATGTAACGTATCTTTATGCTTCCTGCATATGCACTGTAGCGTAGACCTGCATACTCACTTGGTCTACCCTCATGTGCAAGACAGTGTGGCTATCTCGTGCGGACAAGTCGGTCATGCGCAGTAACCGCTTACCGCTTATTGGCCGAGACTAGCGCGCGCCGTTTGAAAGAGCTAAAAATAAATCAAAGTTATACTGATTTATTTTAGACTTTTAAAAAAATTATGAAAAATACTTAATAAATAAAATTTTGAATAAAACTGTTGGTGATATGGTTTAATAAAATAAAATAACAAGATTAGAATTGTATGTTACATATAATATAATGTTGTATATGTGTGAAATTATATGAACACTCTTTATATGTGAGAACAGTCGTTAACACTCTTTAGGAAAAGGGAAAGCTTTCTAATAAAGCGCACAGCAAAGACTAAATACCAAAGCTAAGATAAAATGGCAGCTATGGTCAAGTTTGGAGACGAGGAGAGGAGGGGAAACCAAGATGCTTTTTATATATATATATATATATATATATATATATATATATATATATATATATATATATATATATATATATATATTGTAACGTTTTTCCCTTTCGGGAGGGGGAAATATGTGTAACTCCTGTTGCCAGACGTTTCAGTGAGTTACCAGGGCAAGATCGGCAGGAGTTGGAGGGATCGGACGGCGGAAAGTAAAGGAAAGTAATCGGGTTTAACACGTTCGGTTATACTAGGGAGTACCTTGGCTTTATTGTACTCATAAACTCATGTACAACGACGATTACAAATATGAGATGATAATAATGTATTAATCAAAGCTAAACCTAATGATCTTATATAATGCAAATAATTGACTTAACCTTAACGGAATGTAATGTACAAAAATAATTAATTCTTGTTTAAATCGGCCACTTGACGGCTATTTAATAAACGAATCAAATCAATTAATAATCTTTAGTGAATCTAATTCATTAGTTTGAGTTTAACTAAAAGATTCTACGGCCTGGACGGTCTAAAATATACCGGCGGCTTTTACCTGCAACAGTGTGCAAAACAAAAGAAACAAATGATTAATAATTAAATATAATTATATTAATAGGCGGCGGCACCTAATAACGCAATACTTAATCCTACGGCAATAATAACGGTGGGTAGCCGGCTCCCTTGATTATCTAAGTTACGAAACTCTATAGGTACGCGGGACCTTTAAGTGATGTAAAGATAAAGGGTGGCCGACACCCTTAACTTATTCTAATATCTAATATTTACACGCGGTCGGACGGAGTCCTTAAACTAAAATAAAACAAGTAATTGGATGGACGACACCCTTAATATATTCTATCAATCACGTAAACGCGGACGCGACGGCTATGGGTAGACAATACCCTTAATTAAGCCAGTGGCGAAATGTGAAATACAATATAAGATTTTGGGTGGACGTCACCCTTAAATTCAACGGCGCAAGTTCGGCATTGCGGCGGCGGCAAAAATTGCGAGTGTGCTCTAGGCAGGCAGATTTACGCCAGCGTGCTCACTCGACGTATCTCTAACACTGCCAGCATATGCACTAGAGTTTAGACCAGCGTGCTCACTCAGTTTATCCCCATGTGCAAGAGAGAGAAGCTTTGCCTAAGCTGTGGTGCTCCACAAGCCAAGGCAACCAGCTACTACTGGCCCCACTCTCTCTTAGCCTAGCGTGCTCACTAAGGTAAAGAGAGAGAGAGGACCGTAGTCTACACTGCTCTGCTTAGCTGTGCTTCTCGGCCTGTTATATACTCTGGCCTCATTTTTCCCGTTGAGTGCAACGACGTTTGAGGTTGCCGCCTAGCGACTGAGCTCAGAACTACTGTTCTATCGTAGCTGGTCGTTAGGCGGGAAATTTAAATGCGCGGGTATGTATACTCGTCGCAATATATATATAGTACATAGGTGCATGGGCGCACTTATATTCTAACGCTCCCTCCCGACCATGCTCCTTTAGTTTTATTAACGTGAGACTTTAAAATATATTTTGACATATAAATTGCGTATAAAATTACAAAATACTGTTGACATTTAAATAACAAAAATTTATTTTAATTTTAATTTTAAAACAAAATTAATATGAACTTTATTTGTCTATTTGAATTTTTGAGTTGTAGTGTTTCCTTTTCTTGAATTTACCTATCTTTTTGATTCACGTCTTCAATATTGCTTGTTTTTATTCTCTGAAACAAATAAATAAATTAAATTACTCTTTACACATCTTTAATCGTTGTAAACCAATCTTTACAAGTCAATCACTCTTTACACGTCTTTAATTATTGTGATCAAGTCAACCACTCCTTACACATCTCTAATCATTGTAAACCAACCTTTATAAGTCAATTACTCTTTACACGTCTTTGGTTATTGTAATCAAGTCAACCACTCTTCACACATTTTTAATTCTGTTTAGAATTTTATCAGTTAAATTCTTATGTACACTGAAGGGCTTAGTAAAAATATCAGCTTTTGTTCTTTTGAGAGAATCCAGCACACCTTGACTAAATCTCTTTAAAGCATTATTTTACATAATGCTCTCTTACTTCCGTCATGTGTCGAAGTTTATTCCAACCAGTTATCTTTCCACTTACACCTGCTGCCTTGTTATCACACCATAATTTCATAGGATGAAAAGACTTGTCTAGCATTATGGTTATTGATTTGTTTGATGCAGTTAGTTCTTGACAAGTTTCACTCGTAGCGACGGACTCAGCTTGACAAGCAGATAGAGCCACATAAGATTGCTTGTACGTACGTCAAGTGATTGCATCACCAAATAACTGAATAACATGTCCACACGTAATTAAAGTCAAAACTACAATCGGCAAATCTTGCATTAGCAAATGCTTATAAATCATTTCTATTTGCACGATAACAAAGAGTCAACTGTTTCATCCCTTCAAATATCTGAAAATTATTTTCATCATTTTTCATTCATTCATATAGTAAAATTTGGTTGATGTATGCTTAGTAGATTTGTTGCATGAGAAATATCAGGTCGTATTGCAACGGCTGAGTATAACAGCGAACCAATAGCTTTTCTGTAAGGTGCGGAAACAATCGTTTCTGTTTTCAAATGTTCATCTTCTCTGTCTCTTCTCTCTTTGTTAATAACCTGAGTGGTTACGAGAGTTATTCTTTGCAAATACATCTCTTCGAATTTAAATGTCTTCAGCAATTGGTCTATATATTTTGTTGATAAAAATTCTTTAGGTTTACTTAAGTCTTTCATTGAAAATTCCTCTTTGAGTTTGGATTTTATATCATTCATTTTCTTATGGTCGTTGCTTGTGAGAAGGATGTCATCTACATAAAGTAATAATATGACCATATTTTCCATTTCTGCAGATAAATAGACAAGAATCATTATGACATCAATGATCATCTGATATCAATCCTATTTTTCGAGTTGCTTCAGAAAATCTTTCATGCTACTTCTTTGAACTTATTTTCAGACTGTAAAGTGCCCTTTTTAGTTTGCATACTTAAGATTTCTTCATTTTATTGCTCATTCGCAGTACGTTCGGAATTTCCGTGTAGGTTTCTTCATTTGTGATTCCATTTAAGAATACTGATTGATAAATGTCTAAGTTATATTTATTTTCCACAGCTAATAATGTTTTCACTATTGGAGGTCTTGATACAGACGTATATGTTCCTCTTAGGTTATAGTTTATATATATATATATATATATATATATATATCTTTTTCTTTAAATGCTCTTATAACTAATTGAGCTTTATGCTTTCTTTGACCATCTTCTCCACTCTTAAAGATCCATCTAGAATCTATAATATTAAGTTTAATACCGTCTTTTATCTTCTTGATCTATTCACAATTTTTCGTTGTTTTTCCTGTTATTGACACATCATTGTTTTTCGATGACATCTTGCCTCTTTATTTATTCGAAAAATATCAATACTTCTCTGAATGACATTAAGTCTTCAATAATCTTCGCTAATAAAGAAAAAAAAAACTTCATTAACAATCCTTTAATTGCCACATCTTTCATGTTTAGCTGTTTTGGATAAGTTTAATAAGACTTAAAACATGCTTAAGGCGAGAAGTGTATCTGAAAAGCTATTATCGACCAACAAAACTTCTTTTATCAAAAATATCTTTATTTTTTGTTGCTTTTTTTTTTTTTTTTTTTTTTCTTATCTCCCTCCGTTTTTAATGTTTTTTACGAATTCTTCACAGTCCTTCTTTAATCAGGTAAATCATTTCATTTTTCATTGTCATTGGGCCAAATCATTACGCAGTCTTTATTATATTTCAAATTTCACATCTTTACTCTCATTAAATTTATCTCCCTCCGGTTTTTAGGAAGAGATATCCAATTTTTGCATATTCAATAAAAATCATTTTTCTACCCCGCTTACGAAATTTTGATTCTACTTTTCTTTGAACTTTTACGTACACTAGATAATTAAAACATCTGATTTGACTAATGTCATAATTCTTTCAGAACTTTTACATGAATATAATCAAGTCGTTTGTTTCATGAGGCGTTCTTTATATATGTCTGCTTTTTAACTTAAATTCCACATATTTTTAGGTGATTTTTGATTATATATGTGTAGGCTTTTACTCTTCTTTTGTTTTTATTATTTAATCAAATCTTTCTGCAGTTTCATTATATTGAGGCGTGTCTGGACAATCTAAAGCTGAGCTTCTATTAATTCAAAACTTTAAGAGTAATTTCTTCGGCAAATTTCATATTTTGATAGGTACTTAAGAACACATCTTTTTATCTTCACAGAGTGTGAATATCGTCGTGTAACGATAACCTTTGAGATAAGTTGTTGAAGTGATTGATTTCGCAATATCAGCATGTATAATCTGCAATTCTTTCGTAGTACAAGTTCTTAAATTTATTTTGTAATTGCGTGAATTTCGCATTCTTGTATAGCTTCATGAAGAACAGGACTTTCCATGTCTTTCGAATGAAGCTACTTTCTTTCCAAATTCTTTAAATAGAGTGATGACACACGATCTGATTTTACGTAACATAGCATAGTTTTGTTTAATATTGAGTCTCTTGATGTATTTGAATTAAACATTGCTTCTTTCTGTAATAATTCAATTTTGGCCAATTCATCAATTAGTGTTCGACCTTTGATCGTATTTCAATATAGTTTATACTGATACATGAATATATTGTTAAATTTGATAACACCTTGAATTTTTTTTTTTTTTTTTTGTTTAATTCTTTTAAAACTTTCCTCATTTATCATTTGCGTTGTCTTTTCCTTTCCTGGTCCACTCTCTTTACCTTAATAACTTTCTATAGAGATATCAAATGAATCAATAGAAATTTAGAAATTATAAATGTCGATTTTCTTTAAGATAGTATTTCTGGCGAAATATGTATTCATTTTTAATCCTTTTGAGCTAACAACGCTAGCTGTATTTACATTGATCCTTTTAGGTGCTTTAAAATTTTCTTTAAATTTTATTTTTATATTCTTTTCACTCTTGAATTTCTTTAATCTTGTTTCCTGAAAAGATTCTTCATAGGCTTGTATTATCAATGATTCATTCAACGCAGGATCAAAATGTCCATTATTTTTATAATTTAAGTATATGTTAAGTTCTTGTTCAATAAACTTTCTAAGAAAGATAAAGTTTTCTATCAAATCTTCAGCACAAAGAACATTATTAATTTTGTAAATACTGCTGTCATTTACTTAAATTTCTACTGCCTCTAAGCTTGATTTTATGTCATCGGTTCGATATTCTTTATTTTTATTGATCTGTTATTTTCTTCAACTTCGACTTTAAGATTTTTCATATATATTGGAGTTGACCTTCTTTGCATTGTTGTATTTGGATTTATCATTGTATGTTTTTACTTTATCTATTTTCCTTGTATATGAAAATTTTTCTTTCTGTCCGATTTAAATTGCTCTTTTTCGTGACAAACCTACCAGTTTCTGTTTCCTTTAAGCAATTCAAAGCAACTTGGTAACGTTACATAATAGCAAAGCTATTGTCGTTATAGCATTTTGATTTCACTCTTCATTAGACAACTCCTTCTATAATGTTCTCGATCTTTATAATCATAACATCTTGCATCGTTGAGGTCAATCCTAGCTTGAGAGAACTATCTATAGAGACCTTTTACCTTTATCACATGTTCAAATTTCAGGTTGTATAATATAACTGATCCCAACTGAAGTCTTTTTTTATTATATTGTTAATCACAAACTGTACGGCCTGAACTTCAGGCATTGTAGTAATAGCGATGTTATAGAAAGCATTATATTTTTCTTCTTTTGACATTTGATCAGCGTGTCAGAAAATTTCGTTTCATTGAACAATCTTCTTGAATCCATCCTAACATTTGAATGTTTTTTTTTTTTTTTTTTTCCGTAAGAAGTCTGTCCTATGCACTGCTACTATCTAATTGAACTTGTTGCTTTTTTTTCTCATATCGTTTTAACCTTTGTTTTAACTCTTTCTCACATCATTTTAATTCTTTCTCACATCGTTATGATTTTTTTTTTTCCGTTAATCATTAAATTTAGATCATTGATATTCAGATCATAGCATGATAATTTTGATTAATTAGGTTCATGATTATATCGCACATTTTAAATGCACCCTTTTTCTATGGCCTGCTCATCCTTGACAATAATTAATATTTCTTTCTCTGTAATATTAAATCAATCGCATGATCTTCATTCTGATTTTAAACAGTCATAAAAATATTCAGATACTCATTTGGCTTGTAGATTTATAGTCTTGTTTTTTTTATATATTAGTGCTTTTTGCAGTTATTTTTCAGTTGATTGAAGACATCCAATTGTTCGTTGAGTTTGTTATATTTCAATCTTTCAAATTTTTCTTCTAATAATTGTCAATATCTGTGATAACTGCGATTGAATAGACTCATTGCATTTTCAATACTGTGAGATACTTGATTATTTTCAATCGAATCTTGTGCCACTGTTGTTAACCCTTTCATAACGGAATTATTATTTCATCATGAAAAGTTCTGATAACCATTTAGCGATGATAAGCGTTCATTTATTAAGCAATTTTTGCGATAAAAAAAATTTTTTTTTTTTTTTTTTCTTTTTAAGTTTTCTCAGTTTCTATCAAAGATATAATAACTTAGGCCTTCAGTTTGAGATCGAAAATAGTCCACTTCAATCTAATACACATATTTTTTTTACAAAATTTGAAGCCACTTTTGCACAATTTCAAAAAAACCAAAAAATGTCAATGTACATTGTAATGTACATTGGTTCTGAAAGGGTTAAATTCTTTTACGTCCTGAACTCCATCTTGAGTCTGCAATTCTGTCAAATCTTCGTAATTCTCTCCAATAACTTCGTATATATTACACGTATCTAAACCAAGTCCTGTCAAAACTGATCTTAATCTCTTTAAGAGCACTCGTTGTTTGATCATGTTACTCCCATGATTCATGCTTTATTGCCTTCAGTATACCTTTTGTTGATTTAATGCTTTTGCAAGCGTATTCTTGAAATCTGTTATGGAAGCTGCGAATTGTTTTGTGAACTTTATTGTAGTTTCACACAAATTTATTATATCCTTAATAATTTCGTTATATCGTATAATTTCTGCATCATACTCGTTACCTTAAACTTTAGACACCATAAGTTTCGGTTTATCTCTTTTAAATAAACTCTCTTTTACTTTGCTGCTTTTACACTCATACTGTTCTTACTTCACTCACACATGCACGTGCCACTCTTCAACACTCTTAATGCAGAATTTCATACCGTCTTACTGATCCTATACTGTTCTTTAATTTCAATGTGACTTAATTATAATATCAGTATATCTCTTTTACCTGTCATTGTAATATTAAAATTAATATTTGTGTTGTTATTGTCACCGTGGATATCATTAGGACAATCCTTGATATCATGTTTCCAGCTTCCTGAACAGATTTTCCTTCTCGTTGGATTGTGGCTTCCTTAATCTCAATCCTCTTTTTCTCCTCTGCGCGTCTTTGAAGTCTGTCATTTACGAGCTTCCACCCACTTTCTTTCGTTGCAGGTCAATCTGTAAAGCAGCAATAGAGATTAAGTATGAAGCCTTGCTACTGAACTTATTGACCGAACATCAAGTACAATAAATTCGTAACAGGTAATTAGATTTGTGTTTGAACACAAAATCACAAGCCCAATCACCCTAGTCTCTTACATACAGGTAATACGCACAGCGTTCACCTGTATGCAATTGACCCAACAAGGTATCGGTGTCTTAATATATATACACACATATATATATACATGTGCATACACGTAGGTATATACATGCACAATGTATATACCTGTCAGCTGACTCATTTGTTCTTTACTCCTATTATAATGAATTTACCAATAAAGGGAGTAAAGACGTAATTACTAGCTAGATTTTTAATATGTATATATATTTTTAATTAAAATAAATTTATTTTACTCGAGTACTCTCATTTACCAACCTACTGATCGTAATAAACTGAATAGTATTTTCGGTGGCTTCGATAAATAAATCTTCGCCTTAAAATCTCATTTTTTCTGAAATAATATGTAAAAAAATTCATTATTTAAAGTTATTTTATGCGCATAAATTTTTAAGATTATTTGACACTCTTTAAAAATACACTCGTACATTCTTAAATACAGTCGTACACTCTTTAAAAATAAATAATAATAATTTGAATTATTATTATTCATAACTGCAGTTTTATGATTTATCATATTTATATATATGTACATACATGTTTACATATATACACACATGCCATTTACATATTTATTTTATTTATTTTTAATTAACACTATTTATGGCATAAGCACATCTTATGTATTTTAAAACTCTCGTTATCTTGGTGCATTAGTTGTACAAATTATAATTTGTATAACTAAATTTTTAGAAAATAATGTTTTTTTTTTTTAGTGTACAACGTACAATATGTATTCACATCGTGTATTATTTTCTTTTAGGGCCCTTTTTTTATGACAGTATAGCCATTGAAGCTCATACTTGACCTGCCGTTTAAGCACGGGCCTGCAAGCCAGGAAAAACCCAGACCTTTTCGTTCGCTTTACAGTTCGTTCTTAGGCACCACATGTTTACATCCAAGCAATATTTTGCCTAGATGTAAACTTATGACTCACGTTTTTGCTTTTTCTTTTTACAAATACAATACACTCTTTGAACGTCTTTATAAAAAAAATTTCTTTTTCGTTCTTTCGTTTTCTCTCCTTTTATTGCATGTTCAAAGCGTCCTGACGCTTTTCTCTTTTTTTTTTTTTCTTTATTTTCTTATTATAATTATTCTTAGGATTCATCTTATAAGTTAATTAAATAGATTTTAACACTCATAATATTTTCAACGTTCATGCATTATATGGATAAGGAGAGAAAAGACAAGAATGAATAAAATTATTGAAACACATCATATAAACACTCGTATACGTCTTTATAAAATTATATGCATAAATATAATTTTACTTACTTTCAATTTTAGCTTGTTCTGCCATTGTTATAATATAAATTATTCTTTTTATTATTATAAAACACTCTTTAATTCACTCGTTATGTTGTTTTCTTTTTTTTGTTATTTTAAATGGCAATTTTTCCTTATTTATTTATGCACTCACTAGGATGCGTGAATATAAAACAATTTCCAATTTGTTATAAATATTTGCAAAGATATCACTTGTTATTCGCGCAGTTGAAGCGTGCTGGACCCATAACCTGTTGGTGATATGGTTTAATAAAATAAAACAACAAGATTAAAATTGTAACATTCTTTAATATGTGTGAAATTATATGAACACTCTTTATATGTGAGAACAGTCGTTAACACTCTTTAGGAAAAGGGAAAACTTCCTAATAAAGCGCACAGCAAAGACTAAATACCAAAGCTAAGACAAAACGGCAGCTATGGTCAAGTTTGGAGACGAGGAGAGGAGGGGAACCAAGATGCTTTATATATATATATATATATATATATATATATATATATATATATATATATATATATATATATATAGTACATAGGTGCATGGGCGCACTTATATTCTAACAAAAACAAATTTAGAAATTATATAAAAAATTAGTTAGATATGTACACTGAGAAAAAAAAATCATTGAATCAATGAAATGATATAATTAAAAAAAAAATTTAATTGATTGAAATAATTATTCAATCGATCTGATAAAGAAATTAATTAATACAACAAAATATTTAATTGGAATATAAATAATAAAATATTTGATTGTTAAAAATAATAATTAATTCAATTAATCACTGATTTCATAGACGCAATATAATTAAATAATCAAAGTAATGAAATAATTTTATAGAACAAAATAAATCAAATATTTAAATCAATTAAAAATTTAATTGATTCAAATGCATCCAATTAATTATAATATCGCAATGAAATTATTTAATTAAAAGACAATGAGATATTTCATAGAATCAATCATATATTTCATAAAGAGAAAAAACGCATTCATCAAAGCAACTGAATATTGAATTAAAATGATTAGGTATTTCATTAATCAGTGACATAATTTAATATAAGTCATACAATATTTAATTGAAACAACGAAATATCTTTTTGTTACTATTCAAAATTTATTGAAAGAATAAAACAATAATCTTGACATTATTAAATATTTCATTAATGTAATTAAATATATTATTGAACAGTAAAGTAATTTAATAGAGGTGATATAATAATTAATTGAATCAAAGTAATATATTCTTCTTTTAATCAAAACTTGATTGAAATAATAGAATAAATATATTCGGTTTAATAAATATATTATTGAGATAATCAAATATATTATTGAACATCAAAGTAATTTAGTAGACGTATTATAATATTTAATTGAATTAATGAAATATATTCTTATGTCAATCAAAACTTGATAGAAATAATAGAATAAATATATTCGGTTTAATAAATATTTCATTGAGATAATCAAATATATTATTGAATATTAAAGTAATTTTATGAAAGTGTTAATATAATATTTAATTAAATCAGTGAAATATATTCTTGTTTCAATAACAACTTGATATAAATAATAGAATAAATATATCTGGTTTAATAAATATTTCATCAAGATAATCAAATATATTATTAAACATTAAAGTAATTTCAGGGAAGTATTGATATAATATTCAATTAAATCAGTGAAATATATTCTTGTTTCAATAATAACTTGATAGAAATAATAGAATAAATATATTCGGTTTAATAAATATTTCATTAAAATAATCAAATATATTATTGAACATTAAAGTAATTTAATGAAAGTGTTAATATAATATTTAATTAAAACAGTTAAATATATATTCTTGTTTTAATAACAACAATGATAGAAATAATAGAATAAATATATTCGGTTTAATAAATATTTCTTTAAAAAAATTTAATATCTGATTTTACGTTGCAGTGATTTAATTTAACGAATATGATATTTTCTTGATTCAATGAAACGCTTTTTTATATCCCTCAAAAATAATTGGAATAATAAAATTTGAAATCAGATCTTAAAAATATTTTGTATTTCCGCGCCATCTAATTCATATTTTATTCAAGAGGTGGCTACTACCTCAGTGGCGTTATCCGCAAGTGCAGAGACTTCAAATCATTTTGTATATAAGGCCGACGAAAAGATTACTTATTAATTGTAATTTATGCGAGCGAGTAGGGAAGCGGATACATGCGTATTATGTAGCGATGTTAGAAATAGGAAAATTAGTTTTGTATCAAAACATCTTTCACTATAATTATATCGTAGGAACAAAAATTGTTGTATAAGTGCCAAAAAATGTCTATAAATGGTAAGTAAGAGTATCAGTAATATTAAAATAAATCAATTAAAGAAAAATAGAAATAAACTTTTAGTTTTGAATTATTATCAACTAAATATTTCATTGGGATAATTTAATATTTCATTAATATAAAAAATTATTATATTAATATGATGAAATGTTTAATAAAAAAATCTAATAAAGTAATTACAACAAATATAATTTTGTTTGTCTAATTAAATATTTAATTGATCTAATTAAATATTCCATTGATATAATTAAATAAATATTATAATCTGAACATTTGATAAAATATTTAATTAAAATTAATAAATCTTTTATCAAGCCAGTTGCTCATTTTATTAATAACATCTAACATTTTGTTCAGCGAACGAAATATTTAATTAATTCGATTAATTATTTTATTTATAACATTAATCCCTTCAATAATTAATAAAACATTTCATTGAAATAATCTGATATTTAATTATGGTCATAAAATATGAAATTAATATTATTTAACATTTTATGAAATTAATCAAATATTCTATTAATTTAATTACTTATTATATAATAAGTATATATAATTGAATGAACAAATTATCGCATTGATTCAATGAAAAATTCTTTTGATCCAATATTTTGATTTCAGATTTCAATTGAATATTTAATTAATTTAATAACTTTTTTGATTACTTCAATACAAAGCCCTAACTTAATCCACTCAAATATTACATAAAGTCCATTACATTTTAAATTAATATTCATAAAATATTTAATTGCGATATTATGATTAAATTAATTAATTGTTTTAATTAAATTTTCATTGATTCAATAAAATATTTTTCTCAGTGTATTTTCCTTCATACCCGTACCGGAACTTCGCCTAAAAGTGCCTCTCGTGCGACAGGGAACGGGCAAATTACATTCGCGTTTTTCTTTACAGTCACATGCTCAGAAGTTACTGCGCACCTCTATACTACAGCAGTTTCGGTCACTTCACTGTCTGCTGTATGTTTCGTGTATATCTATATATACTCAGTATGTCTAACCTCTGTTATACATCTAACATTGTTAGACTTATGAGTATTAAAATTATCAAATACACACACATCATAATTGCACATTTTCTTTTTTCTATGAATTATCATTTAAATATTTACTGTATATCCTATGTTAGCAGCTATAGGATATACATGTTCGATTTTCTCACATATCTTTCATATATACACAATTTTTTTTTAACGCATAATATTTTTTTCACGAAACATTTTTAGACACTTCAGAAATAAAAATACAAATAAAATACTTAAATATTCATGTTCTTACATGTATTTTTTTTTTTTTAATACATTTTATTTATTTGAAATATTAAATAAAACGAATTATTTATTTTCGATTCTTTCTTTCTTTCTGCCTTTCTTTCTCCCTTTCACGCTCTCAACATATGCTATAGTTGCTTGCGCATGCGCGCTACAACAAACTAAAGCATCAAATGACTTTTCACTCGAAGTCGTTTTCGATGTTTTTTTTTACTTAAAAATGAATTTTTATCTTTTTGGGATGGCGAAGTTCCGGTCGGGCATGAAGGAAAATCGTATACGCTCCTCAGCACGAAAAAGGCTCATCATATGCGCGTGTTTTGCTTTGCGAGGCGTCAGCCTCGCAAAGCAAACTTACACGTGCATGTAATGAGCCTGTTCCGTACCTCGGAACGTAATATACTATTTCAATTTTTTATTTGATAAAATTAATAAATATTATTAAACATAATTTTTGTTTGTATTATTAACATTTTAAAGGTAATGAATGTTTCCAGAGAATGATAAAATAATATTATTCAATTTGAAACAGCTAAAAATATTTTTTAAATAATAAATAAAAAATAATGGTGGGGGCAATAAACATAAGCTATACCCTAGTCTAAGAATATTGATGCCTTTGCAGCTCAAGCGGCTAAGGGGTCTGACGCGTAAATTTTTGTTCGGCAGTTCAATTCCCAACCAAATATCTATTTTGCTTTCTCGTACACGGAGCGAAAAATCTAGCTATTATAGCGTGACGAAAGTTACGCTGTAATTCTGGTCATTTTTATTCTTATAATAGCACAAATTCAAGTTTTTTTAGCTTGGAGTATTAGCACGTTATATTTTTGTTTTCGTCACACTAATATCCCTTGATTTCCAAGTAACGTTACTGTGACGCCATCTGAAAAGAACGTGACACTCAACGACACTATTTTTCCTTGCAAGCCACGGGATTTTCCTGTGACATCCGGAGAAACAGAGTATGCGTATAGTGAAGAAAAGAAAGATAGACTTACTGTTTCTATTGACATGTCAATTTTGTTTTTTACTTTTTCTATATGCAAAAAAATTTTTTTTTAAGTATTTCATTATTAATTGTAATTATTTAATCTAATATTACAATTAATATTAAAATATTTCTTAAAGAAATGGTTTCTAACTATATTAAATAAATTTTTAAAAATAAATAAATCGAATAACTTTTATCTATATAACTTATTTTGGGTAATTAAATTAATTTTTGTTCGCTATATGTACAACGAAGAAAAGAAAGGAGACTTATTTTTTCTAATATAAACATGCAAATTTGATTTTTTACTTTCCCTGTGTGCACAAAATTTCTTTTAAAAATACTTTAAAATAAATTTTAATCATTTCATATAATTTTACAGTTGTTTTTAAAATATTTTGTAAAGAAATTTATGTTAATAATTCTATAAAATAAATTTGTACTCAATTAAGGTAATTAAATATATATTTTTTCACTATGCGTACAGTGAAGAAAAGAAAGGAGACTTACTTCTTTCATTATAAACATGTTAATTTTGTTTTTCTACTTTGTATGCAATTTATTTTAAAATTATTTTAAAATAAATTTTAATCATTATATATCGACGCCTCCTAATCATAAGATTCTACTTCAGAAGTGCTCGCAACAAAATGCTATTTCAAATCCAACTCAATAAAAGTCTCTTTCGAATCATAATGCAACACAATGCTGATTCCCGTAACGCGTCAACAAAATTCTCCTTCACAGACCAGTGCAACATAATTCTATTTCGATGACCAATGCAATACAATTCTCATTCGAGCTCAGTACAATATAATTCTAACTCGTCGGACAGCGCAAGAAAATTCTACTTCGGATGTTAGAACAACAAAATTCTGTTTTGTAAATATTAATTTATAATATTAATCAATTTATTATTATTATAATTCAAAACTTTTGATTTCTACGACAACATTTTTACAAAATAAATCTTTTTGTTGTTTCATACTTTATTATGTTTTATTATTAATAATGAATAGTTATAATTTCCTATTAAAATTAAATTACTACTACACCTATGTACACCTTCTTACTATTTAAGTGTTTTTTACAACTGCAAAAGTATTAGATCTATAAGTTTAAGGGCTTAAAACTTGACAAAAAATAATGTATAAATTTTTTTAAAAAGTAGCTGCATACAGAATTTTTGAAGCCCTTTTCAAATCTTTTTTCAAATTTTTTCTAGCTCAATTATTAAAAAAACTACAGCTGATTGAACAAAAATGCAAAAGTGAAAAAATTTTAAAATTACCTAAGCGGCTATTTTTTTTTTTACATATCATTAAAAAAATGTAAGTAAGCCAAAAAGAAAGCTTTAAAGAATACTTTAAAATGCTTTTTAAAATTTTTCTAGGATCAAAATTGAAGGAGATATGCTTTTTCAAAGTCGAAGCAAAAATTTGATAACCTGCTCAGAATTATTGGCCGGTACTGTACATAAAAATATTATCATACGACGAAAAATTCAAACTTTTAGTAGTAAGAATAGCTATGTCAAAGCTATTAATATTTTCAACAGTTTCCCAAATAAACTGAAAAAGACAAAAAATTTCTAAACTTATTCATCATTTATTTTCATTAAATAATTATCGTATGTTTATATATAAAAATGTATTTGATAATATAATGTACATCGGCAAATCTTCAAAACTTTTAACTTTCTCATGATGTTTTTAAATAATTTTTTTTCAATAACTGAAAAGTGAAAAGTTTCAGAGACAAGCCTATATATTAGAGTGGAGCGAAAAAAAAAATATAAAAACAAGTCCCTTAAAATGATTCTATTTAGTCCAAAGAGTAGCTGTGAATTTTTTCAGATTGTTATTTAACGTAGAACATTTTAAGAATGTCCGAGTTTTTTCGTACGTGCTTATTGAATATATTCATATTTATATCACTATATATTTTTTTGTATTAAAATATAATATCATTACTGTTTAATACAATATATTTTAATAATAATAGATTATCAATTATGCATGCTAATAATTTAGAACAATCGTAAATTCTTATTTCTCCGAAACAGAATTTTGTTGTTCTAACATCCGAAGTAGAATTTTCTTGCGCTGTCCGACAAGTTAGAATTATATTGTACTGAGCTCGAATGAGAATTGTATTGCATTGGTCACCGAAATAGAATTATGTTGCACTGGTCTGTGAAGGAGAATTTTGTTGACGCGTTACGGGAATCAGCATTGTGTTGCATTATGATTCGAAAGAGACTTTTATTGAATTGGATTTGAAATAGCATTTTGTTGCGAGCACTTCTGAAGTAGAATCTTATGATTAGGAGGCGTCGATATAATATTACAATTGATTTTAAAATATTTAAAAAAAATGTGTTTATAATTATATAAAATGTATTTTTAAGAATAAATAAAATAAGATTGAATTGTATATTTCAACTTATTTTGGATAATTAAATTCATTTTTTTTTCATATTGATTTTTTAGTGGTAATACAAATTTTTAATTGATTTAAAGGTTTTAATAAACAAAAATGAATAGTCTTAGTAGAGAATATTATAGTATGTATACAGAATAGTATGAGTACTTTTTTTAATCAACAGGAAATTTTTGTAGTATAGATAAACAATTATTTAAAAAATGTAATCATCAGTGTAAATTTTCATAGAAATTTAATTGTATTTGCACTAGCTGCTACATATTTATATAAAATGCAAATAGAACACTTAAAAATCGTATCTACATGCAATTAATTCTTCTTCATCTTCTTTTATAAATAGACAAGGTGGTAATCTAGGTAACGCATTTACATTTATTAATAAATCTTTCTTTTTTACATCTGAAAAGACATTATAAGCATGATAATAACGATTAAAATAATTTGTTTGAAACTATTGAGCATGTAAGTAAACGTATTCAGAATCATAAAAAATTTCTATTAATTTAGCAAATAGTGGACCTTCTTCTGTAAACTTGACGACAAATATTGTTCCTTTAGAAAATGGCTTGCCTAAAATTTCAATCTGCTTTAGAGTTTTGATTGGTTTTGCAGAAGTGTTGATGGAAACAAGTTTATTAAAAGATTCTTCACCATTTTCTTTATCTACTGCTCCAAGTTGTAAATCAGTTTCAGTAATCGCATTATATTGAAAATGATAGCATTGTTGTAATTGGTGTCTTATCGCTATACTTAAGGGTAGATTCATATTTGAAGTTGTTCCTACTGCTGCATCTTTGAGTTGTTTATTTTTTCTTTCGTATTTCATAGTTAATGAGTGGACCAATGGTCCTGTTAACAACATTGCTCGCACATAATGCAACCACAAGTGCATTTTGGGTTTTAATTTGCCAAAAAGTTTTCATACAGAAAATTAAATTTTTGAATTATTCTTTGTAAATTTAATATTTCTGCCCTACTTAATTTTGGAGAAGTCAAAATACCAATTGCTTGCCTAAGATACCGGTACAGCTTCCATTCTTCATTTGATTCTGGGATAACATCACCGATCATTAAAATCAAATACCTTGTTAAGCAAAGCATTTCTATTGCAGACTGTTTCACCTTTAATTTTGGCTAGCTTTTTTTACTGACTGCAAATTTGATTTATCTTGGTTTTGTTTTTTTTTCTATTTCATTATATGGAAATTTTTCAATCACATGGTTAATTGCAGACAAGGTAACTATATTTTTTTCTATTAAACGTTCTAAAATCTTACTGATTGTGTAAGAAGCAATGCCTTCATACACGTCATGCATGATGTCGACTGAAATATTTTCAGCTATGTGGAATTTATTTAATTCATTGAAAATACATCTTTCTTTAATTCCAGTAATTTCAAAATGATTCTTAATAACATCACTATTATAGGATTCAACGGTTCTAACAAATGTTCCTTGTTCTTTTGTCATGACTTTACATTGAACATCATTTGCTGTACATACTCTGCAATAGTGTTTTGCAGTGAAACTTTCTGTAAACCCGCAGATACTATTTAATGCTAAGTTGTCACCTAGAATAAGCACACAATCAAAATATATTTTGTGTTCTTGTTCATTAGAGTACACCGTGATTCCATCTTCTGATAAACTATTCAAGTCTTGAATAATTTTTTCAAATACTTTTGTAGATCCTAAGGCTTTCATATATTTTAAATGAATAAGCATATAGACGAACATGCTGTTTACTTTACTTGCAATGTGAGGTGGTAAACAGGGAAGTGATGCGTATAAACTGCCAAACTTCTCCTCACCAGCATGGCTACCCCTAGCATTTCTGCTTTCAAAATCATCGTAATATATGTATAGAGGATAAACTGTTTTTGATGGATTATTGTATTTCATTAACCACAAATCTCCTTGCATTACATTGCTTAAGGTAGTCCGATCCTTCGATAAGGTATCTACGTATTTTTGTATTTGTCCTAACGTACCAGGCACTGCAAACATTTTTTCTAACGATTTTTTTAATGGAATGTAAGCTGCATTTATCTCAGATTTCAAATCAGTTTTCAATACATTATCTTTTTTTTTCAGTTTTAATCGATAGAAGTTGTGATGGTACGTAATAACTTTTCTCTTCATATTGCTTGAATCGTAAGTGCTCTGATGAAAAGTTGTAAAATTTATGCTTTTTACCTTCTAATATGAACTTTATTTTAGAACGTTAATAATCAGTCAATTGCGTATGAAGTTGATTATCTATTTCCATTTGTAACGAAGGAATGAATATCTCAGAAATGAAGTTGTCAAACGATTCAATAACATCACCGACTGTTTTTCTTGATAAAAGAGGATTATTATATAATGAGAGAGAATATTTAAAAATTTGTTTTTCTAAATTTGTATTTATCGATCCAACACTTTTGAACATACATTCCATTGTACACTATATAATCGAACAACACTCGCATGAAAATAAATAAAAGTTTACAAGACTTTTAACTAAGACAAAGAAAATTTTAAATTTTAAATTAAACAACGGTTGTCCACACGAATAAAATTTAAAAACATAAAAAGTTTAAATTAACACTTAAATTTTAGTAAAATACATAAATTATTCGTTTCTATATTTCACGAACTTTGTCAATAAGTTCTGTTACACCTACGTATTTACTAGGTATTTGAAATTTATAAATTTCTATTTCAAGAAATTGACACACGTGATTCGATATTAAAGAAAAATGTTTGTTAAATACTTTAACTATTTGGAAGCATAAATCTACTGCAGCAACAGTACTTGTAAGCTGATAGACGCAGCTTTCGACAATCACATATGCACTTCTTAAATTATTAAGTGAAGGTCCATTGATTATTACAAAAGGTTTTAAGACAAGCTTATAGCTTGCATGCAACTCTTCAATTTTTGCTATATCGTCTTTTAGTCGTGTACTGAAATTATCAGTCTCCTGCAACAAAATATTAAATTTAACAACATTTGAAGATATGTTTAATTATTATTACTTGACGATACAAAATATATTTAAAATAAGTACCTTAATATGATAAATAAAGCTATTAAATACTTCCAATTTTTCTGGATGCCAAGCTTTCCCAAACTCAGATTTTTTAGTGAGTTTTTGAATTTTTTTAAACAAAAATGGCAAAAGCATCAGTACCAAAACTTCTTGGCGATCTGCAAAAAATTTTCATATTAAATACTTACATAAATTGTATTTATAAATCAAGTATAATAATTAAAACTAACTTTACAAAATTCTAGATTAGAATTCAAAATTTCACGAATCTCTTTATCGTGACTTTTTTTTCTTCGCTAATTCAATTATTTTCGAGTACAGTTTTTGCCAGTTACTTTCAAATATATTTTCAGACTTGCCAAAAATACAATAAAAAACAGCTTGTATCTATAAAAAACAAACTAACAAAAATAACAGTAAATATTGTATAAAAAAGAATGTGATATGTATTCATCATTTTCTATCTGAAATATAATTATTTGTACAATTTTGAATGTATAAAAAATATTCAGAAATATTTTAAATAGATAATTAAAAATATGTAATAAAATGTCTTACCAATTGATAACCACATGCAAGCTTAAGGTTTGAAAAAGCTTTAAAAATTGTGGATACATTTGATCTTCGAAAAAATTCACGTTTTTGATGTATCAATATACATGACCATTTTTGTAGATAATCTTGGTCTATAATGTTTACCGGCTCTTGAAGTTCTTTTAAATCATCAGACAACTCATATTCTAAATAAAAAAAAATTTTTTTACTTTTAAAATAATAAATATTTAATTTTAAAATGAAACGAAATTTTTTTATATTAACTAAAAGTAATAATTAAAAATATTATGAAGATAAAATAAATAATTGTTAATTAAAAGCATTTAATTTTTTACATTTAATAAAGAAAAGAATTTGTCAAAAAAATATATTTACCAATATCTATTATTTTTCTCTTCTTAGAGTTTAAAGATAAAACTATTTCACCTATCTGTATGGCTTTTTCTTTTATCGTTTTATAACACGATTGTAAAGCTCCTTTAGCATTTGAATCTGGTACTTTGTTATAAAAGTGTTCTTTTTAAATTGAAGGAAATAATTCTGAAGCACTAATTGCTAACTCGTTCAATCTCTTTGGAGATTTACTGTAAAAAAAAAAGTATATGTAAGTCACTTAAGAAGGGGCCGAACTATATGTCTTTGTCTAATAGCGTTTTTCATCATTTATGTAAACACTATCCGGTATAACAAGAAAAAAATAGCAGCCCCCGCTAGATATTAGTATAATTAGTAAATTTTGTAATAACAACCAAATTTTTTCACTGCGTAGTTTTTGAATAATTAGAGACCTAGCAAAAAAAAGATAGGTTACATTCTAGTAGGTCTCTAATTAGTCAAAAACTATGCGGTAAAAAATTTGGTTGTTATTACAAAATTTACTTATTATACTAATATCTAGCGGGGGCTGCTATTTTTTTCTTGTTATACCGGATAGTGTTTACATAAATGATGAAAAACGCTATTAGACAAAGACAGATAGTTCGGCCCCTTCTTAACTATCATTATAATTAAATTTAAGAATTTGTGAATAATTTTCTTCCTATGAAAATTAATGTTTAAAAAATTATTCATTACTGTATACGTACAAATTAAAACAACATCAATATATTTATTTATGTCGTCGTAGGCCGTATTCGGTGGAATACCTATAGACCACGCTAAATTTGTATAGGCATTGCATACGTTCATGCTAATATCTCGACGATATTCTCTCTGTCAATACTCCCTTAGGGAGTACTGACAGCTCTATACTCCCTAAGGGAGTATTGACAGATCGAGATATCGCACAGCGTGGCCGTATATGACGCGAGTGACATCGGTTCGTAGGTTAGTGAAAACAAAAGAATGTCGTTAGATATGTCAATGCTCATGCAAATTCATATAAAATCTTAACTTTACAGAATGTTTTGTTTAAACAAATTTTCAAAGTTAAACAGTTAATAAGTAAAATAAATAAGTAAATAATGACATTATCTACTTTTTTTTAATAAAACATATATCATTAATTTTAAAAAATCATTTTTATAGTTCCTCATACGGCCTACCAACGACATAAACTTATCTACGTAACTTGGGAGTACGAAGGATTCTGAATCCAGGCTTGACTAAAGTGCTTGTCGCTTGAGCAGCAGTCAGTCTCGGGCGCGCTTCGCGCGCCCTCGACCAACTGCTACTCAAGCGACAAACACTTTAGTCTCGCCTGTATTCATCCTTCGTACTCCCAAGTTACGTATATAACTAATAAAAGTATTGCACTAATTTGTTGTTACACAATATTAAATTTAAATTTATATTTCTATTCTTTTTTTATAAAATTTTTAGATAAAATATTAGAAAACTCCTGATCAAAAATGAAATCAGTGTCAATAGTTCAATTTAAAAAAAAATTATTAGAGGATATTAAAATTATTTACTTACGTGTAAGATCTTGTGTATTTAATCTCGTAGTATAAAATGATTCTTAAGAGCAGGCCGGATTCGCTGTCCTTGTCTAATTGGCATTTTTGTTATTTACTCAAGTTTTAATCAGTGTATCTTCAAATTAAAGGTCGAGCGCAATAGATATTATTATTATAAACATCTATGCACAAGAAAAAAAATATCTACCGGTTTGTTTTTGAGAAAAGTAAGTAACGCCAAAGTAAAAGTTTATGTTTATAATATTTTCGCGTTACTTACTTTTCTCAAAAACAAACTGGTAGATATTTTTTTTCTTGTGCATAGATGTTCATAATAATAATATCTATTGCGCTCGACCTTTAATTTGAAGATACACCGATTAAAACTTGAGTTAATAACAAACAACTCAATTGTTACTCGGTCGGTATCAGGTTCTACTCCGGCCTACCGTTAAGACTTTATGAATAGAGTAAGGTGAACTTTTTCTTTTCTCTCTTGATTCATTGGATGTCGATTGTTCATAATCATAAGCTTTAATTAGGAATTGTCCTTCCCCATCATTCATCAACACTTGATAAACATAATTTTGATTCCGACTTTTTGCAGTATATACTGATAAGATAAAATATTATGAAAAAAAGTGTTTTATATTTCTAATTAATATTTTAAAATAAACCTGAACAATATTTAACAAATGAAATCTTATTCAATCAACTATGTAATATTATTTCATGAACATTAACGTACCTTGTTTTTTGGATATTGTTGGACAATTTCTTGTTGAGATAAATTGTGCAGGATCAATTCCAATCAATGTACAACCTTCGGTTGAATTTGTTTGTCTATTTTGCAATTCTTGCAAAGGCTCTCGAGAGAAAGATAGACTTGGAGTAGTATTTATTATACAGTAGTTAGGTATTGTATACACTAAAGTTGAATCTGAATGTGCATTGTTCGAAGCAATGACATTATATTCATGGTCAGCAAATGAAGTATCAAGTATCAATCAACAATTAAATTTTTTTTTTTTTTTTGTATGCTGCCCCAGTGGCCCCTGGTATTCCCAGCCTATCGGCTATATACCGGCATCCCGCACCACCTCTGTGTGAGGATGTTCCTACCTAACCTCTTTTTATCTTAAAACTAGTTTCAGAGCCTCGTATTTTAGCTAAGCTAAATTACCCAATCCCCGAGAAATCATGGACTGCCGCGTTCCAAGAGCAGTCGGTAAGCAGATTTCTACGGTCGGTTCCCGCATTTACCCAGGCTTTTTAGACCTGTGACGTAGGGAAAACTCCCCCAGGAGAAAACCCACGCCAGGAACATTAACCCATCGCACTCAGAGATTCTTTTTCCGATGAAAAAAGCCTGAAAAAAATTTCAGGTGTTTTCACCGGGAATCGAACCCCCGACCGCTTGGAGCGAAAGTGTAGAGACCGTATAAGGCGTGCGCCTTAGCCGGTTACGCCACTGACGCTCTGTAACAACAATTAAATTTTGTAGTTTTATTACACCATTTTGAGTGTTTCTGATTTTGAGCGTGTACTTGACTTTTAGGCATTAAATGGAATATATTCTATAAAAATATCAAAAACCCTCAAAATATTAAAAATACTATGAAACTTATTAAAAAATTTTTAAGATTTAAACATAAATTTTGTTAAATGTGAACGTCTTTAAGAAAAATTCATTAGTCATTATTTGATTATTATATAAAACTTGTAATATAAAAAATATTTTGATTATATAATTAAATCAGTATATTATTTAAATTCATGTCCATTATAATAAAACATTCACATTTAAGCAGGTTGGTCACCAGTTACATCATAAGAAATTCATTATGTTAAGAATGCTTTAAAATTTTTATCACAATTTAAAAACAACAACATAAATAAATGGTAAAAATTTCAAAACGATTCACTGTTTCTAAATTGAGATACAGAACTATAAAATTACAATTTTGAAGAAATTTACGGCATAATTTCAATTTTGAAGTTGTCCATCTCAATTTAGAAACAGTGAATCGTTTTGAAACTTTTACCACTTATTTATGATGTTGTTTTTAAATTGTAATGAAAATTTTAAAGCATTCTTAACATAATAAATTTCTTATGATGTAACTGGTGACTAACCTCCTTAAAAAGGAAAAAATATCAAACATTTATTTTTTAAAAAAGCTACTTGAATGTTCGACCATTAACTATTTAGACCGTATGATATAAATATATCTAACCCTGTGTAGAATTTTCAAGTAACGTATTTGTAGGCTCTACACCATATGTCGTCAGATTATTCATGATTAGGGAATACGCTGTTAAAGAATAATGATATGGTTATGTAGGATCAAATCATTTAGGGATATCATGTTAATATGGTAAATTGACCCTGCAGTACATGAATCAGGGTATAATTAAACAATACGTATTTACAAATACACTTTTCATAAAAAAACATAATTGTAAAAATGAATGTGCTGTCTGTTATGTCCGGTCACCTTAAATGGGTTTACTCGGACATGTGTTTGTTTGGGATATTTCTTGTTGGCATTGTTAAATATTTTATGGTTTTTAAAAGACTGCGGGATAGAGGAGCTTAATCGCTTACCTTGTCTTAACTGCTGGCTGCGTGGTCGAAAGCAAAGGAGTTTATCTACTTAATAAACTTTACACTGAAGGGCGCAGTGCTCCTCTCTGGTTGCCCGTTTGTTAATTATTTAGGAACTGGATTAATGGCACTTATGTTCGCAGAGATTATTTTTGTATATTTTTGTAAATGATATTTATTTTATTTTATTACAAATGTTGTACAAGCTATTGATAAGTGAATCGCGCAGATTTACAATAATAAATCGGAAGAAACCTCGTTAGTATTTTTATTTATTCTTATTTGAAAATAAAATAGGAAATATTCTTTTTATTAACACACTTTTCCCCTAGCAGTAAGTTGTATAAAAATCGCGTTTTTATTGGACTGACTTGTTAAAATAAGCGCGCGACTAAATTAAGTTATTTCGCTTGTAATTAAATTTAAGAAGGAAATAAAGCGCGAGTTACAAGTTTTTATTGATACGATTTTACACTTGATTTATGTGCAAGTCGAAAAAGGTGTTACCCTTGCGAGGTCTAACTGCGGACTGACTTATTAAAATTATTTTTCTCTGCAAGAAAGGTACAAATCTAGAAATAAAATGCAAGTTTGTCAAAATTTAATAGAGTCCCATTGGTCAGTTCGGCCGTGAGAAACTCTTTAGAATCTCACATTCGGTGACAGAAGATATCTTCTTATCACGCCTAAAAATGCTGAGGTAGCGTATACGGCGCGCGAACTTACTGCTTTTCTCTTAAGACTAATACAAGAAATTAAATTTATTTTTTTAATACAGTATATTCCTTATTACTAAAAGATTCATTTATTTATCTACTTATATGTATTTATTAATGTTATTTAGGGAGAGAACTGCAAATAAATATGTTTATATGCATACATAATGTATATGCGTATATATAATTATATATACGTACGCACATTTATATGTATAATAAAAGGTTAAAAAAATTAAAACGAAAAATGATTTTTCGTACGTCCGTGATTATGCGGATGTAACACCCCCACCGTGAAAACAAAGCAATAAGATTTTAATTGTTTTACTTTGGGGTTCCCAACAGTTTGAGCTCGATGTCTCGGATGGTTTTTCTTGATGGTGGCATAGAGTTAGATCTGCTGAGTCCTCTTCTTGGCGGATTCAATGATTCCGTTGACCCAGTGGCTGTTCCGTGTTCTGATGTTTTATCCTTCTCTGTACGTTCGGGCTTAGCCAGGCTCGTAAGCAAATGTGTTATCGAGCCAAAAATGGCTCCCAGGAGTCTTGTACTCCATCCATATACCGTGTATAGAGTGTATCCGCGGATTATGGTGTCGAAGATTAGTTTGATTACTTGGCATAACAGGATAATCATTAATATTCCTGCCGAGATTTGGCCAAATTTTTGAAACCCATTCCACATTTTGTTAAGTGTGGATTCCATCATTGTTTCCATTTCTTCTGGCGTCAACAGGTTGTTAAACTTTACAGAGCGCGTCCTTGCTTCTCTGTCGTTAAGCCGTCTCGCTATTGCTTCTAGCATTGCAGGCTTTTCGGCTGGAAAGATCGAATGTTCGCGTAGATTTTGCAGGTCTTCCGGTGTGTATATTCCATTTTCCAAGACTTCTGAGATGCTGGCGTGTTTCCAGGTCGGTTGGACAAATGGTTTTAGGGGTTTGTGGTAGGTTTACCTCCGTTGCTGTAAGGTGAATCTTAAACCATTTCTCGCTGATTTTGAAGATACTTGGTATAAGTGTGTTGCAATCTCTAATCGTTCCTATTTGTGCTAGCACCTTGCTGATAGGTTTGGCGAAGTACGCTTCGTCATCGCAAGTCACTGGTACTTCGTAGTAGCATTGTTCTGTTTTTCTTATTTTGCAGGATCGTGGTACACATTGAATTATGTGGGCGACTTCTCCTGCTGCTATGGCTAAATAACCTTGCTTCTTCATAACTTTCATGGCAAAAAGGTCTGGATTTGAGAACGCCAGAGGTAGAGCATTTTCTATGATTTGCTTCTCCAATATACATCGGTGCAGGACTATGTCACGATATAGTGATCCTAGTTGTTTATCGAGATGTCTTCCGAGATTCATTATTTTTGCGTTAAAATATGTAGTAAGGATGATATCTGGTACCTCCAAGCTTTTTCGGGTGGTGAATGATTTGCCTCTTGTGGTTTCCAAAATGAATAGTTCTGTTTGATCCGTTTTAATTAATTTATATCCGCATAGCATTTCTTCTCCAGTTTTGGTTAGACCAAAATTTATCTTCCCAGTTGAATTACCAAAGTAGATAACAGGAGCGTTCGAATTGTTATCAACCATACTTGTCCCTATACCTTCATATAGGATGGTGAATTCATCGAACTTACATGTGGATCCCATTACTGGAGTCCAGAAAATGCAGCTTTCTTCCTCATCAATGCATCTACCGCTGGTGTAGCTGCATCGAGTTCCGGTGCTTAGGATCACCATATTCTTTTTTTTATCTACGGTGACCTCGTAGTCTGTTGCTTTGATCTCCAGCTTCGCAGTTACGACTACCTTTTCGTATTCATATCCATTATCATTGTAAGTTGTACCCTGACAATATCCGTTTGCATCCAATCTTCCGGCGACTGTGACAGTCCTTCTATTGGTCGCGTTCACCAATAGATTATTTATTACGGAGCGTCCATATTTATATTGGCCATATCTAACGAGATCTTCGCATGCTTCTCTCATTGCCAACTCCATGAATGTGGTAGAGCCTCCTTTTACTTTTGAGTTGTGCGAATGCATACCGCAATACGTAATTTCCTGCTCTACCTTTATTCTACATTGGTAAGCTCGGACCTTGAAATATTGAGTATGTTGTAGCAGCTGGAGGTATATTTCTTCTTCAGCAGGTGCTGCGTCGGATAGCACGCAGTCTCCGACTTCTGTAAGTGCTATAGTCGTTATGTTGGGGGTGGCAGATCCGCATTCATATGTCGTAAAAGTGACGGCGACTCGAATATAAGTGTACAAAAAGAACATTAATTTGCAGTTCATCCTCCTATAACAAAAAAAAATAACTTAAGATTATTCGTAGACTCATTATGCTGATACAGGTATGGTTATTATGTTGCGTAGTTACAGTTGATTGAGGTTATAAGCATTTTTACCCAATTACTAAGATAAATTTTTAAAGATGCGTGATTAGGTAAAGTGAATTCACCAACTTGCTTAAGTTTCTTTATTCGTTATTACATCCAAAGAAAAGAAAAATTTGGATATGCATACGTATCACAAAGCAAAGAAATCGAATGATAAAAAATAAATAATACGCAGATTTACGTTAATTATCGTTATGTGTATTCACTTTAAGAAATCTTTAGTCAAATGTAGAGTTCTAATCATTATCGATCGAGCTTTCAGATCTTAGTTTCGTTAAGCGCAATTTATTTGGGTGTACAATTTTCGTAGTATTTTTAAAAGAAATTTTAATATTTCTACCATTTTCTAATATCTCAAGAATTCTATGTGGCCCGGTATACTGCGGTTGGAATTTTCCCTTTCTAGGTTCTATTAATAACATTACGTGGTCATTAACCTTAAAATTACACGGGTTTAACTTCCTATCGTAATATTCTTTGGAACGTCTTTTTGCGTTATTTAGATTTTCTTTAGCTAATTCGTGTATATCTAACAATTTTGATCTTAATCTAGTCAAATAGTCATAATAAGTATCGGTAGTATTTTCCCCCAATACCGCCCTTGCTGATGACACGCGAGCTATCTTCCCATATACGCATTCGTATGGGGTGAGCTTCGTCCCTTCATGAACGCTGGTATTGTAGGAAAATGTCGCACATTCACACCATTCATCCCATTGTCGTATATTTGATACATAGTTCATTAACCATTCCTTTAACGAGTGATGCATTCGCTCAATAGATCCATTGGATTGAGGGTGAAATGCGGTGGTAGTACATGTTTTAATTTTACACATTTTCGCGACGTTTTTCATTAATGAACTGATAAAATTCGCACCTTGATCCGTCAGGACTATCCTTGGTGACCCATGAATAAAAACAAATCGTTTTAGAAAAGCATCGGCAATTGCTGTTGACGTAGTGGAATCTAAAGGGACAGCTATACAAAATTTTGTTAACAAATCTTGCATCGTCAAAATGTACATGTTCCCATTTCTGGTCCTATCCAATGGACCTACGATATCTAACGAAATCTTTTCGAAGCTAGAACCCGGTGTGTCTGTTAACACCATAGGTTGCCTAACCTTATTTCTAACTAGTTTATTTAGTTGACAAGTGCGACACGCGTTGACAAAATTTTGGATTTCCGCTTTCATATTTGGCCAAAAATAGTGTTGTCTAACTCGGTTATATGTCTTTGTTATACCTTTATGGCCGTTTATTGGTGATTCGTGAATTTCGCGTATAATTTGTTCACGCAGATCTACTCCTGGTATTTGTATTAAGTTTTTACAGATTATTATCTTAGTTTGAGGATCTGAAAATATATCTTTCAACAGATCGACAATTTCACTCCACGTGATATCGTCTATCTGTTCTGTTTTCGAAATTCTCAAGGATACCAGAGACGTTGTTTGGCATACGTCTAGCAGCGAAAAAATAGCATCCTTGAAAATTTCTCTATCTGTTTGTATATGCAGATTTTCTTTAATTGGCAAAGCTATCAGAATCTTTTTGTCATTTTCAATGACTTTTGCTCTTGCAAGGACAATATCTTGCAGGGCGGAAGTCTTTGTTCTTGTTGCAGAAAAAGTGCTCCTGAGTCGAGAGGTTGATTTTTTTGTGTTATGAAATAGGTCAGATTGTCTTTTGCCATGAGAAAGTTATCTCTCGTTTCGATTATATTTCGTGATGGTCGAGGTCGATTTGATTCGTCTCGACCTATCTCATACTCAACAGATAGAGGAGATTCATTCGCCCTGGACGGATTTGAATGTAATTCGTCCCTGAGCGATTGATGATCCTCAGAAATATTTGTATTTTCATTCATAGCATCGTCAGTCACGTGAGCGTCTTCGGGTGGTTTATTTGCTGTAGCTTCTAAAGATTCCTTAAGGATGTCTAGCGTCCGTGACAGTTCGTCGGCTGGCAGTTTATATCTGTCTTGCTCGATTTTAGTCAATTTTACGCTTGTTAGTATACTGTCGAAGGGTATCTTATCGTCATAGTCAAAAGAATATATATGTTCGTCTCCGTCTTGACGCGTTAACCATCGTATAGATATTACTTTATTATTTGATTTAATGTACTGTTTGCTTTAGCATAAATAAAAACTGTCCTTACTGTTTCTTACTGCTAGGAAGTCATTCTTTTTAAACAGTGTCTCGGTTGCGATTGACTCTAAAGCGTTTATTTTATAGACCGGTTTACACGTATTTTCCTCGGAAGTTATCTTAACGATTTCTTTAGTTTCCGATTCGCGTATATTTTGCACTTCGTTATCCGGAGGGTTACGTGATAGCGCGTCGGCGACGAAATTAATTTTTCCTGGAAGATATCTGATTGCAAAGTCAAATTTGTCTCTTAATTCAAAATACCATTTTTTTAATTTAGATGTACAGTCCTTTATTTTGTGCAGCCAAACGAGAGGTTGGTGGTCAGTTATAAAGGTGAAATGTCGGCCAATCAGACAATAGTCGAATTGATCGCCGCAAAATCGCATTGCGAGTAGTTCCTTTTTGATAGTGCTATAATTCATCTCGGTTTTTGTAAGCAATCGGCTTGCGTAAGCTACAGGTAAATCTGAATTTTCCTTCTTTTGAGATAGGACACCACCGACTGCGTAGTCTGAGGCGTCTGTTGTTACAAAGAATTCCTCTTCGAAGTTTGGATGTTGCAAAATTGGTTCATTAATTAGGCAGTTTTTGAGCGTCTCAAAAGCTATTTCCTGTTCATCTGACCAATTGAAAGCTACTGCTTTCTTCAAAAGGTTTGTCAATGGCTTTGCGATCGTTGCAAAATTTGGGATGAAACGTCGATAATATCCGCACAGACCAAGAAATTAGCGTATTTCCTTGACATTTCGTGGACGAGGGAATTTTTCGACAGCTTGGGTCTTATTTGGGTCTGGTCTCATGCCTTTATGACTAATCTCGTGACCAAGAAATGTCACTGATGTTTCGTAAAATTGGCACTTTAAGGGATTTAATTTTAGGTTAGATTTTCTTAAAGTCTCTGTGAATTCCAGAAATAATTCGTCTAGATCGTTTAGATTTTTCGCAAATAGTATGACGTCATCAATATATCCTAGCTTTCCTTTTCCTTTCGAGCTTAGATCTAACGGTTTATGCCCTAATATTTTATTGGTTAATTCTTGAAAAGTACTTGCCGCTGTTCGAATTCCGAAAGGCATTCTTTTGAAGTGAAAGTGACCATAAGGAGTAGAAAAGGCTGTTTTTTCTCGGTCTTCTTCTCTAATCATCACCTGATGGAAACCTGAATACATATCCACGACGATAAAATAGCGAGCCCCGCCGAGCTGCTCGACTAAATGCGTAATATATGGGATTGGATGTGGATATGGCTTGATTTTTTCATTTAATTTTCGGAAATCGACTACAACTCTTCACTGTGGCTTCCCTTCAATATCGTCTTTCTTTTTGACGACCCAGAGAGGGCTGTTAAAAGGCGATTCACTTCTTTCGACTATATCTGATTCTAACAATTTACTTATTTGCTCGTAAACAACTTCTTGCAATTTTTGAGGTATTGGATACTGTCTTACGTTCACTGGTTCTTCGTCGTAGGTTTCGATTTTATGTTCGATTATGTTAGTGGCAGAAAGGGGTTCTCCTTTCAAATGAAAAACATCAGCAGTTTTTTCAATGAGCTTCTGCAGCCTTGCTTCGTTTTCTTCCGCTATATGGTTTTTAGCTATGTCGTTTAATATACATTCTGTTCTGTTTTTGACATTAGCATTGTATACTCGCTCAAAATTTTTGTGTTTTGAACTTCGATTATCCTTTTTATATGGCTTGACGTAGAATTCAGTGACAGTATTTATGTCTAAGATAGTTCTGTTGATGCATGGTTCTATATCAGAGTAATTTACATAAGTTTCTATTGGTTGATTCACCTGATTTATTTCGATATAGTCCAGCAAATTTGCACCTGGAAGGAAATCTCGAATTATTATATCTTCTTCAGTGGTTTCTGTGCTTTCGTTATCTGATATTTCAATTTCCCCTTTTGTTAGACTTGTGCTCACCGTGTTGCGCGGAGCTTTTTCGGGCTTAGCATAAGTCTTGTAGGTGCTATGTCGCACATTGTCACCGTCGCTTACCGTGTTGCGCGGGGCGTTTTCGGACTTTGCGTACGATGGTTTTGGATTTCGGCCGGGGGATTCGATTAAATTTGCGATAGAGTTCGGAGCGTCATCGTCTACCGTGTCGCGCGAAGCATTTTCGGACTCAACGCATGACGTTGCAGAATTGGGTAACACCTGCACAGGAACCTTAGATTTAGGAATTATATTTTCTTGAATTTGAAGGTCTTCTTCGGAAGATGAGCAAATAGTACTGTCTGAGTAGCGTCTCTGAAAGACTCGATCGTATTCTTCACCATATTCGAAAGTAATTAAGTCATTGATTAGTTCATCGGCTGACCTCGTATCATCTACATTGGCCTGCATAGAAATAAGAGAAGGTGCTTGGTTCGTGACGTTAACTTCTTTTATATCTTTTGTATCCTTGAAGAGAGTGCTATCTTTGTCTATAAAAATTTTCTCGTTACGATGCTGATAATATTTCTGTGTTGGTTCTAGAGTTAGCGGTGTTATTTTTAGGTCGATATCAAAGATATTGGTATTGAATACCTCTATGTCAACGTAGCCTTGGTCGTTGATTGCCATGATGTTTCCTGCCACTATGCCTTTTTCGTTAAATTTTATTTTCCTAATATAGCCATATTCATCTTCTGGGTTATTCAACGGGAAACGTACAGTTGCGGTTGCTAGAGCAGGTATTCTTTTAACGTCTTTTAAATTTACGAAAGGCAAGGTTTTGTCCTCGAAAATTAGTGCCTTTCGATAGAAATCGAGGCTTGCACCGTGCTGCTCACAGAAGTTTGAACCTATAATTGCTTCTGTTTTCATCGGACAATCATTGGCGACTATAATGATCTCTGTTGGGGATCCATATATGTCAATGACGCATGTACCAATCGAAGGTATATCGGTTCCCGATATTCCTCTTAACAATGGTCGGTTTGATTCGTTAACCATTACGTCTCCGTTAAAAATGCCTATTTTGGCTATATTGGGCTGCGTACCTGAATCAACCATAGCTTCAACGAAATTATGTAGAAATTGCGGGGATTCCACGATGACGATTGGCGTTGTTTCTTCTAAGTTGACGGTGTAGATGTAAGTTCTGTTACAATCGCGTTCACTGGACGCGTTTTATCGGTTGCCGCTCCAGGAGCGCCCTTCGCTGGAGCGTTCGTCTCGTTTTTTTGTTGATTCTCTTTGACCCATTTTAATTTACGGCACTCTTCCTTTACATGACCTCTGTTTTTGCAATAGGCACATATTTTTATCTGGTAATTGTTATTATGACTTTTGTTTCTGTCACTTGATTGGTTGTTAGTCTGGTTGTATCTCCCCTGATTAGATGTGGTTGCTCGTGACACATCTGGTTTTGCAGCTGTTGCTTCGTTCATATCTCGTCTGTTTTCATAAAGATTTTTATTTCTTTCGTTGATCTTATATCCATGCTTCAAGTTGTCCCTATCAATCTGCTTATCTACCGCGATTGCGTCGTCGAATACTTCGTTCAGATTTAAGTTTGCTGGGTTTTTAAGCCTTTGCCTAAATTCCGGCGGTAAGCCGTCTCGAAATCCTTTGATTATATCTCCTTCGATTTCAGAAAGTTCGTCACGAGTTAATTCATTGCTGATATCGAAACGTTTTCGATCGATAATAGCTTCTTTAAGGTCAACGATTCGTGTAATAACATTAAGTAGTGACTCGTTCCTTCCCTTATAAATTTGATCAAGTTTACCTCTTAGATTGTTTAGAGTTTCTGTGGGGGCAAAAACGGATTTTAGTCTATCGACGAATTCGTCCAATGTTCCGAAATCATTGTGCTCGAACGCGATATACGCTTTGTCTTCGAGTTTATTTTTCACTAACTTTATTAACTCTCTCTCAAGGTGCTGAGGAACTATTTGAGTTGCGCGTTTGCATGCTCTGACAAAAGGTATTAAGTTTGTTCCGTCAAATTTTGGTATGCTGTTCAAGGCCTCCTTTATGTAAATGCTTGGTGGCACAGTCCAGGAATTCTGTGGTTCTGCTAGGTTATTATGAGGTCTTGATGCTGGGTCGGGTGGTAATGTCTGCTGTGCTTGCGGTACGGGAGACGTTGAGCGAGTTGCACGCATTCGATCTATGTCACGGCGCATTTTTGCTAATTGCGTTAGCACGTCCTCTGTCGACTCCTCGGTTTCGTCTATTGGCTTTAACCTCAAATTCGTTTTATTTTGAGATCCCAAATCTATTTTATTAGCTTGTGCTAAGGGAAAATTTGATACACTAGAGGCAGTGTCTGATATGGTAATTTCAAGATTTTCGCGTCGTTTTCTTTCTTTTTCGAGTTCCTTTTCAAGCATTTGAACGCGTTCCTTTTCTACATTTAACGAGTCCATCGCGTCCTGCTTTAACCGTTCTGCCTCACTTAGGACTTCCTTCTCACGATTCCCTAGCGCTTGTTCTAAATCCTTAATTCTTTGTTCGCGTTCTTTTAAGTTGTTAGCATATAGTCTTAACTCCTCTTCGGTGAGCGGCAAATCTTTGTCGTTAATTTCTCCGGTAGCCATTTTATAAGATATTTAAAATCTAGGCTATTTAAAAAAAAATAGACTATCGCTTGTGCAATTATTATTATAAATTGTTATTTATATATATAATGATTAATTTCTTAGGTTAATTTTGAGAAAAAGGAGAAGAAAAAGAAATTTTAAATAAAATGCTCCTTATAGAAGAAAGGAAACGCGATATAAGAAGATTTTTTTAATCGATAGTAATTAGATTATTTTCCGACTGCATATGTTGACCGGCTTGGTCAACTTGCAAGGGCGATAGCGGAGCTGGTGCGGGTTGTAGTTCTTCGAGACTCAAATCGATTACAACGCGCTGCTGTTGCGGTTGTTGTATCCGGGGGGGAGTTATTAAATATTTAGCTGGCGTGTTGATTACGTATGGGTTAACGACTAGACCTCTTTTTGGGCCGATTTTCTTTCTCGGTAGTAGAAATTGTGGCTCTAGATCAATGTCGTTTTCTTTGACCCACCCTATAAACCGCGCTCTGGCCTCTCCTTGCAGACTTAGCTTATCTGCTGTTTGCCTTATCTTAGGGCCAAGGCCTCTCCTTTTATTATCTGTCATTTACTGGAGAAATAAAGGGGAAAGCAGAAAAAAAAAAAAAAACAAAACCAAAAAAAAAAAAAATGATTATTTGAATAGAGGAAGAAAAGAAAAAGAAGAGGAGAAAGAAAAAAATATTTATTAGAAAAAGTTGCTCCAACACCTAATTGTCTCTTTTCTCTTTCCAAGTCTTTTGCCGCTGTTAAGCGATAAAAGAGAACTAGCACTATATGCCGTGAGGCTCAATAGATACAAGCCCAAAATTGAAAATAAACTTTCAGATATAGGGTCAACTTGTTTCTTCCCTTTTTTATTTTCTTCAGGTAGAGCCCTTCGTGCTGTTAAGCACAAACGGCGAATTGCAAGTCTTATGCCGTGAGGCTCAAGACCTACAAGACCCTCAAGAAATAAAACGTTATGATTAAAAAAAAAATTCTTTCTTTACTCTCCACCAGAAATTTTTAAATGCTGTTAAGCATGAAAAAATAATTTACGAGCTTTATGCCGTGAGGCTCAAAAACTGTAAACCCTGTCAGAGAGAGAGAGAGAAAAAAAAAGAAAGAAGAGAAACAGAAAACAAAAAAAAAATGAAAAAAAAAAAAACAACGAAAAAAAAACAGTAATTTTTAACTTATTTAGTGCAGAATTATATTTGCAAAAAAAAATAAAAATGGTTCACTTCATATTAACATAAGAAAAAAAAGTAGCAAAGGAAAAATTAAAAGTAAATGTATAAGCGTTAGTTTAATCTTACGCCTTGCGTTAGATAAGCTGATTGACTGAGTTTTTATTTTAGCTATTTGTAAGGTAGAGTTTGTTACTTCAGAAAAATGTTAGTTATAGAAACAGGAAAAAGTAAAGTATTTACTTTTACTTAATGTTAGATTTATTGATTTGTTTGTTAATTTATGTATAAATAAATAAGAATTGAAATAAATGTTCTATGCTCATCTAAAGCAAGTATTTTGTCTAGTTATCTAGCGTTTCCCTGCGATAGAGAACGTTTTGAACAATTTATTTAGTATTCTTTCTTTTTCTTTATTCATCCTTTTCCAAATTATTGATTTATAAATAAATTAATATCTTAAACACTGGTTCTGTGCTCATCTAAGACCAGTATTTTGTCTTGCGTTTCCCTGTGATAGAGAGCGCTTCGAATATTTGGTTTTCGAGTAATTAATTTATAAACAAATCAAGAATTGAAAATATTAGTTCTACGTTCATCTAAAGCAAGTATTTTGTCTAGTTACCTAGCGTTTCCCTGCGATAGAGAACGTTTTGAACAATGTATTTCAAATAAGAAAGGCGTTATTAGATTTTATTTTTGATTTATCAACTTATAAATAAGTTAACAGATCGAAAAATCTTTACTCTATGCTCATCTAAAACAAGTATTTTGTCTAATATTATTTAGCGTTTCCCTGTGATAGAGAGCATTACGAGTGTAATTAATTAGTATAAAAAGCAGTAATAAAAAAAAATTTGTTAGTGTTTATTAGTTATTTGACAAGAAATATCCCACCGTCGCTGTCACCATTTGTTATGTCCGGTCACCTTAAATGGGTTTACTCGGACATGTGTTTGTTTGGGATATTTCTTGTTGGCATTGTTAAATATTTTATGGTTTTTAAAAGACTGCGGGATAGAGGAGCTTAATCGCTTACCTTGTCTTAACTGCTGGCTGCGTGGTCGAAAGCAAAGGAGTTTATCTACTTAATAAACTTTACACTGAAGGGCGCAGTGCTCCTCTCTGGTTGCCCGTTTGTTAATTATTTAGGAACTGGATTAATGGCACTTATGTTCGCAGAGATTATTTTTGTATATTTTTGTAAATGATATTTATTTTATTTTATTACAAATGTTGTACAAGCTATTGATAAGTGAATCGCGCAGATTTACAATAATAAATCGGAAGAAACCTCGTTAGTATTTTTATTTATTCTTATTTGAAAATAAAATAGGAAATATTCTTTTTATTAACACACTTTTTCCCCTAGCAGTAAGTTGTATAAAAATCGCGTTTTTATTGGACTGACTTGTTAAAATAAGCGCGCGACTAAATTAAGTTATTTCGCTTGTAATTAAATTTAAGAAGGAAATAAAGCGCGAGTTACAAGTTTTTATTGATACGATTTTACACTTGATTTATGTGCAAGTCGAAAAAGGTGTTACCCTTGCGAGGTCTAACTGCGGACTGACTTATTAAAATTATTTTTCTCTGCAAGAAAGGTACAAATCTAGAAATAAAATGCAAGTTTGTCAAAATTTAATAGAGTCCCATTGGTCAGTTCGGCCGTGAGAAACTCTTTAGAATCTCACATTCGGTGACAGAAGATATCTTCTTATCACGCCTAAAAATGCTGAGGTAGCGTATACGGCGCGCGAACTTACTGCTTTTCTCTTAAGACTAATACAAGAAATTAAATTTATTTTTTTAATACAGTATATTCCTTATTACTAAAAGATTCATTTATTTATCTACTTATATGTATTTATTAATGTTATTTAGGGAGAGAACTGCAAATAAATATGTTTATATGCATACATAATGTATATGCGTATATATAATTATATATACGTACGCACATTTATATGTATAATAAAAGGTTAAAAAAATCAAAACGAAAAATGATTTTTCGTACGTCCGTGATTATGCGGATGTAACAGTCACATTCTAGAAAATCTAAATATAAATAGTTGTACGCAGGGCCCATTAAGTCAAATAATAAAGTTGTTGTAAAATGTAATAAACCTTTGTCATAACAGAGAGCACAGTACGTTTTAAATTAAGATTTGTTAACATTAAGAAGTCTTAGATGGGTTATATTCATTTTGTATACATAAACAAAATAAACATAATCTAACAATCTGAAAACTATTATTTACATTTTTAGTTTTATCTTAAATTTAAGGAGTATTTATAGTATTTATCATTAATTTTATAATACATGTAATATTGGAATTTCATTTCTTTTGTACGATTCGTTTCCTTTGTATATTTCATTTACAAAACAAATAAATTAGACAAAAACAACTTATAAATCAAATTATATTTACAAATATGCAAAGACTAACACATGTTTCTACGTACCAATTTTAAATTATTTTATTACTTTACAACTTAAAAGGAGACCGAACTATCTGTCTCTGTCTAATAGTGTTTTTCATCTTTTATATGAACACCACCAGTTTTAATAAGAAAAAAATAGTAGCCCCCGCTAAATATTAATATAATAAGTAAATTTTATAATCATAACGAAATAATTTTATCGCGTAATTTTTAAGTATGATTTGACCTACGAACTGCCGTAAGTACAATCTGTCTTCTTTTATAAAATTTTGGTAGGTCAAATCATACTCAAAAATTACGCGATAAAATTAAATCGTTATGATTATAAAATCTATTCATTATATTAATATCTAGCGGAAGCTGCTATTTTTTTCCTGTTAAAACCGATAGTTTTTATATAAAAGATGGAAAACACTATTAGACAGAGACAGAGAGTTTATCCTGCCCTTAAAGTTATTTTCAATTATATTAAAATAATATTGTTTCTAAATAATTTATAAAATATTAGACTTACTTTATTAACCGGTCACTATAAGGAACTTCACTGTCTCATTTCTACGGGCGAGAATGTTAACTGCTAATTTCCTTAGGCTCACCGGTAAAATCCCGTGGGGACGCAAGGAATTATAAGGTGAAACAGCGCCACGCATTTATCGTGTGGCTATCTCTTAAATATAAGATGTTCACCACGGTAACATAACGGCGTTATATAACAATTTTACTGTGGACACTACTCACGTTCTGAAAACGTGATTTTGGGTAAAAGTAACTTAGATTCCCTTTTAAATTCCCTGCAAAAAACCAAGTTCTTACCGCGTAAACTTTCTAGTTAATATTACTAGATTTTTCGCTCCGTATAGAGAAAGCATTGTATCGATAAAAAAAGATTTTTTCTATTTTGTTTTCTCATAGAGAAAGCATTGTATCGGTGAAAAAATTTTTTTCTATTTTTTCATTAATTTGTACATATTTAGACTCAGGGAGTCGAAAAAAGTGGTTTCCAGAAAATGTCTGTATGTCTGTGTGTGTGTGTGTGTGTGTGTGTGTGTGTGTGTGTGTGTGTGTGTGTGTGTGTGTCTGTGTGTGAGTATGTGTGTATGTATTCAGTACGCCAATAAGATCTCGAGAACTACTCGATGGATTAGCTTCAAATTTTGCATGCAATTTATTTTTTTGTCTAACTGGGGGGGAAGCTATTGAAAATTGATCTTCTTAGCTCAGTTTTTTTTAGAGCCATTTTAAGAATTTTAAAAAAATTTTAATTTTTCATTTTTTTGATATTTTACGTAAACTACTCAAAGAATTTTCTTGAAAATTAGTATGAACATTATTTGCGACTGCCAAAAAGAGAAAAACTTTTACCAACTGATTTTCTCGGCGCACTTTTAATTTTAAAGCATTTTGAAAATTTGAAAAAAAAATTTTTTTTTTCATTTATTTTTTATTTTACGACAACCATTTGATAGATTTGCTTCTAAATTTGTATGCAAGTTATTCGCTATTGTCTAAAAAACACAAGCTTTGGAACACTTATTTTCTTAGCGCAGTTTTAATTTTAGAGCATTTTGAAAATTTTGGAAAAAATCTCTATTTTTCATTTTTTTTCTATTACACAAAAACCATTCGATAGATTTGCTCGAAAATTTTCATGGAAATCATTTGCAATGGCACAAATAAAACAAGCTTTGAAAAACTTATTTTCTCAGCGCAGTTTTAATTTTAGAGCATTTTGAAAATTTTGAATAAAATTTTTCTAATTTTTTTTATATTTTACGTAAACTACTCGATGAAAGAGCTTCAAATTATGTATGGGAATTATTTATGATTGTCAAAATAAAATAAACTTTTGAAAACTAATTTTCTTCAATTTTCTTAGCGCACATTTAATTTTAGAGCATTTTGAAAATTTTGAAAAAATTTTTTATTTTTAATTTCTTTTCTATTGCACAAAAATCACTCGATAAACTTGCTCAAAAATTTTTATGCAAATTATTCACTATTATCTGAATAAATCAAGTTTTGGAAAACTTATTTTCTTAGTGCAGTTTTAATTTTAGAGCATTTTGAAAATTTTGGAAAAAATGTTCATATTTCATTTTTTTTCTATTACACAAAAGCCATTCGATAAATTTGCTCAAAAATTTTCATACAAATTATTTGTTATTGCCTTATTAAAGCAAGCTTGGAAAAACTTATTTTCTTAGCGCAGTTTTAATTTTAGAGCATTTTGTAAATTTTGAATAGAATTTCACTTATTTTTTGGTATTTTACGTAAACTACTCGATGAAGTAGCTTAAAATTATGTATAGAAATTATTTACGATTGTCTAAATAATATGAACTTTAAAAAACTGGTTTTCTTAGCGTAGTTGTAACGCTAAAGCGTTTCGAAAATGTTAAAACAATGTTTATTTTTCAATTATTTGGTATTTTTTGTAAACTATTCGATGAAAATGTTCCAAAATTTGTATGCAAGTTATTGGTTATAGTGTTAAGAAGACAAGCTTGGGAAAATTAATTTTATAAACGCATTTTTAATTTTAGAGCATCATAAAATCACATAATGCAAATGGCAAAATTAAGAAAGAGTAAAATTCATATAGTTTTCGTAGGTATTAAGACAGCCTTCAATACAGAGGATAGGGACATTTATATTAAAATCATATTTAAAAAAATAAAATAAAATTTTTCTAACTCAATGTGCTCTATGAGAAAGCATTGCGCCAAAGCACTTGGCAGCGTTTTTTCATTAATTTGTACATATTTAGACTCAGGGAGTCGAAAAAAGTGGTTTCCAAAAAATTTCTGTGTGTGTGTGTGTGCGTGCGTGTGTGTGTGTGTGTGTGTGTGTGTTCTTAGTGCAGTTTTAATTTAAAAGAATTTTAAAAATTTTCATACACATTTTTATTTTTCATTTATCTTCTTTCTTAGCGTGGTTACAATTAGAAATTTCGTTGTCATCGTTCTTTTAAAGTACAAATTTATAAATGAATATTAATGTTAGACAATTTTTTTATATTAAAATCACATTTAAAAAAATATAAAAAAATTAATGAAACTCAAAGAGCTCTATGAGAAAGCATTTCGCCAAAGCACTTGGCAGCGTTTTTTTTTCTTACATTTTGATTTTATATCTTATATTAAATAAATTTTTATATTCATACATATTTTTCAAGTGTATACATATAAATACACATACTTTTTTTTATTTTTTTCATTATAAATGTATGCTTTACAAACATTTTTTTCGAAAACGCTAAAAATAACACATCTTTAAATTTCATAATTAGATTATAATTTTTTGAAACAAAAATTATATTTCAATGTAATTTAAAACAATTGTAAAAAAGCGCTTCAATAAATAGATCAATTTATAAAATAAAAAATATATAATTAAAATTCATAAAAAATTATTGCTATTAGAATGCCGGAAAGCGTGAATTACCGAATTTTTTTTAGATGATAAAATTTATCAAACATTACAAATATAGTAATTAATTATATAAAAAAATTTAGTTAATTAAATTTATTTTAAAATAAATTAAATTAATAATTATTATTAATAATTTTTTTTTTGTTATAAATTTATTTTTTTTTAATAATTATAAATTTTTTAGATAGATAGATATATATTTAATTGTAACAGTTCACAAAAAGTGTGTAATAAAAAATAATATATAATACATAATAAAATACAAAAATAAGACAATACTGTAACGTTACGTATAAATATTGCACTTATGATATCATAGTCGATTTTCTAAAACTAATAATACTCCATAAGTAATTAACTTTTCAGAGTGATATTACAGATCATTGCAATAATAGAATACACACATAAACATTGATAAGATGAAAATAAACAAATCTGTCGAAATTAATATCTATCAGTCAAAACAATAAAAATTAAAATAAAATATAATAGAAATCAGACGAGTCAATTATAAAGTAAAAAAGTAACACATTCACTCTCAGCCATGCGCTCATCAACCATACTATGAATACAAGCACACCTTAAAGCTATATGTGGGACTACACATAATAAAATAACATAAAGTATTCATTATTCAAGGTCAAGCAAGTACCCCCTCGCTGCCGTCTTGAACCTGCTAAGAGATGAAAGATACTTAATTTTAGCAGGGAGGGAATTCAAAAAATGCACACCTCAAACTTGGAAGGAATTCCTTCCAGTTTCAGTGCGCATAAAGGGCACCGCCAGCTCCTTTGCCTCTCACCTAGTACCCACCCTGGGCACACATCTAGTGAAGAGACTCACTAGATGCTCTGAAGTATTCATGTGCACCATTTCGTACATGAGTGAAACCAAAAAATACTTTCTCCTCGAATCAGTGACCAGCCAACCCAACACGGTTCTATAAGGAGAGACATGATCACCCATTCTCAAACCCATCACATATCTCACATAAATTTTGTAATCTCTGTATTCGTCTTCTCAACTCCTGAGAAGCATAGAGCAAAACCACTGAACAATAATCAAGATGTGAGAACAGCATGGCGGTTGCGAGCTGTTTACGCAGAATCTCCGTAGTGTACTGACGGAAAAACCGCAAGGCATATAAAACTCTATTAAACTTTTTTGTAATCATATCAATATGTGGTTTTAAAAGAAGTTTAGGGTCAAGCACAATACCAAAACTTATTAAAAAGTCAGAGAAGGGTATATTAATGCCTCCCTCAAGATCGATCGTCCGTGACCTTCCAGCATAAAAAGAGTTTACAAAACAACTGTTGCCGAAGACGATTGCCTTAGTTTTATTAGAATTCAAAGTGAGAGAGAGAGAGACACCAGCATCCTACTCCGACACCCCTTTAGCCGCCCTCTGTAGGATAAGAATAGGTCAGTTGTCAGCCAACTCGATTCCTCATTTAAATGCGTGGAAACCATTTGCTTCTTTCCTGATGTATAGGAGTTAGTCCGCAAGAGCGTGGATCTGGAAAGCCCCATCGATCTAAGCCTAGCAAGTAACTTGGAAGGAGAGGTCATGTCGAAAAGCAAAGTCAAAAAGCAAAAGTAACGTGATAAGTTTTTTTTCCAGACCCGATCTTATGTCATCAGTCAATTTAAGAATAGCTGTCTGCGTCAAGTTGTTCTTTCTGAAGGCAGTCTGCATTATGTCAAGTAATTTATTTGCACTAATGTACTCCTGCAATTGGTCATGGGCGATCTTCTCTAGTATCTTTGAAAGGGAACATAGAATAGCAATAGGTCTAAAATCCTTAGGTGATTTAGGTGCAGAGCACTTCTTCAATGGCATAATACGTGCCTGCTTCCAAAGACCAGGAAAGACTCCCCGAGCAAAAGAGAAGTCAAACAGAGTAACAAGACATTCGCCAATATACGGCAATGCTTTAAGTATCACGCTTTGCGGAATGCCATCCTCACCATGAGCCTGCGATGAGAAGTAAGAGACTACAAAAGTAACGTTGATTGGTTTGAAAGCGAAACCGTTTTCGCTGCATTCAGAGAGAAACTTCTTGCGCTGCTCACCATCATCATGCGGCAAAACCGACACCCCAGCAAAATGCGCATTAAGCTTATTTAGAGTAAATCCATTCAGAACCCCTTGAGGTCCGGATAAAGGTCACGGCGCTCTCAACTCTTTCCAAACATTACCGTTTGCAAAAGCTTCAAACAGTCTGTTATGGTAGTATTCACTTCTCACTCGTTCAGTCTGTTCGTCCACTGCCTTACGTATAGTTAAAAATTTCGTGAGATATTTATTCTGATTTGCCCGTTTGTATCGCCTATATGTGGCATCCCTCCTGCGCTGCATCTGCGATGATTCTCCATCCATCCATGGTGGCTTTTTTTGTACATTTAAATATTTTTATTGGTGCTAGATTTTCAATAGCAGTAGTGAGATTATCGTAAATGCAGTCAAGTGCAGACTCTGGACCCACTATAACAGTTGTAAATTTGGACCAATCATAGCCGGCTAATTTCTTTAATAAGAATTTCCCACTAACATTCTTATATCTTCGATACCTAATTGGCTCTTGCACTAGTCCGCACATATTATAGGCTATATAAACGTCAATTAAGTTGTGCCGACTATGAAAGTTCGCAGGTACGTTACATGCGTCAAGTATGATGTCATTGTGATCTACAAAAATCAGGTCTATCCATGTGCGAGATGATGGAGTTATATGCGTGGTACCGTACTGGATCAACTGAAGCTAAAGCTCAGTGGACAGCTTATTAAGAAACTTTGCATCACTGCTTTCTCGCAGGAGATCGACATTCAGATCTTCCATTATAATCTTAAATGAAAAATCGGAGGACAAACTTATTAACGTATTAATTAGATCAGAGTTTTTTGTAAAAGAAATGACAGAAGAGCGGTAAATGATAGAAACCAACACAGACGCAGAGTTTCCTGCTTTTACAGAACAGAAAATATATTTAGGTACTTCAGGATTACCACTCGTAGTTATAGTTGTAGTATTCTAAAAAGCTAATATCTCACATTTCAGATTATCTTTAAAAGGCTTTCTATTCTGTCTAAAAACTTTATACCCCTTAATCTGAATGACATCGTCCGAGACAGTCGGACCCAGCCAGGTCTCAGTCACTCCAAACAGATCATAAGAACGGCTGCCACATAGTAGCTCACGCACCTGTTCAATGTGAGCTATTAGAGAAGTCACATTCAAAAAGCCCGCTGGCAGTGCACCTCTTTTTCCTTTTCGACTCCCCGAGAAGATCTGGCTTAATCATTGGGGAGAGAGATCAATATTATTTAACTTACTTTTAATAACAGGAAATTCATCATTAGAGACTCTCTTGATAACATCGTCAACCTTATTTAAGCATCCACCAATTACACAAGATTTGTCAGCAATAAAATATCATTCAAACTACTTAAAATTTTATCTATATCATCTCTCGTAGCAAATGTGTATGCTCTCTGACCTCTTTCCCATCTTACCAGAAATCTGCCACTTCTATGCTAAACAAAATTGATACCTTTATCCTTAGCATATTTCTTTAGATCTTTGAAATTATTATATATGTCTTTTTGAAGATATTCATTAATAAAAACCTTATAGTATTTTTTTATAGTAGACAAGCTGTCAAAACGAGAAAGATCAATATCTGCCCTTGAGAAATCAGTAATTTTTCTTTTTTTGTTCAATATTTGTTGGACCAGATTGGCCTCAGAGAGTCTGACTAGCAGTGAAGAAGGACTCCCTGGACCGTCCCTGAATCTTACCGCTTCTAGAGTCAGAAGATGTTGAACAAACAATTGACAATGTGTAACTGTTTTATGTCCGGAAATATGGTACCGTGGACAACAAAAGGATAATCTTTCTGTCGAACATTTGCCGCTAAGCAGTCTGGTCCACTGGAGATCACCAATGAGCCACCATCGATACCATAATTTCGTGTATTTCGAATTCGATGATTATTTTTTGTTATTTTTGCATCAATAACGTTGGTGTTTACAGCTTTCTTCGAGTTTGTGTCAGTGTGTGAGACATTTTCACGCTCTCCCACACGCTCCTGCGCACTAAAATCAGAGACGGTCTGCACCACCCATATCCCACCCCACCCCAAGTTCTGAAAAATTTTTGTCCACTTCAGTAAATTCAGCTCGTATCGTAGATTGAAGGCTATTAATTTTAGAATTGAAATTTAAATCAATCTTATCATGATTCTCAATTAGAGAAGACAATTTATTCTCCAGACTACTGACTATTTCCCTCAGTTTAATATTCTCATCAAGCAGCGTTGACTGCTCTGCTTCAAAATTCTTTATTATTTTGTCCTGATCGCCAAGTCTCTCTAAGATGCTTTGCAAGCCATCACCAATACCTATTACGCTGCTCTCAACATTCTGAAACCGATCGAAAGCGTCCAAGACTGAGTCAAGCTTACGAAACGGATTTCCCCTTAATTTCAGACAAAGCAGCCTGAGAAAAGGTGATGCCAGCATTATTATTTAATTTTGCATTATTATTCATTAAAATTATTGATTTATCATCTTTAAGAGTAGCAGCGGTGGCAACATGCGCAGCGCCACCTTCACTACGCGTAGCTTCAATAAAATTAATAATTAAAATGTTTCTTAAACTAGACTTCTTATTTTTCGCCACGCCACTAGCCTTCTGAAGTGCCTTGGTTGCTGGTTGCCCCTGGCGATAACCGGTGGTACTTGCGTGTCGGCACTTGATGGAGTCAAAGTGCTGAGGTGCGACTTCTTATCTGCTTTACCGACATCAAGTATTAGGCTGTTATTAATGCCAGCGCCGCATAGTAGCGACCTCTTGCGGCAAATTTCAGAAACTTCGTCGCTTGGCGTGTTCTAAAAACCACTAAAACACCGCCTTTCCTCCAAAAACAAACATTAATTGGTCACTAACCACAAAAAAGTCTGCAAGTCCAGAAAGTTTACAACAGCAAAGCAAGAACAGCATCATTCTTTACAAACTTGATACAGACGCTGTCTTGCATTAAGGCACTTGCAAGTACCCTGAAACAAAAATGCCCGAAGGCAGTTTGCGGCAGAAAAAAATCAAAAAGTACAGAGCGTCTCAAAGTACATCTGGCGCTACTCAAGTGTTCCAAAATACTCTTTTTTGATAAAAATTAAGAATATATTTTCTGATTTCAATGAAATATAATCGATTTTTTTTTAAACCGTAATATAATTCAATAAATCAATAAAATTTTATTAACTAAAAAAAATTCGTTAATTTACACTGTCCGGCATTCTAATCACATCAATTTTTATGAATTTTTATTATTTCTCATTTATTTTATAAATTGATCTATTTATTATAGCGCAGATTTACAATTGTTTTAAATTAAGTTAAAATATAATTTTTGTTTCTAAAAATTATATTATTATGCAATTGAAATCTTATACTAAATAATTTTTTATATTTATAGGCTAATCCCATTTCAAATCGAACAGCCTGTATACACTCAAGTCACCAATCACTGCACCGATGAAGTATGTTATTCTACTCTAAAAATAAGGAGACACGTATTTTTTCTTTTTGCTGAAATATAAAAATTGCATAAGATATGCACATTTGAAAATTACATACAAAAACTAAATGTTCAAACTTAAAAAGTTGCCAATAACTTTAGAGGGCTATCGTTTTACCAATTTTCAATGAATTTTGGTAAACCTTTTTTTGTTTTGTTCTGTTATGAGCTCTCTTCAATTCAGTGCAAGAAATAAAAAAAAAAAAAAAACTAAAAAATGACTGAAATACATGCATTTTACCAAAAAATGTACTTTTTATGCACATGCATTTTTCTCAAAAAAGCCATCTTTTTTTTTGCTGAAATTTTTTGGGCTGATAGAGGATTAAACTACCTATCTGATGGTACCTGTTTGATTCCGTATTTTTTTTTGTTTAGAGCGAGAAAACAATTCACAAATGTTATTGTTGAAAAATGCTTGTATATACTTTCGGAAGTCTTAAGCAATCTACATTCAAACGCTGTCGCATGCTTTGCTCATCTTTTATATACATTTTTATGTATGTTTATACTATCAATAGTGATACATATATATATATATATATACACACACACACACATATATATATATATATATATGTGTGTACATATATTTGTAAATTCTTAATATAAAAATAAATACTTAAAAATGGAAAAAATAATTCTATTCGTGTATATCTATATTATGTATGTTTCGATGTACAAACAATAGGAGGCCAACTCGCGGACATATACATCGCGTAACCAAAACAGCATTTTGAAACTGTTATATAGAAGTTAGTTATTCTTACGACTGATTTGAAAGGTACTTCTCGGCCTTGTGAAAAAATAAACAAAACTGTGCAATTGCGATCTCCGAAATTTAATCTTCTAAAAGAATTTCATGTCCCGATTTTTCTCAAATGCATAAGATGGTAGTTTATAAGAGCAGTAACTTACGTTTTAGATCGTTGGAAAATTTAGCCATTAATTTGGCACGTAATTTTGCCTTAAATTTTCAGGTATTATAGTTTTTTTTAGGGGTAGGACACATCCAGGTAAAACTCTATTAAAACTCTCGTTTAATTCCTCTATTCGTTCGGGTGTCTTCGGAATAAAATCATCTTTTCCACTAGAAAGTTCAGTGATTTCATTTTCAAATGTAGACTCAGGATCACTCAAAATCATTTTCGATATGTGTTCATAACAATTCGTACATACATTAGTAGATAACAGTATCTTTAAATCTGGATGAAGTCGTGCCAAGGTCGCGATTGGAAGTCGCTCAGAGACGGACATGCGGCGACAAAACTTAAGATAAAGGCTTTTATCAGTTGTGTCGTATTGTTGTTTTTACAAGATATAAGTGCACTGTTACATTTATTACGCTGAGCGATATTTTTTCCTTTTCTTTAAACGGAGTAGTGCACTACTACACTTTAACAAACTAGTTGTCTTTTATTAAAGGCCCCCGATTCTCAGGCGGTGAAAATCTAAGATAGCGGACTCCCACGCTGAGTCAGCTAATTTGGGTAGAGAAAATGTTGCTAATGTCGACAGCATGGACATGGAAATATAGTTTGTTTATTCGAAAAGAAAATTAGAAGAAAATGAAAATACTAATGACATCAAAAAGTTTAACGAATGCTCTGATTTTTCGATCGACATAAATGGCTTATCTCAAACCCTCGGGGACAATTCTTCTAGTACTATTTTAAAACCCAATATTTAGTACGACTTTTTTAAAGAAAATAACAAAGGTCCATATGGAGTTAGGATCAAAAACATTGAATTCGATGAAGAAGATTTGAGTGCGCATAAAATAGGCAGCATTTTATTAAAAAAATTTAGGGACATCATTGACATTAGAAGAAGAAACTGATTCAAGGCCAAGGTTATTTTCAAAACAAGAAAGAAAGCTAACAAGCTGTTATCAGACAAAAGTATAAACAAACATAATATAGAAGCCTTTCTACCTGGCTATAGGAAAGAAAGAAAAGGCATCGTTAAATATATTTCATGTGATATTTTGGAAGATGAAATTTTATCGGGCATACAAACCGAATATGAAGTCACAAATATAAGAAGATTAAACAGATGAAATAAAATGGCAAAAGAAGGCAAAAATAAATGGGTACCTAGTCAATCTGTTCTGATCACTTTCTCGGGTTAAGATTTACCTAATAATATATCAATCTTTTGTGTAAAAACTAAAGTCGAACCCTACGTTGCTAAACCTATGCAACGTTATAGATGCTATAGATTTGGACTCACAGCCAAAATCTGTTAGGGCAAAGAGATGTGTTCGACATATGGTAATAACAAACACGAAGAAAAATGCACAACTGAGGTACCTTTATACATCAATTGCAGTGGACCTCATAAAAGTTATTTTACTACGTGTTCTATTCATAAAGAACATTCAAGAATTAATATTATTATGACTTAAGGCAATATCTCATTTATCGAAGCAAGAAGAAGCCTAGCTATTAACCAAAATAAAAAAGATACTCCAAAAAAAAACAAAATAAAACTTTCCTAGCCTAGCAAATCAAACGTCAAACAAAAAGTTCAGTCAGGTAGTAAAAAATAAGGACGACGACTCTCAACAGCTCACTCTACCACCTGAAACTACTGTAAGGATAATTCCCACTAATACTAAGAACTGCTCAAGTCAACCTCAAGAAGAAACGAACTCAGGGAACTGCAATGCTGTTCATCGCCCCCAAGGCAGAACACCTAACAAAAAGGGTACCTGTTCATCGTCAGAAGACATAATTACTAACAAAGAAGAAAATAGACTACTCAAAATTAATAACAATTTAGTAAATAGAATTCAATCTGCAAAGAGTCTTACAACACCAGTTTCATATATCCGTGATGTTAAAAACGATCCTCTTGAAAAACTCAAGAAGATTAAAAAAAGGAGATAACTTGTCCGGTAGTTTTGTATTTTATACACAAATTTATTTGGTAATTTTAATATATTATTTTTTTATATTAATAAATTAACTTTTATGATGACAAATCAGTTAAAGATAATACAATAGAACGCTAGAAGTTTAAAAAATAAACTGGACTTGTACAATCATTGCAGCAATTATGATATTATTATTATTATTGAAACATGGCTGAAACCTAAAGACATTTTCTCTATAAAAACTTTTGTACAATTAGATATGATAAAGAATCTGATAAGGGTGGGGGAGGTATCGCATTCCTTGTTAGAGATGATTTAATATTTTCAAAAATTAATTTTAACCTAATGTTTGATAAGCTCGAATTTTTATCTATTCTTGTTTCTACTGACTTTGCAGACATCCTTCTTAGGGGATGTTATAGACCTCCTGTTGCTGGCTGTGATCTGTCTGGCGCGAAGGTTAAAAATCTAACAAGTGAAATCTGTAAATATGATAGATTTATCCTATTAGATTTCAACTCTTATCACTATTTTTGGGGCAGTAACAAATGTTGCCCCAATGGTATTACTCTAATGAATGATTTGGATCCAGAAGAATTTTTTTTATTGAATGATAAAACCCCAACACACTTTCACTGTCACAATTCAGTTATTAATTATTCAAATATAGATATTACTTTTGCTTCTATGAACTTGGCCACTATGGCGAAGTGGAGGGTTGGTGACGAACCCTGGGGTAGTGACCATTTCCCTATTTTTATTAATACTAATACTCAACCAAAATTTATTCCTAGAACTTCTCACAAGCATAACTTAAAGAAACTAAACTGGATTAATTTTTTGAATTTTTTGCTTAACTCTAAATATCTGTTTTACTTACTAGATTTTCTCAATCTAAATGTAATACACAGATATAATTTTCTTACTGATTTCTTAAATGATAATATAATTAATTTCTCTAAAATTAAAAAAGGTTCAAATAATCTTAATACTTATAACACCAATAATAAACATTCCTGTAAGATGAAAAATGTATGGTGGAATGATACGTGCGAGAAAGTTGTGCGTATTAGAAAAGCTACCTTTAAAGCACTAAAATATAGATGTAACTTAGACTCATTTACTAATTTCAAAAAGATTTGTGCTCAAACAACAAGAACCTTAAAAGACGAAAAAAAGAAATCATTTAGGAATTTTGTGCAATCTATAGACAAATACACTTCTACTTCATACATTTTTAAAAAAATTAAAATTTTTAAGAACGGATTATACAGATGTATTCCTTCAACGGGTAACAAAAACTTTTTGAGTAATGCTTGGGAGCACTTTGATGACTTATGCTCTCCTAAAAATCCTAACATAGAACCTTTTAAGAGGAGGCTACGTATCTCTGTCCTTTTCTAATCAAAGAAATAATTTTTTTACAAAAACTAATAACTTTAGCAAAAAATGAAGAGAAAGCTGCATCTCGAATCAAAAAAAGGAATATTTTCTTTGATAAGATAAAATTAATTCTTTCTTATCAAAGAAAATATTGCTTTTTTGATACGATTCATTTTTTGCTCAAGTTATTAGTTTCTGTAAAAAAACTCAATTCTTTGATTAGAAAAGGACAGAGATACGTGACCTTCTCTTAAATTGGAAAATTATAAATACTCCTTAGATGAAAAAAGCAAATTCCCAAATAACCCTTTTTTTTCGATGAATTTAACTTTGCTGTGAATTCAACAAAATCTTCATCTGCACTGAAAAAAATTAAGGACACTGGTTATCTAAACCATCCATTTTCAAAAGTGGCAAGGTTCATTTTCAACTATAGACTTTGATTAAACCGAATTAAGATACTCAGTGTCCGTGAGGCAGATAACGTTTGACTTATGCTCTCGGTACACCGTTTGTTTTGCATAGCTACAAAATATTTTCTAACGTTCGAGCATTTATATTGTACTCATTCAATTTGGTCAAACTTAAAGGCTTAAACTTTAAACGATTGTATTTTTTATAAGAAGCTTATTTTCAATTCTTTTTTATGTTGATTGATCTAATTATACTGATGAGTTTCAAACATTATATTTTTATATTTTAGTATATAATTTTTTTGTAATTTAATTACAAAAACATGTTTATTTACTTGTTGTTAGATTCTTAATCTACAACTATATAAAGGAAATACAACATAATTGTTAGTATTTTCCTACCTGAATGCATTCATTAGAAGGATCTGTGCAAAAATTCATAAATATTTAATTATGAGATAGTTGTATGTAATATACGTAATGCAAAAGAAGTTTTTTTTTATATTTCTTTTTATACTTCTTGTTATCAAGTGTAATATTTAAATAATCAGTGATCGCCTCTCTTTATTGAATCAGCAAATCTTTGATTTAAAATATTCTTGATTCTCGTACATTTAGAGTGTATGAAATATACAAAGTATTTGTAATTAAAATAAAAAATTAGTAACTATTAAAAATAATATTATAAAATATAACTAAAAATCTTAATTAATTAATCAACTACAATTTAATAATAATTTCATTGAAAAGCATCGTATGCTTTATTTGATTCGTATTATAATAGCCAGCATTTTAGAATGTCTACTCTTTGCTTCAAGACACTCATTGTCCGTCAACGCTGTCTGGATAAAGTCCGAGTGCACATGAACATTCTAAGTCTTTAAATGTGACAACCGTTACCCAGAGTTACAAAGATTCCGAGGGTCTCGATTTCAGTATAACCTACATCCCTTTTTATTTCAGTGTGCCCCAAGCAAAGATAAAATTAGTTTTGAAATCATTTAGCAACTTCCGGAATATTTAAAGAGTCTTACTTGATATACTTAAAGATTCACTTAATCAGAGCATTTTTCCTGAACAATGGAATAATTTTTCAGTTTCTTTTATTCCTAAACATAACAGCAATAAAGCTAGACCTATTACAGTTGCATCTTGTGTTTTCATGGTTCTCGAAAAGATGATTAATTGCAGATTAAGTTGGTACTTAGAAAATAATAATTTTTTGTCGGACTCCCAATATGGCTTTCGTGAGGGAAAATCCTGTTTGGATAATTTAACTCTGTTTGTTAATGATATTCATCAATTCTTTTTCAAGGATGAGAGTTAGATAGCTATTTTTTTGGATATAAAGAGCGCATTCAATTGTGTAATACCAGATCTTCTTTTAAAAGATCTTGCTGACCTAAATCTACCCAAAGAGTAAATTGCCTTTCTTTATAACTTACTATATAAACGTAATCTTATACCTACTAACTTACCAAACCACAATAATAAAACATTTCAAGCTGAATTGGGAGTCCCACAGGGGTGCTCCACTAGCCCTTTACTTTATGCAGTATACACTAGGTTTATTGAAGCGATAATTGATAAAAGAATTAAAATTTCACAATTTGCAGATGACATTGTTATTTATTCTAGTAGTAATAATATTATTGAAACGCTCAAATTTTGAGAATCGGAAATTAACAGGCTCGCAAGGGAAATGAATAAAAAAACCTTCTACTGGCACCTGATAAGTGTCAATTAGTTGTTTTTAATAAGAGAAGAATTAAACTGAATAAATTTTTAATTACAATTAATAATGATAATATCAAACCTTCCAGAACTGTCAAATTAATGGGAATGTTTTTGGATTGTAATCTGAACTGGAATGCTGATATTAATCATGTCAAAAAATAGCTGTATGCTACCCATTAGCATACTAAAATGCCTAAGGTGAGTCTACTGGGGTTGTAACTCTAACACTCCACTCATACTTTTCAACTCAATGATTTGATATAGGTTGGAATATGGCGGTTTTTCTTTTATCGTCAATCAATGAAACAAAGTTTAATAAACTGCAAAAAGTCGAGAATTCAGCGTTGAGGATAACATTGGGTTGCCAAAATAGTACTCCGGTGTGGGTCTTGACTGCTGAATCCAGGATTCCATATTTGCAACATAGATTCGAGTTCCTGTGTTTTAAATACCTTCTTAAGAACGTGGCTTTAAAAAATAATTCATCAATTCGATTAATAGGCTGCTAGACTTATCAGATAACCCAGTTTTAGAACACAATTCTAAAGAATCCATGATGTTAAGGTGTTATAAGAGCTGTTGGTTTAACGATGGCTTCATACTGCAAACTAACGGTTTTTTTTAAATACAAAATTCCCTATGAGTCAAATTTTTTTTCTATACAATGCAACTTTGAACCAGGTAAAAAGTTAGCCAAATCTTCGGATCCAAATCAAACATTTGTTGACCTATTTGGTTGTAATGAGGATAGTATTGAAATATTTACGGATGAATCTAAAATGGTGGAAGATAACTCCTCGTCGGTGGGTTTCGCCACGTGGAGCGATAATACCTTTTTCAATATTACTTATAAATTACCAGACATATCTTCAATTCGCACGGCGGAAGCCTAAGCTATACTTATGACTCTTTCTAATGTCGAAAAATGGCTTATATTAAATACAAATTTAACTAAAAAATTTAGAATATTTAGTGACTCTTTGAGTAACTTACTCGCATTAAATAATAATAAAGGTTTAGACAAGGAATCGATACTTATCTCAGATTAGACATAAATTATATGAAATTAATAAAAAAATAGAGTTAATATAGACATTAAGTCATTTTGGATACCCACACATAAAAATATCATAGGTAACGAAAAAGCTGATATATTGGCCAAGGAGGCTGCTTTAAACAGCCCCCTGGCTGAGGTTGATATTCCACACTCCGATTTGACTCAAAAATACAAAAAACTCTATTGTGATAATAATTTTAAAGATTTGATGAAAGAAAAAGAGGAAAAGGGTAAATTTTATTTTAAATATTTCTTTAATGAGAACAAAAACCCATGGTTTCATAAAACTAACTTACCAAAAAAACGATTTCAGTTATTAATAAAATTAGAAGTGGTCACACTTCTCTAAATAGTAGCCTACATTGATATAATATTGTTAACAGTGATATGTGTGAATGTGGAAAGTGCCCTGATTCAGTTGAACATCTATTTTGGAATTGCGAATTGTATAATATTCAAAGAAACATTATGTTAAATGAATTTTATAAGTTTTACTCGTTTAAGCCATTTTCTATAATTAATATATTGGCTCGTTTGGATGAGTGTGTTCTGCCTATAATTTCTCATTTTATTACGAATATAAACAAAAAAATAATTGATAAGTCTATAGTTTTATTTTTACTATTTATATTGGTATATACTTAATATAAGTCAATACGTTTTAATTCTTTTAGAACTAATTAATTTCATCTAGTCCAAATTATGTTATAATTAAGATCATTTTTACTCCTCAGGGTATAATTATTATAAGACGGGCCTAACGACACCGAGGCACCCTTGTTACTATGTATTCTATTGACTTTAGTGATACAATCACTAATTCTTTTGTATTTGCACGCTTAATTCTATTTTATACATTATATGTATTTTACTGATGTATTGATTTAAAGCGTTATGGTTGTATATTAATGTAATGTTTGCCAAATAAAAAACCTTATTAACTAAGTCGTGCCAAATTAATGGCTCAATCTTCCAATGGTCTTAAACGTAAGTTACTGCTCTTATAAACTACCTTCTTATGCCTTTGAAAAAAATCGGGACATGAAATTTTTTTAGAAGAATGAATTCCGGAGATTACAATTGCATAGTTTTATTTACTTTTTCACAAGCCCGAGAAGTAACTTTTAAATTAGTCGTAAGAATAACTAGCTTCTATATAACACTTCTAATATGCTGTTTTGGTTACTCGATAAATTTTTCCGCGAGTTGGCCTCCCATTGTTTGTACATCGAAACATACATAATATAGATATAGACGAATAGAATTATTTTTTCCATTTTCGAGTATTTATTGAAGTGAAACTTCCTTACCGACGGTATATACCTTCCATAAGTCATGTATGAAAAAAATTATACGGGAGTGAATTGATTTTATGACGCTACATGCAACAGAACTAATGAAACGGAAGTGTATGTACATACGCATGTCCGCGCCTTCACGGCTAAGCAAGATACTAAATACATATAAAGGAAAATTCGCGCGACTGACTTAATGTCAAACGCAGATATAGTATATGTATACATGCATGCTACATATACTATACAAATCTGAATGAATAAAGAAAGCCATAGCGGTTTGCGTTTTCCCTCTCTTTCTTTCTCTACACTGTTTGATGGTACGCCCCTCTCTTCTCTACATTGTTTGAACGTGCACGCGCAAGAAATCCTATGGAAATTCTTCCTTAAATGAACTAAATTTAAAATTATTTTAAAATTAAAAAAAATAGTGATAGAAATTAAATAAACATTTACGAGTTATATAACTTCGTAAAGAAGTTTCTCTTCTGTTGGCCAGTCCCAAAGACTGCCACACCGGTTTTTTTTATATTATGAATTTACATATATATGTACACATATATATGTATATCTCCATATTATATAGTTGTAAGGAAAATTTTTACGACCAAGCTCTTCCTCTTCTCTTCTTTTTCTCTTCCCTTTACCGTATTTTGATCCTCAATTTTTTCCGTTATTTCTACGTTATTTTATGTAATTTTAACTCTTCCTCAGGTAATCCATCAGAAATCTCAAATTTTTCCGTTTTTTCAACATTATTTTATGTTAAGTTGTTTTAGCTCTTGCTTTACTCATTCTCCTTATTCCTCAATTCATACACTGAAAAAAGGTTGGTACTCTACTAGCGCCGCGTGTCGGTAAACAACAGCGCTCGAGTTTTGAATGTATGTTTTCCTAATTCCGTGCAGCATACGTCCTAATCCGTGCAACACACGTCCTAAACCGTCGTCCTAAATCGAAGGACGAGGCTTATACTCAACGTTTGCGTTACATATGAGCTAAAGTTGCGCGAGTGCTTTCCAAAAGCGGACAGCATACGTTCTAAATGGAAAGCGCACATGGCAGCCCGCCGTTAGAGCATTATATATCCGCAAGAGGGCATCTTTTGCGCCAACCTTTTTTCAGTGTATGTAGAGACGATTAATTAAGTAACATATTAACTTATATCGGGACATTTCATTAAATCGTGACTAACATTTTCATTAAATTAAAAAAAATGTTACCTGTTCATTTACTAATAAACTTTTATAGATAAATGCTGCTGAAGTTAAAGGGTAATTAAATAGAATTTAATTAGGATAAAAATTCAATTTATGTTGAAACATTCAATAATTTTTTTTAATAAAAAACAATTAATTAATGAACTATTTACGTTTTATCTATATATACGACAAAAAAGAGGGAAAAGAAGAAAAGACAAATTTCTTTGGTATAAAAAAGAATATGCATTACATAGAATGAATCATGTTAGTTCGTTTCGGTAGATTATATTATGTGAAACTTTTTGTAGTGTCTACTTCCTCGTTTTAAAACGGAAATGAGATTAGCTTCTAAGCTAATAGTTTAGTTTTGATGATAAAGCAGATATTATCAACCCAAAATAATTTTGTTATATTATTTTTTATATTATCTCTATTTTATTTTTAATAAAAAAAACGCTGCTAAGTGCTTTGGCGCAATGCTTTCTAATAGAGCTCATTGAGTTAGAGTAATTTGATTTTATTTTCTTAAATGTGATTTCAATGTAAAATACAATTTCTATTAAAAAAAAATTAGTGAATTTGAGAGAATGATTAGGAAATAGGAAGAGAGAGGCAAGGATGGATGAAAATAGGGTAAAAATGAGGATCAATCTGAGATAGAAGGACAGAGAGGAAGTGAGGCAGTAAGAAAAGAGTTAGTGAAAGAGTTAAATCAGAAATCAAAAGAAGTGATCAAAAAGCTACTCTAAGAAAATTATTTTTTTATAACTTGTTTTATAAAGACAGTAGCAAATGACTTATATACAAATTTTAGAGCAAATCTATCGAGTACTTTACGTAAAATGAAAAAAAAACTGAAATATGAAAATTTTTTGAAGCAAATCTATAGAGTAATTTTCAAGATCTAATTGGCTGAATAAATATTTTCTTTTCAAAATTTCTTTTTTAAAATTTAAAAAATGCTCTAAAATTAAAACTACACTATGAAAATCAATTTTTGAAAATTTCATTTCTTTCGGCAGTCGCAAATTATTTCTCTGCAAATTCTAGAACAAATCCATCGAGTACTTTACGTAGAATAAGAAAAAATAAGAAAAGAAGAATCGAAATCTTTTTTAAAATCTTTAAAATTCTCTAAAATTGTAACCACGCTAAGAAAATCAGTTTTCAAAAGCTTATTTTTATAGTATGGTTTACGCAAAATAGAAAATAAATGAAAAATAAAAATTTTTTTGATAATTTTCAAAATGCTCTGAAATAAAAATTGCTCTAAAAAAATTAGTTTTCCAAAGCTTGTTTTCTTCAGACAGTAGCGAATAACTTGCATACAAATTTTGGAGCAAATCTATTGAATAATTTTTGTAAAATAAAAAAAAATTTTAAATAAAAATTTTTAAAAAAATTTTAAAAATGCTTTATGATTGAAAGTGCGCTAAGAAAATAAGTTTTCAAAAGTTTTTCTTCTTCTGGCAGTCTAAAATAAGTTCCATACAAATTTTCAAGCAAATTCTTTGAGTAGTTTACGTAATATATAAAAAAAAAATGAAAAATCAAAATTTTTTTAAAATTACTAAAATAGCTATAAAATTAAAACTATGCTAAGAAAACCAATTTTCAATAGCTTCCGCACCAGTTGATCGAAAAATTAAATTGTATGGAAAATTTGAAGTAAATCCATCGAGTAGTTTTTAAGATTTTATTGGCTTAATGAATATAAACATTTTTTTCAAAGATTTCGAAATGCTCTAAAATTAAAATTTAGCTAAGAAAATCAGTTTTTAGAATTTTTTTTATTTGGGCAATCACAAATAATTTCCATGCAAATTTTGAAGCAAATTCATCGAGTAGGGTCAGAGTCCTGATTACTGTGTCATTAAGATAATCTTCTAAGAAATAGATCCATCATTAATTCAAATTATTACCATTTTTATTTCAATCAATGCGTATGCATACTTCAATCATCCCTGTATCTAATGCAATTTTTTTTATTATTAAAATCATATAATTTCATCGAATTTAAGGATGTTCCGCTGGTAAACTTACAATTAACCTTTATTTCAAAACTGTATTCGCTAGTCCTTTTAAAATTTGGCAACACCGTTTTATGATACTCATTTCATGTTTTATATACATATATAGTCGTCGTTTCGAATTTTTTGAATCGACTGGCAAAACATCCGTATTAAAAGTTAAAAGTAAAAAGGAAAATTCGAAATGTCAAAAATATTTTTGGAAAGGAAAACAAGTTAGTGAAAAAGTGTATAAAAACAGAGTTCGACAAGAGGGTGTCGGCAAAAAACTTAGAAGTGTTTATGGTATTAACAATATTGCTTATAACCTAAAATCAGCGACAGAAGATCTAATTAATCATCGTTTTTGTGAGATCGAAGGACGTAGAATTGTCCATGCGAAAACTATCGGTCAACAATTATTTTGCTTAAAATGTAATTCTATTCTTTCGTGGTTGGATAATAAAAAACACGTTGCCTTAGGATCTATATATTATGTTGAATGTCGTTCATGTAAAAGCATTATAAAGGTTTATTCAGACAAGATGCATACAACAGCTGAAGGGAAACAACACTTTGATGTTAATACAAAAGCTGTAGTTGGTAAGTAAATTAGTTTAAAATTATGAATCTCAATTATCTGAATTGTAATTGATTTTCATTGTTCAATTTACTTTTTTAGGTACTTTGAATGCAGGCAATGGTTTCACTCATTTAAATAAAATATTAGCAGCGATCAATATTCCTCCTATGCATTGGGGAGCTTACAAAAATCACGAAAAAGAGGTTGGAAAAATTGTCAGCAAAATGGCTAGTGAAAGTTGTGAAAGGGCAGTTCTGGAAGAAAGGAAATTAACAATAGACAATTATGAAAAAATCAAGCAACTTTTGTAAGATTTTTCAATTATTTTCACATTTTAATGGAATCATAAAATGAAATTTTAAAATCGTGTAATAATCATAATTATTTTATGGTATGTTATATTCATAGTTTCTACCTTTGTTGATAAAAATTATAATACAGGTAAAAATCTAACTATCGTATACGCTATTTTCTAAAAGAATTTTTAAAGGAAAATGAATGAGACGACAACTCTTTATATCTATTTTCACACGCGTTTTTTATTTTTAATTATTTTAAGAATTCATATATTTTCTACTTCTATTTGTATAAAATAACCGAAATCATTATACATTGTCTTTTGTATAAAAAATAAATCAATTTATAAAATATCTTCAAAAAGTTTAGCTGTATATTATACCCTTCCTTTTTTTCCTTTCAGACCTGATCATTTACACAATGGCTTTATTTTTCTCGACCTATCCATGTCCCAAGAACGTAATAAAATAGTTTCACCTGAAAATATTGTACGATTCGCAGCTTCTTTTGATACTGGTTGGCCAACGAAAGGATCTGGCAGAAGTTATGATAGTCTTTCTGGTACTGCTGGTCTTATAGGATTTTTCAATAAAAAAGTATTATCACAAGTTGTGTTGAATCGTAAATGTAAAAAGTGTGATCTTGGTCAAGATAAAAAAACCCATGATTGTTCGCTAAATTACGAAGGTAGTGCTAAAGGAATGGAATCCAAAGCAGCAGTATTACTTGTGAAAGATAATCCTATTTTATTAAAGTACAATGTTCAATTAGGAATATTCATAGGAGATAATGATAGTTGCGCCTTTGCTGCAATACGAAATGCAGTAAATTATGAAGTTGTAAAGCAGGATGACAAAAATCATACTAGTAAAGGCGTTGCTGCCGTATATTATAAAATTTCTAAAAATCATAAAGAACTTAATTCTACTTCAATAAAATATCTGCAAAAATGTTTTAATTATTGCGTCTCCCAGAACATTGGCAACAGTATTGCAATGGCTTCTGCAATACGAAATATTCCTCATCATTGTTTCAATGATCATAATGGGTGTGGTGATTGGTGTAAATATCGCATGAATCCAGACACATATAGGCATTCTGTCATTGGGGATGGTTTTGAAGATCAGCGCCTGTACGAGGCTATGAAAAATTTCTGTAATGCTTTAGCAAATAAAACATCGTCATTTTCTGCAGGGGTCTCCAGCAATCCAAACGAATCTATGAATGCGATGTTTTCTAGTAAAGCTCCTAAATTGCGATTTTATGGTGGGTCATCATCATATCGTACTCGAATTGATTTTGTAATAAATAAAAAAAACGATGGAGAGCAATTTTTAACACAATTGGCACCAAGACTACAATTATCCCCAGGCAAGAGAACCAAAAAATATTGTGATAATGTAGACACAATTACTAAGAAACGGTCGTGAAAAATTGTAACACCTGAGTTTAAGCAGCGACGACTCTTTTTGAAAAAACGTAAATCTGAATTACGACACAGAAAACAAGAATCAGAAGGAACTACTTATGAATCGAATATGGGATTATTGCAATCATTTCATGAACAAATATCTGTGGCGAATATTGATGAAAAATTAGAGCCAATAATTGTATTTTTCGATTTAGAAATAGGAGGCTTTTCTAAAAATTCAGATATTTTGCAGATTGCAGCAAAGTATAAGAAATTCCAATTTTCAATTTACATAAAGCCAACAAAGAAAATTGATGAAGAAGCAAGTAAAGTACACGGCTTACGATACACTGATGACACTTTGCAATTGCATGGTAAAATAGTTATGACAATGTCATTGGCGGACGGAATACTTGCTTTTTATCAATTTCTTTATTCATTGAAAAGAAAAGTTATACTAACTGCGTATAACTTTATTTTTGACTATCCCAGGTTAATGGCTGCTATAGATAAAGTTTATTTAAAGAATCATTTTAAATCAATTATTTTTGAATTTGCTGATTCACTACCAATCATAAGAAATCATACTGGCTCAAAAGAAAAAGGTGCAAATAAATTAGAAAAAGTAGCAAATATTTTAGGAATTAACGCTTCACAAACACACGACGCTGTTGCTAACGTATATATGTTAGAACAAATTTTGAAAAAATTTAATGTCACAAATGATACATTATTTAAATCAGTATTAAGCTGGAATGATGCTGAAAAAAAACAATGCTTTGCTCAAGAATTACCAAATAAAATGAAAAAATTAAGTCCATTGAATAGTTGTACCTCAATTGCAATGCGAAAAAAAATAATTGCTGCAGATATTTCGTATGAAATGATTGTAGATTCTTTTATGAAAAATGGATTGGATGGATTAAAAAACTTATTTGGCAAAACTGAAAATGGAAAAGTTGTTGTAACTAAATGTAAAAGAATATTACAAAAAATTTATGAAAATTTGCAAAGAGTATAAAATTTATTAAAAAAAAATATATGAGCATATAATGTAAATACACGTTTATTAATATTATAAAAAAATTAATAAAAAAATTAATAAAAAAATAATTTATAAAAAAATGAATATCAAATGCATATTATTATTTCAAGCGTTTAAAAAAGATATTGCTTATATAAAAAGATTTAGATCTTGTATTTAAAAATGTGCCTAACTACTATGTAATATTAATTTAATTTTTACCAAACAATATTTATAATTTAATAAATATTTTCATATGCTAATAATATTTTATGTATAATATATTAATAAAATAAATTAAAGCTTGCAATCTTAATTATTATCATTCTATTTAATTTCCAAAGTCTCAATTTTATGTTAAAATTATGATATGATGATTAGAATACAATTCGATTTGACGTTCGTTCTAGCCTTAATCATGCGGTGTTGCCAAGCATTGTAAATGCAAGCGAATGACTTGAAAAAAATCAAAATTATATTGATAATATATTTCTCACAAGTCTTGAATGATTAAAATGAATTGATGAATAAATTCGAAATTAATTTATTGTTTATTACTTGAAATCTCATTAAAATCTGTTTGTCAGTTAATTAATATAATACTTTTTTATCTGAAAAACCAACAGCTGACCATTCAACTCAATGATAAATGCTTAAAAATATTTCCTTTTATATCTCAGTTCATAGGTCTTGTAGTCCTTTGAAAATTTATTTGAGTAACATGTATGTTATTACCTACCGTTATTTAAATTTTCTTTGAAATCTGTTTGTTATTTCTCTTTACCGCGGAACATCCTTAAGCCAAAACAAAAAAAATTATTTTGTACAAATTACTGTGCTTTGCAAAAGTCTTTCGTCATATTACTGTTCCCCTAATTACTGTGCCCTGTCCACAAGTCCGTGTTCCAAAATACCGAGTTCTTTTTCAATATGCAACATAACCTCTTTGGTATAAAGAATACGTTTTTTTATATTTTTATCCATTTTCATGTATTACAAAAGAAAAAAAATATTATTAAAATATTTTTAATGTTTATATTCAATGTTTTATATAGTTCAATGTACACTAACGATATGCATAAACGTTGAAACCTTTACGAACAGCGAGCATCACATATCGAAGTAGTAATTAGAAGTGAGGTTGAGAAGTCGCGCGCAGGCACACAGAAATATGGTCAGCTTTTCAAATCATGCTGTATTACTGGACTTTGCGTAAAAATAAATAAAAAAAGGTTTTAAAAATAATTTTTTCATGTTTATTATAAAATTTAACTGTTTTATTATAATATATTTCATTTTATGTTACGTAATTGTATTTTTAAAAGTAATTAATCATCTTGAAAGATTGTACCTCTCCTTAAGTTTTTTTTTAAGGAATCCGCAATAATTGCTAAGAAATGAATAGAATAATTAAAAAAATTTTTTTTTTACGAAAAATTAATTGATATGATATAGAATTAATTTTTGCAAATTTAAGATTGATCTTTCGACTTTATTATGACATTTTTTTCTTTCAGTTTTTTTATAAAATTCATTTTATAAAAACAATTAAATATAAGAACACAGTGTTCGGGACAGGCTCAGTAATCAAGACTCTGACCCTAGTAAACGAAAAAAAAAACAGAAAAATGAAAAATCAAAAAATTTTTTTTTTTATAAACGACTCTAAAATTATACATTATTTACAACAAAAATAATTATGAATTCATCAAACAATAAATTTAGACACATATTATATTCAATATGTCTCTATTTAATTTATAGTTGTTAAACAATTCAATTTTTCTTTGATGATAAGTTCTAATATATTGCAGTCTTAGTTCTTCTTCTGTTAAGGAGATGTAAAACGGATACTACACCTGTTCTCTTAAATAATGATAATCTTCTTATTTTATTGCAAAATTTTAAGAAAAGAAATGCATTAACTTGTAGTATTTACTACAAATATTATTTAGTTAAATTTTCGAATGAATTCATTCATTAGTTTTTCCTAATATTGGGTTTATTGTACAAAATCTAAAAATTCTAACATATCATACTGAAACCCAAAATTCCGAGAAACTAATGAATGAATTTATTTGAAAATTTAACTGTATAATCTTCGTGGCAATTAGTACAAGCTAAAGCATTTCTTTTTTTCAAGTTTTGCAATAAAATGAAAAGATAGGTCCTATTCATGAGTACAGGTGTAGTGTCCTTTTTACATCCCCTTAAGAATAAATTTTCAATAAAAAAATTTGTTTTTTCATTCATGTTATACTTTCTATAAAATTTTTTTTCTTTTTTAGTAACCATTCTGAAAATAATGTAGTTTACTGAAATTGTTTAGTTTAATTGAAATTCGTTGATAAAAAAATAAAATTATAAACTTACGATATTTATTATTAATTTACAACTGATGATATTGCTAAATTATAATTTTCCAAAAATTTACAAATTTTCGGTAAAAAACAATAATTTATGCTCAAATATTATTTTTAAGATGATACGATTAATAATTGTCCACAAATACAAATTATTTAACCTCAAATATTTTGTTAATTTTAATATTTTTCAAATTCACACTTTATCAGATTTAACTGTTTCGAAATGTAATCACAGAAAAATAAATTTAAAATATATTTTTTTAAATTTAATATTGTTTTCACTTTAAACTTTAATTTATTTAAGTTTCTTAAACTTTAATTAACAAAAGAAGAATATTAAAAAATCTTCAAAAAACTATTGATTAGAACTTAGCTATTATTTTTTGAAACAAATGCTACCTTGTCAATTAGAATAAAAATTTAATTTAAATTTAAATATAGAATAATTTTTTTAATAATAAACAATTAGTTAATGACGTATTAACTTAAATCATAACTCTTAATTAGGTCTAGACTAATATTTTCATTAAAATGAAAAAAATAATATCAGTTCATGTATTAATAAAAAAAATATCATCAGTTTATTTATTAATTAACTTTTGTAGATAAATGCTATTGCTTAAGTTACTGAAGCTAAAGGGTAATCATATAGATTTCAATTAGAATAAAATTCAATTCATATTTAAACATTCAATAATTTTTTTTATGAACAATTAAGTAATGCATAAATAACTTGCATATTTTAATTTATAATATTCATTCCTTGCAATGTAATATATTTTTCATCCAATCTCTACTTTATCCTTAATAGAAAAAATACATAAATTTTCAAAAAAAAATTAATATAATCATATATTTATAAATAATTACAGCCCATATGGAAATAATTTCTGTAAATAACTATTAATAACTGTGTAAAAATGTGAAAAAATGTGAATAACTATTAATAACTATAATAAACTACCGCAATTGAGACATTAGTAACAGTAAATGATAGTTGATCCCTATTAAAAAAAAACACGTGTTTGTTGCACGTGAAAAAAACACGTGTAAAATACACGTATTTTTTACACGTGTTTTTTACATGTAAAATTAGCGTGTTTTTCACGCATATTTTTCACGTGTTTTTTTCACGTGTATTTTTCAGGTGTATTTTTCACATATTGTTTTATAGCTTTTCGAAGAGCTTCTACTGTCCGGCCTCTTATATCTGCGTCTCCCAAATTTGTGTAAGGGATGACAAAACTTAAAAAAACGCCACCTAGCGACTTAAAGTCGAACTTGACTTTATGTCGCTAGGTGGCGTTTTTCTAAATTTTGTCATCCCTTACACAAATTTGGGAGACGCAGATATAAGAGGCCGGACAGTAGAAGCTCTTCGAAAAGCTATAAAACAATAGGTGAAAAATACACCTGAAAAATACACGTGAAAAAAACACGTGAAAAATATGCGTGAAAAAACACGCAAATTTTACATGTAAAAAACACGTGTAAAAAATACGTGTATTTTACACGTGTTTTTTTCACGTGCAACAAACACGTGTTTTTTTTAATAGGGATAACAGTTAATAATTGTTACAAATAGATAATAATAATGATTAACTGTAAATAATAATAATTTACTGTTATTTATAGTTATTTACAAATATTCATAATTTTTCACATTTATTCACATTTATTAACAGTTATTAACACTTTTTCACACTTTCAAAAATTTTCATACGTATAATCGTTTTTTTTTTATATAAAGGCGAAAAATTTTTTAAATGTGAAAAACTGTAAATATCTGTAAGAAAGTGTTAATAACTATAATTCACTGTAACTAATTGCAAATAAATATAAATAAGTATAAATAATAATAAATTATTCACCAATTCTAAAATTTTCGAAAATGTGAGTAACTGTTAATAAATGTGTATAAATGTGTATAAATGTGAATAAATGTGAATAACTATAAATAAATATTAATAATCATGACTTTCAGTTAATAATTGTTATTTAGCGTTCATAACTATTATTAACTATTATTAATTGTTATTAACGGTTTTTTACTGATATTAATTCTTATTAATGTCTCAATTTCGGTAGTTTATTACAATTTTTAACAGTTATTCACAATTTCTCACAAAAATTATTTTTATATGGGAGTGTATTTATTTATTTGTAATAATAGTGTATTTATATATTTATTTAAATATATCCCATAGTTACTAATCTATGTTATTAGGAATCATTTACATGTCACAATGTGCACCAATATGCAATGATGTGACGGCGAGGAATTATCTTTATTGTTATTAAAATCAATCTTTTAACAATATAATTTTGTATTTGTTTACACTTAAATGATTTAAATGTTTATAAGTTTATTACTAATAGAAGTATTAAGATTTTTATTTTAATTGAAATTTAACGAGAGTAAAATTATTAATATTAAATATGGAATATTACTGGATTGACTGATAAATGAAACTTGATTTTAATATTTTACGAGCTTAATTTACCTCGCTCCTAACGTCGCTCGGTTAAATTTTCATATATTATATGAATATGTATAAATTAGCCAATTTGAAAGTCAAAAAAATTGCCTAAATTTATAAATTTTTATATTGCAGTTCTGTTTAAAATTTAGTTTTTATATATTTGAAAAAAAAAAATAATTAAAGTTCTAATATGCATAAAAATTGTTGAAATACAAATTATATCATCATGATAAATTGAAAATTTGTTTTAATGAATTCCAATTAAATAAATGAAATTTTATGATAGGAATTCATTCTTTTTAATTATGTGTTTCAGGCAGAGGGACGAAGACAGAGAAAAAGACACAAAGATAGAGAGACGGAAAGACAAAAACGGAGAGACGAAGACGAAGAGACATAGACAGAGGGACGAAGAGACGAAAACGGAGAGACAGAGACGAAGAGACAAAGACGAAGAAACGGAGTCGTAGGAACAGAGACAGAGAGACATAGATGGAGGAACGGAGATGGAGAGACAAATACGAAGAGGCAGAGTCAGAGAGACAGAGACGGAAAGATGGAGACGAAAAGGCGAAGATAGAGGAACGGAGACGGAGAGACGAAGATAAAGAAACAGCGACGGAGAGACGGAGTGGCAGAGATAAAGAGACGGGAAGACGAAGACAAAGAGATGGAGATGGAGAGGCGAATGTTGTCTATATGTATGTGCGTATATGTATATGTGTATTTTTATGTGTATGTGTGTATGTGTTTAAGTGTATGAATGTATGTGTTTATATGTACGTGTCTATGTGTCATGTATATGTGAAAATGTACATAAAAATATATAAATATATATAAGTTATATACGCCATTTGGAGTAAGAAGGATGAATATGCGACGAGTTTGTTGCGAGAACAGTAGACAGTCAAAGGCGCGTGAAGCGCTCCCGAGATTGACTGCTGTTCGAGTGACAAGTACTTTAGTCAATCCTAGATTCAGAATCCTTCGTACTTCCAAGTTATGTAGATGAGTTTATGTCGTTGTAGACCGTATGAGGAACATTAAAAATGATTTTTTTAAATTAATGATATATATTTTATTAAAAATAAGTAAATAATGTCATTATTTACTTATTTTTTTTTTACTTATTAACTGTTTAACTTTAATAATTTGTTTAAACAAAACAGTTTTTAAAGTTAAGATTTTATATGAATTTGTATGAGCATTGAAATATCTAACGACATTCTTTTGTTTTCACTAACCTACGAATCGATGTCACTCGCGTCTAGTCCAATCAATAGAGCAAAAAAATGGCTATCTTAGACATTAATTAAAGGCTTAATAAAACTTATATGGAGTTGTTAAGGGCGATGAAAAAACATACTCTGTATAAAATGTAACCAAAAAAAAACGGTAGAAAATGCTCCAGGAGGCTGCAAAGTTGGCCAAAACAGCTTTTTTAATTCTCTGAAGCAACCTATGCATTTAATCGAAAAAAGTAATTAATAAAAGTATTAGAGAATAAAAAAGCCTACAATTTGAGTACTGCTGCGATTATTTTCATCAATTAGTTATTGCAAAAAAGCCAAAAAACCATCAAAAATGGCCATTTCTTGAATATTAATTATTTATTGCAAAAATAATTTTTTAAATATTTTTAAACTTTTAAAAGGAAGCCTTCATCAAAACGAACAGAATGAGAGGTTGCAACAGCAAATTGGTTAATTTGTTGCTGAGATATTCCTATTATTTATCCCAACGCGTTAAATGTTTATTGCTATAATTTTTTTTGGCTGAACATATTGAGTTGCATAAGGGCTTAAACTCTTCATGAAGGTTCAAATTTTCATATTTTGTTAAGAGCAAATTAGAAAATTCAATTGCAATATTTTTTATAACGCTTTAAAAAAAAAGGTGTTTTCTTTTATAAATAAATAAAGCTGGGGCTTTATTTATAACTTTTACAAATTCGCTATTTGAATATTCTTATAGCTGTGTTCGAAACGAAGATTTAAAAAAAAAAAAGAACTCTCTAAGGCCAATAGGAGCCGAGATAAGATTTTTTTTTTTTAAATCACAGGCACTTTGTTTATAACAATTAAGAAACGAATCAAGCGTCATTTTGTAGTTGAAGACTTATATTTTAAAAATCTATGATTATATTTTTAAAAATAAGACTCTTTATTATTAAAATTAAAATAATACTAACATACAAATAATAACGTCAAAGTCGGAGTCGTGGTGGGGATGCTTATCTTTGCGCGTGAGAAAAATTAACGAAGGACCCCGTCCCAATAAAATTCGTAAAAATTAACCGTATCTCCGAAAATAATGGACCGATTTTGATGTTTTTTTTTAATCTGGGGTATCTTGAAAAATTATAAATATTGGTGCAAATAGTTTTTCAAAATAGGGTATATTTAAATTAAAACAACTGTACCTATTACGGACACCTTAAACGCAAATAATTGGTGTGGCTCACTAAATCAATATTTTTAAATGTGTAATGTCTCATTTTAAAGCTAAAAAAAAGAACTTTAAAATGAGATATCATGAGTTTCATTACGATTAATATTTACGAAATGCGCGCGGATTAACGTAAATGTTGTAAATGAACTTACCTTATTATTCCTCATAATTATTACATTTGGAACCTGGAGATAAATTTAATTAAAATTTTTACTTTTTCTATATTTTAAATAATTATTATAATGAATTTATAGTTTAAATAAATAAAAAAATAATTATTAATAATTGCAAAAACTTTAATAGTAATAATAAAAATTGTTATCTCATTTTTTCTTATTTTTCTTTGTTTTTCATACAAAAAATTTTTTCATTATTAAATATATTTTCATTTTATTTTCTAAAGTTAAACTACTCAGATTTTTATGTGAGAAACATATTTAAAATAACACAAAAAAATCGATAAACAAAGGGTAATCAGAAAATATAAATTTGTATTTAAATAAACATTGAATTTCAGCAACAGCTTCTCATATATTATATAGATTAAAGTTATTATTTCTAGCAATTATAAAATTTGAAATATTTTTTTGTATGAAAAACAAAGAAAAATAAGAAAAAATGAGATAACATATTTTTATTATTACTATTAAAGTTTTTGCAATTATTAATAATTATTTTTTTATTTATTTAAACTATAAATTCATTATAATAATTATTTAAAATATAGAAAAAGTAAAAATTTTAATTAAATTTATCTCCAGGTTCCAAATGTAATAATTATAAGGAATAATAAGGTAAGTTCATTTACAACATTTACGTTAATCCGCGCGCATTTCGTAAATATTAATCGTAATGAAACTCATGATATCTCATTTTAAAGTTCTTTTTTTTAGCTTTAAAATGAGACATTACACATTTAAAAATATTGATTTAGTGAGCCACACCAATTATTTGCGTTTAAGGTGTCCGTAATAGGTACAGTTGTTTTAATTTAAATATACCCTATTTTGAAAAACTATTTGCACCAATATTTATAATTTTTCAAGATACCCCAGATTAAAAAAAAACATCAAAATCGGTCCATTATTTTCGGAGATACGGTTAATTTTTACGAATTTTATTGGGACGGGGTCCTTCGTTAATTTTTCTCACGCGCAAAGATAAGCATCCCCACCACGACTCCGACTTTGACGTTATTGTTTGTATGTTAGTATTATTTTAATTTTAATAATAAAGAGTCTTATTTTTAAAAATATAATCATAGATTTTTAAAATATAAGTCTTCAACTACAAAATGACGCTTGATTCGTTTCTTAATTGTTATAAACAAAGTGCCTGTGATTTTAAAAAAAAAAATCTTATCTCGGCTCCTATTGGCCTTAGAGAGTTCTTTTTTTTTTTTTAAATCTTCGTTTCGAACACAGCTATAAGAATATTCAAATAGCGAATTTGTAAAAGTTATAAATAAAGCCCCAGCTTTATTTATTTATAAAAGAAAACACCCTCTTTTTTAAAGCGTTATAAAAATATTGCAATTGAATTTTCTAATTTGCTCTTAACAAAATATGAAAATTTGAACCTTCATGAAGAGTTTAAGCCCTTATGCAACTCAATATGTTCAGCCAAAAAAAAATTATAGCAATAAACATTTAACGCGTTGGGATAAATAATAGGGAATATCTCAGCAACAAATTAACCAATTTGCTGTTGCAACCTCTCATTCTGTTCGTTTTGATGAAGGCTTCCTTTTAAAAGTTTAAAAATATTTAAAAAATTATTTTTGCAATAAATAATTAATATTCAAGAAATGGCCATTTTTGATGGTTTTTTGGCTTTTTTGCAATAACTAATTGATGAAAATAATCGCAGCAGTACTCAAATTGTAGGCTTTTTTATTCTCTAATACTTTTATTAATTACTTTTTTCGATTAAATGCATAGGTTGCTTCAGAGAATTAAAAAAGCTGTTTTGGCCAACTTTGCAGCCTCCTGGAGCATTTTCTACCGTTTTTTTTTGGTTACATTTTATACAGAGTATGTTTTTTCATCGCCCTTAACAACTCCATATAAGTTTCATTAAGCCTCTAATTAATGTCCTCAAAATGTCTTTATTGATTGGACTAGTCATATATGGCCATGCTGAGCGATATCTCGATCTGTCAATACTCCCTTAGTGAGTATTGACAGAGAAAATATCATCGAGATATTAGAATGACGTATGCAATGCATATACAAATTTAGCGTGATCTATAGGTATTCAACCGAATACGGCCAACCGTGACATAAACGTGTATAAAAATAGCTCGGTATGCTCGTATATACACCTCGGCTAACACATATGAACGCACGAATATTACGTGTAACACGTTGATAATTTTATACTTGTCTCAAAGCTTTTCTGCATGTGTTCTTAAATGCATCGTGTATGTCCTCATGAAACCGTGCGATCAAACTCTATTTATTTAAACTAAAAAAATGAGTTAAGAGGCGCATATATCTTCATTATGGTAATTAAAATAAATAATGCTTTTCAAAAATCTTATATAGGATTAATTTTTACAGGAAATAAATTCTATAAAAAATTTATGATATAACCTCACTTAAAGTATAAAAAAAGCTTTTGAAAACATTTATTGTTTTGGCAAAAGAGTATTATATTATTTTGAAACCATTATTTCATTTTAAATATAGAAGATTTATGTTTAAGAAAAGTAAGTAGCATGTTATTACTTTTGTACGTGTTTAAGGTTGTTCTGGCTATACAGTCTGTGTCAAAAGTTAGTATTTTCGATAATGGTTTTTATTTTTGGGTAGAGAGAGTTTATTTAATTTCTCACATAGCAATTTATTAGATAATATTAGAACAGTCATTTTAAACTTTTTTTTATTTAAATAGAGCAATTTATTAAATAGTTATAGCATTTAAAAGTTAATAACTTTTACCGAAATTTAATGTTATCATGCATGAAATATTTATGAAAGCTTTCAAAAATATTTGCAAGGAAAAATATTAAAGATTTTAAACATCTTTCGATGAAAGATTGTTGAAAGCCCGCTATGTCCGCCTAAGGGACTGCAAATAAATATTTCAATGAAAGTTTTCTTAAAGATTTCAACAAGATTTTCTAAAATATTTCAAATAAATATTCAGGATATATTTATGCAATATTTCGAAGCATTATTTAAACAATCAAATAAATCGTTCATGAAAGATTTATGAAAGATTTCAGCAATATTTACGGTAATATTTCAAGAAAATATTTATAAAAGATTTCTACAATCTTTCATTGCAAGATTATCACAGTTTTAAAAATCTTTTATGAAAGATTTATGAAATATTTCAAGGAAATCTTTCTGAAAGATTGATGCAATATTTCATCGCAAGATTATCACCAGTATAGAAATCTTTCATGAAAGATTTATGAAATCTTTCTCCTTTCTTTCAGAAATATATTTACTATACATATCGATGAAATCTTTCATTAGTCTTTTGTGAAAAGTTTCAAACGGAAATGTTGTTGAAAGTCCGCTATGTCCGCCTGAGAGACTGCCAATAAATATTTCTATGAAAGCTTTCTGAAAGATTTCAACAATATTTTCTAAAATGTTACAAATAAATATTTAAGAAATATTTATGCAATATTTCGAAGCAATATTTGAACAATTTGATAAATCTTTCATGAAAGATTTATGAAAGATTTCAGCAACATTTATAGTAATATTTCAAGAGAATCTTTTTGAAAGATTTCTACAATCTTTCATTGCTAGATCATAAACGTCATAGAAATCTTTCATGAAAGATTTATGAATGATTTCAGTAATATTCACGATCAAATATTTTTACAATCTTTCGGTGATATCGATATATCATAGACACACACACACGCGCGTGCGCACGCACGCACACACACACATATATTCATAATAATTATAATTTTTATTTACATAATACTGTATTATATTTTAACACATTATACTTCTACATGAAATACATATCCGCATACATAATTTTACATTCACTTATAAAGTCGCATTTATATTCGATAAGATAAGCGCTGCGCATCTAGGCACTAATCAGAGCTTTTGCCTTATATAGTAAGTGAGGTATCCTCTCACCACTTAGGGACAAAACGCGCATTGAACGCGCGTCCTCCTATTAGCATGATTAGAAAACTCAATCTTTGCAGAAAAATAACTCCTAAAAATATTTCATTGAAAGATTTCTGAAATATTTTAACAAGATTTCCAAATCATTTCGAATAAATATTTACACAATATTTCAAGGCCAAATTTAAGCAATCAAATAAATCTATTATTGCAATATTCTAACTATCATAGAAATTTTTCATAAAAGATTTATGAAAGATTTCAGCAATATCAACAGTAATATTTCGGGAAAATATTTCTGAAATATTTCTAAAATCTTTCGTTGCAAGATTATCAGAGTTACAAAAATATTTCATGACAGATTTATAAAAGATTTCAGCAATATTTACGGTAATATTTCAAGAAAATATTTCTGAAATATTTCTGCAATCTTTCATTGTAAGATTATCACAGTTTTAAAAATCTTTCATGAAAGATTTATGAAAGGTTTTAGCAATATTTACAGTAATATTTCAAGAAAATATTTCTGAAATATTTCTGCAATCTTTCATTGCAAGATTATCAGAGTTACAAAAATCTTTTATGAAAGATTTATGAAAGATTTTAGCAATATTGACAGTAATATTTTAAGAAAATATTTATAAAAGATTTCTACAATCTTTCATTGCAAGATTACCACAGTTACAAAATATTTCATGTAAGATTTATGAAACATAGTGTGAAGGTTTTTGACTAAAGCATGGAGAACATTGGGGAGAAATCTTTCATAAATCTTTCAAACAGGTTTCCTAAAAATTTCTATGAAAGCTTCCAGCAATCTTTTAACGCAGTCTAAGTAAACCATAAATCTTGCAGAGAAATATTGTTGAAAGATTTCATGAAATATTCCGTGAAGCCTTCTTTGTGAGATTGCTACTACATTTCCTTGCAATATTATATTAGAAATTTATGAAAGATTGCGTGAAGGTTTCAAGGTACAGTAGGGAAAACGTATGGAAGAAATCTTGCATAAATTTTTCAAACATGTTTCCTGAAAGATTTCAATGAAAGCTCCCAACAATCTTCCATCGCAGTCTAAGTGAACCAATAATCTTGCAGAGAAATTTTGTTGAAAGATTTATGAAATATTGTTTGTAATATTTTATCGAGATTCCTTGAAATATTTCATTATAATACTACTGTAATATTGCTGAAAGATTTCATTGAAAGATATTTCATTCGTCCGTTATATCTTGCTACGAAATATTTTGCAACGAGTCTGAAATGCATTTGAATTATTAAAATGTAGAGAAAAATTTTAAATTAAGTTCGATCGGTAACGTAGAACAATCTTAATATATTTTGCGAAAAAATATATACAGTAATTAGAAAAAATTATTTTTTATAAAAAAGCATTGAAAAATAGATAATGGAATTTTCTATAAAGAGATTTTCAATAAAATATTAATTTTTTTAATTGTAACAGTAATTCAAATTTAAACGAAAAGCTTGCTGTTGCCCGGTTCGCGTGTCCGATTCTCATTGGCCGAGGGACCAAGAGAGAAGCACGGCGCTACTTGTCTCTCACTATTGGTAAGAGAGAGAGGCAAAGAGACGCAATACTAACGCGTCGGTACAACATTACACTTAACTATAACATTAATTCAATCAATTTTTCGATCGTTAAACTTAATAAATAAAGGGGTTATTAAAGAAATAATTTAAGATAAGCATTTTTCCTCGTTATTCAATAATTTTGAAATTCTAAATCAATGAATATATATAGTAATCGTCATAAAAAATATATAATTTAAAATAAGTTTGAATCCCTAGTGTAAACGGGGCTGTCAGAATATCTAACTACTAGCAAAGACTTTAAAACAGAATTAATCGAAATAAATGATAAATTTTAAGAATGAAATATAGTAATTATATGATGTAATATTTTTTTTATAAGATAATCCATTTTTTCTAAATAAGTTAACATCTTAAGGGAAATTTCATAGTGAAGTAATGGATTTATTATCTGATACAGTATGTAGATGGGGGTATTCATATACGCTAGGAACAAATACAAAGAGGTCTCTGCGCATATCTACGTGACAGCCTAGATGAAGTACATTATCTAGATGACCAATTAAGTAAGAATGGATCAGTGAGTTTGGGCTCACGCAGTGCGAGGATCTCATATTCATTCTCTCTCGCACCGCCTAAGTTATTAATACTAATAGATTGAATTAATTGTTTTCTTTGCTTTTTCTTCGTGCAAAGTAAGAACGAGACGTGATTTTTTTTATTTTGTTTTTCTTAATTTTTTTTTTCTATTTCCTTTCTTTCTAAATTTATATTTTATTTAGCAAGTGTTAAATAATAGAGAATTATAAATACTTTAAAGATTTTTTCGCGATTGAACCCGAAATAATTTTTTTTAATATACGTAATCCTGCGTATAAGATATCTCTTTGCAGGATTACTTGCAATAATTACTTATAAAAGAAACATAGAGTCAGTGTATTAATAGTGATTGTGAACTAACACACATAACCAATAAAATATCTTTATTTTTACTAATAAGGGAAAAGACTAGGCCTTCGGCCGAAAAGCTTCGAGTGGTCGTTTTATGTTCTCATAAAACCGCTGCACATTGCACAAAAGCCTGATGGTGATGGGTGCAAAAAGGTGCTGAAAAGCTGCCCTTATCCAGTGGATATCACGTGCATTTAATGCCTGGTGATGCACAGGTTACCGTACACCAGGGATTAAGGCTATTCTGTCTGTTTCAGGTTATGTACGATAAAACCAACGATACACACGACCTATTTGTACTGGAATTAATCGATATAAATAGCATCTAAAAAGCCAAGAAAAATCGAGAGTGGTTCTTCCTTTCTTTTATCTTTTTGCTAAAAAAATATCTTTTCTTATAAAATTAAATTAAGTTACTTTTATGATTAATTTTTTTAATTAAATTTAGATATCTTTTTTTTTGTCTTTGTTCAATTATGATTAAAGTAGATATCCATTTGAATTAACGATTTTCTGAGAATTTGTTTTCTTATATTTTTTTATTTTTCCTTTCGATTTATGTATCAAACACATTAATAAACGAGAAAGATTTATAAAAGACGTCAGATACCTGACCAACTCAAACAAAAATACAGTGTTATTTATTTCACAAACCACCTTATGTCAATTTTATGTAGATCGTATTTTAAGTGTCATTTTGCATGCTAATATGTTCTGTCTAAAATATAAAATTATTAAAAGAAATTTTATGTAACTTCAAAACACGAACCCAATGGACAATGCTAAGTCGTGAAGTCGGCGAGTATAATAACTTTACCAGAAGAAGGCAAGATTGATATCTTTCTTTTGCTGTTTACTTGAAAAATTATTGTTTAAAGAATAGATAGATAAAAGATAGATATTAATTTATTTTGTAAGAGAGTACAAAAAGGCGTGTAATACATCAAGCAATAAATAATAATTCTGTATAAAGTATTGCACGTAATATGATAAGATATCACAGTCAAATATTAGAGTTAATATATAATACTGTATCAGTAAGTCACTATATAAAAGCGATATCACAGACTACTCTAAATACACGCAGAAAGCATGAAAACACAAATTACAATAAAAACAGTCTTAAATAACTATCAGACATAAAATTAAAATCAAATTAAAATCAAATAACACAATTTAAAAGATAAAGCATAAAGCATAGTCGTGACATCAAATAAAAATAAAATTGGACAAAACAATGCAACAATGAATAATAAAAAATAATATAATAATAAAATTCAAAGAATGAAAACTTGATACCAAAGATGTCATGACTATTAATAAAAAGAAACAGAATCACTCATTCTTTCTGCATTCATTCAACCATCATTCGCGCTAATAAATACATTCACACCTTAAATCTATATATAAGACAAAACAAAATAAATTAACATAAAATTAAAAAACTTAAAATTAAGATCACTTGAGCTCGAGTAAGTACCTCCTCAAAACCGACTTGAACCTGCCGAGCGATGGAAGATTTTTTATATCAGCAGGCAGGGAGTTCCGAAAATGCGCACCTTGAACTTGAAAGGAATTTCTTCCAGTCTCAGTACGCATGAAGGGCACTGCGAAGTCCTTAATCTCTCCTCTAGTGGCTACCCTAGGTACATATCTAGTAAAGAGACTCACTAGATACTCTAGAGTATTTATGCGCACGATTTTGTACATAAGTACAGCCATAAAATACTGTCTCCTTGAATCAGTACGCAGCCAACCAAGAGCAGCTCTATGAGGAGAGATATATCGCCCATTCTCACACCCATTACCTATCTCACACATGAATTTTGTAGTCTTTGTAAACGTCTTCTCAACCCCTGTAAAACATCAAGCAAAACTACTGAGCAGTAGTCGAGGTGCGGAAACAGCAAGGCGGCTGCGAGTTGTTTACGCAGGGCCTCAGTGGTGTACCGACGGAAAAACCGCAAACTATACATTATCCTATTAAATTTTTTAGTCACCATATTAATGTGCGGCTCCCATGACAACCTAGCGTCAAGCACAACACCAAGGCTCACAACGGTATCAGAGAAAGATATGTCGACACCGCCCTCAAGCTCAATCGCTCTCGACTCACCAGTATAGAAGTCATTAATGAATCGACTGTTGCTAAAAACGATTGCTTTAGTTTTGCTTGCATTTAATGTGAGAGAAGCATCGACAGCCCATCCGGACACCGCCCTGGCCACCCTCTGCAAAATACGAATACCTTCATTCACATGTTCATAAGGGACCTGAGTATAGATTTAGAGGTCATCAGCATATAATATGTGCTCGACGAAACAGGGGTCGAGTGTGTCACGTATGTTATTAATGTAAAGGCAAAACAACAAAGGCCCCAGCACTGAACCCTGTGGAACTTCAAGATTGGTTGTTAGCCAATCTAAATCTGGAAACCATTTGTTTCCTACCTGATAAATGGGAGCTAATCCATTCAAGTGCAGCCCTGGAGAGCCCCATCGATCTAAGCCTCGCAAGCAATTTGGAGGGGGAGATCGTGTCAAATGCCTTACTAAAGTCAAATAGAAGTAATATCGTGGCAAGTTTCTTGTCAAGACCTAATCTTATGTCATCTGTAAGTTTAAGTATGGCAGTCTGCGTAGAATGGTGCTTTCTGAAGCCAGTCTGCAAAGAGTCAAGTATTTTGTGTGTCGTAATGTATTCTTGCAGTTGGTCATGGGTAATCTTCTCCAGAACCTTTGAAAGAAAACACAATATTGCTATGGGCCTAAAATCTTTAGGCATCTTAGGTGCAGGACACTTCTTTAAAGGCACAATGCGTGCACGCTTCCAAAGGCAAGGGAAGATCCCCCGCGCAAAAGAGGAATTAAAAAGAGTCACAAGATACTCTCCAATAAACGGTAGTGCTTTAAGTATCACACTCTGCGGAATGCCATCCTCGCTACAAGCTTGTGATGAAAAAGGCGAAATCGTAAGGATTACATCATTAATATTAATTGACTTGAAGGCAAAGCCACTTTCACTACACTCCGAAAAAATCTTATTACGTTCCGCAGTATCATCGTGTGGCGAGACTGACACTCTCGCAAAATGTGCATTAAGCTCATCAGGAGTGAATCCATTCAAGTCCCCTTGAGGTCCGGACAGGAGTCCTAGATCTTTTAACTCCTTCCAGACATTACCTTTAGCAAGAGCATCAAACAGTCTATTATAATAATAATTTGTCTTAACATGTTCTGTCTGTTCGTCTATAGTTTAACGCAGTTTCAAAAATTTGAAGAGATAACGCTCCTCCTTCGTCCGATTAAACCTACGATGCGTGGCATCTCTCTTGTGCCGCATCTGCGTCAACTCTTTATTTATTCAAGGAAATTTATCTTTACCAATTTTAAGTGATTTTAGTGGCGCCAGATTTTGTATTGCTGTCGTAAGGTTGTCGCAGAGGCAGCCAAGCGCAGAATCCGGGTCAACTGTACCAACTGTAAATGGCGTCTAATCACAGTCAGCCAAACTCTGCACCAATAAGTTTGGACCGATATCTTTATAATTCCTATACTTAATTATCTTTTCATCTGTCTTCATAAAATTACAAGAAATGCATACATCAATTAAATTGTGCCGACTGTGAAAATTCGCCGGTAAGTTGCGTGCGTCAAGTACTGTGTCATTATCGTTCACAAGAATCAGGTCAATCCACGTGTGAGACGTCGGAGTGTGATGCGTGGTACCGTGCTAAACCAACTGTAACGAAAGCTCAGCCGATAATTTATTAATAAATTTGGCATCACTGCTTTCACGCAGGAGACCGGCATTTAGGTCTCCCATTATGATTTTATAAGAGTATTCAGAGGCAAAATTTCTTAAGTTATCCAAAAAACCAGTATTTCTGAAAAAGGAAATTACAGAAGGTCAATAAATAACAGAAACCAGCACGGCTTCGAAGCTGCCCAATTGCACGGAACAAACAATATAATCAGGTACCTCCGGTTTACCTTTACTATGATTAGTTTGAGTATCCACAGTAGCCAAAATAGTGCACTTTAAATTATCTTTAATATACAAGGCAACTTCTCCACCACGCAAGTTTCTGTCCTGTCTGAATACTTTATACCCCTCCTCCCTGTACGACCCCCCGAGGAGGTCAGGTACAGTCATTGGGGAGAGGCCACACTTGACGTTAATCCATTATTCGCCAGTATGTTTCGTTAATGATCAGAGGCTTTAGTAGTATTAGTATCACATTCATTATTATTGCACTTAATATTTGATAGAATTTCAGAATTGTCTTTATTTGCATTTACACCGTTATCTAGTTTCTTGCTATCCATCAATAAATAATCTAAGTCATTTTCATTAAAAAAGTTGTGTGCTTTCTCCCCTTTCTCCCTCCTCACCAGAAATCTTCCATGTCTGTGCCAAACAAATTAAAAGCCTTTTTCTTTGGCATACTTTTTCAATTTTTCAAAATCAGCATATTTCTCTCTAGACAAACATTCATTAATAAATATCAAGCTGTGGTGTTTGATGGAAGAAAGACTACCAAGGAGGGAGGGATTAAGATCCGCTGTCGAATAATCTGTGAATTATCGTTTAGCTTCAATCACCTTTTGCACCAGGTCCTCCTCAGAAAGTCTATCCAGTAATGAGAATGAACCCCTCGGGCCGCCACTGATCTCACGATCTGCAGACACCTCGTTTACATTGTCATGTTTATCAATTTTCTTAACAGAAATTATATTCGTACGCTTGATTGTTGGGAGAATGGTACCAAGAACGGCACAGGCGTAATCATCCGGCCCAACATCGACTGCTGAGCAGTCGAACCCGCCAGAGATCACAATGTACCACTCCCAGGACCACACTCTGTCTCAACTTGACGAGTGCCTCCTCACTAATTATATTATGTGTATGTGGTGCTTGTTTTATTTCTACAGATTCAGATGCGTGTAATGTATGCTCACTCATTCCCGTGAGATCCGCAACGGCCTGCGCTACGCCAGCTACCCCGGTTGTAAGGTTGAAGAAACCCCTGTCCACTCCGTGAAACTCGCTGTTAAGGAAAGTTTGAATGTTATCAAATTTATTACTGATGATTTTATTATACGTTTCAGTTTTATTGTTTAGAGCAGACAGGAAATTCCTTTCCGAAGTGACTATTATTTCCTTAAGTTTGCGATTTTCCTCTAACAGCTGCATCTGCTTAGTATCTAAATTTTTAATAAATTCATTTTGTTTTTCAATTTTGGACACAATATCCCGCAGGCCTGTGTCAAAATTTTAGACTTGGCTTTTGAAAGTTAAAAGTCGATCAAAAGAATTAAATAATTTATCAAGCCTACCAGGTAGTGCGCCCTCTAGAGCAGGTACAGCTGCCTGCAATGAGGAAGAATCTAAGTCACCTCGGACCACATCAAAATTATTGTTCTTAGAATTATTACTATTATTATTATTCGGGGCAGCGTGCGCAGCGCCACCTCCCAATTGCTTATCAGATAAATGTATACTTAAACTACTTCTCCCTTCATCCGCCGTGGCACCGCTGTTGTTGTTGATGGTCGAAGTTTGCGATGACAAAGTAGTTTTCACTCTTTCAGGCTGCTTCTGAGCGGTGCTGATAGGTGTCACTTTCGAGTCAGTTCGTGAAGGTGTTAAGGCACTGATGGGCTGATTGGAAACAGCTTTGCGTGCGATCTGCGAAATTCTATTGACCTTGATGCTACCACTGGCTAATGATGTTGAATTATTTTTTAATTTTTCAATGCACCTTTTACATTCATACTTTGTGTCATTTTCCATTTTTGAACGAGTCATGCATTTCGCATGACAACGCTACCGGCACGTGAAACACAAATGGAGCTTTGCCATGCCCCATTTATCATTGGTGGATAGCTTACAAATCGCACAATTGTCCATTACTCCGACCTCTAGTGTACACTACAGTAACTAAAACTGACCTCCTTATAGGGTAAGGTAGACTTCTATTTTATCGGTCGGAAAAATTAGCCACCAGGATCTCTACCTGCAGATAAAAAATTGCCTCCAAACTAACCTAAAAACTGCGATAATTCTAACCTCCAAGGAACAGCACCCTGATGTAAAATACAAGATAAAATACAAGGACTGCTGATAAAACTGATGATTTATAGCTGAGACGGTTCCTTGCAAATTGAGCGTGCAAGAGTCTATAAGAAAAACGCCCTAGGTCACGAAAATGCCATATCAGAACAAAAATAAGAAAAGTGAAAAACAAAACGTGTTTAACTACTTACAGATGGAGGAAGGAAACGTACAATATTAAAAGAATTAGATTTTTTATAAAATATTAAAATGATCTGTTTCAAAGAAATATTTTTAGTATTTTGTTTAATAAAGATTAAATATATCTCAAAAAACCTACTGAAGCTAAATTCATAAAAAATGTAAAATAATTTAATATATAGTATATATATATATATATATATATATATATATATATATAAAATTACCTTTTATTAAAAACGTTGTGAGACTTTCGTCCATACAACGACCATGTCGTTGTTTCGGTTTATATCAGTTTTGATAATACTCTAAGTATTAGCAATTTAAACGTCTCACATGCACGAGCAATCGGTAAACAATGAGTAGATGCTCGATTTTTTCTTTAAAAAGATGTGCTTTGTAGCGCTAAACTCACCACGATGCATAGTAATAGCAAGACGTGCCGCAAATAATAGAACACAGAACGATACAGAACTACAGAAAGGTCGGGTGGGGGTAGGTTTGCTTATGCTTATATGGACCAATTCTGAGAATAAATAATTCGTTTTTAACTCGAATTTGAATTTACTTTTTGCAGCATATGTATTCTATGCAAATACTAACATGCATTTATATTTTTTTGTTTTCTCTTTCTGTTAAACCACACTTCGTTCAGGAATGAACGTGTATTTATACTATTAGAGTCGATGTGAGTTTTGAATTATATTGCGGCTAATTGCTTGATGCTTTGAAGTATACATGTGTATCTATATATATATACATTTACATTCTTTTTCTCGCTCACTTTGTTCTTAAATGAGTGCGTACGTTCAAGTAGTAGTGCATAATAAACTACTATATGAGTAACAGAGAAAAATATAAACAAGACCTGCCCACAGGACACTCTAAAATTTATAGTCCAACTCATTTCTCCGTTTTTAAGTATTCTATGTTTGTTCTTCTTATGGATATAAAGTAAGAAGAACAAGGACAGAATACTTAAGGACTGAGAAATAAGTAACGACTATAAATTCTTTTTTCTTTCCTTAATTGGCCTTTGGATTTGCCATCATAGGCCATCGACTATAAATTTCAGCCTAAGTCTGTCTATCCTATTCTAATTAATGAATGTAGTTTTTTGGAAAGTCTAATAAGTCTCAACAGAAATTAAGAGAGGAGCAACACTTCTACAATGAATAATTTTTTTTTTTTTAATAAAATTAAATTAAATTTTGTCTATTTGTTTTCAAGAAAACTTTGATAAAATACGCAATTACAGTAGCGTGTATCCAAATTTACATTTTTTTATTATTAAAATTAATAATCTTCTATATTAATGTTATTTTTTTATTTGGAAATGAATAATACATCAAGTAGAAAACAATTCTGATAAGAAATAATTTTAATTTTTTTTTAGAGTATTTCAAAATATTTTGTTGATAAATTTTATAATCATTCTAAAAATAATATCGATAAAATATTAAAGCAATATTTCAACATTGTATTTTAAGAATCAAGAATCATAAAAGTAAAATTGATAAAATATTTAAGATTATTTCGTGAAGCCTTATTGGAAAGTCTGTCGCGAAATTTCGCGAAAAAATTTCTTGAGAGTTTTATAGAACATTTCAAAAAGTTCCATAAAATAATTTCTAAATATTTCAGATTATGATGCATTTATGTATGACGTGAAATTTAACATGTTTTACAAAATCTTTCATGAAAGATTTCAGAGAAACGTTTCAATTATATTTGAAGTCGGTTTTCGAAAACAAAAAAATCTTGCATAGTAATATTGTTAAAATACTTACAAAACATTTCAGAAGCCTTATTTGGAAGTTCGCAACAATATTTCATTGAAATATTTTCGAAAAGTTGCATAAAATGTTTTATAAATATTTCAGATTATGGTACACTTATGGGTAATGTGAAATATTACATAAAGCTTCACAAAATCTTTTATGAAAGATTTCAGCGAAATGTTTGAACAATATTTTAATAAATATTTCATGAAATGTTTATGAAATATTGATGAAAGTTTTCATTGCAAGGAATAAAAAATTTGTTATAAATCTTGCTTTGAAATATTTATGTAATGCTTATGAAAGTTTCTCCTGAAACATTTTTATGGAATATTTTAAACTATTTCACCGTAATATTTCATGCTATGTGGGCATAAAGGACCGTATTTACGGTACATGCAGTTTAATGTTTCATAAATACGGACAGGCTTTACAAAATGTACATATCATCATACACTCTTTAATTAAAAAAAAATCTTTCCAACCAACAAAAGAGTACCTTTGCACCAAGTGCGTAAAATGTACTTTCGCGGTGAGTGCGAGCAAAGCTCGCTCGAGTGCGAAAGTATATTGAATACGCGGTGCATATACTATTTTATAACACAAGGGGCGTAAAATGGTTATTTTACGCCCCGCGTGTTATGAAAATTGTTATCTATTACAATCTACAATTATTCAACTTTAAAAAAATTCATTTTTTATCACATCAAATTAAATAGATTTGTTTCAATAAGTATAAACATGGGATCAGGTTATTTCCATATTTCGGCTGTCATGTCAAGTGAAATAAGTACTCTGTACGCAGTGGTATATAAATATATAAATTTGTACTTTCTGGGTGTTTAAATGATATGTATATTTATATTTATTTACAAAATAAAATATTTTTGATGTATTTTTATGATTTTTATATAATATTATGAGTGATATATTTTATAAAGTAAGTTCTTGTTCAAGTGTCTCATAAAATTAACATTTGTCTCATAATAGGGCCGTTTACCTTACATATTTGAACATGGGGAGTCGAAAAAAGTGGTTTCCAGAAAATGTCTATATGAATGTGTGTGTGTGTGTGTGTGTGTGTGTGTGTGTGTGTGTGTGTGTGTGTGTGTGTGTGTGTGTGTGTGTGTGTGTGTGTGTGTGTGTGTGTGTGTGTGTGTGTTGTAACGGGGAATATATTTAAATAAACTAATCAAATATATTTGTGGGTTTCGTGTGTACTTACTTCAAGTACATGCGCACTTACCGTTAAATAATCGATTTTTAATTTATAGATGATCAGCCTCGTAGACTGCCACTGATCAACTATGAATGTCTTTTCCATACAACGGAAATCAGTTAAGCAATATTTAATACTATTGCAGAACTTCGCTTAGAAGTTCTGCGTCCCGGACGTCTGGTACGACGAAACCCACGGCGTGTACCTTAAGACTCTGTTAAATATCGTAGATCACAAGAAAGCAAGTGTACTAAGTTGAACACATACAGACAAAACACGATTTTAATCAGTGAGAAATAATATTATGTAACAATCCAAAATAACTTCAATTTTACTTTAATTTATTCAAAATGACAAACAAATTCAACACACCGAAATAAGTTTATAATGATATTTATTAGATACAAAATTTAGTAAATCTCACGAAAAGAAACAAAAGTTAATTTAAGCTACCCTATTCTATATGACGCGGCGCACACGACAGTCTCGATATTTTTACATATATCGCATACACGCCTTCACTAATAAAACGCAATATGATAGTCTGCAGACTTACATTTTTCTATCGGTCGATGAACACGTAGTTTTCTCGACGATCCTCTCCAACACGGACGAATCGATTATTAAATGGAAGTGACACCGGAGAAATGCGGTGCAGCTCAAGGTTCTCGCAGCTCTCGTTACTAAGATGCCTCGATCTCTCTGCAAGACTCAGGCAAACCCACTTGACTCTTGCACACGACACAATCAGAAAAAAACTCCTTCAAAAACGCTTATTTTTTATACAAGAAGGTAAAATTTACACAACGCACGAGCTCGCAGAATGCACAAGATGGCTGCTAAAACCTTTCTGCCTTGTTAAAAACAACCCGTTCGCTATTCTCTCTTGCCTAAGTCTACCCGACATGCCCTGCGCGCGCCTCTCTTTACAGTACTATATCCTAGTCGCTGAGACAGACTCTCTCCGTCTCACTCTTACACTGGCACATCAAGCATACGTCGAGCCGTGCGACTGACAACGAGGATAGAGCTATATCATAGCATACAAATAATTTACTATCCTCGTTACACCCCTTCCCCAGACGCTGGAAGACTTGACTGACAGCTCTGCTACCCTATCTATGTCTACTATGTGAATTTGACGATGGGCTATTCCCTTTATCTTTTTTGGAATCATCAGGTTTTTGGCCTGAATCCTGTGAACCTTCGTTCTTCTGATTCGGATTAACCTTCTCATTATTATCTTGAGGCACCTGCTTATTTGGTGTGCGGAACTTTGTTCTATTCTGATTCGTAAATTTAGAAGTTGTATTCTCTAACTTCTTTTCAAACTGGGCTAATTTTTGTTCTAAAATTTTTGTGACAGCAGACACCATATCTTCGACCTTAGTCGCCTTGGTGTCTACACTAGCTACCTTAAGTGAAATCTTTTTCCGATTTGCCTGTGGATGATAAGCAGTTTCCGGTAATAGGGCTTTTCCCGGTGATGGCGGAGGTTTATAAACTTTCTCCGCTTCCAAAGTTAACTCAGCTTCAACAGCGAGGTCTAATAACGCATCAATGCTATTAAATTCATCTCTGCACACTAGTCTTTGCAGCTCCGGTCTCAAGTTACGGTGCATTTATTCTAACTGCTGACTGAGATCCGGTTGCGGTTTCTGCCTACGCATTATTGCTATAAGGCACGTTAAATAGTCACACACTGGCTCATCGTTGCCTTGCGTGCGTGTATTCGCTTCTGTTATGAGCCTCTGCTGGAAACGACGGTTGGTACCATACCATATGCCTCGCAGCATCACAGAATTCGGGCCAACTATGCCATTGGTCCCGATTATTGCGATACCACGTAGCTGCTACACCTGTCAGTAGTTCAGAAAGTGAATATAATAAATCACTTTCTGACATGTTAGCCAGGACCCGACACTCCTCGACTCTTGTCAAAAAGAGGTCTATACTTTGGCCCTTTGTGCCCGTAAATCGTACTTCCCATTCGCGCACGACCCTACTAACGTCTCTTGGTTGACCACCATGACTCACAGAACCTTGAGTCGGTGAGCCACCTCTTCCCCAGGCTGTGCCGAGAACACCAAATGGAAACGAGACGCTTCCGAGACAGTTGAGTTATCAACACGAGGTACACCGCCTCCTGCGGTATTGACCCTCGAGCCGGCTGTTGCTTGTTCGAAATTAACCTGCCTATCTTCTGTACGCTGTTGAGCTATTTCAACATTGCTATGTTGACTTCTTCTCCCGCAACCTGATATACCGCCATCTAATCTTGTGCTAGAGAATATTCTATTTTCAGTAGGAATCACACTTGTCTGATTTGACAAGCATGATTTCCTCCAATCTGAGAGGTCACGAACTCTATCTGATAAATTACTTAATTGCCGTTGTATCTGTTGCAATGTCTTTAACATTTTACTATGCAACTGATACTCTTTATCATTCGAATTCTCATGACCTTGCGGCAAATTCTGTTGTGCGTGTGCTTCGATTCCTTGCATTTGAACTACTTGAATTTCGTCCTCTTTATCTATCGAATTCCGTTGTCTCGTCTAATTACTCTGCGAGACAATACTCCTATTATTAGCTAGGGCGCTTGCTGTTCCCTCACTTCCATTAGCTGATAACTGTGTCACCTCACAATTGTCTACCTGTAATTGCGGCAACTCAGCCAATGGATGTGGATGCAAGGTATAATTGCTCGCTGTCTGCGAACTATTTGTTGTTTCTGCCGTCTTTGCTTCAATAAAAGACTGACGAAGATCAATCCTCGTCTGTCTGATTGCACTTTCGTCAGACAGATCGGATTGCATAAAGTCAGCCACCGTATATTCACCGAGCAGCCAGACTCTTTGCCTCTCAGCTTGAGCAAACCTGGAGCCAGAAGTTTGCATTTGCAAGCTTTATAATGCTTCAGTCAGTTCTTGACCGTTTAGACATATGAGCCAGTCATCAAGCAACTCAGTTGATGCTGTATCTTTTCTTGACTGATTGCTTGACATCTTCGCTCTTGCAGCAAATCTATTACCTGAAATATAAGTACTTGCGTGTGCTATTCAGAAAATATTAATTGCTTAAACAGCCGCAAATGAAAATTCTAAATATATGTGTGTACAATATATATATGTGTAGTGTACTTAACTACTATAGCACACTCAAGAACCTCTCTACGCGAGCGACTAAGAGACTATTCTTATTTAATATATTTATATTGAGCCAACCTTCTCCCTTTAATACGAATAAAACTATTTTTAATAATAATAATAAAAAAAACAATTAAATTTCCCTTAAAAGCGAGAAAAACTCTTCGATTTCCTCTTGGTGTCAATAATTCTACTTGCTGACTGGCTAAAAAAAATAAAACCTTCAACCAGTCAGCTATTGCAAAAACTGCAACCTAAGTTCTGCAAAAATACAAGAAAAAATTTTCACTATCAAATCTAATTCTCAATTTAAACAATTTCAATTAAACCAAAAAAAATAGATTCGAAATTTCTACAAGAAATAATTTTTTTTTCAATAAAAAAAATAACTAGAAAAAAAAACTTGACACCAAGGGTAAAACCACAATTCGAAAAAGAAAAAAAAAATTTCAAACTTAGCTTTCTACAACTCTTTGTTGCTCGCGGACGAATATTATCTTTATTTTATCACCTGTGAGCAGCCTACTTTCACGTTGCTCACAAGCGCGCCCTATGTTCGACAAGAGTTTTCTTTTATTTTTCTTATCTTGTCGAACTTACTTACAATCTACAAGACCGTCGCTCTTCCGTACAATTCAGCAAATTTTTCTCTTTAAAAACTATCTTATTTTTTTTTCTAAAGAAAACCGAAAAAATTTCCTAAAATAATAAAAAAATTATCGCATGAATTTCTCTTCCTAATCTCAGAAAATAAAAAAAAAACACGCTTTAATAACCCACCACGCAATGACTATTGCCACTAGATTTAGCTTAATGCTTTAAGTGTCTTATTACAACTAGCGCCCCTCAAGGCCTTTGTAATAAGATAAGCATGAGCTGCTCTCGATTATTCAGTGGACGCCATTTTATAATGCGTGCTACCCGAGAGGCACCTATATTTCTTTATCGCGTCCTTTATTCTATCACGCTGCGCGCCACGTAATCATACGCACCATAAAAAAAAATCAGTATAAACTTTTTATTTACGTGAGCCCGAATATTGGTGCTATGTACTGTGCACGCGATATTATAACGTAATACACTGCTTTTATCAACTTTCGTGAGTTGATTCGTTGGGCGCCATGCAACGGGGAATATATTTAAATAAACTAAGCAAATATATTTGTGGGTCTCGTATGTACTTACTTCAAGTACATGCGCACTTACCGTTAAATAACCGATTTTCAATTTATAGATGATCGGCCTCGTACACTGCCACTGATCAACTATGAATGTCTTTTTTATACAACGGAAATCAGTTAAGCAATATTTAATACTATTGCAGAACTTTGCTTAGAAGTTCTGCCTCCCGGACGTCTGGTACGACGAAACCCACGGCGTGTACCTTAAGACTCTGTTAAATATCGTAGATCACAAGAAAGCAAGTGTACTAAGTTTAACACATTCAGACAAAACACGATTTTAATCAGTGAGAAATAATATCATGTAACAATCCAAAATAACTTCAATTTTACTTTAATTTATTCAAAATGACAAACAAATTCAGTACACCGAAATAAGTTTATAATGATATTTATTAGATACAAAATTTAGTAAATCTCACGAAAAGAAACAAAAGTTAATTTAAGCTACCCTATTCTATATGACACGGCGCACACGATGGTCTCGATATTTTTACATATATCGCATACACGCCTTCACTAATAAAACGCAATACGATAGTCTGCAGACTTACATTTTTCTATCGGTCGATGAACACGTAGTTTTCTCGACGATCCTCTCCAACATGGACGAATCGATTATTCAATGGAAGCGGCACCGAAAAAATGCGGTGCAGTTCAAGGTTCTCGCAGCTCTCGTTACTAAGATGCCTCGATCTCTCTGGAAGACTCAGGCAAACCCACTTGACTCTTGCACACGACACAATTAGAAAAAAAACTCTGTCAAAAATGCTTTTTCTTTTATACAAGAAGGTAAAATTTACACAACGCACGAGCTCGTACAATGCACAAGATGGCTGCTAAAACCTTTCTGCCTTGTTAAAAACGACCCGTTCGCTATTTTCTCTTGCCTAAGTCTACTCGGCATGCCCTGCGCGCGCCTCTCTCTACAGTACTATATCCTAGTCGCTGAGACAGACTCTCTCCGTCTCACTCTTACACTTGCACATCAAGCATACGTTGAGCCGTGCGACTGACAACGAGGATAGAGCTATATCATAGCATACAAATAATTTACTATCCTCGTTACAGTGTGCGCGTGTGTGTGTGTGTGTATGTGTGTGTGTGTGTGTGTGTGTGTGTGTGTGTGTGTGTGTGTGTGTGTGTGTGTGTGTGTGTGTGTGTGTGTGTGTGTGTGTGTCTGATGTCAATTAGTAAATTGTTTCGAAAACTACTCGATGGATTTGCTTCTAATTTTTCATGGAATTTATTTTGTCCAAGTTGCTGGGAAGCTATTGATAATTGGGTTTTCTAGTGTAGTTTTAATTTTGGAGTCAATTTAAAGAAAAAAAATTTTGATTTTTCATTTTTCTGGTTTGTTCGTTTACTACTCGATGAATTTACTTCAAAATTTTTATACAATTTAATTTTCCGATCAACTGGTGCGGAAGCTATTGAAAATTGGTTTTCTTAGCGTAGTTTTAATTTTATAGCTATTTTAGTAATTTTAAAAAAATTTTGATTTTTCATTTTTTTTTTGTATATTACGTAAACTACTCGAAGAATTTGCTTGAAAATTTGTATGGAACTTATTTTCAACTGCCAGAAAAAGAAAAACTTTTGAAAACTGATTTCCTTAGCGCACTTTTAACTTTAGAGCATTTTTAAAATTTGATGGAAAAATTTTTATTTTTTATTTTTTTTCTATTTTACGAATACCATTCGATAGATTTGTTCCAGAATTTGTATGCAAGTTATTCACTACTGTCCAAAAAAAACAAGCTTTGGAAAACTAATTCTCTCAGCGTAGCGCTTTGATCATTTCCTTTGATTTCTGATTTAACGCTTTTACTAACTCTTTTTTACTTTCTCAATTCCTCTTTGTCCTTTTTTCTCAGATTGATCCTTATTTTTACCCTATTTTCATCCGTCCTTGTCTCTCTCTTCCTATTTACTAATCACTCTCTAGCATTTACTAATTTCTCTTGAATGGAAATTGTATTTTATATTGAAATCACATTTGAAAAAATAAAATCAAATTACTTTAACTCAATGAGCTCTATGAGAAAGCATTGCGCCAAAGCACTTGGCAGCGTTTTTTAAATATATTAACAGAAAGAAATACGAGAAAGTCATTATTTAATATATAATCATCATTTTAATCATTATATTTTAATACAAATAAATTTGTAAAATTTAAAAATTTAATTTAAAATTATGTATTATTCATGAATTTTTATGTTAAAATTTTAACTTCGAAAATTACACAAAAAAACTTTGTAAATTTTAACACAAAAAAATTTGTTTTTTATCGGTAACACTGATGTGTGTTAAAATTACAAATTCTTTTCCACTGTGTAGAAGATTTTATGAGTAAAAGATATTTTGAATATTATATTCTACTTGTCTGTGCAGTTACTCTTCTTAATTATTCAATTATTCACTATACAATGATAGAAAGTTCAAAGCGTATTCTAACTGAATATGTTTGAAGTTTTGAAGTCTTACATGGTCAAAAATATATGACGTGTAACGTACATCTATTACTGCATTTATCCGATCAAGTAAACAAATTTGGTCCATTATGGGTACAAATATGTTTCCCATTTGAAAATTTAATTGAAATTATAAAAAGTTATGTTCATGGATCAAAAAGCCTTCAACTACAGATTCGTTCAGCAATTACAACGTTTTTGTGTCAATCTGAAATTAAAGATAAATTAATTCGACAAAATAGCTTTGCATACCACTTCTGTAAAATGATAGAAATGTCTGGTATTCATCGGCGTAAAGTAAAAGAAATAGGAGAGCAAATTTTTATAGTTGGTACTTACATGAAGGTACAGCAGCTTCCTGTATAGAAAATCTTTTCAATAATAGTAACTTAATAATAAATGAAAATAAATGCCACTCTTTTAATGGAATGTTAAAAAATAATATTTACTATGAAACTGAGTTTTATGCTCGAGATAAAAAAACGAAATCTCTCTGTGTTCGATTAATGCACGAAAATATTATACATTGAGGTATAATTTAAACGCTATTAAGATTATGTTAATAACGTTCATGTACACATCCTTGTGAAAACTGCAATACTGTAAAAATTATCCTATCATGTCATTACGTATTACAGAAAAAGTATTCAAATGTGACGGGATCGATTTCAAACCTAATATTTTTTCATGACGAAGAACAGAAAATTTAAAAATAATAAAAGTTTAAAATATATTGAATATTTGTTATTACTTATGCGTTAATGAAAAATTTTACATAATCGAATGGACCAATAATAATGATGTTAAAATTTAATAGACATAGAAATTATTATATAATGAAAATAAAAACTATGTACATTTATAACAAAATTAAAAGTATGTATTCATCATTCTTTACATAAAAAAAAACATTTTCAATATATATACATGGTGGGCCATTCTAATCTACCCAGCCAGATATCTTAGTTTTTTTGCACGCTACGGAAAAAAATAACCAAGACAAAGGTTGTTTAGAAAAATAGGAGCCGTCGATTAGTGTAATTAGATTTGATCTTGAAATCAATTTTCAAGGTTAATTGAAAGTCAAATCGCGTTTTTCTTATATAGAAGCCTATATTTTTTAACCCGGATTCTGAAAGAGCGAAAAATTTAACGTTCAAAACCATATTTGGAAATTTTTTTTTCCGTGGCCCTTAAATGTTAATTACAAGGAGAAACACCAAAGTCAGTCAGTCAATCCTACGACCACGTAAATTGAAACCAGATTTAGGCTAGCCTTCTTGAACCCAAGGTGGACAATTAAGTCACCACTTACATGATCTGAAGCCGGCAACTAATACGAGGGTCGGTAGCCAACCAGGCCACGATGCAGAAGTTCATTTTTCGTCTTGATTGCTGTAGTTTGAGCATTCCAAAACCTTACTCTTAGCGTTTTCTTTGGGGTGCTTGATTAGCGTGAGTCTCCTTGCCTCTCACGATGCCGCCCACTCAGGTCAGTCAACCACGAATCAATTGTTTGAAAGTGCGCCCATTTTCTTGTAGACATAAGCGTGTAAACGGCTTTGGAAGTGGCCTACAGTGTTAAGTTAAGTTTACTTGGGGATGGCAGCGCAAGCCCGACAAATGCGTTCCATCATGTCTTCTCTAGATGTTGGTTTCTGCGCATAAACGACATTTTTCAGGTAGCCCCATAAATAAAAATAAGGTCAGGTGAGATAGAAGGCCAATTTATTAACCCACCTCGACCGATCCATCTTCCAGACTAACAGGTATTTAAAAATTGCCTAGCAATTCCTGCATAATGTGGTACCGCACCATCCTGTTGGAACCACATTCTTCGTCTTGTTTCATATCAACATTTTCAAGAAGTTCTGGCAATGATTCGAACTAGCTGTGTTGATTGACATTTTCTTCAAAGAAGTAGGGTCCAATTAGGTATCCATTGATGATCCCACACCAAACCATCAAGGTCCAGCGACGTTGATGATCTAAAGCTCTGAACCAATGTGGATTCTGATCTGCCCAATAATGGCAGTTATGTCGATTCCACACTCGAGTACTACGAAATTAAGATTCATCCGAGAAAAGCACAGAATTGAAAAAATTTGGATTATTCCGGATGATGCTTAATATGCTCAACGGCGAAATTCCATTCGCATTTAGAAGTGTTCTGGTCTTAACTCTTGGACCAGCACTATGTGGTAGGCATGATATCTAAGATTATTCAGAATTCTCAATGCTGTTCTTCTCGATACAACCGATTCTCTTTCAAGTCGTCGAGAGCTAATGTGTGGGTCAAGTGAGAACCGCTACTACACGAGGATCGTTCTCATCATATTGGCGACGCCTGCGTTGCCGATGAAGATGTCCCCGACGATCTCTGGAAACCAGATGTATTATGGTTCTGTAATTGGGATGTCTCCTATTCGGGAACCGTGAAGCGTACAGTCTCGTTGCTTGACATAAATTCCTACATTCTCCGAGAATTAAAATTATGTCGACTATTTCATTAGGAGAATAATCGGCCATCCTCGGACTTGATTTGTTTATTCAGGTGCTTAATCTGAATAGTTTATAGCGCACGTGATTATTAAATCTAGCAGGTGGGTGCACAATGAAAATTTTACCCACTGGGGTTAGTCAATCATGAATCAGTTGTGTGAAGTTGCACCTATGTGCTTGTCGGAATAAATTTGAACGCCAAGGAATGTAAAGTCAGTTAAGGTAGAAATTCAATGTACTAGACCACCTTAACCGATTTGAAATTTATGTGAATAAAAGAAATATTTATCAGCCAAATTCAGGCAAGCGGGGACCACGAATAAAACTTACGAGCCTAGCTTAAATAAGTGTTTGCCAACAGCGAACACTTGCTCGGAGAACTTTTGTCTTTTCTTCTACCTTTTAAAGAAAAATATTGCGTCAGGTCAGAACCACTCAAATTCATTCACGGTAGTGTGCGAACCACATAAAATAGAGTTTTGAGATGTTATTCAATTGAACTCTAGACTGCAGATCCACTTTTTCATTTTTTTTTGTAAACAGATATTTCTTTTATCTTCAAAAGACCCTCAATTATCATCGTCCACGCCATTGTTTCTGGGTAACGCTAAGAGCAAAGTTTTGGAAAGCTCAAACTACAGTAATCAAGACGAAAAATGAACTTCTGCATGGTAACCCGGTTGGCTACCCTCGGATTAGTTGCTAGCTTGAGATCATGCAAGTGGTGACTTAATTGTCCACCTTGGGTTCAAAAAGACTAGTCTAAATGTGGTTTCAGCTTACGTAGTTGCAAGATTGACTAACTGACTTTGATGTTTCTCCTTGTAATTAACATTTAAGGGCCACCAAAAAAAATTTTTTTAAATATGGTTTCGAACGTAAAATTTTCCGTGTTTTCAGAATCTGGATTCAGAAATATAGGTTTCTATTAAAAAAAACGAAATTTGACCTTCAATTGACCTTGAAAATTGATTTGAAGGTCAAATCTGACTACACCAATCGATGGCCGCTATTTTTCTGAGCAGCCTTTGTCTCAATCGTTTTTTCCGTAGCGTGCACAAAAACTGAGATATCCAGCTGGGTAGATTAAAATGACCCACCGTGTATCGAAAAAAAAGTGCATTCAAAAACCTTTAAGGTAGTACTGTCGTATATAGATCGACGGTGCAGACTTCAGTGAAATTAAAATCATAGGTTAATATTGATCCCAGAATTACTCAAATAAATTTTTGTGTACCTTTGGTGCCTGTGAAAAAAGTTATTGATGTTTTTAATTTTCAGCATTTAACACGTAGGCTTATGGGCTGAAACGTTTTTCGTGTAATGAATTTCATATTTTACAAAATCCACGGGCAAGATATTGATGAAAACTGACATGGTGATAATTGGGAATCTTAGAAATATTTTTCATTTTTTAAAACATTGATTGGATGCGTGTGAGGGTAGTTAAAAGCAATTTAAAAAATAAAATTGTCGTTTTTAGCGAGTAGCAGAACAAGATATTGTAAATGTGGCAACATCGCAGAATAGGTTATAGCTCGTATACTTCAAAAATTTAAAATATCATGCGTTCGAGCCATTACATCAAGATTTTAAAGAAAACATTAAATTTTAAATGAAATTAATCTAAGAATGTTTTTAATTTCTTTATTTGTAAACAGAATCTATGTACTAATGTGAAAGTATTATAAATTTTATTTATATTTTTTTTGGTATATAAATCTGGTTTTTTTAGATATATTTTTTGTATTATATTTTTATTGTAATCAAAAGACATAAATGTTTTTCTGAAATTTATTTATCAATTTTCTGAAATATACATAAACTTTATAGAAAGAACATAATATTGAAAATACATAACAAAGAATATTAATAATGAGTAACATCATATATTAACATTATTTAAATATTTTATTTCATCTAAAAATACATAACAATAATTTTTTATTTAGTTATTTACAATTTTGCTTTAAGTATTCAAAGAGAGTTTTTAGAGTTTTTTTATTTTTTGTTACTTTGACAATTCCATTTTCGTCTTTTCCCAAAAGATTTGATAATCCTTCGAGTTTATTGATTTTATAATCATCAATTACCATTTCATAAGTAATATCAGCGGCAATTATCTTTTTCCTCATATTAAGTGATAAATAGCTACTTAAGAAACGTAAATTATTAAGAGAAATCAGTAAATTTTTCAAATTTTTTTTTTTCTCAATACTAACCCAAGTAAGGGTACATTTTTCAAATTGATCGTTAGAAATTTCTAATTTATCAATTACATTTTTTAGAATTATAACATCACTTAGAGCATCGTGTGCTTCATCACAATTTATATTGTATTCTTTAGCTAAATTTTCTAATTTATTGAAACCTTTATTTTTTTCCCCGTGGTTTTTCGTATAATCGAAAGACTATCGCAAAATCCATATATAATACTTTTAAAATGATCTAGCATATAAACTTTTTTAAAAGCAGCTATCAATCGTGGACGGTCAAACGAACAATTACGAGCAATTAAAATACATTTTTTTAATGAACATAAAAGTTGGTAAATCCTAACAATGACTCTAATAACGAAACAGTGATAATAGGTTTTCCATGCAATTGTAATATTCCATTTATTACTCGCAAACCATGAACCTGACTAGCTTCTTCTGAAATATTTTGAGACGGTTTGATATACACAGAAAATTCATATTCTTCATATTTTGCTGCTAATTGAAGAATATCACCTGTTTTTGAAAAACTTCCAGTTTCCAAATCAAAATAGACGCCTACTGTATCTGCATTTTCATCAACCACAGCCATCGGAATCGAATCTGGTAAATTATTTAATAATCCTATATTAGATTCATACGTAATACCTTCTTTGGCTTTATTTTTACTTTTTGGTTCAGATTTTAATTTCTTAAGAGACATTCTTTTCAATTTTGATGTACGTGTTACTGATTTGACGTACCTTTCAGCACTGAACTTGTCTACATTATCATAATATTTAATAGAAAATTTACCCGGCGATAAAGTCAGTTTAATTGCTAGTTTTGTACCATAAATCTCACCAGTATTTTTTTTATTAACAGCACAAGCTACTCTTATATCGCTAGATGCAGTCTTTCCATACAACATTTGTTTTAGGTGCCTTACTTACAATCATTGCTTAAAAACTTTCATTAGCATTGCTAGAAGCTCCAGAAACAAATTGACTAACTTTACTTGCTAAAGTACTAAAAATATCTTTCAAAGCTTCAAATAAAATTTCACTGTAAAAACCATCACCAATATTAGAATGAGCATTATTTTCTTGATCTGTATGATAACTACACCAACTGCCACAATCATTATAATAATTAAAACAGTGATAAGGAATATTGTCAATGGCTTTTGTCATTGCTAGACTATTGTCTTGATTTTGTGAAACACAATAAGTAAAGCATTTCCTAAGATACTGAATACTTAAACTACTTGACCCCTTATGATTTTTATTAATCTTATATAGTGCATTTATTACTCCTTTTCTAGTGTAATTTTTATCTGATTGCTTCGAAACTTCATGACTTCAAGCTTCACGTACAGCACAAATAGAGCTACGGTCATTGTCAGCAATAAATATTCCAATCTCTAATTTGCAGGCATTTAAAATTGGATTATTTTTTTAAGTAATACTGCTGCCTTGGGTTCCATTGCCTCAGCACTTCCAGAAAAATTCAATCTACAGTCATGATCGTCCTTTTGATGACCAAGATCATATTTTGCACACTTTTGATTTAAAGTGACATATCTAATGATTTTTTTAGTTAAATAACCCATAAGAGCAGCTATGCCTGACAAACTGTCATATGTTCTTCCTGTGCCACGGGTGAACCATCCCATATCAAACAATGCTGCGATACATACAATCATGTTCTCATCTATACTTTTATTGATAATATTACTTGTACTTGAATCAGGAAAAATAATACATAGGTCAAGGTGAGAAGGTCTAGAAGGTAGAAAGGAAAAAATTTCTAAATTTTGTATTGGGTGTAATGAAAATCAAATTTATTTTAATTGTATTGTGCAGTAGAAATCAAATAATAGTATCTTTAAATTTGATCATACAATAAAAAATATATATATAAAGTGATAAAATAAATACAAATTATGATGTAAAAACAAAAATTTATAATTAAAATTATGATGTAAAAATCGTTTTATGAATTAAGTATAAAATAATATTATTATAAATATTGTATATAAAATAGTTAAAAAAAAAATAATTATACATCATTCTAAAAATTGTATATGAAATAATATACAAAAAATATACATAAATATATATTTGTACTGTATTCTAAAAATTGAATATAACGTAGTATATAATGTTTCCAATGAAACTTCAAATTTTTCTATGATACTTCTCCTGAAACTTACAATAAATGTTTCATTTTCTCTGCATTTTCTATTGTCAAACATCGTTCTTCAGATGCAGCAGCTAAACAGCTTTCATATGCTAGCATTTCCATCACCTTTCCGACTTCTTTTTCATGCGTTTGATATGCATGCCCATTTAGTGTAGGAGTATTCAATGTAGCAAGCAATTTATTGATGTGTGTATCACCCAAACCTCCATTTACAACACCTGAGAAAATTCATAATCATCAATAAACGTTATTTCATATACATTTGTTTTACACCATTGTAGAAATTTACTCACCAATCTTAATTTTCATATTGCAGTCATAATGAGGATTTTGGTTTGTAACATCGTGTTGTTTATCAGTACTGACTCTTGTTAGCACACACACACACACACACACACACACACACACACACATACACACAGACACACAGACATTTTCTAAAAACAATCGACTCCTTGAGTACAAATATGCACAAATTAGTGAAAAAATAAAAGATTAATTTTTTTATCGATACAATGCTTCCTCTATGAGAAAGCAATAATGAAAAAATGTCTTCGTACTGGGCTTTATTTTGTCAATTTTTTGAATTTTACCCATATGTGTATGTATATATATATATATATTAGTTATATATGTCCTTTGGCCGTATTCAGGTGGAATATGAATCAAGGACAATGTTTGTCGCTTGAGCTGAAATTGCCGAGGGCGCGCGAAGCGCGCCCGAGGTGGATTTCAGCTCGAGCGGCAAACATTGTTCGAGATTCAGATTCCACCTGAATACGGCCAAAGGACATAGATGATTTTATGTCCGAAGTAGGCCGTATGAGGAAATATAACTTATTAGTTGAAAATATTAATCTTTTTTTCAATACTTTTAAAATTAAATTTTAGTTCTATTGATTTTTTCTTTTGTTTCTTAGATTGACATTTTGTAATGAGTATAGCTACTGTCGAAGCGCGAGTCATTTTTTTTCACTAACCTACATTCAATATGATTGCTCTTTGACATATTGAACAAAACATAATAGGATCGGTGATGCCATATTGATTTCTCCTGAGACATATTGAGTCTCAATATGTCTCAGGAAGACATATAATTCTTGCAATAAGTCGAGGAGCGCGTTTGAGACATATGGGATGCCAATACAAATTTAGCATGCTCTTTACATACTGACACGAATACGGCCTACGAGGACATAAATATATATATATATGACCATAGGGCTTATGACGCCTTTAACTCATAGTACCAGAAAAGGGACAAAAGGGCTGGGGAGAGTAATAAGGCAAAGCAAACCTTAGAAGATATAAAGTGTTTAATTATTCAGTGTTAGTGAAATTTATGTAAACTAAATATTTATATAAGTGTAGTATTCGTATAAGTGCATGCATATGTATTAAATGCAAGTTATAACGTGTTTTTTTTATGCTTTAAGGAGGCTCATCAAGCTAGGACCGTATCATGTTTTGGATTCTTTGGTGGTATTTGTATTATTGTAAATTTTCATAGATGAATACACTCTTTTTTTCTAAAATATAATTATTATTATTTCAAGAATAAAAATCATTACATAAATATATGCTAAGAAAAAAATTTTTTTTTCTGGAAAAGCTATTTACTTATATACGGCACTATACAGCGGACTTCGTAATATGTATACAGGCACTCTGAGCATCTTAGCATTATCATGCATACGCAGTATATACCAGCTGATTCTTTCGATTATATTTTGTCTTCGCTCTTCATACATTACCATGCGTAGTTATGGCCTTACAAATGACTATTAAAGACGATCTCCGTGAGGTGTGGAGAGTTTATTGCCGTGAAGGTATGAGAAAGGAAGATGAAGAAGGATTGTTGAATAAATATGCGTGCGTTAAGGAATTACAAGCACCAGAGTTGAACCCTCAGGTTTCTAGTCAAATTGGTCAGACTGCACGCAGCAGGGATAATCACATGTATAAAATTCAATCATTGGCAGGATTGAGTATGTCAATCTTGGGTTTCTTAATGACGACTATTCATGGAAATAGAAATACAGGCATGGATATAATTGACCTGTTAGAACCATTGAAAGATGCGGGTAAACTACTGGCCTTATTGATGCATAAACAATCATTGAATCGTAAGGCATTTATAGAACCTGGTATGTCAAAGGAAGGACAAGAAATTGTAAAAAATTCTAAAATTGAAGATTTTTTATTTGGTAACGAATTGACAAATAAAATAAAAGATATTAAAGCATATACTGAGGAGGGTCAAGGCCTTTTTAAAGTGCAACAGCCTAGTGTTTCAAACAGTAAGAATTTAAACTACAAGACCCCATACAAAAATCGTCCTCGAGGGGGTATGGGGTATACACAGTCAGGAGGACGTCTGAGACAAAAATTATTTTTCAAAGGTAAACAGCAGTTTGTTAATTACAGAGCACAGGCACCTCAACGCAAGAGTCGACACCACCCTCCGACATTGAAACAGGCAACAAAGGACAAATAGTAGAAGTAGGTTTGATAGCTGGTAGATTAAGTAAATTCGTAGATAGTTAGGCAAAAATTACAAATGATAAATTCGTATTAAGTACGGTAGCAGGATATAAAATTCCTCTTATATATAAGATATCACATACTAGAAAAAATATCAATAAAGATTTTTTGGGCGTAGATGAAAACGGTCGTTTAGAAATCGCGATTAAAGAGCTTTTAATTAAGGGTGCTATTGTTGAATGCGAAGCAGTTCATGATCAAATTTTATCTTCTTATTTTCTTGTTAAAAAGCCAAATGGGTCAGATAGATTTATTTTAAATTTAAAATATCTAAATAATTTTGTAGATAAACAACATTTTAAAATGGAAGATATGAGAACAGTTGTTGATTTGGTTTTTTCTAATTACTATTTAGCATCAATTGATTTGCAAGATGCATATTTTCTTATACCATTACATGAAAAAAGGAGAAAATTGTTTAGGTTTAGATATTTAAATAAAATATATGAATTTACTTGTGTCCCATTTGGCCTTTCAACAGCACCATTCATATTTACTAGAATTATGAAAGTTGTTACAAGATATTTAAGATCTAAAGAATATACATCTGTAATTTATCTTGATGATTATCTGGAAATTGAGGAATCGGCAGAAGCATGTAAAGCAAACATTAATGAAACAAAAACATTGTTAGAATCTTTAGGATTTAGCATAAATACTATGAAATCGGAATTAATTCCATCACAAAAATGTAATTTTCTAGGTATGACAATAGATACTGTAAGATATTGTATTGGGCTACCCGCTGAAAAAAGAGTTAAATTAATTCAGCTAGTTGAGCATTTTTCAAAGCTAAAAAGTTGTACGATTAGACAATTCGCATGTTTGATAGGTAAATTGATCTCTTGCTGCCCAGCCCTGGAATATGCTTGGTTATATACCAAAGAGTTTGAAAAAGAAAAAATTTGTCAAGTAATTATGAATGATAACAATTATAATAAAAAGATGAAGTTATCTGAAGTCATTTTTAACGAATTGAAATGGTGGAAAGTAAATCTTAAAGATAGTGTGCATCTTATCAAAGATGGAAATTATAATTTAATTATATTTACAGATGCATCATTAACGGGCTGGAGAGCAATAGATGGAAATCGTGAGATTTATGGACATTGGTCACTTGAAGAACAAAAGTTTCACATAAATTTCTTAGAACTTTGAACAATAAAAGTCGCGTTAAATGAGATTGCGTCTAATGTTCGAAATGCTCAAATTCTACTACGAGTTGACAACACTACAGCAATTTCTTATGTTAATAAAATGGGTGGTGTTAGGAGTGATAAACTTAGTTACCTAGCTCGACAAATATGGCAATGAGCGGAAGAAAGACAAATAATTCTATTCGCATCATATATACCCTCAGATGAGAATATAATAGCTGATAGATTATCTAGAATAGATAGAAATGATGCAGAATGGGAGTTGTACGAAAATTGTTATCAGAAAATAATTAAAAAATTTGGAAACCCAGATATTGATTTATTCGCGTCTAGAGAAAATAATAAATGTAAAAATTTTATTTCCTGGAAGCCTCAAAGAGAGGCGCTTTTTATTGATGCATTCACTATCAGATGGAGTGAATTTTATTTTTATGCTTTTCCGCCCTTTGCTTTAATTCTTAAAGCGTTAGCTAAAATAAAGGTAGAAAAAGCTCATGGTATTATTGTCGTACCTGCTTGGAAAAACCAACCATGGTTTCCATTATTTAAAAAACTCATTGTTGGTGAAAGTATTAATTTTGAACCTAACCAAAATTTATTATTATCTCCATTTAGAAACAGATGTCATCCACAAGCTCAGCATCTGAGTTTGATTGCAGCGAGAGTCTCAGGGAAGCATTGTTAAAAAGAAAAATACCACCTGAAGCCTTAGACGTAATGCTAGCGTCAATCAGTAAATCGACAATGAAACAATATAGTGGAGCGTTGAGACAGTGGTTAGACTTCTGTATGCGTAATAATATTGAATTCACTAATACTAAAGTATCAAATGTATTAAAATTTTTAACGGAAAGATTTCAGTTAGGTGCAAGCAATGGTACCTTGAATTCGGTGAGAAGCGCTATTTCATTGATATCAAAAGATAAAATAGATGAACACGTAGATATTTCGAGATTCATAAGGGGCGTTTCTAAGTTAAGGCCCGCTAGGCCAAAATATGCAATCACATGGGATGTTTTGATAGTTTTAGATCATTTAGAATTAATAGATTGTTCTAATTTAAAAAATTTAACATATAAAACGGTCATGCTGTTAGCTTTAAGTACGGCGCAACGAGCACAGACACTTGCATTAATCAAAATCTCTAATATTAAAAATGTTGACAGAGGTATTGAAATAAAAATACCAGAAACGATTAAAACATCTGGAATTTGTAGAGAGCAACCATTGTTGCAATCACCCAGATTTACAGATAGGCCAAACTTGTGTGTCGTGTCTGCATTACAACAATATATAAATATGACACAAGAGTTAAGAGGGGAGATTAGTTCACTATTTTAAAGTTTAAATGAGCCGCGGCGCGGTATTTGTTTCGAGACTGTTAGTAGATGGCTTAAAAAATGTTTGACATTGAGCGGTATAGATACCGATATTTTTTCGGGTCACTCGACGCGCCATGCAGCTAGTTCCAAAGCAGAAAAATTAGGTGTAGATATTGATACTATAAGACGCACAGCAGGCTGGTCCCGAAGATCTCAGACCTTCGCTAGGTTCTATAAAAGACCAATTGTATCAGATGGTTTTGATTTTGCAAGGAATGTATTAGGAGATTGAAATAAATTTTATAATAAATATAATAAATTTATCATTGTAGATTAATTTACAAAATTTTTGCTTCGCTTCTCTAAACAACTACGCATGGTAATGTATGAAGAGCGAAGACGAAATATAATTAAACGATCAAACGAACTTACCTGGAGTGAAGTTCGATCGGAATTATATGAAGTCTTCGCTCGAAATACATTACCACCCTACCCATGCAAATAAAAATTATAAAATTTTTTCCCACCCTGCAAAGCTGTGGCGAAGCAAAAAAGGATTATATTTAGCATTTTACTCTGAAGACTGAAAAAGGAAAGTTGGATATAGTAATAGTAAAGAGGGAGGGCGCACCTTGACTTTTTGGAAACTCTAAATACGTGGTCATCGAGAGTGTCTTGGAGACAACTACGCATGGTAATGTATTTCGAGCGAAGACTTCATATAATTCCGATCGAACTTCACTTCAGGTAAGTTCGTTTGATCGTTTAATTCTACGTTAATCAAATATTTTCAACTTTTACATTTAATTTCTCTTTATTTTGATGGCTTACCCTCTTTTTTCTTAATTGCATTGTAATCCTTATTAAAAAATCTATATCATTCTAGTTTTTTATAAAAAATCTTTGCGTAGAGATTTAATTACGATAACATTTGTAGTTCCATCGTGCGTTTTTTACATAAGGCCTGTGTATAAGAACAATGATTTGAAACATTGATTTCTTAAAATTTTGATGGCTTACCCTATATTTTTTTTCAAGCAACGAAAAGATGAAAGGTCAAAGAACATTTTTTCAAAGTTTCATAAAAATCCATTCAGTTTAGAAAATAACATTGGAGACTGAGGAGCCTTCTTAATAAAGTGTTTTTAATGTTATAATAAAGTGTATTAATTCTAGTTATAAATGCATGTGTATATTTATAAGTGTATAAAAATATTCAACCATAAGTGAAATTTATAAGTGGTCTTATTGTATTGAAAATGCAAGTTATTAAAATGCATGTTTAAACGTGTTTACGTGATGAAAAGCGAATCATTCGATAATGAAGTGTTTGTTTTAAAAATTTTGTGTATTAATAATCATGTAAATGAAAATAGCTTAAATATAGTATGAGAAAAGAAAACATTGAAAGCAGTCTTTTAATGAAAATACATGTGTTTTCTATAAAACAAAGACTTGTTTGTTAAAACCAAAATTTTTTTTGAAATGAGTAATTCGGGAAATCTCCTGACAACTTTTGGACTTTACGAAAAGTAAGCCGCTTTTCATTATTAGAGAGTCAGTCGTGTGACATGTCGAGTAAACTCTAATGCAAGCATGGATAACATCGACATCCTGCTCAACGAAATCACAACGTTCCTTCAAGAGAATAACGAAAATAATCTGAACGATTATGTATTATCAACAATGCGCCCGGACACGAAACATCTCATAGAACTCGAAGAATTCCTAGAGAAGTTGGATTTTCTACCACCTTCGAAGGCAAGGAAAAATTATTATAATTCTTTTTGTGAGGAGATTGAGAATGAGATGGTAAGTTAAGAATTTCTTATTTGATTAAAGTAGAAGTTTTATTTAAATAATTTTAATAATTTCAATTAAAAAAATTTATCAATTAACGTTAACATATTTAAAAAACTTTTTGTACTTCTGTAAAATATAAAATTTTAATTTTAAGGAAATGTAAAACGGACACTACACCTGTACTTGTGAATATTAACTTTCTTCTCATTTTATTGCTGAATTTTAAGAAAAGAAATGCATTAGCTCGTAGTATGAAGATTATCCAGTTAAATTTTCAAATAAATTAATTCATTAATTTTTAAGATATTTGGATTTCTGTACAAAATCGAAAAATTTAAATAAATAATTTTACAGCACAGGTGTAGTATCCATTTTACATCTCCTTAATAAAATTATTAAATTTACTTATTATTTTTCTAATAATTCGAAATAATTAAAATATTGTTATGAGTGTGATTTAAATGATTTTTGTTAGGAAAATTTTCTATTCCAATAATTTAAAAAATTTTTTAGGCTGCTGCAGAAGTTAAAGCAATTTCAACATCATCAGTGCCGTCTTTCATACAAACGCCACCTTCAGAAATTTTTTTACCTCACAAAGTTCTTGTAAGTATAAATAATTCAAAATTTTCAATCTCATAAATTATTAAATTTATCTAATAGAAATATACATAGCATATATGGGTAAATCCACCGTAGTTTTAACTTTGCATGTGACTTTTTTTAAGAAATTTTTAAATAATTACTATTCTGTTTCATTAAAACGCACATAACTGTATTTGGCTTTAAATTGTCCGTTTTGAATCCAAGAAATATACTCCACTTTTTCGCAAAGCTACATTGAACCGCACCTTCAAAATTTTCTAAAAAGTATCAAATTTTTTACGAAAAATCACGGTTTTTGCATAAATAGTATAAAAAGAAGTAAAATTTTTGAAGTCTTGATGAATTTTAGATCATGCCGTTCAAGTAATCTTTAAAAAAACTATAGAACTATTTTCCTAATCAAAAAACAAAAAATCTAAACCTAAGTAGAGTCATGTGCAACATCGAAGAACTCAGTAAATACAATTCAAAATATGTATATTGTCTTGAAATTAAAATCGCTATTATCAAACTTATTTGAAATTGCACGTGACTCTACTTAGGTTTAAATTTTTTGTTTTTGAGTTGAGAAAGTAGTCTCACAGTTTTTTTTGAATATTATTCAAATGGCATGATCTAAAATTCACCAAGACTTTAAAAATTTTACTTCTTATTATACTATTTATGCAAAAACCGTGATTTTTTGTAAAAAATTTGATGCTTTTAAGAAAATTTTAAAAGTGCCGTTCAATGTAGCTTTGCGAAAAAGTGGAGTATATTTCTTAGATTCAGAACGTACAATTCAAAGCCAAATACAGCCATGTGCGTTTTAATGTAACAGAATAGTAATTATTTAAAAATTGCTGAAAAAAAGTCACATGCAAAGTTAAAACTACGGTGGATTTACCCATATATAGTATATTTCGAAATATACTATTACAATATCAAAATGTTTTGGTTAGTTTTTTTTAATGTATGAGAAAAAAAATAAAAGAAAGCTTGCATGCATGAAGCCAGTGCTAAGCGAAAACAATGACAAATAATTCTAAAATTTTTCGCGCACCGCAGTGTGTAAAAAGACTGCTTCGCATACTGAATGGTGACACAAAAAACTGTGTTTCGCACACAGGTGTCTTAAAAATTAATTTTAATATTTTTATACTATAATAAATTAATTTTTACTTAAATAATTTTTATTACAAGGAATTATAAACTAGTATAAACATTTTAATAAAACTTTTAATGAAAAAAAAAAATAGAAATTTTTTATTTAAATCATTTAATTTTTATTTCGCTTTCAGTATTCATCTCGTTTCCAAAGACATCAGCTAACCATGGAAAAGGCTACAGGAATAAATGAAAGATTGGCTATTAAGCGTCGTCAGAAGGCAACTAAATCTATGGAGCATCAATTAAAATCATCTCTTTCGCCACCTTCTGCTACTGGATGAGATCTTCAAAGCCAAAGAAAATCGGTTCGTGTGATGGTCAGCGGGCTAAAGAAATTTCAGCGGAGCTGAATATAAAAAGATTAAGAATGATAGACAATCTGAAACAGAGAATTCCCGCCAAAACCAGCTGTGAAAATTTACCTCACTCAATTCTAATTCTAAAAAAAGATTCAAGAAATCGCATGAAAATGTCTTTGATGTCTCTTGGAAATTTGAAAAGTTGGAAATATTCATAAGCTGATGTTTTTTCTTTATAAGTCTTGTTACATTCTCTTCTTTTACAAGTGTTAGCGTATGGTTATGTGATGTACAACTTACAAGTTTCATATCCTTGGCTATTGCTCAACTTGAACATTGTTTCGAACGGTAAAATTGACACTTTCAATAAATATTACCATTGCTCATAGACTTATCCTTATAAAAAGGAATACCATTTGAAAGAAGTTTATCTTCTCCTTTAGAACTTTTTATAAGTTCTAAGTTGAAGAGATGTATTGAGCATATACTTATTAGCATTATTCAAAGTAACATCAGTCTCCAAATCAATTGAAAACAATGTTGCTTTCTTTTGATCAGAATCAAATATTTGACCAAAATTGATATTCGATTGATTTAAAAGTTTAGATTTGATCGCATCCCTTTGTTTTTCAAGGAAGTTAGCCATGTTGATAGCTCGAGTGTATTATGTATACTGATTATGGAATCTAGAATTTATTATATTTATAATCAAATGACGGGTCGTTTGATTATAAATACAAGACATCCTTCAACAAGATTATTTATGAGATAACAAGATCATTTGATGATTTAAATGAATATCTAGCTATTTTTATCACATAGCTTAAAATTTAGCAAATTCGATTAAAATTTTTAAAAAATTTAATCGAATTCGATTAAATTCGATGAAAATTCGATGAGGAGTCGAACATATTTAATGAAAATACGATCAAATCCGATAAAAATTTGATCAAATAAAATGAAATTCTGATCTAATTCGTTATATTTCGTCCATAAAGACGATAGATTTAGTTGATGAAATTGGATGAGACTATATTGTTTATAAGTTGAACTATATATGTATTAGTTATATACGTAACTTGGAAGTATAAAGGATGAATACAGGCGAGACTAACTGCTGCTCAAGCAAGAAGCACTTTAGTCAAGCCAGCATTCAGAATGCTTCGTACTCCCAAGTTACGTAGATAAGTTTATGTCGTTGTTGGCCGTAAGAGGTACTATAAAAATGATTTTACAAAATCAATGATATATGTTTTATTCAAAATAAGTAAATAATGTCATTATTTACTTATTTTTTTTACTTATTAACTATTTAACTTTGAAAAATTTTTTAACGAAACATTCTTCAAAGTTAAGATTTCATATGAATTTTTATAAGCATTGACATATTTAACGACATTCTTTTGTTATCATTAACCTATGTATCGATGTCACTCGCGTTATATACGGCCATACTGAGTTGATATATCGACGATATTCAATTGTCCAATATTCCCTTGGAGAGTATTGACAGAGAGAATATCGTCCGAATATTAGCATGAACGTATGCAATGCCTATATAAATTCAGCGTGGTATATAGGTATTCCACCGAATACGGCCTGCCGCGACATAAATATGTGTACTGAATTAAATTATTGATGGGTATAATAATAGATGTGGGTTAGGTACGCACACATATGTATTGAATGATAAATATTGTATTTCCATTATAACAGTGTTTTCCATGAAAGTTGTACCAATAGGATAATAATATTTATACGACTCTTTTCATGCACCATTAATTTCCCAAGCAATGGAGAAGATGGAACTCAACCCATGTGACAAGTTCTTCTCAATGAAAATCAGTAAAATAGTCGATGAGAGTCGGTTTAAAAGTCGATGTCATTCACTTTCTTTGTAGAAAAGAACTTTTCACATGGGTTGAGCTCCATCTTCTCCATTGCTTGAGAAATTAATGATTCTCGGTGAGCAAAGGGAGTCATATAAATATTATTATTATTATTATTATCCTACTCGTACAACTTCCATGGAAAAAAAACTGTGATAATCGATATACAATATTTATCATTCAATATACAGGGTGTCAAAAAAGTAACGGAACGGTCCTGTATTTTTTTAGGCAAGATATTTTTGGCAAAGGTCAAGGTTATTCCTTTAGTAACTTTTAACGAGGAATCGGACGGTGAACTTTATTTTGACCTTGAGGATGACCTTCATTTCAAGGTCAACTTTTTTTTTCAAATGCAAACCCCACATTTTGATACCGGCAATCGAAAGAGTGGAAAATTTTACGTTCAAATATCTACTCGAGTCACATGACCTGAACGACCTTGAACCTGATTTGAAGGACATCTAAAACTCATGACTGTCTGACCTCTGGAAAGGTCTGTATCGTACTGAACAAGGCCATTCCTTTAGTAACTTTCAACGAGGAATCCGATGGTGAACTTTATTTTGACCTTGAGGATAACCTTCAAGGTCATTTCAAGGTCATCTAAACTTAACGTTGGGCCAATTTGAGGTGAGACTTTTTTATACCGGTCAAGATAATGGTTATTTCCAGTGAATTTGTAATGTAATAAATGGCTCGAAGAATACGAGTAAGGCTCTTTTTCACGTTACACAGTTATTGCATATGAACTCTGCCCTCATGCCAAGTTAGTAACATCAACAATTTCCTTGATCATTTTAGTATTTATCCATTGTTTTGAAGTCATATTTTACAATTGAACTCCTAATTTTGGTATTTACCTTCCTCAGAAAGTAACATAAATTTAAAGCGTTAAATGTTAAATTTCTGTTAATTTTGAATGTTTTCTTCATTTTCTAAGTGTTATACAAAAAATTTAAATAATTTAATAGACTTCGCATTTGTAGTATCTCTCTTTCAAATAAATAAAGTTTAATTTTGATTTTTTAATTTTTCGAAGAGTTCCCGCAATTTGTTTAGTTTTTTGTTCTCATTTTACTCAAAAGCCATGACGTATGTTCGACTTTCTGAGCAGGAAAGAATATCTCTATTAATGATGCGTGGTTGGGGAGATAGCCAGCGAAGTTAAGAGGATACGCGAATATTATTTAATCATACTTTTCGTAACAGAGATGGTGCTAAACAAATATCTAAATCTACAATACAAAGAACTGTATGGCGTTTTGATGAGCATGGGACTCTTAATGATCTCGAGAGATCTGGCCGTCCAAAGTCTGCAACTACTAAAGAAAAACAATTTGAGATCGCTCAAGCTTTCGTTGAAAATCAGCATCATACTCTACGTAAAGCATCAAAGGAATATGACATTTCTCATCAATCAGTGCAAAAAATATTAAAAAATATAAATTTCCATCCCTGTAAAGTACATTTGGTGCAAGAGCTTAGTGATGATGATCCGAACCGTCGAGTTGAATTTCGTGAAACAATGATGACTAGAATCGACGCAAATCCAAATTTTTTGCATAATACAGTTTTTTCTGATGAAGCTACTTTCCAGTTAAATGGTGAAGTAAACAGACGTAATTGTAGATATTGGTCCGATGCAAATCCTTTTTGGATGCTGGAAAGTCATACACAATGCCCGCAAAAGGTTAATGTTTGGGCTGGTATCTTGAATGATACATTGATAGGTAATTTTTTTATCGAAGGCAATCTCACCGCCGATGGATATGAAGAGCTTCTCAGAAATCAAATAATATCAGGAATAAGAGAAGTAGCAGGTAATAATTTCGACGAAATATGGTTTCAACAGGATGGAGCTGCGCCTCACTTTGGTAGGAATATTCGAGCATACTTAAATGATCAATTCACTGGCAGATGGATTGGAAGAAGAGGTGCAATTGAGTGGCCTGCTATATCTGACGCCCCTTGATTACTTTCTTTAGGGTTATTCAAAAAGTAAAGTATATGCACCTCAACCACAAACTTTAGATGAACTGCGAAACAGGATTTTACAAGAAGTTGTTTTAATAGATACAGAAATGATCCGCAGAGCTGTTACTGCTTTTTATGAACACATAGCTGCTTGCCAAGAAGTTCAAGGCTCGCAGTTTAAACAAATGAAATAAATATCAGCAAAATGTGAGAGGCAAGGGGACTCACGCTAAACCAGCACTCCATCGTGAGAGGCAAGGGGACTCACGCTAAATCAGCACCCCAAAGGGAGCAGTATTTACTACGTCCACACCGTTGCTCCTGGATAGTGCCAAAAGTAAAACCATACCTTTGATCTTCCCTAAGGTCAGAAGGCCATTAAGTTCAGATTATCTTCAAATGAGGTTCAAGGTCGTTCAGTGTTCATGTGACCTGAGTACATATTTGAACGCAAAATTTTTCACTCTTTCGATTGCCGGTATCAAAATAGAGGGTTCGCGTTTGAAAAAGAAGTTGACTTTGAAATGACCTTGAAGGTCATCCTCAAGGTCAAAATAAAGTTCAGCATCAGATTCCTCGTTTAAAGTTGCTAAAGGAATAACCTTGACCTTTGCCAAAAATATCTTGCCTAAAAAAATACAGGACCGTTCCGTTACTTTTTTGACACCCTGTATATGTGTGCATACCTAACCCATATACCCATCAATGATTTAATTCAGTATACATATATACTATCTATCTATCTATCTATCTTTGGCTTTCAACCACCTACAGCCTATTTAGCTTAATAAGTGACACCTCGACCACCTTTGTGTTCCGGTGTTTTCGCGTTCGAAACCATATCTCAATTTTCTCTAATTTCGTTAGGTGGTGCTCGATCGTGCAGGCCTACTTAGGCGGGGAGCATCGCTCAACCCATCCTTTTTAGTGCATCATGAGCTCAACACCTACCCGGTAGAACGGTCCAGCTCAACTATAATAGTGGAACAGTCGCGTTCCTGCCTTACCGGCCCCTCCCAGAATTTTCATCGAATTTTCATCAATGTTAATTGAATTTTTATCGAATTTGATCGAATTCGCATCAAATTTGATCGAATCTTTATCAAATTTTCATTAAATTTGATCGAATCTTTATCAAATTTCCATCAAATTTGATAGAATATGATCGAATTTTGATCGAATTTAATCGAATTTGATCGAATTTAGAACGAATGTAATCGAATTTGTTTCAAATTTGATCGAATCTCCATCGAATTTTCATTAAATTTAATCGAATTTCTATCGAATTTGATCGAATTTTCATGGAATTTAATCGAATTAGAATTCATTGGTTGTTCCTCACAGGTAGGGGGCGCAGATGGGGGCCCTTACCATTTTCTCTTAATTCATTTTTAAATATCAAATTTATTGATCCAGCTATTGTGTGAATTATCAAATCCCAACCACTTTACATAGAATTTATTACCACGTTTTTTAATAACTTTTTTCACAAGATACATGTCAGGATACATTGCTTTGTGCAACTCTTGTTCGTAAAAGCCACCGGTAATAGGTTGATCTTTATAATCCTTAAGATGGTAAGTTACTGGTTTCGTTACTGCGACTTTACTTACTGTGAATATCTCCGTAGACCAGTTGGGTGTATATCCTTTTTCAAATAACTGTTTAACTTTACTCACTCTTACTTCATCACCGACTTTAAATTTAGCTTTTTTAGTAGAAATAACTTTTTTTTTTATTAAAGCATCTAAGAATTTCTACTTTGTTGTTAGCAGTGATTTCGTTTGGCCTCATACCGGTGGATCGATGCTTTGTATCATTGTAAGCTGCTATTAATTCAGGTGAGATATAGAGTCATTTATAATTTCCATGTAGGCTGAACTGTGGCCACATTTTATTTTTCAATGTACGATTGAAACATTCACAAATAGAAGCTTTGAGATTGCTATACGTTGAATATAAATTAATTTGAAACTTTTTCATAAGACTTTGAAAATTCTTGCTATGGAATTCCTCGTCTCTGTATGTAAATTTTTAGGTACTCAACCCTTACGCAGAATAGATTCTATTACCTCTTAAATATTTTTTCCAGTTTTTTACTTCCGCCGAGGATAATTTCGACGAGTAGGCTTGTGAAGCTCTTCCACTACTCTTTGTCGTTGCATCAATAGTTATTGAATGATTGTTATGTATTAGTAGTGACAATGCTTCTTTTATACTCTCGAGTTCCTCATCGTTTTGAAGAAGCATACTACCAACCTCATCTACAATTTTGTCCGAATTATGATTACTTCTCAAAAGAAGCAAAATATTCAAGACTTTTTCTATTTCTACTCGTATGATGCGCTGTAAAGTTCCAAGATTTACGGCTTCGTTTGGTTGATTAGGTAATGCCATATTGCATAACCTCTTTTTATCCAAATCATATTGACCATCAGATGTGATTTTAAATTCTACACCAGGCGGGCCTTGACCACCATCACTTCGTTTAAGGTTGCGTCCAAACATGTCAACACTCATCTTGAAAATGTATCAAAGATTCAGTTACAGCTCAATATATATAGACAGCTCCACACAGTTCTTCGATGATAGAGTGAATCTCATTAGTATGACTTGGATTCCCAGCTTTTTGCTCACCATTAAGTAATCGCAATCGATCAACGAGTTCATTGGGATCATCCCAGTAGGTTGAGTCCATTCTTGTATTTTTCCTTGCAATTTTGTATCTAGGTAATAAACCAGAGCCAGTTTTAAACATAGGAGCTAATGAACTCTTGAATTTTGTGCTGTATTTGTGAACATGGAGCGATTCATTACTTTTGAAACGTTTCCATTCAAAATGAATAGACGAGTCTCCTATTTGATAATTATTGCCTTCTTTACGAACACCATAAATCTTATCCAAATCGCTAGTTTCATTTCGTTTGAGCTTCAGAAGGTATTTGTTAACATGATCATCTTCGTCACCTTCACTCTGAGCTGATTCGAATTCCGTGTCTGTTTGATATATAACAGTATTGTTCAAGAATGAGCCATCTGACTTCATATAAGAATTGTTGATCGTATCATTGGTACTCATAGTTTTAGTGACTTCTTCTTTGGTCTTAGGATGAATAGCAGATGTTTGAACGAGTTTCTGTAGTGGATCGACTATTGGTTTGAAAGTTTTTTCTATTGCTTTTTCGAAATTCTCCTTTCCATACTTTAACAAATTATATTTGCGCTTAACGGCATTTCGTGCTTTTATAAGTTGATGAAGTATATCTTTCTTTCGTTGAGAATCAGTCATGTTAACGATTCAGCGTTCAATCCCAGATTGTTACAATATCACTAAGTACGCTCTATATTTATAGCAAAACAGTCGAAGCCCTTTCTGTACCTGCCAGCGTTGATCGGACTATCTTTGTCAATCCTTAAAAAACCATATTTATCATCCAACCATTGTGAACATAAATTTTTAGACTGCACATAAGTCATGTTCGAATTCACATGATCGTCATATAAATGTTTTAAATTCTTGTCATCCTGCCAAAATATAACCAATAAATCAACAATATCTCTTACAAGATGTTTTGGTACGTGAGCGTAAGACTAGTAGAGATAGAAACAATCAACGTTTTAATGCCCACCCATGCAAAAATATGTTTCTCACAGGCCACGTCATCGAATATCATTATAGAATTTGGTAACGCTTCATCCGGTGATATGACTGATTCATGTTCGCTAAATGGAAAGTTTTGTATGCCATCTATTGGTTTAAGAAGCTGCTTTAGAAACTTATACTTTGGTTGATTAAGAGACTTAGAGTAGACATATATATTCTCTAATCTTAGTCCGTTAGGATGCGCAATTATGGCAAGCAAACTATTAGTTTTCCCGCAATTAAATAGTCCACAAGACACAGCTCGAATGCTGTCTGGAAGTAACTCTCCATGTCTCTTAGGCTTTTTGTCTCGTTCCACGACAGTGTCAAAATTCACTATCGGGAGCTTGATGGATTGCTCTTTAAATTTCATGTGGTTACTATTCAATCAAAAGTTCAACTACTAGATTTTTTTTTTTTTTTTTTTTTTTTTTTAACGTCGCTATATTTATGCTATGCTATTATTGCTATGCTAATCAGCGACGGAGCTCGTAAGTGTGTTTGTGAACAAAGCACATGTAACGTACAGTAGTGCTTGTATCATTCGGCTGTAGTTTCCGTAAGGTGGTGATCGAACACTATCGAAAACATCGACACGGGCGTGGTTTTCTTGACAAATTAATTAACAGCCTTCCAATTGAACTTCATATTCCTGGATATCAGTATTGTGGTCCCGGTACAAAATTAGCTAAGCGATTGGCTCGAGCAGATTCAGGTATCAATTCTCTCGACAAAGCGTGTAAAGAACATGATATAGCTTATTCACAAATCGTGAGAACATTGAAGCCAGAAACGCTGCAGGCAAAGAATTAGCAAACAAAGCTCTGCAAAGAGTAATTTCTAAAGACGCAACATTGGGAGAAAAAGCGGCTGTTTACGCTGTTACAAACGCTATGAAATTAAAATCTACACTTGGTATGGGAATGAAAAAAAGAAGAGATAAAACAAAGAGAAAGAAAAAGAAGCCAACCATGACAAGTCTAAATAATATAGTGGAGGCTGCTTCTAAGTCAATCGTTCCTAGCAAATGTGCTCGTAAAGTCATTTTGTCAGCCTTGTCGGGTGCACGCAGAGCTATTAAAGCAGCTGGTGATGAAAAGAACGTTAAGGTTCCTCGCATATCACCTGTTCCGTCTAAAATTGGTGGATTTTTACCGTTTCTTATGCCACTATTGGCTGCATTGAGCGCTACTGGTGATATCGCAGGAGGTGCTGCTGGAATAGCCGAAGCAACAGCTGCAAAAAATCTTCTAGAGGAGGATAAAAGACATAATAAAAAAATGGAAGAAATAGCTCTCAGTGAAGGTCTTTATTTGAAACCGCATAAGACAGGACTCGGTCTTCGCCTAAAGCCATTTAATGGTAGAGGTTTAAGAAAAAACAAAGTCGTTCGAGATAAGGTTACCGAACCGAGCACTTACCGATGCAGATATCACAAAATACGACAAAATATTAAAAATTCCAAATTTTCAAAGAGTATTTATGCGAAATGCATTACCGAAAAACAGCCCACGTTATCATGAGTCAGCTTTAGTTAATCTCGATGATGCAGATGGACCGTGTACATATTGGGTAGCGTATAAAATGCATGGAAACGATGTTGTTTATTTTGATAGTTTTGGTGATCTTCAACCGCCTTGGGATTTAATAATGTATTTAGGAGTCGATGAAATAAAGTATAATCCGGAAAGATATCAGAACTTTAACGCGTTCAATTGTGGTCATCTGTGCTTAATGTTCTTGAGTAAAAAACTAAATGCTATATAAGATGGGCATGCGCAGACACTAACTCATTAGCAATTCAGCAAGCATGGAGGATTCTTCGACGTTGAGTCTTTCTAATAAATCATCCATACTCGAAGCACAGTATTTTCCACCGATCGAGCTTTCAAAGGAAAAGAACTACATTTTAGGATTAGTTAGACTTTCAACCTTTAATTCAATACCAAACATTGACGCTGGTAATAATAAATTCGACGTTGGTATGGAAAAAGTTCTTTTACCCATAGGTAATTACAAAATAGCAGATATAGAATATTACCTCCGCGAGACACTAGCTTCAAAGGGTATCTAAATCAGTATAAAATCTAATAGTAATGCGCTTCGCAGTTTAATGAAGTTCAGCCACTCTATTGACTTAAAACCGCCAGATTCTATTGGCGCTTTGTTGGATTTCACTAAACGCGTTCTCCCAGCAGAAATTACTCACGACTCCGATCTACCAGTAGCTGTATTGAAAGTCAACGCTCTACGAGCTGAGTGTTATTACACTATATATTTTTGATATTTCACCTCTAGTGCCTACATGAATGGTCAACGAGTGCACACGATCGCCGTCAAAAGCATAGATCACATTCAAGTACGTTTAGTTGATCAAGACGGACAATTAGTTAATTTTCGAGGAGAAATAATTACTGTCAAATTAAATCCAAAACAAACGTGATGGACATCTTATACAATTCTAAAGTTGGAAGAGGCTATAAAATAGTTCACGATAGCGCCCAGTTATCAGTCGGCGAAAAGTAGACAAAGCGCTAACATGGCGAAACATTCAATTCTCAAAGAGTCTCAGCCTAAGAGTCGTAGCTTGTAGAAAATAACTTGTGTTTTCTTTTGCTGTTTGCAGAAAAATAAAAATGGAAGGAATACTGAGCATAAAGTCCCCCGTAAAGTTTGATGAATGTTGAGCATTACGAAGTACACGCGCATCAACCATATTCAGCATCCAAATTCAATAACAGCGACGAAATTCGCATTGCTATTCAACATCAAGATTTATGCCTCTTACCATCACGCAGTTCACTACACATTTGTGGTGGACTAGTCAAAAACAATAGAAATGTTGTAACTAATACGAAATTAGTTAACAATGCCATCTGCCATTTGTTTGAAGAAATACACTATGAGATCAATGCAGTGGAAATCGACAAATGCAGAATGTAGGTTTGACTACTCTGATAAAAGGTTGGATTTTCCTCAATCCCGGTTAAAATTTGATTAATGGAAACGCTGGATGGCTTGACGTCGAAGAAACATTGCAATTGACGAACACTGCAGGTTACTTTGATGTGTCCATTCTTCTCAGCATGATTCTTGGATTTGCTGAAGATTATCGTAAAATCGTAGTCAATGTGAAACATGAACTCATTCTGACAAGGTCGAGAAATGACTTGAATGCTGTTGTACAGACACAAGCAGCAGCAGCTCAAGGAAACGAATTTGAAGAGTTTCTAATTCAATTAACAAAGATAGAGTGGTTCATGCTTTACATTGTCGTATCAAATGCTTATAAGATACAACTATTAAATCATATCGAAAAGGATAAACCGATTGATATGAGTTTTCGTAGTTGGGAACTGTATGAGTATCCACTGCTTCCTACCACATCAAAACACGTTTGGATTGTCAAAACTTCTAATCAATTAGAAAAACCCCGCTTTGTTGTATTAAGCTTTCAAACAAATCTAAAAAGCCAAAGGAATGTTAACACAAGTCGCATTGATCACTGCCACATCAGCAATATAAAGCTATTTCTCAATTCTCAATACCATCCATATGGAAATCTAAACTTAGACATAAGCCACAATCAGTATGCAATATTATATGACATGAATGACAACTTTCAAAGTGCATACTACGCGAAAGATATCGAGCCTATGCTGAAAAAGGAACATTACATCAGATACATGCCTCTGATTGTGATCAATTGCTCTAAGCAAAACGAATTACTAAAAGCTGCTCATGTAGACATGCGTTTGGAATTTGAATCAAGAGAAAATTTTCCAGCTGGAACATCCGCTTAGTGCTTAATCTTGCACGATCGTATCGTTCAGTATAATCCCGTCGCGTCAGCGGTAACGTGAGGAAGCTTGTTTAATCCGTCAACCGTGATCTGAAGAAGCTCGTCTAATAGAGTAGTTAGTAGATATGCAAGGCTTCAAACAGCCCGGCAACGACTATATACTCAAAAAATTGGCTATAGTTCCTCTCGAAGGTAATTCTGAGCCTTTAGTACTTCTATTTGAGAAACCTTATCCCTGTCGTCGACTATCGGATAAGTATAAGAGAGAAAATATTTGGTTAGAGCAGTACTATATCGGATTGTCTTGGAATTCAGGAGACATTCCATATACTGAAATCGGTAAAATACTTAGAGAAGCATTACATGATGCTACTAAAGTTTTAGTAATGGGCTCTATTAAGAAAGCATGGTTAGAACGCTTCAAATTTAATGTTCGTGACATTACAGAAATGGGTTTTTCACCATTGGATAAAATAAAAATGGTGACAGTTTGTCCACATCATAATGAAGCCTATAAGGCTAGTTGCGCTCTTCATAATGTTAGACTTATGAAAAAATATCTTACTGAATGCTGCCCAACATTGGAAAATTTGTTTATGGAGTGGGAATAAAGTTGACTATAAATAGGAGACGCATCATGATTCAGTTTTATTTCAACATGGGACAAAGTCAAAGTTCAACGAACAAGGGGTGTAACTCCCCAGAACATGCAAAACTTCTTCCTTTCGAGAATAAAAAGGATAAAACACAATGGAAGGAACATTTTGAAAAAGTTTCTAATAAAGTGCAATCATCAAGCACTAACATTAAATATAAAAAATTTTAGAAACTGCGTCTCAACTAGTAGGTAAGTTTGAAAATACTTACTTTATAAAAAAATATGCATGTTATATCAATGATCTATCCTATCGACAGTTGAGTCAGAAGATTAACCATCTACTTTATCGACAACTACATCGATAGTCGGTAAATAAGAATTCTTATAAAAGCTGTAGGCGTGTCATACACATCTAAAATCACTGTAAAGATTCTGGAACAGGGTGCGACTGGCACACTTTGTGCGCTAGTAGCGCTCTGTTCCAGTAGCGTCTTGTTCCAGAATCCTTACAGCTTACCTACTCATTATTATTACTAATAACCTTAAATTTTTATATACATAATTTTTTATGGTCACATTTCTACCAGGGTTAGTAAAAAAAATTACTTTTACAATAAATTTTAAATTTATATACACTCAATTCTCGCTATAACGAGCTTTGCTATAACGAGCGTTCGATAGAACAAGCATTTTTGTCTCGCTAAAGCGAGCAAAATGCTTCTCCTTCTTCCCCCACTACTCAATATATTTTTCTTCATATCCTGCTCGAAAATTCGACCTCCCCCCTTAGATACGCGCAACGAGAGTCGATGTTCCCTCCCTATCGACGCACATTAATGTACTATTTAAATAATATATAATCTTTTACTATATCTATATATTTATTATTATATATATGTAAGTTCATAATTATTTATTTTTATTTATATTATTTTTTTATGTACATTTTAATTACATAACATCAAATTAAAGTGCTTTAAAAAAAATTTTATTTTCAGATGATTATTAGTAAATTGACCATATCAACATGAAAAGACAAAACATAGTTACAATAAAAAACTAACTACGAAAAAAAAAAAAATTAATTCAACAATTATAAAACAAAATTAAATGCTATTTTCATTGCTTTTGAAAAAAATGTCAAGAGCAATATTTCAAGCTTTTATCAGCGTTGCGCATTTCGCACATGAAATTCAATTTACATCTTGACTCCAATCAAGCATGGTTTGGGCCATACAAAGAACGTTTCCAGAAGAATGAAACTAAAAATAAATAAATCAAATAAACGATATTTTTTCATAAAAGCCCTTCACTTATGGGAGGTGTATACCGTCGGTATACACCTCCCATAAGCGATGTATAAAAAAATTATACGAGAGTGAATTGATTTCATGACGCTAGATGTGACGGAACTAATGAAACGAAAGTGTATGTATATAGAATGCGCGTCCGCGCCTTCATAGAAAACCAAGGTACTATATAAGAAAAACTATATAAGAAAAACTCACGGGACTGACTTGATATCAAACGCAGATATATTATATTCTGATAATATGCATACATGCATATTATCAGAGATAAGTAGAGATCGCCAATGAGCATAGGCGGGAATGTGCCCGTTAAAATACAATATAAACTACTGCCACCACATGGACAAATACCCGAACTATACGCGCAAAGCCCCTCCACGTCTACACGCGCGTAGAAAAAGAAGCGAGAGGAGAGGAGACAAGCACACAAAACACGCGACTTCCAGTGGCGTAGGTAAATTTACGACTAACCCGCTTTAGCTTGTTTTTGCCGCGATATTTGATAGCTTTATTTCAATGCGATTAACTGTCCCGAAAATTTGTATATTTTTATTTGAAACATAGATATATAATCATTAAAGTAATCAAAAATAATAATGAATAAAATCTTTTGGGAGGCAATAAACATATGTAACTTCTTACCCTATTCGATAGACATATGCGGTGGCTGTGGTCATTAAGTTTTTACGCACCTCGCTCTTTAATTTTGCGAAGTTCAAACTCGATGTTCCACCTATTTTTTTTGTATTATTTTTAAATATTATATACCCTGGTGGAAATTGAAACGTTTTTTTTACCATTTTTTGGCTAGTAGAAATGGAAACGCTTTTTTTAACATTTATTGGCCATTTATTTGGCATTTTTATTACTAATAACCTCAAATTTTTATACACACTATTTTTAATGCTCACATTTCTACCAGGGTATTTTTATAATCAATGTTTATAGCGAAAAGAATAAAATTAAAAATTTATATAACACCTTCGATTCTATTTTATTTCAAAAATATAAAAAAATATATTTACAGATAGGGATGGGAAAAAGTTTTAATGTCAATTTTACGTGGCTATATAACTTATATTAATACGAAATGAAAACGAAGCTACTTCTGTAATTTTTCCTAATTAAATAAAAGATATTAAAGATTAAAAAAACATTATTATAAATTATAGTTGTTTTTTTATTCTCACTCAATTGCGAATGATAAAACTTTTTTTGTTCCTTAAAAAAAGGACCTTTTCTAAATTTATGTAAATGTATGACATTTTTAACTAATTTAATAAAAATAGAAAATAAATATAAATAAGTCTAATTTTATTTTAGATAAGTAAAATAATAAATTTACCTGAAAAAATAAATAATTTTACGAATTAAAATTTCATTAAAGCGCATTTTTAATAAAAATTACATTGAATATCATTAATATTTTTAAAAATTGGACTTTTTATTATTTCTTTCATTGAATATATTTTTATAATATTATCAATTATTATTTCCAAAACAAAAAAATTGATCATTTTCTATAACAAACATAATAATTTTCAGTTCTTACTAAACAAAATTTTGACTAAACTTTGAATGGTTAAATTATTTTTGTCCGTTGAAAAGTGACATTTTCTAAAGTTATATAGGGGCATGATAACATTATTTTAAATTAATTTTTAAAAAATAACATTTTATTTTAATAGTTACGAAATAGAAAAGACGGAAAATCTTAATTTTTCAAAAATTACATAAACAGTTTTAAAATTTAAGTTATACAGAGATTACTTATTTTAGAAAAACTGAAAATTCTTTCAGAAAAATAACTGTTTTGCATCTTATCTGACTGCTCGTTCTGTTAATTACTTTTTTTGTAATAAAATTACTTATCATAAAAACAGTAAAATGAAATATTGTTTTGTTTAAGATGAACAAACTTCTTTCTTAAAGTTTTCTGCTGAACTGAATAATTTTAAAAATACCATGAAGGACGTAATTTCTGATCACCTAAGAGGTATTTCTGATCACATATTTACATGTAAAAAAGTAAAGGTATATTTCTTTTTTACACAAACGAAGCATTTCTTACGCTCAATTTATTTTTCCTCATAAATTAAAAAAAGATTTTTCCTACTAAAATCTTAAAGATTATGATTTATAATAAATAATGATCAAAAATTACGCCCTGATCAGGAACTACGTCCTTTACGGTATGTTGAAAATAAATTTTTTCTGCAATAATTATTGTCGAATAAACAATTTTTAAAAAACAAATACAACAGTTGTTATTATTTTCACACGCTACCCCGATTTAAAAAAAACGTCGAAATCGGACAATAATTGACCGAGATATGATGAATTTTTTTTTTCTTTCTTTTTATTATATCTACGGGCATTACTGCCCTTTTTAACATATAGAAATTCATTTTTAAAACAACACAATTTGACGTATTATTTAACGTGGTGTCAGCCCACGGCAGAGACAGCGAAAAAGCGACCAGACGGGTCATCGATCCCGCGCCAACGGGAATACGAGTCACGCGCCTTAGCCACTACTCCACTGAACTCTACAAAAAAATTTTTAATCGGAACATGAATTACAACTCGGCAGATCAATTTTCTCACAAGGCAGGAAAGGTGACTCTGTTCAACTAGTAGCAATCTTGATTACTTTCATATTAATTTTTAACATTGTAAAATGTTTATTACATTTCTGATACAATGGAATCATAAACTTCAAGTATTATACTAGCTGTGATAAAAATATCAATCCTTAATCTTTATAAATAAACAATTGGCGAATTTTTATTATAAAAAAATTTTCTTGGCTCCTAATTGAGCTAGAGTATTCTTTTTTTTTGCTTTCTCATAGAGAAAGCATTGTATCGGTAAAAAAATTTTTTTTCTATTTTTTCATTAATTTGTACATATTTAGACTCAGGGAGTCGAAAAAAGTGGTTTCCAGAAAATGTCTGTATGTATGTGTGTGTGTGTGTGTGTGTGTGTGTGTGTATGTATGTATGTATTCAGTACGCCAATAAGATTTCGAGAACTACTCGATGGATTAACTTCAGATTTCGCATGCAATTTATTTTTTTGTCTAACTGGGGGGGGGGAAGCTATTGAAAATTGATCTTCTTAACTCAGTTTTTTTTTAGAGCCATTTTAAGAATTTTAAAAAAATTTTAATTTTTCATTTTTTTGATATTTTACGTAAACTACTCGAAGAATTTTCTTGAAAATTTGTATGAACATTATTTGCGACTGCCAAAAAGAGAAAAACTTTTACCAACTAATTTTCTCAGCGCACTTTTAATTTTAAAGCATTTTGAAAATTTGAAAAAAAAAATTTTTTTTTCATTTATTTTTTATTTTACGACAACCATTCGATAGATTTGCTTCTAAATTTGTATGCAAGTTATTCGCTATTGTCTAAAGAAAACAAGCTTTGGAACACTTATTTTCTTAGAGTAGTTTTAATTTTAGAGCATTTTGAAAATTTTGGAAAAAATCTCTATTTTTCATTTTTTTTCTATTACACAAAAACCATTCGATAGATTTGCTCGAAAATTTTTATGAAAATCAATTGCAATGGCCTAAATAAAACAAGCTTTGAAAAACCTATTTTCTCAGCGCAGCTTTAATTTTAGAGCATTTTGAAAATTTTGAATAAAATTTTTCTAATTTTTTTTATATTTTACGTAAACTACTCGATGAAGGAGCTTCAAATTATGTATGGGAATTATTTATGATTATCAAAATAAAATGAACTTTTGAAAACTAATTTTCTTCAATTTTCTTAGCGCATATTTAATTTTAGAGCATTTTGAAAATTTTGAAAAAATTTTTTATTTTTAATTTCTTTTCTATTGCACAAAAATCACTCAATAAACTTGCTCAAAAATTTTCATGCAAATTATTCACTATTATCTGAATAAATCAAGCTTTGGAACACTTATTTTCTTAGCGTAGTTTTATTTTTAGAGCATTTTGAAAATTTTGGAAAAAATCTCTATTTTTCATTTTTTTTCTATTACACAAAAACCATTCGATAGATTTGCTCGAAAATTTTTATGAAAATCATTTGCAATGGCCTAAATAAAACAAGCTTTGAAAAACTTATTTTCTCAGTGCAGTTTTAATTTTAGAGCATTTTGAAAATTTTGAATAGAATTCCACTTATTTTTTGGTATTTTACGTAAACTACTCGATGAAGTAGCTTAAAATTATGTATAGAAATTATTTACGATTGCCTAAATAAAATGAACTTTTGAAAACTGGTTTTCTTAGCGTAGTTGTAACGTTAAAGCGTTTTGAAAATTTGAAAACAATGTTTATTTTTTAATTATTTGGTTTTTTTTGTAAACTATTCGATGAAAATGTTCCAAAATTTGTATGCAAGTTATTGGTTATAGTGTTAAGAAGACAAGCTTGGGAAAAGTAATTTTATAAACGCATTTTTAATTTTAGAGCACCATAAAATCACATTATGCAAATGGCAAAATTAAGAAAGAGTAAAATTTATATAGTTTTCGTAGGTATTAAGACAGCCTTCAATACAGAGGATAGGGACATTTATATTAAAATCGTATTTAAAAAAATAAAATAAAATTACTCTAACTCAATGTGCTCTATGAGAAAGCATTGCGCCAAAGCACTTGGCAGCGTTTTTTAATTTGCGTAAAATTACCAGTAATAAGAATATCAAATCCCTATATTGATATTTTTATTAGTTGCAAAACTATTAAAAAAACCATTAATAAAAAAATTTACTTTTTTATTTTTGTTGAAAATAATGAAATGGACACGATTTCACATCAAATTCATAAAATCTACGTTAATATCTAAATATGATATGATTATCATAAGGCCTCTACCATGACGTTTTTGGGTGAAATTTTTAACGTACATTTGACCTTTTTTTAATAAACAAATAGAATATCTCATAAAATAATTAATATTTTTTAATGAAATTTTTATGGTAACTTAAGGATAATAAGAGGTACATTTTTGTTGAATTACAAACATGTACATCCTTTTTTTATCAAATGACAAATATTTGAAAATTTCGCGATTTTCGATTTTTGTTTATCATTATTTATAGAAGTTATTAACCGATTTTGATCAATGACGTCTCAAATTGATCGTCTTTGAAATACCTACAAATCGTATAATTTTCATATACTAAATCGCAAACGATTTCAAGCCACCAAAAAAAACAGTGATTTTTACGAATTTTGCACCTTAAATCATTGTTTACAAATTCCTGACGGCTAAAATTTTTATGGTCTCTTAAGAATTTCATTTCTTATCATTCAACAAAGCCATTTTTGGTGGTGTGAACCTGTTACTAATTACATTATGCATTTCGACTAATTCTACTAGACTATATATGTTTAAATGGTTTATTATGGTTATGTAAATTAAATATTTTTATTATTGTATTTTTTATTGATGTAAAATGGACACTACACCTGTACTCATAAATATTCACTATCTTTACATTTCATTGCAAAATTTTCAATAAAAAAATGCATCAAGTTATAGTATGCACCATGAAGATTATTCAGTTAAAATTTTAAATGAATTTATTCATTAGTTATTGAGAATTTTGGGTTCCAAAATTATTTATTAAAATTTTTCAATTTTGTACAGGAATCCAAATATCCTAAAAGCTAATGAATGAATTTATTTGAAAACTTATCAAAACAATCATCATGGTACATACTACAAGCTAATGCACTTCTTTTCTGGAAATTCAGCAATAAAATAGAAAGGAAGCTAATATCTATAAGTACAGGTGTAGTGTCCGTTTTACATCTCCTTAACAAAAATTAAACTTAAAATGAATAAAAGAATTAAGAAATGTGCTTTGATGAGGCATATTTTTTAAAAAGTGTTGTCAACTTCATCAAAGCGCACTAAATAAAAATCACGCTTAAGACCATTAGTGTTAAAAAAACATTTACTAAAAGAATGGTTTAATTTTTATAATTACAAAAATAATTTAATTATAAATCTCATACTGCCTATAGATTCGATATGTGTTATTGAACTAGATGAAAATCTAAAAAAAAACCAAATTATCGTATATTTAGATAGAAATATCGTAAGAAAATCCAGGAAAGTAGGTATTTTTTTTTTATATTATAGCATTTTAAGTCTCGAAAGGGACTTACTTCTGCTTATACTTCATTAATGATAGAGTACAGTACATAGTAAGATTATAATCATAATTGCAGAAAAATATTACATTTTTTCAAAAAAGCGCACATGTATTCGCAAGCTAAAATATTTGGTTCGAATATGAGGGTTTCAACCTGGAGAGGGGGTTGTAAGTTTATTTTGTTTAGTTTGTTAATGAAAGTTTTTCTTTGCTCATCGAAAAGTCTACATTGCCATAATATGTGGTTTATATTGTGACAACCTTGGGGATTAGGAGGTTGCACTAAGGTATATATATTAAATAGTACGCGGATTTGCAGTTAAAATAATAATAAAAAAAGGAAAGTGCTTTATTGTGACAGATACATAATTATAGCACGCGCGCTTAAAATGGACGCCAGCCGCGTATAACGTACGCGACGTCGTTTTCAATAGTAGAGAAACTATCGGCAAGAGTGAAGCAGATAGTTTAAAACAAAACGCACGCAAAAAGGGCACGAGCACACAGAAAAAAATGATTTTATTAGCACGAAGGGAAAATAGCACTAGAACGCGCACGAGGTCGCCCGGCACACACGTCGCACAAATAAAGCACTAATAAAGCTATTTCGTTTAGCAATAAGACACTCGTAAATTTACGAGGCTTGATTGTAAATCACAAAAAAAAAAGAATAAGCTAATTAATCTCACTCACACAATAAATTATGCTGTTATAGCACACAAAAATTTACTGTATATTACAGTCGGCAGTAATGCTCTTTTCGCTATGGTGACGACAGAAAGAATGAAGCAATGGCGTGTTCTTTCTGTCAACCACACTCATTGCTCTTATGGTACGCTGCGCGCGCCGCAAGAGAGAGACAAGCGATCCTTAAGAAGGGGCCGAACTATCTGTCTTTGTCTAATAGCGTTTTTCATCATTTATGTAAACACTATCCGGTATAACAAGAAAAAAATAGCAGCCCCCGCTAGATATTAGTATAATTAGTAAATTTTGTAATAACAACCAAATTTTTTACCGCATAGTTTTTGACTAATTAGAGACCTACTAGCAATCTAGAATATAACCTATCTTCTTTTGGTAGGTCTCTAATTATTCAAAAACTACGCAGTGAAAAAATTTGATTGTTATTACAAAATTTACTTATTATACTAATATCTAGCGGGGGCTGCTATTTTTTTCTTGTTATACCGGACAGTGTTTACATAAATGATGAAAAACGCTATTAGACAAAGACAGATAGTTCGGCCCCTTCTTAACGGACTCCAACTTAGCTACTCAAGTCAAGCGGCTTGCTAGCCCTATCTGTGCACATTATAAAAGCCTTATAAACTCGCGCGTGTGCGCCAACGAACTCGGGCATGGTGTTACGGGTTTGACTCGCGTGGTCTGCTTTCCTTCTTGCCAACAGTCGTAGGCTTCTTTCTGTCGTCTATTACTATATATATATATATATAAGTAATATAGCCAATCTGCCATGTTACAATATTTTGACTATTTTCTTTACAGTCGCATATGGGGTTATCAATGATTTTAACTTTGGTTAACGATTCTGCAAGGCTGTAATGATCTGCTCGACATCTGTTTACAGAAACTATGGCATTTCGCGACAGGTTTTTTTGCGCATACCAAGGTTTTAGTTAAGTGCTTGTGAAATAAATTAAAATAGTTTTTACTTTTGGACGAGCTTTGTGCAATTAAGTTGTCTGTGGTATTAGATAATGAAATTTTTTTTGAGCTTCAAAAAGATCGGTAAAGGGAATATTGATTGGGTCTAGAAACTGACCGTTTGTTGCACTCTTTGCAATGGAATCTACAATTTAGTTTCCCTCTATGTCGATGTAAGATGGTACCCAAACATACTGTATATTTTTTTGTGGGGCTTTTTCTTTTATTTCTTGATAAAGTCTTTTTATTTCTAAAGTATAACGATTTATCTTAACATTTATTTTAGGATTTTTAAGGCTTGTCAAAGCACTTAGGGAATCTGAAAATATAGCGATCTTAGAGTGTAGGCTATCCTTGGCCAGGATAGTAGCGTCGAGCAGAGCAACAGTTTCCACAAAATATACAGAGGCATGCCCGTTTATTGATCTCGAGCCTCTTTGATTAGTTTGAGGACAATAAAAAGCTGAGCCCACAAGGCGGTTTTTGCCACACTTGCTGCCGTCGGTAAATATAGTGTAGGAGATAGAATTTTTATGTAAAAAGTCAGACAACAATATGTTTGGGTGCCTCTCATTTTTTAACGAGGAATCAAGTTCTGTATTAATCGGGATTGATAACATAACGATGTCGTAATTGTAGCAGTATATCTTGTAATTATCTTTTGGTTTTACTGTAACTTTCATCATGTCGCTGATACAGGATTAAATGATGCGTGATTTTGTGTTACAATTTTTTTTTTGCTTTTAAGCGGTACGGTTTCAAACACAGCTAAGTTTTTGTTTGATAGTATTTTTAACAGATAGCAGTTTCCTAAAAATTTTGCTCGTTTCTCAATTGATTGCAGTTTAGATTCTGCTAGGATGACGTTAGTGGGTGCTGTTTTCCGATATCCCACAGCTATTCTTATTGCAGACAGTTGTATTTTTTCTAGGGTAGAGATGTTATTTTTTTTGTTTAGGAAAGTATATAAAGCTACAATAGTCAATTATGGAACGAACAAAACTTTTGTACAAGATAAGTAGAGTGCTGAAATGTGAGCCCCAGCTTACGCCGCACAAAAACTTGATAACGTTCATTCTTTTTGCACGAATTTCTTTAACAAAATTTACATGAACAGAGAAGGAAAGCTTATGGTCAAAGATTATACCTAAAAAGCGGACAGTTTCACAAGATTTAATTTTAATATCATCTATAGCAATTTCAGATTCACCGGGTTTGACATTATTTTTATTATTAAAATGCATGAATTTAGTTTTGTGTGGAGCCAATTCTAATTCTAGATTATATAAGTTTTTTTTCACTGTGTGAGTGGCTTTTTATAACAAGTTGGTACATTTATTGATGAGAGACACTTTACAGTATAGAGCGATATCGTCCGCAAATTGTGACACTGTCACGCTTTTGGGGATGCCAACCAAGATGTCTTTGACATATATGAGATATAGGAGGAGGCTTAGGACTCCTCCTTGAGGAAGGCCTTTACCGACTGTTCTGTATGAATCCCCTAAGAAGTCGGTGAAGATTTTTCTATCATGAATTAAGTACTTAAACTTAACAAACGTGATCGAGTTTTTGGGACAGCCTATGGCTGAAAGCTTTTGGATAAGTAAATCACATATCACATTATCAAAAGCTCCTACTACGTCTAAAAAGAGAGCAAGAACATCTTTATTGTTCTCTAGCGTTTGGTCAATTAATAAAGTAAATTCTGCTATATTATCAGTGCACGAACGACCTTTTCTAAATCCCAACTAGCTTTTTGGTATTGTATTAAAGTATTCGCAATAAGATTGCAATTTGCTTTTAATTATTGCTTCAAAAATTTTGCACTTACAAAAGGTAAGAACTATGGGTCTAACACCATTGTTATCCAGTTTGTCAACAAAATGAACAAATGATATAAGCCAATTGTCAGGATATAGACCTTTTCTATACATTTCGTTAAATAAGTCAAGCAAGATGAGTTTAAACTTCATCAGAAGTTGTTTGATGACTTGATAGTCTATAGCGTCAATACCGGGAGAAGATTTTGTGTTAGTAAATTCTTAGGCCACATTAAATTCTAAGAAGTTGAATGAAGAGTCTGAAAGTTCGTTTTGTTGACAGTTTGGGATCCACTCTGGATTAGTGTTTACCTATGGAGGGCTTATTTTTGTTAATTGGTTTTGAATAGAAATATCCTTTTGTAAATTATTGTTAATGTTGGAGGGGGTCGTATTACATCATTTATTTTTGAGAAGTTTATATTTTTTCCAAACGTACTTTGCGCTAATATGTATATTTATAGTTTCTGCAAACTTTTTGAAGCATTCTGTTTTCTTTTGTTTGAATACCTTTTTGATTTGAGAGTTGATTTTTTTATAATTTATTAGGTCGGGTAAATCATGGCTAGACTTCCATTTTTTAAATGCTCTTTTTCTCTCTCTTTTCATGTTATTGCAAGTTTCGTCCCACTAAAATACTGGATTTTTGTGTTCTTTGCAATCGTAGTGCTTTTTGTTTGGAGTGTTGTTTTTTAAAGCTGAAGTGATGGTATCGATGAATTTATTGTATTTTTGTTGGGGGGTTACATTTGTGTATTCGTGAGACAAAAAAGTTTCATATTATTTTTCAAGGTCGTCTGAAAATTTTTGCCAGTTTGTTTTGATTGATTTTATGTTAAATGATTTTTTTCTATAAATATTTTTTTCGAGGTTAATTTTACAATAAATAGGATAGTGAGTCAGAGCTCAGGGTTTCATCCAGCACATGAACATTTATTTGTTGAGCAATTTTCGGAGTTGAGAATAAAAGATCTATGTTTGATTCTGTGTTATTATGGAAGTTACAATAAGTATGAGTGTCATGGTTATGAAGAATCAAGCCATGTTTGCCAATGCTTTCAGCTAGTTTTTTACAATTACTATCTGTAGTTTTACAATTCCAAGTGGTGTTATGGAAGTTAAAATCTCCGACTAAAATAGCTGAGTGAGTTTTGTTTATGTTTTAGATTATAGTGTCCCATTGAGTCTGTTAGGCCGTGAGACGAGCATAAAAATAAGTGTCATAGGAAACCAGTAAAACTTTTAAACACAACTTGTTTTGAATATAAGTAATCGAGTAATGTATGTCTGGCAGCATGTAAATGGGACGTTAAGTCGCGGCATTATGTGAAAGTCGACGAAAATCGAATGTATCGATGTATGATAAGAAGCCAGATGAAATTTATTTGGTTATTACTTTCTTGAATGTAGTTATAAAAAAAAATATATATGCCAGACACATAGGGTGGTTCCGTCGCCTCGCCAGACCACCCCCAACATGACTATTTAAGCGATTTCTTAGGATTATAGAAAACCAGCTGCTTTTTTTAGCATGGCTTGTTTTTTTAATATATTTTACAGAAACGTTTATGCCAGACGCGTAGGGTGGGCCCTAGTGTATGCCAGACTGGCCCAAAGTGAGCCATTTGCCAACTTTTGAAGGATCATAGGAAACCACTTGTTTTTTTTTTCTTAAATATTATATTTTAATTGTCTTTTGCAAATATAAAAATGCCAGACACCTATATTGGGGCTTTTGTTATTAGGATGATGTTTTCGATTTTCGGAGAATGTCTAAAAATACGTAGCAAATACGAAAACGCAGGGAAAAGTGCAAAACTATTTACAATGTTTAAATGTAGCAAAAATATTGAAATAAAATAGTTATTAAATATAATAAATCGTTTAATTTATTATATAAAATAAAAATTTAATATAATAAAACAAAAGATAAAAGTTATTTATTACAAAGTATTAAATTATCTTTTAAAATTTGCCGCTTAGTTTTATGCTAGGACTATCAGGTAAAATATAGGTCCCCTTTTTATTGACGGTCAAAAATTTTGGAGTATAGACCTTATTTTATGTATATATTGTGTTCATCTCTTACCCGATTTAACAAGAATACGAGGGAAATCAGTATACATCTGTCATTGTATGAAGCTACTACTTTCTGGCATTGGGTCGTAATATATTATTACTTATGTAACAGCCACTACTGCGGTGTTGCCATGCTGCAACTGAATTTAACTTACGGAACGTGCCCACAGACAGCGTTTCATACTTGTCGATGTTTGTGAATTTCTTAAACTTTATAGATAGTAAAATGCTATTTGACTCTCGATTACAATTTTAATATATCTCGCTGTCAGAGTCCGTCCCAAATTTACGTATAAACAGAAGCGCTTATGATTTTTATTCGGTATCTCGTTGTAAAAGTTTGATATATTAAAAAACTAATTAAAATTATTACAATTAAAGCACTAGTAAGTATGAAGTACAGGTATTCTATTTTTAATAAAATATAATTGGTTTTATAAATGTATTAATCAATTATGAACATTTTTTAAAAAAATTATTAAAATATTTTGTTTTTTCTTGTCAAGTCCTGATTAAATTCGATGGTTAATGCTGAATCAAACTATTGGTAACTTATTCATAAAGAATTGTATTAAAAAAAAGATTCATGTATCGTATTAACAAGATTTGTGTCGCCTTAAGAGGGCCCCAAGCCCATCAGGCCTAGGGTCTCATGGCCTTTAAAGACGGCACTAAGTTTCATTAAAAAATTTTTAACAGTGTATATATTAAATAATTATTTTAGGTAAGCTTTTAAGTATTTAATTGAATATTTTGTTTCAAAGCAGTATTTATTATTATTTTCCAGAGCAATAATGTGTAATGTTTCCAAATGACGAAACCAAACCAGTAACTGTGATATTTCTTTCGGTGTATCTTTTTAATTTGGTATTTAAAATTAAAAATATTTCTATGTTCTATTGCTTTCCTTACCCCGTATAGATTTTTTACATCTGTTTACGGGACACCTCGACCACCTGTGTGTTCCGGTGTTTTCGCGTTCGAAACCATCCCTTTTTACCCCGGAAGGTGTTCGCGTACCCGTGCAGGCCTACTCAGGCGGGGAGACTCGCTCTACCCATCCTTTTTAGCGCATCGAGAGCTCACACCAACCCGGCAGAACGTTCCGGCTCAACTATAGTTAGTGGAGCAGTCGCATTCTGCCTTACCGGCCCTCGAATAATTATCTGCGATTTTTGTTAAAACCGCGGAAAATCATTCGGGGGTGGTCCACCACGGTGTCAATGAGTCCGAAAAATTCTCCACTTTTAATTAAAAATGGAAAAAAATCCCGCCCTCACCGGGACTCGAACCCCGGCCCTCTGGGTGAGAGTCGGATGTTCTAGCCCCTGAGCCACCGTGGCTCTCAATTAAAAATATTTATTAATTGATATAATGTAGTCATAATACTTGTGATCTGACCTAAATTTATTTTTCATTAAAAATTTTTTTTTTTCAAAAAAAGTAAAAAAAATTAATAAAACTGAAAAATTTTTAAAGTTATCGTAAATTTGAGAAACATATTCTTTCTCAAGAGCAACATAAAAGTCTCCTATTTACATAAAATAAAATTCAAAAAATTTCTGTCTAATGGCATCTGCTTAAACAACTCTCTACTCTCTTTTTTCTTTTGCTTCTGTGGCCAATTTTTATTGGATGTATTGATAAACGATTCTTTTCTCGTGACTATTGCTTTGATCGTCAACTAATTTTTTTACTTTTCACGCATATTATTAAACATTTTTTTGACCCAGAGATAAAAATACCTTTAAAATAAAAAATTGCATAATCCTGTACGACTATTATTTCGTTAAATATAAGACTTCAAAGTTTGTACTTCATTTCTCAAAGGTGGCTGCGTTCTATTGGCCGCCACTGTATAATTTTCTACTTTAACGATGTCTGGCAGTATAAAATCCCTAAGCTGCGTGTCTGGCCCTCGTTGTATGGTGTTTTTACATCAAAATACATAACATATTTAAGTGCCAGACAGTTTCCTATGGTCCTTCAAAAGTTGGCAAATGGCTCACTTTGGGCCAGTCTGGCATACACTAAGGCCCACCCTACGCGTCTGGCATAAACGTTTCTGTAGAATATATTAAAAACAAGCTATGCTGAAAAAACTAGCTGGTTTCCTATAATCCTAAGAAATTGCTTAAATAGTCATGTTGGGGGTGGTCTGGCGAGGCGACGGAACCACCCCATGTGTCTGGCATATTTTTTTTTATAACTACATTCAAGAAAGTAATAACCAAATAAATTTCATCCGGTTTCTTATCATACATCGATACATTCGATTTCTGTCGACTTTCACATAATGCCGCGACTTAACGCCCCATTTACACGCTGCCAGACATACATTACTTGATCACTTATATTCAAAACAAGCTGTGTTCAAAAGGTTTACTGGTTTCCTATGACACGTATTTTTATGCTCGCCTCACGGCCTATGTGCTAAATTGAAACCCGGAGCTCTGTAACAGACTATAATGTCGAGAGGTGGATTGGTATGCGAGAGGCGAATACCACAAAATTCCACACTTTGATCCGGAGAGGTAACATCAAATTCATGAAAAGCGATGTTTTTACGTACCATAATCAATATACCCCCCCCCCTTCTTGAGTGAGACCTATTTTTTTTTAGTTGGATGAAACCTGGAGAGTAAATATAATTTTCTACACTGTCTTCGTTTAGCCAGGTTTCCACACACAGAAAAATATCGACGTCTTTTAGCAAGTTGGGAAGTTCGTTTTTCCTTTGGTTGATACTGCGTGCGTTCCAGTATAATATCTTCTTTGAATTTTCTTGTTTAGATGTGTCGTCCATTGTTTATAATATTAGTATTAGTACGCTTGAGAGTTGGATTTCTCAGTGGTACTGTCTTCACTCACGAGGTCCTCAAGTTTTTCATTTAACAGCATGTGTAATTCTTCTTTTTATCGAATGAGCTTCTACTTGGGGGTAAATATCCGTAAGCATGGAATTTAAAGCTGCTATATCAGAAGTAAAACTTTGAGCTGTTTCGTATATATTTGAGTTTCCGTATGTATTATATATAAAATCGACGAGTTTTACGAAGTTAATAGGATACGAATTTTCAGCTTTGTTTACAAATTCTTCGGCAGGCAATAAGTGATTACGCAGGCTTTCCATAGTTGTTGTTGTTCGATTTACTTTGGTTTCCTTTTTCGCTTGGACGATTTTAAATTCGTTCTCCTTTGTATTTTGATTAAGTAGTTGACTGTTCTGGGAAATCGAGGAGCTACTACTTGAATGCGCACGTTTATTGTTTAGGAGATTTATCTTACCTGGTTTTGCGAATTTTTCTTCGTTATTTTGTTCTATGGATTTTGATGGCTTCACAGGAACTTCGAAATTTTTTTCTTGAGTGCTTGACTGCGAGCTTGAGGAATGGTTTGGAGCTGAATTTTGAGTAACGTCTGTTACTTCCATGATTGGTTTGGGGTTTTTACAATACTTCGCCAAGTGGCCTTCTTGTTTACTTAGATAACAAGTCACCTTTTTCGTGGAGAAATATATCCGGTACTTCGAGTCATCATAAATCTCCATATTCTGGGAATTTTTTTATGTCTTCTGGGTTGACATAAATTTGCCGTCGAAAGCTTAAGATGTGCGAGTATCCTGGAATGTTTATCGAGGCTCTTATAGAAGTGATATGTGACGTTAGAATAATATTTTTTTTTAAGCTCGTTCGCTATAACGGTATGAGGAATTATAGGGAACACGTTGGAGATTATTATTCTTTTTGACTTTGATAAATACGGTCTGATTTCTAGTTGATGGTCACCAACTTTGATTTTCTGTTTTTCGTCGGTTAGTTTATCTGCCAAGTCTTTGCTGTTTAAGTAAAAACATACTCGACCTTGTGATATACGAGAAACGTAGGTAATATTTGACGGTCCGATGATTGAGCCTAGTGCTACTGTATAATCTTGTATAGTTTGAACTTGGACTGACAAGGAGAGTGTCAGGGTATTGGGACGCCGATCCTGCTCAAATTTTAGCAGATGATTCTAGATGTAGAAATATGAAAAAAGCCAAGGTACTAGACTCTAACGCTTAATATTTCTCTAGTTACAGGCAAATTAAAAAAATCACTATAAAAGTTACTAGATTTTCTAATGCTTATAATTCATTAGCATTGATAGCTAGAAGCCTGAATCTTTTTTTAAATGAAAGTTGAGCTCAAATCCTTTCGAATTATCACTGATAGCATCCCGAAATATTATTTTTTTCTAAAGTTACAGAGGGATAAAAATTGGACCTGAAATTCGTCTTCATAACATTATTTTTAATTAATTAATAATAAATGCTAAAATTTGTTTTAACTTTTATTCCTCTATAACTTTAGAAAAAAATAATATTTCGGGATGCTATAGGTAATAATTCGAAAGGATTTGAGCTCAACTTTCATTTAAAAAAAGGTTCAGGCTTCTAGCTATTAATGCTATTGAATTATAAGCGTTTGAAAATCTAGTAACTTTTATCGTGATTTTCTTTATTTGCCTGTAACTAGAGAAATATTGAGCGTTAGAGTCTAGTACCTTGGCTTTTTTCATATTTCTACATCTAAAATCATCTGCCAAAATTTGAGCAGGATCGGCGTCCCAATACCCTGACACTCTCCTTGTGAGTCGACAACGATTGCTTGGTCTTTTGTAGGAAAATTTCCCTGGGTGACTACTCTTACAAATGAGGCATTTGATACGGTGTTTGGGGATGCTCCGTGAGCATTGGAGGACGAATTTTGTAGTGAGGTCATAACGATTTGAGTTGAAGAGCAGGTATCTCTTATTCAGAGATACACCACTGTAAAAAACAGGAAAAGAACACTAAAACTGGGTACAAAAGCCGATTTACAGTCACTTGAAGTCTTAAGACTCTCACATAAAACTATGTTCGTTTGTATACGACTAAATCACAATACCGATTTACACAATCAAGCACTTACGGAGCTGTGTTTATGAACACGTTTACACTCGACGGTGTCCAAAGACTGACAAAGTAGGTATTTTAAAGTATTCACTAAAAGAATGCATTACATTTTTTCAAAGCTTCTTATCATATTGTAAAGTTAACTGAAAAATAAAATGTATTCACTTCATTTTTTAAAAATGGATTTGATCAGTTACATTTCAAGTATGATTTAAGAGGAGGTCACGTATCTCTGTCCTTTTCTAATCAAAGAAATAATTTTTTTACAAAAACTACTAACTTTAGCAAAAAATGAAGAGAAAGCCGCATCTTGTATCAAAAAAAGCAATATTTTCTTTGATGAGAAAGAATTAATTTTATTGCTTCGTTCTTAAGAAAACCTTGAAAAACGAAATTGTCCACCCTAACCTCTATGATTTAAGTTTTTCAAGGTTTTCTTGAGAACGAAGCAATAAAATTAATTCTTTCTCATCGAAGAAAATATTGCTTTTTTTGATACAAGATGCGGCTTTCTCTTCATTTTTTGCTAAAGCTATTAGTTTCTGTGAAAAACTCGATTCTTTAATTAGAAAAGGACAGAGATACGTGACCTCCTCTTAATAAAATTTAAAAATAATATATTTGATAGTATTGCATTGTTTTGTGTAATTTGTGAAAATTATTTTCATAGGAAATCGTATCAAAACTTTACACATAAGTACGGAAAATCAACGTAAAATTTTTGTATTCTTTGAAACAAAAAAAAATTTTCGTCTCATTTACATCAAATATATGTACATTATTATTCAAATTGTCTCATTAGATAGAATTATACATTTCGTTATTCAAAAAATTTATATTCTTTATAAATTTTTTATTGAAATTTTTATTTTAAAATAAACATAAAAACTTTTTTGAAGTAGCCAAATTTTATCCAAGCCGACGACATGTAAAAAAAAAATAATTTATTGATAATTTTATTTGTAAAATAGTTTTAAATGTATGTGGTAAACGTTATTTTGTTGTATTTTTTAAAATAAAATGTTAATTACATTGATATTGCACCTAAACATTTACTAAATTTGAAATTTTTCCTATACTACAAATTTTTGCTAAAAAATATAATACCAAAGAAAAAATTTTTGAAATTTTAAACTCAAAGTTCATTTAAAGTACTTGTAATAATTAATTAGACAATTATATCTTGAGTATAAATGTTTTTCATACTTAAATAACTGATGATCAAAGCCTACTTATAAAGAGAGATCATCGCCACCTTCGAGAAACAAATTTGGTTAAAACTACAAGATATGATTTGGTAATGAAAAAAACGCTGCCAAGTGCTTTGGCGGAATGCTTTCTCATAGAGCTCTTTGAGTTTCATTATTTTTTTTATATTTATTTAAATGTGATTTTAATATAAAAAAATTGTCTAACATTAATATTTATTAATAAATTTGTACTTTAAAAGAACGATGACAACAAAATTCATTCTTCTTCTTCAAATATTTTTTCCATTTATTAAAAAACAATTTAATTTATAATATTTAGTAATGATCATATTTAAATACTTTATTGAATGTAATAATACAAGTCAACATCTAAATCAGTAGTACTATTATAAATTTTCAAGAGTAACTCAGAAATCAAAAGAAGTGATCAAAAAGCTACGCTAATAAAATTATTTTTTTTAAACTTGGTTTATAAAGACAGTAGCAAATAACTTGTATACAAATTTTAGAGCAATTCTATCGAGTACTTTACGTAAAATGGAAAAAAACTAAAATATGAAAATTTTTTAAGAAAATTTTTAAAATTTTCTAAAATGAAAACTACGCTAAAAAGATCGGTTTATAAAAGTTATCCTTCTTTTGGCAGATGCAAATTATTCCCATGGAAATCTCAAAGCAAATTCATCAATTAACTTACGTAAAATACAAAAAAAAATTAAAAATTGAAAATTTTTTCAAATTCTTAAAATGGCTCTATAAAAAAAAATACACTATGAATACAAATTTTCAATAGCTTCCCGCCTAGTTATACAAAAACATAGATGGTATACAAAATTTGAAGCAAATCCATCGAGTAATTTTCGAGATCTAACTGGTTAAATAAATAACATTTTCTTTTCAAAAGTTCTTTTTCAAAATTTTAAAAATGCTCTAAAATTAAAACTACGCTATGAAAATCAATTTTTGAAAATTTCCCTTCTTTTGGCAGTCGCAAATAATTTTCCTGCAATTTTTAGAACAAATCTATCGAGTACTTTACGTAGAATAAAAAAAAATTAGAAAAGAAGAATCGAAATTTTTTTTTAAATCTTTAAAATTCTCTAAAATTGTAACTCTCTAAAATTCTAAGAAAATTAGTTTTCAAAAGCTTATTTTTTTCAGACAATAGCGAATTAATTGTATAAAAATTTTGGAGAAAATTTATAGTATGGTTAACGCAAAAAAGAAAATAAATGAAAAATAAAAATTTTTTTGAAAATTTTCAGTGCTCTAAAGTTAAAATTGCGCTGAGCAAATTAGTTTTCCAAAGTTTGTTTTCTTCAGACAGTAGCGAATTCATTGCATACAAATTTTGGAGCAAATCTATCAAATGGTTTTCGTAAAATAGAAAAAAATTAAAAATAAAAATTTTTTTAAAAATTTTAAAAATGCTCTAAAATTAAAAGTGGGCTAAGAAAATTAGTTTACAAAATTTTTTATACTTTTGGCAGTCGAAATTAAGTTCCATACAAATTTTCGAACAAATTCTTCGAGTAGTTTACGTAAAATACAAAAAAAATGAAAAATCGAAATTTTTTTAAAATTCTTAAAATGATTCTTAAAAAAAAACTACGCTAAGAAAACCAATTCTCAATAGCTTCCGCACCAGTTGATCGAAAAATTGAATGTTCTGGAAACCACTTTTTTCGACTCACCGAGTTCAAATATGTACAAATTAATGAAAAAATAGAAAAAAATTTTTTTTATCGATACAATGCTTTCTCTATGAGAAAGCAAAATTAACCTATATTTTTTCTTTTGTTTAAATAGATTTCAGAGACAAAGTTATACACATTTTTCAATAATATAATGAAACGAAGTTGTTGTAAGAACTTGAATGACCGGACAATTAAAAATCTTACAGAAAAATGTATTAAATATATAAAAAGTACAAGTTCAATACTTTAATTTAAGCTTTTTTTGCTCAAAAAAGCTCGATGCGGTTAAAAAGTTATGCTTAGTTGAAAATTATTACATATTTGTTAATAATTTTAGCATATAATTAATAACAAATTTTTTACTCTATGGAAATAGAGAAATTATTATATTTTGATCGCTCGTAACTTTTGAACCACATAAGCTTTTTTGATGCAATACAGCTTAAATTAATATATTCAAGTACTTTCTTTGATCTATCATATATTTTCTATTTGGCTATTCAAGTTCCGATAAGCATTTCTTCCGACTATATATTTGATAAAATATCGGTACTTTCATGTCCGGAACCTTTTTTCACTTCATTTTTTTTTCATAAAAAATCAGATTTTGTAGTTTCAACCAAATTTGTTTTCCAAAGATAGGGACCATTTTCTTCTTGTTCATTTAAAAAATTTTCATTTAAATTGAATTTCTTAATTCTTTTTGTAAGATTTTTGTGAACTTAATGTAAACTTTATATAATGTTTATTCAAAACATATTATCCCTTTCGTTAAAAAATTGCCAAATTTTAAACTTTATTTAAGAACATTTATTTATTTAATGATATTTTAGATTTATTATTGTCTTAAACATTATTTCATTATTATGTACTTTCCATTTAACATTTTCCATTACCAAACATGTTTCTCATAAGGTTTTAAACAATTTTCAAATTATATACTCTTTTTAAATACATTTTTAATTTATTTATTTTTAAAGTTTAATTAATATTTTATTAATTTTTTTTAAATGTTATGCATAAATTTATTTGATCTATTTATAAATTATATTTATAAACGTATTATCTTTCTCCTCCCGCAATTTTCTCCTGCAATTCCTCTGCAAACTTCCTGCAATTTCCTTTTTGAGAAATACTGATTTTTTGGATAACTTAAGAAATTTTGCCTCTGAATACTCTCACAAAATTATAATGGAAGACCTGAATGCCGATCTTCTGCGCGAGAGCAGTGATGCCAAATTTATTAATAAATTGTCGGCTGAGCTTTCGTTACAGTTGGTTCAGCACGATGCCACGCATCACACTCCAACGTCTCACACGTGGATTGACCTGATTCTTGTGGACGATAATGACACAATGCTTGATGCACGCAACTTACAGGCGAATTTTCACAGTCGGCACAACTTAATTGATGTATGTATTTCATGTAATCATATCAAGACAGATAATAAAATGATTGAGTATAGGAATTATAAAGATATCTGTCCAAACTTACTGGTACAGAGTTTAGCCGGCTGTGATTAAACGCCATTTACAGTTGGTACAGTTAACCTGGAATCTGCACTTGGCTGTCTCTGTGACAACCTTACGGCAGCAATACAAAATCTGGCGCCACTAAAAAAAACACTTAAAATTGGTGAAGATAAATTTCCTTGGATGGATAAAGAGTTGTCACAGATGCGGCACAAGAGAGATGCCACGTATCGTAGATTTAAACGGACGAAAGAGGAGCGATATCTTTCCAAATTTTTGAAACTGCGTAAAACAATAGACGAACGGACGGAACAAGCTAAAACAAATTATTATCATAATAGACTGTTCGATGCTCTTGCTAGAGGTAATGTCTGGAAGGAGTTAAAAGACCCGGGACTCCTGTCCGGACCTCAAGTGGACTTGAATGGATTCATTCCAGATGAGCTTAATGCACATTTTGCAGGGGTGCCAGTCTCGCCACACGATGATACTGCGGAACGTAAAAGGATCCTTTCTGAGTGTAGTGGCTTTGCTTTTAAGCCAATTAATATTAATGATGTAATCCTTGCGATTTCGCATTTTTCATCACAGGCTTGTGGCGAGAATGTCATCCCGCAGAGTGTGATACTTAAAGCACTACCGGTTATTGGAGAGCATCTTATGACTCTGTTCAATTCCTCTTTTGCGCGCGGGGTCTTCTCTTGCCTTTGAAAGCGTGCACGCATTGTCCCTTTAAAGAAGTGCCCTGCACCTAAAATGCCTAAAGATTTTAGGCCCATAGCAATATTATGTTTTCTTCTAAAGGTTCTCAAAAAGATTGCCCACGACCAACTGCAAGAGTATATTATGACATACAAAATACTTGACTCTTTGCAGACTGGCTTCAGACTGCCATACTTAAACTTACAGATGACATAAGATTAGGTCTTGACAAGAAACTTGCCACGATATTACTTCTATTTGACTTTAGTAAGGCATTTGACACGATCTCCCCCTCCAAATTGCTTGCGAGGCTTAGATCGATGGGGTTTTCCAGGGCTGCACTCGAGTGGATTAGCTACTATTTATCAGGTAGGAAACAAATGGTTTCCACTCATTTAAAAGAGGATTCGGATTGGCTAATAACCAATCTAGGGTTCAGTGCTGGGGCCTCTGTTGTTTTACCTTTACATTAATAACATCCATGACACGCTCGACCTCTGTTTTGTCGAGCACATATTATATGCTGATGACCTCCAAATCTATACTCAGGTCCCTCATGAACATCTGAATGAAGGTATTCGTATTATACAGAGGGCGGCCAGGGCGGTGTCGGGATGGGCTGTCGATGCTTCTCTCACATTAAATGCAAGCAAAACTAAGGCGATCGTTTTTGGTAGTAGTCGATTTATTAATGACTTTTATGCTGGTGAGCCAAGAACGATTGAGCTTGAGGGAGGTGTCGACATATCTTTCTCTGATACCGTTACGAGCCTTGGTGTTGTGCTTGACGCTAAGTTGTCATGGGAGCCGCACATTAATATGGTGACTAAAAAATTTAATAGGATAATGTATAGTTTGCGGTTCTTTCGTCGGTACACCACTGAGGCCCTGCGTAAACAGCTCGCAGCCGCCTTGCTGTTTCCGCACCTCGACTACTGCTCTGTAGTTCTGCTCGATTCTTCGCAGGGGTTGAGAAGACGATTACAAAGACTACAAAATTCATGTGTGAGATATGTATTAGGCGTAGGAATGGGCGATCATATCTCTTTTTATAGAGCTGCACTTGGTTGGCTGCGTACTGATTCATAGAGACAGTATTTGATGGCTGTATTTATGTACAAAATTATGTGCATGAATACTCCTGAGTATCAAGTGAGTCTCTTCACTAGATATGTACCTAGGGTAGCCACTAGAAGAGAGATTAAGGATTTTGCGGTGCCCTTTATGCGTACTGAGACTGGAAGAAATTCTTTTCAAGTTCAAGGTGCGCATTTTTGGAACTCCTTGCCTGCTGATATAAAAAATCTTCCATCAATCAGCAGGTTTAAAGCCGCTCTGAGGGGGTATCTACTCGACCTCGATTAAACAGTATCATTTTCGGACTATATTATATGTGTTAATTTATTATGTGTTGTACCTTTTATAGATTAAAGGCATGATTGTATTTATTGGCGTGATTGTAGGATGTGTGTGCATAGAGTGAATGATTATATTTTTATCAGCTTGACTTGTACTGTATACTGCTGATATTTCGACTGCGCTCTTCACACGCTTGATTTTATGTAATTCTTTTGACTGATAGATATTTATGACTGATTTTTAATTATATTATTTATACTCTTTACGTGTATTTATTCGTGTTATCTGTGATATCGCTTCTATTTAATTTATTGACTTACTATTACAGTATTATTATCTCTACTATGTTTTATGACTGTGATATCATACTGTACTATTTTAATTTTATATATTCAAGGCTATTTCAAGTATTTTATGTATTTTAGCTTTATTTGTTATTTGATTTGTAATTTTACACGCTCTTTTTGCAATTATAATACAAAATAAAACAATATCTATCTATTCATCTTCAAAATATATAAGATACAATAATGTTATTACTTCATAAAAATCAAAATAAATGAGCTTTGACTACGATTATAAAAGAAAATCTGACAGAATAATTAATTTTACAAATACTTATATAAAATAGATCTATAAAGTAAAGAAGAATTTAAAAAGAGAATACTAAATATCAAATAAAAATTTTCATTACATTCAAATGAAGAAAATAATCTATATTTAAAAGAAAAACGTATTTAAAATTTTTATTGCTAATAGTTCTTATTGAAAAAATTTTTTTATTTCAAATTATTTTTGTATCCGAATTCTGCATTAAACTGCGTTTGAGGATTTGAAAAAAGCTTTAATTTTTCTATACAAGCGATGCAAAGAACAGAAAATCTGGATTAAAAATTTTATATTTAAAAAAGCGTTAATTAGCACATGCTTAGAAATTACACATTTTTATCGCTTCTTCACCCCAAACTTAATTTTTCCTAATTATCTAAACAGTTTTCATTATTAAATAACAAAATTAATAAAATGAGCATTTTAAGGACAAACACGTTACATGCTGCACATCGCTTTTATGATTGATTTTTTTTTCATTTGAATGATGAATTTTTTCATAGTTCTTTTGGAATATTGTATTTAAATACATTTTTTATAAAAAATAAAGTTTTCACGAATTTTATTACATTTATCCCAAATTCCCAAATAACAGTAAAAAATATACTTTGAAAAGATATAATAAACGTCAAAAAATAAAAAAATATATACTTATTAAATAAATTGCTATCTTTAAAATTTAACAACATAGATAAAATTTTTTCCTAATTAATTGTCAAACTGAAAAAAATGTCAAATGCTTTACATATTGTTACGTGGGATTTAATTGATATGCACTCCTATGGGGAGTGTGAGGATGCAAATAATTACAGAGCGAATCAGTAATAAGTAACTGATATTTATTATAGCAAAATACAGTATGAGAGAGAGACTAGATACGACTTTGTTCTAGCGCGTCCGGCGATGGTCTGACGCTCGTCGTTGTCTAAAACGACGATGTAAGTTGCCTGCGACGAAGTGCCGAATCAGCACTTCGCGCACCATGCGACTTTTAGTTTGAAAGCTCGGAGTCGCAATTCCCCAAACTCCCAATTTTATACTATTTTCTTATTATATACTATTTATAAAAACTATACTACGTACATATATAATGTACGTTGCACGTCCGAGGCCGCGAGGCTTCGGCCCCCGAAGCCAAAAACGTACACACAAATACAATTAAAGAATTTATTATAATTAAGTTCCTACGTGTAATTGGTACTGTTTTTGTGTATCTACACGAGCCGGTGCTCGTCCTGGCTTACAGTTTTTGATTTCTTTATTCTATCATGTTTGTATGTTGTTATGAGTCTGTTGCTTGCGTTCTAATTTATTCTACTGTTTTATTTCTCAAATACTTTGTCATTTTAACTACGAATTTATGGTCTCTCTCTCTTTTTTTTTCTTTCAAAAAGACATATGACATTTATAATAAAATATTTGACAAAATTGTACAAAAATTAAAATGAATTTTAAATTATTAAATAATACAGTTATAAATACAAAATTCATTATCTTTTTTGTAATGTTAAGAGATGTTTCTTTTGAAGATACACGTGCGCATCATGTCGCACTCTTGATAAGATTAGAAGCCTTTCACATCACGAAATGCATTCTTTTTGGATGATATTTAATTTTATTCTAAAGTGATTTCAAGAACCTTCTACTTGTTTTTGTGTGGGTTTGAAGCGGGATTCGAACGTGGATTCAAACTCCTTTTTTTTGTTGAACTTTTATGATAAAATTTGTACATGATTTTTCAGTAATTGTATGATTTATCTGAAACAAAAACTAACTTATTAGTAGAAAAGGGTCCCTCCTCTATTTCTAACTGTTTAACCGTCATTTATCTATTTATTGTTCGATTCCTCCTTATAAAATACTCCTTTTTTTATTAAATTGATCACTGATTAATATTTTATTATGTATCCTCAAAGCTGCGTCTTACAAAAAAAATTTATTTATTAACTCTATGTGTTCTCTTTGACGCTTTTGTTTATCTTTTTTTTTTGTTATTGCTTACATTATCGTTTAAGAAGCGCTGCGTCAACTAGAATATGGCCACGGTTTCGACTACAATTGGCTTGATAATCGCCTTTTTTTCTAAAATTTTACTTCGCTTCCAGTATTTTCTATGTGTTATTATTTTAATTTTATAAGCAATGTTATTCAACTCAAAAAAACTCATTGAATTTTCATTTTACTTTTTTTCTTTGAACAAATTTATAAAGGATACTTGCGTTCGATTCCAATGGGTTTTTGGGATATGTTCGGTTGTTAAGGTGATATATTTTTTTCAGATCTTAGTCCTTTAGCTAAGTTCTTAATGATTTATAATTATTATTAGTATTCAACTTCTTTTACTACGAAGTTTGATACCACATGCCTATAATAGTTCACTGTATTTAACAGTCTTTTTCTGCTTTTTTTCTTAACTTTTACTTAAAATTTTTTTTTTGCATGTTTTATTTGATTAAACTATTGTATGTTATGTTGCTTTATTTACAACATAGAGAAGATTATCTTCTCGTTATAATTTTTATGTACATTTTATTTATTCTTTTTCTTTGAACTCATGTATGTGATAACCTTTTTTTTATTCATTGGACTTTTATTTTCCGCAAGGGGTAAGGGGTAAAAGGATACTCATAGGGAATCTTAGGCGAGATCCTGCATTTCTTTTATAGTTGTTATCATTATTTGAGTTGCCTAACTTTTGCTAATTTTACAATTTTGTTGATAATAAAAATATTTTCATCCCAATTATCCTCAAAAACAATTAGCTAATCTATTATTTTTATTTATTAGTAAAAAACGTTTCTTTTCCCTTGCGGCCCATTCTTTTGACGCTTTGCTGTACAACTAAATCTTACCTACTAATTATTTTTCTTATTTATTTTTTGCTTTTATTCAAAAGATATTTGATTCTTTTTTTTCACTTATACAATATTCTGTTAAAACGTCGCACCTTCGAGGATATCTTATTATTCGCATTTCTTAATTTCAACCATTATTATTAATTTTCCTTTTTTTTTAATATATTTTCTATTTTTCTTCTGTAAAATAAGCAGTGATCATATGTCGTTCTTTCTTTTTCCTTATCCGAAGGCCGCGGAAAAAGAAAAAAAATAAAGCTTTTTGCTATATTCCATATTTGAAAAATTAATTACTTGATTCATCTGTGAAGGGAGGAGGTGCTTTTACTGTAGTTGCGCGCTTTATTTTGTCTACATGAACCGTTTTTATCTTATTCGCGTTTTTTATCGTCACGTTATGCTTCGCGATATTCAATAATTTCGTACGGTCCTTCATATTGCGCATCATATTTTCCTTTTTGTGGTTGTTTTAATAAATAAACGCTCTCACCTTCTCGGAAATGTTTCGTATTCGATTTTTTATCATAATAATATTTCGATCTATACTTTGCTTGAACTAAATTCATTGTCGCCAATATTTGCAACTGAGAAAGATTATCTACTGTCTCTTTTAGATATTCATCGTATGTTCGTAGATTTTCCTTTGATGAAAAGCTTGACGGTGTTCGTGCTTTATAGCCGAAAACAAGTTCGTAAGGCGTATAGCACGTCGCCTCATGTATTGTACAATTATAAGCTAGTTGGCATAAATCTAGCCATTCAGCCCAGTCTGATTTTTCTCCCATGTATGCTTTTAAATATTCCGTTATCGTATGATGCATGCGTTCGATTCCTTCCTGACTTTGGGGGTGATACGCAGTTGTACAGTATTTATTATTTCTGAATATTTCTGCAAATTCTTCGAGTAATTTATTTATGAAGTGCCTGCCTTGATCTGTTATTTTATGTCGTCGTAGGCCGTATTCGGTGGAATACCTATAGACCACGCTAAATTTGTATAGGCATTGCATACGTTCATGCTAATATCTCGACGATATTCTCTCTGTCAATACTCCCTAAGGGAGTATTGACAGATCGAGATATCGCGAAGCATGGCCGTATATGACGCGAGTGACATCGATTCGTGGGTTTGTGAAAACAAAAGAATGTCGTTAGATATGTCAATGCTCATACAAATTCATATAAAATCTTAACTTTACAGAATGTTTTGTTTAAAAAAATTTTCAAAGTTAAACAGTTAATAAGTAAAATAAATAAGTTAATAATGATATTATTTACTTTTTTTCAATAAAACATATATCATTAATTTTAAAAAATCATTTTTATAGTTCTTCATACGGCCTACCAACGACATAAACTTATCTACGTAACTTGGGAGTACGAAGGATTCATCCTTCGTACTCCCAAGTTACGTATACAACTAATGTCAGATGGCGGCCCAAAATATGCTAGTACCTTTCTTGTAAGAGCGTACGCTACTTCTTCCGCGTCTGCATGTACTGTTGGTATTAGAATACAGTATTTCGTTAACCAATCTTGTACTGTAAGCACATACCTGTACCCTTCTTTCGTGGCTATTAAGGGCCCACAGAAGTCCATAGATAATTTTTGAAATGCTCTACTCGGTGTGTCTGTTATGAGCATGGGCAATCCTGTTTTGACGCGTACTAATTTCTTTGTTTGGCAATTTTCACAGCCTAAGACAAATTGTCTGACATCTGGTCTCATATTTCTCCAATAATAGTCCGCTGCTATTTTCTTGTATGTTTTGTTTATTTCTCTATGACCACCTATAGCTGCTTCATGATATTCTTTCAGCAGTCTATATCTATCTTCTACCGGTGGTACTGGAATATTATTTTGGTAAACTACTGCTACTAATGGTATATTTGCGAATATTTCATAAAAAATTTCTATGAAGTATGTCCAATCGCTAGTAGAGAGCATTGCTAAGTCTCTCACAATACTAACGTATGGAATATCGTACTGTACAATTATTTTCCTTAAATTTTTGATACACTTTTTAATATCTCCTTTTAATATTTTGTCGTCAATATGTGTTTTAACAAATGCACAAAACATAAAATTATCTTCCTAATTGGATACATGTATTTCTCCTACTGCAAACTCCCTATTTATTAATTCTTCAGGATTTATATATTGACGTTCAATGAGGGCTTCCACCATTTCTGTGTCTAAATAGCAGTCAGTGGACATTGCATAGATAATATTTTCTTTGTATTTAAACGGATGCTCTCTTAATATTTTAAATTTACTAAACGGTTGTGGTATCTCGTTATCTAACGGAGCCCAAGGAGGTTTTTCGCGCGGCGGCCTTGCATTCTTTACAAGGCAACGTTCGAGCGCATCACTTATCTTATGCGATTGACTCTTTTCTCCTTGCGTTGTAGGTGTAATAGGAGTACCTGGCTCATTGATATTATTATACCGTTGTTCGTTGTCGTTTTCGCTCGACGCTGTACTTCCTTCGTTCTCTTTATTATTTTGATGTCTTTTTACTATTCCTAAGTTGCATACTTTTATTACTGAGTAAAAATAGTATATTACGTTCCGAGGTACGGAACAGGCTCATTACATGTGCGTGTAAGTTTGCTTTGCGAGGCGTCAGCCGAGCAAAGCAAAACACGCGCATATGATGAGCCTTTTTCGTGCCGAGGAGCGTATACGATTTTCCTTCATGCCAGGCCGGAACTTCGCCATCCCAAAAAGATAAAAATTCATTTTTAAGTAAAAAAATACATCGAAAACGACTTCTAGTGAAAAGTCATTTGATGCTTTAGTTTGTTGTAGCGCGCATGCGCAAGCAACTATAGTATACGTTGAGAGCGTGAAAGAGAGAGAGAATCGCAAATAAAAGTCCTATAGCGGTTAACATAGGATAAACATTTCGTTTTATTTAACAATTCAAATAAATAAAACGTGTAAAGAAACAAAAAAAGAACATAAATATTCAATTATTTTATTGTATTTTTATTTTTTAAGTGTCTAAAAGCGTGTTGTGAGTGTCGTGAAAAAAATATCGCGAGTTCAAAAAAAATTGTGTATGCATGAAAGAAATGTGAAAAAACGGAACATGTGTATCCTATAGCTGATAACATAGGATATGCAGTAAATATTCTAATGATAATTCATATAAAAAAAACGTGTGTAATTATCATGTGTGTGTGTGTATTTCATAATTTTAACAGTCATGTCTAACGATGTTTGATGTATAATAACAGAGGTTAGACATACTGAGTATATATAGATATAGTCGGAACATGCAGCAGACAGTGAAGCGACCGAAACTGTTGTAGTATGAAGGTGCGCAGTGGCTTCTGAGCATGTGACTGTAAAGAAAATCATAAATGTAATTTGCCCGTTCCCTGCCGCACGAGAGGCACTTTTAGGCGAAGTTCCGGCACGGGTATGAAGGAAAAACAATTACCGTCTTTCGGTATATTGTCATCTTTTATCAAATCTAGCCAGTATTGTGCGCATTCATCACTTGCATCATATACTTCGAATACACCTGCACCATCATTAAAAGAATTACTCCAACATATTGGTCCAATTTCGTCATCGTTTTGTACTGTTTCTATTATATTCATATGCTCATTTTCTTCATCAGCTTTTTCTTCTTCAAGGTCTTGCGACTCAGTCTCATTTAAATCATTTTTATCTAGCTCTACGTCACTCTCATTCTCTTCCTGCTCCATGCTTTCGTCTTACGACTCAGATTCACTGTCGTCATGCTTATCTCTCTCGCTTTCACTCTCACTTATAATTTCTTTCTCTTGATTTTTACTTGTATCTTGTACCTCAAACTCGTCGTCGAAATATGAGTCTTTGTCTGTTTCACTGTCAATAATTTCGACTTCAAAACTTATTCTTAGTGATTTTTTCTCTTTATCTTTTTCTGAGCTTATGTTTGGTACTAATTTGTAGTATTCTCTTGGCATTTGAGGTCGAACTTTTTCTCGCTCATTAAAATCTGTTTGATTTATTATTTCTTGAGGTACATTGTCTCTTAGCGCTTCTGCTACTTCTCCTGGTGTTTCTTCCCATATATTTATTTGTGTATACCTTCTCTACCATTTATCTCTTGTTCTTGCAAATCAACTAAAAATTGAGCATTTATTATCATTTCTGGAATCATATTTAATATACTTCCTCGGCTACTTTCTTTACTTTGCGAAGTGTGTTGTGAATTATCTTGTGTCTCTATCTCTTTTTCTATTTTGGTGCCGTTGTGTTGAGATGCTTTCGATTTTACATTTATTGTCTCTATTGGCAATTCTACGTCTCAGCTGTTTCTATTATTTTTCAATATACTTTTATTTTTTGATATTTCGCTCGCTGGCTCATACGTATTCTTTTCTTTTCTTGATGACACTGCATGTGGCTTATCTACTGGTGTACTCGCTGCAAGAATTCCTTCTCACATGTTTGCGCTTTTTCGCATATATGCAAGCTTACCGTCGTTTTGTGCTTGACTTATTATATTTTCAGCCTGAATTAATTTTTTCTTTCTATCTGCTTGAGTTCTACGCGTTTTTATAATTTTTTTGTTTCGCCTTTTTCTCCTGTAAGTTGACCTTTTCCAAGGGTCTTTTTCTCTTTTCCCGTAATTCCAATCTTCTTCAGATCCGGTTATACTCGCAATTTCTGACTCGTCGCTTGTTTCTTTAATAAAGATTTTCTTCTTAGGATTTTCAGAATTTTCTGAACTTGAATCTTCTTCTTTAGTTTTATTTGCATTTTTATTTATTGCGTGTGTAATAAAAATTCTTGCTGGCGGACCGCATTCGTTTGCGTTTGGTTCCTGATTTTCTTGCTTATCTATTAATTGATACATTTCTGCACGTGGTAATTCAAAATTTTCTTCGCCGTATGCAATTACCGGATTTCTAGACAATGCATCAGCCGCATTATTTTTCCTTCCTGGTCTATACACTAAATCAAACGTAAATCCTCGTAAAGCTGCTTTTAATCTATTAAATCTTAAATCAGGCTTTGTGCTTGTATGAAAATGCTTTAACGGTTCATGATCTGTAACTACTGTGAATTTTGTACCGTATAAATAAGGCCTTAACTGTTCTTTTCCGAAAACTACTTCCAATAATTCTTTGCCATATACAGAATATCTAAGTTCGCTTCTTTTGAGACATCTTGAGGTATATACACAAGGTCGATCTTCGCCGATTTTTCCTTGGCTCAATATTGCGCCTATCGCATAATCAGACGCATCTGTTGTTACTATAAGTGGTTCGCTTAAGTTAGGCGCGGCCAACACAGGCTCTTCGCATAGCTTCTCACGTAACGTGTCAAATGCTATTTGATGTTCTTCTAGCCACAGAAATTTCCCTTTTTTTGAACTTAATTTATGTAACGGTCTTGCTATGCTTACAAAATCTCTTATGAATCGACGATAATAACCAACAAAGCCTAAAAATTGTTTTACTTTCTTTTTATTTGTTGGTATAAGATAATCACGCACTGCTTCTATCTTTTTAGGGTCTGTTTTAATTTGCCCTTTTCCTACTATATGTCCTAATACTTTCGCTTCGCGTCTTAAAAATTGACATTTCTTTGGTTCAATAGTCAAGTTGGCCTTTTCAATACGTTTTAAAAATCTCTTAAATCTTACTGCATGCTGTTCTAAACTTTCTGCATGAACTATTACATCGTCTAGATAAATCTCTAGTTCTGTACCTTGCAAGCCCTGCAAAGCTAGAGCCATGGCCCTACTAATGGTCATAGGTGCTTCATATAACCCCATAGACATACGTTTAGATTGATAAGTACTTGATGGTCCCGAAAAAGCAGTTTTATGCGCGTCTTTTAAATCAATCTTTACTTGATAATAGCCGTCCTTAAGGTCTACGGCGGTGATATAATTTGCTGACGCTAAATTTTCTAAGATGTCACAAGTGAATGGTAGTGGATGGCAACTTCCCACAGTGATTTCATTTAGCTGGCGAAAATCTGTCACCAACCGCCAGCGTTTCATGCCCTGAGGGTCAGGTTTCTTGTTAACTATCCATGCTGGGCTACTATAACTCGACATAGATGGTTCTATAATATCTTTTTCCAGTAACTTCTTTATTTCTTGCTGCATAATATTTTTTAATGCAATGGGGTAACGGTAAGGTTTCACACGAACTGGCTCCTCATGTGTCGTTTTTATCCTGTGTGTTAAAATATTTGTTGCTGGCAATTATTCATTATCTAACCGGAAGACAAAGGGATTCTCGGATATCAAGCTTCGAACATGCTCTTTTTCTTCATTATTTAATTCTTCCAAGTCTAACACTTCCGTTACTTTTTCAACTCTTTCTTTTATTTCACTTGGAGTTTTATTTGCCATGCATCTGTCTACATATTTTATTTCAGCATCAGCACTTTTTTTCTCTGAATTTTGTTGCGCGCACTCCGACATTGCGCGTCTAATTTTTTTGCAATTGGAAACTTCGTTTCCTTCGTGGTTGCCGTCCTCACCGGCATAAAAATCGTTATCTTTTTTTATAACTTTGCATGGAAAAATTTCTATTTCTGGAATCGGAATTTCAATATTCTTATGATTCGTATTCATGCATACTGCATACGCTCTTCCATTTTTATTTTCTGTATCAAAATTTCCAAATAATATTCCAGGCCCTAAATTTTGAAGTGGCACCCAGCCTACTTCTACATCATTATTTATAACTTTTGCAACAATAATGCGTCTCATTCTGGCGGGAATTTCCACTGTTTCCACCCGCTCAAAGGGAATCGATAATTTTATAAAATCAATGCACTTATGCACGGCATTTATATGTCCGTTGTGCTCACTAATAGTTTTCCAGCCTAATAGCCCATCTGTTTTTACAGAAAAGCTATCTAGGACAATATGGACCTCACACTTTAGTCCTTGAAGAGTCATATCTGCTCTTCCTAACGTATACATTTCCCCTGGTACGACGCTTGTAATCTCTAAAATATGCTGTCTATCTATACTTGTATTTTCATTTATACATTTGGCCTTTATTACGGAAATATCTGCTCCTGAATCAACATAAAATCTTGCACTATTTTCTTTTAAATTCCGACTTTCCAGTTTAACAATAGGCGGATTACGCCCTGCGCACGCAAGTTTCATGTTTATTGTGCGTCTAATTTTTACATGCTTATTATTACTAATTAATATATTTTGGTCACTGCTAATTAATTGTTGCCCGGCGCCTGAGGATTGCGGCGGACATCCTGCGAGTTTAAAGGCTCATTCATTTTATTACTTTGATTATTTTCATTTCTATTTGCGTTTGAGTCCCGTTCTCTATCCGGTTCGCGCTTTTGATTGTCGTTTCTGTTATGCTGATATCTCTCACGACTGTTATCTCTACTGCGATTTCTATTAAAACCCATATCGTTTCTATTATCATTACGTGTATTATTATTATAACGCGGCGGTCCTTGAGCATTATAATTATATTTATTATTACGTGAGTCATAGTTTCTGTTCCTATTGAACCTACCGTTGAATCTACTATAACCATTTCTGTAATTATTATTAGCATTTCCATTGTTATAATTATTATTGGAATTATTTCTGCCATAATTATTATTATCAAAATTTCTATTGTAATTATTATTACTGAAATTACTTCTGTTATAATTGTTTCGCGGGCCGTTCGTATGATTTTTGTTATCGTTTGATTGTTTTCTTTTACTATTATTAACTTCTTGTGAATTATTTTTATTTTGTGTATGAATAATACCATTTCCTGCATCATTTCTTAGTATTTGACACTCTGCCGTCACGTGCCCCATCTTATCGCAATAAGCGCATCGTATTTTATCATATTTTTTCTTAATGCACGCGCCTTCTTTATGGCCTTCTTTGTCACAATAGCTACATTTAACTGCACTTGTACCTGTTTCTATTTTTACAGGCGTAGCTTGCATTGCTTTTATTTGTGCTTCATACACTTTATTTGTATTTAATAACTGATGTTGATTTTGTGTCATTTGCACCATGATATTAATATTCGGTTAAGACCATAATGATAACGATTGTGTATTTTGTGCTACCGAATTTACGGGTTGCAGTCTGTTTATAAATGAGTTTTGCATCTGTGCAAAAAGTCGCGTCTTTTGTTTATTTTCAAAATCAGCTGCAAGTTGTATAGCTTTTCTTAATGTTTGAGGTTTTTCGCAACGCACTTGCATATCTAAGGGTGATATTAATCCGAATAAATAATACTGCAAGGCGTCTCTTTTTATTAATTGCTTCCTTACTAATCGGTCTTGTGCGTTTAATACCGGCAATATATCTTAAATTGTTAATAATCGATTTAATAAAGCTTGTGCACGAGCGCCGAAATCTGTTGCTGACTCGCCTTGCTGCTGTGTTATCACTTTTAATTGTGTAGATAACTCTTCTAATATTGTTAAGTTATCATACTGTGCCTGTAAGTCTGCTATAAGAGCTTCTATCGACTCGTATTGCATCAAGCGCGCCGTAAAAATATCCGCTGCTTTTCCAGTGAGTTTTGTCGCTAACTCGTACATAATGAGAATTTGACAGCCTGGTCCGAAATTATTGACTATGCTTCGCAGTACTGAACAGAATAACGGTAATTTATCCACGCTGCCGTCAAAGATTGGAATTTGTCTAATTGCTTGATGTAACGATAAATAAGGCGTATTTTGAAAATTTGTGCCTTGCATATTTAACATGGGATTTATTTGTTGCGTATTTAATGCGTAATTAGTATTTAGCGGTAAGTTTATTGGAAAATTTGGATTAACTTCAGTTGGTATCATATTACTCCACGGTTGTGGAATTCGTTGCGGAAAACTCGTGTAATTGTATGGTATCGAAGGATAAACTAACTGATTCGGGCCCTGGTTCGCGTACGTTAACCACGTTTCGTTAGTTTTTGGGCTCTCCTCTGATTTCGATTTTTGAGTCTCGGTTTCCCTTTTATTCCGTGGGAGCGTACCGTTACTTACTATGTTCCTTTCTTTCATAATATTTAATGATTCTTTTGGTAATTGGAAACCCTGAGACGCGGCTCTTTCGTATTTTTCTGTCAATTCCCTCCTTTCTTTTTCTAACAAATTAACTGTTAAATTTTCACCATATCTCGAAGTGTACATTAGCATGTACACCGTGTTCTGTGACACGGTCGGAAATAATATCCTTTCGTTCCCGAATTTGGCTAAGATTTCTTCACTACGCGAACCTCTAATAGGAGACAACGAACGTCCTCTACGTCTCGCTTTTCCGTCCTTTTTCAAAAATAAGTTAATGAGCGACATGTTGATAAATGAGATTTCACAATTTAACTTTTCCTTAAAATTTTTATTTTTACTTTTTAAATTACGTGTGAGAAGGCGAAGCGTTTACGTCTTCTTATGCGCGCTGATTTTGATTCTGATTTATTAGTAAATAATGACAAAATTTATGACATAAAAACGTTTCTACAAATCAAGTTAATTATGAAATTGTTATCAATATTATTTTCCAATATTTAGACTATAAACTCCTTTTATTTACCTACGGCAATAACTATTATTTTTTTTTGCACACGAATGATAAAAATTTATTTTATTTTACTAAGAAACCTGATGAAAATTGATAAAAACAAAAATATTTATTTTTCCTTTTCACGTATGCACTTGTTTTAATTATCCCTTTTTTTCACAACATTACTTATAATTTTTAAATATTTACTTATTATCTGATACTGATACTGCTGGTTTGCGTAATTATATTCACGCACTAATCGCTTTTATCTTACGATTTTTTTTTCAAAATCAATATTCTAACTTTATTTGTTCTATTACGAGTTCGATTTATATTCACTTTAAGAAGCTATACTACATCTTGGGACACTTTAATATGTATTATATAACTTTTACTTACTTGTTACGGCAGAGAGTGAGCGGCGTGATAAAAAGCACTCTCATTTCTTCGGATAATATTTTCGGACGTCCTTCCTTCCTTCCTTCCTTTCGTTCAGATCTTCTGCGTTGCTAACTCGCGACGCGATTTTTCAAAATATTTAATAAGAAAATTCGCCAAAAAAATGTATTTACTCGGTATATTTAATCAACAAATTATTTCTCTCTCTCTTTCTCAAAAAAATTCTTTAATTTATTTGACGAGCTTTTTTTGTCAAGTTTATTTCTTAAAAAATTTTAATTTTTTTGCTAAAATCCTCGTTGCGTATCCCACACCGCTGCCACCAAAAAATAATATGTTACGTGGGATTTAATTGATACGCACTCCTATGGAGAGTGTGAGGATTCAAATAATTATAGAGAGAATTAGTATTTAGTGACTGATATTTATTATAGCAAAATACAGTACGAGAGAGAGACTAGATACGACTTTGTTCTAGCGCGTCCAGCGATGGTCTGACGCTCGTCGTTGTCTAAAACGACGATGTAAGTTGCCCGCGACGAAGTGCCGAATCAACACTTCGCGCACCATGCGACTTTTAGTTTAGAAGCTCGGAGTCGCAATTCCCCAAACTCCCAATTTTATACTATTCTCTTATTATATACTATTTATAAAAACTATACTACGTACATATATAATGTACGTTGCAATATCATGATTCAAAGTTTGGAACCATTGTAATAATTACTAAAAAAACATTGAAGTCTATATTTTTTTAATTTTTGGAAATGTTAAAATTCTATGTAAATTTTTTAAAAATAAAATAGAATTTAAAGTCATTTTCATGTAAAACATGCTTTCGTGAAATTTGCAAGGTTTCGTAAAGTTTCATTTTTTCCAAATCAAATTATCGACATTATGAATTTATATTTAGTTGATATTTGCCACTATACCACTATATTAGAAGAAGGATATACTTTTAATAAAAGCATTTCTTCATTCTTTTATGTGTCTAAAATAAAATGATGTTTATCAACATTTTATGTTGAATTTTTATGAAATGAATTAATAATAATGTTATGATGCCCCTATATAACTTTAGAAAATGTCACTTTTCAACGGACAAAAATAATTCAACCATTCAAAGTTTAGTCAAAATTTTGTTTAGCAAGAACTAAAAATTATTATGTTCGTGAAAGAAAATGATTAATTTTTTTGTTTTGGAAATAATAATTGATAATATTATAAAAATATATTTAATAACCCTGGTAGAAAATTTCATTATAACTTGATCATATTTTAACCATTTTTAACGAAAATGATCAATAACTGACTAATTTTCATTAAAAAAAGATCAGTTTATCTCATAACTGACGACGGTTAATAATCAAAAACTGGTCAAATTATGGTAGTTTCAGAATAATAGTTTTATTAAATATATTTATTTTCATTTGATTCTTTGATAAATATAAGTATTTGAAAATTAATGAGAAAATTTAATTTGAATTATAAAGAGAGTTAAAGTGAAAGTTTGAAGAAGATCAATAAAGATGAAAAGCTTTATTTTTCTAATTTTTTAGGTTATTTTTTTTCAAATATATTTGGCATAATATTCAAACATAACATTATTTACCATTGCAAACTTCAAAGCTATTTTATAAAATATGATTCCTGATATAAATATATTTTATTTTATTTATTATTTCATTATTAAAAAAAATATAATAACTTTTTTTGTTATTTTTTATACTTGAAAAATGTTAAATAAACAGGGAAAATAAATAAAACATTTTGATTATAAAAATATTTTATTATGAAATCTAATATATATATATATATATTTAATTTAATAATACATAAATTATCTTTTCTTCCTCTTTTTTTATACAACTAGTGTATTTCTCAACTAGGTCATTTAGCCTACATTTTTTCTTTTTGTTAGCATATTTTCTTTTTCTATTAATGTTCTCCATAGTGTATTATTAAATGTTTTAAAGCAGATATGTATGTTTCAAGTAACATAACCTGCGTACTACGCAATCAATTGTAGTTAGCGAACGTTGCTTCAAAATTTTTAAATTGTTTCTCTCTCTTTTTCTCTCTGTTAGTCTCCCTATCTTTTGATACACGAGCGCAAGTAAACAACTTAAGGCTGCAAGAATAGGGACGGCCGTTATCGACTGAGCGACTACGTATTTAAAGCGAGTTTACTATTTTTTTATCACTTAATGATCAGTTTTATTGGTCATGAAAAACTGATAAATAAATGATCATTGGTCATGTGGCGGTCTGGGACTCCTATCAGACCGTGGCACAGAAGTTGTACAGAAGGACAAGGAAGTTGAGGTTATGAAATAATTACACGAGAGATATGTATGGTTAAGCGTATATTGCTATAGCCAGGTATACAGTCGGTAATCGAATGTAAGAGATAATGTGTCTTACTAGAGTGTCTCCGTAGAGTGTGAGAGTTAACGCTCGCACGCTAGCACGTTAACTCGTATCGAATAGTGGGGGAATCATAGATTCCATCTTATAGGCTACTACTACTGTCACACACATACGTAACCCCACAATACTCCCCCTCTTTTTTAAAGTTTTTTATGTGTATTACAATTGTTTCAATTATTCTTGCAGTATCCTGATCAAACATACTTCATACTTGTACTTACGTACTCTCACTCATTCCGTGTGTACTACAGATTTATTTTTATCTGACTCCATACAAAACATTTTAACTTTTTTAGATATTACTATCTGTAGTTACCTTTCAATACGCACTTAATACAGCACCGTTTGTCCTTAATTGCACTTTTTTACATTTAGACTGTGCTTACTTGCACTAAAAAATATAAGTTACTATGTGCTTAATTGCACTTTTTACATTTAGACTGTGCTTAATTGCACTAAAACATATAAGTTACTATGTGCTTAATTGCACTTACATTTGACTGTGTGGTTAATTACACTTGTATATATTATTGTCGCGCTATTTGCACTAAATTATTTTTGTACACATTAAATGCAATTCGTCTATTTTTAATATATAAAAAATACTATAATTACATGCGTTCGATACGCTCAGTCTCATACTTTGATACATTATTATTTGATGCGTTTTATATTTAACATTTCATGAGAATATATGTTACTCATTTATATGAATCGTTATATAGATACGCTTAATGCGTTGTTAAAAGCAAAACATAGATAATTTTTATTTACATAATGGGTGTATTTTACACGCTTACATAAAATAGACACTCCTTCACTGTGCAACCATGTCTTGCATGCGCTGGATGCGCTGATAATTTTCATACCTGACTTTACGTTAGATATTAATACTGAATAATACATGCATAAGGAAAAATAAAAGGTATAATATTTACAACGCATGATTGCACGTCATACAAAATATAACACATTCACTCATGCACTCACACATTCGTGACACTTCATTGCACTGAGTGTATGTCTTTCTTCGTGTTCTGCAGGCTCTTTGGAAAGTTGTAAATACAGACTTCCTTGACTGGCAGGTCGTTAACGAACGTGGTGGGCGTGCGATGCTCCACTTGTTCGTACGTTGTCATCATGTTACACTGCGCCGTTCATCACAGTGCATTTTCACGGTTGCAATTACTCCTTGAATTTCCCAAAACCATCCTCTGCCAGTCTAAATTTATGTTTGATACGACGAGAGATGTGATCCTTGATTGGATTATCACTTGCATCGCTGCAGAACACAAAGCTCTAAAATGAGATAGGAAGAACACTAATGTTTATTAGAAATGGGTTAACAATGGGTGTTCCCAGGAATGGGACAGCTGTCCAATGAGAGCACACCAAGGTTACCTGAATAAAACAGAAAAACAAAATATTAATACAGAAAAAAAAAGGTATACATATACATTTGAATACATTAATACATACATCATACGATACAATCAGTGTTACATCCTTGCTCATATATCATTCATTCTTTAATTTTTTATGACTCTTAAAACTATTTACAAAAGCGGGCGGAGCATGGTTCCCTACATTAGCGCTAAGGTCGAACCTAACTAATTTTTTACTCGCAGTTTTCCTAACGCGATCGTCTCTTAGAATACTACTTATATTGATGCTATCGGTTCTTTTTCTCCTTTTTAAGATGTTGGGTATAAACCTATCTTTTTTTGGCTTATGAGGGACAGCGTTTGTGTGCTCTATGCTCCTGCCTTTGTTGCTCTGTGGTGCATTCGTAGCATCCGGCTGGCTGACAACTATCTGTTCGTCTGGGTGACGGTCTTGTGGGTCTAACTCAGCCGGAGATACCTCGTCTGGTGGATTGACGTCGTCAAAGGTTACATTTAACCATTCATCGTGAGCGACTTGCACATCTTCATCGCTACGATGTACTTCCACCTCTGTGCGCGTTTGTTCGCCTTGAGCAACGTTGCATGGGGCATCATTGTCATGTGATGGTGGCGTGGGCAGACATTCTTCGTCTATTGGTCTTTCTTGTGCTGGTTGCTCGGCTGGCGTCAGTTGTTCTTCACTTCTTAAAAAGAAGGCTGGTTTCAATCTATCTACCGATACAACCACGTTTCTGCCATTTTTCTCTATAGTATAATTCCTACCACCATCGTGCCTTGCTATTACCTTGTGAGGCCCTGAATACGGGTGTGTGAGGGGTGGTTTGACCGCCTTTATTCTCTCGAACACATGGGTGCAGCAATTTAGCTCTTTAAATACAAAAGGTTTGATTGCGCAATGATGTGCAGCGGGTACTGGCTTAATTTGCCTTATGTACTCCTTGAATTCCACGAGAAATTCGCTCGAATCGTGTGCACTGATCTCCCGAAACTCACAGAGATCACCCGGTACAGTTAATGTTGTACCATATAAGAATTCGGCTGGACTCGCCCCTGTATCCAATCTTAGGCGGGTGCGCAGGCCAAGCATTACTGTAGGCAAGACCCTGGTCCATTCTGCCGTTTCTGTGTGACACATGATTGCGGCTTTAAGATCCCGGTGCCATCTCTCTACGATGCCGTTGGAGGCTGGGTGATATGGAGTTGTTCTGATTTTCTTACACCCGATGTAGTTTAACAACTGTTTAAACAGTTGAGCCTCAAATTGCCTTCCTTGGTCACTTGTTATGATGACTGGTGCGCCAAATCTCGCCACCCAATTATCATAAAAAGCGCGTGCAACTGTGGGGGCGGATACATCTTGCAGCGGAACTGCCTCTGGCCATCTTGAAAACCTGTCTATCATTGACAGAATGTATCTGTATCCTTCACATGATGGTAGTGGGCCCACGAGATCCACATGAACATGGGTAAAACGAGCATCTGGCTCAGCGAACTTGGAAGGCAAAAACTTATTTTCTCGAGAGATTTTAGATCTTTGGCACTCAATGCACGCCTTGCACCATGCTGCCACCTCCTGGTTCATCTTGGGCCATACATACTGTTGTCTAATCAGCTTAGCTGTTACTTTGCCCGATGGATGTGAGTTCTGATTGTGGAACAAGTTAATTACGTCCTGTCTTAGTTCTTTTGGAACGTAAGGACGGAAAACCTGATCCACCAACTCTACATACAGGAAGGTCTTACCAGCTCCCCACTGCAGCTTAATTAACTTGAGAGGGTGAGTAGGATTCTCCAAAATCATCTTTAGTTCTTCATCCTCTAGCTGCTTCTTTGCTAACTCCTCTAGGGAGAAAAGCGTAGGAAATCTTACATCCTCAATCCTTGATAAGGAGTCTGCCACGGCGTTATCTTGTCCTGGCAAGTAGCATATCTCGGTGTTAAATTCAGCTATATACGATAGCCTTCTGCCGCGGATTGCAGGACAATCCTCTGCATTTTGTGCAAGCACATATACGAGCGGTTTATGGTCTGTATATATTTTAAACACACGACCCTCGAGATAATATCTAAAATACTTAAGTGCTTCGTATATGGCCGATAACTCCTTATCTAAGACGCAATAATTTCTCTGAGCAGGCGTGAATTTTTTTGAAAAGAAAGCTAATGGTTGCCATACATCCTTCACTAGCTGTTCAAGCGATGCCCCCATCGCGAAATTCGATGCATCCGTTACAACTCTTACCTCTGCATTCTCTGCAGGAAATGCTAAAAACGCCACTTCGGCTAATTCTTTTTTTGTTTGTTCGAACGCGTCTTCTGCCTCTTTTGTCCATTCCACTGGACGTTTATCTTTCCTTTTGATGTCACTGATAAGTGCATTCAGATGACGTTGTGTTTCGGCTGCGCGCGGTAGACATTTTCTATAAAAATTTATCATGCCGAGATACCTGCGCATATCATCCTTAGTTACCGGCTTCGGAAATTCTATAATGGCTTTAACCTTACTTGCGTCTGGGCGAAACCCTTCACCGCTTACTTGATGTCCAAGGAATATTAACTCCGACACGCCAAACTTGCACTTCTCTACGTTGAGACGTAAGTGAAATTTTGCCAATCTCTCAAATACGATCTTCAGGTGATTCTCGTGCTCCTCTTGTGATGAAGATGCAACGAGAATGTCATCCACGAACGCGAATGCAAAGTCCAAATCTCCCAGGGCGAGATTTACATACCGCTGGAAGGTCTGAGCGGCGTTACGGAACCCGAACGTCATTACAAGATACTCGAAGAGCCCGAAAGGCGTCACAACCGCCGTTTTGGGTACGTCCTCCGGAAGGATCGGTATTTGCAAGAACGCCTGTTCGAGATCCAGAGCGGAGAATATTCTTTTACCGTGCAAATTGCTTGTAAAATCGTGTAAATGCGGTAGGGGGTATCTGTCAGGAACCGTAACGTTATTTAATTTGCGATAATCGCCGCAAATACGCCAGCTGCCATCCTTCTTGGGTACCATATGGATGGGTGTAGCCCACGGACTTTTTGAAGGTCTACAAATTCCCTCCTTTACCCATTTCTCAAATGCCTTTTTGGCGGCCTTTAGCTTCTCTGGTGGAAGTCTTCGTGGCCTCTGAGCGACAGGGGGTCCCGTCGTCTTAATATAGTGGTATACGCCCCTGTGTTTTGCTGGCAAGGGATCTTCTATACCGATTATCGAAGGATATTGGCTTAACAGCTTGGCATATTTATTACCCGGGTCCACGATTGATACCTGTATCAGCGTTGCGGTTTTATTAAAACCTTTAACGGACTCTTGCGTTTCACCATCCACCAGTCTCCGTCTCGTGAGATCAGGTAGTAAATGGTATTCTTTTAGCATGTCACCGCCTAAAATTGCGTATGGCACGTCCGCCGCGATAAACGTCCAGGCAAATCGTTTATTCTTGAACCCTAGGTCTAATTGCATATGTACGGTACCGTATGTAGATATACGTGTGTTATTTGCAGCGTATAATTGGAACCTGACAGGTTTTTCACTTTGTCCTTCACTTTTGGGAACAAGTGACACTTCCGCGCCTGAATCTATCAAAAATGTTTTTCCCGAAGCTCTATCTTTAATATGGAGACGAATTGACTCGATACCGGACGCGCACGCCTCGTCTACGCGCCGGTTTTGGAGTTTAACGGTTGATTATCCGTTTTATTTCCTGTTATCGGACCCTTAGCGTCATCTCCTGCCTTATAGCTATGACGTCTTTTAATCTTTATACTTTTATCGTCTGAGTTTTTCCATGCGCAGGGCTTTATACATCTATAAGCGTTAATACCGAATCTAGCATGATATCTACATAGCTTACTCGCGGATCTACTTCTATTTCTATTTCCATCTTCACGGCTACGAGATCTTGGACGTCTTTCGTTGTCATAATTACGTCTTCTACCTAGCTGTTCCCTAACTACGGCTTCTATTCTTGCGATCTCCTCCGCGCTATCTTTTACTTCCTCGACTGCGCTTATTCCTTTTTCACTTTCTAACAAATTTTTATGAATCTCGTCCGCGTGTCTAACGAGCAGCGCCTCATCTGTATCTGGGCCATGTCCGGCCATATAATGCTTAATGGATGGTGGGAGGTTATATCTCCAAGCTTCCAACACCATCTGTCGCGGAACTCGGTCTTTAGCTATGTTTAACATCTCACTTAAGAACAACGAGGGTTTTTTGTCTCCCATTTTGAAACCAGCGAAAAGGATTTTAAACTCGCTTTCGGCGGATCTACCATATTTTTCCAATAAATGTTTCTTCAATCCTTGATATCTCTGCCCCGGCAGCAGTAATTTTGTTATTTCGGCCGTATCATAAATTACGCTTTTGTCCAAGTTTGTAATCAACGCGTAGAATCTCGCGTTATCGTCAATTGGTTCAAAGGCGCTAATCTGGCTTTCGAAAATACTAAACCACGTATCCGGGTCGTGTTGCCAAAATGGAAAGTTAATGCTTTTAATATTATGATGATAACTGCCGCCACCTACGCCCGGTGCAGGTGTGGGGACTCTCCCATTATTTTCTATTGCGTCTACGCGCCTATGGTTATCCGTTGTCGGTGTGGGTAAAACCTTACCTCCCGTCGGTACGTTACCGACCACCGTTGGGTGACCCTCAGGGTAGGGTTGCGTAGGGTTTCGCATGGCTGTATTCGCTTTTAATGCGTTAATTTCACAACGCATTTGCTCGATCATTTTATCGCGTTCCTCTAGTTTCGCGAACAGAACTCTATTATCTTCTTCGTATTTATCGCGTAACTGGTACATTCTGTCACGGTATGCTTTGTCTTGTGCTTTTAAAAATTCTTCGTATTTAGCCTTCATTTGCGATTTTTCTGGGTCTTTATGCGCGACTTTCCCTACTGCCCCAAGCGGGCTACTTTGTAATTTTTGCAACCCTACTCTCCTACTATCGACCTGTTCCTTAAATTTATCATATGAGATCGATTTATGTTCCAAATTCTCATCTATAATCTGATTTACCCTATTAATTTCAGTGATATCTAACGCGCTCTCATTAACTGTATCCATATTAAAACTCATTTACGGTTAAAATAAATAAAAAAAAACAATAATTAATAAAATGCGATAAGGATGTGCGATACGCTTCTGTACACGGTGTGTCACTAATCAATCAATCCAAAACTAACTATAAAATTAATATACAATCGTACACGGACGGTTACGCACTAAATAAATAATAAAACGCGAAATACTCGAATAAATAAACAACAAACAATTAAACAAATAAATAAATGAATAACGGTACAACGATCATTACATAAACTATTTACAATTCGAAAACAATTTACACGAATAAATAAATTAACTTCACGACACAAATAAATAATTTACAATAAATAAATTAACAATTGCAAAAATTTACAAAACAAAATAAATTAAATAAATAAATAATTTACGAACACGTCCGAATTCGGTTATATATTTTACAATAAGTAAATATCTAATATTATACTATAATACACTAAATTTCTGTTCTATAGAAAGTTCTCGCTTTGTTTACGAGATAACTTTTGCCTCGCGTTACTTGTTTACGCTACCTAATTGCTTAACTAAACATAAAAGGTCGCGTCCTAACGGCTTTTCGGCTTGTAAACAACCTTGACCGGTCTTTTGTTTTAACGTTAATTTAGAATTTAATATTCCTTTGTGAATTTGAAATTTCTTTCGCGAATATTCTAACGTTTGAAATTATTTTTACAGATTTTCCTGCATTTAAAATTTTCTTTCGCGAATTTTCTCTTTTTTTCTCTTTTTTTCTCTCTCTTCGGCGTGCTTATCGGCTAATTTACGCACGCTTTAAATACAAGTTTCCTATAATTAAGTACTTACTTGACAAATTTTACTGACTCGTGGAATGAGGAATTATACATAAAAAAATGATGTAATAAAATTATTAGTTGCCTTATTTCACCAGAAGAAATCCCGGTAGCCTGCACTTAGGAATGGGCAAAAAGCCAATAAGCACAAGACTCCAGGACACCCCTAGCTGCACAAGGCAATAAAAACCCAATTATGTGCTGCTTCGCTTGACTTAATTGCCCCAGGGAGTCGTACCTGGGAACGGGCAAAAAGCCAACAGGCACGAGAATCCCCAAAACTCTCTCGTCGCACAAAACAGCATCAAGCAAAAAGATAAGAACTCTATTCTTCCTCCTTTCACAGCCAATATGCAACATATATATGTTTTATATTAAGTATGTTAGGGTGATCTTTATTAATTTTTATTATATATCTTACAATTGTATTTTATTATATATATATATATATATGTCATAAATATACCTTACAATATAAATTACGCGAAAAGAGAGAAAATATTTTTTTTCCAACCGTCAAGGCTATTTCACTCTAACTGAACACCTAACCATCTGCATTCGCTACACCATGCTCCGCCCGCACACGCAATACACTAGTTACATACAACGTGTGCGCAGTGCCTAATATGCACTTAACTGTCGAGAGCTGTATGTACGTTTCGCGCCAGATCACTGTACGCGGCTTAATGCGCGTTCCAGTGTATCCTGGCTTCGTACTTTCTCCCGCGTATTCTACTGCACTGTGCACGACTTATAATGCGTGCACAGCGACTGAGAAATTATTTATCTATTGTAAGACTTGTGCAAGTGAAAAGATTAATGCTTCCCCTTACACAGTCGAATAGATGTTTTATGTTACTTCAACTCGAACTTTACCTTGTTCACCTCTAAGTAGAGCGGCGTGTTTTTCCGCTTCCTCTCGTAAGTTTGCCGGTCGGTGGTGATGATTACTCGAACCAGCGAGATCTTCCTCACGACTCGGCTACGATGAACTTGTTGAGGATCTTGAACTCGGCGTCACCAATGTGGCGGTCCGGGACTCCTATCAGACCGTGGCACAGAAGTTGTACAGAAGGACAAGGAAGTTGAGGTTATGAAATAATTACACGAGAGATATGTATGGTTAAGCGTATATTGCTATAGCCAGGTATACGGTCGGTAATCGAATGTAAGAGATAATGTGTCTTACTAGAGTGTCTCCGTAGAGTGTGAGAGTTAACGCTCGCACGCTAGCACGTTAACTCGTATCGAATAGTGGGGGAATCATAGATTCCATCTTATAGGCTACTACTACTGTCACACACATACGTAACCCCACAGTCATTTTTAGATGGTGTATTTTCTACCAGGAAAAAGAAAGAATAAAAAGTCCAATTTTTAAAAATATTAATGATATTTAATGTAATTTTTATTTAAAATGCGCTTTAATGAAATTTAAATTCGTAAAATTATTTATTTTTTCAAATTAATTTATTATTTTACTTATCTAAAATAAAATTAGAATTATTTATATTTATTTTCTATTTTTATTAAATCAGTTAAAAATGTCATACATTTACATAAATTTAGAAAAGGTCCTTTTTTTAAGGAACAAAAAAGGTTTTATTATTCGCAATTGAGTGAGAATAAAAAAACAACTATAATTTATAATGTTTTTTCAATCTTGAATATCTTTTATTTAATAGGAAAAAATTACAGAACTAGCTTTGTTTTTATTTCATATTAATATAAGTTATATAGCCATGTAAAATTGACATCGAAACTTTTACCCATACCTATCTGTAAATATATTTTTTTATATTTTTGAAATAAAATAGAATTGAAGGTGTTAAATAAATTTTCAATTTTATTTTTTTCGCTATAAAAATTGATTATAAAAATATATAATATTTAAAAATAATACAAAAAAAAATAGGTGGAACATCGGGTTTGAACTTCGCCAAATTAGAGAGCGAGGTGCGTAAAAACTTCATAACCACAGCCACCGCATACGTTTGTCGAATAGGATAAAAAGTTACATATGTTCATCGCCCCCCAAAAGATTTAATTTACTATTATTTGTTGATTACTTCAATGATTATTATTATTATTATTAAAATGTTTAAAAAAAAATATGTAATTAATCAACAAATTTTCGGGACGGTTAATCGCATAGAAAAAAGCGATAATATATCGCGGCGAAAACAAGCTAAAGCGAGTCTGCCGTAAGTTTACCTACGCCACTGAAAGTCGCGTATTTCGTGTTCTTACCTTCTCCTCTCTCGCTTGCTTCTCTACGTGCGTATAGACGTGGAGGGGCTTTTCGCGTATTGTTTCTTTCTCTATAATGTTTGATGGTGCGCCTCTCTCTTCCCTACATTGTTAAAACGTGCAAAAAAGCAGAGATAAAAACTAAATAAACATTTATGAGTTCTATAACTTCGTAAAGAAGTTTCACTTCCGTCGGCCAGTTCCAAAGACTGCACGCCGGTTCTTTATAATTTTAAAACTTGAAAATGATATACAATTTTGAATGATGAAATATTTAATTCTATATTATAATTAAGTTTGTATAACATTTATATTTTAAATGTAAATTTGAAAAACATTCTTGTTGTCAGAAGTATGCAATAATTTTTACAATTTAAGTAAACTTTTTTATCAATATAAACATACATATAATGTTTATCATAATCATTATACCTATTTTCAATAACATCCAAATTATCTTACCATTACTTAATCGTTGTATAATTCTAATAATAAGTTACAATTTATAAAAAAAATCAATACAATATAGATGATATTGCTTGATTTTCAAAATCTAAATGATCTAATAAGAAAAATAAAATTTTGAAGGGATCAAGATTCTTATAGATTAACGTAACTATAAAAATTTCGTTTAAATTTTCGAAGTTCTTATATACCTTTTGACTGTAAAGTTGATCATTTTTTTATTTAATATATTTATAATATAATTCATAATTTAGAGCTTGCAATCGTTAAGTATTTATAAAGTCCAAAAATGTAAGATATAAAAATGAATGTTACCACGAGAAAGCGTGTTTCGCGTGAGTATGAAGTAAAGGTTATTCCACCTTTTAGTTTTCCTGATATATGCCTTATCATTCGTTCAATCAATTCTAGGATCCCTTTTTTTGCTTTCACTATTAAAAACATTATAAAATTTTTTCACAATTGATCTACTTCAATATTAAATAACAATGAAAAAATTTTTTAATTCGTCGTTTTCTATTTTTGATACAGTCATAAATAAATATCAAATTTATAAATTTAACAATGAATAAATTTAGTTCTTTCATATTTTACAACATACTGTACTTCCTTAAAAACAATAATTGATCATTAGAAGAAAAAACCGTTAAATAATCAATTTCGTTAATAAGCAAAAAGCTTACTCTCATATTTATTTAAAATTGTTTTAGTTTTATTGATCAATAGCAATTCAAGATATTAAAATCCTTAGTGTGAATGACAAAGATTGATAATTAACTTGAAGCTACCAGAATGTTTGTAAATTTTCCATTGAAATAGCCTTGGTAAAATTTCTCGAACATTGTAAGGGCACCGATAAAGGGCTTCACCTTGAAATTTTGATAGTTATATATACTTCAGCAAACGTATGAGGGTTGACCATCGACGCTTTACTTACAACGAATATATCTTGCGTGCATACCCATTCTATTAGAATAATTTTACCATATCTACGAAGCTGTAGCTAAAAAGCATTCGTTATAAGCGAGGCATGCGCATACCCCCCCCCCCCCCATCGTATAGTTGTGGTCAGTGGTATTGAGTGGCTTAGCCGTTCAAAAATACATATATAGTAAAGAAGTATCAGTACAATAAACCGTGTATATAGGAAGGGCTGCGTGCGCGCACAACTAACTTGCTTTTCTCTATGTATTTTATCGCGTATAGTCGCGTGGGACATTGTCCAGTCTTGAAACTTAACGCTTGCACGTCGCAAGCTCTCAAAAGTCTGAACTTAAGCTTAGCTTATATACCAGCTTAACGCTATGTTGAGGTAAACTCAAGCCACTTTCGATCCATGTAAGTACTTATTTCTCCTTCTTTATTTTTTTTTCTATAAATTTTCTTTACCTCTGCAATTCTTTAACAATAATATTTTTTCATTAGTAGTTTATCTCAATTTTAGATATTAAAGATTTATGGAAGTTAATTTATAAATAATATATGACAAAATTGTGATAAGTTTGCAATTTCAATTGTTTAAATTTTTTGTAAAAAATTTTTTGCACAGTAATTTTTTAAAAATAATTGTCATATTTTCAAAATTATTAGGTTATTACATTTAAGTTTTAATATAGAAGATAAATAGAGACTTCAATAATTTAATAACGTTCTCTATAAATACTACTTATGTTGTTATTATAAAGATAATAAATAAAGATTATTAAGTTGGAAAAGTTATGCAGTACGATAATAATTGAAAATTTATCTTTTCATATTATAAATTGATTTTTTAATCAATTTAAAAGTCAATGACTTTATAAAATCTTGTTTGTAACTTTAAGTTCTTTCTTTAAAATATGGACTCGTTTATAATAAATATTGGCATAATGAAGGAAAGTTATAAATGTTATATGAATTTGAAATTTACACTCATTCAAGTTATTTTGTATTAGTTATTCTAATTATTTATTTATAAATGTTTATAGGAAATTTAAAAAGAATCTTCAATTATGTATAATATTTAGATTAATACAAAGTCCAGCGATATCGTAAGAATTAAATTTGTTGTTAAGTTATATTGTTCATTAAGGTTGTCAGGGGGGTTATTCACTAACTTTTTAACGATAACGATTGACCTAACGTTTCGACGCCGAAAAGCGTTAAAGACTTTACTCTTTTAAGTAATCGATAAACACATATGAAAAAATATTTTAGTTTATTATTAAATCTTTTACAACAAACATTTACAACATAAATATTCCAAATTAAAATAATTTCAAATAATTATTACATCAAAATTAACATCATTACAAAAAAAATTGTTTTTTTTAAGTTTTTGACATATTTATACGTAAATAAATTACAATTTTACTAGTATTTTTGTAGATTTATATTAGATCTTGTATTTTCCACACATTCAGTATCACCCTAGTGGAAATCGAATCTGTGAATAACTGGGAATAACTGGAAATAACTGGAAATAACTGGGAATAACTGTGAATAACTGGGAATAACTGTTATAAACTGTTCAGTTTGAGACAGGAATAACAGTTATTCCCAGTTATTCCCAGTTATTCCCAGTTATTCTCAGTTATTCCCAGTTATTCACAGTTTATAACTTAAAAATAATTTGAAAAAACAGAGGTACGAATAACAGTTATTCCCAAATATATTTATAATAGAAAAAAAAATAAAAAAAATATATATTTTTTTCATTTTTTCAAATTTATATTTTTCAAATTATTATTAAACTAAACTGTAAATAACTGGGAATAACTGTGAATAACTGGGAATAACTGGGAATAACTGTTATTCCTGTCTCAAACTGAACAGTTTATAACAGTTATTCCCAGTTATTCACAGTTATTCCCAGTTATTCACAGATTCGATTTCCACTAGGGCAGAATTTAAAATGGACAATTGATTGGGACATTATGAAAACTTAAGTAGTATTTTATAACTTGTTTAATTTTATATGTTAATAATTATATATCCAGAATAATAATTAGAAAAAATGTCATGATCCATTCATTTTAAATTCCAATATAGAGAAAAAATGAATTTTTACAGTATTTGTCTTAAAACACACAATATCTAACATTCATATTAGAAATAAATCTGTATTTATGTTTCTATTATATATTCTTCTAACTCAACATTATCCAAGCCAACATTTTCATTTTGAAAGACGAAATTTTGAGAACCAATATTTTTAAATTCTGCAGAAAACTTAACAATTCAATCGTGAAATTATAGTTCTTGATATAGAATATAAAATGCAAATTTAGATTAATATATAATTTTATTAAAAAACGTTTTTTATTGGTGATAAGATAAGTTTATTTAAAACAATATTTATATTATTTTTTTCTGTTCGTTTTTATTAAAGTACATGTATGTAAGTCACTTTAAAACCTGCAGATCCAATTAAATTTCAAATTACACACAATTTATCATTTAATTATGTATGATTACAAATAATTTTTATGATCACTAATGTAAATAATAACAAAATAATGTTATACATACGCTGACAGAAAAGATATCTTGATCCTTTTGGATATAACTTAAAATCTGTGAAGCAATAAATTAATTTTAACATCTAGTTATCTACAACTAAGAAATTATTTTCCCATTTAAATGATCACATCAAATCCGAGTAATTCTTTTGCTTCGAGAAAACTTTTCTGTCAATGTATATACATACGTCATGCATATCATAACGTTCAACAGTTAAACGTACGATTTACAACCAAGCATCAAGTTGGTTGTAAAATTTGTCGATAAAATCGACTTGGCGCTTCAGTTTAGAAGATTTTCGTCGTTGCGTAAACATGATCTCTGATAACGTTCGCAATGTTCGATAGTATTTGCTGAAAAATGATTACTGCGCATGCGCGCGTCAGCGTTAAGCTTGCCGTTAGACGTTACGGTATTACTGAATAAGCCCCCAGTGGCTCAGTCGGTAGAACGGTGGATTCGTAATCTCAAAATTCCGAGTTCGAATCCCGCTTCCAACCGATTGTTACAAGCACCACTGTACTTTACATGGGCTTTGTTCACAAACACATTGATGACCTCCATAGCTAATTAACATCGAAATGATAGCATAAATACAGCGACGTTAAAATAAAAAAAAATATTGTTGATTAATTATTGTTTTGAATAATATAAGTATATTTTTATAGTATTTTTAACTATATAAAATACCAGCTTCATTATTAATTCCAACAAATATAGACGCTTATAGAAGCGTACTCTTAAATGGGAAATTTCTGCCAAAAATGAGTTACCCAGCTACTAAGGGCGCCACTAGATTTCATGTATTTTTATATCTATATATATCAAATTTTTCATATGTATAAATATACAAACAATGTTAAAGTGTTACCCAGCGTTTCGGACGAAAAATTTAACCCAGAAGTATCCTTCTATAAGCGTCTATTTTCTTTGTTAATTCCAAACTAAAATTGTATTATATAAAATCAAAATATTGTTTAATAAATTTAATCCTATTTTTATCACTATTATAAAAAATAAAGACTAACTTATGCAATTGCTTTTTATATTTCCTTTTTTTCGTCTTTGAAATTAATAAATATTATTTTTTATCTTAATTTTAGAGTAAAGACTACTTAATTCGACATATATATATATATATGGGAAAAAATTGTTAAACGGTCATTTTTTTAATTTTATAAGTGGTAAAAAGAATACAAACTAAACTTAAAAATGATGTTGAAATTACGATTAAAATTCAACAATTAAAATTTTAAAACTTTAAAACTTTAAAATAATTGTTTTGAATGCTATTAATAAGAGTATAACTAAGGTTCGTTTAATAGTACGTGAGAAATGCAATTATTTAAGATACTTCCAAATTAATAGTTTGACCATCCGTATAATGATATTCAATTATTTTTATTATTCATTTTTTAAACCAATTATTAACACACATTAAAGAATTACTTAAAAAATAAACTTCTTATTTGTCTAACTTATAATTTTTAAGACATGAATTATCAAGCTATATTATTGTACATTTGAAAATATTGAAATACTATTAAATCTAAAGGAAGAATACAAAAATATTTCTTTGAAAAAAATCAATTTTATGCAAAGTATACGGTATTATACAGTGCGTGTCATTTAGTTTTTCTTTCTACACTTTTTTGAATGTATCGATCGGTACAATCTGACTGAAAATAAACATTCCCTTTACTTTTTGTATAAAAACTAACTAAACATCAATGTTTTACATGGAATAAATAATATTATGGAATCATGAATTTAAATTTATTATTTTAGAAACCATTAGGTTGATGTAATTAATAAAAAATTTTATACAAATGAATTTTACATTCATTTCAGATAATACAATTATATTCGATTTTACTATAAAAAATGACGTTCTCCAATAATATTGATCGATTTATAAACTGTTTATTTTTAAATTATTCTAAAAATAAAGGAAATCTTCAATTTTATACTGTGTATAGCACATCTTTTATTCATCAATATACACCAGTTTCAATACATTGACAGCAATTGATAAGTAATCATTCAGATTGTCTTCATGAAGTTTTAATTAAGATTAAAATAATACCGTTTGCAATTATATTAATTACTTGTCAAATTACTAAAAATACTGATTACTTAATAAACTTAATATAAATGTGAACATACGAAAAATATTATCAAACCGACTTGAAAAGAATGCAGTATTTAATTTTAACTTTTTGATCAAACGTCAATTAAAATGATAATAAAATTTTTAACGTTGAACAAAAATCTGTAATTTTAATATTTGATTAACGATACTTAAACGTCGATTTTCAACCAAAATAATTTTTTACATATGAAGCGTCACTAGGAAGAAATCTTGAAAAAGTGTTTTCAGGAAATCGAATTTAAAGTTTTGAACCACTTATAAATTGAAAGGAAAAATAATAAATACATATACTTAAGCTTTGTAAGCAATATTTAATCGAAAAAATATATTTTATTATTTCAAATTTTGTCAAAAAATCAATAATTATAATCAAATTGTTTTCACGTCATAACTTTTCGAGATGTGCTTTTTTCCATATGATGTCTTTATATCTTTGCCTTATGTCTTTATATCTTTTGAATGGATTTTAAAAAGCCATGACATCGAAAAGTCATCTCGAGAAGTGTCCTTCTTCCTAGTGTCGCTTCATATATCAAAACTAGGGCTTTTGATTACCCGATTATTCGAGTACCAGATCTACCCGTTTGAAGATAAAACGGGTAGATCTGGTAAAGTATTTTTTTAATACCCGGTTATTCAGGTTACTATGACCAATAATTGACCTACATATATATATATATATATATATATATATATATATATATATATATATATATATATATATATATATATATATATTGATGTACGTATTTCAATATTATTAGAAATTAATAAAGACAGGTATCTGGACTTTAAATTAGTCAGTTATTTTTACTGTCGTGATTTCAATCAAGGTATTATCTGTAGGTTTCTGTCCGGGTATTATCCAGAATCGAGTTTCAGTTTGAATATTACCCAGACCCGGGTATTACAAAATCCGGGTACAGTCGGTAACTCTAATAAAAACATTTTTTTGAAGCTCGTTAAATTCTTTTTTTTTTTAAATATTTTTCATACAAGTTTTATTTATTGTAGGTTAAAGTTTTTATTGTTACTGTCAGATATATATTTCATATGAAACGATTGAATTTATTTAGATTTATTTGATGTGCATGAATTTCCATAAATCTTGTATCTAATCAACAGTGTAGTTGTAAGTAGTAAAATAACTGATTTTCATCACTCTAATTTAGATTGTGCATATTTTTTTCTAAACTTTTGAAATTATTTATTAGTTGTCAAAAAATTTATTGTATTGTCTTGATTATTTCACTTGAAATGCTTATGATTTTTTCTTTTAAATTCTGTTTATGACATTAGGGGAAAAATTTTCATTCGTTCTATAGAGGTGATATCACCAATTCAGTATCACCTCTGATGAAGTAAATGTTAAACATAAACGATACCCTGGTAGAAAATTGTCGATATTTTCTAGCTTGTAACATAGAAAATAACTAGATTCTTTAGATAGAATTAATTCGGTAATTCATACAAGTTCTGGTTAAAATCCCGGTAAGAATGCGTGTATATAACTAACACATATATGTCGTCTCGAATGCGCGCGCAGACTTTTTATTCTCTTGCTCACAGCTAACGTTTGCATATACGTACAGCCGAACGTCGCTTTCTTATGTTAACCTCAAAATGTATCATTGATAACAAGAAATATTCTGAAGCATAGAAAATTAAACAAATTAAAAAAGAAAGTGAAATTTGTTAAATGAATATAATAGTTTCAAAGAAAAATAAGAAAAATTAGTGGAAAAAAATATCAAATTTTCTATACTTATGATCACGCACAAATACATGTGTTATTCTATCTATTCGGGGTGCAATTTTTCTCCTTACCAGAATTTCACCTAGAAATTCATGCAAAATGCATGTCGTCATTCATAGTATTCCTGGTCGGATTTGTAACTTAGATTTTTCAGATATTAAAAAATTCTAGTTGAAATTAAGGTGAAAATCCAGCAACGATTCTACCAGGGTATAGATATTTAAAATTAATCTATTTTTGCAAAGTACTAATTTAATTTCAATGTTTGAATGAACTATAAACTATAAATAACTATACTTTTATAAATTACTTGTAATTAATTAGTAGCTTTGAAAAATTTATTGTAGTAAAGTATTTCATTCAACCTGAATAAGTAATATGTAGATATAAAGGCAGTATATTTGTAAAAATAAGTTCGATCGTTGGTATATTTACCTCAGCTACAAGCTTTTAATATTTACTTTTTTTCTTATTAAAGCTATCGAATTGACGTTTAAACTCTTAAAAAGTTATATTGCAAAATATAACAGCCTAAATACTAAAGGAAAAATAGCAGCTTAATATATAACTTAAAGTAGACGAGTTAAATAGTAAGAAGTTGCACTAAAAGCTCGCACCCCCTTAGGAGCTTCCTCGAAGACTGATATTTTTCTTCCGAAGAGGTTAAGCCTGGAAAGTGTACTCAACAGTCACGCGACATTAGCAATGCATGATCATCGATCGGAGGAATTTTTTAGAGTAGCCAACGAACATAGGATCGGAAAAACTATCCAAAAGCCCAACAAGGGCAACAGTACATGAGCAGTCAGTATTGCCTTTTACTGGCGCTTACGTGCGCCCCCTTACCTCTTTCAAGAACAGGGCTTGTCGATGACGCGTGCTAATGCTTCGGCTGCGAGGCTTGCCAAGCCGGAAGCACTATTACTAATACAAATACTACTAGCTACTACCGTCAATCTTGCTCGAATATTATCACTGCTTAGCTTGTCCCTAAACGGAGATACAAGGTCGCCAGTCAAGTCACGATGCCTGCTGGAATATCGGCCTTGGCACCTGCAATTATCAACTTTGAATCGCGCGACGATATGGAGCTGAAAACTTCAAAGGCCTTTACGATTCTTCAAAAAGATGGCTTCGATTCTTCTCTTCCTCTGCTTCATGTCAACGGTGATGACAGTTTCAATGAAAATGATTGTGACGACGATGATGATGATGATTCTGTCGCTTCCAGAATAACAATGGTTGGACGTAATTTCCGCAACAATGATTTATCCGTATTTTCACGTAAACAACTCAGTAAATCCAATGACATTTTGGCTCTAGTTAATTTACCGAATCGTTTACGAACTCGCTATTACAGTAGAAGTAATGGTTGTTTAAATAAGGATGATAAAAGATCATTTTATCACGATTACGGATGCAAATCAAATTCTATTCATCTATCTACAGAAGATTTCAATGAGGCTCTCAATGTTAAATTAAGAAAAATTCAAGAACAAGAAGAAGAACAGAAAAAACAATCTAACAAAGGAAGCTACGTGCAACATCCAAAACCTTTCATAACAACCGTGAAAAAAGGCGAGTTTTTAATGCCACCACCCGAAATTGCAGTATTATTGGGTATATCACCCAACTTAAATTCAGGCTCTGAAACCGACGACATTGATGGCATGCATTGTCGCTCTAGGTTTCGACATCATCTTATGTCGTTGAACCGTAAACCGGAAGTTCGTCATCAAATGCACAATGCACGATGTCAGGTGGCGCTTAAAGCAACTGAAGACTTCACCTTGGGTGGTTCAAGCAGCATTTCCGCATTAACTACATCTCGGAAAAGTTATAAAAAAGATTTATATCAAACGTAAGTTGAATTGTATAAAGCGTGGAATATTAATCATATTTATATAAACTATAACATCGATCGATTTGTGCTCTATATATTTCTTTTTTCTTTTTCTTTTTATATACTTTCAATTCATTCACCAAAGGTCTAAAACCTTTCTAATAATAGCAGTTTGGCATGTCTAAGAATGCATGAACAGTCAATGACTGCTGTGTGAAGATTATGCATGCACTTTTTAAGCAAATAATATGTTGAAAGGATAATTTACAGAATTGGTTTTACAGCTAATGAATAAGTAGACACATAGCAATGCTAAATATTGGTTATTTTTAATAAGAATGCTTAGAACCATATAGTTGTGCAAAAAAATAATTTAAAAATCTTTAGAATGATTTGGAAATATTCATGTTTGAATTATTTTTATTTTACAGAATGGACAGTTTATTTGTAACCTCCATATATATATATATATATATATATATATATATATATATATATATATATATATATATATATATATATATATATATATATATATATATACATATATATATATACATAAAGTTAGACGATCATTTACTTCATATGATAATATTGAAATTCTTTAATATAATATAATAGATTTCTAAATAATTTTAATCAACATCCTAACCTATATAACTTCAAAGCTTAATATGTTAATTAAAAGTATTCATAAGTCTATTATGTTAAAATTTAATGTTTAGTTTTATCGTACTTCTTGGATTTTCAGTAAATCTACGTAACCATTGCATTTTTAAATTGCATGTTCAATTATAAGTTGTAAAAAAAATTTTATAACTTTTTTATGATAATGTAATTCTTATTCACTCCTTTTTTATTGTTACCAGTCCTTTATATATTGATCAATAAAATTTCAATTAATTGACCACATACGATGTTTATAATGTTTTAACTAATTTTTATTAAATTATATCGAAAATTAACCAAAAAAACCGTATTTGCTTATTTTTATATTTTATTTATCATCCATAAATAATTTTTGTATTTTTCATTATTTCGGAATTCATTAATTTTTCTTGCGATTTATTGATAGAAAAACAATACGTTGAACTGTTTGCTGTTATTATTACAAGTACATAAAAAATGTATGTAAGTGCTATTTTAAATTTGCAACGTCACATTTTACTCTATTATTTGGAACCATAATTAATTTATTATCGAAATTTCTAGTTACACAGTTCGAAAAATTTAATAGAAATACTATGGGAAAGAATTCGGTTGTGGGCACCCTTTTGTTTTTGGCTCATAACTTTTCACCGATTGTATATTTTTTGGACTTATAGGTGTCTATAGAAAGATGAAGACCTTAGCTAACTACCAACGAAGGGACAAAATCGATTCCGTCAAATAGAATAATTTTTTTTTGTTAATTTTGTGGAATGCCCACAGAATCTTTTTTGGTTCGGTTGTGGACAATGATGCAAAAATTTTGGTGTTAAGATATTGGTTGCAATCCATATTGCATCACGAAGTAGGAATAAATTTTTACTAAATAAATGTGCATTACACTCAGCTGCATTGATTCACTTTGATTTTTAATTTTTTTGAAAAAGTATACATAAGTATAAATGACTGATTCCATTCAGATTCATGCAGGCCGTCACTGATCGAATTTTTTTTTCCCGTCCAAGTGATAAAAACACCTTCCAATATGTATATGAAGATGAAATTTACCTGATAGAATGCTCGAAAATATGTTTTTTCCTCGCTACAGCGTATTTAGTGTTGAGTGTAAAAATGAAAATTAAAAAATTGAAAATGAACGTTCTCCTAATGAAAATGTGCGAAATTTAGTCTAGTTTTAAATGCCGTTTTGATTTTTGCGATACAAGTTATTCTCTCTGAGTTGTTCATGAAAAGCCGAAAAAAAGCGATTTTTTTCTAACGCAATTTTCTCAAAAACTTTTTTTTTTGTTGAAATTTTTATATGTTTTTATAGATAAAAAATACTAACTTTAAGGATAGGTGAAAATATGCTATTTTGCCTTATTTTTTTTAAACAGATTTTTAAACGTTTTTTTTTTATATTTTCCATTTTAAAGCATTGATACCATGGCGCATCATGCCATTTTTCCAACTATTACGTCTTTTTACAAATCGTTTATGCTTTTATTTGTTAATTTATCAAGAATATTAACAAAAATCTTTAGAATAAACCCTCGATCAAATTTTTTTATCAATTAGAACCGAAGTTATGATGATTTTAAGTTTATAAAAATAGAAATTTTTTTGTTGATAATTAAAATTTTTTATTTAGTTTAAATTTTGCGCCCACGATTTAAATTTACTTTGTAGGGAGTAACATATGCCACCGCTAGATAGCGACAATTCACTTTTTGCATTCTCATTAACGACTTGGCGCATTCAAGCATATAAGACAAGTAAGATCAAATATAAAATTGTTTAATAAAGTTATTTCTTCGTATGAATCTTCTTCTGTCAAAGAAATCACTTGCCTCAGAGTATCAATATAAAAATGTGAAAATCCTGTGCTCTTCGAAAAAGAAAACAAAAAAACGATGCATTTTATGGTTGCGTTTGAAAAAAATCGCTTTTTCGGTTTTTCATGAATAACTCGGAGAGATTAACTTGTATCGCGAAAATCAAAACGGCATTTAAAACTAGACTAAATTTCGCACATTTTCATTGAAAGAACGTCCAGAAAGGTCAAAAATTGACGGAGCTACGGCCATTTAAATATTGAGGTTCATTTTCCATTTTTTTATTTTCATTTTTACACTCAACACTAAATACGCTGTAGCGAGGAAAAAACATATTTTCGAGCATTCTATGAGGTAAATTTTATCTTCATACCCTAGTGGTAATCGATTTTGCTAATAACTGTTAATAATTAAAAATAATTGCCAATAACTGCAAATAACTGCTAAAAGCTGCTAATAACTGTTATAAATAGTTTAGTTTGAGACAGAAGTAGCAGTTATTAGCAGTTAATAGCAGTTATCATCAGTTATTAGCAGTTATTAGCAATTATTAGCATTCATAAGCAGTTTTTTGCTATTTTATTAACAGTTATTAGCAGTTATTTGCATTTATTTACAGTTGTTTGCATTTATTTACAGTTATTTGCAATTTCTTGCAATTATTTACAGTTATTAACAATTATACGCTTTTTTAAAAATTTTTTAATTTTTTATATATAGGAAAAAATTTTCAAGACAATAAATTTTTATGAATAACTGTTATTAACTATAAATAACTGCAAGTTTCTGCAAATAACTACAAAAATCGGAAAATAATTGCAAATAACTGCAAGAATCCGCAAATAACGGTAAATAATTGCAAAAATAAAAAAAATACGGCAAATAACTGTTACTATTATCTTAATTTTAAAAATGGTATTGTACAAAATTGCTGTGCTCATAAATGTTAATAACTGTTAATAACTGCAAATAACTACTATAAACTGCAAATAGCCGCTACTTCTGTCTCAAACCAAACTATTTATAACAGTTATTAGCAGTTGCTTGCAGTTATTAGCAAAACTGATTTTCACTAGGGTATACATTTTAGAAGGTGTTTTTATCACTTAGAAGAGAAAAAAAAATTCGATCAGTGACGGCCTGCATGAATCTGAATGGAATCAATCATATATATATATATATATATATAGAAACTAGGAAGTGTGACATTTGCAAAAATTATAATTAATTTTTTAATGAAAACTTGTTATTTTTCATTCAATGTATTATGTATTCAAAAGTATACTAATAATATAGTTTATTCATATCAATTATTAAAAAATTAGGAAAGAAATGTTCATGCGTAGCTTATAAAGGTTTATTGATACAAAAAACGAAGAACTAGAACTTTCTAGTTTCTTAAATAGAATTTACAGAAATGTACAGTACCAAAATTTCCGGAAAATTCTTATAATAGGAATAATTTTTTAAATAGAAACATAGAATAAAAAATTAAAAAAGAAATTAAAGTAAAGATAAAATACCAATTTTGTTTTGTGCTGTAAAATTTTTTTAAGTCATTTTTTTACCGTATTGAAAAGTTTTTAAATTTGTGGAATTTTTTAACTTTCTTTAATTACCCTAGTGGAAATCGAATCTGTGAATAACTGTGAATAACTGAAAATAACTGTAAATAACTGGGAATAACTGGAAATAACTGTTATAAAATGTTGAGATTGAGACAGGAATAACAGTTAGCACCAATTATTCTTAGTTATTCCCAGTTATTTCCAGTTATTTTCAGTTATTTCCAGTTATTTCCAGTTATTTACAGATATTCCCAGTTATTCACAGTTGAGTTAAGAAATAATTTGAAAAATTACAGATACTATAACAGTTATTCATAGTTATTTCCAGTTATTTCCAATTATTTACAGATATTCCCAGTTATTTCCAGTTAAGTTAAGAAATAATTTGAAAAATAAAAAGTACTAAAAAAATCATAAAAGTTATAATATAGCGAAACTGGAAATAAATGTTAATAACTGTAAATAACTAAAAATAACTTGGAATAACTGTGAATAACTGTTACGCATCTTTGATTTTTCTCTGATTTTTCAAATTATTTGTCAAGTCAAATGAAAACAACTGGGAATATCTGTAAGTAACTAGAAATAACTGGGAATAACTGGGAATAACTGGTACTAACTGTTATTCCTGTCTCAATCTGAACATTTTATAACAGTTATTTCCAGTTATTCCCAGTTATTCACAGTTATTCACAGATTCGATTTCCACTAGGGTACTTATAACTATTTAAGAGATAAAGATATGTAAGAAGACTAGGGAAAATACATATTTTTTTTTATTAAAATTATATTTTTTTAACTGAGCAATATATATATATATATTTATGTCCTCGTAGGCCGTATTCGTGTCAGTATGTAAAGAGCATGCTAAATTTGTATTGGCATCCCATATGTTTCAGACGCGCTCCTCGACTTATTGCAAGAATTATATGTCTTCCTGAGACATATTGAGACTCAATATGTCTCAGGAGAAATCAATATGGCATCACCGATCCTACTATGTTTCGTTCAATATGTCAAAGAGCAATCATATTGAACGTAGGTTAGTGAAAAAAAATGACTCGCGCTTCGACAGCAGCTATACTCATTACAAAATGACAATCTAAGAAACAAAAGAAAAAATCAATAGAACTAAAATTTAATTTTAAAAGTATTGAAAAAAAGATTAATATTTTCAATTAATAAGTTATATTTCCTCATACGGCCTACTTCGGACATAAAATCATCTATGTCCTTTGGCCGTTTATTCAGGTGGAATCTGAATCTCGAACAATGTTTGCCGCTTGAGCAGAAATCTACCTCGGGCGCGCTTCGCGCGCCCTCGGCAATTTCAGCTCAAGCGACAAACATTGTCCTCGATTCATATTCCACCTGAATACGGCCAAAGGACATATATAACTAATATATATATATATATATATATATATATATATATATACATGCAGTAAGATTACGAGGAAAGTACATATACGAAATCAATAGGTGTAAGTAAGAGGGTGTAGGGAAACCTCGTTAACATGGATACATATTTAGAAAAAGAGAAACAATACCCGCTTTGTGTTTACCTTTAACGTTCTAGTATATATAGATACTTTTCTCAAAATTTTAGTATATATATATATATATATATATATATATATATATATATATATATATATATATATATATACATACTACAAGCATCAATCATAGTACATTCAACGCGCACATTTACTCGTGTATATACATGCATATTCTTAAGCGGAATGGGAGAGAAGGTAGGAAAGAAAGAGAAAAAATAATGTTAGTGTGTGTATGTTGATAGCAGTAATGGCACCCTGTGCCATATTCGTACATATACGGTGGGTGACATTTGGGACTGTCGATTTTTATACATTTAGTGCCCCTGCCGTAACGTCGCATAAAAAGCATAGCTACAATAAATAACATATACGAAAACTTTAAGAGTCTATTTCTTTGTATGTTTTCTATTCCTGTTACTATTATAAAAAATGTTGGGCGGAAATTTGAAGCCGGGAAATCTATTGTCCAAATAAAAGCTTTCTAATCGATTGAAAAGCTGAAGCGTTCTTAAGAGGCGGTCGGAACCAAATCGGTGATTTAGTTCGGTGCTTGTAATAAATGCTTATAATAATTTATTCATTTATTAATATGGTAAAAATATAGTCATTTCCTCTAGTCATGTATATAAAGAATAATTTAAAATAGCTAAAGCCACAAAAATATAAAAAATATTGTCATAAAGCGAAAAATGCCACCTAACAATCGGCACGATAGTTTTTTGCATGCGGTATACGTCAAATCAGTTTGATATTTGTAATAAATGCTTATAATAATTAATTTACTTATTCATATGGTAAAAATATAGTCATTTCCTCTAGTCATGTATATAAAGAATAATTTGAAATAGTTTAAGCCATAAAAATATACAAAATATTATCGTAAAGCGAAAAATGCTGACTTAATATATACCGCAAGTCACCGATTTGGTTCCGACCGCCTCTTAAGTTATGAATCAAATAATAGATTATTTAAAAATTTTCTAATAAAAATGAGAAGAAGAAAAAAATTATTCAATATGGTCAAGTAACTTTCAAACGACAGCTAAAGTAACTTAAAAAATATATTACCGTTAACTATATTATGAAATTAATCATTTGATTTAAAGCAAAACGTTATAAAATTAATTTTTACGATATTTTAAAAACATAATGATTTTAAAAGATATAAATACTTCTGTACCAATCAACAAATTACTGTCAACTTTTTTATTAATTATCAACAAATTTTATATATGTGTATCAAAATTATATTTGTATCATTTTATTAATTCTATAATTACTCAAAATTTATTTTGCAACAATACATTTTTATTTTTATTTACATAGTTCTTGTTATTACATAAACAAAAACATTTTATAGTTATCATCCAATTAAAAATTAAATTAAATTTTATTCCTTCCTTGTAATTAAAAATGAATTAATGGCGCATAAAAAAATTTATTTAGATTCTTTATCAATTTAAAAATCTAAATAAATACTATCTTTGACTACCGATCAATGGTCAGTCATTTTTGTGACCAACAATCAACCGATACCCAATGAGATCAGATTTTTTTTAAGAGTCGCGCGATATTATTAGCACATACACTAATTTTTCTTTTGAAAAAAAAGTCAGAGTTACCCGGCCAGGATTTTAACCCATACCCACCGCGTTGAAAGCTCTCTCCGTTACGCCACCGCGCTCTCTTTGACAATTTTTATTACATTTATAACAAATATTACTATAAGATATGATAAGGTTGGCAACATCGTTTAAGAAATGAAACTATATCTTATTAAAAAAATTGCTATATTACATAGTAAAAATTATGCTATAGTAAAATTTGATATGACAGAGTTAAATATTTAATATCTTGTGTTGGAATTAATGTTATAAAAATAATAAATTTTATTATGCATATAATAAATTTTATTATGTACATAATAAATTTTATTATAAATATAATAAACTTTACTTTTTTAAATAATAATGTCAAGTCAATGATCTGTAAATTTATTTCCAACCTCAAAATTTTCTACCAAATTAAAAGTATAGTTCTGTAACATATGTAGACGGTTCAAAATTTCTATAAGTAACACGTCATGATGGCGCAGTCGCTAACGTTCACGCTTTCCGTTCTCGAGATACCCGGGTTCAACTCCACTTCAGGTCAGTTTTTGTTCAAAGGTAATTTATTTTTAAAAAAATTAAATTGAATTAATAAATTGAATTTAAAAGATTCAATAACAAATTTCGGGTTAAAAAAAATGAAAAAAATAAATAAAATTTTTTTTTATGTATTTGTTTTCACAAATTTTATTATGTGACATAGTAATTTTTATTATAACGCAGAAATGTCCTACTTCTCCTGTATAATATAGCAATTTTGAATACAATCTATAATTATATTTACTATGGGATTTTTCTCCGTCCAGATATTCCCAATCATTTCCAGTTTAGTTCAGAAATGATTCGAAAAATCTGAGATACTAATAATAGTTATTCCCAGCTATTTCCAATTATTTCCATTTATTTCAAGTTATTTCCAGTTGAGTTAAAAAATAATATAAATTTCAGAGGTACTAATAATAGTTATTCTTAGTTATTTCCGGATATTTACAGTTATTTACAGTTATTCCCAATTATTTCCAGTTATTTACAGATATTCCCAATTACTTTGTTTTTTTCCGTTAAAGATCTTGCGCATTAGTCTATTTAACAAATTCTATTAAGGAAATGTTTTTACAAATTTGTAATCTTGACGACCCGAGTTGAAATCCTGTTCTCAGAGGCCAATTGACACAAGCACCACTGTATATTATATGAGCTTTGTTCAAAAACATACAGAAAACCTCCGCTGCTAATTAGCATTGCAGTGATAGCATAAATATAGTGACGTTAAATAAAATTAAAAAAAAAAAAATTTGGATCTAAACTACGTCGCTACCCCAACTACTGTCAATTTTCATTAAACATATTCTTTTTAATATTTTTTAATGCAGAAAAGTGAATCACAAAGTAATTTTATCATTTAATATTAATAAAAAAACTATATTGCATTAAAAAATAATTTCATTTTAATACTTTTTTGCCATCCTAACCCAAAAATCGCAACTTCGTTACTCTTTCTTGGCAAAAAATACGGTTTGGAACTGGTATGAAAAGGCTTTTTTACGAAACGAGAAGTTTACGGCCCGAGCCTGTACCCGTTACAAAATGTACTATTTTCGATCTTTACATTTTCTACTATAGCAAAAATTCTGATATTTACTATTTTATCGTTCTGACGCTTTGTAAAAAACATTGATATTAATTTATTTGTTTCATATGTTATAGTAAAAATTATAATTTACATCAAAGGGCCATTTTAAAATTATAAAACAAGGTTTTGAATGTGATTTTTATTATATTAAAATAATAATTTACAAATTAGTAATGTGCGCACGTTTCTCTAAGTTCGCGCCCATTACTGTCGAGTCAAAACGAGGTTTCCTAATCTATATTTAACAAACTTATGAAATCATAGTGACTGTTAAAAGTGATAAAAAGATTTATCATTTATCCTATTTAACATGAAAAAATGGCTAAAGCAATTATAAATGTTAAAAATAAAGTGAAAAAGCTATGAAAGGAAAAAAAATTGAGACTTTGTTATCCAAAAAAAATGTAGTATTAGCTTTCAGAGTTCTGAAATTTCTCGCAAGTATAATATTTCTGCATCGACTTTGCAAATTAGAGGGGAAATATGCTTATTTATTTGATAGATTTATTTATTAAAAATGTCAGCATTATTAGAAATATAAGAGTATTATATAGTACTAAGAAATGTTGTTAATTAAAAAGTTACTTTTGTTCAGCTTGCATACTACCCTGGTAGAAAATTAAGCGTAGTTTGCCCAGAATATCTCAAATTTTCTGTTCGGTGGGCAGATTCTATTGATATGTTCTGCCCAAAAACCCAATGTACTGGCGACGATTTTTGCGCAGAATCTGCCCAGACTTTGTTAGAAGTGAAATAAAATTGATTTGAGGTTATGAATGAGTTGTATATTATAAGCAAATATGATTCGTGATCAAACATTAGTGTAAAATTTTCAGCTAAATAATTACAATTCAATTTTAACATATAATAAGTATAAAAAAAACAAGAAAATATTTTTTATAAAAAATATGAATTTAGCAAATTAAAGTTAATTGAATGATTTTTTGAGATCACAAACATTTATTATTTTTATAAGATTCTATTACGTTGATGCATAAATAATGTTCAGCTAACTAATAATGTTTAGCTGGTATATAAAGAATATTCAGCTAATAAATTTTATGAAAATTTCATAAAATCATTCATAAATTCATCATTTTTTGTGATAAATTTTTATTAAATAAATAATATAAGACATATCCTTAAACTTTTTCATAAAGAAAAATAGAACAAATATTTATTAAATAACTTAAATAAAAACTTTTTTTTAGTTGAACATACTCTGAAATGACCAAGGTAGTTGACTCTGATTTTGCTATACGTAGGAGAAAAAGAAAAACCATGATAGAACTGAATTTAAGCCTGAAAAAAATCAAATATGAATGTAATGATAAATTTTTTTCTTATAATATCAAGTAATTAAACTTTTTTTTACCTTAATTTATATTAAATATAAGACTTTGGTCCATAAATGATTTTAAAAAATCTTATCTGGTGCTTAAAATCCTTTTGATTAATCGAAAACTTAATTTTTTCTATTTTGATGGTTGTCGTAAGCTTTCTCAGCCAATTTTCAACAAATTGACCTCAAAATTTCCAGAAATGTTGTATTTATATATGTTTATAAAATAACAATGCTAGAATTTTGATAAGACAAATTAAAGTAAATGTTATAATTAATTATATACATGAAATTCACAAAAATATATATTTTTTCAAATATTTTCAACTTTTTCTGAACCAAACTTTTAAATTATTTTTTTTTAAAAGAACTTAAACTGTTATTTTGTAAAGATATATAAGTTGAAGATCTCTACAAATTTTGAAGTCAATCTGTTAAAAATTGGCAGAAAAAGTTTGCAATAATCATTAAAATAGAAAAAATCAAGTCTTCGATTCCAAAATCAAGTGTCTGGATGAAGGAAGATTTCAATCGGATGAGATTTTTTTAAATTATTCATTGACAGAAGTCTTGTATTTAATATATATTTAAGGTAAAAAATAGTTTGATTAATTAATATTATAATAAAAAAAATTATCATTGCATTTAAATTTGATTTTTTTTTCTAGGCTTTATCTTAGTCCTGATACTTTAATATATCATGGTATACATTTTAAAAGACGTTCTTAGTTATATAATTAATTTAATAGGATTATTAAGAAAATTTCTAAACAAATTCTCATAATTAAATTCACTGAGTCTAAATAATTTTCAAATTTGTGAGTTTGAGGTTATAAATCTATTTACTATCATTTAACAGATTCTGGGCATGAACCAGTGAACTCTGACGTATTACGGTGAAATATCTGCGCAAATTCTGTTAAAATATCTGAGCACTAGTTAGTGAAGAGAGCAGAAAGTATGGTTAATTTTCTACCAGGGTAATAAAGAATTATTAAAACCTATTACTTTCGTTTTTATTTTTATTTTACGTTAATTACATAATAGTACATTACGTAACAAGTGCGGGAAGTCAATGATTCCTGTACGGACAGTTTGTCGGACAACGTCCGTGTGAGATGACCTACAACCTGCACGTATTACGTATATTATTTTTCAAGACACCCGTTTGTGAAACACAGTTTTTTGTGCCTCTATTCAGAGTGCAAAGTAGTCTTTTTACACACTGCAGTGCGCGAAAAATTTTACAACCATTTGTAATTCTTTATCGCTTGGCATTGGCTTCATGCATACAAGCTTTCTTTTATTTATTTTTCTCATATACAAACGTGAAAGAACTAAACAAAACATTTTGCTGTTGTAATAGTATATTTTTGAAAAAAAAAGAAAACCTAAAAGAATCTTTAATAACAAAAGTTCCGGATCTGATTTCACTTCAAGATTCAATATAATATTAAATCAAACCAGATCTTAAATGATTTAGTCGATAATCGAAATTTAATAATTGTACAGCTAATTTTATAATAAATGAAAAAAAATAATGAATTAAGTAATTTATCAATAAATTTATTCTATAAATAAATTTATTTGGTTGTTTTGAGTTATTTATTATATTTATTTAATTATTAACATGTATTTTTTTTGTATTTTTGTAATATATAATTTTTTGTAATTTATATTTTTCCTTATAATATATATACGTATTTTTTTATAATATGTATTTTTATTTATAATCTGTTATTTACTCCTTTTATTGTCACCTTTGCTTCGCTCAGGTGACAAACAAAATCCGTAGCTTTTGCGACGACAAAAATGTCGTTTTGATTGACTATGTTTCGCTCACGGTGTCTTAAAAGTAGTATTTGTAACACCCCACATAGCACGAAAGATTCGGGAAGCTTCCATCGAAAGATTCGAGAAAGATTCCAATGTAAGCTTCTTGCAAGCTTCCCGGAAGCTGAATGAAAGTGTCAGGAAGCTTCCATTGGATTCTTTCATGTTAGCTTTAAGGAAGGTTCAGGGAAGCTTACATGTAATATTCCATGAGGGCTAAATGGAACATTACAAAATAGCTTCCAGTAAGATTCCGGAAAGATTACATGCAATATTACAGAAACGTTATTTGGAAGATTGCATTATATCTTGCAGGAAGCTTCCAGTAATATTTTGTGGAAGATTCCATTCAAACTTCTTGCAGCTTTCCACGGAATGTTACAGGAAGAATATTTTAATGATCACGGAAGGTTACCAGTAACTTGTCAGGAAGATTCCCTGTAAGCTTCCCGGAAGCTAAATGAAAGTTTCGGGAATCTTTCATTGGAATCTTTCATGTAAGCTTTACGGAAGGTTCAGGGAAGCTAACATGCAATATTTTATGAGGGCTAAATGGAACATTACAAAATAGCTTTCAGTAAGCTTTCGGAAAGATTACATGCAATATTACAGAAACGTTATTTGGAAGATTGCGTTATATCTTGCAGGAAGCTTCCAGTAATATTTTGTGGAAGATTCCATTCAAACTTCCTGCAGCTTTCCACGGAATGTTACAGGAAGAATATTTCAATGATCACGAAAGGTTACCAGTAACTTTTCTAGAAGATTCCCTGTAAGCTTCCCGGAAGCTAAATGAAAGTTTCGGGAAGCTTCCATTGGAATGTTTCATGTAAGTTTTACGGAAGATTCAGGGAAGCTAACATGTAATATTCCATGAGGGCTAAATGAAACATTACGAAATAGCTTCCAGTAAGCTTCCGAAAAGTTATATCCGAATGTTATTTGGAAGATTACTTTACATCTTGTAGGAAGCTTGCAGTAACATTTTGCGGAAGATTTTATTCAAACTTCCTGCAGCCTTTCACAGAATAGTACAGGGAGGATATATTAATGTTCACGAAAAGTTATTGCAAAGTTTCCAAAAAAAAATACATTAGCTTGTAGTAAATATCATGAAAATTATTCAGTTGAATTTTTAAATAAATCTATTCGTTTGTTTATAAGAATTTTGTATTCCTGGTACAAAATCGAACAATTTTAATATATATCATTGTGCTCCAACATTTTAAATAACTGATAAATGAATTGATTCAAAAATTTAATAGAATAATCTTCATGGTACATACTATCACCAACGAATATAGACGCTTATAGAAGCGTACTCTTAAATGGGAAATTTCTGCCAAAAATGAGTTACCCAGCTACTGAGGGCGCCACTAGATCCCATGTATTTTTATATCTATACATATCATATTTTTCATATGTATAGATATACAAACAATGTTGAATTGTTACCCAGCGTTACGGACGAAAAATTTAACCCAGAAGTATCCTTCTATAAGCGTCTATCTTCTTTGCTATAACATAATGCATTTCTTTTTTTTAAATTTTACAATAATATGAAAAATCAGGCAATATTTATGAGTACAGGTGTAGTGTCTGCCTTACATTAATTTAATTTTATAGATTAAAAATATTGTTTTTTTTTCTATTAAATTAATGTATTATATTCTTTTTAATTTACAAAATTTATGACAGATTATTTAAATATGAAATAAAACATATTACATTTTAAATGATTGAAAATTTTTTATAATTGTGTATAACTTTCGATAAAGAATTTTTATTGTTACTGATTTTAATTAATAAAAAAGAACACAAAAAAATATGTTATTTTTTAAGAGAAAGTCGTTAGTTTAATAAAATTTTATAAATTAAATAAATTCATTACAAAGTCTAAATATCTTTACAATGTTTTGAATACATGAATTTTATCAAATAAAAGATTTTTTCTCAAAAAAGCATAATATTTTGTGTTCTTTTACCAACGAAAAATTAATAGTGATAAAAAATTTCTACCCAAAGCTACATAGTTATAAAAATTAATTCATTTAATTTGTAATCTGCTTTTTCCGTATTTATATAATAATCCCCCATTAATTTTATAAATTAAAAATATAATCTTTTTTTGTTAAATTAATATATAAAGATATTCTTTTTAATATAAAAAATTAATATCGGATTATTATAGGAATACGAATAAAACAGATTACAAATTAAATGATTAAAAATTTTTATAATTGTATAACTGCAGATTAAAAATTTCTTTTAATATTAATTTAAGTTAGTAAATAAGCACACGAAACATCTTGTTGCTTTTTCAAAGAAAAGTCTTTAAGGTAGTTCTATTGGTCCAGTGGTTCTCATTGTGAAGTAATATGTTTCTTACAAATTCACACTATACGAAAGAGAAATTGGTTGAGTTCTGTGTTTGCACAATAATTCAAAAATATGTTTTTGCGCAGATTCTGTAAGTATACACAATGCGAATCGTAAGACAGCATGTTTATGTGTAAATTAATATAGAGTAAGGACATTATTTTCCTTTTATTTCGGAATTTAGGGTCGATTGCCGTAATCTACGAGGTACCATTTTAATCCTTGAGATCTGAAGTATAATATATTTTAATTTCTTTAAAATCTATAGAAAACTTTTTACACAATCTTATAAAATGTTACGTTTCAAGCGCTTCGCCCATATACTTTCATGTTAAATTCAGCAAAGTTTAAACTAAAATATCTAAAAGATAAAGGTGGATATCCACCCAAATCAAAATACCATTGTAAAGCGTAAATCTTAATTTACAACATATTTCAATTTCAAAAAATTCTATAGAAAAGTGAAAAACCAATAGAACTACCTTAATTTAATAAAGTTTTAAGAAAGAGTATTGTATTATTTATTTAGGTTTTTCTGAATAAATTTATTTTAAAATCTATGTAAAATGAATTTTTCGACTTCATATAGCATGAAAATGTTTGTGTGTGAATTATACGTAAGTACATGTACATATACATTTATCTGTATACATAAAAAATATTTAAATTAAAAAAAAAATAGTGAAATATATGCATGTACAATGTAATTCATAAAGAAAAAAAAAATAATATGTTTAGTGGGGAATTAAACTACCAACAGATATCTTACAAGTCCGTCATCTTCGATTTGCAGTTACGCCTGCAAGAGGATACGCGTTGAATGGGCGTTTCATCCCTAAGTGGTGAGATGATACCACACTTACTATATAAGTCGAACGTTGGCGGTTTTGAGTATGTACCCACAGCGCCTGCCTTAAAAATGTAAATGCGTCTTTATAATTATACGTAAATCCTAATGTATGTGAATATGTATTGACGCATAAATATGATATAATCATATATAAAATAGTATGTTGTAAGTAAATATGTGTTTATCACAGGAAATATTTGTAAAATAAAAAATACAAAATAGAATGTTGAACAGAATCGTAACAAAATACCTTCCGAACGGTGAAAAAAAATAAAATTAACCAATTGATATTTGAATTGTTGACTTCCCCAAAGCCTCCGGGAACCTTACACTAGAATCTTCCTGGAAGCTTTTAGCATTTTTTTATGGAAGCTTCTATGAAGTATTTTTGGAACCATATGGCAATCTTCCTTGAAAGCTTCTTGTAAGATTCAAAAGGCCTTTATGCTAGCTTCCATGGAAGCTTACTGATTTCTACCACGGAAGCTTCCTGGAATCTTCCATTGAATCTTTCTGAAAGAAAAGTGCGCGGGACATTTTACGCTTCCAGGAAGCTTTAATTAAAGCTTATACGGCAGCTTGCATGTAAGCTTCTTGCATTATTCCGTGAAAGCTTCCATGAAGTACTTTTGGAACCTTACGGCAATCTTCCCTGGAAGCTTCTTGTAAGATTCAAAAAGACCTTAGTGCTAGCTTCCATGGAAGCTTACTGATTTCTTCCATGGAAGTTTCCTGGAAGCTTCCATTGAATCTTTCTAAAAGAAAAGTGCGCGGGACATTTTACGCTTCCAGGAAGCTTACATGGAAGCTTCCGGGAAGTTTCCGAACCTTTTATGGAAGCTTCTTGGAAGCTTTCCGGAAGCTTCGGTGCTATGTGGGACATGCACGATACAGTTCACACACTCGCCTTGTCTGTGAATCGCATGTTTTGCGCACTTGTTACGTAATATACTATTTTCACACAAGGTGTGGGTAGTTCGACTGGTCTGTTCACATAATACATGATTGCACCTTACAAATTAATAATGAAAAAAAGAATATATCATTTTAATATAAAATTCTTTACAAAAAAAAAAGAATCGAATGTGGGTTAGAGAATAGAGGATGTGATAATAGAAATAAATATAATACTATAAACTTCTTATTTATTGAATAAAATCGTAAAACAAAGTACAATATTTGTTCAGAAAACGAAATATAGGTATTTTTATAAACATTAAAATAATTCAATAAATTACATATTGAACCAAAACATTTTTTAATTAGATAATTTAAATTTAAATTTTAGGGTTTACATGAAAATTAATTATAATTTTATTACAATTGTTGAAAGTCAATGTAATATTTTTTATTGCTTTTCCTATTTCACTATCGCTTCTTATATTTCCTGCTCTGTTTATTTTTTCTTTATTTATTTGCGCATTTACTCGTTTCAATGTTAAATTACGATTTAAAAATATTTAGTGCGCTTCTTATATTTATTGCGTTTCTTATCTCCATCTCGCTTCTCACATTTCCCGCGCTTTTTATTTTTCCGCTATTTATTTGCGCATTTCATATTTTTCGAAACAAAAAATCAGAGAAGTAAACCTTCTTGTTTAAGGAAGCTCATCCGCAGGGTTGGTTTAGCGTTAATGTACGATCACAGTTCATGACTGCAACAGCGCCACCGCCACTTGATTTTTAACTAACGCACGAGTTCGAAATTTAAATTCGAATACTTTTATTGTAATTTAATATTGCAAAATAGAATATTTCTTTGATTTTTCCTAATACATACCTTTATTTGTTGAAAAAAATTTATTTATCATTAATATAAAGTTAAAAACATTTGGATTTAAATTTTGAACTTGTGTGTTAGTTAAAAATCAAGTCGCGGTGGCGCTGTTACAGTCATGAACTGTGATCGTACATTAACGCTAAACCAACCCTGCTCATCCGCTTAGGACCGTATCATGTTTTAAGTCCCTTGTGGTATTTGTATTATTGCAAATTTTTATAAATGAATACACTCTATATGTCACAATTTTAACTATTATTATTTTAAAAACAAAAATCATTGAGTAAATGCGTATAATAGTATATTATTAACCTAGGGAGAGAAGTTGACCATTAAATGCTCGCGTAAGATTTGCCCCCGAGCGCAGCGAGGGGGCAAATACGCGAGCAATTGATGGTCAACTTCTCTCCCGAGGTGAATATACGATTTTTTCTTATTCCCGGCGAAAAGTACGTCCAACTTACCCGTTGTGATAATTCGTTTTTGATGATAAATCATTAAAATAAAAATACCGCGATGAATCGCTTGCTGCTATTGACCGAGTATGCTCTATCCTTCTCTGCCCCTCTCCCACTGATGATAAATCATTAAAATAAACCATCAATATTTCACTCACATTTTATAATTTACACACTTTATAACACACTGCAATTTATAATTCACAAAATAAAACAAGTTAGGTTTTAATAAAAATATTTAAAATTACTATATAAGAAAAATAAAGAAAAAGATATACTGCTTGTTGTAACCGGCAAAGAAGGCTAGACATAGCCCCCTCCATTCGCGGCTACCTTTATTGTACATATAAGAGAAAGAAAGAGAGAGGGTAAGAGTCAATTCTTAAAGCCGGCGGACAGAGAAGGATAGACGCAACCCTCTCTATTCTGTATGAAAAAGAAAGAGAAAGGGAGAGAGTCAATGTCTAACGCCGGCGGACAGAGAAGGATAGACGTAGCCCTCTCTATTCTTAACTGCCGTGAAAAACAGAGCGTCAACACGATTGCGCATCGCTAGTGCGCCGAGCCGCCGTAGATAATGCTTAACTTCTCTGTCAGAAAGTAGACGTCTTTCGACGTACTTTTCGCCAGGGGATAAGAAAAAAATTTTTTTTTCTTGAAAAGCCTTTTGTGATTATTTTAATTATATTCGTAACTTGGGAGTACGAAGGATGAATACAGGCAAGTCTAAAGTGTTTGTCGCTTGAGTCAATCCTGGATTCAGAATCCTTCATACTCCCAAGTTACGTAGATAAGTTTATGCCGTTGTAGGCCGTATGAGGAACTATAAAAATAATATTTATTTGATTAAAAATAAGTAAATAATTTTAACAATTAACCGTTAAACTTTTTAAATTTTTTTAAGCAAAACATTCTTTAAAGTTGAAATTTCATATGAATTTGTATGAGCATTTACATATCTAATGACATTCTTTTGTTTTCATTAACCTATGAAACAATGTCACTCGCGTCATATACGGTCATGCTGAACGATATTTCGATCTGTTAATACTCCCTTAGGAAGTATAGATCTGTCAAAGCACCGTTTACTCATGAACTTTGAATAAAAATATTATTAGTAGGGGATAACTACGATATCCTCTTAAATCGCCTGTCTTCCATACTTTTTTTATCAAAAACTTTTCAGTAACAAAAAAGTCATGATAAATTATGATTTTTTTCATTTACGCGTGTGTATAATATCTTTTTTTCAGACGTTTATTACTTGAGATTTTGATGGCTTACCTTACGTTTTTATTATACCAATGAAAAAATGGATATTTCAAGATTATTATAGCAAAGATTCGTCAAAAACTTTTAGGTTAACAAAATATCATTGGGAACGAATAAGCCTCCTTAAAACCGTCAATATATGATGAATACGCGTGTTTTATACTTCCAGTTTGCTTGTACGCTTTTTCACAACTCTTTTTCCTGCACGTTGAGGAGTTGTGTTTTACTTAATTTTCACACGCATTACGTAGATCGCTTTCTTACACAGCGTGTGATTTTTTTTTTCCTCGCGCGCTTTTTTTCGTGCGGGAATAGGACACTTCCCGTACACCGTGTAGAAAAAATATTTATTTTGAATGATAACAATTAACAAAACGTAAGCACAATAACAGGCATGTATAGTAACTAAAATTTAAACCGATCCGCTATTCACTTAAAAAAAAGGTACAAGTGATTTCAGATTGCAAGTGATTTCAATCGATTTCTGGTAATCATCTTGTTGATTTTTGAATTATGAAAAAAAATTATTTTAATTTACTTAAATAATTTCGAGTGATTACAAAATCAATGATTTCAATGATTTGTGCAACTACTAAAGAAGTTTATTATAAGTGAATTTTTATTAATTATAAAGTCATGAGTTCATATCTTACTTTTATTGTCCAATGAGTAAAAACAAGATTTAAAGAGTACCCCCCGTTAAGATAGGTAAAATTCCCTCCCTCATATATTTCAAAACTAATATTTTTTCTTGTTTTTATAGTAATTAAGATTAGGTTTTGTTATATTTATAGTTTCCTAACACATACCCTAACCTCAACATAACCTAAAAATCACTTTTTTATAAAATTTTTTTTTTATCTGGAAGGATGAATGATATTAATCCCGCGAAAATCATATGACTAGGACTTAGCACTCTCTTTTTTTGTGATTTTTTTCGAGTCCTAGAAAGCAGTTTTTCTAACCTAAAAATAACATTTAAATCATAAAATCTCCGTAACTTTGCTCAGGGAGGGGCTACAAGTAATTTTCTGGGCTTAAAATTTGTATTTTTAAAAAACAAATACAATTTATGATGACCAAAAATTCGATTCTGGCATGGCGCCATGGCGAAAAACTCGAAAAACCATTTTTTCATAGGTTTTCTGTCGGTTATTGGTCTCTAGCAACTCACAAATCATTTTTAGAGAAAAAACATAGCTTCATTGGATTCTACGTGAAAAAATACATTGAAAATGTGCATGATTACTTTAGGAATACTTGGATGCTGTTACAAAACAATTAAAAAAATTAAATAATTCTGAAATTATTACATATCTACTTTGCATCGTTGCTGCATTTTATGTTTTTATGACTTTGGTCATCTCTTTAGAGTCTCAAAGCTACTATTCAATGTATTCATAGGCAAATGACGTCCACTGTACGCGAAAAACAGAGACAAATACTTGACAGATAACTATAACTCCTATATATACATATATATATATATATATATATATATATATATATATATATATATATATATATATATATGTGGAATAACTTGCTATCCCTCGTATATACATAAGGAATGGCGAGTTGTTCTTAGGGAACGCAAATTGTTTTTCTTATACATAGATAAAAAACCAATGTTCATCTATTCCTGTAACTATTCTTTTTAGTGTTCTTTTTTAGCTTGTAAGAGACCTAACATGTTTTCTGTCCTCCATAAATCACGAACTCGATAGATTTGAACAATTAAATGATTTCAATTAAGTTCCAAATTCAAAAATTAAAAGATCATTATCTCTTTAGAGTCATAAAGCTACTATTCGATGTATTTACAGCTAAATTACGCCTATTGCACGCCAAAATAAGATTTTTAAACATAACTGAAGTAACGGTCGTATCATCTGTCTTTTTGTATTACAGTAGACTCTGGATACAAGAGAATCAACGGGCCTTCAGGAGAGGAATTTTCTTGAAAATTCTCTCATACAAAGAGTCCCCAACACGCTCGAGTCAAAAGTGATACCCACACCTACTGTTTTGTTATGTGAGTTGTATCCAACATGCGCGTATATTCTGTCTCTCTCACTTTCATAGTGGTGGGATAACGCAAATACTTAGGCTCACGCCCATATTTAGGAGAAAGAGCTCGAAATCTCTTATATCGCAATCTCTTGTATCGAGAGATCACTGAATCATTAGAGAGACAAAGACGGAATATATATATATATATATATATATATATATATACAAAGAATAGTGAGTTATTGCTAGGAACTCTAGGAGCTATTGCTTCTCATATATATATATATATATTAGTTATATATGTCCTTTGGCCGTATTCAGGTTGCATATGAATCGAGGACAATATTTGTCGCTTGAGCTGAAATTGCCGAGGGCGCGCGAACCGCGCCCGAGGTAGATTTCTGCTCAAGCGGCAAACATTGTTCGAGATTCAGATTCCACCTGAATAAACGGCCAAAGGACATAGATGATTTTATGTCCGAAGTAGGCCGTATGAGGAACTATAACTTATTAGTTGAAAATATTAATCTTTTTTTCAATACTTTTAAAATAAAATTTTAGTTCTATTGATTTTTTCTTTTGTTTCTTAGATTGACATTTTGTAATGAGTATAGCTGCTGTCGAAGCGCGAGTCATTTTTTTTTCACTAACCTACGTTCAATATGATTGCTCTTTGACATATTGAACGAAACATAGTAGGATCGGTGATGCCATATTGATTTCTCCTGAGACATATTGAGTCTCAATATGTCTCAGGAAGACATATAAATCTTGTAAAAAGTCGAGGAGCGCGTCTGAGACATATGGGATGCCAATACAAATTTAGCATGCTCTTTACATACTGACACGAATACGGCCTACGAGGACATAAATATATATATATATATATATACAAAAAATAGTGAGCTGTTGCTAGAAACAACACGCTTGATTCTCATATATGTAGAAGCAATGTATTTCTTATATCGGTTGCTACTCTATTTTTTGCGTATAATGGCCTGAAGACAAATCATAATTGTGGCAGTTCTAACAAAGAATATAAATGCTTACATAGAAGTGTACTTTCAGGCTCGAATTTATAGACCCAACACGATTGTTACTAAAACCTTATTCCGTCTTTGTCTCTCTAATGATTCAGTGATCTCTCGATACAAGAGATTGCGATATAAGAGATTTCGAGCTCTTTCTTCTAAATATGGGCGTGAGCCTAAGTATTTGCGTTATCCCACCACTGTGAAAGTGAGAGAGACAGAATATACACGCATGTTGGATACAACTCACACAACAAAACAGTAGGTGTGGGTATAACTCTTGACTCAAGCGTGTTGGGGACTTTTTGTATGAAAGAATTTTCAAGAACATTCCTCTCCTGAAGGCCCGTTGATTCTCTTGTATCCAGAGTCTACTGTAATACAAAAAGACAGATGATACGACCGTTACTTCAGTTATGTTTAAAAATCTTATTTTAGCGTGCAATAGGCGTAATTTGGCTGTAAATACATCGAATAGTAGCTTTATGACTCTAAAGAGATGATGATCTTTTAATTTTTAAATTTGGAACCTAATTAGAATCATTTAATTATTCAAATCTACCGAGTTCGTGATTTATGGAGGACAGAAAACATATTAGGTCTCTTACAAGCTAAAAAAGAACACTAAAAAGAATAGTTACAGGAATAGATAAACATTGGTTTTTTTATCTATGTATAAGAAAAATAATTTGCGTTTCCTAAGAACAACTCACTATTCCTTATGTATATACGAGGGATAGCAAGTTATTCCACACACATATATATATATATATATATGTATATATAGGAGTTAACGTTATCTGTCTAGTATTTGTCTCTGTTTTTCGGGTGTAGTGGACATAATTTGCCTATGGGTACATCGAATAGTAGCTTTATGACTCTAAAGAGATGATGATCTTTTAATTTTTGAATTTAGAACCTAATTAGAATCATTTAATTGTTCAAATCTACCGAGTCCTTGATTTATGGAGGACAGAAAACATGTTAGGTCTCTTACAAGCTAAAAAAGAACACTAAAAAGAATAGTTCCCTGGTAGAAAATTCACCATTTCAAATGGTGAAAAAATTAACGATTGGCCAACTTTCTTGGTCTATTTTTAGCCAGTCACTGGTAAAAAGTTGTCGAAAAAATGGTGAATGATTTAATTTTAAAATTGGAAAAATTGGAACTTAATTATTAAAATGTACATATATTTATTATATATATATATATATATATCTTATTTTAACTAATGTTCGATTTTCTTTTAATGTAACTATATATATTATTAATTGTTTCATAAATAAGTTATTTGATTTATCACGCGTGAGCAGATAGTATAGTGCTGCAAACATTTTGCGTGGAGTATAGCTGTTAGGTTATATATCTATATAGCGACAGCAGATGTTAGCAGAAAAGCGTGATCATAACCTATTTTGCTTAGTAAATATTGAAATAAGAAAAGAAAATATACAGAAAAGAAGGATGTTAAATGTATTGATCAATTAATTTTAAATTATAAAGAGCTATACCAGAAAGATCGTTTAAAGAAGAATTTGACAATAATTTGCAAGAATTAGATGAATGTCTTGAAATATACACTAAAGAAGTTAAAAATGATTTTTTTAACGAAAACTATGAAGACTCAATGTGTGACAACGAAATTAGTAATCAAGAAAATGAAACTATGAATTTCGATGAGTCTTATATTAAAGAAATCAAACAATTACAAGAGTGGGTTGCAGTAAACAATATTGCTCATAAGCATGTTGATGATCTTTTGAAAATATTAAAAGAAAATTTAATTGCTGTTCTGCCCAAGTCTACAAAAACGTATATGAATTGTAATGTGAAAAGATGGGAAAAATAATATTTTGCTTTTTAAGAATTATTCTAAAATAAATAATATATTGAAATATTATTGTTTGATAATTTATAATTCATAAATAATTTATTATTTTGAAATTGATAAGTTCTAATTTTTCAAATAAAATATTATAATAAAATTAAATATATTCACCATTATTTTGTCAACTTTTCACCATGAAAGGTCGCTAGATAGCAGGATATTTGGCGATGATTTTTAGCATTTTTTGGCCAAATTGATAAAAAATGGCCTATGCTTGGCCAAAAGATGCTGAAAATTTCTACCAGGGTTACAGGAATAGATAAACATTGGTTTTTTATCTATGTATAAGAAAAATAATTTGCGTTTCCTAAGAACAACTCACTATTCCTTATGTATATACGAGGGATAGCAAGTTATTCCATATATATATATATATATATATATATATATATATATATATATATATATATATATATATATATATATATATATATATATATGTATATATAGGAGTTAACGTTATCTGTCTAGTATTTGTCTCTGTTTTTCGGATGTAGTGGACATAATTTGCCTATGGATACATTGAATAGTAGCTTTGAGACTCTAAAGAGATGACCAAGGTCATAAAAACATAAAATGCAGCAACGACGCAAAGTAGCTATGTAATAATTCTAGAATTATTTTATTTTTTTAATTGTTTTGTAACAGCATCCAAGTATTCCTAAAGTAATCATGCATATTTTCAATGTATTTTTTCACGTAGAATCCAATGAAGCTATTTTTTTTTCTTTAAAAATGACTTGTGAGTTGCTAGAGACCAATAACCGACAGAAAACCTATGAAAAAATGGTTTTTCGAGTTTTTCGCCATGGCGCCATGCCAGAATCGAATCTTTGGTCATTATAAACTTTATTTGTTTTTAAAAAATACAAATTTTAAGCCCAGAAAATTACTTGTAGCCCCTCCCTGAGCAAAGTTACGGAGATTTTATGATTTAAATGTTGTTTTTAGGTTAGAAAAACTGCTTTCTAGGACTCGAAAAAAATCACAGTTGAAGAGAGTGCTAAGACCTAGTCATATGTCTTTCGCGGGATTAATATCATTCATCCTTCCAGATAAAAAAAAAATTTTATAAAAAAAAGTGATTTTCAGGTTATGTTGAGGTTAGGGTATGTGTTAGGAAACTATTAATATAACAAAACCTAATCTTAATTACTATAAAAACAAGAAAAAATATTAGTTTTAAAATATATGAGGGAGGGTATTTTACCTATCTTAACGGGGGGTACTCTTTATATAATTATTTCAGTGATTCAAAAAATAACTCATATAGTTTATTTAATTGATTTAAACAATTCTCCAATTTTATTAAAAATACTATTACTCCATCTTTCGAAATTTCAGGCTCTGAAATTTTAGATATGTAATTTTTAATATTAAAATATCCATATCTATTCATTGATACAAGTGAAAAAAATTAGATATGACTAATTTCGCGAAACCTTTAAAATTTGACTTATAAAAAAATAAAATTTTATTTTTAATTGCACCCTGTTTTTAAGTTTTTTTTACACTTTTAAATAGTTCAAAAAGCAAAAATTAAATAGTGCTCCTCATTTTTTTAAGAACGCTTTCTTTATATTAGAAATATTTAGAATTTTCAATGTTAAAATAATCATGCTATTTTTCTTAAAAAAACTTAAAATTTTTGTTTCGTTAGGTCTTTTCTGAAGACCTATAATAGCGGCTTGCGGATAGCATTATAAATTAAAAAATATAGCAAATAAAAAATAGCAATAGGTTTTTTAGAGTTTTAAACTGTATTTATTGTGTGCATGCAAAAAATTGCCAAAAATAAGAATAATTAATACGAGGGGCGCGTACAGTAATGTATTTTAAAGACTTCACAACTATTTTTCATTAAATCGCACGCTGATGTAATAGCTCTAGTTTCATTTCTTTTAAAGAATAGAAAATATTTTAGTTTTATAATTTTCCAAAAATCAAAACGCATTTTTTTTAAACGTTGGAATGTAAAAATGAATTCATTTTCATGAAAATGTAGTTCCTATTTTTTAAAAGTTATATTCTATTTTCAAAGGTAGGCAACTTTTTCAAAACTCTTTTTTTTAAAGTAATATATAAAAAAAATAATAAGAAAAAGTTTTTGCGAGTCGTACTCAAAACATTCTTTTCTTAATCATGTAAAGGAAAAAAAATAGGGACCAGTTACCTTTGCAAAACTTGAAAAATGACGTATTTAATATTTTTTTATGCGAGAACAATTACGTTACATCAACTGAAATTATCTTAAAATACGTTTTTACATTTCTTTCATGCAAACAAATTTTTTTCGCTTATCAATTAATTAAATTTCAAAATTCATAGCTTTTATGTACAGTTCCGTATATATTAAAAGTTTCACGGAATCATTCATATGTTTTTTGGTTCATATTAAAGTCATAGAGCTCCAATTTCTTTGGTACTTTTATTTACTAGATAGGGTAAAAATAAATTTATTTATCTAACCTTCTGACAGCCGGCCATTTCATATCCCATGATCGGCCCACATATACTATTACTTAAGAGGAGGTCACGTATCTCTGTCCTTTTCTAATAAAAAAATTGAGTTTTTTACAGAAACTAATAACTTTAGCAAAAAATGAAGAGAAAGCCGCATCTCGTATCAAAAAAAGTAATATTTTCTTCGATAAGAAAGAATTAATTTTATTGCTTTGTTTTCTAGAAAACCTTGAAAAACTTAAATCATTGAGGTTAGGGTGGACAATTTGGTTTTTCAAAGTTTTCTTGAGAACGAAGCAATAAAATTAATTTTTTCTTATCAAAGAAAACATTGCTTTTTTCCATACAAGGTGCGGCTTTCTCTTTATTTTTTGCTAAAGTTATTAGTTTTTGTAAAAAAATCATTTCTTTGTTTAGAAAAGGACAAAGATACGCGACCTCCTCTTAAGAAACATTTATATGGAAAATTTCGAGAAAGTTACACTTTTTTAGTGGAAAAAATGCCGGCTGTCAGAAGGTTAGATAGGGTAAAAATGAGGACCAATCTAAGATAGAAAGACAGAGAGAAAGTGAGGACGTAAGAAAAGAGTTAGTGAAAGCGTTGAATCAGAAATCACAAGAAGTGATTGAAGAGCTACTCAAAGAAAACTATTTTTATAAAGCTTGTTTTATAAAAACAGTAGCAAATAACTTGTATACAAATTTTAGAGCAAATCTATCGAGTAGTTTAAGTAAAATAGATAAAAAATAAAAAAAAAATTTTTTTTCAAAATTTATAAAAATATTTTAAAATTAAAACTATGTTAGCAAAATTGATTTTTAAAAGTCATATTTCTTTTGACAAATGCAAATAATTCTCATTAAAAATGTCAAAGCAAATTCATCAAGTAATTTACGTAAAATAAAAGAAAAAAATGAAAAATCGAAAATTTTTTTAAAATTCTTAAGAGGCGGTCGGAACCAAATCGGTGACTTAGTTCGGTGCTTGTAATAAATGCTTATAATAATTTATTCATTTATTAATATGGTAAAAATATAATCATTTCCTCTAGTCATGTATATAAAGAATAATTTAAAATAGTTAAAGCCACAAAAATATACAAAATATTGTTATAAAGCGAAAAATGCCACCTAACAATCGACACGACAGTTTTTTGCATGCGGTATATGTCAAGTCAGTTTGACATTTGTAATAAATGCTTATAATAATTTATTTACTTATTTATATGATAAAAATATAGTCATTTCCTCTAGTCACGTATATAAAGAATAATTTGAAATAGTTTAAACCATAAAAATATACAAAATATTATCGTAAAGCGAAAAATGCTGACTTGATATATACCGCAATTCACCGATTTGGTTCCGACCGCCTCTTAAAATGGCTCAATAAAAAAACTACACAATGAAAGCCAATTTTCAATAGTTTTCCGCCTACTTATACAAAATAATAGATAGTGTGCGAAATTTCAAGCAAATCCATCGAGTAGTTTTCAAGATTTCGTTGGCTAAATAAATACCGTTTTTTTTTTAAATTTCTTTTTCAAAATTTTCAAAATGTTCTAAAATTAAAACTACTCTAAAAAAATCAATTTTTGAAAATTTCCCTTCTTTTGACAGTCGCAATTAATTTTCCTGCAAATTGTCGAACAAATCTATGGAGTACTTTACGTGAAATAAAAAAAATAAGAAAAGAAAAATCGAAATTCTTTTTTTAATCTTTGAAATTCTCTAAAATCGTAACCACGCCATGAAAATTATTTTTTGGAAGCTAAGTAATATTTGTTATATTACTTAATTTCGACAAATGATTGAGCACAGTTTTAATTTTAGAGCATTTTTTAAATTTTCAGAAAAATTTTTATTTTTTATTTATCTTCTATTTTGCGCAAACCATACTATAAATTTTCTCCAATATTTTTTTACAGTCGATTCGCTATTGTTTAAAGAAAAAAAGCTTTCAAAAACTAATTTTAATGTGGTGGTTATGATTTCAGAAAAATTTAAGGATTTAAAAAAAAATTTCGATTTTTCGTTTCTTAATTTTTTTTATTTTACGGAAAGTACTCGATAAATTCGTTCTAAAATTTGCAGGGAAATTATTCGTGACTGCCAAAAGATGGGAAATTTTCAAAAATTGATTTTCCTAGAGAAATTTTAATTTTAGAACATTTTGAAAATTAGTCTAGGCGCCAGGTATGGTTTCGTGGCGAATTAGAGCCCCACGACTGCGACCAAGTATTCTAGACGTATTTTGGTCTTCTGATTCCGAAAATTTTGGTCAGAATGTCCAAAAGTGGTCACGTTAATTGTTATTAACAATTTAATTGTTTAAATTGCTCTAGAGAAGGCGCTATTATAGATAGAGAAAATTACAAAGCGCTAAAATGAATCATTATTGAAAACGAACATTTTGAATTTTGGTTTGTGAAAAAATATTTATTAGAACTTGAGTTATTGCAAATTTAGTGCAAATGGTTTGCATTTACCGCTGTCACGCTAATTGTCTTTTAGATATCTCCGCTTCTTCTTGATGGATTGAGGCTTTTAACGTCTAATTTTAAAGGTTAATTATTATACTATAATATTATATTGTTGCGATCATATAATTTTTATTTAACAATTAACAAGAGATAAAAAACTCGCGAAAATTTCAGAAAAAACAGCGATTTAATTTGTTTATAAGCTTTTTTCACTATCTATCTTTGATTTATTTCAATAAAAGCTTTTGGTTATGATTTCTAAATTCAAAACGAATATTCTCAATTTTGGTTTATAAAAAAATATTAATTAGAACTTGAGTTATTGCAAATTTAGTGCTAATGGTTTGCATTTACCGCTATCGCGCTAATTGTCTTTTAGATATTTCCGCTTCTTCTTGATGGATTAAGGCATTTCACATCTCATTTTAAAGGTTAATTATTATACTATAATATAAAGTTGTTGCGATCATATAATTTTCATTTATGTTCAATTGATTTTGATAGAAGTTACTAATTATTGTTTCTCACAACAAAAACAATGATTTCTAATCTTTTATAATTTATTGAAGTCTTTAAAACTGCTATGAAAAACAAGTAATGTATAAGCAATTGATTGAAAAATTTTACTATGATTGCGTATTGATTTTATAAGTTATTAAAGTCTTTAAAACTGTTATGAAAAGCGAATAATGTTCACAAACTGTGAGTTCAAAATATGTAAATTTTATTTTTAATTTATTTATTGTGCAATAATAAATTTAAACAATTATAAATAATATTTTTTTAGTATTTTTAATTTTTCTTATTATAAATATTTTTGCAAGTATTTTGTTTGTTACAGTGACAAAATGAGCAGCACTTTATTTCTGCGGACACGCAAATACAAGTTTGTCTTGAAAAAACTTTACAATTACAATTTTGAATTAATTCATCTGATGGTGGAATGAATATGTTAATTTTTTTGGGTAATAATGCATCCCCATCGTCTAACCAGCCAAACATCTCTGGATCTATCTTTTCCAAATGATAATTGAAACAGTTTATTTGATAATAAACTATATACATACATCTTAAAATATGTAAATTTATTGATGTACTCGTAGGTGGTAGCTCTTCGATCAGAGAGCATTTTGAATGATGATATGACCATACCCGAAGTTCATAAAATGTTTTGCACATTGTGCCTTTCTTCATGACTTTGACTAAATATTCTTCTGCCATTTGAATATTCCAATTAATATTGTTTTCTGAACAGTCTGTAACATATAGCATCGCATTTAAATAAATATAGATGTTGCTACACAGAAAGTATCTTTTTTTAACATTTAAAAAGAAATACTATTTTATTACCTTTGCCAAAATCAATCAAATATTTTGCAGGATTAGCTTGCAAAGCCGAAACCTTAGAACCAACTTTGCTAGAATAGTCTGATCCCGTAAGTTGGTGAAGGGCTGGTAATACAGCACACAGATTTTCTCCATGGCGTTCAGCTAATAAATGCAATGGTATATCTCTTGTGCTTTTAGATGTTCCTGCATGAATCCATAATTTCTGAAAATATATATAATTAAAAATAAGATAATTGAAATTTAAAATAATATTGTTGCATTAAAATAGTTTTGTAAACAAAATACAAAAATACCTCTAAGCCATCTTTCTTGAATGATTTAAAAAAATACAATGCTAATACATCTGTATCAGATGAAATAATATAAAAATGTTTATATCCTTGTTTAACAGCATGATTGGTATGGAGCATTAATTTTAAATCTGCTTCTTCAATATCATTTCGTTGTAAAATTTCCAGTGACATATCAATATCATATGATGAACAAGGAGTTTCATTTATTGTACTAAAAACTAAATGAAAATTACAAAATAAATTTTCATCATTCTTTATAAAATTTTTTAAAAATCTTTGCAACAAAATTTTATTTTGTGATGAGCCTCAAAATTTTTCTTGCTGTTTCGGAAAAATTGTACTTGCACTGATGTCATTATAAATTATATAATCTGATTTAAGCCTTCTCATACGCTCCGATGATTTTATCGACTTTTCAAAATAAGAATAAAAAATAAAATCAATTCTTTTAGTATTGTGCAAAGAAGCCTTCTTCACAACGAATTGACAAAAACCATTAGCAAGATCAGTAAAATTATTTATTTCTTTAGTTATTATTTTTCGAATGGCTAGCATTACATCTATTAGTCAGCACGTTTCGTTAGAGTTTCTTATAAATTCTAGATCTTCACTTTGCAGAACTTTTTCTAATTCACGTGTCAATAAATTTTTATTATTATCTTTTTTAAAAAGTCCTTCATTATCAAATAATAGATTTTTCGATGTCAAATCATATTTTAAAAGATTTTTTAATGGATAGTTACGTTCATGAGCTAGTGCAATTATTCGTTGTGTCTCGCTTGTACTATTTTTTTTACTTTTGTTGTCAAGTTTGATTCTTCCGATTTTGGAACACTTTTAAAATTGAGCATATTATTTTTTGAAATCAATGCTGAAAGTGGTTTAGATTTGTTTAAAAAACGTTCTTTCTTAAATATTTCATATTTTTCTATACCTATGTTGAAAATGTTCAGAAGTTTTTTTGCTGTATCACGGTGTACAAGCTCTTCTGAAAACATTTCTCAAAAATTGTGAGCCAGGTGTAAATGGATTACATTTTTTCTCAACCATGTAATCTAATATTTTTTTTACTGCTGTTTCTGAATTTTCAGTATATGTTGCTGAAAACTCATGGTGAATTTGTAATTCATTTTCATCATTTGAAAAAAATGTCAGCTCTTTTAAAAGATTTGTTGCAGCAAGTAATTCATGAAACGTTAAGTTCCAAACAGCAACAGTTTCTTTTTTTTTTTGTAAAACCTATAACACCAGCCGTGCTTTTTGGAGTGCGATTTATGGTTTGCTCAAGAGCTTGATCGGTTGCAACAGAAGTAAAAGGAACAGTAGATTTTTTAACAGTAAAATGACCTCCCTTAAATTTTCTGTATACTTCAGGTGATCTTTCTTCCAGCATTAACATATCATCTAAGTAAACAGAGCACCATCTTATATAATTTACTCTATCCATAGCATGAAAAATCGGCAGTAACTTATTAATGGTCATTAAATGCAATTCCCAATCGCCAATTCGATCGGCCCGAATCAAATTCTGCATTAAGCTTATCATAATCAAAACATTGTTCCAATAATAAAAAAGCTCAGAACTATTGCATCTATGTGAAATAAATTCTTGAAATTCGACTAAAACTTTAGAAAAATCAGGCTTATATTTATGCAATAAATATTTACATTCATCAAAGTCTTTAATTTCAAAACTTTCTTTCAATAAAAAAATTGTTAAAATTTGTTTCTTATGTTTTTCTATCATCTTTTCCGAAAAAAATTCTTGAATTTGCAAGCGTATTAAAGCTTCTGCTAAGTAATTAAATGCTTTCACGCATCGAGCGTAATTACCTCCACTAAGTAATTGATCGACTACACCAATACTGAATAATCCAGTTTCGATAAATATATTTTCTACGCCGCTATCTTTTAAATATTTACCAATACCCGTGAGAAGAACTTTTGTAACATGAAAATTACCTAAACATAAAATGATTTTGTTGAATTCGTCTGGGTTTTCAAATATAATATGTCTTGCGATACGATAGACACCTTCATCACATGTCACTGCTAAATATTCCTGATCCAATTGATACAATAAATCTTTGAAATTGCAAAGGCATGTATATACTGTTGAATATTCGGTAACAGGAGAAGAAACAATGGGTAGATAGCCAATTTTTTTACATGGACGATTATCTGTTACTATTGTACTATTGAATGAACTCCATGAGGGTATTTGTTGATTTTCATTTAATAAGTCGATACACAGTTTTTCATTTAATTTTATGTTCATACGCGCTAAGTACCACGTAAAATCATCGACTCCTAACTCATGCATTAATGTTTTTTGAGTCACAGATTCATCTGCATAAAAAATTCTATAATTATCTGGAATCACGATAACGTTGCTTTTCTTTTTATAAGTCTTTACCTGCTGACACTCCAGTTGCGTAGTAAAACATCGTTGACGATCATTTATTTGAATTTCAGATATATATGGTTTTTTTTGTTGTACATTGGATCATCATCTTGAAAAATAACGAGCACAGTATCATGTGTTGAATTTAAACCAGAAATAGTTGACTCGTTATGATCAAAATTATCAAATGCCGCTGTAACATAACTACTTTTATCAAAATGACTAGGTAGTAGTACCAAACTTTCAGATAATTTTGTAGTGTACAATGCGAAACGAGTCCTTATACGTAAAACTTCATCGTAAGATACTGTTAAACCAAGTCGGTTTAAGATCGTTATTAGATTTTTACTTTTTGTAGTATTGTATATAAATAAAAATATAGTTTTTTCTGAAAATTGCACACGTTTTGTATTTTGTTGAATAAAAATTTAATAGTTATAACTATTTTATATTATAAAATGAAATTAGATCTTCAAAATAAGATTTTAAATGCCTCAACCCATCAGAAAGAAGGGAAGATATCTCAAAGACAATTAGCGCGAGAGTGGTTAATGCAAACCGTTTGCACGAAATTTACAATAACTCTTGTTCTAATTAATATTTTTTTATAAACCAAAATTGAGAATATTCGTTTTGAATTTAGAAATCATAACCAATAGCTTTTATTAAAATAAATTAAGGATAAATAGTGAAAAAAAGTTTATAAACAAATTAAATTGCTGTTTTTTCTGAAAATTTCGCGTTTTTTATCTCTTGTTAATTGTTAAATAAAAATTATATAATCGCAACAATTTTATATTATAGTATAATAATTAACCTTTAAAATTAGATGTTAAAAGCCTCAATCCATCAAGAAGAAGCGGAGATATCTAAAAGACAATTAGCGCGACAGCGGTAAATGCAAACCATTTGCACTAAATTTGCAATAACTCAAGTTTTTCACAAACCAAAATTGAAAATGTTCATTTTTGATAATGATTCATTTTAGCGCTTTGTAATTTTCTTTATCTATAATAGCGCCTTCTCTAGAGCAATTTAAACAATTAAATTGTTAATAACAATCAACGTGACCACTTTTGAACATTCTGACCAAAATTTTCGGAATCAGAAGACCAAAATACGTCTAGAAAACTTGGTCGAAGTCGTGGGGCTCTAATTCGCCACGAAAACATACCTGGCGCCTAGACTAAATGTTGAAAAAGAAGTTTTGAAAAGAAAATGGTATTTATTTAGCCAACGAAATCTCGAAAATACTTGATGGATTTGCTTCAAATTTTTCCTACAATTTATTTTTTTGCCTGATTCGGCGGGAAGCTATTAGAAATTGGTTTTCTAATAGCTTCCCGCTTTATTTTTTTTAGAGTTATATTAAGAATTTTTAAAAAATTTCGATTTTTCATTTATTTTTGTATTTTACGTAAACTACTCGAAGAATTTGCATGAAAATTTGTATCGAACTTATTTTCGACTGCCAAAAGAAGAAAAACTTTTAAAAACTAATTTTCTTAGCGTACTTTTAACTTTAGAGCATTTTTGAAATTTGATGGAAAAATTTTTATTTTTCATTTTTTTTCTATTTTACGAATACCATTCGATAGATTTGTTCCAAAATTTGTATGCAAGTTATTCGCTACTGTCCAAAAAAAAAAGCTTATGAAAACTAATTTTCATAGTGTTGTTACGATTTCAGAAGATTTTAAAGATTTTAAAAAAATTTCGATTTTTTGTTTTTTATTTTTTTTTATTTTACGCACAGTACTCGATAGATTTGTTCTAAAATTTACAGGGAAATTATTTGCGATTGCCAAAAGAAGGCAAATTTTCAAAAATTGATTTCCTTAGTGTAGTTTTAATTTTAGAGCATTTCAAAAATTTTGAAAAGAAAATGGTATTATTCATTTAGCTAACGAAATCTCAAAAATTACTCGATGGATTTGCTTAAAATTTCGCACACTATCTATTATTTTGTATAAGTAGGCGGTAAACTATTGAAAATTGGTTTCCATTGTGTAGTTTTTTTATTGAGCCATTTTAAGGATTTAAAAAAAATTTTTGATTTTTCATTTTTTTCTTCTATTTCGCGTAAATTACTTAAGAGCATGACGAAGCTGTCCACCTTCTAATAATATTTCCAATCTTAACTTATGAATAAACGATGTGTTTAATCGAGTTTCTTTGCTACAAAGAAAAAATTTGTAAGATTAAACTCTAATGCGGACAACTAAAGAAATCCACCAAATCATAATACATACAAAGTTATAATAAAAACTTTCAATATGTCGTATTTTAAGGTTAGGTTTGTCGAGTTTGATATCTAATTTCCAATCAAAGCTCATAAAAAAATAACAAGTCCAAATGATTTTTTATTTTAACAAAAATTATTGTATAAATATAGCTTTAGTGCGGACAAGCCATTATATTTGTTTAATTTAAGAATTTAAAAAGATATTGACAAAATAAAAAAAGCAAAACTTGATTGCTGCAGCTCCGACATGCCGTTAATAAATTTGCTTTGAAATTTGCATGAAAATTATTTGCATTTGTCAAAAGAAGTATGACTTCTGAAACCCGATTTCCTTAACATAGTTTTAATTTTAAAATATTTTTATAAATTTTGAAAAAAATTTTATTTTTTTATTTTTTATCCATTTTACGTAGACTACTTAATAGATTTGCTCTAAAATTAATGTCTTTTGGAACACGTAAGTAGCGCCACACGTACTTCATGTCACTCTGTATTTTTTGACTTTATTCTGCCGCAAGCTGCCTTCGGGCGTTTTTGCTTGAGCATACTTGCAAGTGTCTTAATGCAAGACAGCGTCTGGATTAAATTCGTGAGGAGTGATGCTGTTCTTGCTTTCTTGTTGCGAGCTTCTGGACCAGCAGATTTTTTTTGAGGTTAGTGTTTGATTGCTGTTTGATTTTGGAGGGAAAGCGGCGCTTAGTGCCTTTCTGAACACATCGAGAGACGTAATTTTTGAAACATGCCGCAAGAGGTCGCTGCTATGGATCATTGTGGTATATGTGAGCGGCCGTCGTCAGATGTATGCGGAGAGAAAAGATTGTATAATTGCTCTACCTGTCGCCAACGCTGTCATGCTAGATGTATGACACGTATACAATCAGAAGGCACTGGTCACCATTACATATGCAACAAATGTGTAAAGGCGAAGGATAAGAAGCGCGCCCCCTCCACTTTACGTGCGCTTGGCTTTAGCGATGTTGATAAGGCTCAGAAGAGACTGATTCTCACTACATCGACTCCATCAAGGCTCGATATACAAGTACCACAGGTCATCGTCTCACAGGGGCAACCAACAACTAAGGCAGTTCAGAAGGCCAGTGGCGCGGCGAAAAATAATAAGTCTAGTTTAAGTATTATTTTAAATGACAAATCTATTGAAGCTACGCATAAAAGAGGTAGCGCTGCGCGTGGTGCCCTCGCGGTGCCATACTTCAAAATAATAAATCGATTGAATCAATAGTTAATGATGAACAATTGAAAAATAATGATAATTTTATTTCTCAGGCTGCTTTGTCTGCACTTGAAGGCGTTTTGTCTTGTAAGCTTGACTCAATCCTGGGCGCTCTAAATCGGCTTCCGAATGTTGAGAGCAGTGTAATGGGTATCGGTGATGGCTTGCAAGGCATTGTTGATAAACTTAATAGTCAAAATAAAATAATAAAGAATTTGAAAGCTGTGCAGACAGGGCTGCTTGATGAAAATATCAAACTAAGGGAGAAAGTCAGTGGTCTTGAGACTCAATTGTTAAAGTAGTCTCCAATGATGGATGTTCTGTTATTAAGAGTAATTATGTCCCTCCCCAATGACTAGATCGGATCTCCTCGGGGACTCGAACAGAGAAAAGAGGTGCACTGCGAGCGGGCTTTTTGAATGTGACTTCATTAAGGGCTCACATTGAACAGGTGCGTGAGCTCCTGTGTGACGCCCATTCTTACGATCTATTTGGAGTGGCTGAGACCTGGCTGGGACCGACTGTCTCGGACGACGTCATTCAGATTGAAGGATATAAAATATTTGGGCAGGACAGAAATCTTCATGGAGAAGGAGTTGCCTTTTACGTTAAAAGTAATTTAAAATGTGATATATTAGCTTTTGCAAATACCACAACTACTACTACCAGTGGTAAACCAGAGGTACCTGAATATATCTTTTGTTCCGTTAAAGCTGGTAGTTCTGAACCTGTGTTGGTTTCTGTTATTTACCGTCCTCATGCCATTTCTTTTACAAAAAAACTCTGATCTGATTGAATCCTTCATTAATTTAACTCCCGATTTTTCATTTAAAATTATAATGGGAGATCTGAATGCCGATCTCCTACGAGAAGGCAGTGATGCAAAGTTTCTTATAAAGCTGTCCGCTGAGCTTTCGCTTCAGTTAATCCAGCATGGTGCCACGCATATTGCTTCATCGTCTCGCACATAAATTAACCTGATTTTTGTGGACGACAATGACACTATACTTGACGCACGTAACTTACCTGCGAACTTTCATAGTCGGCACAACTTAATTGACGTCTCTATAGTCTACAATGTGTGCGTTTTAGAGCAAGAACCTATCAAGTATCGAGATTATAAAAATATCAGTGAAAAATTATTATTAGAGAAATTAGCCGGCTGTGATTGGTCCTTATTGACAACTGGTACAGTTGACCCTGAGTCTGCACTTGACTGCATTTGCGACAATCTTGCTGCTGCTATTGGAAATTTAGCACCAGTAAAAATATTTAAATATTTAAATGAAGAAGAAGCCACCATGGATAAATAAAGAGTTGTCGCAGATGCAGCGCAAGAGAGATGCCACATATAGACGATACAAACGGACAAATGACAGTCAATATCTCTAATGTCTGAATTTCTACAGTTACGTAAGGCAGTAGACGAACAGACTGAACGCACAAGAACTGAATATTACCATAACAGATTGTTTGAGGCTCTTGCAAACGGTAATGTTTGGAAGGAGTTAGGAGAGCTGGGACTCTTATCCGGACCTCAAGGAAATTTGAATGGATTCACTTCAGATCAGCTGAATGTGTATTTTGCTGGGGTGTCGGTTTCGCCACATGATGATGATGGGGAATGCGAGAAGATTCTTTCTGAATGCAGCGAAAACGGTTTCGCTTTTAAACCAATCAACGTAAACGACGTTATTCTTGCGATTTCTCATTTCTCATCACAAGCTCGTGGTGAGGACGGCATTCCGCAAAGTGTGATACTTAAAGCATTGCCATTTATTGGAGAACGTCTTGTGACTCTGTCCAATTCCTCTTTCGCACGGGGGCTCTTTCCTGGCCTTTGGAAGCGAGCACGTATTGTTCCATTAAAGAAGTGCTCTGCACCTAAATCGCCTGAGGATTTTAAGCCGATCACGATTCTGTGTTTTCTTTCGAAGGTACTTGAGAAGATTGCCAATGACCAATTGCGGGAGTACATTACTGCAAATAAATTACTTAATTCAATGCAGACAGGTTTTAGAAAGCACCACTCGACGCAGGCAGCTATTCTAAAATTAACTGACGACATAAGATCAGATCTAGACAAAAACTCGTCACGTTACTTTTGCTTTTTGACTTTAGCAAGGCATTCGATACGATCTCTCCTTCCAAATTACTTATGAGGCTGAGATCGATGAGACTTTCCAGGGCCGCCCTCTTGTGAATTAGCTCCTACATATCAGGGAGGAAGCAAATGGTTTCCACGCATTTAAATGAGGAATCAAGTTGGCTGAAAATCAACCTAGGAGTTCCGCAGGGTTCGGTACTGGGGCCTCTGTTGTTTTGCCTTTATATTAATGACGTACGTGATGCTCTTGACTCTGGTTGTGTCGAGCACCTACTTTATGCGGACGACCTGCAAATTTACACGCAGGTGCCTCGCGAGATTGTGTAGAAGGGTATTCTTATACTACAGAGGGCAGCCATAGCAGTGTCAGGGTGGGCGGCTGGTGCCTCTTTCACTTTAAATGCTAATAAAACTAAGGTGATCGTCTTTGGTGGCAGTCGTTTTGTAGATTCGTTCTATGCTGGAAGGCTCAAGACGATTGATCTTGAGGGAGGCATTAGTATACCCTTTTCTGGTTCCGTGATGAGTCTTGGTGTTGTGCTTGACCCTAAACTTTCTTGGGAACCGCACATTGATATGATTACAAGAAAGTTTAATAGAGTTTTATATGCCCTATGGTTTTTCCGTCGGTACATTACGGAGACTCTGTGTAAACAGTTCGTAATCGCCCTGCTGTTCCCACATCTTGATTATTCTTCAGTGGTTTTGTTCGATGCTTCTTAGGGGTTGAGAAGACGAATACAGAGGTTACAAAATTCTTGTGTGAGATATGTATTGGGTTTGAGAATGGGGGATCATGTCTCTCCTTATAGAGCCGCGTTGGGTTGGCTGCGCACTGATTCGAGAAGACAGTATTTCTTGGCTGTACTTATGTACAAAATCGTGCGCATGAATACTCCGGAGCATCTAGTGGGTCTCTTTGCTAGATGTGTACCTAGAGCGGCTACTAGGTGAGAAATTAAGGACTTAGCAGTGACCTTTATGCGTACCAAGACTGGCAGGAATTCCTTCCAAGTCCAAGGTGCAAATTTTTGGAACTCCCTACCTGCTGAGATTAAACATCTTCCATCTCTTAACATGTTAAAGGCGGCAGTGAGGGGGTACTTACTTGACCTCGATTGACATTTACTTTCTTTATTTGTGTTAATTTATTATGTGATATCCTATATATAGACTTAAGGTGTGAATGTATTTATTGTATGAATGATTGATGAGTAAATGTTTTTTCATTTGATTTTATTGTATTGACTGCGTTTCATGCTATTGTGTACGCTTTTTATTTTTATTTTATGTATTTTTATGTATTTTTATTTTTTATTTTTCTTTTAAATTTCAATATTATGACTGATAGATAATGAATGCCTGTTTTTAATTTGGTGTATTATCGCGTGTATTGTTTTATAATCTTAATTATTCTTTTATTATCTGCGGTTTAACTGTAATACCACTTTTTATTGTGACTTACTTTTTCAGTATTATTAGGTTTAGTTATTCGACTTTGAGTGCAATATTTATTTGTAGTCTTATATTGTATTACACACCTTTTTGTATATTTAATACGAATGAATCATTATCTAATCTAATCTAATCTAAAATTTGTATACAAGTTATTTGCTACTGTCTTTATAAAACAAGCTTTCAAAAAATAATTTTCTTAGCGCATCTCTTTGATCACTTCTTGTGATTTCTGATTCAACGCTTCGACTAACTCTTTTCTTACGTCCTTACTTCCTCTCTGTCTCTCTATCTTAGATTAATCCTCATTTTTACCCTATTTTTATACATCCCTGACTCTCTCTTCCTATTTCCTTATCACTCTCTCACACTCACTAATTTTTCTTGAATAGAAATTATGTTTTTTACATTGAAGTCACATGTAAAAGAAGGAAATCAAATTACTCTGACTCAATGAACTCTATAAGAAAGCATTGCGTCAAAGCACTTGGCAGCATTTTTTAATTTTCATTCTTACTTAATGAAACTATCGATAATAGTTTCGTACGTTACTCTGTATTACTTTAGTTGTTACATGTTCGTCGGCATCTTCCTATGAGCAAAATCGGCTACTCATCACCCTGACACTCTCCTTGTGAGTTTATATTTTGTTTTCTTAATGACAGACAAATCGATTTAACCCATACGGAAATAATTTCTGTATATAACTATTAATAACTGTGTAAAAATGTGAAAAAATGTGAATAACTGTTAATAACTATAATAAACTACCGCAATTGAGACATTAATAACAGTAAATAACAGTTGATAACAGTTAATAATTGTTACCAATAGATAATAATAATGATTAACTGTAAATAATAATAATTTACTGTTATTTATAGTTATTTACAAACATTTGTAATTTTTCACATTTATTCACATTTATTCACATTTATTAACAAAAAATTTTCACACGTATAATCGTTTTTTTTTATATATACGCGAAAAATTTTGTAAATGTGAAAAACTGTTAATAACTGTTAATAAATGTGAAAAGCTGTAAATATCTGTAAGAAAGTATTAATAACTATAATTCACTGTAACTAATTGTAAATAAACATAAATAATTATAAATAAGTATAAATAATAATAAATTATTTACTAATTCTAAAATTTTAGAAAATGTGAGTAACTGTTAATAAATGTGTATAAATGTATATAAATGTGAATAAATGTGAATAACTATAAATAATTATTAGTAATCATGATTTTCAATTAATAATTGTTATTTAGAGTTCATAACTATTATTAACTATTATTAATTGTTATTAACTGTTTTTTACTGTTATTAATTCTTATTAATGTCTCAATTGCGGTAGTTTATTACAATTATTAACAGTTATTCACAATTTCTCACAAAAATTATTTTCATATGGGTATATATAGATATACTTCCAATGTAATTTGTAAAACTTTGAACATCGATTAATCAAAAACGAAGCAATGAAATGTTCTGAAATTTTAATATGATATTTACATTGCCTTTATTGAACTATACCTACAATTTCAAGAATATCTTGAATTAACTTTGTACTTGCGTGAACTACCTTAATATTGTATCTTCTGTTCCTGTCATAAAACGTTTTAAAACGTATAGAATAAGGTTTCGTGTTAACAGGGGGCCGAACTATCTGTCTTTGTCTAATAGCGTTTTTCATCATTTATATAAACACCATCCGTTTTAGCGAGAAAAAATAGTAGCCCCCGCTAGATAGGGTAATGACACCAGTTATCACGAGTCTCGGTAGACTTTGTCAGTTCAATCGATTGAATCTTAGATATAAGTACAATTTTTAATCAGAAAATGTTTGAAACGTATTATTCATAACATAATTAAAAATTGTATAACAAAAAAGTATACTAAAATAGTAAATTATTTAACTACCCTATTGAAAATAATGACGTCTTTTAAAGACGTCTTTTAAATCAAGACGTCTTTTTTATCAAAATTTTTAAAAAGGTACTTACTAAAATGTTCCAAAAAAGTATTATTTTATTAGGTTATTATTTTTAATAGGGTATCTTTCTTTAAGAATATAGAAACAAAATAAGTATCAGCTCTCTGCAGACCGAAAAGCTTGAGTGAACAAACTGGAAATGTTATAACCTTATATACCCGAGTCACTAAAATTTTCGTAGGAGTTCGCGTATTAAGAAAAACGCCACCTAACATTTAAAGACAGAATTAATAGTCGATTCGAATAATTTTTTCAGTAGTTACATTTTTAACTGTGAGGTGCCGTTTTTCTTAACTTTGCAATCCCTTATCCAAATTTCAGAGATGCAGGTATATGAGGGTATAATTTTGCGTGTTTATTCACAGTTGAAAATCAGTATACATACTTCAATTACGTACTTCAAGTATATACACTTTAGCTTAAGTACGTTCTTTTTTGAAACATTTTAGAAGGTATTATTTTTTAAATATTGATAAAAAAGACGTCTTTAAAAGACGTCTTTTTTTGTTCCAAATCCAGACACGTCCAAAGACGTCTTTTAAAGACGTCATTATTTTCAATAGGGTACTTTCTTTATTGAAACATTTTAATAGCTACTTTTTTTTAACATTTTTGTATATATTTTTATAAAAATATTTATAAAAACAATTCTTCAAAAGACGTCTTTAAAAGACGTCTTTTTTTGTTCCAAATCCGAACACTTCCAATGACGTCTTTGAAAGACGTCTTTATTTTCAATAGGGTAATATTAAATTAAAAATAATTTTTTTTTTAACCTATTGTTACGAACTCAATCCAATTTTTACGACCCAGTTTATTACGAACACACCAGTTATTACAACCCAAACATTATGACAATTTAACTGACAGTTTCGAGGTTATGTTTCAATAACAGTACTATTATTTACGACTCTAATTAGATTTAAGGCAATCTTTTACTTATTTGTAAATGTCGATTTAAGAATGACTGAAACGCTTTTCTTCCAGGTCTGTTACACTGAGAGAATATTGGCACGTCTGCTGTAAACTCTAGATACAGCCGTTGCATCGTTGATACGTGCAGAAGCGCTACAAAATTCGGAGACCCAGCCGTCCCAAAACGACTAATATAGATCAGCTGAGTTTCTCTTTTCGTCCACCAGAGGCGCTTTTCGGATATCACAGGCGTTTTTAGTATATCATAGGCGCAAGACAAAGACGAATGCTGCACTGTTTTGGGACGGCAGCCGCACCAAATCAAAGGACGAATCATTCCATGCGTTTTAGATTTCAGCTGTACGAGTTAGTGCAGCAGCTATACCAATACTCTCTCAGTGTATTTACAAACGGAATCGTCTTTTTCAATTCATCACAAATTTTCTTGACGCTGTCACTGAGCATCCACGTGTAACCTATTCCATAGTTTCTTTTGTATATATGCTAATATATATATATATATATATATATATATACACGTGTGAACGATAAATGTATATTTTTTCTTTTCTAGATTTCAATATCTTTAAAATTGATTATTGATTTTTCAAAATCAATGTATTTGTAGTTTAAAAAAGAAAATTCAGGCACTTATTTATTATGAATAAATAACGTCGGTCAGACGATAGTATAATCTCACATTTTTAACTTTAACAAAATTTTCTTTTGTATTTAATTCACCTTGCCTTTTTCTCTTCATTTTAATTCAATTAATATCTTATTTAAGAGTATTTAAATACTTAAGTATGTACAGCGCTTGTTGCTTCAATAATTTCCCCGATAGCACTGATATATACGCAATCTTTTAGGTTAAATTACCTCGTTCAGGATTCGTAAGAACTGGGTTTAGATGCGTACAAGTGTACCAATCATTACTTTCTTAATTACATTTTTTTAAATTATTATTATTCAAATTTAAAAGTATTTTCAAAATCGGCATGAGGAGGCCTTTTTAATAGGTATTGTTTATATTAAATTTGTTAATAAAATATAAATCAAAATATGATTTTCAAAATAACAAAAATATGCGAAAATGAAATTTTTATACGCGAATCGTTTATTCTATCATAGGGACAATTTTTAAATTGGATTATTTATTTTATAATTTAAATATGAAGCTATTTATAGGTGGAATATAATAACTAATACATTAAATTAATTGAAATTATTTATTAGAGATCTGCATAACATAAAATAAATTTTATATTGCAATATATAATTTGATTTCGTCATAAGTGGATCACTCGTAATAACTGGTGTCACTACCCTATTAGTATAATAAGTAAATTTTGTAATAACAATCAAATTATTTTATCGCGTAGTTTTTGAATAATATGAGACCTACCAAAAAAGATAAGTTATATTCTAGTTTGTTAGTAGGTCTGATATTATTCAAAAACGATGCGATGAAATCATTTTCTTGTTATTACAAAATTTACTTATTATACTAATATCAAGCGGACGCTACTATTTTTTTCTTGCTACAACGGATGGTTTTTATATAAATGATGTAAAACTCTATTAGACAAAGACAGATGGTTCGGCCTCCTCTAGAATCGAAGAATTCACACGAAGAAAAAACAAAGCATTAGAATAAATTTTTCTTTTATAAGTCATTTTATTTTACGATAATAAAGGGCGGAAAATAAAAAAATCTCAGATAAATAGTGTATTTTTAAAAAATTGTAAATTCTTAAAAATCGACAAATTTTGTTCTAAATTTCTGAGGTTTTTTTATTTTCTGCCTTTTATTATCTCAAAATAGAGTGAGCTGTAGAAAAAAAATTCATTCTGATTCTTAGTTTTCTTACAATTCTGAAAATTCGGTCTACGCTCCACTATACCGACCGGTACAGGAAACAAGGTAAAAGGAAAAGACAATACAAACGTGTGCGTACGGGTATAAGACACGCAAAGTTTTATGAAATCTTGTTATAAAGTTAACATGTAACATTAAAGCAATCTTTCGATGAAATATTCCTGCAAGTTAATGTGAAAAGTTCTTGTAAGATTGTAATGAAAAATTTCTGCGAGATTTCATTGGGAGCTTATGCTCTGGGAAAATGAACTGGGAAAATATTATAAAAATTAGATTTAAAGAACAATATACAAAATAAAAAATTAATCTTTCAAATTTGTTTAGTAAACCCGAAACTATACATTTATGTACATGCTTAAGTTCATCTGCATAGAGGACGTTGTAAAAGGAAAATCCATTCTGATGCTTGGTTTTTTTACAGAGTGGATTCTTCAATTCTAAAAAATCGACCGGTATAGTAGAGCGTATGCATGTCCTTGAATGTTTTCGCGGAGTGCGTAGTTTTTGTTTTTTTTATGAATTATCATTCGTGAAGTTCATAGATCTAGTTTGTTATTGATTTCTATACGCATAGATTTTATTCGACAGATTAATGAGCCACGTGGTATAAAATAATATAAGATACGTGAACTCTAAGTAGCCCTTTTATGATTGCCTCTAAGTGATCTTCCCTACGCTCGGACGCTAACTGCACTCAGTAGAAAAAAGTGCCACTAATGTACTATTATGAATTTAATTAAAATTTTGAATGCATTTTGTTAAGTTCAGACGGTGAAAACTACGTTACGACGCTTTCGGTCCTTTATCGGTATCAAGCCTACTCTAATCTACTCTTAAAAACTACATTAAGAGAGTATCAAATTAACTTCAGTCATAAAAAATATTCATCAATTTACAAGTAAAACAATTATGTAATTTTTAAATTTTATTTGTGATACAAACTTTGCTTCATCAATCAAAATCAGAAGAAATTATTTTTGAAATTTTTACATCTCTCTTTACTGTTATTTTACATAACGTGAGATTTCTACTTTACCGACTGAACTTAATTATTTGAACAAAAAAGCGTATTCTGAAAATGCAATAGGCAATGTATAAAAACTGTTTTATGCAATTATTACATTCGTGAGACATTCTCTAATGAGTTCCTTAGAAGCAATTGTACAGCTGGTATGGTAGGAATCATGTAGCATGGCATATGACCTTGATTTAATATGTGTTTTCGCACTACTTTTTTAAAATATATTTTCTAAGAAAACTAGTAAAGACAAAGAATATAGACGTAAGTAGAAGAGCAGACGCGTACGAAATTTCGAAGCAAGCTATTCCCCCAGCTTTTACATTATTAGTATATTTATATCGACGCCCCGTACGAAGAAAAGCACAGCTCAGAAATCCCAATGCTAATTTGCATTAGGATTTCTGAGTTGTGCTTTTCTTCGTACGGGGTGTCGATATATTCCCATATGAAAATAATTTTTGTGAGGAATTGTGAATGACTGTTAAGAGGCGGTCGGAACCAAATCGGTGACTTGCGGTATATATCAAGTCAGCATTTTTCGCTTTACGATAATATTTTGTGTATTTTTATGGCTTAAACTATTTTAAATTATTCTTTATATACATGACTAGAGGAAATGACTATATTTTTACCATATGAATAAGTAAATAAATCATTATAAGCATTTATTACAAATATCAAACTGACTTGACATATACCGCATGCAAAAAACTGTCGTGTCGATTGTTAGGTGGAATTTTTCGCTTTATAACAATATTTTGTATATTTTTGTGGCTTTAACTATTTTAAATTATTCTTTATATACATGACTAGAGGAAATGACTATATTTTTACCATATTAATAAATGAATAAATTATTATAAGCATTTATTACAAGCACTGAATTAAGTCACCGATTTGGTTCCGACCGCCTCTTAAGAGCATGACGAAGCTGTCCGCCTTCTAATAATATTTCCAATCTTAACTTATGAATAAACGATGCGTTTAATTGAGTTTTTTTGCTATAAAGAAAAAATTTGTAAGATTAAACTCTAGTGCGGACAACTTAAGAAAACCACCAAAATATTATACATACAAAGTTATACTAAAAACTTTCAATATATCGTATTTTAAGGTTAGGTTTGTCGAGTTTGATATCTAATTTCCAATCCAAGCTCATAAAAAAATAACAAGTCCAAATGATTTTTTAATTTAACAAAAATTATTGTACTAATATAACTTTAGTGTGGACAAGTCATTATATTTGTTTAATTTAAGAATTTAAAAAGATATCGATAAAATAAAAAAAGCAAAACTCGATTGCTACAGCTCCGACATGCCGTTAATAATTGTAATAAACTACCGCAATTGAGACATTAATAAGAATTAATATTTAGTAGAAAACAGTTAATAACAATTAATAATAGTTAATAATAGTTATGAACGCTAAATAACAATTATTAACTGAAAGTCATGACTATTAATAATTATTTATAGTTATTCACATTTATTCACATTTATACACATTTATTAACAGTTACTCACATTTTCCAAAATTTTAGAATTAGTGAATAATTTATTATTATTTATACTTATTTATAATTATTTATATTTATTTGCAATTAGTTACAGTGAATTATAGTTATTAATACTTTCTTACAGATATTTAAAGTTTTTCACATTTATTAACAGTTATTAACAGATTTTCACATTTACAAAATTTTTCGCGTATATATAAAAAAACGATTATACGTGTGAAAATTTTTGAAAGTGTGAAAAAGTGTTAATAACTGTTAATAAATGTGAATAAATGTGAATAAATGTAAAAAATTACAAATATTTGTAAATAACTATAAATAATAGTAAATTATTATTTACAGTTAATCATTATTATTATCTATTCGTAACTATAATTAACTGTTATCAACTGTTATTTACTGTTATTAATGTCTCAATTGCGGTAGTTTATTATAGTTATTAACCAGGGTTGGAAACCGGAGCGAAAATTTGCTCCAAAACCGGTTCTTGAATGGTTCGCTCCGACAAACCGCTCTTTTTTTAAGGTGGTTTTCGGAATTGCTCCAGTAGAGCAAAAAGAAAAACAGGGAGTGCTCCAAAACGGTTTTGGAGCGGTACGGAGCGGTTTTTTTTACTATTTTAAATAATTATTTAACAGTATATGTATATTATATAATAGAAATGTATCAGTGATTAATTTAAAATTATTTAAACATAAAGTATATTTTCTTAAATAATTATTTAATTGTATATGTATACTACATAATAGGAATGTATCAATGATTAATTTAAAATTATTTGCTATGGTTATTTATAAGAATGTAAATTGATTAAATGCTAAATTAAATGTGCGCTTCGCGCGCCCTCGGCAACTTCAGCTCAAACAACAAACATTGTTCGAGATTCATATTCCACCTGAATACGGCCAAAGGACATATATAACTAATATATATATATATATATTTATATATATATATATATATATATATATATATATATATATATATATATCACAACTATGCCATTCTGAGTTTATGCGTTTGTTTACATATTTGAATAGTTAAAATTTTGTTTCAATCAGTATTCACTTTTCTTTTGCTTACAGCATACGCGAAATAAATTACTATAACAAAATATTTCAATATAATTTAATAACAATTTTATTTTCATTACTATATAACTAATTTTTTCACGTTAAAAATGAGAGATTCTGAAGAATTAACAGATACTGATATTGATGATGTGCGGCCAGGAAAGTTTATTGGACAATTTTTTAATTATGATGAAGAAAAAAATCGATCTTTTTGTTAAATAAAAGATTGCGGTATGAGTTTAAAGGTGAGTGATAAAATAATCAGATCAGAATTTCAAAAATTATACGTGTAGTTATTTGTATTGAATATTTATTAAAAAATGTTTATAATATTAAGATAAGAAATTAATAATAATATATATTATATGAATAATATGTAAAATAAAATATGTTTATTATAATATTAATATTTATTGAGGAAATATGTATTTATAAAAATTAATATTTTTTTATTTAAATAGTCAGAAATCGTTATCTAGCATGGATTTTCTAATTATAGGGAAAACACACTTCAAATTTAGAACGTCATATTCTTAGAAAACATAAAAAAGAAGCTGGTGACGTCACAAATTATCGAATGAAGAAAAAAGAATCTACTCAAAAGCGTAAATTGGAATATGAATTTACATCAAATATTCTCGGTATAGTTCACATTTAGAAACACATAATAAAATTATTCATTTACTTTTTGTACAATTTTATAACAAATATTTACATAGCATTATTAATTAATAAATGTTTTGTAGACAAAAGTACATCAGAGTTATCGAATGAGGATAGTGTGATTCCTAGTAAACGAAGAAAAGTACAGCACATATCTTTGTCTATTAGCTATAGAGAAATAATTGACGTCTGCGTTGGAATAACAACAAAAAATGGACGATGTTTAAGCAGTGTTGAAGACAGTGGATTTAAAAAAATTATTGATCCAATATTACATGCACTTAAAAAAAATTCACCTGATGGTACATTTGTAATAAATAGAAAAATTATTAGGGATGAGATAAGTGTAAAAGCTGATCAACTTCGACATAAAACATGTCAAGACATCAAAGGTAAATTAGTCAGTATTAAAGTAGATATTGCCACAAGATTAGATCGGTCACTTATGGGTTTAAATATTCAGTATTCGAAAAAGGGAAAACTGATTTTGCGGAATATATGTACGAAAGAACTCTATTTTGCACATACATCTCAAAATATTAAAGCTGAAATTCTGGATGAATTATCGAAATTTGGGGTTTCAAAGAAAATGATATACTCAGTGACTACAGATAATGCTAGAAATATGACGAAAACTTGTAAATTGCTCAGTGATGAATTACGTAATAATTTTTTAACGAATGATGAAAATAATGTACAAAGCAGTTCAACAGATTATGATGATTATGATGAAGATGATTATGATAAAGATGATGATCGTGATGAAGAAGAAAAAGATGTTACAATTGATGAAGAAAAAGATAGGCTATCTGCTATGATTGAAAATTCACCATACAAATTTCATGAAGATGATAATTATGTTTTCGGACAAAAATGTGCTGCACACACTCTGCAATTGGCTATTGATGATGCGATTAAATCAGCAAACATAAATGAATTAATAAATAAAACCAGAAATCTCGCTAAAAAACTTCGCATCCCTACAATGTCAGGTGTATTGTCAGCTCTTGGATTAAAAAAACCTAAATTAGATTGTGTAACTCGTTGGATGTCGTTATATGATATGATTGAAAGCCTTTTAATTTTTAGAAATATGCCACCACAAATCATAAATATGCTTAAAACAAATAAAGTTTCAAATCTCACTAATAGCGAATACGACGAATTGGAACTTCAAGTTGGAGACTTTATAAGAGAATGGATGACATCTAAATTAGAAATTGAAACTTTTCAGAACGACCTATCAAAACAATTGTTAATTGCTTTGGAACATCGCGAAACAACATTGTTCAATAGCCCGGCAATACTTTGTGCAATTTATTTGGATCCAAGATGGCAAGTTATACTTTCGAAAGATCAGTTTAGCTCTGCGGTTAATTACCTTCTAATTATATGGGATAGAATCCAAGATTTAAAAAACGCTGCCAAGTGCTTTGGCGGAATGCTTTCTCATAGAGCTCTTTGAGTTTCATTATTTTTTTATATTTATTTAAATGTGATTTTAATATAAAAAAATTGTCCATCATTAATATTTATTCATTTTGTACTTTATAAATTTTGAATATATATGCTAGTTGATTGCCTTTTCAACATTTTGTTTGAGTTAAATGTTAGCTTTTAAAGTGTTTAATTTTGTTGACTTTAGCTAGCCTTATACATAGGTTTGAATTTATTATTTTTGTTATCTTGTGGATATCTTTTTATCACGACTAAGCTTGGTAAATCCAAGTAGTCAATTTTAGTAACGGTAATTAAATTCAGTAGTACTATTATAAATTTTCAAGAGTAACTCAGAAAACAAAAGAAGTGATCAAAAAGCTACGCTAATAAAATTATTTATTTAAAACTTGGTTTATAAGGACAGTAGCAAATAACTTGTATACAAATTTTAGAGTAATTCTATCAAGTACTTTACGTAAAATGGAAAAATACTGAAATATGAAAATTTTTTAAGAAAATTTTTAAAATTTTCTAAAAAGAAAACTACGCTAAAAAGATCGGTTTATAAAAGTTATCCTTCTTTTGGCAGATGCAAATTATTCCCATGGAAACTCAAAGCAAACTCATCAATTAACTTACGTAAAATACAAAAAAAAAAATTAAAAATCGAAAATTTTTTCAAATTCTTAAAATGGCTCTATAATAAAAAAAATACACTATGAATACAAATTTTCTATAGTTTCCCGCCTAGTTATACAAAAACATAGATGGTATACAAAATTTGAAGCAAATCCATAGAGTAATTTTCGAGATCTAACTGGTTAAATAAATAACATTTTCTTTTCAAAATTTCTTTTTTAAAATTTTAAAAATGCTCTAAAATTAAAACTACGCTATGAAAATCAATTTTTGAAAATTTCCCTTCTTTTGGCAGTCGCGAATAATTTCCTGTAATTTTTAGAACAAATCCATCGAGTACTTTACGTAGAATAAAAAATAAAATAAGAAAAGAAGAATCGATATTTTTTTTTAAATCTTTAAAATTCTCTAAAATTGTAACCACGCTAAGAAAATTAGTTTCCAAAAGCTTATTTTTTTCAGACAATAGCGGATTAATTGTATGAAAATTTTGGAGAAAATTTATAGTATGGTTAACGCAAAAAAGAAAATAAATGAAAAATAAAAATTTTTTAGAAAATTTTCGAAGTGCTCTAAAATTAAAACTGCGCTGAGAAAATTAGTATTCCAAAGCTTGTTTTCTTCAGATAGTAGCGAATTATTTGCATACAAATTTTGGAGCAAATCAATCGAATGGTTTTCGTAAAATAGAAAAAAATTAAAAATAAAAATTTTTTAAAAAATTTTAAAAATGCTCCAAAATTAAAAGTGCGCTAAGCAAATTAGTTTACAAAATTTTTAATAATTTTGGCAGTCGAAATAAAGTTCCATACAAATTTTCGAACAAATTCTTCGAGTAGTTTACGTAAAATACAAAAAAAATGAAAAATCGAAATTTTTTAAAAATTCTTAAAATGATTCTAAAAAAAAAACTGCGCTAAGAAAACCAATTCCCAATAGCTTCCGCACCAGTTCATCAAAAAATTGAATTGTATGGGAAATTTGAAGTAAATCCATCGAGTAGTTTTTAAGATTTTATTGGCTTAATAAATAGAAACATTTTTTTCAAAAATTTCAAAATGCTCTAAAATTTAAACTGAGCTAAGAAAATCAGTTTTTAAAAATTTATTTTATCCGCGCAATCAGAAATAAATTCCATGCAAATTTTGAAGTAAATTCATCGAGTAGTAAACAAAAAAAAACCAAAAAACGAAAAATCGAATTTTTTTTTTTTTTTTCAAAAAACTTTAAAATGAAAACTAAGCTGGAAGAACCAAATTATCAATAGCTTCCCAGCAAGTTAATCACAAAACTAAATTCCATGCAAAATTAGAAGCAAATCCATCGAGTAGTTCTCGAGATACAGTTTACTAACTGAATTCATACATCCACACACACACACACACACACACACACACACATACATACAGACATTTTCTGGAAACCACTTTTTTCGACTCACCGAGTTCAAATATGTACAAATTAATGAAAAAATAGAAAAAAATTTTTTTTACCGATACAATGCTTTCTCTATGAGAAAGCAAAATACCACAGATTCTACAGAATATCAATTAATAGAGACTGATTGTGAAACATCTACGAAGGTAGTGGTTGAACAAGAAAAGAATAATGACAAAAGTACTGATCGTTTGGAGTTAATGTTGTCAAAAAAGAAGAAAAATGCACGTCAAAAATTTTATAGTAATATTTCGAAAAATCAAATAAAAAAAATTTGAATCAATTTTTCAAAAGAAGATAGAATTAATTATAATACTGATATACTTACTAGGAGAGGCCCAGGCCTCCGGATCACGGATTTTGCTCAAACTTTGGGATAAGTTTTTAGATGTCAAAATATGCAGAAAACCAGAATTTTAGACCCTAACGCTCAAAATTTCCCTAGTTATAGGCAATTAGAGAAAATCACTAAAAAAGTTACTAGATTTTCAAACGCCTATAGTTCTTTAGCATTAACAACTAAATACTTGTAATTGTTTTTAAATGAAAGCTGAGCTCAAATCCTTTCGAAATAGCACCTGCAGCATATCAAAATATAATTTTTTCCCATAGCTACAGTGTTATAAAAATTGTACTACATTTTAGCATTTATTATTAATTAATGTTTTTAAAAGGAAATTCACGTCAAAATCTTATAACGCTATAACGTTGGGAAAAAATAATATTTTGATATGCTACAAGCACTATTTCGAAAAGATTGGAGGTCAGCTTTCATTCGAAAATGGTTTTAAGCTTCTAACTGTTAATGCTTAAGAGCTATAAGCGTTTGGAAATCTAGTAACTTTTCCAGTGATTTTCTTTAATTACCTATAACTAGGGAAATTTTAAGCGTTAGGGTCGAAAATTCTGGTTTTCTTTATATTTTGACACCTAGGAACTTATCCCAAAGTTTGAGCAAAATCCGTGATTCGGAGGTCTGGACCTCTTCTAGTTAGCTATTGGGAAAAAAGGAAATCCACACATCCAGAACTTTATGAGTTATCATTAATTGTTCTCGCATTGCCTGTTACGCAAGTTAGTATAGAAAGATTATTTTCCACTCTTAAATTCATTTTGAATCACTTACGAAATAAATTATCGCCAGATTTATTAAATGATATTTTGTTAATTAAATGCAATGAGATGTTTAAAATATATTAATTATTTATGGTTCTCATCGTACACTTGGCGGAAAGGATATTTTTCCGAATGTGTACCTCAAATGGCAACATCGCATATTTTACCACAGGCATAAGACAATTTCAAATTATAGAGCAAATTTTGCATCATCGTTACTTATCACTTAATGACATAATTTTAGTAAACAAACAATATTACTTTCTTTTTTCATAATCCGAATTATAATTTTATTAAATAAAATTTTTATTTCTTCCTTCAATAATCATATAGAATCTAATATTGTGAATTTAAATTATATAAGCAATAAAATTTAAGTTGTTATCATTTGAATTTTGCATGAATAACATATAAGAAAAAACAAAATAATCGTGATGCAGAACTCAATGCATAATTCGAAGTTTTCTTATGTCTGTGGTAAAATATGCAGCGCTGCCATTTGAGGTACGCATTCGGAAAAATATCCTTTCCGCCAAGTGTACTTATGATAGTGTACATTCATAATCGTAGGTGTTCGTATTCGTTCGTGATCTTATTTATAATTTTGTAAATTCATAGTTTCTATGATGAATTATGAATTGCGTTGTATAAAGTATTATGTTTATAAATGAATATATTGTATTAAGTAAAATATTGTAATTATATAATATTTTATATGTTATCATATGCAGAATATTAAATATAATTAATTAAGTAGATCTTACTTCTTAATCGTTGATAATATAGCTATTGATATTTTTTTAAGAGAAATTTAAGATTTAACCGATTCAAAACTGCTCCGGAACCGCCGTGGTCCGAACCAAAAACTATTATTCACATTTTCGGTTCGGTCGGAACCGTTGTGCTTTGGTAAGTAAATTATTGCTCCACTCCGGGAGCGGTTCAGTGTTGGTTCGGTTCGGTTTCCAACCCTGTTATTAACAGTTATTCACATTTTTTTACATTTTTACACAGTTATTAATAGTTATTCACAGAAATTATTTCCATATGGGTTAGTACTGTATAGATTTACAGGCTGTGTATAGGCTGGGTGGATAGATTCCCAAAGTTACCTCATTCTTCCTATTCGCTCTACGCTTTTATTAATGTCTATATTCGTTGGTAAAGACAAAACCTGCTCATTGTGAATTCAAAAGTTGCGTCGCTGAGTCAAATACTTTTCCAATTATTTGCTATAATGATAAAAATAATCTACTTTATCGATTATAGAAAAAAATACTCTACATAAACACATTTAAGTTTTTATTAGCTATCCTCATTTATAATTTAATCTCACTTTCCTCTTGAAAAAAATTGCAATAATTAGAATCTTAATAAATTAGATTAATAGATTAGATTTATTATTATTATATTCATTTAAAAATATTTAAGTAATAGAATTTCGCCGCATGACTTCAATTAATCAGTCAAATTAGTTCATAATATATTTTTTAACACCAGTGAATATTTTTATATTAATTATGTAGTTACCCTGGTAGAAACTTGTCGATATTTACTAGCTTGTAATATAGAAAATAACTAGATTCATTAGATAGAATTAATTCGGTAATTCATACAAATTTCGGTTGAAATCTCAATAAGAACGCGTGTATATAACTAATATATATATATATGTCGTCTTAAATGCGCGCGCAAACTTGTTATTCTCTTGCTCACATCTTATACGTTCGCATATACGTACAGCCGAACGTCGCTTTCTTATTTTAACCTCAAAATGTATCATGGACAACAAGAAAAATTGTGAAGCATATAGAATTAAATTAATTGAAAGAGAAAGTGAAATTTTTTAAACGAATATAATAGTTTCAAAGAATAAAGAAGAAAATTAGTGGAAAAAAATAAAGAAATTTTTTATACTATGATTTTTTACTTTTGATTACGCACAAATAGATGTGTTATTCTATATGTTCAGAGTGCAATTTTTCTCCTTACCCGAATTTCACCTAGAAATTCATGCAAAATGCATGTCGCCATTCATAGCATTTCTGGTCGGATACGTAACTTAGATTCTATCGATATTAAAAAATTCTAGTTGAAATTTAAGTGGAAACCCAGCAACGATTCTACCAGGGTATATTTTGAAATACTAAACGAAATCCTAAACAAATGTTTCTTTAAATAATAAACTTGCATTGATGAACTGATCAGATGTTATTTTTCTGAATTCTGGTAGTAAAAATTTAACTTATTTAAGAATTTTACTGCATGTAACATCAAGACGTTGATATGCAAAACTTTACTTATTTAGAAATTTTAGCTTATGGTTTTCTATCTTAATATAAATGATTTTCATAAATTTGAGGGCATTATTTTTCTAGCTCCTCATTATTGACGCCACGAGCGTTACCCAAAAAGTTGAATCCGATTGAAGGCGCAGTGAACATGCTGCCGAGTCCCTGGTAAAAAAACTAATATATACACTGATATTTATCTTCATATTATTTTTTTTCTTTTTTTATTATCTTCGTGGTGAATGCCATATGATTGCGGCTCATATCTATTCTACTTTTTTTTTAAACAAAACAATTCCTTACAACAAGCACTATTAGGAATATGTAAGACAAGAAATGTTGGAAGAAGGCAGAATAGCCAAGCTTAATAAAAAAAATATTTTTAAAGCTTTAAATGACTGATTGCCAAGCCAATAAAAATCAACTGACTGAAATCGATTTAATAGCGAAAAAGTAACTGATTATACTTCAAGCTATTCTATTTTTTAAATCGCTCACTGTAATTTTTTTGTAAACCTGTATGAAAATGTTATTATCTTAATTTTTTTTCCTAATTTTTATAATTTAACAATGTTTGTAAAAAATTTTATTTAAAGAAAAAGAAATATTCAAAAATGTAATTAATAATAATTTAACAAAATATTAATTACAAGTGCAGAAAAAATTTATTTAGTTTTTAATAAATATACTTAATTTTCAAAATATAAAAATAAGTTATATATGTACGAAGGTATGTTTTAGGCATGAGTATATGAATTTTGTATTGAAATTAATAATTATTATTTCAGGGATAACCCACCTTCATTTGGAAATCTTATGTTCGATCGAAGAATTGTGCGTGGAAGTACATTTGCTGCTACCCCAGTGCTTGTAAGTTATATTATATATGATAAATTTAGACAATAAATAGGAATAGGTTTATAAGAAAATAATTACTAAAGAATAATTAATAGACTCATTGATTTCAAATAACTTTTTTCCAATCGTGTAAGAAATATTAATTTTTTAGTATAATTTAAAGATTTTTTTAAACATTTTATTGAGGTAAAATTGTGGGCCTGCCGTTTAGCTTTAGTTGATATTGTTAGTTACCAGTGCCATCTTTAAGGCAGGGCCTACCGGGCCCTGGCCCAAGGCCCCCAAGGTGAAGGGGCCCCATTTTACAAAATAATGAAGATATATTAATAGGTTAACGGATAAAATTATAAAGATATATTAAAATAAAAAAAAACTCTTATGACAATTTTTTACATATTTTTTTTTTAGAAAATTTATATAATTTTTCTCTTACATCCATTAGATGCAAAATAATAGCAGATTTAAGCTGTTTGTAATGAAAATGAATGTATTATATTGTTTTATCACACACAGAAAATATGTTTATAAAAAGTACAATTAAAAATGCTAAAAAAATTACCATGACGATTAGTTATTTTGGGATGAAGTGGAGGTTATAGAATATTTAACTAGCATCTTTATAAAAATTTAAAGCCTGTCATGGTAAAAATAATCGCTTAAAAAAAATTTATTAAAAATAACCTCGAAAAATTATTAAAAACTAATATTTGAAAGTTTTGATTTTCCAAATAAATGAAAATCAACGCAAATCTCTCCTGATTAATTTCAGGATAAAATTTTTACGGAAATATAACGATGATTACCGAGATGGAATCGTAAAAATCATTTAATATCTTTACAGATCTTCATGAAAATGCTCAAATTATTAATTTTTATTTCTACTAAATTTAAAAATAAATTTTACAAGCGGTTTAATAAATATTTTAGTGTTGTATAAGATTAATTTTAAAAATTATTTGTAAAAGATTTTCGAAAATCATTTTGTTTTAGGATCATCATGATTTTCATGGTAATTATTGTAGAAATATTTTCTCTGTGTAATATTTAATAAGTTTATACAATTTTCCATTTCCTTAAAGGGGACCCATTCCGCGCAGGCCCAGGGCCCCTCTGATCTGAAAGATGGCACTGTTACTTACATTATATTTATTTGATTTTCAAACAAATTATATCTAGTACTCTATATAATTGCGATATACTATGTATAAAGACATATCAGGAACTTAAATATTTTTCATTTTTACCTTTAAAAGTTGTCTAAATTGATTTATAAATTGTTGAAATTCGAAAAAACAAGAGGCGTGATAGTGTCCCAAAAGTCATAATTTTCAATGTCAAATCATTTTTTGGAAATGTTAATTTTTAATTATTTTTTTTTATGTCAGAGAAAACTTTTCTATGAGAAAAATTAAAGAAAATTTTAGTTTTCAAACGTTTTTATTACTAAAAGAGTTTTTTTTAACTAAGAAATTTTGAACTTGACATTATACTACAATATAATAAACTAAAAAATAGTCTTAATTATTAACGTTCATAATAATTAAAATTTTATTCTAATTTATATTTGCACATATAAAGTCTAAAAGTATAAGCATTTTTTAACCAGTATAGATATTATTCTTAGCAACCTATATAAATCCTTTTGCATATTCAAAAACATGTAAGAATATATTTTCATATACATGATTAACCAAATCATATATTAGGCAATATTTTGGTTATTTACAGAGTATTCGAGTATCAAACAATATCTTTAATTTTCTTTAAGACATTATTTGAAAAAGTTGATTTATTTAATAAATTAATGCGCGATATGTTCTCGATCTGAAATGAGGTTTGGTCAAAGAATATACCTACTGGTAAAATAATAATTCAATTCTTTATGTAGTATTAATTTTTTTATTCTTTCTAATTATTTTTAAAGAGACTATTACAGAAAAAAATAAAATATTACAAACTTTTATATTGTTGCAAAGTATTCCCATTATTTTAATTATTCGGTAATACATTCGCAGATCGATGGCGAACAATCACAAGCAGCAAGACAAACAGAAGCGCGAAGACGTCAAACATTAAAAAAGCGAGCACAATTACAATCAACTAAAGCAACGCTTGTACGTATTGGTACACCTCCTCCAGTGCCAGGAAGGAGACATGAACCTGTACAAACGGAACTTTTCCTCGAGGAGGTAACGACAGGCACGTTTTAAAGCTAAAGTAAACTCTCACCATCAATTTTTTTTTCTTAGTTCACTATAATGCTACTCTTGCTATTTTTGCACTTAAGAGCAGGCCGGATTCGCTGTCCTTGTCTAATTGAGATTTTTGTTATTTACTCGGCTTAAGTATTAATCGGCGTATCTGAAAATTGAATGTTAAGCGCAATAGATATTATTATTACAAATATTTATGCACAAAAAAAAATCTATCGCTTTGTTTTTGAGAAAAGTAAGTAACGCGCAAATATTATAAACATAAACTTTTACTTCGGCGTTACTTACTTTTCTCAAAAAAAAAAGCGGTAGATTTTTTTTAGATGTTCATAATAATAATATCTATTGCGCTCAACCTTTAATTTGAAGATACATTTATTAATACTTGAGTAAATAACAAACAACTCAATTGTTACTCGGTTGATATCAGATTCTACTCCGGCCTGCCGTTAATCTCATTACTTATCTTATTGACATTTTAACAACATTCATTTTCAAGGCATTGTGGGATGGCATACTTGTAATGTTTTTTTTTCTTCAAGACTTCAGCAAACTTTCTGTAAGATAGGACAGAAAAAATTTTAACTTTTTTTACTATTGGAAATACGTTTTTATTAAGTTATTTATTAAAGACTAAGGGTATGGATTATCAAGAAATAATAATCATCTTTGAAGTATTAACTTTTTATGGGAGGAGTATAAGCTACTAAGAAACGCTGATTTTAAGAGTTTCAGAAATCTAACTGTATATGCGAGAGATGACCAATCAGTGTGTATGTAACTGTTTGTAACAGCAAATAACACTACTACTGAATTATATATAGTACAAAAATTTTAAACATTATCGTTATTATCAAGTTTAATGAACTGTAAGTTAAATGACTAATAATTTGAAAGAAATTACTAACAAGACATGATTCCATTGTTTTTGTGGTTTTCGCAAGATTTTAAAATAAAATTCATTGCAAAAAATTTAATTTACACATTTTGATGAAATGTAGTGATGCTACTGGTTATATATTTTTGATCCTGATGAGGGACATGAATTTGGAATAAATGTCCGAAACGTTGAGGAGAAGTAGTTTGTGGTGAATTTTTTAACTTCCTGGTAGAAAGGCCGTTAGCTTCTTAAAATATCAATAAGATTTTCTAGTAATATTTGAACAATGCACTTTTGAAGTTTATGCACAATGATTTGACCTAATATGTTCAATATGTGAGGACGAGGAAAATAATAAACAATAATTAGACGAAATTGATACTATATAAAAGGCGAATTTATTATAATTAACATGAACAAAATCAAACTCTTAATATTAATCTTTATCGCTTGGCAAAATATACAACTGCTTTCGCTCGTTTTCGGTTGCAAACTAAACTCTCGCTCACGCTTTACATTAGTTCTCGCGCCTTCTTACAGTGTTGCCACAACATCCTTCGTGCTTTTTGTGAAAACAAATCAAACTTTTATTTATAGGGGAAGAGGTTCGGTTGTGGGCATGGTTTGATTGTGGACACCCCTGCGTTTCTATTGACAGAAAGCAGATAAGGTTTTTCTGACAAATGTCATTTATGTATTATGGCAGCACGTTTTTTTATGCTAAATATCGAAGCGAACAAACGTATTTGCTTCGTGCTGTAAGCAAATTAATTTTTCTGTGCTTGAAAAAAAATCACAAAAATTTATTTATACTTATGTATACTTTTTCAAAAGAATTATAAATCGAAGTGAATCAAGCTGAATGTAATGCACATTTATTCAGTAGGAATTTATTCCTACTTTGTGATGCAATATGGATTGCAACTAATATCTTAACACCAACAATTTTGCATGATTGTCCACAACCGAACCAAAAAAGATTTTGTGGGCATTTCACAAAATTAAAAAAAAAAAATTATTCTGTTTGACGGAATCAATTTTGTTCCTTTGTTGGTAATTAGCTAAGGTCTTCATCTTTCTATAGACACCTATAAGTCCAAAAAATATATAATTGGTGAAAAGTTATGAGTCAAAAAAAAAGGGTGCCCTCAACCGAATCCTTTCTCATACAGAAGGACGTGAGCATAATTTAAAATTAAATAAAATTCATAAAAATAGTCATACCATTAGTAATTAAATAAACATAAAGGCTTTTTAATAACGCGTCCACTTCTTGTGGTTACAATATTTTTATTACAATTGTTTGTCTCAGTGTTAGGAACGTTGTTTGTATCTTTGACTTCTTGTTCGTTAGTAATTAGTTTTATATCATTAATATTAGCTTATAATTTCGCTTATTTCGCGTAGAGCATCAATTGCTTCAGAATCTACATGATCTACTTCAAGTGGGTAAATTCTTTGTATAGCATATCTAAGAATTCCATTTTTCGTCTTTGAAATTAATACTCTAGCGATATTATCTTTTCCATTGATCACATCAACTATACGAGCAAGTGGCCAATTTATACGCTTATGAGTGTCATCTACTATCAACACGACGTCCCTAACTTTTATTTCTCGCGTTTCTCGTTTTTGGAGTTAAAACTTCTTTTGGCACTCCTCGAAAATTTGCTGAGGGTAAATCGTCAAGTTGCCGTCAAGTTACATTTCGATGTGTTGTGTACGTATAACCCTATCTGTGCGTGTGTACACATGTAAATTGAGAATTAGAGAGGAGGGAGAGAGAAGCCACATCAGTATCTGCACCGTTGTGTGTATACGTACGTATACATGCTGTTCGGGTATTGGATTACAACATGAGTGGACATGTATAAAGCGCACTCACAGTATATACATTTTCAACGGCTACTTAATGATTTTTATTATTATAAGTTATTCATCAAAAACTCCCTGTATGTTTGTATTATGTATGGAGTATATATATATATATATATATATATTAGTTAAAGATGAACATTTTTTTTTATATGGTGATGTCAAGGGAGGCTAGCCCGGTTCCCGTTTAACACATCACATCAGGCTAGACTGTCTGACCCACTAAACTGAAAACTTTGACTACCGAGGGGCTATTTAAGCAGTGATACATATGTCTGTATCACGCTGTATGTATGCGCGCGCATACTTTTTATTCTCTTCCCCATACATATCGTCACGATACATACATATGTATCGCTACTTGAATAGCCCCTCAGATGGATGGTTAGCCACTTTTGTGACCAACAATCAACCGATACCCAATGAGGTCAGATTTTTTAAGAGTCGCGATATGAATGGCACATATACTAATTTTCTTTCGAAAAAAAGTTTGAGGTACCTGGCCAGGATTCGAATCCTAAGGATGAACATGTACATGGCTAATATTTGTTGATTGAGGCAAATCTTAACGTGCTTCGCACGCACTCGACTAATTACTGCTCAATCGACAAATATTAGTCGAGACCATGTTCATCCTTCGTACGCCCAAGTTACGTAGATAATTTTATGTCGCTGTAGGCCAAATGAGGGACATAACAAAATTGATTTAAAATAAAAACAAAACACACACAACACACTACACATTAAATCCAACATATTAATGCGTTCGATTGAATAATTTCAATCAAATCACCACAATATTTTTATTTACATAACATTTTTTTTATTAATTGAATTATTTTCATATGTTTTTAACATTAATAAATAATATATTAATGTTTCTTTAGAATTTTTTGATAATATGTCAAAATCAGTTGCTGTCGCTCTTTCATTTGCTTTTCATTTGTAAACATGAATCTTAAATTTTTTCGCATCGCTGTTCGCATAACCCAAATTTTTTTTATGGTTATAAAAATGTCAAAGTCAGCTGTGAGCATAGGCACGCTCGCGTCATACGGTCCACCTAAGTTGACCAGTTAGAACACATATATAATCCATATGATTCCGAGTTCGTATGGAAAGCTTTTATACGGCACCGAAAACGTATACAAACATTTGAACATAGGTGAGAGACAAGCCAAGACGTACGCGATGTCAATACAAATTTTGCTGGGTCTATATATATTAAGCCGAATTCGGCTTATGGCGACATAAACATACATACATACATGCATGCATACATACATGCATGCATACATACATGCATACATGCATACATACATACATATAGTTACAGAATCTGTCATAAATTCATGAAAAAAGTTTTTATTAAAAGCGCTCCTTTAAACAGTATTATTTCTGATAGTCACGAAAAAAATCACAAAAACAAATTAAATTAGATAGTAAATACTAACTTTTCACTCTTTTTTTATTTAACGATGATTTAGAAAAAATTCAAACAATAACCGAAAGAATTTAAAAAAATCTAATATGATTCACTGATGATTTTTCTGCTACTAGACTTCAATAAAGTTACAAGTGATCGTATTATAAGAATATAAATAATAAAATTATTCAAATATTAATTAAAATATTTTTTCATTGCATTTCTTAAAAAATTAAAGTTTATATCTAGGAAAATGATGATAATATATTATTAGATTAAAAAGTATAAACAAAAATATGTTAAACGTAATTGATAATTAAATTTTCATTGTTCATGTTTCAAATGTTTATAACTTTATCAAAAAACGTCGGAACGTAAAAATCACCAGTAATGAATTTTAGAATTTTTTTTTTAATTCTTTTAATTTCTGTTTTATTTTTTCACTAATCATCATTAATCCTCCATGGGTAATATGAGTCTTTTAAGGCACACGCCAAATTTTCAAATCTAATATCTCTAGAATTAGAAATGGTTATAAAAAATTTCTTTTGCGATAAATATGTAAATAAATCATTGAATCATAAAAAAGGATATTACAAAATATTTCAGAATTTCTCCAGGTGTTTATAACGATTTTTTGTTACCTAAAATATGAACAAAACTTTTAGGACCCATAGTACCCACGGTGTATCAAAATTTCATGTTACCTATGAGGAGTTAAAAAAATCCAGACAATTGAAAATTTTTTTAAATTTGTAATTTTTACAAATTTTAAAAGAGGATAAATGATAAAAAAAAATTTTTAACCACTTGGATTAATTTTTTTTTATTTTTTTTGTGTAAAGAGTACCACCAGAGATAAAACTATTTAAAAGAACGCTTATCATTATAAATTTTTTTCCTGAATTTCTGATGGAGAACAGGGGTACATAGGCAAATCGCGATAAGTTTACAAATAAAAGCCGTGGCACCGCGCTGCTTAAACCTAAGTTGTACAATAGTATAATAATTACATTTTTGCTATTACTGGTTCAATTGTTAATTTCCGTTACTATTTTTTATGTTTATCAAATTAAGCTTTGTATATTTGACGATATATGATGTAAAAATATAATAAAAATAATAAATCAATAATAGATACTTATTTTTTAATGTCATAATTTTGAATATATGATTAATAGTTTACTTGCCAACTTATCCTGCATTTACTTAAGACTGCTTTCATAATTCTTTTGTTATTAGATTCTCAAAAAATTTTCGAATATTGCTATAGCGGAGTATTTTTATACCAAGTGCTTTTCATTATTGAGTCGTATAGTTTTTTGAGTGTATATACGTTAATATATATTTTATATTTATCTTAACTGTAAATACAATTATATAAGAATAATAATAATAATAATAATAATTGTGGAATTAGTATTGAAGAAATAGGAGATAATGATGTAGATAAAATCATGGAAAGCGAAAATTTTTTTAAATATCTTTTTTATGAAATAATATAAAAACGTTATCAAATTTATCCTTTTTATATCTATTATCATTATATCTTTATTATTTAAACAATTCCCGTATGTCTCTAAGTAGTTTAGTAAGTCGCAAAAATATTTAGGGAGTCTTCTATTAACTCAGAACTCGCACTTTTTTACTTCATGAGTTACAAATTTGTATTGGATAAACATATAAAATATGTTTTAAAACCAAATGTGACGGAAAAACCTACCTACCTGAAATCAGTAGAAAAATTATTTTTTAAATTAAATTTTATATATCAGTAATTCCAGGTTTTAAGTAATAGAGTACCATTGCTAAAAAGCTGAGATTATAACAATTCTCCCGACAAAGAGAGAAGACCAATCTGTCAAAAAGTGACAGTAATGACGCGATCATCAAGTTATATGCTTTAGACTGGTTTATTCCTGTTACCGGTACGTTGAAACAGTGCACGTGCCGCACAACGGCCAAGCTTCTTACTATGAACAGCAGTACCGGTGTCTGCTTACTATGTGGTGCGTGCACTGTTTTAACGTATCGGTAACAAGAATAAAGCAGTCTGGAGCATATAACTTGATGCTCGCGTTAATACCGTCACCCTACGACAGACTGGTCTTCTCTCTTTGTCGGGAAAATTCTTATAATCTTCTGAGCTTTTGAGCAGTGGTACTACATTACTAATAAACTGGAATTACTGGTATAAAATTTAATTTAAAAAATAATTCTTCTACTGATTTCATACCTAATTTTTTTAACAGAAATGTGTAATATTGTAAAAGTCGGTTATGTTAAAGAAAATCAACTGAGAAACCATGTGAGAAATCACTTGAGAAACGGCGCCAAAATCTCATATGATTTCTGATATGATTCCTCATATGATTTTTCATACGATTTATCTCCTGATTTCTCGGCTGATTTTTTTAGCAGGGCTATTTTGGGTTGAATTAAGGTTTTATCAGTGTTTGTGAGGACTTTTTGATTCACGCCCAAAATTTTGGCTGCTAATACTTTCAGCAAGTTTAATTTAACAATTCATTGATTTTTCAAATTATTTATGTGAGATTTTTAAGACAGTTTGTTGTCAAAGATTATACCTAAGATTTTAATTTCATTGGCGACTTTAATTTATTCATTTCCGATGAAAAGTTGAGGTTCATATTCTTTATATTTTTTGCTGATTTATCTAGATATTTATTGCGAAAGGAATTCTTTATAATAATTTCTAATTCTAGAAATATTTGATTTAAAAATTTGGCTTGTGCCCTAAAAGACGCATTTCATCCATAGAGGATTATTATTACTACGACTTTATGTTTCTATACTAGATCATACCATACTTTGTGAAATATTTATTATATTATTGAATTCTAAGAAATTAAGTAGTCTTTTGTTGATAATTTTTTCTAAGATTTTACACAGACAGCACGTTAATGATATAAGACAAAAATGATCTTTGTCATGTTTGTCCTTACTCTGTTTCGGAATGGGGATCACTATTGCTTGCTGCTAAATTGCTGGGAAAATTCAATTTTGCCAAATTATGCTATATATTTTTAGGAGGTATTTTACTGCTGAAGTTTTTTGATAAGAATATTAGGTATTAGGTCGGGGCCAGCGCTCTTATTTTTACTTGATTTAAATACTCCAACCAAGAATTTCTTTTACTTTCTCTTATGATTCGTTTTGCAGTCGCTCTTAGTCTTTTATGTTCTATTTTATTTTCGAGAGTTTTTAATTTTTTAAATTTATTTAGGGCTCTTTTTGCACTTTTTATTGCTTTTTCGCATTCCTTGTTCTACTAAGGTGTATTTTTTTTATGCAAGGTGGCAGAAGTTTTTGGATACTATAATTTGCGGCGTCTAGAATTAGATTAGTAAAACTATGCAATAATTCGTAAGCATTCTAAATTTTGGTTTTATTCGATTTATCAATTCCATCCTCTAAATCGATTAATTTTATGTTAATGAATTGGCTATAATTGTCTTAGTTTGCATTTTGAAATTCATATTTTGGGAGTTCATGTGTTGTGCCAAATTTACAGTTTTGTAATCGATGACTATGATCACCGTCGTATAAATTATTGACAACTTTCCATTCGAAATCAGTTGCAATATTACTACTACAGAGCGATAAATCGATTATGCTGGTGTTACCGCTGTTAAAGTTGAAATATGTATGTAAACCATCATTTAAAATCACTATATTATTATCAATAATGATATCTTTAATAATGTCTACTCTGTAGTCATTTTTGTGTGAGCCCCATAGTGGGCTGTGACTATTGAAGTCGTCTACTATTAAAAACGGAGCAGGAGGTTGATTTCTTAGATCTTGAATTTCTTTTAAGTCTAATTTTAATTTATTGCTTAGATAAATACTACAAATGTTTATAGTTTTGTCTTTTATGGTAACCGTTGCAGCTACAGTTTCTTAGTTAGTGCTGAGAGGTATTTCTCGACTAGATAATTTATTGTTGGTTAGTATACATACCCTCTACTGGCTGGTAAACATTCTGTACAATTTTCATTATAAGTTGCGAAATTTTTCAATTTTATTGAGTCATTGTTCTTTAGATTAGTTTCTTGGATGTATCCGAAATACTATGTATAGTATTTCTGCATTTTTTCTCGTAATAAGTTCTGGTAATATTTCCAATTTGTTATTTAAGAGCAGGTCGGATTCGCTGTCCTTGTCTAATTGGCATTTTTGTTATTTACTTAAGTTTTAATCGGTGTATCTTCAAATTAAAGGTCGAGCGCAATAGATATTATTATTATGAACATCTATGCACAAGAAAAAAAATATCTACCGCTTAGTTTTTGAGAAAAGTAAGTAACGCCAAAGTAAAAGTTTATGTTTATAATATTTTCGGGTTACTTAGGGGTCGTACCCAAATGCCGTTGACAGTTTTTTGGGGGGGAGGGGTCGATCAAAATCTACGAAAAGTAACGCTATGGGAGGGGGGGTTAGTTATTCACTCCTACGTTGGCTATTTTTTTTTTATCAAAAAGATCATTGCATAATATTAGCAATTTGGAGCAGATTTTTCATCCGAAAACTGCAAAGTCAAGCAGTTCCGCAGTCTGTCTACTAAAACACAGTATATTACTTTCTTTTACATGTACGCGGGCGCCGCCATACGGTGCAAAGCATAAGCCGTTTCTTTTAGCGAGTGAGCTGTCAAAACAAACGAAAAATTTTCAAGCTGATTGCAGCATTTATATTTGTGCCTGTTGAATCGTGTTCTATTTTTATAACGTATTTTAAAAGGTTCATAGTTTTATGATCTTTTTCGATAAAATTGAAGTGAAAAAGTTTATCGACGATTAATATATTTAATATCTTATAAATATTTATTATATGCAATGTTTAGAATTCTGTTGTTTTGTGAAAATGCTATTTTAATAAAATAAAAAAAATCAAAATATGTTCAATATTTAAAAAGTAATTAATATAATTAAAATTTTTTTTAAAAGTTTAATAAAAAATAAAAAAGTTAGTTTACGTTACAGGGGGGGGAGGGTACTTTGATAGTTTACACATGTCACGGAAAGGGGACCCCGTCAAAAACGTTTAGCTAAAAAAATTAGTTAAAAATATATCTGAAAATACAGCTGAAAATATAGCTATATTTAGCTGGAATATAGCTATATTCATCTCGATTTTTTAGGTAAAAATCCAGTTATTTTTTAGGTAAAAATCCAGTTAATATTTTGAGTCTCTTGTAACAGCAGAAAATATAACTGTATTTTCAGCTGTATTTTTAGCTGTATTTTTAACTGTATTTTTAGCTAATTTTTTGAGCTAATCGTTTTTGATGAGGCGAACAATAGCTGATAATATAGCTAAATTTTCAGCTATATTTTGAGCTGTATTTTTAGCTTAAATTATTTTATAATTTCACGGGATAATAACTCGTTAGTTATTTTCCTGTAAAAGAAAGTTCCAAAAATGAGGTAAACCTCGTAGTGTCAGCTCTCCGAAGATCGAAGAGCTTCTACGTTTTGGCACAAAGTATCTTGCTCTTTTATACCTGTGTCCTCAAAATTTGTCGATGTAATCGTAAAATTTAGAGAAACGCCACCTTGCGACGTAGCATTAATCAATAATTAAAGACAGGTAAGTTCATTTTACGTCGCTAGGTGGCGGATCTCTAAATTTTACGATTCCATCGACAAATTTTGAGGACACAGGTATAAAAGAGCAAAATACTTTGTGCCGAAACGTAGAAGCTCTTCGATCTTCGGAGAGCTAACACTACGAGGTTTACCTCATTTTTGGAACTTTCTTTTACAGGAAAATAACTAACGAGTTATTATCCCGTGAAATTATAAAATAATTTAAGCTAAAAATACAGCTCAAAATATAGCTGAAAATTTAGCTATATCATCAGCTATTGTTCGCCTCATCAAAAACGATTAGCTCAAGAAATTAGCTAAAAATACAGTTAAAAATACAGTTAAAAATACAGCTAAAAGTACAGCTGAAAATACAGTTATGTTTTCCGCTGTTACAAGAGACTCAAAATATTAACTGGATTTTTACCTAAAAAATAACTGGATTTTCACCTAAAAAATCGAGATGAATATAGCTATATTCCAGCTAAATATAGCTATATTTTCACCTGTATTTTCAGCTATATTTTTAACTAATTTTTTTAGCTAAACGTTTTTGACGGGGGACCGTGGGGTCGAAATATCGAAAAAATTGTCAACGGCATTTGGGTACGACCCCTTACTTTTCTCAAAAACAAAGCGGTAGATATTTTTTTTCTTGTGCATAGATGTTCATAATAATAATATCTATTGCGCTCGACCTTTAATTTGAAGATACACCGATTAAAACTTGAGTAAATAACAAACAACTCAATTGTTACTCGGTCGGTATCAGGTTCTACTCCGGCCTACCGTTAAACTATTTATATTCCATTGAATATTTATATTACTGGTCATTTTTGAGATGATAATATGTTAGCAGGTGTTAACTGTTATCTTCGTCATCAGAGTTTATCAGTGATAACTACAGTAAGATTTGCGAGACTTTTTAATAATGAGGTGCACCGTACTTTAATACTTTTGTTTCTAACATTTGAATGGATTTCCTCTTTAAAACATTTTGTGAAGGTTTCTATATCTTTTGTATATTGTAGAACTATATGGGTTGAAACACTTTGTGTACATTTTCAATTAATGACTTAAATTGGAATTAGTTTAAAAGTGAGTTATAAGAATCAAGAAAATCTTTAACGTATTTTAATTTTTAGAAGAGATAAGCGTGAGACTTAGCGATTTTTTTGGCAGAACCTATAAAATTACCACCTACTTAACGGCATGTCGGAGCTGCAGCAATCGAGTTTTGCTTTTTTTATTTTATCAATATCTTTTTAAATTCTTAAATTAAACAAATATAATGACTTGTCTGCACTAAAGCTATATTTATACAATAATTTTTGTTAAAATAAAAAATCATTTGGACTTGTTATTTTTTTATGAGCTTGGATTGGAAATTAGATATCAAACTCGACAAACCTAACCTTAAAATACGACATATTGAAAGTTTTTATTATAACTTTGTATGTATAATATTTTGGTGGATTTCTTGAGTTGTCCGCACTAGAGTTTAATCTTACAAATTTTTTCTTTGTAGCAAAGAAACTCGATTAAACGCATCGTTTATTCATAAGTTAAGATTGGAAATATTATTAAAAGGCGGACAGCTTCGTCATGCTCTTAAATGATTGTTTTTTATTGCATTTTATGTAAATAATAGAATTAAAATTATTTTATGTTAATCTGCTCTAAAAATTATTTTTATAATCCCATTAATATTTTAAGATTAATTTTTAAAAACTGATTCAACGATATTTTTAAAGAAATGTGTCTGCTGGGGCAAGTATTAACAAATCTTCGGGGCAAATAGTAACACTGTTAATACATAAAGATTTGAAAAAAATGACGAAATGCGATAGATAAAAAATTAATTTAATACTTTACTAGTATCTTTTTCATAACATTATATGATGTTTTTAGTTATAATTTTTCTATAAGATAAAAATTTTTTTATTTTTAAAAGAAGATAAAAAAATCCATTTTCTATATTATGTTAAAATTTTGTTTTTTATAATTCATTTGATATCTGGATATACATTAAAAAGTATATAATTCTTGTTTACATTAATTGAATACTTGTATTTATTATTAAATTGCATTTTCATAATAAAAAATAGGATGTTAATACTTACCCTGACTGCGAGGAAAACATTAACACGGAAACTTTTTTAATAAATTCTCTTTAAAAAAAATTTATTGATGATTGTTTAAATTTTCTTGGACTAAATCATAGCCTAAGTTAATCATTAACATATACGATAGGTGGGATACTCAAAAAATACGTAGATTAAAAAATCAAGATACTTTTTTAAAAAGTGTTAATACTTGCCCTGGTCTCCCCTATCTCCTATCATAAGTATGTCACAATGCGAAATACTTGATAAATCGTTGATAACACTGTAGTATGTAATGTTCTAGATTTCTTGTGAACACTTTCGTTCAAATTTCATGATGTATCTTACGAATTTATTCAAATATTTTTACATTTATCTTTATAATATTTGCTGTAAATTAAAAAAAAATGTATTTTAATTTTGCTAAATTAATAATATCTGGGTTTATATTCGAATTCTTTTAATTGTTTTATCGCTGTATTTTATAATTTTTTAATCACCTGCAGAAAAAAAATGAAAATATTTTGTTTTAATTCATTAACGATATCTTTGTGGTTTGTTCTAATCAACATACTGTTTATGTAGCATACGTTATGTACCTACAGTATATATTACAAACCCGTTTAAATATATACCGCAAATGCGGTTGGACTTAAGACATCAAATTGCTTTTTTTTTAGAATGAAAAAAGTTTTGCTTTAATTAATTTTTCATTTGTTAAATTGTTTATGGTTTAATGAATTTGTTTTTTTTATTATACAGTTGTTTGAAAAGCCAGATGAATCAGAAGTTGCAGTTCAAACAGATTACTTTTTGGATAAACCTATCACCCCACCGTTCTGTCCTCAAAAAATAGGTCAAGATGCAGAAACACAAATTGAACCTGGAGAAGTACGTTATAAATTAATTTTTTCCCATACCCCGGCCAAAAACACGTTGTTATTCGTAAAACGCATGCTGTAAAAACATAGCGTTCTCCGCCGGGGAATATGCTCACTCGAGTTGCGCAGTAAGCTTGGCGCTGGCGCAGACCCGTATACTGCTGTGTTTTCAAGTCTCTTTCGTGCGTGATGAGAGTTGAGGAGATATACGTTTATCTTTTTCTATTCGCCCGTTCTAAGTTGTAAGCGTGAACTCTCTCTCTCTCTCTTTCATATGCATACTATAGTCAGAGAAGATAGACACCGTCTATATTCGTTGATATAGTTTATCCTTTTTTGTTTACTAGTCACATACATCAATTCTCTCTGTCTGATATGTGTTACAAAATAGTGTACAAACAATATTAATTTGTTTTAAAGTATTAAAATATAAAATAAACGGTTGATTGTGCAGTTTGATTAGTTTTATTTTTATGAATTATAATCTGTAGTGTATTATAATAAGAGTGATATATTTATGGATTATTAAAATGAATTATCATCAGTGGCAGTGGGACAGACAGAGAGTGCGCATGCTCGGTGGAGAGTATTAGATGATTCTTCGCGATACTTTTTTATTTATTGATTTTTCGTCGATGAATGAATTATCACGAACTTTAAGTTGTACGTGTTTTTAGCCCGGCATGGGAAAAAATCGTATATGCCACTTGGGATAAAAATGCGACTCTTTAGGCCGGCATTTTAGCTCTCTCGGCTTCGCCTCGAGAGCTAAACCCATGCTGGCCTAGAATGCCACATTTTTATCCTACGTAGCATAATATACTATTATATTTATCGTAAGTCGTATAAAATCTTGTTAAATCTAAATGTTTACTGATTAATCTCTCTGTGCTTTTCGAATTGAAAAATTCATTAAAAACTAGTATTTGTAAATAGAAATATAATGATGGACTTTTTTCGTATAGTGGAAAGCAATATTTTTCGCAATGAAGCTAAATTTATTATTTTGTTTGGTTTTCAAGAAAAATTGGAAAAGTTTTAAAAATTACAAATTAAGGGGATGTGAAATGGACACTACACCTGTACTCGTAAATATTGACTATCTTTTCATTTTATTGCAAAATTTTCAGTAAAAAAATGCATTAGCTTGTAGTATGTATCATAAAGATTATTTAGTTGAATTTTCAAATAAATTCATTCATCAGTTTTTAAGATATTTGGATTCCTGTACAAAATCGAAAAATTTTAATAAATAATTTCGGAATCCAAAATTCTTCATTACTAATAAATGAATTTATTTGAAAATTTAACTAAATAATCATCATGGTACATACTACAAACCGATGCATTTCTTTTCTGGAAATTCAGCAATAAAATGGAAAGCAAGTTAATATCTATAAGTACAGGTGTAGTGTCTGTTTTACATCTCCTTAAGAGCAGAAAATACAATTTAAAGAATTTTCAAACTTTCTTTAAAAAGAAAAATTATAGAAATCAATAATATTAGCAATAATATTAGAAAGCAATAATATTAATTCAAATATTAGTTTCTACACGGACAAAAGTAAAATTTTGGACAAAGCGCAGAATTGTTATTGTTATAGTTCTTTAATTAAACAGAAATAATCAAATATATAACAAAAATCTGTTTTCTCCAAATATTTTCTAATTTTTCTAGTAATAAAATATTTTTTAGCTTATAAAAGAAATTTTATTTTAGAAATTAATTTAATATTTCAAATTTATTTGATTTTGAAAAAATATTTTTGTTAAAATCTTGTAGAATTATTCTAAATCAACTAGATATGTATTAGGAAGATTTTATTTTTGAATCAAAAAGGAATTTTTTTATAGTAAAAAATGAAAGTAAATTCTACAAAATACAGCGATCTATTTATTTCTATATAGTTATTGGTTTTTGAAAAAGAATATTAATATAAGAAAAGAGAGATAGGACAGTTTCCTAAATGAAAAGTTGAATGTTATAAAAAAATTATATCTGTATTATTAATAATATTGTATTTTATTCACTTATATTCTTTAAAATGATTTTGAATAATTCAAATGTTTTATGTAGATTTTCAAATAATTTTAAGAATACATACACATTAAAAAATTTTTCGGAACATCACATTGCTGAGCGTGATAAATATCGGGACCAATGCTGAGCGTGATAAATACACATTAAACCCGATAAAATTATATGATCTATCTTTCCAGAACTCATTCTAACCTACATTCGAAATAATTTAATAAAAATATACGTTGAACATTTATTACTTATAACGCTATAAAATGTGAAAACATTATTTAATAACTTTATGATCAATCAATAATAATAAAATTATTTCTTATAATGTATAAAATGTATTTCTGTTGTCGCGAAAGTTCACGCATGTCATGCATTTTTACCGGACAGCCATCTTGATACTGACTATAAAATTACACTGCTGAGCATGGAGAAAATACCACGATCATAGTAAGATCTACATTTAGCGATGTGAAGTTACATAAAAATGTAACTTACATCGTTGAAACATGTACTTTATATTATTCACAGGAAAGTGGTGAAGTTGCCAGAAAATTTTTTACTATGTAGTTCTGAACTTATTTTTTTTTAATTTTACCAACGTAAAAAATTTTTGTATTACTAAGATATCAGTGAAACAATATCCAATATTTTGCATTTGTTTAAAAATGTATCAGCAAAATTTTTCCAATATTTCGCCAACATTTACTGTTTAACAACCTCACAGGTTCGAAATTCACATTATTCTCACATATTGGAAAATAGGATTGCGCACATATTGTATGTATAACCCCCGTATAAATCAATAATATTGAAAATATATTGCTAATATATTGGATATTGCTATGTCAATCTGTCTGGCTATCTCGTACGGACAAGTCAGTAAAGCGTCTATACTGCTCACCATTGATTTATCCGCACGTGATAGCCACACAGATATCAATATGTGGCCGAAGTATAAGATCAATAATTGTGTGGGTGAGAATAAGAGTGGAATAAGTCGCATTTTCAAAAAAATTTAGTTAGTAATAAATTTTATTTTTTTAGCTATAAAATAACTTATTTTTGGAAATTAAGTGTCTTTTTTGTATTTTTTCTTTAACATTATAAGCACTGTAAGGATGACACTTAACAGAAATGTAAAAAGATTAATTATGAAAACGGCATAAGTAACATTTTAATGGAATTTTGATGTGAAATCACATTTATTGTTTGAAGCTGTTCTAAATAAATATTAAATTTTCGTGTACATTATTTCATAGCGTTTAATAGAGGACATATGAAATAAATATGCCGATCCGCATTCCTAGACAAGACAAACATGTTTATATTCGTGAATAAGATTGCTTTGTATAGTACGGTTATCAGTAATCAATTCAGTCACAGTTGCTTGTTGTATTTGATATTAAGTAGTACGTTTAAGGTATTTCCAAATGACATAAGTATTTAAATAAATTATGTCGTTGGATAATAGCTCTGATTATATTCCAAGTAGTGATTCAGAATTACAAAGTAATAAAGCAAATCGTGGTTTAAAAAAACGAAAAGTTGCTAAAAAAACTAAAAAAAGACAAAGGAATCACGAAAATTATGGCCAACAAAAAAGATATGTTACACTTACTTCAATTCATTCCACTGGTACATCATAATCTTTTTACAATCTTACTACCAGGGGCCTTATTGAATCGTTTGATACATCGCTCTTTCAGTAATTAATTTTGACGTGTCATTATATGAAGGTTACAATATTTTTAATGTTTTTGCGATATATCGAATTATTCAATAAGGCCCCAGGACAAATAATCATAGTACCTTGTTTTCTAATAAATGTGATATGGAATAAAATTTTTGTGTTATTACTGTATTATTTTAATATAGTTAATCAATTGATGTTAATTATTAAGAACATTTGTGAAATAATATATGTTCAAATAAAAAATATGATTATAAATCGACAATTGAATTCTTTTGTTTTTATTTTTAAAAATGATAATGACATAAGTCCATGAATATTTACAACTTTGAAATTCCTAATTAGAATGAAAATGACATAAGTCATAAATAGTGAAATGTTTTTTATTATAATAAAAAAAATCGAAACTAAGCAATTATGTTTTGGTGAATTATAAGAAAAAACGTTATAATCTATCAATCTAATGTACTATAATTTAAAAAAAAATTGATTCTGATTTTTTTATTGACTTATAACTTTAACATCGAAAATCTCGAAATTGGAAGTATGTGACTTATGCCACTCTCATTCTAACCCACACAATTGCTGCTATTCTGGAAACATAATAATAAATAAATTCCAATTAAAATTTAACCTTATTCTATAAAAACCATTTTATTCATTTTTTATCATATTTACAGGTTCTAAAATGTAACTGGCATCACAATCTACAATTTTTATGTAAATACAAACATATTGTAACGTTTCAATATTAAGAGGATATCGTAGTTCTGCTCCTCCTAATAATATTTTTATTCAAAGTTCATGAGTAAACAGTGCGTCAAATCAAATTCTTTCACTTCAGTAAGAAAATTCGTAAGATTAATCCTTAGCGCGGACAAGTAAAGAAATTTACCAAAATAATATACATAAAAAGTTATAAACAAACTTTCGATATATACTATTTTGAGGTTAGGCTCCTCCAGCTTAATATCAAATTTTCATTCAAAGTTCATAAAAAAATATGAAGCTAAATTGAATTTTTAATTTAACAAAAATTATTGTATTAATATAGTTTTACCGCGGACAAGTCATTATATTTGTCCAAATAGTAAATTTAAAACATATCAGTAAGATAAAAAAAGCAAAAATCGATTCCAACAACTACGACATCCCGTTAATAGCATAACTTTTTTCTACAATTTGATGTATAGTATATAAATTTTGCATAAGGATTTCTAATATTTACCTCAAAAGGATTAAGATTCGCCCAAGGTACATAAATAACTAATGATTTGATGTATATCAATGAAATAATAGCTTAGCAGCAGACACAAGCCTGTGCAGCAAAGTTCTGCAAGATTTAATGCGTCCTTCAGAATTTTTTTCAAATCATTTGACTTTAGCAACTATTGACAATATTATAAAAATGATATTGAATAATTCTATTTGCCGCTATATTTCCGGAATAGCAGCAATTGTTGATCTAATACTTCGGCTATATATTGATACAGCAATATCCAATATATTAGCAATATATTTTTAATACTATTGATTTACACGGGGGATATATATACAATATGTGGGCAATCCTATTTTCCAATATGTGAGAATAATGTGAGTTTCGAACCTGTGAGGTTGTTAAACAGTAAATGTTGGCGAAATATTGGAAAAATTTTGCTGATGCATTTTTAAACAAATGCAAAATATTGTATATTGTTTTACTGATATCTTAGTAATACAAAAATTTTTTACGTCGGTTAATACGAAAAAGATACAATTGAAAAAAATATTTTTTGCAAAACATGTATGATAAATAAATTATTTTTTTCTAGCTCTTTGATTATGACGTAGAAGTTCAACCAATTCTCGAAGTTTTAGTTGGTAAAACGATCGAGCAAGCATTGATAGAAGTACTCGAAGAAGAAGAGATTGCTACTCTGCGCGAGCAGCAAAGAAAGTTCCTTGAATTGCGTGCTGCTGAAAAGGCAGAACAACAGAGGCTTGAAGAGCAAGATAGGCGTCTCCGAGAAGAGAAGGTAACACTTACATTAAAAAAGGATATAAAAATCCATTTCATCTTTTATGATTTTTTTTATTTGATAACATTTTTTCTATTGGTTTACGTAGGATCGTAGAGTTGAACAACATAAAGAAGCAGTTAAAACGCAGCAAGAAACTGAAGAACGCGTAGCCGCAGTCGTTCTTCTTACTGGTTATATTGCCGAGCTTCTTCCAGCGGTTCTTGAAAATCTTAAAATATCAGGCTTCCTACTTGATGAAATAAAAGCAGGTAATTCATAATGATAAAAAATTTTGTTTCAACTTTGTTTTAATCATTATTTTAAATTATTCCACTTTTATTTTTTTCAATAAAATAAGTTTATCATTAAAATTGCGTTAATTAAAAAAAAAGGACAACTAATGAATAATTTAATTTTGAATTGAAAAAATTAAAACAAAATTTAAATGCTATTATTTTAATTTAATAATAAACACGAAAAAATTTTTTTAGATATAGAAGAAGGATTTATGCCTTGGCTGATGAAAGAAGTAAAGAAGGAAATGGGTACTATGATTGAAAGCAGGGAGATATTAGAAGGTAAATATTAAGACGTTTTTTCTATTTTCTATGAATAGTAATGTATATAATATAATATATAATACAAATTAGAAAACGTAATTAGCATTTTGCATAAAAAAATATATTATATCCGTCAGATAGAATACGAAAAAATAAAAGACCCGTATTTTTTTTGTTTTTAAAAATATGATGAGTTGCAAAAGTTATAGCCGGTATAAGTTAATACAATTTTGATATACAGTACCGCTCAAAAGTTCGGAAACATTGTTATTGGAACTAGTCAAACTTTAAAAGGTTTTAACTCCACCCTGGTAGAAAATTAACCATTTTTTGGTCATAATTGTTGAGCTAAGAATGTTAAAATGACACCTATCTAGAAATTCTGTTTGAAGTATTTCCAGAATTTCTAGATATGTGTCATTTTAACATGCTTAGCTCAACAATTATGACCAAAAAATGGTTAATTTTCTACCAGGGCAAAACGGCTTGACCAATTGAAAAAAATAAAAAAGATTTTGAAAGATCTCAATAAATACTATCGATTTATGTCAGGTACATTCCCATTTTTTATTAAAAAATATAATATTTTAAATAAAAAAAATTTTTTTTTTTTTTGATTTTTTTAAAAATTAATTATTTGTGATTTTTTGAGAAATTAATGGATCACAAAAAAAAGGCAAATTATTTTAAAGAAGAGCAAATTTTCTAAAAGTTTGATGTCTAGCAACTTTCTCCTATAGTTCGTATATGCGGAGTTCTAAACGTTCGAAAAATAAGCGCGGACAAAATTAACTTTTACAAAGACAGATGTGTATGTAATTCTTTAAATTCAAACGTTAATGTTTCGAAAATATTTAGACATAAAAAAATACGACATAATAAATTACGATACGAGTGCCCAACGTAGGTCGTTCTCTCGCTGCGCTCGTGCGGGATGACCTATGTGCGCACGAGTATTGTATACTATTTTTCCTACTAAGCAGCGCAAAGTTCGACACAATACGAAAGAAAGTGTTAGATTTGGGGCGAAAGGACGGGGGCACTCAGGAGGGGAGCTTTAAAAAAATTTAATGAAAAATCAACCAAAAGATTAAATTATATGCACAGAATATTTAAAAAAAATATTTTTTTTTAAATTATTAAAAAATTTTTAAGAAAAACGAAAAAAAATTGTTATAATTGAATTTAAAGTGTACGTGCAAGCATTGTAAGGACATTTTAAGAAGATATCGTAGTTATCCCCTCCTAATAATATTTTTATTCAAAGTTCACGAGTAAACGGTGCATCAAATCATATTCTTTCACTACAGAAAAAAAAATTATAAGATTAATCCTGAGTGCGGACAATTCAAGAAATTTATTAAAATATTACACATAAAAAGTTATGAACAAATTTTCGATGTGTAGTATTTTGAGGGTAGGTTTATCGAGCTTGATATCTAATTTTCATTCAAAGTTTATGAAAAAATAACAAGTCTAAGTGATTTTTTTTTTAGCAAAAATGATTAAATTAATGTAGTTTTAGCGTGGACAAGTCATTATATTTGTCTAAATAGTCAATTTAAAGAGATATGAATCAGATAAACAAAGCGAAAATCGATTCTAACAACTACGATATCCCATTAAATAAATAAAGAAATAGCATCCCGCACGTTAGCTGAGCATGCAAGAATAAACGATTTTGCGAACACAGGCACAGGCGCTAGCTCGAACTTCGCGCACGATAGTAGGAAATCTATATATATATATATATATATATTCATATAAAAAAGCATCATGGTAATAAGCGGCGAGAGGGGATATAAGAAAGACCCGAACACGCGTTCACAAGCGCGCAGCTACGCCCCGAATTTTGACAGCCAAGCGACTATTAATTGTAACGCGCATACTTTCTAATGTATAATATCCCTACTTTAACGGCATGTCGGAGCTGCAGCAATTGAGTTTTGCTTTTTTTATTTTATCAATATCTTTTTAAATTCATAAATTAAACAAATATAATGACTTGTCCGCACTAAAGCTATATTAGTACAATAATTTTTGTTAAAATAAAAAATCATTCGGACTTGTTATTTTTTTATGAGCTTTAATTGGAAATTAGATATTAAACTCGACAAACCTAACCTTAAAATACGATACATTGAAAGTTTTTATTATAACTTTGTATGTATAATATTTTAGTGGATTTCTTGGGTTGTCCGCACTAGAGTTTAATCTTACAAATTTTTTCTTTGTAGTAAAAAAACTCGATTAAACGCATCGTTTATTCATAAGTTAGGATTGGAAACATTATTAGAAGGTGGACAGCTTCGTCATGCTCTTAAGGCGGTAGAGTAGGAACGTAGCGGCAAGCCCCGAAAATGCAAAGCATCTTGCTTAACGAAGAGCTTGTGCTCTGCACTCGTGTATCATCTGTCTAGTAATAAAGATCCATTAAATTAAATTGCCGAGTCAGTGCCTTCTTTCTGCATTATTTGTTCACGAATGGTGGTGGAGAAATTTGCCGAAAGAGCAGCTTCCTAACTGCGAGTGGGCAAATAACGTTTTAATAAAAATTAATCCGTGATAATTACTAATTACTTATTATTGTAAAGTGTTAAAATCGTGGTGTATATTTTGTGTCATTTACCACATTCATTGAATTAAAGTGTTGCAAAAAAGGCAAAAGCCTAAACATAATTCTTGCAGAAGCGTGAGACTAGCAGAGCATAGCTTGTAGTTCTCTCACCGTTGCAAGAATAATTTAAAAGCGCGTAAATTAAGGTAATATCTTCGCGTAGTTGATGATGCATGAGGCCCAATAACCTACATGCTTTATTTCCTTTCTCCTTTCTTTTCAGGAAGAATCACCTATAATTAATACATTTTGAGTAAGCTGGTGCATATGAACCCGAGCTTACAGAGCAAGACATCTCTGTGGTGTACGGTTTAGCTCAGCTTACTCGCTTATTAAACTAAACCTTGCGTATAAACGATAGGTTATTAACTATTAAAAAGTGCATCATATACTTGGTATTATATTGTAACAGAGCCGGGCTGTGGCACTGTCAGTAAGAGCATTGGATTCATATTCTCGGGGGACCGTGGATCGAATCCCGCTCGCGGCTGTTTTTCAAGCAAGCACCTCTGTTACATGTGCTTTGTTCTTATGAACACACTTTCGAGCTCCATCGTTAAAGGACGAAAAGTAACTCAATTGCTTAAGGCAGCTGGCTTGCGTCCTAGCGGATCGGGGTTTGACTCCCTGGGAAAATCGGGAAAAACAATTTTCGTAGTTTTCCGTGGGGAAGAGAACCCGAAGAACGCAAAAAAAATACAAAATAGAGAGTTCCTCGGAACAAAAAAAAAAAAAAATTGATGATGGCCTATGACGAAAAGTCCAAAGGCCAATAAAAGATAAAGAAAGAATTATATCGTAACCAGTATATGACGTCACAACTGGCGCCCTTCGGTATTTCTTAACTTGCGAACTGAGATAGAAAAATGTCATATAAAATAACATTGTATTTATTAGAGCCAAATCGTGTCCATAGAACAACTGGCGCCCACAACGTTCATTTTAACTCACGCCTGAGTAAATTAAAAATTAAAGATTTTTGTTTGAAAAACGCGCATTAAAGAATGTATTAAAATACAACTGCCACGTAACTCAAATACATTGTTAACCGTTAAGGGGATGTAAAATACCGACATTACAGTTTTCCAAGTTATTGGTTCTTAATCAAAGATTTTTAAAAATATCTCTATATTACAGTCTTCCATTTCTACTAATAAAGAGCCTAATATAGAGGTATTTCTGAAAATTTTTGAATAAAGATAAAAAATTTGGAAAACTGTAATGTCGGTAACTATGTAGAAATCATATATCCTATTACATCCCCTTAAGAATAGAAGAGTCTAAATATATAAATTGTATTAAAAGACAAAATTTTTTGTTGTCGTTTATAGAAACCAAATTGTATCAGCGCTACAATTGGAAATTGAAAAATTAAAACTTTTGTTGTTAAAAGCGCGAAAAATAGATGTAAATTGAAAATATTATACATATAAGAATTAGATATTTGGCTTTGATTATAAATAATTTCACAACTTAAAAATAAGAACAAAATAGAACAAATGAGAAAATTAAAAGTTATAGATTTCATTTTGAAATCAAAAGAAAAGATTGAAAAAGAAAAAGAACAAACGAAAAATTAAAAGTCGTATTATATTTCGTTTTGAAATCAAAGAAAAAAATAAATAATATAAAAGAAAAAGAAGAAAACTTGGCTAAAAAAGTACAAAGTAAATTAGAGAAAAATATTAAAAATAATGAAAAAACAGATTTTAATTTAATTATAATATGCCGAGACTAATTGAACATTTGAATGATTTAGAAAAAGAAATTAAAATAATGCGTCAAAGAAAAGATTAAAATAATAAAAAGTATAGAATTCAGAAAATTGACATAAAAAGAAAAGAAAAAGAAAAATTTAAATTGCGAAAAATAATTGAAAGTAAATTGAAATAATTAAAATTTATGAAGAATAATATTTAAATATTATTTTATTATATGTATAGAATTTGAAACGACATAAAAGTTGTCAAATTTCAAATTGCTTTCGAATATCAAAAATAATCAAAGCCATAAAAGCCTAAACGAAAAGCCGCGAATGTAAACAAACGCGCCAAATTGGTTGATATGTGCTTATTATAAGGAGAATAAAATTTAACAGGCGAAATACAATAAAATTATAAGATTGAAATAATATCGAATAGTGACACTCAACCTAGTCAGTGACACTCAAATTAAAACTTTGAATACAATAGAAGATTGCTACATACAATCATAAGAATTATTTGTTTAAATCATTTTAAATTAAATAAATAAATTTGAGACAACACTGAATAAGTTGATGTAGTTAATAAATTACGCACAATAACCGATTTGACGTCTCGAACATTAATTATTGATAAACAACACAGACAATTTAAATATATAAATAAACAATTGTATGAAATGATTATAAGCGGTAAATGTTTTGAATTATAATCTAAGCGATTAAAATTTTAAATATGGAGAGAAAGTTTAAATTTGATGATTAAATTTACACAAATAGTAATTAATAGTTTAAAATATACTGAGATAATACAAAAGTACACATTGTTGAAAATACATGAAAATTTTTTTTTTGTTTTAATTATCGTAATTAAAGTCACTTATTTAAAATTTTTCTCTTAATATTTGCTCAAATTGCGTAAATAATAAATAGATAAAATGCCGAAAAAATGTAGATCAGATGTCATAATGAACGAGATTCATGAAGATCAAGATACAGTAGAGAAGATTAATCCGAAGCTACATGAGTGGATGCAAGTAATATCATTGGAAGTAAAAACATTATCTAAAGAAAACCAAGAATTAAAAATTAAGAATGAACAGCTCAACGCGGAATTACAAGTAATAAAAAATGATCTTCAAAACGATGAATTTGTTAAGCAAATATATAATAACTTGGTTGAAAGGATGGATGAAATTGCTAACGAACAAGACGAAAAAATTAACAAAATAAAAGTACAAATGGATAACAATAATACACAGCATAGATGTGACAACACATAACAGCCTAAAATAAAAATTCCATTACCGAAGTTCGAAGGACAAGAAGGAGAAAGACCAATAAAATTTCTAAGTGAATTAGAGAAATACATAGCATTGAAGAAATTAGAAAATGAAGAAAAATTACAGATTCTTCAAACTGTACTACAAAAAGAAGCTAACGCATGATGGTACATATACCAGGATGATGTACACACGTTTAAAGATTTTAAAGAATTATTCATAGAAAGATTTTGGAATAAAGATATACAACGAACATCAAGAAGAACAGTCCAGTTTGGCCTATATTATGAAGGAAGCAGGATGTCAAGAGTGTCTTGTGCTATTCAAGTATTTGGATATGCCAAAGAATTAAATTTAAATTACACTGATGACGAGATAGTAGAAAGAAAAGCTAATCAGTTTAACAGAAGTATAAGACAAGCTTTCCAATTTTCACAGATAAAAAACAGAGCAACACTATTAAGAATATTAGCAGATTATGACAGCGACGAAAAACAATATAAACATAAAAATAAAAAAGACAACCTACAACATCAAGAGGAAGAAAATTACCCACAACGAGAAAATCTAAATCAACCAAAGGAAGAAGGAACAAACAAGTTTACGACGAATAATCATAACAAATATAAAAAACAAAACACCAATTATGGTCAAAGACCAGAATATAAAGAATACAATCAAGTAAATTGCACTGAGGTATTCGACAATAATAAAAATAATGGAAGAAAATTTAGACCATACGAGAAGTTTAAAACTCCTGTGAATCAGAAAATGCTGAAACAAAGCATAAATGAGTAAGATGTTCTAAATATAAACATCGATGATGAACCTGATATAGATAATCAGGAAAACTAAATAAAGTTGTATTTCAAAATACAGAGGGGGGCAGAGATACAACGAGAATTAATACCCCGAAAAAGAAAAAAATTAAAAATTCAAATACTCATAAAATGTTAAATATGATTGTGGAGAAAGGGCATAAATCAAAACTGTTATCTATGTTAAACGACGAATATGTCAATGAAATAAAAAATGAGCGAAAGCAAAGCGAGTACACTCATGATAAATTAAAAGAAGCACATGAGGGTAAAGACTCGAAGACATGTGTATTCAATAAAAATGAAGAGATTGTAATTTTCTCTCATAATAAAAATTATACTACTACTCATGGTCTCACAAAAGATGAGATTCATGAAAAAATTTAAATAAATGGTGATAATAGAACACCAAAACAAATTGAACAAACATATTCAAGTTGCAAAGATGATAAAGTTTTTGAGAATGCTACTGACTCTATAACATATAAACACTGGGTAAAATCTATAAAAAATACACCTTCTTATTCTTCAGTTGAAAGAAATAAGAAAAGCTACAAGCAAGCTGAACAGGTCTTATTCAACAAAAATTCAAAGTATAAACGAATAAATTTAAAACCTATGTTGAGCAGACAAAAAATGAAAATAGCAAATTCATCAATATATGATAATTTGAAAGAAATTAAGAAGAGTTATGGCCACAGTGGACAAAAAAATAAAATATTATTAAACAATGATGAAAGCATCAACGAAGAAAAAGGACTGAAGAAGAAGAATCGTCAAGAGAATGCAATCAACACATTTAGGTAAAGAAGAACCTAAATTAAATGTAAAATAATTTTAAGCGTTGAGCAAATTTTGAAAAAATATATTTATATTGAAAGTTTATTAAAAATTAAAGTATTTGAAAAATTAAAATCATAAAAAATGGTATTTCAATAATTAGATTGAAATTTATATGTAAAAATTTGTCTGTATGCGTATGAAAATTAAATTGATCGCACATCAGCACTTGTTATTTAATATAAAAATATTCAAAAGTTTTAAATTTACAGTAAAAAGTAGAAAGGTATTTGAAAAAAGGTACTGATAATGTGCGATAAATTTTATTTGGGGGGCACATTCTAGCCCACATACAATTTTGTACAAAAAATTATTAAGCAATATAAATTTAAAATTTAAAAAAGTTTAAAAGAAAAATGGAAAAAAGTATAAATGCATATAAATATCATTAAAACTAGAGAGTTAAGCAATGAACGAATTAACATGATGCTTTTCTCTTTAATCATTCAAATCACAGTGTTTTCATTTATTTTTAGAAATGAAATGCATTTTTGTGAACAAAAGCCATTTCATTTCGGGGGGCATTGAGACCTCACTGAATGATTTTCATATAGAAAAGCATCATGGTAATAAGCGGCGAGAGAGGATATAAGAAAGACCCGAACGCGCGTTCACAAGCGCGCAGCTACGCCCCGAATTTTGACAGCCAAGCAACTATTAATTGTAACGCGTATACTTTCTATCCCTACTCTAAGGCGGTAGAGTAGGAACATAGCGGCAAGCGCCGAAAATGCGAAGCATCTTGCTTAACGAAGAGCTTGTGCTCCGCACTCGTGTGTCATCTCTTCAGTAATAAAGATCCAAATAAAATGTAATTACCGAGTCAGTGTTTTATTCTTGTCTTATTCGCTCACAAATGATGGTGAAGAAGTTTGCCAAAAGAGCAGCTTCCTAACTGTGAGTGAGCGAATAACATTTTACAAACAATTAAACCGTAATACATTAATTATTGCTAGTGATTAAAAAGTGTAACTAAGTGTGGTGTGTATTTGTTTAATTTACCACACTTGTCAAATTAAACTCTCGTACAAAGGCTATTGCCTAAAAAAGTAAAAGTTCTTGCAGAGGCGTGAAGCTGGTAAAGCGTAGCTTGGAGTTTTCACGCCGTTGCAAGAATAAATTAAAATCACGTATTTGTAGTGATATATTCGCGTAATTGATAATGTATGAGGCCCAAAAATCCTTATGCTTTATTTCCTTCTTCGTTTCTCCTTTCTTTTCAGGACGAATCATCTATTATTAAAACATTTTGAGTAAGCTGGTGCATATGAACCCGAGCTTACAGAGCAAGACGTCTCTATGGTGTACGGTTTAGCTCAGCTTACTCGTTTATAAATCAAAACCTTACGTATAAAAGATAGGTTATTAACTATTAGAAAGTGCATCATATACTTGGTATTATATTGTAACAAGTTATGACGTCACAATATACATATATATATTTATACACACACACACACACACACAAAATTTCCTGACCAGTTTGTTTATTGTTTCTGACTTGTTGTATTGAAAGATTATTCAAAAATTAATCTAATTAATTATCAAAATTTTTTAAGAGAATTTAATTATGACATTGTTGATTTAAAAAAAAATGTTATAAGTAGATAGAAACTATTATTTATGTTAACTGTATAAAATGTTTATATTAATAAAGAAATTAAACTAAATCAACCAATAAAAAAGCACTTGTACAATTAGCTATACACCTTACTTAAATAAATATTATTAAAAAAAGTTGATTTACTCCGAGTTCATTTTTCGAACGTTTATAACTCTGCACATACGAAATATAGGAGAAAGTTGCTGGACATCAAACTTTTAGGAAATTTGTTCTTCTTTAAAATGCTTTGCGTATTTTTTTTATCTGTTAATTTCCTAGAAAGTTACAGATAATTGATTGAAAAAAAAATCGAAAAGAATAGTAGATTTTCTTACAAGGAGATAAAATCAAACTTCCGAATGTACGTGTTATGATGGTAGAGGCGTTAGCCTCTACTGTCATAAACACGTACGTGCGGGCGTTTCATTTAGTCTCCGTGTGAGAAATAATGCTTTTCTCTATCCCTAGACGAAACCACGTTACATAAATTAACAATTAATTATTTGCTTTTTTTTGTTTTCGCGCGCGTATGTGTTATTTATTCCTGTCACCCAGCATTTGCTACGCGAGTGAAACGAGCGCAAGCTGGCTGGGGGCGGCTACAATGAAAAACACATGCACAAGCCTAAATCACGAGAGAAAAAAAGAATTAATACGAGAAAAAAAAGTGTGTAAGAGAAGAACAACATACACAAGCCTCTTTTATTCACAAGAGAGAGAAATACATGAAAAATACGCGCACAAGAATCCTCTTTTATTCGTGAGAAAGAGAGAGAGAGAAACACACGCACAAGTCTCTTTATTTTTTTAGATGACCTAAAATGAGAAAAAAGAGTGTGCACACTTTTTATAATACTACACTATTTATAAGATAAGATTTTAAAGTTAAGTATCATATTTTATTAGAATACAATTAGTTGAAGGAGGTTTTCAAGTACTGGTCGGAGACGAAAGTTTTATTGCTCGAAGTATTAAAAATGCGTCTGCGCGCATGTGTTATAGTTTCAACTTTTGATTCTGACTGTGCTCACACACGTGGCGCGTTATATATGTCCACGCACACACTAGTCGTCGTTATCCCACCACTACTCTCTGTCCGTTTGACGAGCTTAGATTCGTACATTTTCCAAATTAAATCTGACACAAAACAAATTCACAATCATTGAAAATGTCCGTTTTACAGTACGTCAATATACGGATTACGTGTTAAAAGTTGAAAATTTAAAAGTTTATATCTCAAAAACGGTACTGCTAAAGCTTTTAAAAATTTAATGGCAGATACATAATGTTATTATAACTATATAATCGAAATTTCAAGGAAATCTGACACAATTGTATTAACTTGATAGCCCCCTTAAATTTATAAACGCAACGTACATAGTATCGTCTGTCTTTTTTTGTTATGAGAGAGACAAAGACAGAATACAATCGTTGAGTTCATAAACACGAGCCTACGGCTTTTAGCAACATTTTTGGTTAGGTCAAGTCTATATGTTTTTCCTTAAGAGATATTTTAACGTGAAGCATGAAAGGCGCCGACAGGAGGCACGTGAGTCGTTTTAACTGTAGCTAAAAGTACTACTTTTTCTAGTGTAAAGGGTCGGTGGAACTGTATGGTTTCGTCTGAGCGATAGAGAAAAAATTTATTTAAAACGCCAAAATATTATATTTTTTAATAAAATATAGCATTCCGTCTGACATAAATCGATAGTATTTATCGAGATCTACAAAATCTTTTTTATTTTTGTCAATTAGTCAAGCCGTTTTGAAGTTATGACATTTTAAAGTTCGACTGGTTTCAATAAGAATGTTTCGCAACTTTTGAGCGATACTGTATATTGATATAGCACCATGATAAATGACGCCACGATTGCTATGACAATCGTGACACCACATACTTTAACTGCCTCAATCTCTTTTAGTTTTTGTTTTCATGATAAAAGAAAAAATGTTTTATTTTTTTTTTCTAAATGACAATTATAATGGATTAAAAAAAAAATTTCATGCAACATCCAATTGAATACACTTTTATTGATTATACAAGAAAAATAGTAAATTATGATACATGTGATCTAAGTGGCATTTTATCACACGGCCGGATAACGTGCCATGTAATAAAGTCCCATGAAGGTCACGAGTATCGTATACTATTTTATAGCACGTGGGACACAAATCCACCACGTCAAAAGCAGGTTGTATATATCTGTCCTTTTCTAATCAAAGAATTAATTTTTTTGCAAAAACTAATAATTGTAACAAAAAATAAGGGGATAGCCCCATCTTATATCATAAAAAAAAATATTTTCTTTCATGAGAAAAAATCATTTATATCGATTCATTTTGAAAGAAACATTAAAAAACTTAAAAAATAGAAGTTAGTATAGGCAATTCAGTTTTTCAAAGTTTTCTTAAAAACGAAGCGGTAAAAATAATTTTTTCTCATAAAAGAAAATATTGCTTTTTATTATACGAGATGGAGCTTTCTTCTTATTTTTTGCTACAATCATTAGGTTTTGCAGAAAAATGAATTTTTTGGTTAGAAAAATATAGAGATATATGACTTGCTCTTAAGTCTGAACCATTAAATCTCTTAAATACTAGGCATCCCGTGAATGGTACATCGAAAAAGAAAAATAAAAACTATGAATGAACTAAAAAACACCCCATGAAAGATAAATCGAAAAAAGAAAAAAAACTATAATTTCAAAAATATACTTAAAATGTGTAATAATAATTAATTTGTATTAATATTATTGATATTATGTGAAATTGCTTGTTGAAATCATCTATAAATCGCAACGAGACCAAAATTCCGAAATTTTCGGAATTTTGGTCTCATTGCGGTGGTTCTTGCTTCAAAAATTTTTATTTTTAGCTTAAAATTTAAATTTTGAAGCTTCACACGTTACACCACTATAAACTTTTGTTTCACTCGTACTTACTCATAATTTTTATTTAATTTGAAAAATGTTAATATAAAAGAGTTTTAATATACTACAGCTCATTATTATTTATGAAAATACTTTAAAAAATAGTCGTCGTATCAAATTATTTCTTAATATACGTACGTCACCTATAAGTAAATTAATTATTATACTGTGTAAAAAAGTGCCACCTAGGTAACGGAGGAGCATTACCTATATGCGGATTTAGGTCCCGCAGTGCTATACAAATTATAAAACTACTTTTTATAGATTTCATAAAAGTGTACTTTTTATAAATTTCATATGCTTTTCTATGATTAATATTCTTGATTATTCTATAACTTAAATATTACAAAAAATATTGATTGTAGTAAAAGTTTATCATTATAAAATGAAATATTATTTTTGAATTAGATTAAGATAATATTGCTAGCTATTTTAAATGAATAAATTTATTTGATTATTGGACTTTTCTCTGTTCAAATTTTTTCCTTTAATTCTGCGTACTTGTGAAAAGCATATATATTAGTAGTTATATACCCAACTTGGGCGTACGAAGAATTTATATGAGCGAGACTAATGTTTTTGTCACGGGCTGGAGCCGTCGACTAACTGCTGCTCAAGCTATAAAACATTAGTCGAGGTCATATGTATCCTTTGTTAACCCGAATTGGGTAGATGATTTTATGTTATCTTAGGTCGTATGAGGGACTATAAAAAGATTAAATAGAAATAAAAAACATTATTATAAAAAATAATTTTTCAGGCTAATTATTTGATGAATTCTTATGAGTAAAGAACTAAGTGGCGCAGGTATACTTTTAGCTGCACTCTGCCTGTAGATGCGACAGAGAGAGACGACGACGAACTACGGAAACGAACGAATGACGACGACGGAAAACTATAGCTCTTTAGAGTTTAACTTGTTTGTTAACTTTTAAGTCCGCTCTGTCTTTATCTGTCTTTGTCTTGACTATATCAGTGCGGCTGGACGGAGACGCAGAGCGGAGAAGGTTTGCCTACTTGTAGCAGCATGCTGACTCTACACTGAAAAGACATCAACCCTCGCTCCGCTACACAGGTATGGCTATGATGGCGTTGGTGCTTCAGCCTACTATAGATGCCAACTGGCGCTTGTACGGAGCCAACCGGTACTTTAGTAGCGCCGGCTTACGCTGAGTAAGCTGGAGCCGTAATGGCGGCATTGCATACTATCCCACATAGCACGAAAGATTCGAGAAGCTTCCATCGAAAGATTCGAGGAAGATTCCAATGTAAGCTTCTAGCAAGCTTCCTGGAAGCTAAATAAAAGTTTCAGGAAGCTTCCATTGCAATCTTTCATGTAAGCTTTACGAAAGGTTCAGGAAAGCTTACATGTAATATTCCATGAGGGCTAAATGGAAAATTACAAAATAGCTTCCAGTAAGCTTCCGGAAAGATTACTTGCAATATTATAGAAACGTTATTTGGAAGATTGCATTATGTTTTGCAGGAAGCTTCGAGTAATATTTTGCGGAAGATTCCATTCAAACTTCCTGCAGCTTTCCACGGAATGTTATAGAAAGAATATTTCAATGTTCACGGAAGATTACCAGTAACTTGTCAGGAAGATTCCCTGTAAGCTTCTCGTAAGCTAAATGAAAGTTTTGGGAAGCTTCCATTGGAATCTTTTATGTAAGTTTTACGGAAGGTTCAAGGATGCTTACATGTAATATTCCATGAGGGCTAAATGGAACATTACAAAATAGCTTCCAGTAAGCTTCCGAAAAGATTACATGCAATATTACAGAACCGTTATTCGGAAGATTACATTATATCTTGGAGGAAGTTTCCAGTAATATTTTGTGGAAGATTCTATTCAAACTTTCCGCAGCCTTTCACAGAATATTACAGGAAGGATATATTAATGTTCACGGAGAGTTATTGCAAAGTTGCAGAAAAAAATATATTAGCTTGTAGTAAATATCATAAAAATTATTAAGTTGAATTTTTAAATAAATCTATTCCTTTGTTTATGAGAATTTTGTATTCCTGGTACAAAATCGAACAATTTTAATATATATCATTGGATTCCAACATTTTAAATAACTGATGAATTAACTCATTTAAAAATTTAATAAAATAATCTTCATGGTACATACTATAAGCTAATGCATTTCTTTTTCTAAAATTTTATAATAAAATGAAAAGTTAGGCAATATTTATGAGTACAGGTGTAGTGTTTGCCTTACATTAATTTAATTTTATAGATTAAAAATATTGTCTTTTTTTCTATTAAATTTATGTCTCATATTCTTTTTAATTTACAAAATTCATGGCAGATTATTTAAATATGAAATAAAACATATTACATTTTGAATGATTGAAAATTTTTTATAATTGAGTATAACTTTCGATAAAAAATTTTTATTATTATTGAATTCAATTTATAAAAAAGAACACAAAAAATATGATATTTTTTAGGAGAAAGTCGTTAATTTAATCAAATTTTATAAATTAAATAAATTAATTACAATGTGTAAATATCTTTACAATGTTTTGAATACATAAATTTGATCAAATAAAAGATTTTTCTTTTAAAAAGCATAATATTTTGTGTTCTTTTACTAACTAAAAATTAATAGTAATAAAAAATTTCTACCCAAAGTTACATAATTATGAAAATTAATTCATTTGATTTGTAATCTGCTTTTTCCGTATTTATATAATGATCCTCCATTAATTTTATAAATTGAAAATATAAAACTTTTCGTTAAATTAATGTATAAAGATATTCATTTTAATATAAAAAATTAATATCGGATTATTATATGAATACGAATAAAACGATTAAAAAGATTACAAATTAAATGATTGAAAGTTTTTATAATTGTATAACTTTAGATAAAAAATTTCTTTTAATATTAATTTAAGCTAGTAAATAAGCACACAAAACATTTTGTTGATTTTTTAAAGAAAAGTCTTAAATTGAATAAAGTTTTAAGAAAAAGTATTGTATTATTTATTTAAGTTTTTTTAAATAAATTTATTTTAAAATCTATATAAAATGAATTTTTCGACTTTATATAGCATGAAAATGTTTGTGTGTGAATAATACGTTAGTACATGTACATATACATTTATCTGTATACATAAAATATATTTAAATTAAAAAAAAATAGTGAAATATATGCATGTGCAACATAATTTATAAAAAAAAATTATGTTCAGTCGGGAATCGAACTAACGTCAGATATCTTACAAGTCCGTCACCTTCGATTCGCAGTTACGCCTACAGAGGGATACGCGTTGAATGGGCATTTTCTCCCTGAAGTGGTGAGATGATACCACACTTACTATATAAGTCGAATATTGGCGGTTTTGAGTATGTACCCACAGCGCCTGCCTTAAGAATGTAAATGCGTCTTTATAATTATACATAAATTCTAATATATGTGAGTATGTATTGACGTATAAATATGATATAATAGTGTATAAAATAGTATGTTGTAAGTGAATAAGTGTTTTTTACAGCAAATATTTGTAAAATATAAAATAAATAATAGAATGTTGAACAGAATCGTAACAAAATACCTTCCGAACGGTGAAAAACGATAAAATTAACCAATTGATATTTGAATTGTTGACTTCCCCAAAGCCTCCGCGAACCTTACACTGGAATCTTCCTGGAAGCCTCTAACATTTTTTTATGGAAGCTTCCATGAAGTATTTTTGGAACCTTACGGCAATCTTCCTTGAAAGCTTCTTGTAAGATTCAAAAGGCCTTTATGCTAGCTTCCATGGAAGCTTACTGATTTCTTCCACGGAAGCTTCCTGGAATCTTCCATTGAATCTTTCTGAAAGAAAAGTGCACGGGACATTCTACGCTTCCAGGAAGCTTTAATTGAAGCTTTCACGGAAGCTTGCATGTAAGCTTCTTGCATTATTCTGTGGAAGCTTCCATGAAGTACTTTTCAAACCTTACGGCAATCTTTCCTGGAAGCTTCTTGTAAGATTCAAAAAGACCTTTATGCTAGCTTCCATGGAAGCTTACTGATTTCTTCCACGGAAGCTTTCTGGAAGCGTTCATTGAATCTTTCTGATAGAAAAGTGCGTGGGACATTTAACGCTTTCAGGAAGCTTACATGGAAGCTTCCGGGAAGTTTTCGAACCTTTTATGGAAGCTTCCTAGAAGCTTCCCGGAAGCTTTGGTGCTATGTGGGATGTGCTAACCGATACCGCAAGAGATGTTTTTTCAGTGTACTACCCATCTAAAAACATACTTCAGTTTCTTGTCCAAACGGTATTCAACAAAACTATAGTCAATTCTCCGATACGCTTCAATCTAGTATGCATTAATATTCTATACCATATAGTGCTATACTCCATTGTGTAGTATACTGCTGACTGAATATATTCAAGCTCCGAGCGGGGCAATACAAGACTCCAATACCCATTTAGCTAGCTCCATGGATATCCTACCGAATACGACCTGTTATAACATAATAGTTATATATTGTAACGTTTTTCCCTTTTCGGGAGGGGGAAATACGTGTTTCTCCTGTTGCCGGACGATTCAGTGAGTTACCAGAGTAAGATCGGCAGGAGTGGGAAGGATTGGACGGTGGAAAATGAAGGATAGTAATCGGATTCAACACGTTGGGTTATGCTAGGGAGTACCTTGGCTTTATTGTGCTCATTAAACTCATGTACAACGTCGTTTACAATAATTAAATAATAATAATGTATTGATCAAAGTTAAACCTATTATCTTATATAATACAAACAACTAACCTAACCTTAAATGAAATGTAATTTACAAAAGTAATTAGTTCTTTAATTATCTCGGTCACTTGACGGCTATTTAATAAATGATTAAATCAATAAATCTTCAAATGAATCTAATTTAATAGTTTGAGTTTAACTAAAAGATTCTATGGCCTGGACGGTCTAAAATATACCGGCGGCTTTTACCTGCAACAATGTGCAAAACAAAAAGAGACAGATGAATAATAATTAAGCAATTATTATATTAATAGGCAAACTCCCTCCCTGCTGAGATTAAACATCTTCCGTCTCTCGGTAGGTTCAAAGCAGCGATGAGAGGGTACTTGCTCGACCTCGATTAATATTTTTACTATTAATTTATGTTAATTTATTTTTGTAACGTCCCGTATATAGGCTTAAGGTGTGAGTGTATTTATTGTATGAGTGTTGGCTGAATGGTTGGTGAGTGAGAGTTTTTATTTTATTTTATTCTATTGATTGCGTTTCATGCTATGGCATACACTTGTTATTTTATTGTATTATGTATTAAATTTAATTCTTTTAAATTTTAATATTGTGACTGATAGATATTGTATGACTGATTTTTATTTATATGATTATTTTTATTCATATTGCGTGTATTTTATCATTACTCTGTGATATTACTTTTATTTATTTTTGTTTGTGACTTACTGATTCAGTATTATTAGATTTAGTGACTGATTGTGATATTAATTGTACAACATTTACATTTACATATATTTTTATACTTTTTTATAACATCTTGTGCAATATTTATTGTTTCTATATTTATAAATTGTATTACACGCTTTTGTATTCTTATACAAATAAAATAATATCCATCTATCTATCTCACAGTGCCACTGTATTTTGTTTGTGATATTTTGTACTAAAGTATAGTATATCAGGCCCGGACTAACGGGGGAGGCTAGGGGGGGCTGAAGCCCCGGGCCCCACTGATTCAGGGGCCCCGCTGGAACAATTTTGATATTTAAAAAAAAATAATCTTTTTATTCTTTGTGAAATAAAAAATTTAATTATGATAAATATTTAATCTTAATCAAAGTATTGTTTTCTTATTATTTTTATTATTTTTTATAAACATCATCAAAATTATTTCTAAGCTGAATTATTATTATTATTATTATTATTATTATTATTATTATTATTATTATTATTATTATTATTATTATTATTATTATTATTATTATTATTATTATTATTATTATTATTATTATTATTATTAATTTTACACAATAATAGGATTTTTTTAATAATACTAGAAAAAACTCAAATTTTTTTCAATGTTAAGTGTCCTAGCTTTACATGTATTTCTTCACTTATTAAGATATCGGTATAATGAATTTTATATTTTATAATTGTGATCTACTTATCATCACATTTATTAAAAATATGGAAACTTTTTTGTTTAGAAAATAATTTTAATATTAAATTAAAATATTTATTTCTATATTCAAAGTTATCAATTCTTTTAATTATTTTATAATTCTTTGAATTCATTTTTATTATTTTTTCATAAAAATAAGAATATTATATTTTATAATTATTTAATAAAATTAATAAAGTAACAATAAATACTATATTTATAATTCTACACTTTCAATAATCATTGAAATGTATTTTACATATCCTAAATCATAAAGTATAAAAAATTCAAAGTATTTATCTAATAACTTCGTACTTTTTTTTATATCTTTTATAATTTTGTATGTACTTTTATTTATGTAAGCAATAATTTTTTTGTAAATTATTAATAGGAATTCAAAAAATTATTATATGTACACTTGGCGGAAAGGATATTTTTCCGAATGTTAACCTCAAATGGCAACATTGCATATTTTACCACAGGCATAAGACAATTTCAAATTGTAGAGCAAATTTCACATCATCGTTACTCATTACTTAATGACATAATTTTAGTAAACAAACAATATTACTTTCTTTTTTCGAATCTTTCTTCTTGATTCGAATTATTATTTTATTAAATAAAATTTGTATTTCTTAGTTCAATAATCACATAGAATCTAATATTGTGAATTTAAATTATATAGGCAATAATTTTTAAGTTGTTATCATTTGAATTTTGCATGAATAACCTATAAGAAAAAACAAAATAATCATAATGCGAAACTCAATGCATAATTCGAAGTTTTCTTATGTCTGTGGTAAAATATGCAGCGCTGCCATTTGAGGTACACATTCGGAAAAATATCCTTTCCGCCAAGTGTACATATAAAAAATTATAAAATTCTATATGAAGAAATGCCCATTTTTCCTAATTTATAATGAAATAGCACCCTTATTTCATGATCATGATGGGCCCCCATGATTTTATAGCCCCGGGCCCCAGGTAGTGTTAGACCGGCCCTGAGTATACTCGCCGTCTGCTTATGTCCCCGGGGATATATGAGGAAATAGTATATCCTTGGGGAAAAACTCAATATACTATAGTAAGTTAGGATATAGCTAAGATCTTCAGTACAATGAGAGCGCCTATATGTTTGGAACGGATAATAGTGTAAGTGTGGGAACATTGACAGGCGCGTTAGACAGCTGGCGCCACATAGTTGAGTCCCGCGCTTATTCAAATTTTATAGTGGTTTTATTCGTATTTATTACATTTTTTAAAATATAAATTAGATAAACAATGTTTCATAATGATTTATTAATAATAAAATTTAGAGTTAGTAGTGAAAAAAATAATGACAGAGAAAGTGATACAGTGAAAAAAATAGAATAAACATAAAGCTTGTAAAATTAAAAGAGAAATAAAAAATTTTTTTAACTTTTCAGTTACAAGTTTGTAAATTCATATTTACAAGTGCAAACAAATATAATAGAAAATAGTATATTATTAACCTAGGGAGAGAAGTTGACCATTAAATGCTCGCGTAAGATTTGCCCCCGAGCGCAGCGAGGGGGCAAATACGCGAGCAATTGATGGTCAACTTCTCTCCCGAGGTGAATATACGATTTTTTCTTATTCCCGGCGAAAAGTACGTCCAACTTACCCGTTGTGATAATTCGTTTTTGATGATAAATCATTAAAATAAAAATACCGCGATGAATCGCTTGCTGCTATTGACCGAGTATGCTCTATCCTTCTCTGCCCCTCTCCCACTGATGATAAATCATTAAAATAAACCATCAATATTTCACTCACATTTTATAATTTACACACTTTATAACACACTGCAATTTATAATTCACAAAATAAAACAAGTTAGGTTTTAATAATAAAATATTTAAAATTACTATATAAGAAAAATAAAGAAAAAGATATACTGCTTGTTGTAACCGGCAAAGAAGGCTAGACATAGCCCCCTCCATTCGCGGCTACCTTTATTGTACATATAAAAGAAAGAAAGAGAGAGGGAGAGAGTCAATTCTTAAAGCCGGCGGACAGAGAAGGATAGACGCAACCCTCTCTATTCTGTATGAAAAAGAAAGAGAGAGGGAGAGAGTCAATGTCTAACGCCGGCGGACAGAGAAAGATAGACGTAGCCCTCTCTATTCTTAACTGCCGTGAAAAACAGAGCGTCAACACGATTGCGCATCGCTAGTGCGCCGAGCCGCCGTAGATAATGCTTAACTTCTCTCTCAGAAAGTAGACGTCTTTCGACGTACTTTTCGCCAGGGGATAAGAAAAAAAGATTTTATAAGCAGATGTATTTATTATATTTATTAAATGGAAGAAAAATATTAAAATAATTGTGAATTAAAAATATGTATATCCCGGGTGCAGTAAATTTTGCGTACTTTGTTTCCCAAAGCGTCACGCAAAAATATGTGGCGCTTGCGCACGCAGACGGCGCTGCCTGTTTCACGCTTCTTTAAATTCTACGAAATTGCTTCTTTTCCTTTTTATAAATTCATCAAATATACATTAAAAAAATGTGAAAAATGTATTAAATTATATATTTATAATTTTATAGTTCCTCTAATTGTTTACAACAGCATAAAACAATCTACGTAACATGTGACGTACGTTAAGAAAATATTTGCAGGGTTCAATGTTTTTTGCTTGAGCAGCAGAAAATCTCGGGCGCCCTCACCTTTCTACTGCTCGTGCAAATCCATTGACCACTGCCAATATTTTCCCTTTGTACGTCACTTGTGGCGTACATTACTAATATATATACTATACATACACTAATATTAAAATGATATAATTTATTTACAGATATTGTGAAGGAAATTATTGAAAATAGAGCTAAAACTTATAGACGGTTAGGCGAAGAATATGACGCAACGAGAGATACTAAGTCAAAAATTGACAACTATGCAGATGCTTGTGAAGATATTGAAGATGAATATAACGAAAACGATAAGGCTTCAGAGAATAAACAAAATTAAAACTATTGTATAATTCATAATGAAATAGATGAAAAAATAACAATTTTTACCAAGAAATGTTATAAATACATTATATACACTTAATCTTGTTTAAATAAATTCAAGGAAAAATTCTTAAAACGATTAGTTTTATCATATTCGAAAAATACATAGATCAATTAAATTTTTGTAAATATAAACATAAGATAAAACTTCAAATTTTGTATTATCTTTATTAAATAATTAACATTTATTTCTTTTTTTCATTAAATAATCTTATATTATATTAAAGAGGTATCCTTTTGGTTCTCCGGTTCTCCGGTTTTTTAGAAGTACATTATTTTTCCTAATAAAAGTAACTATTTTAGATTGGGTTTTATATTTTAGGTCTTATTATTTTTTGGGCCTTATATTTTTTGAGACCTATAGTTTTTTGGGCCCTATATTTTTTTGGATTATATATTTTTTCGGGTCCTACATTTTTTTGGTTCCCATATTTTTTTGTTTTTATATTTTTTGAGCCTAATTTTTTTAGGCCCTATTTTTTTGGGTCCTATTTTTTTTTGAACTACATCGATACATATATATATATATATATATATATATATATATATACACATATAAATATTGCTTTCACATAGGATAACAACGTTATATTGGCCAAAAAATCACATAGCCGGTCTTACTCACAAATATATTTGTTTTTATATATATATATATATATATATATATTAGTTATATACGCCATTTGGGAGTAAAAAGGATGAATACAGGGCGAGTTTGTTGCGAGAACAGCAGTCAATCTCGGGCGCACTTCGCGCTCCTCAATTCATAGGTTAGTGAAAACAAAAGAATATCGTTAGATATGTCAATGCTCATACAAATTTATATAAAATCTTAACTTTAAAGAATCTTTTGTTTACACAAATTTTTAAAGTTAAACAGTTAATAGGTAAAAAAATAGGTAAATAATGACATTATTTACTTATTTTTAATAAAATATATATCATTAATTTAAAAAAATTATTTCTATAGTTTCTCATAAGACCTACAACGACATAAACTTATCTACGTAACTTGGGAGTGCGAAGAATTCTGAATCCAGGCTTGACTGAAGTGCTTGTCGCTTGAGTAGCAGAAGCGCTTCGTGCGCCCTCGACCGACTGCTATTCAAGCGACAAACACTGTAGTCTCGCCTGTATTCACCATTCGTACTCCCAAGTTACCTACATAACTAATATATTTATATTTGTCATTATTTATACAACGTACATGCACTATATGTAGCGTTTCATCCAAGCTTCTATACTTTAACAAAAGGATTCTCCAGTAAAACGTTTTTTTTTATTTTGAAATATAGGCTCCGCTTTATTTTTGTTACTAATGCATATGTTTGGGCGTTTTGAATTTTTGAATTTTTTTATAAAACATTAATTTGAAAAGCATGACTTAATATGTAGCGTATCTTTATTTACAGTTGATTATTACAGCCTATCTCTATATGCAGTCGATTATTACAAGGGATCTCTATATGCAGCTGATTATTACAGCGTATCCTCACATGCAGCCGATTATTACAGCGCATCCCTATATGCAGCCGATTATTACAGCGCGTTCCCATATGCAGCCGATTATAACAGCGCATTCTAAATGGATAAAAGCTTCCCTGGTAGAAAATTCACCATCTCAAATGGTGAAAAAATTAACGATTAGCCAACTTTCTTAGTCAATTTTTAGCCAGTCACTGGTAAAAAGTTGTCGAAAAAATGGTGAATGATTTAATTTTAAAGTTGAAAAAATTGGAACTTAATTATTAAAATTTACATATATTTATTATATATATCTTATTTTAACTAATGTTCGATTTTCTTTTAATGTAACTATATATATTATTAATTGTTTCATAAATAAGTTATTTGATTTATCACGCGTGAGCAGATAGTATAGTGCTGCAAACATTTTGCGTGGAGTATAGCTGTTAGGTTATGTATCTATATAGCGACAGCAGATCTTAGCAGAAAAGCGTGATCATAACCTTGGAGGAATCACTCTTCTGCCTAGCTTTGTTTAAATAAAGTCTAAAAACTAAAATTCGAGTTGGAAATTGTTCTCATTGTTAAAATTGGGTAAAAGACGGCAAAATAGATCGACGTACGTTTGGTCTACATAACTGTTTACTCAATTTTAATATAAGTGCTTTCCTTGTTGTACGCGAAATAGTGTATTATAAGTGCATTTAACGAGTTTTACAATTAAAATCACGTAACATATTTGTTAATAGTGTACTTGTAAATGTTTGTGTAGGAGAAATATCCTTTAAACATTTACAAGTCCATTAAATTAAAGTTGTAAAATAATTCGGTAATTTATAAAAGGCAACAAGAGGCCCAAGTTTTTCACCTAGTCACTCTTCCTCTTTCCTTGTTTCCTTTCTTACACGAGCAAGTGATCCCGAAGTAGTCGGACATGGCGTACCGACTACATACGGATTAGCTCAGTACATACAATTCTTACACTCAATAAAAAACTAATAAATAATAAACTGCAAATTAATAAAATAATACATTTAACACGCGTGATTGTGCCCGTGTGATTATTTATGATGAACAAATTTTGTAAGCGGCTCCACCGCAAAAATTGAGTATTGTTATATTCGTAGCTCGATAGTATACCTACTTAAAATAAATTAGAATCTTTTTTCTGTTCACTCAAGTATATTCACGCGAAAGGGACATAAGTTTCATTATTCCCATAAATGAAAGAAGCGATACTTTTCCTCATACATTTAATGTTCTAATCTTGACATTAAACAACCTTATCGTTAATACACATGCATCTGGCAATGGCCAGAATACAAAGAAATAATCTAATTTAGAATGTAAATCATTATAATTAGAATTTGATTTGATATGTGTTTAATAAGGTATACGGATCGCAAAATAATATACTTCGTAAATAATTAAACCAATTAAAATATTGCTCATAAGCGCTTCACTTGAATTTTAATTAATATTGCGTATAACACAGCCCAAGCGCGTGTAGTTACAAAGCTATTACTTAACATAAACATTTAAAGTCTCGAAACAGAGAGAGAAAGAAACAAGGGGGTACCCATATGTTTCGCGAGTTCGGCGTTTATAGCACGAAACGATCGTTATCGTATTATTAAAATCTTAACTTATGCGTACATTTAGTTGTGAATTAACAATTCTATTTTGCGTGAGTGAGAATCGTTATAATAACGCGCTAAATGATAGATGTATAAATCTTGCCTTAAATACTAGTATCCTCTCACTTGTTTACATGATCTTATAATATTTACATTTCTTTTGTTCGAATATGTACACATAAGCTTTTTTTTTTTTAATATTATTCGGTAAGTTAAGGGGATGTAAAACGGACACTACACCTGTACTCATGAATTTGGCCTATCTTTTCATCATATTGCAAAACTTGAGGAAAAAAAATGCTTTAGTTTGTAGTATTTAACATGAAGATTATTCAGTTAAATTTTCAAATAAATTCATTCATTAGTTTTTCAGAATTTTGGGTTCCAATATTCCATTTTAAAATTTTTAGATTTTGTTCAAGAAATCTAAAATTTTAAGAAAGTAATCAATGAATTTATTTAAAAATTTAACTGAATAATCTTCATGATAAATACTACAAGCTAAAGCATTTATTTTCTTAAAATTTTACAATAAAATAAAAAGATAGTAAATACTTATAAGTACAGGTGTAGTATCCATTTTACATCTCCTTATGTTAGAAATCACACATTTTATTAGCTTAAATTTAATTTTTTAATTTACTAGGTTTTATTTCTGCATTATTTAGCAACAAAACTTTAAAATTTTTTCTATTCTCATGTAACGTCCTCCCTTTTACCTATTTAACCCTTAGCCGACACACTAGGGTCGTATAAACCTGGCCATTTTTCAGAGTTTTTTGCAAAATTCTACAATAAAATGGAAAGACAGTTAATATTTATGAGTACAGGTGCAGTGTCCGCTTTACATCTCCTTAATCAAACCAAACGTGCGATGGTACTCTAGGTTAAGCTGTCAATGCTTACGCTATACAATATATATTTTTCTTGCTGTGAAAAAGATAAATATTGCTTGAAAAATATTGCTTGATAAATATTGGTTGAATAGCACCACAGTGGTGCTATTCAACCTGTGAGTGAGAAAGTTCAATTTGTGAGATAGAAGAGGTTAGGCTAGCAGAACTGCTTGTTACCTGTCATCACGATCTATCTCACAAACTGAACTTTCTTACTTACGGGTTGAATAGCACCACTGTGATCAGAATAAATATAGTTGATCTAACGATATTAACCCAATTTAATTTGACCATTTATATGTTCGTTACCATGAAAATCTGTATCGTCATCGTAACAAAATATAAGATAGTTAAATTTAATACATAATTATATTGTTATTATAAACAAATATTTAGCTACTGTTGTTTTGTTTATTTATATTGTAACTATGCCGATATGTTTTTTTCAGTGCGAGTCCATTGTCTCCACACCACGTTTCTTACACGGAGCCTCTCCTCCTCGAATCCTGTGTATGCTCTAAAGAAGGGAGAGATCTCTTTTATAGTATATTTACATATTCGAATACAGGTGCGCTTGAATGTGTGCCGGGCATACGTCACCTTATAGGCGTGTATCGGCACACATACAAGCGCGTACATATATTATATTAATTATCTTTCATTTTATTCTTTTTCCTAACTTGTTCTCTCTCAAATTATCTTTATTTTCTTACTATTATATTTAATTTTTTATATTTTATTTGAGTGAAGTCACAATTCGCCCCCTAAAAAAAACTTTTGACTACTTCTACATATGCTAATTAGATATTTACTTTTAATCTGAGTTTCCGGGAACCGAAATACTTTTACGTTGCATATTCACGCGCGCGAATTTTGAATTTACATTATTTTTCCATCTCTTTGTAATTTAAAACATTTTTATTTATACATTTCGTATGCATACCTGCCTTCCAAAATAAAATAATTTGCACTATAATATGATATTTGTAATTAGTGAAAACATTTCTCTTTTAATTACAATTATCGTGCAATTTATTTTATTTTTATACCAAGAGGACAATAAGTAATTCTATTTTATAAGTAGTTTTACAATATTTCAACTATTTACGATACCTTTTGATTTTCTTTTCAACGAGTTTTTTAACCCATTCATCCACGTCTGACTAGTCACCGCTTAAATCGGATCTGGTTGATGGTACGCCGATTCTCTGGAGACGATGACGGTACAAAGCTGTTTCTTCGGTGTAGATTTTTTTTCTTTTTAATTTTCCTTCTGGGAGGTATATATTCACTATCTCCTCGACTACTTTTTCTTCCTTTGGCTTGATAAGAACGGATTTTTCTGCCTTTTCGCCCTTCTTGATTTTTTTTAGGCTTTTGTTCGATCCTGTTGTCATCGTGACTTTCCCTATTTCCTTTTCCTTGCACTTTGCTGTTATAGCAACTCCAAACTCTAATGTTGTTAATGCTGTTGCTTCCTTGTAATTTGTTGCTGTACCCTCAAGTTTTTCCTCATAATTTATCGATCTGTGCAAGGCCTTATCCCACACTACGTCCAATCGTTTTTTAGCAATTAAATCTTCATCTACTTGAGATGTAGCGTGTCGCATCCCAACATATTTATCTGGACTTGTCCCAGCATGTCTGTATAGTGTTGGGTGAGTTCTGAAGGTCTTTTTTAGCTCTCTTATCACTAACACGCGTGATATTTCTTCTTTTTTACAATATTTACACTTACAACTAATAACTATCTATTTACACTAAATCTAATATTTAGAACTTATCCTAATTTTTAAACTTCTATTCCTTCTATCAAATGCTTTTAGCTGTTAACCATACGGTTTTTGAGTTAGCACTGAAGTATTATTTTTCAAAATCATTGAACATCGTTACTTTTCAATTCACAGATTTATTATTTATTTTGTTAGGTACCTACATTCTGTATATTTGTCCTTTGTTTACATTTATCTTGTTACTTTCTTTTCTTATATTATATTTAATTTTGTGATTTTGTCGAATAATATTTCAGTGATACTCAATTTTATAATTTTATCAGCGTCTCTCATACATTTTCTTTCGCATTTTCAATTTATTTTTCTTGTTTTTCTTCAAAAAACGGTTTTAAATTGCTGAGGTGGAATTTTCGTCATTCTTGCTGATTTTTGTCTTCTAATAAATACGTATCTTGGTTTATGATATTTTTTATTGTAAAAGGCCCTTCATATATGTCTAAGAACTTTGCAATTTTTTCGTTTTCTGTATCTGTGACTTTTAGAGCTTTAACTAATACTTTATATCCCCTATATTCAATTTGTAAAGGGTATGTTTAATATTATTTTTTGCAGCTCGATCTTTGATCTTTTTGTGCATCCTTTCTCTTGCCATAAATATTTTTCTTTCTAGATTTATGTCTTTTTTATTTAATTTAAAGTATTTTTCCCATATTCTTATGGTTTTTTTCCCATGTGTAGTTCCATTAATGTAAAACCAGTGGTTTCATGGTAGATTTCATTCATGATATCTTGAATTTCTGGGACATATATAGACTATGATTTATGGGATTCTTTTATGAAAGTTCTAAAGAATCTGTCAAGTTCTCTATGTATTCTCTCGACTATGTTACTTTGGGGGTGCCTTATTGAGAAGAATATTATTTTTATATTCTCTTCTCGCAATTTCTTTATCCATTTTTTAGATGTGAATTGCGTCCCATGATCTGTCATAATGGCTTTGGGTGTACCATATTTTGTGACAAAATTGTTGAATATTTTTCTTATTGTTGTGAGCGTGTTTGCTTTTTTAATAAGGTACAATACTACATATTTGGAAAATACATCTATAGATGTTAGAATATATATAGATGTTAGAATATAAATATTCAACTCCACCTACTGACGTTGGTAGGGGACCATAAAAATCTATAGATAATATTTCATTCTTATCATTTATTATTATAAGTTGCATTTCTGCATGATATTTAACGGTCAAATGCTTTGTTTTTTCACATATCTTTAATAAGGCATAAACTTGTTTACGTAGTTTTGGAGCAATAAAGTCCTCTATAATTAAGTTATATGTTATTTTGGGTCCTATGTGACCGTAGAATTCATATATTTCTAATATAATTATTTTTAACACAGTTTCAGGTATTATAATAATTTTCGTATGAATAATAATTTTTTATGTTACTGTCGTTTATAGACATTCTTTGTAGTATTTTTTTGCAATAGTTATCATTTTTTTAATTATGATGAAGATTTTAACTGTTTAAACACATTTTCTAATTTTTTACTAATTTTACTTTTGCTTAATTTTGAAATTATTATTTCATCATCTTTTTTAAGATCTGATATCTGTCTGCTCAGGAAATCTGCAGCAGTATTCTTTTGACCAGTAATATGTTCTTGTATAAGGCCCATCGTCTTAATCTGCAACTGTTGAATTTACATTTATTTAGGAATGTGATTGCTTCATGATCAGTTCTTAGTGTTATTTCTTTTGCACCTCTTAAATATGTGTCTAGCTTATGTATTGACCATACTATTGCTAGCAATTTTTTTTCGGCTGTAAAATAGTTTAATTCGGCCCCTTTGAGTGTTCTGCTTATAAAACATATGATATTCTCATGATTATATTCGTCTAACTGTATGACAATATCGCTGCTATGGCGTAATTACTTGCATCAGTTGTTAGAATGAATGGTTTGCTCATATCTATGAACTTTAGAATTATATTTTCAGTAAAGAGGTCTTTTATATTTTCAAAAGCTTTTTGTTGCCTTGCCCCCCATTCGTAAGGTACGTTTTTTCTTAATAATGCAATTAATTGTAGGATTTCATTTGCATAGCCTTTTGCGAATTTCGTATAAAAGTTTACGAAGCCTAAGAATGCCTGAAGTTCTTTCACGTTTCTTGGACTTTTAAAATTTTTTATTGATTTTATTTTTTCTGGGTCTGGTGTAATACCTTCACTTGTTATAAAGTGCCCCAAGAATTCTATTTTCTTTTTTATGAATTTTGATTTTTTAAAGTTAAACGATAAGTTATATTCACTGGCTTTTTTGAATGATTTCTCTAACAAGGAGAGTGTTTCACCTTCGGATCACCGTTTTTACTCAAATTTTGGGAATATTTTCTAGATGCAGAAATATGAAAAAAGCCAAAATTTTAGAGGCTAACGCTCAATATTTCCCTAGTTACAGGTCATTGAAGAAAATCACTAAAAAAATTACTAGATTTTCAAACGCTTATAGTTCCTTAACATTATTAGCTAGAAGCTTAAACCTTACTTTAAATGAATGCTGAGCTCAAATCCTTTCGAAATAGCACCTATACCATCTCAAAATATTATTTTTTCCCAAAGTTAGAGCGTAATAAAGATTGGACCTGAATTTTTTGTTTAAAACATTAATTAATAATAAAAGCTAAAATTGGGTTCAATCTTTATTATGCTATAACTTTGGGAAAAAATAATATTTTGAGATGGTATAGGTGCTATTTCGAAAGGGTTTGAGCTCAGCTTCCATTTACAAAAAGGTTTAAGCTTCTAGCTAATAATTCTGAGGAACTATAAGCGTTTGAAAATCTAGTAACTTTTTCAGTAATTTTATTCGATGGCTTGTAACTAGGGAAATATTGAGCGTTGGCCTCTAAAATTTTGGCTTTCTTCATATTTCTGCATCCAAAAAACATTCCCAAAATTTGAGCGAAAACGGTTACCCGAAGGTGAAACACTCTCGTTGTAAGTGTTTAATGTGTTCATCGAACGTTGTAGATCTTACATGTAAATCGTCTATAAATGTTAATAAAAATTCTTCAAAGTTTTTTATTACTTCGTCCAGTCCTCTTAATAAGGCTGCACCACTTGTTATTATGCAAAATGCGGCTACGTTAAATTCGTATATTTTATTATCTACTTTAAATGCAGTGAATTTTTTGTTATTTTCTGCTAATTCTATCTGCCAATAGTAACTTGTTAAGTCTAAGCTTGACATATATTTTTTCTTCTTGCATTAAATGAATATTTTTTCAATAGATGGTGGTGCCTCATAATCATCTATGATTTTTTGGTTCAGTTTTCGGGCATCTAAGCACAGGCGAACTGAACCATCTTTTTTAATGACTGTTGCTATAGCATTTATGTATAGACTTTTAAATTTTCTTATTATTCGCAATTCTTGCATTTTTTCTAATTCATTGAATACTTTTTCCCTATGATTTATAGGTATTAGGTAAGGTTTTGAGTGGAATAGGGTTTTATCGGTTGGTTTTAATTCATGTTTGTATAATTTTATTAAACCAGGTGCTTTGCGAAATACTTTTTTATATTTATATATTATATCTTTTAATTTTTCCTTTTGTTCATGTGTAACGTTTTCATATTCATTTATTTTTTCTTTAATCGCCTCTTTTGTGAGCATTGATGTATTAAAGTAATTTTCAGAATTAAGAAATATTTCTTTCTCATTTTCTGTGTTCAGATTATATGATTCTTGGACTATTTCGCCTTTATCATATATCTCTTGTAATTGAATTTTTTCATATTCATTTATTTTTATTTTATTTTCGATGTAAGATAAGTTTATATCTACCTCGTTTATTACAATTAATATTTCTTGCAGCACGGTATTAATTATCATACGTAACAATCTTTGTGTATCGTAACCGATGATACATTCTCTTATTAATTTTGGGGTAATTAGATATATGAGTTGAATTTTTTGTTCATTAAATTTGGTAACAATCATTATTTGTTTCTTTACTTTTGTTGCTTTTGCACCTGTTGCTGTTTTGATGATTTTACCTGTAACCGGTAATGTAGGGCACATCTTTAGTTTTTCATAGTTATCAAAGTAAAATTGTTCTGACATGCATGTAACTTCGCTGCCAGTATCTATTAAACCATTTACTTGTATACCCTCTAGATATATTTCCATCTCTGGACATACTATCATATTGGTTTGATTAACATTGTTTTCCGGTTCAATATCGTATAATAATTCTTCATTTCTTGATTGTTGTATTGATCCTATTTTATTTCGGGAACTTGTATCTGTTGCAGCCTCACCCCATGAATTCTTGTTTTTAGGTGCAACTTTTATCGGTTTTCCTGGTTATTATTATTATTTTCTTCAAATTCTATGTTTAACGGATCAATTAACTTATGGTCTTTTCTAATTGTTGTATTATTCACTGGTGGCTTAAATTTTTCGTGTTAAGGTTTTTCCCTATTACTTCTATTCACCATTGATGCTGAATTTATTTGTTCATATCTGTTGTACGGTTTCTTGTATCCGTTTCTTTCAGTGCTCATCCCTAGTTTATTCGATGATGAATCGTTCATTTGTTTATTTTTATTCTCTTGTGTTTGACCGTTGTTTGAGTCTTCTTTTTGTTTATAGTTGTTATAACCATTTGTATTGGTCTTATCGTTATTATTGAATCTATTGGGTTTTTGTTGATTTTGCTTAAATATTGGTTTGTAATGCATTTTCTTTTCTCGAATTTTATTATCGTTGTCAAATTCTGCAAGGATTTTTAGTAGTGTCATTTTATTTTTTTGTTGTGAGAACTGTAGTGCTTGTCTAACACTTCTATTAAAGTGCCTTACTATTTTTTTAGTTAACTCTTCATCCATGTAATTTAAATTTAATTCTTTGGCATAGCCGAATAGTTGTATTGCATATGACATTCTTGATATTTTTCCTTCTTCGTTATATCGATTTTTCGTTTTGAGAAACGTTGTATATCATAACTTCAAAATCTTTCCGTTAATAACTCTTTAAATTCATTAAATATGGTTACGTCATCTTGATGGACGTACCACCATTCGTTGGCCTCTTTCTGCAGTACCGTTTGCAATATTTGAAGTTTCTGTTCTTCGTTTAGTTTTTTAAGTGCGATATATTTATCTAATTCGTTTATTCGAATTTTATGGGTCTTTTCCCTTCATTGCCTTCGAATTTTGGTGTTGGAATTTTTATTTTATTTTGCTGAGAGTCGTCATTATTACTACATCCATGCTGAGTATTGTTGCTGTTGATTTGTTCTCTTATTTCTTCAATTCTATTGTCATGATCATATGCCGCATCATCAATTCTCTTAATTAAGTTTTGGTGTATTTCGCGAATAAGAGTATCATTTTCTATTTTTTCTTTTAGAGAGTGTAACTCAGCATTTCACCTTTCGTTCTTTTCTTTTAATTCTTGATTTTCAATTTGTACTTTTTTCAAATTATCTGTTAGTATCTCCAATTGGTCTTTTATAGTAAAGTCTCCAATTATGTCTTTGTGTATATCTATGTTTAATAGTTTATCCCATTCTCTAGAGTTATTTAATTAATTTTCCATTATTTCGTTTTGTTAGGATAATACTTTTAATTCTGACGATACTACTTGCATCCATTCTTGCAATTTCTGTGGAATATTCTTCTTATTTTCTTCGCTTTCTTGAATTTCTTTCATTACAATATTCGATCTTTTCTTTCCCGGCATTTTTGCTGTTTATTTTACGTATTCATACGCACATAAAATCTTATTTATATACCTTTATATAAGGTTTTTATTTATATCAACGTTCAGCAATGAAAGACAAAAAGAATTTTATTTATCATATATGGGTAATTCTTTCATACTTTTAAAAATCATGTTACTGCGTCATTTCTCCTAAATATGAGATAGCACATCTTGTTAGCAAATGTTCACTGATTTATTGAGTTATTAGAAACTAATTTTGCTATATTTTTAATGATAATTAGACGTGTCATTTTATGGCGGATGGGGAAAAGAGGTTTTTTTTTTTTAATTTAAATGTTACCAGGCCATGTAAAACGATAAATTATCGCTATAAAAAAAATGACTACTGCTTTTTTGATTTGAAATTCACACCAAAGCTTTATCTATACACATACTTTTGGAAAATCAAGAGCATGGGTGTGTGCCTGTTAACAAAAGTACTTTCTGAAAGGTTATTAAAATGTTACCAAAAATTTATATATTTTACTTTTTTCTGGAAAATACGATGCTGTAAAAAAGACTATTCAGCGGTGACATTTTAAACTACATCAAAAGGTAATATTTAGAATCACAAAGAGAAATTTTTTTATTAGGAACGTGTGCCTAGTGTAGATAAAGTTCTTTGTTCGTTTGAAATTATACTTAAAAACGTGACTCACTTTTGAAAATAGGTTTTTATCCACTAATATGAAAATCTAAGCTTTGATTCACCTTTTCTCTGTTGTGAACTTTGTAATTTACTATTTTATAATACTCAATGTAATCTTTAAGTTGCTTTTGAAGTATTATTTCGAGTATTCTGGAAATCATTGAATTTTTCCCAGCTATTAAATTTTCCAAATTTACATCGATTACCTAGTTTCTATCAATGTTTTAATTCTAAAGAGTTTAAACTTTAAAAAGCTCAGTTTTAGTATGTATTAATAGCTTACACCTAGAACGTTGAGTTGAATCATCACTGAAATTTCTAGATTTAAAAACCGATTTTCTAATTTCGAGATTTTGTTTATATAACCGTGATTTTTCTATTATTCATAATGCTACGATGCTAAGATTATTTATCAAAATTTTTCGATTTTTATATTTTTTAATGTTTATTAAATAAACTAAAATATTTGGTTAAAAGGAATATAAGTATTTTTATTCGAAAACATAAACTACACAAATCTATGTCAAATTTCATACCCTAAGATTGACAATTTTAGCAAAAATAAATTGATATTCCACTCACTTATGATTTGTAATCAGCAATCCCAAAAGCCATTGGGTAACTAATATCACTCAATTTTAATACCCGAATTAATTAATGAATTTTCCAAAAAAATTGCCATTTCTGGCATATTTTATTTATTACAAAAAATTTTGTAATTATTAATGTAAATTGCGTATTTAAATATTTTCTGTAACATATTAAACATGTAAAAATGAAAAAGCTCAATGGAAAATGATCTATTATAGCCCAAAATACTTAAAAAACTGATCTGAGATAGGTAAAATATTATACCTGGGTGTGATAATAATGAATATATTTAAATGTCTTATATTAAAAAAAGCTATCTTCAAAAGTGAGTAATGCGATTTTTTCTTTTATTATCATTTTAAGGTGGCTCAAGCGCTTGGTGCCGTATCAAGCGGGGCCCTGTCTGCGACATCAAAATGTTTTTATTGATAGAGCTATTATAACTAATTAAATAGTATTATTGATTATTTCTTATGATAAGAAAACAATTTTAAGTAATCAAAAGTAATAAAAAAGAAAAAAAATTTTTTGTTTTGTTTCTCATTACAAGTTTTACTTTGGTACGTCCCTGCTGTTTTGTTGGTTACGAGCACTCTGAACGCACGTTAGCTTTACGTATGGCGTTTGTATCTGACGCGCATGCGCAGAAGCCGCCATTATGTGTAGCAAATCCTATTTCGCATTCTTTTACATTTATTTTCTCTTGTATTTCTTCGTCAAGTCCTTTTTTTCTTCTTGAAAAATGATCTCCGTGAAACAAACTATAAGTGTATAATTTTTATTTTAACTTGTACTTTTTTATATTAGCGTAAAACCTAATTTATGATTCAGTCCCATAAGAGCACATGTATTAATTACAATTATTAAAACATCTTTTTCTTTAAAAATAGTTCGTCAACCTCTATTTTTCAAAATAAATATCGAAATATTACGATATAAAGAATATTTTAATACAAATTTTGGATAGTTTCACAATTTTAGAAAAAATCGCTTGAGCCACCTTAATATATCAATATTTAAAAAAAATAAATTTGATACATGTGTCTTCAATTTTTTTCAATTTATTGAAAGTAAATTTTAACACTATGAAAAATTTACTCGAAAATCTGTCTTTTGATGTTTGTTAAAAAGACTACCCTTAAAAGTGAGTAACACGATTTTTTTCTTTCATTATAATACGTCAACATTAAGAGAAAATTAGTTTTATACGTGTGCCTGTATTTTTTTTTTTTCAATTTGTTGCAGGTGAAATTTTAACATTATGAAAGATTTACCCATATATAATGAAATTTGACAAGATGATCAATAAAAGTTGTTAATTTATCGTTTTTTTATTAACATCGGTTAATTTTTATTATTGATATCAAGAAGAAATCAAATCGAAATAATCATGGTGGGTTTGTAAGTATGTAATTAAAAATATGCCATAATTAACCGAAATAAACCTTTTTTTTATTTCATTTAGTACAAATATAACAAAATTAACAAATATCAATAATTTTCACAGAACAACTGGACCTATAGTCAACATAATTTAATACTTAAATTTTTTTTCATCATTAGGAATATGTACTTAGTTATACTCTAAATGTCAACAGGTTTTCTTATATTTTCAATCACTTTTTTATTAACACCTTAAGCTATTTTCTTATTAACAATTTTTGTAGCTTTCTTATCAATACTTCTTGTAACTTTTTTAACAGCACTTTTTGTCGCTTTTTCATCAATACTTTTTAAAGCTTTTTTATTAATACTTTTAGTTGCTTTTTTACCAGCAAGACTTTTTTTAAAATTGTTTTAATTTTTCTGGTTTGCTCTGCTTTGATTTTTAATGTTAAGAGCAGGCCGGATTCGCTGTCCTTGTCTAATTGAGATTTTCGTTATTTACTCAAGTATTAATCGGTGTATCTGCAAATTGAAGGTTAAGCGCAATAGATATTATTATTACAAATATGTATGCACGAGAAAACAAAAATCTACCGATTTGTTTTTGAGAAAAGTAAGGAACGCGAAAATATTATAAACATAAACTTTCACCTCGACGTTCCTTACTTTTCTCAAAAACAAAGCGGTAGAATTTTTTTTTCTTGTGCATAAATGTTTATTATAATAATATCTATTGCGTTTAAGGGAATGTACAATACCGACATTACAGTTTTCCAAATATTTGATTCTTCATCCAAAAGTTTTGAATATATCTTTATATTACATCCTTCCATTTTTATTAATTAAAAGCCTAATATAGAGATATTTTGGAAAATTTTAAAATAAAGATTAAAAGTTTAGAAAACTGCAATGTCGGTAACTATGTATAAATCGTATACTCTTTTACATCCCCTTAACCTTTAATTTGAAGATACACTGATTAATAGTTGAGTAAATAACAAAAAACTCAATTGCTACTCTGTCGGTATCAGGTTCTACTCCGGTCTGCTGTTAACGGTAGGCTGGAGTAGAACCTGATACCGACCGAGTAACAATTGAGTTGTTTGTTATTTACTCAAGTTTTAATCGGTGTATCTTCAAATTAAAGGTCGAGCGCAATAGATATTATTATTATGAACATCTATGCACAAGAAAACGAAAATCTACCGATTTGTTTTTGAGAAAAGTAAGGAACGCGAAAATATTATAAACATAAACTTTTACCTCGGCGTTCCTTACTTTTCTCAAAAACAAACCGGTAGATATTTTTTTTCTTGTGCATAGATGTTCATAATAATAATATCTATTGCGCTCGACCTTTAATTTGAAAATACACCGATTAAAACTTGAGTAAATAACAAAAATGCCAATTAGACAAGGACAGCGAATCCGGCCTGCTCTTAAGGAATTTATTGGACACTTTCTTTTTTATATTAGTTTTTTTTATATTAGTCATTTTTGCTTACATTGTATCTACTATTGCACTCGAAGTACCAAGTACTTGGATTTAAAGCAAAATATTGGCAAAGAGCGTAATACATTTCCTTGATCCCTTTTTAAAAAAATGATGAGCCGCCATGTTGAAGCATCTAAAGATCGAATCCTGATTGGTCGATATAGAATAGGCGCCAAAAATTAAATTTTAAAGGGTTTAGATTTTTTAAATAAATAAAAATTAATTTCTAGGCATTGTTTTCTAAATATAATAGAAGTAACTCAATTAAAATAGAATAAGAATATTTTATTTTAAACCAAGCAATATTATTTATGTATAAACCAATGTAATAAACCAATGTATAGTTTAATGATAAAATATATAACTATAAGCACAAGCAAGGTGACTACCTTTTATTTAAAAATTCCAGTAAAATTGTAAAAATATCAAATAATATAACAATTCAGATAAGTAATTTATTCCTTTATTGCATAAGTATTGCTTAATGCAGGTACAATAAATATATATTTTTAATTGTTTTTCATTTAAAAATAAGTATAGTAATAGCAATTAATGAAGGTTTGAGGTTATGAAGGTTTGAGGTTATGAAGGTTTGAGGTTATGAAGGTTTGAGGTTATGAAGGTTTGAGGTTATGAAAGTTTTATTATTCTATATTTCTATTACTCAGGTTAAAAATCATCAAAGTACTAAAAAAAAGTAATATATTTAAGTAATGTTTTAAAAATAAATTTATGTGCACATTTTAATAAAAAAAATAAGATTAGAATAAATCAAGATCAAAATTTACTGATAACAATAGATGATACAATTGACGAACAAACTGTATGTCTATTTTTAGTGAAAATTGGAAGAATCTACTTATACGAGTGTGCTATTTCATAATATACAATACTATTTAGTTAAACTTATTATATTAAATATTAATACATAAATAAATAGAAGTATAAAATGTGTGTTTTCAGTAATTGTAGTTTGAAAATAATTTACACACTGATGAAAGTATGATTACGGTAGACAGCTTTGTTATAGATTAACATATAAAATTTGTATTACAGTTGACGAACAAGCTATATGTCTATTTTTAATGAAAATTTGAATAATTTACTTATATAAGTGTGCTATTTTATGATATACGATGAATTAATATTTAATATAATGTATTTAACTGAATAGTTTGCTTGTACGAGTGAGTTATTTTATTATATACATTACTATTTAACTAAATATTAATATATGAAATTAAAAAATGGCAAAACAATTTATGTTTTAACCTTTAGAGGACCGGTATTTGAGATTTGTGATCGCTCTAAGAAAGTGGTCCAAAAAGGTATCTGATATCACTAATTGACTTTGGGGTAAAGGTCGATCAGGGGTCACGCCACTATAGTGGTTTTCCGGTCCTCTTAAGGTTAATGAATAAAGCTTGAAAATAATTAACATACTGATAAAATTATAACTATAGTAAGCATCTTTTTTATAGATTTGTATATAAAATTTGTATTACAGTTGACAAACAAGCAATATGACTATATTTTCAATAAAAATTTGAATATTTACTAATATAGGTGTGCTGTTTTATAATATACAATGAATTAATATTTAATATAATATATTTAACTGATTAGTTTACTTATACAAATGGGTTATTTTATAATATACAGACATAAGCTGAAATAACTTGGGCGCCTATGCACTTTCTACTCAACTGTAGTTACTAGAGCTATCAGACCTGAGTTTCAGTCTGAAAAAAAATCAGATTTAAATGTAATTGATAATTTTTTATTATAATATTAACTACTTCTTTTTAGCTTAAATATACATTAAGGGGCCAGATACTATTAGAATCTGAAATATATTGCTGAGATATATTGATATAAATTGCTGTTATTCAAAAATAACTAATTTCATATAAAAATACATTCAATTTCAAACATTTTTTGGTTTAAAACATTTTCTATATCTTGAGAATTGAAGTGGTGGTGCTCGTTGAAAGTCTGGAATAAAAAACCCTTTACCGCAAAGTTTCTTCATGAGTTTTCATTGGATTCACTTGAAATTTTATGAAGATATTCAAAATTATAGTAGAATCCATATAAGTGGAGCAGATTTTGAATTAATTTATTTCTATTTATTTATCAACTTATTATTTATAATAATGAATAAAAAAAATTTTTTTTAAATTGTTTTTTTTTCAAAAATTTTTTAATTATTTGAATTTTTTATGAATGTTTTACGCTTATATGGATTCTACTATAATTTTGAATATCTACATAAAATTTCAAGTAAATCCAATGAAAACTCATGAAGAAACCTTGCGGTAAAGGGTTTTTTGTTCCAGACTTTGAACGAGCACTACCACTTCAATTCTCAAGATATAGAAAATGTTTCAAACCAAAACATGTTTGAAATTGAATGTATTTTTATATGAAATTAGTTATTTTTAAACATCAGAGCAATTTATATCAATATATCTCAGCAATATATTTCAGCTTCTAATAGTATCTGGCCCCCTTAAATAAAAAAGTTTGATCCATGAATAGTTTTAAAAACCCTTATCTGATGCTTAAAATCTTTTTGATTAGTTGAAAACTTGATTTTGTTTAAAAAATTAAAAATAAACAATCACAAGGGAGAGAATGGCCTTCAGAAAAACAAATTATTATTTTTCTTTAAACATTTATTGTTGCAACGTTTCGTTAGCTTGTTTCGCTAACCTCTTCAGGCTACATTAACAAAAGAAACTTAAAATTAAAACGATAGCATGAGTCTAAGCTCACTTAGTCGACTAAGTGAGCTTAGACTCATGCTATCGTTTTAATTTTAAGTTTCTTTTGTTAATGTAGCCTGAAGAGGTTAGCGAAACAAGCTAACGAAACGTTGCAACAATAAATGTTTAAAGAAAAATAATAATTTGTTTTTCTGAAGGCCATTCTCTCCCTTGTGATTGTTTATTTTTAATTTTTGGAATTATGGAGGAGAGTATTTACCAATATTGATTTTGTTTATTTAATTATACTATTCAAAATGAAATAATGTTGTATGTGTATCATGTCTTAAGATTTATGAATTATAAATATATTTTAATACACTTCTACTTTCTCACAGAGAAAACATTGTATCAATAAAAAAATTTTTTCTATTTTTTTATTAATTTGTACATATTTAGACTTGGGAGTCGAAAAAAGTGGTTTCCACCCTGTTAAAAAAAATCAGGCGAGAAATCACCTGATTTCTTAGGTGATTTATCATGCCAAAATATCATTTAATGATCTCTTATCTGATTTTTTTTTGTAGGGCAGAAAATGTCTGTATGTATGTGTGTGTGTATGTACTCATTAAGTCAATTAGATCTCGAAAAGTACTCGACAAATTTCCTTCAAATTTTGCATACAATTTTCCTGGAAGAAAATTGACCATATTGTAGGCATAATTGCTGGTCAACGAATGTTAAAATGGCACTTATCTAGAAATTCTAGAAATAATTCAAACAAAATTTCTAGATAAGTGTCATTTTAACATGCGTTGACCGACAATAGGGATGTTGCATGAATTTCGAAATTAATTTTTTTTAATTCTACATATATGATTTCTACATAAATTTTTTTTTTCTGATTTTTTTAATGCAAAATAAGCAAGAAATAAATAAATAAATTATTGCAATATTTGAAATTACCGAGCACGGTCCGGAAATAGCCGAATCTATCCGAAGGCCTTGTGACGTCACTAGTACCGTAAACAATAGGCGGTTAACATAGGATTCATAGAAAATAAATTAATAAATTGGAGTTTTGTTAAAAAAATGAGTTCATCTAGTGAATATAAATGGTGTTATGTACCTGAATGTAAAAACACTTCAATTTCAACACCAAATAAACAATTTTTTTGTGTTCCAAAATGTGAAATAATGCGTGTTAAGTGGTTCAAAGTAGCTCTGCGATCTGATACTCCAAGTAAATTTAGATATTATTGTTGTGAAGATCATTTTGATGTAAGTATTTTTATTTTAATAATTTAAATGAATAAAAGAATCAATGATTGAGTTTCGAACGTTATTATTAAACAAATAAAATTAAAAAGTATAATATAACCTTAATATGTATACTTTAAACTTAATAATAATATTTAATTTCAATGATTTAAATTATTATAAAATCATTTCATAATATTGTCTAATAAAGATCTTTAATAATTTTTTCAGTTGAAGGCGGATACAGATAATTATATAATGCATTCTATTACAGGAGCTCCATTAAAATTAAAAAAAAGTGCATTACCTCACATATTTAATTGTCAAAATCGAAGAAACAAATCAGATGAGTTAAATAGGTCTGCTTTTAAAAAATTAAATCGAAAAAGATTAATTAATGAAATTTTATCAGAATCGTTGGATAAAGAAAATGAAATCAAAGTTAAAAGGACTCACTTTACTTCCACAGTTTCTAATACAAAAAAATTTATTGATTTGACAAATTATGTGAGTATTTATATAAGAAACGCTTATTTTACTTACATGATTATTAATATAATTAATTTTTATAGGAAAACGTACCAAGTACATCAAAAATTCCAGAAGATGTATGCTTGAGTAAAGAAAGAGAAGAACTGATAAATGTTTCAACAGCTACAAATGTTGTAAGTTTTCTTTATTTTATAAATGTATCTGAATAAGAATTTATTAACAGATACTTGATTTCAAGTAAAAAATAATGTTATTATATTAATTTATGTTTTTTTATTCTTTCTGATGGCTTGTCTGCGGTTAAAAATCTACAGTATTTAAATAAATCATTACTCGTTCCATCTACATCCAAGCAACAAAGTGAAAATGAGTATTGTGAACCAATTAATACAACTACTAAACAAAAAATTTTAAGTTTTGGCGAATGTTCAACAAATACAGATAACAAAAGTTCAGATAAAATTGTTTCCACTTCAGTAATAGCATCACAAATCAGTAAAAAAAACATTGGCATACAAACCTTACAACATTTAACAAAACCTCACGTTAGAAGTAAATTAACTTTGTGTAAGCCATCTGTACCCGCGTAAAAATAAATAAATTTAGGCGAAGTTTAGCATAAGTTCAGCTTTAGGTGAACTTTCTCCAAGCTTGGCCAATGAGACTTGCTAAACTTTGATTTTTCATATGTTATATTTTCAGAAAGTTTAGCAAAAGTCTTTCGAAACTTTTACCAATCTTTTGAAAAATTACATATTAACTTTAGAGTGCGTAAAAAGGAAGTTTATGAAATTACACTTTCTAAACTTTATATAAGTTTGGATGAAATTCGATCAAACCTGTGCCAAACTATATCCAAAGTTTAGTTACAATTTTGCCAAACTGTATCAAAAGTGTAGTCAAAGTTTTGCAAAACTTTGATTGTTTAATTCTTATTTATAAGATCAGAAAGTCTAGCAAAAGACCATCTTAAATTTCCCTAAACTTTTGAAAAACTACGCATTAACTTTGAATAACTTTAGCATTCGTAAAGAGAAGGTTTAATAAACTTTTCCTTTACGAATATCAAAGTTATTCAAAGTTAATATGTAGTTTTTCCAAAGTTTAGTTAAAATTGAGATAGACTTACGCTAAACTTTCTGATAAATAAAAAAGAATTAAACAATCAAAGTTTTGCAAAACTTTGACTACACTTTTGATATGGTTAAGCGAAAGTCTATCGAAACTTTTGCTAAACTTTTGAAAAACTATACATCAACTTTGAATACCAAAGTTAATGTGTAGTTTTTCAAAAGTTCAGTGAAAATTGAAATGAACTTTCGCTAAACTTTCTGATAATATAAAAAAGAATTAAACAATCAAAGTTTTGCAAAACTTTGACTACACTTTTGATATGGTTAAGCGAAAGTCTATCGAAACTTTTGCTAAACTTTTGAAAAACTATACATCAACTTTGAATACCAAAGTTAATGTGTAGTTTTTCAAAAGTTCAGTGAAAATTGAAATGAACTTTCGCTAAACTTTCTGATAATATAAAAAAGAATTAAACAATCAAAGTTTTGCAAAACTTTGACTACACTTTTGATATGGTTAAGCGAAAGTCTATCGAAACTTTTGCTAATCTTTTGAAAAACTATACATTAACTTTGAATACCAAAGTTAATGTGTAGTTTTTCAAAAGTTTAGTGGAAGTTGAGATGAACTTTTGCTAAACTTTCTGATAATATAAAGAAGAATTAAACAATCAAAGTTTTGCAAAACTTTGACTACACTTTTGATAGGGTTAAGCGAAAGTCTATCGAAACTTTTGCTAAACTTTTGAAAAACTATACATTAACTGTGAATACTAAAGTTAATGTGTAGTTTTTTGATAGAAGTTGAATATTTTATACATTTTAATTTACAAAAGAAAAAAACTCTCGTTAGTTATAGGTATAATCAATAAATTTTACAATAATAAAAAATAATTTTATTCAATAATTTTTAAATAAAATAATATCTATTAAATTTTGTAAATAAGATAGGTTATATAAAAAAATGTTTAAGAGTCTCATTTTGCTCAAAAACTACGCAAAAACCATTTATTTATTTTAAAATTTAAGTAACTAAAAATATCTGAAAATTTTATGAAAAGATATGAAATGAAATGCAATTTAAAGAACGAAAATCAATATTTAACAAAATGAAATCAATAGTTATTTACAAATGAATACATTTTACTGAAAATCTACCCTGGGATAACATGGAATTTTATGCGAAAATGTTTAAAAATTTATATATTTAAATCTAAATGAGCATTGAATTATAAGTTAATCGAATTTTACTTACATGAATGTGCACATAAATATATTAATTAAAAAAATCGATGCACATTAATTTTCAAGTGCAAATGACGTCGAAAATCGCATTTAATTTCATTTTTATTTCAACAGAGTATTTATTTTATTTATTTCTAGCAAGCACCGTTATTTCATACTTTTTGAACGTTAATTTTTTTTATAAATAATTAAAAGACACTATTAGAGAAGCACAATAAGTTCGATGCAAAATGAAAAAAAAAGTTCACGTCTGAATTGAAATTTTACAGTAAGATTAACTAACCAAAACCCAAAAACTTAATATAAATTTTTAATCACATCTCATATTCTTCCTTATATCGTCCGTAAACATCAGGCAAGAGTACAGAACGCTAGAACAGCAGAAGCCTCTTCTTGAACAAATAAATCTCAATTTTGGACAGGTTAGCATTTTTCCAGCTGATAATTCCTGAAAATAAAGAAAAATTTTCACAAAGAAATTATTCTTGCAATAAATTATATTGTAAATAGAAAATTATTTATTTGAGCAAATATAAATCGAATTTTGTAAAAAAAATAGGTTACAATATTTTATGTAAATATACAAAAAATTAAAATATAAAATTCATGTTTTTACTTATCTGATCAGATCTTCAGTAATTGCTGCATTTATTTTTTAATTAGAAATATGGTAATTTAAATTGTATAATTAATTAAATACTTTTTCTAAATAAGGCGAGTAACGATCTAATTTTGTGCGTGATTGTCTGAACGGAATGAAACTATTTGTTTATTGGTTATGGTGCGAGTAATGTTGTTTCGAATGCATCTTGAAATTATTTATTTATCGGTTGTCAATGAGAACATTGATTAGTGAACATTTTTCTATAACCAATAAACAAATAGTTTCATTCCGTTCAGACAATCACGCACAAAATTAGATCGTTACTCGCCTTATTTAGAAAAAGTATTTAATTAATTATACAATTTAAATTACCATATTTCTAATTAAAAAATAAATGCAGCAATTACTGAAGATCTGATCAGATAAGTAAAAACATGAATTTTATATTTTAATTTTTTGTATATTTACATAAAATATTGTAACCTATTTTTTTTACAAAATTCGATTTATATTTGCTCAAATAAATAATTTTCTATTTACAATATAATTTATTGCAAGAATAATTTCTTTGTGAAAATTTTTCTTTATTTTCAGGAATTATCAGCTGGAAAAATGCTAACCTGTCCAAAATTGAGATTTATTTGTTCAAGAAGAGGCTTCTGCTGTTCTAGCGTTCTGTACTCTTGCCTGATGTTTACGGACGATATAAGGAAGAATATGAGATGTGATTAAAAATTTATATTAAGTTTTTTGGTTTTGGTTAGTTAATCTTACTGTAAAATTTCAATTCAGACGTGAACTTTTTTTTTTCATTTTGCATCGAACTTATTGTGCTTCTCTAATAGTGTCTTTTAATTATTTATAAAAAAAATTAACGTTCAAAAAGTATGAAATAACGGTGCTTGCTAGAAATAAATAAAATAAATACTCTGTTGAAATAAAAATGAAATTAAATGCGATTTTCGACGTCATTTGCACTTGAAAATTAATGTGCATCGATTTTTTTAATTAATATATTTATGTGCACATTCATGTAAGTAAAATTCGATTAACTTATAATTCAATGCTCATTTAGATTTAAATATATAAATTTTTAAACATTTTCGCATAAAATTCCATGTTATCCCAGGGTAGATTTTCAGTAAAATGTATTCATTTGTAAATAACTATTGATTTCATTTTGTTAAATATTGATTTTCGTTCTTTAAATTGCATCTCATTTCATATCTTTTCATAAAATTTTCAGATATTTTTAGTTACTTAAATTTTAAAATAAATGAATGGTTTTTGCGTAGTTTTTGAGCAAAATGAGACTCTTAAACATTTTTTTATATAACCTATCTTATTTACAAAATTTAATAGATATTATTTTATTTAAAAATTACTGAATAAAATTATTTTTTATTATTGTAAAATTTATTGATTATACCTATAACTAACGAGAGTTTTTTTCTTTTGTAAATTAAAATGTATAAAATATTTAACTTCTATCAAAAAACTACACATTAACTTTAGTATTCACAGTTAATGTATAGTTTTTCAAAAGTTTAGCAAAAGTTTCGATAGACTTTCGCTTAACCATATCAAAAGTGTAGTCAAAGTTTTGCAAAACTTTGATTGTTTAATTCTTTTTTATATTATCAGAAAGTTTAGCGAAAGTTCATTTCAATTTTCACTGAACTTTTGAAAAACTACACATTAACTTTGGTATTCAAAGTTGATGTATAGTTTTTCAAAAGTTTAGCAAAAGTTTCGATAGACTTTCGCTTAACCATATCAAAGTGTAGTCAAAGTTTTGCAAAACTTTGATTGTTTAATTCTTTTTATATTATCAGAAAGTTTAGCGAAAGTTCATTTCAATTTTCACTGAACTTTTGAAAAACTACACATTAACTTTGGTATTCAAAGTTGATGTATAGTTTTTCAAAAGTTTAGCAAAAGTTTCGATAGACTTTCGCTTAACCATATCAAAAGTGTAGTCAAAGTTTTGCAAAACTTTGATTGTTTAATTCTTTTTTATACTATCAGAAAGTTTAGCGTAAGTCTATCTCAATTTTAACTAAACTTTGGAAAAACTACATATTAACTTTGAATAACTTTGATATTCGTAAAGGAAAAGTTTATTAAACCTTCTCTTTACGAATGCTAAAGTTATTCAAAGTTAATGCGTAGTTTTTCAAAAGTTTAGGGAAAGTTAAGATGGTCTTTTGCTAGACTTTCTGATCTTATAAATAAGAATTATACAATCAAAGTTTTGCAAAACTTTGACTACACTTTTGATACAGTTTGGCAAAATTGTAACTAAACTTTGGATATAGTTTGGCACAGGTTTGATCGAATTTCATCCAAACTTATATAAAGTTTAGAAAGTGTAATTTCATAAACTTCCTTTTTACGCACTCTAAAGTTAATATGTAATTTTTCAAAAGATTGGTAAAAGTTTCGAAAGACTTTTGCTAAACTTTCTGAAAATATAACATATGAAAAATCAAAGTTTAGCAAGTCTCATTGGCCAAGCTTGGAGAAAGTTCACCTAAAGCTGAACTTATGCTAAACTTCGCCTAAATTTATTTATTTTTACGCGGGTATCAGATGCGACTGTTGATGCTAAGGTTGATGTAGCAGACAAAATGTGTTCACCAATAAAATTTTCATTTAAAAAATCTGCAGTCTCAACATCAACATCCAGCTCAGAAATCACACCAAACTTATCGAGTGGTAAAAGCAATTTGATCTTGTCTGAACCAAGTGACTATGAAATACAATCAACTGATAGTGATGAGAAAAAAGAGAAAGACAAAAAAATGAAAGATACAGCTCTAAACATGACAAGATATTTTATTGGTATTCATGCAAAACAATATATTGGATTGGATAATGATTGGTTATGGATTATTGATTTATTAAGTTCTTACAGTAAATGTTGTTCTGACAACATCAAATTAACTTTAATGAAAATAAAAACAAACGATACATTTAGCAGATTAGCACACCAATTTGGAATATCATCTTCACAAGCAAGTAGAGTATTCAGTACTACGGTAGATGTTGTAGCTCATTATTTGAAAAAATTTATATTTTTTCCACCAGCGAGTCTTATAAAAAAAATTTACCCATTGCTTTTCGAGCAAATTATTCTAATGTATTTGCTATCATCGATGCCTTTGAAATTCAAATACAGAAACCATCTGATCCAGTAAAACAAGCTTTGACTTGGTCAGAGTATAAAAAGTGCAATACTTTAAAATATTTAATATCATGCACTCCTGATGGATTTATTAATTTTATATCAAATGGATATGGTGGCAGGATAAGTGATATTCTACTTTTTGAAGAAAGTTCAATGATGGATATTTTACCAGAAAACTGTGGTGTGATGGCTGACAGAGGTTTCAAACAAATCCAAAGCATATTAACAAAAAAGAACTGTCAACTTATTCGTCCTCCATCTGTTTCCACTTTAACTAAATCCACAAAGGAAGAAGTTCTAAAAACTAAAAGTGTAGCTAGTTTGAGAATTCATATTGAGAGAGTGATAAGTAGAGTGAGAGAATATGACATTTTAAATCCTCATTCTTCGCTAGATATTAATATAATGCCTTTTATTGATAATGTAACTATCATCGTTGCTGCATTAATTAATTTGCAGCAACCAATAGTAAAAAAATAGTTCTGTTTTAATTTATATGGTACATTTTAATAGTAGTTGAATATAAAAAATTTTCTTATTCGCTAAAGGTAAGGTTAAAGTAACAATTTTTATATTGAGATATTTACATATATAAATGAATGTAATAGTTGTAAAATACAAATAAATACTTACAGTACTTCAAAAAATTGTCCACTTGAAAATATATGAAAAAAATTTGAAAATAAAAAGTGTTACTTTAACCTTACCTTTAGCGAATATGGAAATTGATTTATTATTTAATTTAAATTTTATATAAATACTAAGAACACTGTAAAATGTAAATAGATTTTAAATAATTGATGTTTAATATAATAAAATTTTTATTAAAAAATTATTGATGTTTATTTATAAATATTTATTTACATAGATTTTTGTAAAATTGTAAAAATTTGCTGCTCCCAAAATTCAACAACATTTTTCACAATATTTAATGTATATTCTTCATCATACTCCAACCATACTGTTGTAATATTATTATTTTTTTCAAAGTCATGATCAGCAATGCATAATAATGCCTTAGATTTTCCTGTTGCCAACATTTGCAAAGACATTTGAGCTTTACATTTTTCACTAATTTTTCCATTTTTTAAATGATTCCCTAGTGGAAATCGAATCTGTGAATAACTGGGAATAACTGGAAATAACTGGAAATAACTGGGAATAACTGTGAATAACTGGGAATAACTGTTATAAACTGTTCAGTTTGAGACAGGAATAACAGTTATTCCCAGTTATTCCCAGTTATTCCCAGTTATTCCCAGTTATTCTCAGTTATTCCCAGTTATTCACAGTTTATAACTTAAAAATAATTTGAAAAAACAGAGGTACGAATAACAGTTATTCCCAAATATATTTATAATAGAAAAAAAAATAAAAAAAATATATATTTTTTTCATTTTTTCAAATTTAGATTTTTCAAATTATTATTAAACTAAACTGTAAATAACTGGGAATAACTGTGAATAACTGGGAATAACTGGGAATAACTGGGAATAATCGTTATTCCTGTCTCAAACTGAACAGTTTATAACAGTTATTCCCAGTTATTCACAGTTATTCCCAGTTATTCATAGATTCAATTTCCACTAGGGTTTACAACAGTTTTTTCGGAACTGGGACATTTAACTTCTACGATGAAATCACATCCAATTCCATCTGGCGAAGCCCCTAGCATTGGATAAGATGGTATTAAGAATAAACCACATTCTTTTATTTTTAATTTTAATCTGCCTTGGATTTCTGCAATCACTAGTTTTTCTAATTGTCTACCACGTTGCATATAAATGGTATCATACACTTTAGAAGCTCCAATGATTTTATTAACTAAGCTACCATTTGGAGTTTTGCATTGACTAGCTTCATAAATATTGGAAGCAGTTATTCTTCCAAAACGAAGTTCATGCCACAAAACATTTTTGTTTTGATCTCTTGTTCTTTCTTCTGCTTCTTTGCATAATTCTATAGACATTCTTTCTTGAGCATACACTATGAAATTAGGAGCTGAATGTTCTTCATTGATAAATCCAAATATCATTTGATGAATAGATAAACTGTAAACTTTTCTATTAATTAAATCAATTGTATATCTTGAAAACTGACTATCAAGTTGTTTTGCAGAAGCTTCTTCTATTACTTTAGCAAAAAATGTTGAGTTATCTCCAAAAACTTCTGTTCTGATTTGATGACTACTCGACATCTCAGTAGCAGCTATGAATTTTTGAGAAGTTCCAACATTGGATAAAGTTGGTTTTTTCCAGTAACATTCTACTTCAGTTGGTGATGCAGACTCTGAACGTCTATTACTCCACATTAAAAATGCTATTCCATGCTTGCATCCTCCTGTTATTTAAATTTGATTTTTATTTTACATCAAAATTTTGTCAATCATTTTAAAAGATTTATTTATTATACATTTTTCTGATTTTTATTTGAATTCTTTATAAAAATAGATTTAAAAAATAGTTCTATGAATGTAGAATTAATTGAACATAAAATTTTAGTGTGGTTTTTCATTTGATAAAATGTGTGTACTCATTCGCTAAAGGTAAGGTTAAAGTTACATTTTTTATCTTTAAATTACCATACGTATAAATACATTTAACTGTTGTTAAGTATTAATAATCACTCCTAATGCATACAAAATTAATCATTTAAAAAAATACATGAAAGGAATTAGAAAATAAAAACTGTTAACATAACTTTACCTTTTGCAAGTAAAAATATATAATCAAAATATTGACTTTTATGATGTATTCCAGTTAAATACTAAAAAATTATCATACTTTAAAACAAATTAAAATAATATATTGATTATAATAATAATTTCAAATGTCATTTATGTACACATAAAATATAAACATATATGCTAAATATATATATATTTACCTTCTGATGCAGCACAATCCAAACATTCTACACTAACAATCTTTTCATTTTCTTCATTTACTGTTAATATTACAGTATAAGCTTTTTGTCTAACTCTATGTTCTGGGCAAATTCTTCCTTTGACAATACAAAGATTATTTTCACGTTTTACAGAAACGTATCCAATCGCCGAATCTCCATAACTTTCTCGAGAAGATCTGTAAACATATTACCATTTTTCAATTGATATTTTTTATAAGAATATTGAAAAATAAAATGATTTGAAAGAACTATTGTAATTACTAAATTTAATACTTACAAAGTTGCTTTAACACCTCGAATTTCTGGAGCATTGTAATGCTCATTTGACACTATAAATTCCCATACCATAAAACAATTTACCTTCGGGAAATTTGCAGAATCTGCTTTTACAAATCCTTTATCTAACGTTATTGGCATATTGTCAATTTTTATTCAAATAATCTATAATAAATCACTTTCGCGTATTGAGATACATTGTAAACAAATACAAGCAGCCGCCTTATTACTGAACCAGTGACGTCATACACAGCGCCGTCGGCAACAACCAATCAAAACTGTTTTTACTCCGCAGGAAAAATTTAAAATTATACCGATTTCTTATTTAATATTTCATATGGTAAACTATGTTAAAAATTCTGTTTTTTAGGTCCAATAATATTGTTTTAATATATATTTTTCGATAAATTAAAAAAAATGGCAAAATTTTTTTATATTTTTTTGTCTAACTGGTACGAAAGCTATTGAAAACTGGTTTTCTTGGCGTAGTTTTAATTTCAGAACAATTCAAGACATTTTTTTTCAATTCTAATTTTTAATTTTTTTTTGTATTTTACTTTAAGTACTCGATGGATTTGCTCTAAAATTTGCTTGGAAATTATTTGCGACTACCAAAAGAAAAACTTCTGAAAACTGATTTTCCTAGTGTCCCTAGTGGAAATCGAATCTGTGAATAACTGGGAATAACTGTGAATAACTGGGAATAACTGTTATAAACTGTTCAGTTTGAGACAGGAATAACAGTTATTCCCAGTTATTCCCAGTTATTCCCAGTTATTCACAGTTATTCCCAGTTATTTACAGTTTAGTTTAATAATAATTTGAAAAATATAAATTTGAAAAAATGAAAAAAATATATATTTTTTTTATTTTTTTTTCTATTATAAATATATTTGGGAATAACTGTTATTCGTACCTCTGTTTTTTCAAATTATTTTTAAGTTATAAACTGTGAATAACTGGGAATAACTGAGAATAACTGAGAATAACTGGGAATAACTGGGAATAACTGGGAATAACTGTTATTCCTGTCTCAAACTGAACAGTTTATAACAGTTATTCCCAGTTATTCACAGTTATTCCCAGTTATTTCCAGTTATTTCCAGTTATTCCCAGTTATTCACAGATTCGATTTCCACTAGGGGTGGTTTTAATTTTAGATAATTTTGTAAAATCTGCAAAAAAAAATTCATTTTTCTTTTATTTTACGTAAATTACTCGATAGATTTGCCCCAAAATTCGCATGCAAGTTATTCGCTATTGTCAGAAGAAAAAATTTTTTAAAACTAATTTTCTTAGCGCAGTTTTAATTTTAGAGTATTTTGAAAATTTTGAAAAAATTTTAATTTGAAACCACTTTTTTCGACTCCCTGAGTCTAAATATATACAAATTAACGAAAAAATAGAACAAAATTTTTTCAACGATATAATAATTTTTCCATGTGAAAGCAAAATGAGATCAAAATACTTTAACACAATGAGCTCTATGAGAAAGCATTACACCAAAGCACTTGGCAGCGTTTTTGTAAATGCTTAAGTTCAAATAAATGTAATAATATTTATTAATACCTATAATGCGGTTATGAAGTAGCTGAGTAAAGTCATTTATTTAATAGTCATTAAATATATAAAGATGAAAAAGATGCTTTTGTAATTTTAAATAATGAGGGATTTTTAAACTCTTATTACTAATAATAGTATTTAAAAATGTAATTTACTGTAATATTTAATTTAATTTAATGCTATCCAAACTAAAGATGTAACGCATATAATAATTTGTGAAAACAATTTTATATGAATGAGTTGAAACAAAATTTAATGCAAAAGTAAAAAATAAAATGTTTTTTTTGTAAAAAACTTTTTGATCTTTTATTGCAAAATTTATAGAATTTTCATACATTATTTTAAAACTCGGAAATTGATAGTGATGAAAATCATTAATGAATTAGATGAAATGTTTCTTCTAGAATATTTAAATTCTTTTAATCCTTCCAGTAAATTACATTTGAGAAAAAAATTTATTGTAATGTTTATAAGAAATATAAGTATTAATAAAGGTTCATGCAATAGTGCGAGATTGCAAATTTTAGAATTTTCTAATCATTTATTAAAATGTAAAATTTTGACGGGTGGTATAAGATAATATTTTTCCAAACCGTAGTAGATTATATTGTGAAAATGAATATTTCTTTTACATTTAAAAGAACGTAATTTCCATGTGAATCATCTTTTGCTATGACGATTAATAAATTACATGGACAAACGTTTGATAATATAATTATTCTTTTAAGGAACTGAACACGGTTAAAAACAATTGTGTAGTCTGTTAACTTTCTTTTCTGTTACTAAATTGTCTGTTGAAGTAACAAACAAGGACGTGACGATTTAACAGACTTTATGTCAGTTGATTCTGAAAATGTCCGTAACAAACGACTAGAACAGATAGTCCAGGGGCAAACTACATAAGTCTTGGTCGATCGAGGTCCTCAATTCTACCCAGGTTTTTTTATGTATTTTGACCAGCTGGATCTAAATTTTTTCGGGTAAAAAATCTGAAAATGGTGCATTTAATAATTATTAACAATTTTTACAAACAAATTATAAAAATGCGCTGAAAAAAAAATGTTATCATATTTTTTAGTTCATTTTGAGTAAAAAAGACGAGGGGCTATTCACTATAAGAAATCATTGACCACTTTCAGATGAAATCATTTGAAATCATTTTAAATCATTGAAATATTTTATTAAATTTTATGTGCACAATATGATTACCGAAATCAAAACTATTAAAATTGAAATCATTGAAATCATTTGAAATCATTGAAATCAATGAATATTTTTGTATTTTGTTTACAATTTAAAATATTACCAGAAATATAATACTAAATATTATTTAAATACCAGATTAATATGAGCTGCTCTGATAAATAAAATAATTTTTTATTTTTGGGGAATAGTATCGATATACAATATATAAATATTTATAAGAATTTTCTTCTGGAATTGAAAAAAAATGAATGATTTTAATCATAAGCAAAAGGCATCGCACAAAAAATTTTTATGTAAAAGATAATTTATATCAAAACAAATAAAAAAGAATATATGTAAAAAATGAAAAAAAGAAATACTAACAAAAAATTTAAATAAGATCTATAAATAAGTAAATAAGCATTATTTACTTATGTTTGAATTTCTCTCTTTGTATCTGTCACACACGGCTGATAAGTTTTTCGATCATAGCTCTTATGGTGGTCAATTTTTTAAACTGACTTTGTGTTTAAAATTACAGAGAGTAAGAGACTCCGAGTTGCAAAAATATAAAAATATCAGTAAACTAAATACTACAACGGAAATAGCTTATAACAAAAAATTGCTCCGAAATTCACATTGGCGAATGGTGTATCTTTAGAAGATTAAATAGAACAAAATGCTATCTTGAACATGTACTTAATTTTGGATATTTAAAAGGGCCAACGAATAAAAGTTTGGAATACTCAGCTTCCTATGCATGTGTCAAGAATAACACTTAAGATATAGGAGTTTTATGTCATTGGTATGAACCAGACAATAAAACTAAAAACTTCTCGTTAGTCCCCATGGAAAAGCATGGACACATAAATATTGAAATTTATGTATCGACTATATCAACATCTACAACAACTGAAAGTGGGATTGTAGTTAATGATGAGCTGTATAAAAAAATAAAGAATTTTTTTGAATAAATAAATGTAAAATTTAGTTATTCTTAATTGAATTTTTTAAAATAAAGGTATTATTTTATTACTACGTTTTTATTAACTCGCTTTGGTGTCTGTCTGTCTGTCTGTCTGTCTGTCTGTTCGGTACAAATTTTGCAACCGATTGTAAACTAACTTCCCGATGAGCTAGAGACTTGAAATTTTAAATATAGCTCAGAACTGGATGACAATGCAATATTATAAAAAAAATATATAAATTTACCGAACAATATATTAATATATTTGATCATATACGGAGATGTTGGCAAAATTAAAGATTTGAAGATTTTATATATAGATACACTTTTAACATTAGTGTCTAAACATCTTCGAAAATTTTAAAAATCCTTTTTTGATATATTAATATATTAATATATTCAATATTATATTTTTGCACGCATTGTTGGATAATATAATTAAAAATATATTTTCCCACCGAAAAATATATTAATATATTTAATTATAAACGGAGATATTGGCAAAATTGAAGATTTGAAGATTTTATATATAGATATACTTTTAACATTAGTGTCTAACCATTTTCGAAAATTTTTAAAATTCTTTAACTTGTCATATATTGCAATTAGACATAAATTACAGCATTTTCTATTATACATATAGAATTGGAGACTGTATTTTATTCATTTTATGGTCTAACAATGCATAAAACAATAAATCTTGGTTGAATTTCTAATGGCGTCACTATCGTCAAAATGGCGGGAAACTCACCATGCGATTACGTGTTCTCTAAAAAAAATAGATGAAACACGTTTTAGTCCCTTGACAACAATATATATGCTATATAATATGCACTGTTGGACAACACGATAAATAATATTAATAATAATAATAATAATAATACCAAAATGTATAAGATAATATTTAAATAAAAAAAAAATTTTCAATCTACCACGATTTTTAATTGAACTAAAAAGTATAAAATAATATTAAAAATAAAAAAAAACTTTTTAATGTACTACGTTTTTATAATGAACCAGAAAGTATAAAATAATGTGTAATAAAATGAAAAATGAATAATGATTTGAAATAAAAAAAACGTGGGGTGCATACAATACATAATAATAAACATGCGCCCCACGTTTTTTTTATATCAAATCATTATTCATTTTTCATTTTATTACAAATTATTTTATACTTTTTGGTTCATTATAAAAACGTAGTACATTAAAAAGTTTTTTTTTATTTTTAATATTATTAATTATTATATGATTCAATAATGACGATTTAGGGATTATAATTTAAAGTAAGCTTAACCTTCATAAATATTAATTGAAGGCCCGGATGCAATAAGGGCATTTACGCTCGGAGCACGCAAAACTGAAGTCACTTGGTAGTAAAAATTTCATTTTCTTCAAATAAATTTCAAAAAATTTGACGTTGTAAAACTCATCATGCCGCATCTTTTTTATATTAACAGTTTTTTTATAAAATTTTTATTTTTCAAGAAAAAAATTAAAAACAAGAAAATTTTTTACATTAAATTTCAATACTTTTTTAAACTCAAATCGTTGTAATTCGAGTAAATATTAACCGATTTTGCTGAAATTTGAAATATATTTTCTAAATATCATAGCGAAACTTATGATAATTATAAAAAATGTTAATTCTCAAATTGTTAGTCGCAATTGTTTATTAATTAATACAAATTACAAATTGTGCGTTTATAATGTACTCGAGAAAAAAGTATCGAGGGAACTTTCAAGTACAAGAAACTTGTAGCGAGAAAGTTTTTGGTTTTCGTATAAAGAAGATTTGTGGAAAGTTTCAAATCGATTGATAAATAATTAAAAAAGATATAACAACTTTTACAAGTAGCGCGCATGCGGTCGAGCGCTGCAGTTTTCTTATAAGTTAGATTCTCAGTGAATATTACGTCAACTGAATGACTCTTGGTAATATTATTTGGGAAAAGCAATAATACAAATATAACAATATGATATTTATTAAAAGTAAGTAAATATATAAATAAACAAACAAATAAATAAATAAACAAAAGTCTGTAATGTAATTATTTAATAATTAAATAATTACATTACAGATTTTTGTTTAATACTGATTTTTGGATTGTTTCAAAGGATTTTTTTTTTATTTTGTGTATTAAAATCTTTTTTTCTTTCGCATTAGTAATATGAGTTTTCTAAAAACATAAAGTGTAATATTTTTAAACAATATAATGTTGGGATTTATAATTATAAAAGTAAACATATATGCGTGTGTACGTTCACTCTTCTTCTATATAAACATTATTATGAATTTCGTTCGATATATATATATATATATATATATATATATATATATATATATATATATATATATATATATATATACGATTTAGGCAAGTGCTGTGGTCTTAACATATAGGAATATTTTGCTACCAGTCTTCTTTTGTTTAACGTTTAGACTTGTGAAATTGTACACCATGGGGAATAATGGAATCAAAAAACGGTCAAAAAAGAACAAGAAATGATACATCGTTCTTTTTCGACCGTTTTTTGATTCCATTATAAGTATAAAATAATTTTCATTCCTCGTGATGAACAATTTCACAAGTCTAATCGTTATACAAAAGAAGACTGGTAGCAAAATATTCCTAAAAGTGAACGTACATACGCATATATGTTTACTTTTATAAATATAAATCCCAACATTATATTGTTTAAAAATATGACATTTTGTGTTTTTAGAAAACTCATATTACTAATGCGAAAGAAAAAAAGATTTTAATACACAAAATAAAAAAAAAATCCTTTGAAACAATCCAAAAATCAGTATTAAACAAAAATCTGTAATGTAATTATTTAATTATTAAATAATTACATTACAGACTTTTGTTTATTTATTTATTTGTTTGTTTATTTATATGTTTATTTACTTTTAATAAATATCATATTGTTATATTTGTATTATTGCTTTTCCCAAATAATATTACCAAGAGTCATTCAGTTGACGTAATATTCACTGAGAATCTAACTTATAAGAAAACTGCAGCGCTCGACCGCATGCGCGCTACTTGTAAATGTTGTTATATCTTTTTTAATTATTTATCAATCGATTTGAAACTTTCCACAAATCTTCTTTATACGAAAACCAAAAACTTTCTCGCTACAAGTTTCTTGTACTTGAAAGTTCCCTCGATACTTTTTTCTCGAGTACATTATAAACGCACAATTTGTAATTTGTATTAATTAATAAACAATTGCGACTAACAATTTGAGAATTAACATTTTTTATAATTATCATAAGTTTCGCTATGATATTTAGAAAATATATTTCAAATTTCAGCAAAATCGGTTAATATTTACTCGAATTACAACGATTTAAGTTTAAAAAAGTATTGAAATTTAATGTAAAAAATTTTCTTGTTTTTAATTTTTTTCTTGAAAAATAAAAATTTTATAAAAAAAACTGTTAATATAAAAAAGATGCGGCATGATGAGTTTTACAACGTCAAATTTTTTGAAATTTATTTGAAGAAAATGAAATTTTTACTACCAAGTGACTTCAGTTTTGCGTGCTCCGAGCGTAAATGCCCTTATTGCATCCAGGCCTTCAATTTTAATTATCTTGTAATGATTTCGGAATAATTTGAAATCATAAAAAATTTGCTTGAAATCATTTGAAATCATAGAAAATTTTCTTGAAATCATTTGAAATCACTGCCTACCATAGGCTGTTTTGAAAATGTTTGAAATTACAAGTATAAAAATATATTTCTGAAATCATTTTGAAATTATTTGAAATCATTTTGAAATCATTTGAAATCATATGAAATCTGTAATCATTTTGACACATTTTTTTTTAAGTGAATAGCCCCTCGAAAAAAGGTTCTCATGAACATATTGCTAAAATGCACTGAATCGGTAGAAAAAAAATTGCAGTTTGAAAAAACGCGATTTTTCAAAAAACGGTACTTTTTTGAACGATTGAGAAGCGATCAGAACCATTTGCCGCTTGGTGACGCTGCAAGAGAGAGAAGAATATAAAATATTTTTTATACACGGATTTACAATTTATTAAGACAAGTCTAAAATATTTTTGTAAAGCGAAAAATTCTGCGCATAATAGAGTCGATGTAAACATGTGTATTTTTCTTTAATGCGACAGAGAAAGTAATACCAAAGAATGATGAATACATATGCTCACGCCGGCTCTATCTCGCGCTGCATTTTTCGCTTTACAACAATATTTTAGACTTTTCAAACAAGATTAGTATCAATAATTATTCTACATATATATGGCTAGAGTTATTGACAATATTAGGAGTATATTATTGTTTCAGTAAATTGTAAATCGCTGAGTAAAAATTATTTTACATTTTTCTCTCACCTGACCGCATGCTGCAAATAGTCCCGACCGCCTCTTAATGGGTAATGCAATCATTATAAATACGGTCGCTAACTACTGTAATCTTTAAGTTTATATTTTAACAAACAATTGAAGCTATTGTGAGTTAAAATGAAATCAGTAGAAGCTGAGCTATAGGCTGTCAAAGTTTTGAAAAATCGCGTTTTTTCAAATTGCGATTTTTTTCTGCCGATTCAGTTCATTTTAGCAATATATTCATGAGAACCTTTTTTACTCAAAATGACCTAAAAATATCATAAATTTTTTTTTTTTTTTTGAAAAAACGCATTATTATAATTTGTTTATAAAAATTGTTAATAATTATTAAAATTATATCATTGTAAATGTCACGAAAGCTATTCATTAGACAATGAATATCATATTATAAACGAATATAATATTATATAAGATATAATAAAAAACGTTCTTTTTAATATTTCTTGAGTTCTTGTACATTTATTAATTTAAACGTGAATTAAAAAAAATAAAACTATATATAAAACGTGTATGTATGTGTACGGAAAACAAGCCCAAAAAAAGTTTTAGTACATTGACAGACAATATCTGTAATTTATAAGTAAAATTTTAACAGACATTTGTTTGTTAAATCCTTTAAAGACATTTTGTCTATTAAAGAAACACACATTTTTGTCTGTTAACTGGTTTTAACAGACTTTGTCTTTAATATTTTTAAATGTGAATAAACTAATAGCCACAGCTGTTTCAATTTTTCTTTATTTCTATAAGAGAAAAAACGACTTTTCTCCTCTATTTTTTAGAGAGGCTTCTTCAGGTGCTAAAACATAAAATTTAATAACAACTGATAACAGTTCTTAATGATTAAAAATTTCTAAATTCATCAACAATACATTAAAAAACATCACCTAAAATAATACATTTTACGTGTAACAATAAAAATAAAAAATGAAACTTACAAGTATTACACATGTGGTATTACATAACTGTCAAACTATTTTTGTTTTATAAAAATATATAATAATAGATATTTCTATTAATAATAAAAATTTTCGCAAGTTATACAAATCTTTAACATAGGTAATTTAGGTGAGTTACATTTGTACAAAGTGACTAGCAAGTGTGTTCCTTTATGTACACTCGACGGACACTGATTCGCAACCCCATTTTCGCGCCTTTAAACGTTATCCATTGAGTTTAGGATGGTTGCGCGACCATGTTTCAAAAATAAGTTTCCATCTAGATAAATATAATTCATGCTAACTATAAAACAAGGGAACATAAATAAAGAAATGGCGGTAAAATTCAAATGGACATTAATTCAAATATAAAAAATGATAAATGATAAAACAATAAATAAATGTTAAAGTAAGCATATTTTTATAAAGCATTCTTATATATATTATGTAACCATATGCGATGACAATCATAAGAAATCATAGCTTTTTCATTACTTCAGTATTAAATATTTGCTCATTTAAATTTTACCACCATTTCTTTATTTATGTTCCCTTGTCTTATAGTTAACATGAATTATATTTATTTAGATGGAAACTCATTTTCGAAACATGATCGCGCAAGCTAACCTATATTTCAAAAACTCAACGGATAACGTTGCAGATATTAAAAAAAGGGGTCGCGAATCAGTGTCCGTCGAGTGTACTTGGTATTTGATTCAAGATTTTGACTCACATGAATGAATCTGATTCAATTATATTTAATCTCATTTAACAATTATTGCGTTTTATTTGTAAATAATTTATTCTTGAAATCGTTTTATCAAAAAAATTAATTTCTTTTTAATTCAACTATGTATTTATTATATACGTTGTTTAATTTTTCAGTTACGTGTATTATTGCAATTTTCATATTTTTTAATATGTATCATTTCTGATAGCAATCTTTTTTGATAATTGCATTCAATGTCTAATATGTTTGAGGTTCCTATGTTTGTATCAAAGCTATGGCCAGAATTTTTACAGTGTGTAACCAATGCAGATTTGTCTCTATTATGTTTCAAATCACTTATATGTTGTAAATAAAGAAAAATTGAAACAGATATTGTTATTAGTTTATTCAGTTCCTTAAAAAAATTTTTAGCTGCTGTCAGCTGCTCAAGAATAATATAATTATTGATTGATGAAGAGAAGTTTTTGATCATGGTCAGTTGTATGCTGCGATGTCTAGAGTTTGATCTTATATCCTACATGCCAAAGAACTAATATAAATATTGAAAATTATGTATGTGAAAAATTATATTAAAAATTTTTTTTAATTTAATTTTTTTATTTTTTGATGACGCATTAAAGGCACTTCGTACTGTTTGATTTTAAGGTTCATAATTTTAGTTTTTATTTAAAATTAATTTTTGATAGATGACCACTCATCATTTTTTTCAAAACAATAAAATTGCTACTAAAATAATTTCGTTTATTAAAATTACTTATCATGTTTATAGGTGTTATTATATCCATGGTTGACCCTGGAGTATAAATTTGTTGCGCACTTCGCGCGCATGAATGTCGCTAGTTAAATAAAAAGTACATGATAATGACTTTAAATAAATTGCCTTGCAATTTCTTTCAGTCCAAACTATTTGATAAATTTGTTTTGTATTTGGTACGACTTTCAAATCATTTTTAAGTATTGACTCAATTACATTGATATCGTCTTCTAAAATTAAAAATATCTGTATCTTGTTTCAATATGTGATTCAATAGCATATTTCACATCACTGCACTTTGTGCACATAAATAAGGATAAGGTATAAGGAAGGTGTTTTACATTAGACCCGTTTTTAGCACAGACATCATGCTGTGACTAGTCCGGGATCTTTATATTTTATGTGTTAGTTGTTAGTAAAATAATAGACCTCTTATAGGCAAAAACTCCCAAGACTTACAGTTTTATTAGGAGCATACTCTTTCAGATTCAATTACTTTATTTTCTTGAAACAAATCATTAACTATTTGACACTATTTCACATATAAATATTCAACAAGAGAAAGTAAATCATTATAGATTCTTTATTTATGACTTAGATATTGAATTTTAATTTAAAGTATTTCACACAACATTTACTGAATAAAATACAAGTGAATGTAATAATTTAATTTAATTGTTACTTTATATTAAAATATTAACGCTAATTTAGATAAGTTTTTATTCGTTGTTACTGCTACCCGGTACGGAGTTGGTGATTATCCAACTCCTTGTGGACCTGCAGAACAAACGAAATAAGAAACACTATAATACAAGTATTGAATTTAAAGTTGAATTTTATTTAAAGAGAGCTGGCCAAAGAGTGCCATACAAAATTTATTCGGAGGACTGGATCGCTCTTAATTGAGCCGCTGACGCCGGCTAAATCTTGATAATATCTATATTATAATATCTATATTACTAATATTTTCCTCCTCTTACATTTATTCTTATTGTGGGGGGAAGATGAATCTAATTTTAGCTCGCGCTCTGCACGAGTCCAACGTCTCCACACCACGTTTCTTACACGGAGCCTCTCCTCCTCGAATCCTGCGTACGCTCTAAAGAGGGGAGAGATCTCTTTTATAGTATATCTACATATTCGAATGCAGGTGTGCTTGCATGTGTGCCGGGCGTACGTCACCTTATAGGCATGTATCGGCACACATACAAGCGCGTACATAAATTATATTAATTATCTTTATTGTAACAAATTTTTTTACCAACGTCTCTCTACATATAAATTGGATATCCAGATGTTTTAAATTATGTTTTCTTATTATAATTTTTAGGAAAATTTTTTGAACATTTATTTTTATTTTCTTGCATACAAGGAGAACTCTTGTTTTGTTCTCCGCATGGATCACGGACCATAAATTGTTTCACAATTTTAAATAATTGTGGATAAATATCTTCATTTGGAATATCTGCACTTATAAGTGCATCAACTCTATCAGGAGTCTTCAACTTTCATTTTAACTTTATCTTTTTCATCCAAAAATAATTACATATGCATGTGTGGAAGCCCTCCCTTTTGGATTTCAATAACATAAGTATAAGCAACAATTTTTCCTAATGCACTTTTTTAAATTACCAATTCTATGAATTGTTTTACTTTTTCTTGAAACACTTTAAATACAATATCGAGCCTGTTAATTGTATTTTCATAATCTTCTGAATTTTTAATAATTTCTTTCCAGTTAGGATCACATGTAAGAGTTATAAATAAGTTCGGCTTCCCATAAAGATTTACAAGTGTCATCGAGTCGATATAATTTTACTTTCAGAATCGTGAACTTTCCGTAAAATTCGATGGTAAAATATACATTTTTCCAATTTTTATATTTTTAGTATCTTTTTTCTTATGTGAATAATCCATTACCCCGTTATATATTGCTTCTTAAAATATTTTGATTTTTTTTTATAAAATATAATTTTTAACTTTTAACTTTTACAAATGAATCAACTATTGCCTGTTGAAAAACCTTACCAAAATTAAGATACGAATTAAATCCATTTCTTACAGAAAATCTATAATTATAAAATTGCTGATTTGAAATATTGTTTTTAGTTAATTTACATCTCATATTGGGCATTTATCTATATCCTCCATTAGGATAAATAAGGAGGCAAGTCATAAGATCGACATAATTACTAATTAATGGAATACTTACTGGTTCATCATGTTTTGAATATATAACGAAATCATGATCTACTGGGGGTGAACCATCTTTTTCTACAAATATCATAGCAACTTCATTACATGTAGCTTCATTGTATATATTTTTATCTAATTTTTCATTGCGTTAAATATACATAGTTACAGTTTTTGGTGGAACACCAATTTTTTTGCACCGTTCAATTTCTCCTTTTTCTATTTCATACATTATTTTATAAGCTTTATCATAAGGATTACTTTTCCTCAATAATCCATCTAATTCACGTAATAAGTCTAAATTTGTATCTAAGTTTTATCGTTGCTAAGTAACTAATTCAGTATCAAGAACATATAATAATTATAACAATTATTGTCCATATTTTCGAGCTTCATTTTCATTAGGATGCAAAGCATAAGCATTGTGATATATTTGACCACAAATTTTGATTACTTGTGGTCCCCTACTTATTAATTGGTCAAAATTTGCACCAAAATTTGTAAAAGTTCAAGAATTGTTATATGATCTAATATTTTTACGAATTTTCGAAAAATCACCATAATGTCACTATGATATGGTATCCTTATGGTGATTTTTCTACCAGAGAATGAATACTATTTTCTGAAAATCCTGTAGCTAATTTTTTTAATTCTTCTGGGTTAATAAGATTATTTGGTAGTTTTATATTTCCTTAGTGAAAGCAATTAATGAATTCCTTTTTTTGTATATATTCAAATGCAAAATGTTTAGCACTGCACTATTTACATATGGAAATATTTAATATATAATATTAAAAAAAGGAAATAAATTATTTTAAATTTAATATTTAATATCAAAAAAAAGAAATAAATTTTTTTAAATCTAATATTTAATATTTACATATTGCATATTTACATTTTTAAGAGAGTTCCATCCTTACTACACAAGTCAAAGCAGATTATCCGTAGTTCTCATTTGACTCATTAGATATAAATATTACATCTGGCAATATTGTAACACTACAGCTGTTTCGTGCGTGTTCGTTTGACAGTGTGTTGTTTTTCGGTCTTCCCTGTTGAAAATAATGACGTCTTTCCAGTACGTCTTTGAAAGATGTCTTTGAAGACGTCCTTGAAGACGTCTTTGGTCGTGTCTTAGATTGGAACAAAATAAGACGTCATTTTTTTAATGTTCCGGAAATATAGTAACCAAATTACGTCTTTTTATAAGTAAAATAATTTCAAAGACGTATTTTTCCAATAAATACTCATAGTAAAAGACGTAAATTTTCAAAAAAAAAATTATTTTTTTAAAACGAATGACGTCTTTTCTGTTGAAAATAATGACGTCTTTCTAAGACGTCTTTAAAAGACATCTTCGAAGACGTCTTTGGTCGTGTCTTATATTGGAACCAAAAAAGACGTCATTTTTCCAATGTTTAGAAAAGTTATTCAACAAATGACGTCTTCTTATTATTTCAAAGACGTATTTTTTTTAATAAAAATGACGTCTTTTCTTACGAATTTTTATTTAAAAAATACGTCTTTGAAAATGTAAAAAAACGTTATTTGTTAAATAGCTTTTCTAAACATTGGAAAAATGACGTCTTTTTTGTTCCAATTAAAGGTACAACCAAAGACGTCTTCCAAACCGTCATTTTATCCAAATTTAGGAAAAAAAACGTCATTTTTCATGAATTATGTCATTGAAAAATGACTTTACAACAAAATCACTTTCCATTTAAAGGAAAAAACAAAAACGAGGTTAACCTCCTAGTTTCAACTCTTCGAAAAACGAAGAGCATTTGCGATTGAACTGAGAGCGTTCTGGCCTTATATATCTGCGTCTTTGAAATTTGTATAAGGGATCGCAAAACTTGAAAATTGCCACCTAGTGACTTACAGTCGAATTGATGGTTGATTGCGTCAATCTAATTTTAACTCACCAGGTGGCGATTTTCAAGTTTTGCGATTCCTTATACAAATTTCAAAGACGCAGATATATAAGGCCAGAATGATCTTAGCTTAATCGCAAATGCTCCTCGTTTTTCGAAGAGTTGAAACTAGGAAGTTTACCTCGTTTTTTTTTCCTTTAAATAGAAAATGATTATCATGTAAAGTCATTTTTCAATGACATAATTCATGAAAAATGACGTTATTTTTTCCTCAATTCGGAGAAAATGACGTCTTTGAAAGACGTCTTTGGTTATGTCTGAAATTGGAACAAAAAAGACGTCATTTTTCCAATTTTTAACAAATAACGTCTTTTTACATTTTCAAAGACGTAATTTTTTAATAAAAATACGTCTTTTTATAATTTCAAAGACGTATTTTTTAAATGAAAATTCGTAAGAAAAGACGTCATTTTTATTAAAGAAAATACGTCTTTGAAATAATAAGACGTCATTTATTGAATAACTTTTCTAAACATTGGAAAAATGACGTCTTTTTTGGTTCCAATCTAAAACACGACCAAAGACGTCTTCAAGGACGTCTTTCGAAGATGTCTTTCAAAGACGTCTTAGAAGGACGTCATCATTTTCAACAGAAAAGACGTCATTCGTTTTAAAAAAATAATTTTTTTTTGAAAATTTACGTCTTTTACTATGAGTATTTATTGGAAAAATACGTCTTTGAAATTATTTTACTTATAAAAAAGACGTAATTTGGTTACTATATTTCCGGAACATTAAAAAAATGACGTCTTATTTTGTTTCACTCTAAGACACGACCAAAAACGTCTTCAAAGATGTCTTCAAAGACTTATTTCAAAGACGTACTGGAAAGACGTCATTATTTTCAACAAGGTTGCATTAATATAATCAATATATCATATATTGATGCAAAGTAATCACATCATATGATATTTGAAAAAAATGATAAATGCAAATATTACCTGCGATAAGATTTTTTATGTTCACCGTAAGAATAAATTTACAGGTTTGATAGAGCTTTTAAAAGATGATAAAGAAACGGCAATAGGAAAGTTACAAAGAATGTTAAGAGCAGGCCGAACTATCTGTCCTTATCTAATAGTGTTTTTTATAATTTATATAAACACCATTGGTTGTAACACTAAAAAAATGGCAGCCTTTGCTAGATACCAGTATAATAGATAAATTTTATAATAAGAATAAAATAATTTTACCACGTGGTTTTTGAATAATATGAGACCTACTGAAAATCTAAAATATAACCTTTCTTTTTTGGTAGGTCTCATATTATTCGAAAACTACATGATTAAATTATTTTGTTCTTATTATAAAATTTTATACTAGTATCTAGCGGGGGCTGTCATTTTTTCGTGTTACAGCCAATGATGTTTACATAAATGATGAAAAACACTATTAGACAAAGACAGATAGTTCGGCCTTTTCTTAAAGTAATTAAAAAATCGCTTATTATTTGGAAAAATTGCCAAATCTTTATACCAAAATATGAGTATTGTATTCATGATTATATTTTTTGAAGATATTATTTATTTTTATCCATACTATTAAATTATTCATTCAAGCTATTTTTATACAACTTGTAAATACGTTGATGAATATTATTTTGTTACTTTTCTATAAAAATATTATTGATATTACTTTATGCTTAATTTTTCCGATTAAGTTATTTATTACAAATGTAACTTTTATATACGTTCCAATTTCTTATTAAACCTATTGTTAAATTATAAAAATGTGATAATAAGTAAAAAATTGTGATTATAAAATTATAAAATGCCACTGCTATTGTATAATAAATTTATGTTTAAATGATTTAATATATCCTTCATTTTATTTAAATTTTATTTGAACATTTATATTTAATTATTCTAATTACCACTTTAGTCTTTTATGCATAAATAACGCTTTTAATCTGCAGTTAGTATTTTTACTAATACTCCATATACATTACACTATTCAAATTAAAAAAATGCACACGTCATCGCATCTATCTTACTTTCATAGTGTTGCCACATGTCTTTGGTCATGACGTCTAAGAAGTAAAATTCATTAAATGCCTTTACAAAATTATTTATTACAACTCTCACAGATACTTATAATGCCCATTTTTTGAACATTTATATTTTCTTAAAATGTTTTTTAAGCTATTTAAAAAATTTGAACAATATCTGTTTGTTAAATAAACTGTATTTCTTAAGTAAGTGCAGCAAAAGTGCGTTCCGCTATAAGACTACATGTTAAAATCCTGAAAAAACCCTTTGATAATTTTTCTCTTGTGTACCCTAGCCTTCTAAAAATTTAACGACAGTAGTTATTGGGGCACCATGGACCGTCAAAACAAACCCCCACTCCACCACCCCAAAGGTTACTGACCGGAAGGTCAATGACCTCTGAGAAGGCTAAGTAGGGGTTGTTGAGACGGAACATTGGTGCCCCAAGAAATAAATGCACACGCACACACACACTCACACGCACGCATGCACACACAAATAAATAAACCATATTTTATATATATATTTATATTTATATATTTATATATATATATATATATATATATATATATAAAACATAAAATACTAATTCAAGGTCGATGACCTTAAAAATAAAGTATTATACATAGCTGTAGATAGAGTAATATACGCATACATTAACACATCCATTATATACATACACAGGCATTCACACATTGTGTACTACAACATATAACCTTGGTCCAAAGTGCCACATAAAAATTGCTTACCACCTAACTACTGTTGGAGACATACACAACCATTCACACATTGTATACCACAACATTTAACCTTGGTCCAAAGTGCCACATAATGATTGCTTACCAGTTGATCACCGTTGCAAACACATCGAGATCTAGACTCACATTATAGAACAACCTATCTGTGCGGAGTTTCGATGAAGACTGATAGTTAAGACGAATCTTCACCCTTAATAACCTAACTCCCCCACCGCAAAATAAAAATATTACATACCATTCTTACACTACGAATAGCAACTTGATACTCTTTGCAAGAAAATATTAATAAGTGTATTTTGAGAAGCATATTTTAAAATGAAGTTAAAATAATCATAATTAATAAAAAATCACATACCATTCTCACGCTAAGATTGTTAATCTGACTCTTTTTGCAATTCATTTTATGAAAAAGACGTATTTTAGGGTGCTGACATTATAAAATTTAAAATTTCAACGTAAGAAATCTCTCTCTAAGACGTATGTACGGGTGCTGATTTTGTAAAACTTAAAATTTTCTCTCTCTCTCTCTTTCTTTCTCTCTTTACCCTATTTTATTATTATAAAATAAATAAAAAATATGCGTTTATATAAGCCTTTCTCTCTCTCTCTCTCTCTCTCTCTCTCTCTCTCTCTCTCTCTCTCTCTCTCTCTCTTTCTCTCTCTCTCTCTTCTCTTTCTATCTTTCTAATATGTATGTCTATACATACATACATACATAATACGTGTACACAAAAATCTGTATAAAATATATACATTCGTGTATATATATATACACAAATCGTATGCAGATGATATGCAAATGATGGACAAATAAGCCATGCATTAGAATTGGTTATTATATTTTAAATTTAATATATATTTATTTCCATTACATTACATTACCAAGGTATCGAATCAATAAATATAGAGAATTAGTGATACAAAAATGATAAAAAGTATCAGGAGCCCAAAACATAAGAAGAAGTATAACTATTCTACCTCTTGCGATTAGTTGTTTTGACATTCATTGTAAATACGCCCAAGTTGCGTATATAACTAAGAACAACTGTGTATATATATATATATATATATATATATATACACACATACATACATACATATGCAAATCATATGTAAATATAAATATTTATCAAAATCGAATATATTATATTAAAAGATATTTAATATTTAAAAATTATTATTCATAAATTATCAATCATAACGCAATAGATATCGACAATTCATGATAAAAATAAGAAAAAAGTATCAGGCTATTATAAAAACTATTCTACCTCTTGCGATTAGTTGTTTTTGACATTCATTGTAAATACGCCCAAGTTGCGTATATAACTTAGAACAACTGTATATATATATATATATATATATATATATACATATGCAAATCATATGTAAATATAAATATTTATCAAAATCGAATATATTATATTGGAAGATATTTATTATAAATTATTATTCATGAATTATCAATCATTACGCAATGAATATCGATAATTTATGATAAAAATAATAAAAAGTATCAGGCTATTATAAAAAAGAAAGAGGTATACCATCTGTTATTTTGACAGTAGATGTGTATGTAATAAAAGAATTCACAATTTATATATTAAGGATATTACCTAATATCGATATTTATTAATAGTTTAAGTACGTATGCAAATTAGGTGCATATGCAAATTTAGTGTATGTATAAAGTATGTAAAGCACAAAGATTTAAGAAGTATAATAGCCATTACTAGGCCGATGTAGAATGGGTGTTCTTAAGAGATGCACTCAAGTCATTCGTTGTAACAGGATCAGCCCAAGTTTGATAACGCGACACGAGAGACGAATGAAATTGCATAACGCACGCCTTAAAGAAAAAAGTCCCACCTTCTTATAAGCGAAATAATGGCAACCTGAGTTTTAATTATGTACATGCTAACTAAATATCTTATATGAGATTTTTAATAAATTGTTAATAATTATTAAAGATTATTAAGAATATTGAATTTCGTACTCACAACTCAGTGGTTCCCACAAAACTGATGTATTTCTTGCTACGTTGGAGGCTTAAATATCAAATTATTTTTACAGGTCTCGACAAGTTAAATATTATATTTTTACGCGCATGCTCACCCTAAAATTTATGATTTATTTTCGGTATAAATAGACAACGATTTATGGTTCTGATATGAGTCTGAGTTTAAACATTGAAACAAGAATAACAAAAAAGAGAATGAATAAAAAAGACTTATATAATATCTTAATAGCTATTTTAAATGTGGCTCTCCTTCGTGAACCACAAATAAAACTATTTTGTAATTATGCATGGCGCAAAAATTTGAAAACTTGCTCTATAAATGAGCTGTTAAAAAGATTAAATTCATCATAGGACTTTGCGGGCTACGTACTTTAGCCTATATGTTTAAGCGAAATATTTTTACCGATAATCAGATACTTGATATAGTTGGTCGTTGTATTAAGAGCAGAGGAATGCAAGATGCACCTCAAGTCAGACATCTCATGTTACATCATCGTGTCACTACAGGTAAGTTATGCATATTTTCTATCATGAATCGAATAACTAATCTAGAAATGTATTTTTAAATCACGAAATCGTAGCCAATAATCGTTCAATAATCTATATCTTTTTTATTTACCACCGGAGAATTTCGCGGCATAAGACTTTTATGTTGTAAATAAAACAATATATTCAAAAATATGTTTTACTAAAAAATATTGATTGCCAATATCGAACCAATACTCGATAACTTACTTATTTACGGTCAAAAAATTTTGCAAGCTAATACTTTTATGTTGTAAATACAATGATAAATCCAAAAATATATTTTACAAAAAATATCGATTTTCAATATCGGATCAATAATCTATAGATTTTTTATTTATGGTCGGAGAATTTCGCGGGATAAGACTTTTTTGTTGAAAATAAAATAATAAATCTAAAAATATGTTTTACAAAAAAATTGATTTCCAATATCGGGCCAATACTCGATAACTTACTTATTTACGGTCAAAAAATTTTGCAAGCTAATACTTTTATGTTGTAAATACAATGATAAATCCAAAAATATGTTTCACAAAAAAATACCGATTTCCAATATCGGATCAATAATCTATAGATTTTTTATTTATGGTCGGAGAATTTCGCGGGATAAGACTTTTTTGTTGTAAATAAAATAATAAATCCAAAAATATATTTTACAAAAAAAATATTGATTCCCAATATCGGACCAATACTCGATAACTTACTTATTTACGGTCAAAAAATTTTGCAAGCTAATACTTTTATGTTGTAAATACAATGATAAATCCAAAAATATGTTTTACAAAAAAATATCGATTTCCAATATCGGATCAATAATCTATAGATTTTTTATTTATGGTCGAAGAATTTCGCGGGATAAGACTTTTTTGTTTAAAATAGTGTAACTTTGATAGATATGATATTAAAAAATTTTCAGACCTGCAAAACATGATGGAGGACAGTGGTGGGGATGAATTACTGATGAATCTTCTGTCAGCAGAAGAACAGCTGCTTAGTTCGAGAGATCCTGCACTACTGCCGCCCACCGAAGAAGTACGAGAAGTTATAAATTCGTTAGATGATCACGTGATTTATGATCATAGCACTCCAAACACGATGTTGGAGGGGGTAATTGCTGATACTACAGCGCCACCACGACTTAATGAACCGTTGCCAGGTTGCTCTCACTGGAATGACCAGGATGCGCAAACGTCGAATAAAATAGTTTCACCTGAAACTACATTATCTGCAATATCGACACCAGGTACAGAAGATCTCGACTATTGAGATGTATGTAATTTTATAATTATATTAATTCTTATATATTACTGCTCGGTATTGTAGACGAATGTCTTCAACAGGGAGATGGTACTTCTGCTCAGGAACACATTACCATTCATGAAGAAACTTCACGATATTACAAACAGTTTAAGCTTCAAGGGCGACAATTAAGAGTGTCGATATTACCCCCACCAGCTAATGCAAATGTATATGGCTGGTTGGAGGCTGCTATAAACGATTTATATCGTCACGTGTGTGAATATGCACAACCATCAGATTATATTGGCATGACTATAAGCTCTGAACGTTTTGTGCACGGGTCTCTATGGATTTCTTTTAGACTGCTTCGTGATTTTTCACCGGTAGATTTACTAGAACTGATAGCTAGTATAGCACAGAGTAATGATGGTTTCGAAATTGACGATGTTTTGAATGTTGAAGTCAGTACTGTGACTAAACCAGAGGGCCGGGGTCGTGTATCTCTCACTAGCGAATCAGTTTTTAAGAAATCCATTCTAAATATTGAAAATAGCGACAGTCTTTGTCTTCCACGCTCGCTAGTCGCTGCTCACGTATACGCCATACGTGGTCAAACGCGTAGTGGAATTTTCCATGACAGATGGAATAAAATAAGACATCATACAGCACAATATCAGAAAGTGCAAGCATTGAAACTTGTAAGAGCTGCGAGAGTTACGATACCCGAGACGGGTTGTGGTATAGAGGAGATTAAATTATTTCAAGAATATTATGCACTCTTTGGAGTCGCAATCGTTGTTTATTCATTTCAAAATTTTGCTCGTGGATATAGACCGCTTTACGATGGCACACGTTTCGTACACGACGTTGGTAATGTCGTTAGATATACTCTAAATATCATGTATTATGAAAATTCCAGACATTACCAGCCAATTTTAAATTTACTCGCAGCGGCTGGGAGTCGAGGCTACTGTATACCTTGCAATAAAAAATTTAGTCATACGAAAAATCATAAATGTGAACAAAAATGCTATAAATGTTTACAGAAGCCTCCTTGTGATATAAATCAGGAAAAAATAAAATGCTTTCAATGTAGCAGAGATTTTTACGGCACCGTTTGTTTTGAAAATCATAAAAATTCAAAATCTTTCGATAGTTCTCGGTCGGTATGCGAGAGTATAAAAATTTGTCGTGTATGTAGCAAAACAGTGCGCATCAACGATAAAGAACCACATGATTGTAATACGATATTTTGTAAAATATGTAATGGTAAAAGACCAATAGAACATCTTTGTTACATGCAACCTATTGTCGATAAAAAAGGATTCATGATGAATAAAAAAACAATTCTTTATTTATTTTATGATTTTGAGACTCAGCAATCAGAGAGCATTTTAGGCTGTGAGGCTGAAAAAGTAAGGCTGCATGTACCAAATTTATGTGTTGTCCAGCAAGTGTGTAGTTACTGTTTGAACGATGAAAATGTATCAAATTCTTGCGAAGTATGTGGGATGCGCGAGTATGTGTTTGAAATTGACCCCGTGAAACAGCTAGTCGATTTGGCCTTGGCACCAAGAAAAAATTTCAAACAAATCGTTTGTATAGCACACAATGCGCAGGGTTTTGATGCACAATTTATTCTTAAACATTTAACAGAACGTAAAGATCTCAGAAATAAGCCAAATGTAATTTTAAACGGGTCAAAAATAATCATAATGGAAATTTTATCGGTTAAATTCATAGATAGTTTGAATTATCTACATATGGGTTTAGCTGCACTACCAAAAGCTTACGGTCTTGTTAATATCGAGAAAGGTACGTTCCCTCATCTTTTTAATACACCGGAAAATCAGAATTACGTGGGAGAAATGCCACCGATATGCACTTTTTCGCCAGATTCGATGAAGATCGAAGAGCGACGCGAATTTATGCAGTGGTATAACGAAAAAAAAGCTGAAAATTATATATTTAATTTTAGAAATGAAATTATAAAATACTGTAAGCAAGATGTACAAATTTTACGTTTAGCATGTCTGGCTTTTCGCAATACCTTCATCGAATGTGGTAATACAGATCCATTTGTAGAGTGCGCCACCATCGCATCTTCTTGCATGCGTGTGTATAGAAAAAAATTTTTACAAAAAGATACAATAGGTATTATACCTCAAGGTGGTTATAGACAAGCAAATAAACAGTCTATGAAGGCGATGCGATGGTTGTGCTGGATGGAAAATGTGCTGAATCGACAAATTCAGTATACCGTTCGTGCACGAGAAAAGAGGCTTCCCGAAGGCCCTCTAGTGGACGGATATTGTGTACTTGAAAATGGAAAGAAAATCGTTTTACAATTTCACGGGTGTTATTGGCATGGTTGTGTCTGGTGTTACACCATAAACCGAGACTCGAGGCTCGTAAACGGTGAAAATATGGACGAACGTTTCGAGAGAACCGCGCGGATATCGGAAAAAATACGAGCCCATGGTTATGAACTTATCGAAAAGTGGGAGTGTGATTTCGATCGAGAGTACTCGGAAAACGAGAATATGCGGTCGTACATTGAAGATAAGACACGAAAATGGCACGCGCCGTTAAATCCTCGAGAAGCATTTTTTGGCGGGCGAACGGGCAATACAGTCAAAATTTACGATGCAAAAGAGGGTGAGAAAATAAAATACGTGGACGTGTGTTCATTATATCCATATATCTGTAAATACGGTCGATATCCCATTGGTCACCCAACTCTCTACGTGGACGAGGATGAGTGTCGCTCTCTGGTGGGTCAAACGAATGACATAAGTCACGTTGAAGGTCTTATTAAATGTGAAGTATTGCCGCCGCGAAATTTATATCATGCTGTACTCCCCGTTAAAATGCATAATAAGCTTTTGTTTCCACTGTGTCGAACATGTGCTGAATTAATGTATACCGCAGATTGTGACCATGAAAATCCTGATGATCGTGTTTTTATCGGTACGTGGGTTGCTGACGAGTTGAGAAAAGCTGTTCAGATGGGCTATATCATCCGAAAAATATTTGAAATATGGTCTTATAAAATTACTCAGTACAACAAAGCCACGGGTCAGGGTGGTCTATTTCCAACTTATATCGATAAATTTTTCGCTGAGAAAACGTACGCGTCGGGTTACCCTTCGGAATGTGCTGTCGGTGACGAAAACGCGATTGCTCGATATATTGAGGAATTTGTGCAACAAGAGGGCATAAAATTAGACAGAAATCGAATAAAATATAACGCTGGTCTGAGATCTGTAGCAAAACTCTGTTTAAACTCATTGTGGGGTAAATTTGGCCAACGAGAAAATATGCCAAAGACCGAAGTGGTGGATGATCCACAGAGGTTGTTTGAATTACTCTGTAGTGCTGAGAGCGAGGTTGACTCAATTTTACCGATCGACGATACGACAATTTACGTATGCTGGCACAACACAGAAGCGGCTGTCGAGCCATCGGCATTATGTAACGTTGTCGTAGCCGCTTATACCACAGCCTTGGCGCGTTTAAAACTCTACGAAGAATTGCAACCGTTGGGTAAACGTGTATTGTATTACGATACTGACTCTATTGTGTATGTAAGTCGCGTGGGTGAGTACGATGCGAAAACAGGGCCGTTCTTGGGTGACTTGACCGACGAATTGGCCTGTTATGGTCTTGGCACAAGCATCACATCATTCGTCTCTGGTGGACCCAAATTTTACGGATATAAATATTTGACACCAGATGGCGTTGAAGGATGTGTTTGCAAAATCAAGGGTATAAGACTTAATTCGTCGGTGAGTCAGAAAATAAACTTTGATTCCATACGAAATCTTATTACTGGTGAAATACCGCCACTTTTTGCAAACTATGACGCTATTAGACGCACACGGTTTCACGATGTTATAACACGACCTGAATGTAAAATATGCGAGCCCGTGTACTCAAAGAGACGATTTGTAAATAACGAGATTAGCTATCCATACGGCTATAAATCTAATTAAATAATAAATAAATGTTGATATATTATTACCGAAGTAAAAATATTATGTACATATATATATATATATATATAGGTTATAGAATTAAGACAAAAACAATTTTGTAATAAATTTCATAATTTATTGAAATTAAAATTAATATAACAGAATAATAAATTTATTTTCTGTTTATTAAGTGGTCGTCAATTTTTTCATAATTATAGGTTCCAGAATAATCTTCATTCTTTCCACTCTCATTTTAAATCTCTCTCTGTCACGAGCCGCTTGCTCCCACTCTCCACGTCGTGCTGCACGGCTCGCGTAATCCCACACGCGTATCACGTGAATATCCGGTTTACCTTCCTTGAAATGCACCTTTTTTGTTTGATTCATTATTATTATTATTTTTTCTTCAAGATACGGATAATCACCACACTTCCTCACGACAAGTCTCTATAAAATTTTATCAAAATTTAAAAATTTGAGTCTTTAATGAATTTTCGTTAAAATTTGATTACCTTTGCTCAAATTTGTTGACTATAACTTATTTATTTTCACGATACGAAAACTTGTACAGCACTAACCTATAAATGCTGCTGCTTTTACTTTTATACTGGAAATGTGGTGGTGGTGGTGGTGGTGGTGGTGGCAGGTACAAGTAGTGATGGTGACGAGCGCTTTTGAGTAAATAACAGGTTAATACTTGTTAAGCTTTTCCAGCCATATAGCTAAAGAGCGGAATAATGCTGGCGTCAGCCAGCTATATGGCTAATCAGCTAAACGATTGGCTAGCGCCAGCACGATACTGCTCGCACACGCGCGCGCCGCCGCCGCCGCCGCCGCCGCCGCCCCCCACTCTTGCTGATCGTATATGTAGAGTGGTTCGAGGATGTGATGAGGTTAGTAGTAGAAGTTTAGCAGCGGCGGTAACATGGACGTTTGCAGGTGGGTGCATCCGTGGACTTTGATGATTTGTGGACCCAGCTCGTGTGGTAAAACAGTATTCGTGAAGAATTTTTTGCATCACATTGATCGCATGAGTGATACGAAATTCGAGCGTATACTCTTGTATTATACCGAGTGGCAGGCAATTTACAAGGAGTTGGGTGAGGGAATCGAATTTCACGAGGGTTTACCAAAGAGCGAAGACTATGCCAATGATCCACGAGCAAAACTCTTGATTCTCGACGATCTGATGAGAGAATCGTCCAGCAGAGCTGTAGTCAATCTCTTTACCAAAGGCAGTCATCACAATAACTTGAGCGTCATCTTTATCTCGCAAAATCTCTTTCATCAAGGACAGCGAGAAATTTCTCTAAACTCTAATTACATCGTGGTATTTAAAAATCCGCGCGATCGAGCGCAAATAAATCATCTGGCGCGCCAAGTCTGCCCCGAGGAGCCTCGTTTTTTGCAAGAGGCATATCTCGATGCCACAGCACAACCACACGGCTATTTGTTCATAGACCTGAAGCAGGGTACGCCTGAAAATGTGAGATTTCGTACTTGTATATTTCCGTTTGACAAACATCAGTACGTTTATGTGGCTCGTTGCACACCCATAAAAGCTGGTGCTCGCTCGAATAATGTACCAGTCGTGCGATTGTAATGGAGCCGGTGAGACGTAGTCGTAGCAGCAGACCAATTCCAGAAAAGTACTGGACTCAGCTACATGTTTTGTGTAAAAGCGAACTCTATAAAGTTAAGGCTATAGTACGCGAAGCAAATTCTAAACTTATAACGTACATTTGCGAGTGTGCTTTGAACATTTTACGTGGAAATATTCCACTCAGCAAGTATTATAAGAGACAATTGCGAAAATTCGCACCTCTGTTGCGAAAACTCGCTAAACCGGGTAGTTTGGAGGTAAAAAGAAAATTGATGGTAAAATCAGCATATTTACTGCGGCTAATTGTGAAACCTGTTTTATCGGCATGGAGTACGCAAGAAAAATGATTTTAGTACCGCAAGAGTGCTTGGAGCAACAGCATCAGCAGCAACAGCATGACGTAGCAACTACCAATCATGCAACACCAGCATCCAGTGTCCAGACACCTGGTACAGCCACGACACGCCTCGACGAGGAAATGAGTAAAATTTTACATTCTGCGGGTGATGAGCGTCAAAAATCTTTGCAATATCAGCAAATCTTGCAGCGTTACTTGCATCTAAGAGAGGAGGAGAAGGATGAGAGTGGGGGCATAATACGTCCACACGAGACAGCATTATTAGAAACGGAAACGACAATGGATAGAGGCAATAATGACGAAATCGACGACAAACAGATTGTCGAGTCGGTACCGCAGAAATTTCGAAGCAATGCTAGACATCTCATTAGATACTTGCGACAAGCTGGTAATATTGAATGGGACAGTCGTGGTATAATCAAACTAGATGGCGCTGTTGTCGAGGGTACTAATATTGTCGATTTGGTGAACGAGGCTATGAGAAGTAGAAAAAGACCACCACCGCGCGGATACAAACAGTTTGCACGCGTCTTGCGACAAGTTAGTATACCTCGAGAATTCATTGGTAACGATCAACTGTGGCGTAAGATTGCATCTCATAGCGCTGACTCATCGCCGTCATCGTCGTCAGAAAACGAAGGTTATTATACTTCAACAGCTACTAGTCAGACGAGTGTAAAGGAGAAAGAAGTTGAGAGTGCGAAAAAGCGTAAAAAAGTTGGTAGCGAGTTGGCAGCTACACCATCAACCCCTGCAAAAAAGAGTCGTCTCGAACAGTTAAAATGGAACCGCATGTGAAAGCATGGAAGGAAGTAATGGAGGGGGTGGAGGAGGAGGAGGAGGGGGAGAAAACTGGTACTTTTATAGACCATCTGATTTCAGTTGTACCCTTTGAAATGCATCTGCCAGGCTACCAGTTTCTCGGCCCTGGCACACATCTCGAAGAGCGTCTCAGACGCGGTCAGAGAGAAAAAACCCTCTTGACAATGCCTGTCTAGAGCACGATATTTCATATTCAAATAAAAAAATAACGAATCATATAAAAGCCGACAGACTGCTGGCTGAACGAGCATTTTCACGCATGCTCTCGGAGACTGCGGATGGTAATGAAAAGACTGCAGCTGGTATTACTGTTTTGTGCATGATCAGCAAAATTGCGTTTGATAAATTTTTGAAACGCATTAAAAATACATTTAAAAGACAGCAAAAGAAAGAGAGAAAGCTGATTTATAAGAGGAAGAGGAGCAATGAGAAAGAAGGAGAAAAGGAAGAAGGAGACGTCAAAGCCGGACGGTCTTGAGCATTATTACTATAATCTTTCTGCACCATCAGCGTACGCTGGTGCTCATCTACTGAAACACGCGAAACCCAAAAAATTTGATAACAATACCATCGCCAAGTGGCTGGAGAGTCAGGATGCACATACCTTACACAAACTCGTGAGACATCGTTTTCCTCGTCGACATTACAACGTTTTCAGCCCCTTTGAGGTGTGGGAAGCTGACTTGGCAGATTTTAGATCACTTAAAACCTACAATGATGGGTACAGCTATATTCTCATTGTCATTGATGCACTTTCAAAGTTTGCCTGGGCAGAGCCTCTTCTCGACAAAACGAGCCGAAGCGTTGCTGTAGCATTGGAGAAAATTTTATCACGATGTAATGATAGACATCCTATTTACCTACAGACTGATAAAGGTAAGGAGTTTATCGGTCGAGAGGTGCAAGAGGTGCTAAAAAAGAAACACATTACCTACCGAGTCGTCAGAGACCCTGATATAAAGGCAGCCATTGCCGAACGCTTTATTCGAACTCTCAAAGGTCGAATCTGGCGATACTTTACTCACTCGCGCACAAGACGTTATATAGATGTTTTGCCAAAAATTGTGACGTGTTACAACGAGTCGTGGCACAGTGCCATAAAAATGCCCCCTTCCAAGGTCAACTTATATAATGCTCACGTGGTACGTCGAAATTTGACGTTGCGTTACAGCGAAAAAAAGCCGTTTAGAGTAGCTAAATACAGCGTTGGTGATCTGGTTCGTGTCAGTCGTGCCAAGACAGCCTTCAGGAAAGCATACGAGGGTGGCTGGACTCTGGAGCTGTTTAAAATTATAAGAGTCGACACAAGACAACAACCACCCGTTTATACTTTGGCAGATCTTGGTGGGGAGAAAATTGACGGATATTTTTACGAAGAACAGTTGAGCAGAGTGCGCAAGGATTTAGATAGCGAAGCGTTTGAGGTTGACGAGGTTTTGAAGAGTAAAGGTAGGGGGTCGAAAAAACAATATTTGGTCAGTTGGAGGGGTATCCAGAAAAATTTAATTCTTGGATAGCGGCTAAAGATTTGAAAAATTTACAATGAACGATGAATTTTACATGGTTTTACCGAGCAACAGCAGCAAGTTTGTCTTTCCACACAATGTGGCGACACATTTCACAACACAATTATCACAAAATTTTTATCTTCATGGCGACTGGTGTGTAGGACTCACGGAAATTCAAATACCTCTCACATTTCAGCATATATCAATAGTTGAGCGGGAGGGAGTTATTTCTGTTAAAACAGCCAAACGTGAAATGGCGAATGTTTTGCGAGAAACAGAAGAGACTCAACAGGGGGCCGAGGTGTTTGCCAGAGTAAAACCTGGTGTTTATCGTGATATTGAAAGTCTCTTGGAAGAAATAAATAATCTCGAGAATGTGAAAAATCATTTATATTTTGAAATCCAAGCTGGTGGCTATGTACGGGTTAGATGTCGATGTGGAGAAGATTGTACAACTTATAAGCACACGTTTACACTATCGGAAAAATTACTTAGAATTTTAGGTCTGGAAAATGTACCAATTTTCTCTTGCAAAGGTAATAAAGAACACTACATTACCGGTAATCGTCCAGCAAATCTTGTAAACGGGTTGCCAACCGTGCTGATGGTTTACAGCAACATTTGCCAGCCTTACGTAACAGGTGACATGCGCACGAGCTTACTACGTATAGTCTCGCTTCATTTGCGCGATTACGTTTACGGAGGTGTTGAAATTAAAAACTTTTCACCACCCATGTACCTACCACTGCTGTCTTCAGCGTTTCAGTCGATCGAAATAGATATAAGAGACGAACACGGATTTCCCATTCCATTCGACTACGGTACGTTGACTGTAACGCTTCACTTTAAGCGCATCCGATAAAATGTCTGAGTTTGAAGATTTCTTCAATAACCAAATGGTTGGTGGTGGGGGTAAGTGCGTTAGAGCTGGTAAACCTTGTTTTGGTTATCACCAGTCGGGTGCAGGAGTAGGTAGTTTTTTGAAAGGTCTCTTCCGAGCAGCTATACCGAAGATCAAGCAAGGTGCAAAAGTGGTCGGTAAAGAGGCTCTCCGAGCGGGTAAAAATATCTTAGATGATGTCACTCTAGGTGGCAGACCTGTCAAAGAGGCGGCCAAAGAGCGCATTCGCGAGAGTGGTAAAAATCTCAAAAGAAAAGCTGACGTTGTTCTGGACAAATTGCTCTTGGGTGAGTCGAGTGCAAAAGATGGGGAAGAATCTGAATATAAAAAGAAGAACGAGACATCGTCAGTTCAGTCGTCGAGTGCAGCTGGTACTACAAACACCTCAGCAGCTAAACGCTCGAAAAGTGGTAAGGTTGCGAAAAAGAAGAAGAAGAAGAAGCAGAATAAGAAAGCACGTGTAGCTAGAGATATTTTCGAAAATTAAAATTTCAAGATGGCGTTGTTGCATACAGAATCTTGTCAGTCAATCAAGTCGGAATTATCACTCTTTGAATTACCCTCGACACAGACTGCAATTGAAGGCTCTTACTGGGTACAGTATAAACCGATATCTTCACTCAACGACCAATCACCAATTGAATTTACAATCCCTGGCAACACTGAATATCTAGACTTGGCTCACACAATGTTAAGTGTGAGTGTAAGTGTAACATGCACTAGTGCTGAACCACCTAAGGATCCGAGCGTTGGACCAATAAATAATCTTTTGCATTCGTTGTTTAATCAAGTCGACGTGCTATTCAATCAGAAACCTGTTTCACCGCCAAACAATGCTTATGCATACAGAGCTTACATTGAAACATTACTAAATTATGGTCCAACAGCTAAAAAGTCTCATTTAACGAGTGGTTTGTGGTACGATGATACAGCAGGGAAAATGGACGATACCACAGGTGGTAATGTAGGTCTCAATAAACGTAAGGCACTCATGATTGGCAGGAAGATTGATTTACTCGGCCATTTACATTGTGATGTTTTTAATCAAGACAAATTATTACTGGGTGGTGTTGAAGTTAGAGTGAGGCTTGTGCGTTCTCGTGATGGATTCTGTCTCATGGATCCCGCTGGTGCTTTCACGGTAAATATTACCGAGGCTACGCTTTTTGTGCGTCGGGTAAGATTAAATCCTTCACTTGTGCTAGCACACGAAAAACTATTGTCACAGACTACTGCAAAATACCCACTGACACGTGTAGAAGTTAAGGCTGTTACGTTACATAATGGTGTGCATGGGGAAACAATCGACAATGTCATATTAGGTCAACTGCCGAAAAGAATTATACTCGGTTTTGTTGAAAATAAAGCTTACAACGGAGATAAAAGTCTTAACCCATTCAATTTCAAGAATTTTAATATAAATTTTTTGTGTCTGTACGTTGATGGAATGCAAGTGCCATCGAAGCCCTTACAGCCAGATTTCAAAAAAAGCAAAATGTACGTTGATGCTTATCATACACTTTTTCCGGCACAGGTATTCACTTTATGAATTCAGGCAACTCGATTAGCCGTGAAGACTATCCAAACGGTTACTGCCTATTCGCTTTTGATTTGACACCTGATTTATCGGCGAGTGATGGTAGTCATTGGAATTTGATAAAAAATGGTAATGTACGAATTGATGTTAGATTCGACGACCCACTAGAGGGCGCTGTAAATTGTATAATTTATGCTGAATACGACAATTTGCTCGAAATTGACTCGTCGAGACAGGTTGTCGTGGATTATAGCGGTTAAGTAGTGGTGGGGATATATTTCTCACTATTTAAGTAAAGCAAAGCCAGCTTTATTATCTCAGTCGGCGAGCAACTTTCATTGCAAACAGTATGGACGTGGTAATTGATGTGCAGTTTTTAAAGGACAACAAAAATCGTTTGATTCCAAAGGAGGTGGCTGTACTCGGTATTCATAAAAACTTTATCGCTCATTGGATTGTGGCGCCTCCTTGTAATTTAAGACGCTTACCTAAAAATGCTTTGAGACAGAACAATTGGGTGACGCTGAATCATCATGGTCTGGAGTGGTACGAAGGTGATATATCGATAAAAAGATTATACAAAAATTTGGAAGATATTTGCATGAATTGTCGTACAATTTTCGTGCGAGGTCAAGAAAAGCTTGAACTACTTTCCAAGCTCACCACCTGTAAGATTGAAAATTTAGAAAAAGAACAAGATTGTCCAGCTTTTAGAAATTTAAATTTCAGCAGTGTACAGTGCGTGCATCATTACTTAAAATCACCTTATTCAAATTACGTGTGTGCACTAAATAACGTTGCTAATCTGAAACATTGGCTACTGAAACTTAACCCCAGCGTAAAATCGCTGATTTCGGAAGAATTTTTAGAAATTCTCCGCAATGAATTCAAAAGAGATTGTTCGATATCTGATGAGGATCAAGTTTCACGCAGTAGGCGTTTATCCAGCGGATCGGATTCCTCTGATGTGGGTGAAACCTTGTGCGTTTGTACTTAATACGCAAAATTATAACCAGCGTGGTGCGCACTGGGTTGCCATATACGTTGATAAGTATGGCACAGGTGTGTACTTTGATAGTCTTGGTAAACCACCACAAATTCAACAACATTTACGACGTATTCAGCAAAATTGTAAAAAATTTAGATGGAATAATAAACGCTTACAAAGCGAATATTCTAACGTTTGTGGTCATTATTGTATCATGTTTCTGTATTATATGTCTAGCGGATTGGGTTTCAAGAAATTCTTGGAAAATTTCTCACAGAACTTGCAAAAAAATGATACTATAGTCAAGAATTTTGTGGGAAAAATCTCGTACGAGTAATATGATATTTGGTTGTCTCTGATTGGTCGCACAACAACTTTTTGCGGCGCCCCACCAATTTTTTACAGTATAAAAGAAGCGGCACCCACTCAGTCTAGCCACAGTTTGACGACAGTGATAGCAGCAGTAACAACAAAGCTCAAGCAAGATGGTTGGTCAAAAGAGAAGCCTGGAGCAGACATTTGGTAATGACTTGGCATATTTAATAAAACAAAACAGCAAGAAAAATTATTGGCAGCAGGTTCTGCCAATGGTCTACGGGCTGAACAGCTCTTTTGGAAAAATTATCCAGGTAGGCCTGGAGAATATAGGCGGCGAAGGCAAAAAGGAGTTTGCACCCGTAGTACGCTTCTGTGGAGCCAATTTTCAAGGTTTACCTCTGTCACTGGACTGTTGGGAGGCGTTGAAGCAGGAATTTGATAAAATTGAAGATTTTTTCACTTGCTATAACGAGGAATCTATGCTGGATCAGCGGCTATCTATTCCTGGATACACTATCCGTTTTATGATTAGTTTTCACGAGAGAGCTTTTGAATTGGTACCCAATGACGCACAACCAGAAGGAGAGGAGTGTGGTGGACCGCCGAAAAAATATGGTCGATTTAATCGGTCACTAGTATTTAAACGTGTCACGTTTGAACGTTTAAAAGATTTATCAAAATGTATAGATTATAGAATTAGATATTTAAATACTGTTGTAAAATCTGTTGATTATATATTACGAGAAATGGTTATAAATATGAAAAATGTATTAGAAAATAGTCAGGAATCTCAATATGTATACTATACTTCTAGCGATATAAAAAGCACAATGTCTAGTTTTAATGATAATTTTGTAAATGATCTCATCGAATTATTAAAAAAGAATAATCTAGTTTTAGGAAAAGAAGATGTGTTTATAATCATACACGAATTTATTATTTATCATATGTACACACTAGTTAATTGTATGAATGCTACGTTGTAATGTTTTATTATTAATAATAAATGTGTTGTTAAACTTTAAAACATGAGTATTTCAATCACCTTGTCTGTTACCAACTCCTCATCCTTCATACACACAATAATTTATATGTAAATTTTGTATTTTCTGATTCAATATAAAAATTTATAATAATTGGAAATTAAAAATCTTTTAAATTCATATTTTATAATTCAAGTTTTTATTATTTCGATAATTAAAAAGGATTATATTACAAAATTTTAAATTAATAATTTTGAAATATCGATTAAAATATTTTTATCCCCACTCTAAATTTTGTGGGAGGGGGTAAGTGACCCTCCAGTTCATCCCCACTCTAAATTTCTAGGAGGGGGTGAGTGACCCTCCAGTTGTTTGGGTACCATGCCTAACAAACCCCTACTTCGCCTTCTCAGAGGTCATTGACCTAGTGGTCAATAACCTTTGGGGTGGTGGAGTGGGGGTTTGTGGTGACGGTCCATGGTGCCCCAATAACTACTAACGACGTTATCTTATATGTACCATGTACCAATATATCGAATTTCATTAAAATCTATTTGTTAATTCTAGTACCAATAGAACTTCCTTAAACTTCAACAATGATTCACTAAAAATAGAAAAATATAATAATAGTTTGTTTACAAAACTTAAGCATTTAAGATATTGGACACTTCTCCTAATCCAATATACTCCTTACATAATTTTTGCAAAGACCTCTTTCTTCTGTGTCACTCTTGCATTTATTGACTTAAAATAAAGATTTACTGAAAATTAATTTTCTTTACTTCTTAAAACTTTTCAGAATCATACAAATAAATTTTACAAAATATAAACTTGATAAATGTAATAAATACATATATGTAACATAGTTGTATAACAGTCTACTGATAAAAACTGAATCTTTCTTATTAAAATTTTTTCAAAGTTATTAAATAAACTTAGTAGAACCATGAATCTATAAATGTAACAAATTCATATATATATATATATATATATATATATATAAATTCATATATATATATATATAACATACTTGTTTTTAAAATATAACTACTGCATCATTACATATGAGTCTAGAAACTTTTGAAAATAACTTTTATAAAAATTTTACCCACAAAAAATTTTATTGTTTCTTATTGCTATGATGAAGACATTATGCTTTAATCGTATAACTATATGAATTCCACCACATAAAAATAACTGCAACAAAGAATAACATTAAACGAAAATATCTAATGCTCAAATATTGCACATTTAATAAAATATTTTTATTTAATTAAAAATGCAATATTTAATCATTTAATATTTTAGTTTTATAAAATTTTTATGCAGTTTTTCTTGTGTTTAAATTCATAAAGTAATACTATTATAGCGCCATTTCTTTATCATAGCAATGAGAAACAATCAAATATTGTTGGGTAAAAGTTTTTCTCAAGTTTTTTTTTTTTAAATTTCTAGACTTATATGCAATGATACTATGTTTATATTTAAAAAAAAGTTAGTTACATAGTTACATATATGAATTTATTACATATAAGAAGTTATATTTAGTAAACAATTTAATAGTTCTAAAGTAGTTTAAACAAAATGAAAAAATTTCGTATAAATATTAAAACATTTATAAATTATATACATCTAAATGATAAACATTTTCTTTTTAAATCATTAACAATAATATTAAACATATGACAAATAATTACTATTGATTATTAATAATAAATTTTTTATCCATGTTAAAAAAAACCGAGCAAGCGTTAAATAGTAACAAAACTTCCCTGGTAGAAATGTGACCATAAAAAATGGTGCATCTAAAAATTTGAGGTTATTAGTAATAATAATGCCAAAGAAATGGCCATAAAATGTTAAATAAAGCGTTTTCATTTCTACTGGTCATAAAATGGTAATATACAGCATTTCAATTTCTACCAGGGTTATTAAAGATAAATAACATAAAAATTTAGGAATTTAGATAATATAACATATTTGTTTTTTTTTATTAAAACTTTAAAAAAAATATAATTAATCAATTGATCTTTTGCAAATTATTATCTTTATAAATTTTCGTAATATTTTTGCAATGTTTAAGAAACATCTATAAATCAAAAAAGAAAGCTTATAAATGAAATATAAAAAATACCTATAAATAGAAAAATTCTATATATTTTATTTATAAAATATATTTTACATGAGTATATTAAAAATAGAACCAAGTGAGCAATAGCGAGCGAGGTATTTGTGGCTAGCTGTTAAATAAATAAATACATAGATTACGATGGAGCAACATGTTTGATTATTATTTTAATGTTTTGAAAACTGCGACATTAAACTGGCACAAAGAAAAATCTATTCAACAGAAATACTTTTATAAATTGGTTGATACAAAATTAAATACCAACAATTATGTTTAATTTATTCAAAAATAATATCAATAAATTTTCATAAAAATATTTGTTTTCCCTGGTAGAAAAAAGCCTGGATTTACGGTGTCATTATGGTGTATTTTATGGTTTGCAACCATAATATGGCCACAAACCCAGTCTTATTTCGACGGAATGTGGCCAGCTTATGGACTTGACAAGGAATACAAATTTATAATTTTGAGAAGATAATTAAAATTTTGAAATAATAATTAAGGAAATTATAATTTAGAATTATCAGAAAATGATTCATTTTAATAAATTATCATCATATATTATTCATTTTTATATACTATTTATTTTTATAATTAACAATAACACATTAAGGCGATGTAAAATGGACACTACACCTGTATTCATAAATATTGACTATCTTTCAATTTTATTGCAAAATTTTCAGTAAAAAAATGCATTAGCTTGTAGAATGTACCATGAAGATTATTCAGTTCAATTTTTAAATGAATTCATTCATTAACCTTCAGGCGGCCGGGGTGGCACCTTTTGGGGTCACCAATTGTGACATAGTAAAATATTATCAAAAACTAACGTTTGTGATAATATTTTACTATGTCACAATTGGTGACCCCAAAAGGTGCCATCCCGGACGCCTAAAGGTTAATTATTGAGCAGGGTTGCGAAAAAAGTAATTAAAAATTATTTGAATCAAGAATCATTTTTGAATTTGTAATTAAAGTTTTATTTAATTAACAATTCCTTTTAAATTAATAATTAAAAATATTTTAATTAACAAATCAAAATCTAATCGTGAATTGAAAAAGCTTTAATTAAAAAATTAAAAGTAATTCTCAATTAAATAAATTTCAATTAAGAAATCAAAATGTAATCGTGAATTGAAAGGGCTTTAATTCCAAAATCAAAAGGAATTCTTAATTAAATAAATTTCAATTAAGAAATCAAAATTTAATCGTGAATTGAAAGGGCTTTAATTCCAAAATCAAAAGGAATCCTTAATTAAATAAATTTCAATTAAGAAATCAAAATGTAATCGTGAATTGAAAGGGCTTTAATTCCAAAATCAAAAGGAATTCTTAATTAATAAATTTCAATTAAGAAATCAAAATGTAATCGTGAATTGAAAGAGCGTCAGTTATGATTATGATTTGTGAATTCGAGGGCTTTAATTAAAAATTCCACAATTCCTTTTTAATTAAACGTACTAAGGAATTTGTATCATATATATGTATATAGAAAAACATATGTGGACGCGCACATACATACGCACCTAGGCTCATATATATGCAACATTTCATGTCGACCCACACGCACACATACGGACAAGTTGATATATATATATATATATATATATATATACATGGTCCGTTTCATGTCAACTTGCACCCGTTGACCCGTATATATTTTGGTTTATATATATGTATATATATATATATACATACATACATACATGGGATATTTCATGTCGGTTAGCACGTACTCATAAGTACAGGTTTTCTTTATATGTGGTACATTTCATGACAACACGCACACACCCATTCGTGTACCCTTAGATTTACATATATGGGACATTTCATGTCGATTCGCATGCATGCACACGCACGTTAATAAACATAGGATTTTTCACGTCAATTCGAAAGCACACACACAGGTTTATATATATGGGACATTTCATGTCTATTCGCATGCATGCACACAGACTTAAATAAACATGGGATTTTTCACGTCAATTGGAACGCACGCACTTACAGGTTTAGATATATGGGACATTTCATGCCAATGCGCACGCACACACACACACACAGGATTATATATGGGACATTTCATGTCAACTCGTACATACTCATAATGACAGGCTTTTTTATATATGTGGGACATTTTATGACAACACGCACACACCCATCCTAGTAACCTTAGGTTTATATATATATATATATGGGACATTTCATGTCGATTCGCATGCATGCACACGCACGTTAATATATATAGGATTTTTACGTCAATTCGAACGCACACACACAGGTTTACATATATATGGGACATTTCATGTCAATTCGCATGCATGCACACAAACTTTAATAAATATTGGATTTTTCACGTCAATTGGAACGTACGCACATACAGGTATATATATATATATATATATATATATATATATATGAGATATTTCATGTCTTTTACAGGTTTATATATATATATATATATATATATATATATATATATATATATATATATATATGAGACAGTACATGTCGTTGCGCATGCATGCACACACACGTTAATATACATGGGATTTTTAATGTCAATTCAAACGCATACAAACACACAGGTTTATATATATTGGACATTTCATGTCGATTCGCATGCATGCATACGTACGTTAATATACATGGGATTTTCCATGTCAATTCGAACGCACGCACACACACACAGGTTTATACATATGGTACATTTCATATCGATTTGCATGCATGCACACACACGTTAATATACATAGGATTTTTCACGTCAATTATTACCCACGCCTATACAGGTTTATATATATGGGACATTTCATGACAACTCTAACACACCTATCCAAGCGCCCTTAGGTTCACATATATGGGACGTATCATGTCAACACGCACGCACCGGTTTTCATATATTTGACATATCATGTCAACTCGAACACGCAAACACATCTAAACATGTATTTGAAATTTGTATTTATATATATAGGACCGTTTCTGTCAATTTGCATGTACGCACACACATGGGCTTATGAATATATATTATGAATATATATATATATATATATATATATATATATATATATATATACACATATATATGTGTGTATATCTGTGTACACATATACATGGGATATTTAATGTTAATTCACACGCGCGCACATGCACACAGGTTTATATACACGGGACGTTTCATGTCAATTTACATGCATGACACACGTACTTGAGTTTGTATATATTTTTATTTATATATATATATATATATATATATATATATATATATATATATATATGGGGCTGTTCCTATCAAGGCACATGCACGCACACACATGGGCTTATGAATATATGTATATACATATACATGGGATATTTTATGTCAATTCACATGCGCGCACACACACACACACACACAAGTATATATATATATATATATATATATATATATATACATATGAGTGCCACCAGATTTTTTTTTAAACAAGTGAGCAGTTTTTAATCAGTTACACAAACAGGTTATTTTTTCTATGTTACTTAAAATAAAAAAAATTCTAATTTAGGAAAAATTGCTAATATTAATACTGATAAAAATCTTAAAGATTTTTAAGGAATAGTTTTACTTTTTGATGGATAATTTGATTATATGTTTTTATTTTCAAAAAAGTTTTTCCCATAATAGTTATCTATAATAAAAAAATTCTTTTACAATGTTAATTACTTTTTCCTGACATTTGTTTTGAAAGTTTATGCTTAGCAATTTTAAAATTTGGTTGTGACACTGATGATGCTGCTATAAATTATTTTGGATGTGTTATAATTAGTGTGCTGCCTCAATTTTTAACTGAAGGATTATAAATTAAGGATATTTTGGATTGAATTGCGGAAATAAAATAAATGATTAAAGAATTACAATCAACAAATCAATAAATTCAATTATTAATAGTTAAAAAAAAATGTTACCATGTCAGTGAGTTTTTTCAACAGGGTTATACATAAATTAAATTAATTAAAATTAATATCTTCAATCAATCATATACCTATTTTTTTTATCAAAAAGATATATTTTTACAAAATATGTAACAGTAAAAGAGTAGTTCACAGAAAAAAATTGTACTTCGTTAAAAAATTTTATAAATTATAAAAACACAAGTTTTTTAAACTTCATAAAATAATGAATAGCGTACTGTACATATTGTTTTTTAGCAAAAATTCTACATGTAAAAAATGTAATAAGATTAAAATACAAATAACGATTAATTAAACGTATTTATAAATTATAACATAAATTTAGCAAATGAAATAAAATTTTAGGAAATCCTATTCTAATCTCTGCTGCACTGTAACAATAGTCTCATTCTAATATGAAAAATTGAAAAAAATTATAAAACTTATTCTTTTTTATAACTTTGGCATGAAAATTGCATGAAATAAGCGACAAAATGTTTTTTATTTGAAAAATAGACTTTTCAAATTTTTGGAAATTATATCATACAAATTTTCCTGGACATTTTCCGACTTCACCCCCTTTAAATTAATGTTTAGTGACAAAATATATAAAAAAAATTTTTGGAACCGTGGACTTTAATGTTACTATAGCAATCTCCCTATTTTCCGACCTGACTTTTTCATGTGAGCACCGTTGCGCGGTACTTTCTGAATAAGCGGTTCAATTATTCGTGAAAAATTAAAGGAAGACCGCAACCAGCCTAAACCATTCTTTTTTTATCAACAGTTGGTGGATTAAAGAATAATTTTAGCTAATTAAAATGTAAAAATTCTTAATTATATTGGTCACCAATGATTAGTGCAATAAAATAAAAAAAATCATTAAAAATGGCAAAATGAGTTTTTTTTATATTTATGATGTTTTTACAGAGAAATGGTGCAATGTACGGCAAAATTGATAAGAATATTTTCGACTTAATATTTGATGAAAAACACGAAAAATTATGTTTTTCTGCGAAGAATTAACAACCAGAAAATTTACTTTAGAGATTTTCCTAACTATTTTCCAGCTATCCACCCTCGAAATTCGTGTTCAAGGCACCAAAATACATAGGAAAAACTTTGGTGGAGCCGTGGATCTCCATCGGCTACGGAAACTCTCCTAGCTACCTATATTAGTTATAAATGTCCTCCGTATTCAGGTGAAATACCCCGGTGAACATGTACATTAAGGTTTGGAAAGATTCTGATGTAAAAGAACCTTTCTAATTTTTTGCGGTTTTTGGTACCAGTCCATAATACAACTTTGTGAACTCTTATGAAAAAAATTGTCATGATTTTCGTTGATACCTTCTGAACTTTTTTGATTCATTAAGTTTTACTAAGGAATAGTAACCTTAATTTTATCGTATTCACAATTAATGAACAATTAAGATCGCTTTAGAATTGAACAGCACTGTAAAGTTTTCAGGAGAATCCTTCTAGATTGTATTTTAAAAAATTCTTCAGAAATATTTTTCACGTTTTATCATCGTATGAATATATTTATTAAATTATTGGTAAATAAATGATTATAAATCTATGAAATCATTTTTTTTTTTTTTTTTTTTAACGTCGCTATATTTATGCTATGCTATTATTGCTATGCTAATCAGCGACGGAGCTCGTAAGTGTGTTTGTGAACAAAGCACATGTAACGTACAGTGGTGCTTGTATCAATCGGCCGTGAGCGGGATTCGAACTCGGAACCTCGAGATTACGAATCCAACGCTCTACCGAATGAGCCACAGACCGACTCCTATGAGATCATTTAAGAATACGGATGAATCTTTATATTTTCTGTATATTGATTGAAAGGTTAATGAAACTTCACGAACTCTGTGGAAGTAAATCGAGATGAATTATTACAATCTTGTAAAGAGTTTAATAGCTATTAAAGATCCTTAAGAGGAGGTCGAATATATAAATATGTCCTATTGTAATCAAAAAATTGATTTTTTTACAAAAACTAATAATTTTAGCAAAAAATGAAGAGAAAGCCCCATCTTGTATCATAAAAAGCAATATTTTCTTTGATTAGGAAAAAATTTTTTTATCGATTCCTTTTGAAAAAAACCTTGAAAAACATAAAATATCGAGGTTTGGATGGACAATTCAGTTTTTCAAAGTTTTCTTTGAAACGAAGCGATAAAAATAATTTTTTCTCATAAAAGAAAATATTGCTTTTTAGTATACGAGATGGGGCTTTCTTCTTATTTTTTGCTACAATCATAAGGTTTTGCAGAAAATTGAATTTTTTTATTATAAAAGGATAGAGATGTACGACCTGCTATTAATAAAATACCGTGAAAATTATTTATGATTCTCAGTAACGATCTTGAAGTTATAAAAAAATATACATATTATTAAATTTTTTTAACTCTTGAAATAGTTAAGCATACCATGGAATTGTTTGATAGTGGAAATAAAGCCATTTTACACGACTAAGCTATAAATTTTTTTTGTGAATAAATACAATAAATCGCACTAATTTATTAATACTAGGCAATTTTTCAGTTTATTAATAAGTTAATTTAATTAATACTATGATATGCCCTTCAAAAATCACTATTCAATATATTAGAAATTCATAAAGAATCTGAAGAAGTCATAATTATATTTTTTGATATATGGGGATATCCACAAAACTTTTAATTGTCTAGTAACAGGTCATATTACAGCTGTTACTGGGTTACCGCATGATGCACATTGTTTAAACTAGGTTCAAATCTTTTGTGCTATCCTGTAACTCTATTTCTGATGTATTTTGTAAATGTTTAACAAACGGCGCAGTAGATATTTCTATGAAACATTCATTTTTACACATAAAAAATTACCGTAATTTATCTTATGTGTAAATTTACTTTTTATAGAATTATCTGCTGCGCCGTTTGTGGCACATTTACAAAATACATCAGAAATAGAGTTACAGGATAGCACAAAAGATTATAACCTAGTTTAAATAATGACCTGTTACTAGAGAATTTAAAGTTGGATGGATATCCCCATATAATACGATAGTGGTACACATGAAATTGGAAAGGTTCTAAAAATATATAAATTACAATAACTTTTCTGATGAGGATATATTATTCAGATTAATATTATTTTTAAAATTAGATAACATTCTTTTTATTTTTAAGAGCATGACGAAGCTTCCAGTCTTCTAATAATATTTTCAATCCCAAGTTATGAATAAACAATGCGTTTAATAACATTTTTTTGCGACAAAGAAAAAATTTGTAAGATTCAACTCGAGTGCGGACAACTCAAGAAACCCACGAAAATACTACATAAAAAGTAATAATACAAACTTTCAATGTAACGTATTTTAAGATTAGGTTTGTCGAGCTTGATATAATTTCAATCCAAGTTCATAAAAAATTTACAAGTTTAAATGATTTTTTATTTTAACAAAAATTATTGTATTAACATAGCTTTAGTGCGGACAAGTCATTATATTTGTTTTTCTCATCCGTGCTGAGTAAGCGGCCTATAGCGCATGCGTTTTCGGGGTAGTAAGTAGCTAATAGCGCGCGCTGCGTGTGTTGTTTTTTAAGGGCGTGTGTTTCACAGCTATGTATAATATTATTTTGTATTAAATCACGTAAATACGTTACATTCTGTAAAATAATGTCACGCAAAAGCGTTAATTAATGTAAAATCGCAAAGGTTTATACAAGCGCAGCGCCCTCATACTGTATCTCATCGACCATATGATGAATTTTATACTCTATCTCGCTTTAACCTCTGACAAAGTAAATCGTATCATCTATTCTTGTATTATTTTTACATTAACGAAATCGTAATTATTCCGTATAAACGTGAAATTGGTGAACTAAAAGTATGTAATTTAATTACAAATAATAGTACCAAAAAGTATTGAAATATACTATTGCGAGTCAGTCGTACGGCAGATATGAGAGAGAGAGAGAGTCTCGGGCAATGGCGCTATTCGCTACGCTCGTGCGCCAACTTGCCCTCGTGCGCAATAGTCAACTAAACCTTACTCGTTACACAATATACTATTAATTTACGAATTTAAAATGATATTAATGAAATAAAAAAAGCAAAACTTGATTGCTGTAGCTCCAACATCAGATAAATATTACGGAAAGAAACATAATGAATCACCCAAATTCACAATTTTATAAATTACAACTGAATCAGTGGAAAAATAGTTGCATACAATAGACTTTTCCAAATTTTATGAGTAACGGCTTATAATTAAAATTTCAATGTCGGAACGATTCGGAAAACTTGAAACATTTATCAATTTTTATTTCATAATAGTTCTTAAACATTCTTTAAAGACCGGAAAAATATTTGTTCCGATTCTTTTAGAAATTTTCGGGTCATTTTAACGAGGATATAACTGATGATGATGTAACAAAATTCAACTGCAATAATCACAAATTTTCCAATCGAAAACGTTTCCATAAATAATTTTTATAACTTTATAATTTCCGCGAAAATAATCATAATCTTCATAATTCTACAAAAATGACGATTTATATTGACTTTTTCATAAATTTAAGTAACTTATAGAAATTTTCTCAAATTCAATTTACTTGTTTTTGTCATAAAAAACGAAAGTTAATTAGTCTCAAAGCAGACTTAACGTAGGTAAATATTATTTTTTTATATACGCTTTTCTTATATTCGCCTTCATGTCTGTTTGCATGTTTGTCTGTCTGTAATCAAATCTTGCGCGCTCGATTTCAGGCACTTTTTGACAGATATAAATTCTGACAATTGGCATAGACTTTGGTCTTGGATGACAATACAATAATCAGTTGTCATTTTGGTACCTGGACATCCAGGTCGATGATAATGGGTGTGAAAAGTCATCTCCGAGGAAGTATAAATGGGGAGGCTTTCTTTGGGTCAAGGCGAGTTTCTCGGGGTTTTCAGGGTTGCTAAAACCGAATTTGAGATCAAACAATTGCCACAAAGTGATGCACGTTGTCCAGAATACGCATGGACGTCGTCTCCGAGGAAGTACAAGTGAGGAGGCTTTCTCTGGGTCGAGGTGGGTTCCCCGGGGATTTCGGGGCTGCTAAAACCTAATTCAAGGTTTGAAAGTGAATCTATAATGCATAATAATGATTTAGGATGAAGAGGTCGAACTGGAGTACCAAGTCGCCGATAACGGATGTACCTGAGTGTAATCTTCGAAAAGTCTGGTTGCAATGTAACTCTAAATGATAATAAAAACAATTTTAACTTAAAAATAGAAAATACAAAATTTTAAAAACATGCTTTAAAAATAAAATACAATAATTGAATAAATAGACTAAAAAGTATAAAATAAATAAATTAACTTTTTTTAAATTTTTTAAATAATAGCGCTTATTACCTGTATATCGGAATGATATTTGATGAAAAAATGTTAAAATTATTCACTAATTACAATAGTAATATGCTTTCTCGAAGTTAAATTTCGCTGGCATTATTCGAACGAAAAATTCATAAATTAGTAGGGATACTACCGCAAATTTATATGCGAGATGATTTGTATGAATGATCTTTATATATGGGTATCGACTACGAGTAAATCAACATATTTCATGGAACTTGCATGAATCTTAAACAATTGTTTTTTTAAAATCTTTTTATTTCCGAGTATTCTCCGACCTAATCAAACAACCTTAGAATTGAAATCTAAAAGAATCTCCAAGTTTCATTTGACGTAGTCCCTGCAAATATCTGTAAACTTCATAATCGGTATGGAAAATTTCAAAATTCATTTATATAGACGATTTCCAGGTAGCCAGGATCACCTGGATATTGTGAGATGTCATCTCGGGAAACGTACATGTTATTAATAAATAATGGCTAAATTTCAAAAGATATTCTTGTAGACAATGTTTATCTTACTCGGAACATCTATGTTTGGCTAGATAACATTTGAAACAACTTCAAAGTAGTTATTAAACTATAAATTGAATTTCAAAAGTTTTAGCTGTAGATGATGTTTAAGTTGTCATTAACACCTAGGTATCCAAAGACGGCGATCGTGGGTACCACAGCATAATAAATAACTATTTTTTAAATATTGTCTACATCGATAAGGTAAAGTATGTATATATATATATATATATATATATATATATTTATGTCCTCGAAGGCCGTATTCGTGTCAGTATGTGAAGAGCATGCTAAATTTGTATTGGCATCCCATATGTCTCAGACGCGCTCCTCGACTTATTGCGAGAATTATATGTCTTCCTGAGACATATTGAGACTCAATATGTCTCAGGAGAAATCAATATGGCATCACCGATCCTACTATGTTTCGTTCAATATGTCAAAGAGCAATCATATTGAACGTAGGTTAGTGAAAAAAAAAATGACTCGCGCTTCGACAACAGCTATACTCATTACAAAATGTCAATCTAAGAAACAAAAGAAAAAATCAATAGAACTAAAATTTAATTCTAAAAGTATTGAAAAAAAGATTAATATTTTCAACTAATAAGTTATATTTCCTCATACGGCCTACTTCGGACATAAAATCATCTATGTCCTTTGGCCGTTTATTCAGGTGGAATCTGAATCTCGAACAATGTTTGCCGCTTGAGCAGAAATCTACCTCGGGCGCGCTTCGCGCTCTTTCAGCTCAAGCGACAAACATTGTCCTCGATTCATATTCCACCTAAATACGGCCAAAGGACATATATAACTAATATATATATAAAGTTAAATATGTGTTTGTCTATGTGAGCGTGTGCGTGTGCGTATGAGTTGAAATTAAATGTTCCATATAAACTTGAATAAACCTGTGTGTGTACGTGCGATTCTACATGAAATGTCTCTTATGTATATATATATATATATATGTTTATATCATGCTTGTAAGTCGACATGAAAAGTCCCACGTACATGAACCCGTGTGTGCATGCATGCGAATTGACATGAAACGTTTCATATATATAAACCTAAGGGTACTTAGATAGGTGTGTACAAGTTGTCATGAAATGTCCCATATATATATAGAAAAACCTGTGCTTGCGAGTACGAGAAAGTTGACATGAAATGTCCCATATATATATATATATATATATATATAGAAACAAAAAAATTGCGGGTGAATGTGAGCAATTTGATATGAATTGGACCATATATACATATGCAAAAACCTGTCAGTAAGGTCGTACATGAGTTGACATGAAGAGTCGCATGTATATAAAAGCGTGTATGCATGAATGCAAATTGACATGAAACGTCGCATATATGTAAACCTGGAGGAACTCGAATAGGTGTGTGAGATATATATATATATATATATATATATATATATATATATATATATATATATATATATATATATATATATATATATAATCCTGTGTGTGTGCATGCGCATTGGCATGAAATGTCCCATATATATAAACCTGTATGTGCGTGCGTTGAAATTTACAGAAAAAATCCCATATCAACGTGTGTGTGCATGAATGAAAATTGACACGAAACGTCCCATGTATGAAAACCTAAGAACTCGGATAGGTGTGTGAGAGTTGTCATGAAATGTTCCATATATATAGATAAGCCTGTGATTATGAGTATGTACAAGTTGACATGAAATGTCCCATATATATATATATATATATATATATATATATATATATATATATATATAATGCTGTGTGTGTGTGTGTGTGTGTGTGTGTATGTATGTGTGCGTGCGCATTGGCATGAAATGTCCCATATATATAAGCCTGTATGTGTGTGCGTTGAAGTTTACATAAAAAATCCCATGTATATTAACGTGTGTGTGCATGAATGAAAATTGACATGAAACGTCCCATATATGCGAACCTGAAGGAACTCGGATAGGTATGTGAGAGTTGTCATGAAATGTTCCATATATATAGAGAAGCCTGTGATCATAAGTACGTACGAGTTGACCCGAAATGTCCCATGTATATATATATATATATATATATATACATATATAATCCTGTGTGTGTGCATGCGCATTGGCATGAAATGTCCCATATATATAAACCTGTCTGTGGGTGCGTTCTAATTGATGTCCCACGTATGTATGTATGTATGTATGTATATATACATATATATATATATATATATATCAACTTGTCTGTATGTGTGCGTTTGGGTCGACACGAAATGTTGCATATATATGAGCCCAGGTGCGTATGTATGTGCGCGTCCACATCTGTTTTTCTATATACATATATATGATAAAAATTCCTTTAAAACGTTTAATTAAAAAGGAATTATGGAATTTTTAATTAAAGCCCTCGAATTCACAAATCATAATCATAACTGACGCTCTTTCAATTCACGATTACATTTTGATTTCTTAATTGAAATTTATTTAATTAAGGATTCCTTTTGATTTTGGAATTAAAGCCCTTTCAATTCACGATTAAATTTTGATTTCTTAATTGAAATTTATTCAATTAAGAATTCCTTTTGATTTTGGAATTAAAGCCCTTTCAATTCACGATTACATTTTGATTTCTTAATTGAAATTTATTTAATTAAGGATTCCTTTTGATTTTGGAATTAAAGCCCTTTCAATTCACGATTAAATTTTGATTTCTTAATTGAAATTTATTTAATTAAGAATTTCTTTTGATTTTGTAATTAAAGCCCTTTCAATTCACGATTACATTTTGATTTCTTAATTGAAATTTATTTAATTAAGAATTCCTTTTGATTTTTCAATTAAAGCCTTTTCAATTCACGATTAGATTTTGATTTGTTAATTAAAATATTTTTAATTATTAATTTAAAAGGAATTGTTAATTAAATAAAACTCTAATTACGAATTCAAAAAGGATTTGTGAATTAAAATTTATTTAAAGCCCAAAATGATTTAAATATTTGCAACCCTGAAAGGAAGTTAATATTTATAAGTACAGGTGTAGTGTCCATTTTACATCTCCTTAAAGTTTCATTTATAAAGTTATAGTTAATGGTCTGACATTATTTACAACTAATAACAATTACTTGTTAGTATATTACTCGAATAGACAAAGGTTATAATGAACAATACAAACTTTATAGGTTATGATTTATTTTAAAAATAAATTTAGTGTTAATATAAATTAATGAGATATTAGTAATATTTAATATTAATTGTAGTTACACTCATATAAAATATCAATTAATTAAGAACTTAAGGTATCAAGCCCAAATTCAAGCCTAAAATAAAAATTAAATTTAAATGTCATAATAATTTTTTTATAATAATATTATTTAAAAAAAGTTTTTTTACCTTAGATATATAAAATATAAGACTTTGGCCCATGAATAATTTTAAATAATCTCATGAAATGATTAAAATTCTTTCTTTTATTCGGAGACTTGATTTTGGTGGCCACTGCAAGCTTCCTCAGCCAATTTTCAACGAATTGACTTCAAAATTTCCAGAGATCTTTAATTTATATGTATTTACAAAATAACACTTTTATTTAAAAGAAAAAGAATTTAAAAGTTTGTCGAACAATTGGTTAAAAATTAACTAAGAAAGTTTACGACAACCACGAAATTGAAGAAATCACATTTTTGACTAATCAAAAGGATTTCAAGCATTGAATGAGATATTTTAAAATTATTCATAGACTTTGTAAATGAATTTAGAATATTCTGTCTATTATAATATCAATACAGATCCATGTAATGTAGGTTGTATTGTAATTTCACTTTAAAGGAGTTGGTGGCAAGTTTAATTTTTGGTCTAGCGACAACTAAAATATTTAATAATACACATGTTAGACTATTCTTTTTAAAATTATGGAACTCAAAGTTCTAAAATTTTGCAAATAATTTTAAAATGTCCTACTGTCTCGGTCAAAAAAAAACATCTATAAATATAGCTAAAAATATAGATAAAGAAAATACAGCTATATTGATGTGTATTATAGCTATATTCATGTGTTTTTTTTAGCTGTATATCTATGAGAAATATAGCTAGATTTTCAGCTATACTTCTAGCTATAATGGGCTAAAATAGGGATTATACCTATAAAGATAGGTAAAAATATTGTTAAAAATCTAGCTATATTTCTCATAGATATACAGCTAAAAAAACACGTAAATATAGCTGTAATACACAATGTAGCTATATTTTTACCTATATTTTTTAACTATATTTATAGATGTTTTTTTTGGAGGGGTAACATAATGTCAATGCAAATCAATGTAATCTAGGTTATATAATAAAACATAACATTGAATTCTATAGTTTGAAAAGAAGTATAGTCTGGTACGTATAATATGAAAGGACTCATCATAGACTAAATCAAATATAAAACCGCTTACCAACTTTTTTAAGCAAAATAACAGAAAAAATAAATTAAATTCAGATGCATCGATACCATGTTGGAGGAAGATATTTTAAAGCAATATACAGAGTATCATCCCTGTTGAAAAAAATCAGGTGACAAATCACTTGATTTATCAGGTGATTTATCATGCCAAAACATCATGTGACGATTTTGTTGGTTTTTACACGTTTCAAACCATGCTTAGTCAATTTAAAACAGTTTTTGAAAATTTTTTAGATAATTTGGTCTTAGAAAAAATGTTGACTAATTTTACAAAAAAATTTCTAAGTTCAAAAATTTCAAAATTTTTCAAAAATTGTTTCAAATTGACTAAGCATGGTTTAAAACGTGTAAAAACCAACAAAATCGTTACCTGATGTTTTGGAATGATTAATCACCTGACAAATCAAGTGATTTGTCACCTGATTTTTTTTACCAGGGATAGCTTTGAGTACTATAGTTAAAAAAAAATCTAGCAAGTACCACATGAAACATTTCATTCGACATAGACTAAAAATGAAACTGGCCATCAAGTTGTTTAAAGTGATATTATAATTTCATTTTTACTTATTTGTTTTTAAAATTATAGCATTTACAATCATAAAATTTTGTAAATAACTTTAGAATGTTTTGCCTAGCATAATATCAATATAAATCCATATATTGAGGATTGTATTGTAATTTCACTTTGAAAAAATTGGTGTTAAGTTTCATTTTTGGTTTAGTTACAAACAAAATATTTCATAATACACATATTCGTTTTGAAAGTCTGGTACTCAAAGTTCTAAAATTTTGCAAATAATTTCAAAGTGTCCTGCTATAACATAATGTTAATGCAAATCAATTAGTTTTATTATATAACATAATATTGAGTTTTTCAATTAACTAACAAAACTTAAGAACTACATTAGCGGGTCTATTTTTAAAGATTAGGGTTAGGTTAAGATGTCGAATATAAATTCATATCAGAAAATTAGGTTATAATAAAAAAAATTCATTTGTAATTAAAATCTGAAGAATAGTGAATAAAAAATAATAAAGAAGAGTAGAGAAAGTTCACAATTAAAGTTAAACTTGTTATACTATAAATACAAGTTTATTATAGTAGTGCGCACAAATCATACATTAGAATAAGTCCATATTATGGCCAACTTATGGTGAAATTTGACAGTGTAATTACACCGTACAAATATGACCATATGTTGGTGGACACGCCATAATTTATGCTAAACTTTCTACCAGGGTTGAGTATAAATTAATTAATAGGATAAGGCATATATAAATTATTACGATAAAAAAAAGACTGCGTCTGAAAAATGTGTTGTATTGCTATTTTGTATTAATTTTCTATGCTGTAAAAAATTTTGTTTTAATTTTAATTCATACAGTTTTATATTGAAATTTTAATTTAAAAAGTAGCATTCAATTTTTTTGTCAATTTGAAAATAAATGTTCTATGTTAACCCATATGGAAATAATTCCTTTGAATAACTGTAAATAATTGTAAATAATTGTGAATAAGTGTTAAAAAATGTCAGAATTGAGACATAAATAATAGTTATTTACAGTTATTTATTATTATTTACTATTGATTACTATTAATTACAGTTATTACCAGTTATTTACAGTTATTTACATTTTCAAAAATTTTTTAAATTAGTGAATAATTTAACGTCATTAATAATTATTTACAATTATTTACAGTTTCTTTTACAGTTATTTACAGTTATTTATAATTATTTACAATTATTTACAATTATTCACATTTTCAAAAAATTTCGCATATATATAAAAAAAATTAAATAAATTTGTGAAAATTTTCAAAAATGTAAATAGCTGTAAAAAACTGTAAAAAACTGTAAAAAACTATTAATAATCGTAAATAAATGTGAATAAATGTAAATAACTGTAAATAAATATAAATAACTGTAAATAAATATAAATAACTGTAAATAAGTGTAAATAACAGTAAATAATTGTAAATAACTGTTATTCATGTCTCAATTCCGACATTTTTTAACACTTATTTACAGTTATTTACAGTTATTTACATTTATTTACAGTTATTAATACTTATTTACAATTATTTCCAGAAATTTTTTCCATATGGGAATCATTTGGAACATGCTTGTGTAATAAAATTATACATATTTAGGAGTTTAACATATTTGTAGCGCACATTAACATTTTTTAAAATATTCATATTACATGTTTTTATATTGATTAATACTACATTTTATATTTTGAAAATAAGTCACAATATGTTAATAACGTTAACAAGAAAAAATAATCATTTTAATCTGATTAAAAATTGTTGACTAACTCTCTTGAACGTGTAATTGAAATAAAGCGTTAATCTTAACGTGTATGTAATGGTTTTGGCACTTGCTTAACGCGCACTCTGGCTTTAATGGAAGGCAAGTTAGCTTTTAGATTTAGGGATACCTTTAACCAGCAATGGATTGTTTCTACACCCTTTTTTTATATCTCTATTTCCTATATTAAGCAGTGTACACAGCTGCAACGACAAATCCATCTCTTCGTTCGCGCATCTTTTACTCCCTTCCCCTATATTGTTATATATCTCCAATGTGATGCTCTCTTTTATTACTCCCCTTCAAGAAAAACAAAACCTGAGTCCATTTGTCTATACTTACTGCTACCCATCTATTTAAGTTTTAATTGTTTATTCAGTACTATTTTTGAAATAAAAAAAACAGTATATAATATTTTAACTTTTTTACTTGTTATTTTTATCATTTGGTATATAGTTTGTTTTTTAAATATTTTTTTTTTATTATTTCAAAAAATTTATGAAAAAAACTTGTGTGGCAGTCTTTGGGACTGGCCGGCAGAATTGAAACTTCTTTACGAAATTATAGAACTCATAAATGTTTATTTAAGTTCTATCACTGTTTTATTTAATTTTAAAACTAAATAATTAAAAAATTAAATAAAACTAAATTAAAATAATTTAATTTATTTGGGGAATTAATTTTTTTTAATTTTAAATGAGATAATGTATAAAATTTTTGTTAATAATATTTATTTTACAACAATACAATTGAAAAACTGTAGGGAAGAGAGGCGTTCACCATTAAGGAGATGTAAAACGGACACTACACCTGTACTCATGAATTTGGTCTTTCTTTTTATTTTATTGCAAAATTTGAAGAAAAGAAATGCTTTAGGTTGTAGAGTTCACCATGAAGATTATTCAGTTAAATTTTCAAATAAATTTATTCATTCATTTTTCAAAATTTTGGGTTCCAATATTATATATTGAAATTTTAGATTTTGTATAAGAAATCTAAAATTCTGAAAAACTAATGAATGAATTTATTTAAAAATTTAACTAAATAATCTTTATGATGTATACTACAAGTTAATGCATTTCTTTTCTTCAAATTTTGCAATAAAATAAAAATATAGTCAAGATTTATGAGTACAGGTGTAGTATCCGTTTTACATCTCCTTAAACATTATAGAGAAAGAAAGAAAAAGAGAAAACGTGTGCTATTGCTTTCTTTATTTATTCAGATCAGATTCAGATATTTGTATAGCATATATAGTATACATGTATACATATACCGCGAACTTTGAAGTGAAACTTCTTTACCGACGGTATACATTTCCCATAAGAGAAGTATAAAAAAAAATTATACGGGAGTGAATTGATGTCATGACGGTACATGCAACGGAACTAATGAAACGGAAGTGTATATATATATATATATATATATATATATATATATATATATATAGGAAGAGCGTCCGCGCCTACTATATGTAAATCAAGGTACTAAATACGTATAAAGAAAAATTCGCGGGCTGACTTGATGTCAAATGCACATGATATAGTATATGATATAGTATATGATATTTACTATATATGCTATACAAATATCTGAATCTGATCTGAATAAATAAAGAAAGCAATAGCACGCGTTTTCTCTTTTTCTTTCTTTCTTTATAATGTTTAAGGAGATGTAAAACGGATACTACACCTGTACTCATAAATCTTGACTATCTTTTTATTTTATTGCAAAATTTGAAGAAAAGAAATGCATTAACTTGTACTATATATCATAAAGATTATTTAGTTAAATTTTTAAATAAATTCATTCATTAGTTTTTCAGAATTTTAGATTTCTTATACAAAATCTAAAATTTTAATACATAATATTGGAACCCAAAATTTTGAAAAATGAATGAATAAATTTATTTGAAAATTTAACTGAATAATCTTCATGGTGAACTCTACAACCTAAAGCATTTCTTTACCTCAAATTTTGCAATAAAATAAAAAGAAAGACCAAATTCATGAGTACAGGTGTAGTGTCCGTTTTACATCTCCTTAAGGTTGTATGGGCTATACAGTCTGTGTCAAAAGTTAGTTTCTTAGAAAATTGTCTATATTTTTTGGTAGAAAGTAATTATCTAATTTTTAGCTTAGTAACTTATTAGATAATATTAAAACGATCATTTCAAATTGTTTCATTTAAATATAATGAATTATTAAAAAGTTATAACATTTTAAAGTTTATAAATTTTACACAAATCTAATGCAATCATAAATAATAATGCCAAACTTTCAAAAATGATTTTATTTGACTGCAGCAAAGTTTATTTTGTTCAGTTTAAAATTTAGAATCTATTGACGAGGATGGAATTTTGATTTTTATTTCTTATTAAAATTTATTGCTAATCTTCTATGATAAAACAGTAAGTACCGTCTGAGACATATACATTTTTTCGCAGAAAATTAGCAATAAATTTTAATAAAAAATAAAAATCAAAATTCCATCCTCGTCAATAGATTCTAAATTTTAAACTGAACAAAATAAACTTTGTTGCAGTCAAATAAAACCATTTTCGAAAGTTTGGCATTATTATTTATGATTGCATTAGATTTGTGTAAAATTTATAAACTTTAAAATGTTATAACTCTTTAATAATTCATTACATTTAAATGAAACAAAGTTTGAAATGATTGTTTTAATATTATCTAATAAGTTACTAAACTTAAAATTGAATAATTACTTTCTACCGAAAAATATAGACGATTTTCTAAAAAACTAACTTTTGATACAGACTGTATAGCCCATACAACCTTAATGGTGAACGCCTCTCTTCCCTACATTTTTTAAATTGTATTTTTGTAAAATAAATATTATTAACAAAAATTTTATACACTATCTCATTTAAAATTAAAAAAAAAATAATTCCTCAAATCTGCCGTCCAAAGTAAGAAAACCTTAACTCCAATGGGATTCCAATGTAGTTAACCACTTTTATACTTTGGACGGCAGAAATAAATTTAATTATTTTAATTAAGTCTTATTTAATTTTATAATTATTTAGTTTTAAAATTAAGTAAAACAGTGATAGAACTTAAATAAACATTTCTGAGTTCTATAATTTCGTAAAGAAGTTTCACTTCTGCCGGCCAGTCCCAGAGACTGCCACACCAGTTTTTTCTTTATACGTATTTAGTACCTTGATTTACATATAGTAGGCGCGGACGCTCCTCCTATATATATACACTTCCATTTCATTAGTTTCGTTGCATGTACCGTCATGACATCAATTCACTCTCGTATAATTTTTTTTTATACTTCTCTTATGGGAAGTGTATACCGTCGGTAAAGAAGTTTCACTTCAAAAATTTTGAAAAATTAAGCGTCTAAAATTAATTAACTAATTATTTGAAATGTGAATTTTTTAATCAATTAAAATTCATTATATGAAGTCTTTTAGGCGAAAAGATGAAGCCATGAATTCAATAAAAATATTAAATAGTATCTTATATTTTCTGAAGTAGTAACATTCAGAGTCGAATGAAAAATTAATTTTGCAAGATAACAAAATGAAATTTGTTATACAATTATGATATTTAGAATTATTGTATATGGGTGATTCTATTCTAACGGGTAATCACATGTAATCGTTTAATAAACTATCAATACAAGGTTCAAATATTATTAACCACAAATTTTTCATATACTTTCAGCTTGTAATTTTATGATTCGTTGACTTTTTAATCGCTAATTTTAATGTAGCTTTTGTAGGGACCCTTAGAAAGTATAAAAAGTAATCTCCCCTGTCTGTAATCATTTATAAAATTTTTTTAAACGTTGTAAAGATACAGGATAAATGAATTAATACTTCTGAAAGATCAAAAAATATTTTTTTCCATCCGTACATACATTTCAGCAGAATGGTTGAAAAAAAATATTTTCTTTGACCCTCTGTTATTATAAAAAAAATGTATATTTTTCATAGATAAAAAGCAATTATAATAAAAAATGTTATATTTGAATCTTATGAAAATATAAGCTATTCCTATCACATGGAAATATTGTTATTATATGTTTGATTCGCTAAAAAAATTGCTTTGTTGATCATAGAATATATTTTTGTTTACGCGTAAACATCATTTCACTTATGAAAGCTAAGTTACCTTTTCTACGATAATTCCCCTGACTCTAAACATTTAACTGTCACAGATGATATAAGCGCATATTCAAATACGTAATGGACGTTTAAGAAAGAAGTAATGTACAACTAAAAAAGTTTGAACAGCAGTGAATGTTGGAGACCGTTTACTCGGTAAAAATTTCATTCAAATTATCAGATAATCTCCCCTGGCATATAATTCCCATGCCTTTTTTGAGATGCGCTCACAAAATTCTAATTAAATAATAAAGTCAACAATTTTATTCATGAATTTCATACCATGAAGTGTTAAATTATTTGTACACTTGAAATTTAAGGTAGCTCGTACCGCGCAACTTAAGTCAAATGAGTATAAGTGAAACTCTATTGACTTTTGTTGTTGCGACTGCAGAAAATGTCGCACGTATGTACATATATATTACATGCTAGCAGATGTTATTTATCAATTATAATACCTAAAAATAAATAATCTTCATTATTCTATTTTATTTACTTTATTTTTATTTTTTATATAAATATTTATATGAATGTTTTAAAAATTTATATTCTGTAAATATTTTAAAAATTTTGATAACAAATTCATTCCAATATTTTGAATTTCGCGCGAGCTAACCTTCAAAAACAGACTTTTGTTTCAAAAAAATTTCTCCTATGAAAATCAATAAATTTTCAGATTTTTTTCGTAATATTTTCGGAAAATCCCTGGATACACATAACATTTAACATACCATTGGAAAGCTTGTTAAATAAAGTATTTATATTTAGTCTTCAGAGCGGTAGTAAATCTTTAGATGCAAATATTCGATTATAACTGTAGGAAAATCGAATATCTACCATATGAGCAATATTAAAATGTCAGTAAACGCAGCATTTTCAAAAGACTTTTTCTTAAAATTTTCCCTGGAAATCAGGTCCGATTTTTTGCGTAGAGATTCATTTTAACTTAAAGAACAACCTCCTACATTTTGGTTTCATTCGTAAATTTTTGATTTTTGGTACGAGCTACTTTAATACATATTATACTGCTTATAATTTTTATGTATTCAAAATTGAATATATATATATATGTATATATATATATATTTGTGGAGAATTTCCGAGCAAGCATATTCTTAAATCTTTTTGTAAACAATCACTGTAGTCATATTCACATACTACACTATACTCGGTATATACTACATTATACTACGTATATACTACATATAAATAAAGCGAAATCAAAGGTTACATCGTAGTATTCAGAAAATAAAAATATCAGTTTGTCATTAGCCTTGATGGAGAGTTTGTCGTTGATATCAAAGTAAGTACATGATTATTTGAATTCAAATAAAAGTCTTTGAAGAATCTCAATTGGAAAATCTATAAATTGATAATATATTATTTTAGATTGTATTGGTAATAAAATGGTTTCTACACGTGGACGTGGCGAACTTCCTACTAATCCTTTATCAAGTACACTTAACTCCACTCCCAAACACAAAAATAATGTTATTATATGTTTAAAAAAGCAAACTTTCTCAAGTATGGATATATTTGTTCTTTAACTTTCTTCTAATAATGTTTAGAAATACATATTTTTGCTGTAACTCATCGTTTTTTATTTTTAAAAATTCATCCATATATGGTAATAGCTAATTCTGAAGTATTTCAGATAGTTTAGAATCTTTGTTCGACATAAATATTATTAGAAAATAATATTTAAAATAATATCAAGTGATGGTAATAAAAAAAGTAATTCCCCTGGAATAAAAGTAATTCCTCTGTATCAGTATATTTTTCATCTATCAGTTTTTCTGGGAATAACCTATGGATAGCTTGGCTACTTTGGGATATTGTTCTATTAGATGTAACCATAAAAAACCCCGAGTAAAATTTTTAAAATGAACACCTTTATTTTCTATTATTTCAGAATTTGAATTTGACCCGTTCGAATAGAATCACCCATATACGTCATGATATTTTGAGATTATTTCTTTTAAATCTTCTTTCGATTTCTAATCTATTATTTATTTACTGTCTAAATGTATGAATAGATCAAGCAGACAAATTTAAATAAACGCTCATATTAATAGAACGTGAGATATGAATTACTTAAAAATTGAAATGAGTTAGTTGCAAAGTATTATTATTTGAAAAAAAAAAAAAAAAATAAGAAAAGTGAAAAATTCATTGGATTGTTAAATTGCAAGCCTATAGTCATTTACTTGGTGACCGAAAGCTGCAATATAAGTAATGCTTAAGGTTAATCTTATCTACGATGGACGATCAGCAGTAACTAATTTCTTTATCCTGAAAAATCTGAACTTCATTTTGAATGGCGCCTTCTTAATCCCCTGCAAGCCGAGGGTGCATAGTCTTGCAAAATAATAAATATTTGCGAAATAATTAAACGTCTTCCGAAAGTAACCATAAAGCATAAAAATATTGTCTATTGTAAAATAAAATCGTATCTATGAAAAAAGGGAGAGTTTTTGAAATTTCAAACAAAATTATGCTTTATAATATAATAGAAAGTATCCGCGGGTACCCACGAACAATATATGGTCCTTTACCATCGTCTTAATGGCAATTCAGGTTTTAAGCCCCAGTCTGTGACGATATTACCAAGTTGCTTAGACAAAATATATATATACACACCCGTTAGAAATATATTGGCCGGTGTATCATAACGCTTTATTTTAAAGAAGATTTTTCTTTTCCTTATTGAGGATCTTTTCTTTGTGCCGTCGAACAATAGTATATATTATCAATGGGCACGATATTGTCATCGGTAATAAAAGTACTAAGAAACTATCTCTTTTATCTTTATCGGGATAAAAAATCTTAAGGTAATTACGGGTATTAAATAAATGTTAAATTAAAATGTGTATTTTATTTTAATTACTTTTTTGTCAAAGTATTCTAGCGACTTTCTTCTAATTAATATAATTTTACTAAGTGAACATAAGTTAGTAATGAGAAGTAAAACGTCTATAATAACTGATACAGTAATAGCTTATGTTTAAAAACGTCAATATGTTGATTTACCTTATTCTTATAATAAAATTTAAGTAACTACAAATCAAACCTAATTTTTTATTTTTATTTGAAAGCTATCGAATTAAAAACCTATTTTCCTTTAGTTAAAATGAGAAATATAAATTCCATTTAATTTTAACACATATAAATATTTTCAGATAAAATACAAATTTTTTTTCTAAATATTAAAAAAAATTTTTTAAAAACATTTTAAAAACACGTTTTTATAATGGAGAAACTACACTAAAAAGTATTAAATAAATTAATTTACTTCCTTGAAATTACTTTTATACAGTTCATTGCGATAGTTAAAAGAAAATTTTACAACAAAAATTTCAAAAGAAAAGTGTGGGCGCTAATTTTAGTAAATCCAATTCAGCGCCCACACTTTTATTAGATATAAGGCAAGTGTGCCCTATATCCAATCTAAATGTTTAAATTTTTAATGATTTACTATGAATATAGTATTATTATTTTCTGTTCATTATTTAATAGTTGCATATCTACTAATATCTGCATCAGTAAAATAATTGATGTTATCTACTAATGTATCAGAGCAATCTACGCGCCATCAATTAAATTTATTTAATACATGAGACACGGAAGACTTTGAGAATAATAAATCCCATATAAAAGATACATTATTACCCTAGTGGAAATTGAAATGCTTTGTATTACCATTTTTTGACCAGTAGAAATGGAAACGCTTTTTTAACATTTTATGGCGATTTCTTTGGCATTATTATTACTAATAACTTTAAATTTTTACATACACCGTTTTTTATGCTCACATTTCTACCAGGGTACTTTATTCATTTCTTATTATTATTTTAAAATATTAAAGAATTAGTAAACTTTTATTATTTTTTAGACTTTTCTTAAATCTTAAAAGCGAGCAAGCATTTTCAAAATTTAAATAACGTAAGCTATTACAAAGTCAAAAGTTATTTTATAAATATAGCTTTTTATATATATAATTTTTAATATTAATCTTTAAATATTGTCTTTGATTTCCAAAATATAACTTAAGAAAATTCCAAGATCGATCTCTAGACATAGTAATTTAAAATTATCCATGATTAAAAATATCTGTTTTTAATACAATGTAATGCGGTTTATAAAAACGACTTTTTTAGTTTTATTATCACAATTAAGAATTCACATTAAGCGGATATAAAATGGAAACTAAATCTGCACTTATAAATATTGACTATCTCTTTATTTTTTATTGCAAAATTTCAGGAAAAGGAATGCATTAGATTGTATCCTGAAAATTATATAATTGAATTTTTAAATAAATATATTCATTAGCATTTAAGAAAATAATTTATCTATTCATCGTACGCAAAGCTCGGAAAACTTTTACGTTCACCAATAAAATATTTCTTTAGCTTCGCGTACGAAAAAAAATTGTTCAACGCATGCAAAAGGGATTATTAGTGTACCACAGTCGCACGTGAAAGAGTTTATCAGCGTGTCACCAACTTCGCATATGAATGAATGTGTCAGTTCGCAAACAAAATTATCGGTTCCAAGTTCCAAAACTTTGTTTCCACGCACTTCCGCACACGAAAAAATTTTAAAATATCTTTTAAAATTCTTTTTCAAATTATTTCTTTAGTTAAACATGAAACCAATAACCTAAAAACACAAATACCCCTTTGAAGGATACTTGGATTTTTGGGTTATTGAATTTTAATTTAACTAAAGAAATAATTAAAAAAATCATTTCAACAATTTAAAACCGATAACCCAAAGACCCAAGTAATTCATAGTAGGGTATTTAGATATTTAGATTATTGGTTTTTATATATTCTAATTATTTTTTTTATTTTTTGTTTAGTTGAATTTAAAACCAATAACCTAAAGACCCAAATATTTCTCTCAGAGTATTTGGGTCTTTGGTTTGTTGGTTTTAAATTAAAGTCTGTCTACGCGGAGTATCATCGCACACGAAAAGTGAGGTTCGCGTACGTGAACGTGTCCCCACTATGTGACCACACAACCCCTCATTTATCGTACGTGAAAAATGAAAACCTCTTTCGCACGCAGACATGAAATTTTCTACTTTTTTCGCGTGCGAAAATAACATTTTATACTTAAGCATTATATTTCTTTAATAAATTCAAAACCAATAACCCAAAGACACAAATACCCATCTAGGGAGTATTTGGGTCTTTGGGTTATTGGTTTTAAATTTAACAACAAATTGTTTCTTTAGTTAATAAAAAATGAGGGGTAATGTGGCTCTATGGTGGGGACGCTTTCGCGTACGCGAACCTCACTTTTCGTGCGCGATGATACCCCGCGTAGACAGACTCTTTAAATTATACAAATTGTTTTCAAAATTATTTCTTTAGTTGAATTTAAAACCAATAATCCAAAGACAAATATCCTTCTAAGAGATACTTGGATATTTGGGTTATTGGTTTTAAATTAAACCAAAGAAATAATTTTAAAAAAAATTTGAATAATTCAAAACCAATAACCCAAAGATCCAAGTACCCCATAGAGGAGTATTTGGGTCTTTAGGTTATTGGTTTTTTAATTGAACTAATGAAAAATAAAAATTACAATTAGATTAGTTTAAGACGAATAACCTAAAAACTCAAATACTCCTTTATGGGGTACTTGGGTCTTTAGGTTATTGGTTTTAAATTATTTTTTATTGTGGTACACTAATAGTCCCTTTCGCATGCGTTGAACAATTTTTTTTCGGGCGCGAAGCTAAAGAAATATTTTATTGGTAAACGTAAAAGTTTTCCAAGCTTTGCGTACGATGAATAGATAGATTATTTTCTTGATAATATTTTGTGTATATCAAATCTAGCGTACACTAATACAGCGTGCGCTAAATCTACCGTACGCTAATATAGCGTGCGCTAATCTAGCGTACGCTAATATAGCGTGTGCTAATCTAGCGTACGCTAATGTAGCGTGTGCTAATCTAGCGTACGCTAATGTAGCGTGTGCTAATCTAGCGTACGCTAAGAGAGTTTATAAACAGAGATTAGCGTACTAAATTAGCGTACGCTTGCTCGCCGCCTAGACACACTCATAAAAAATAGTTTAAATCAATTCTTAACGTATATCGTTCCTATTTTTAAATTACAAATAAAAATAAGGATTCTTCTAATTTGTATTTTCTTAATTATAGAATTATACTATACTTTCGAACAAAAGACTTTTAAATTTTGTTTTGTAGAAAAGCTGTTTATTAAGGAGTGATTTAATTTGAATTTTAGAATTAAATAAACCCTGGTAGAAATTTGAACATTAAAAATGGTGTAAACAACAATTTATGACCATTGTCAATAGTAATATTTTGTCATGTCAATATTGGCGAATAAATGGCAATTTTTTGCTGAATCTGCAGAGCTCAAATTTTTTGGTATATTGGTTAGCATCTTATAGGCAAAAAATGCTAATATAAAAATGTTGTTCAAAATTTTTGTATTTAGCCAAAAAAATACGCATTTTAAGTAAACGGAGAGAAAAAATCAGTAACAGCTATCTAAAAATTAGGTAAACTGTGGACAACTTTTTTTGACTAATTATATAACTTTTTAGTAATGAGTCCTTAATTTTTCAGATCATAGGTAAAATCATAACCTCACTTTTGCCACGTGGCGAGAAAATATAGATTAGTATTTATTCACATTCCTTCGTCAATGTTTATTTTTATTGGAATTTATAAAAATAAAAATAATATTAAATTTTATTAAAATAAAAATATGAAACGCAGTACGAAACGAGTATAAAAATATCGTTTTTTAAAATAATAAATGGAAAATTTTATTAATCGTTTAAAAATAACCTCTAACAATCCGATCACAACTCAAAATATACGCGCGAATATATTAACAAAAGTGATTCTATTAATGATTAATGATAACTTTCAAGAAAAAACCTTAAATGATTCTTAATAGTAATCAATTAGAGCACAATTTGATAGACTCTACTGTTAACTATCTATATTCAAATAATAGTGGATCAGACTCAACATTTTATTAGCATTTTTTAGCACTATGAAGGTTGAAAAAAACGTTTCATATTAGTTCAAATAATGGCCATAAAACATTCCCATTTTCTGCTCTTCACTTTAAAGAAATGGCCATAAAATGGTAGAAAAAGCGTTTCATTTTCTACCAGGGAACAAACTTTTTAAAAAAGTACATTTTAGGCAAGTTTATTATTGAATAGTATATTGTTTTCTTCATAATATTTGAAATATATATATATGTATATATATACAGTACCGCTCAAAAGTTCGTAAAATTTTTTTTTTCTAACTCAACTTCAAACTGCGATATTTTGGAAACGACTCAATGAATTTGAAAAATCTGGACGGCGTTTGAAAGATCAGACAAAATACTATTTTTTTGTGTCCTGCCAAATATTTTTATCTTTTTTTGAGTCTATTTTTAATGACTGAAAAATTTTTTATTTTTACGAATTTTTAAATTTTAATCAATCAAATGTAACTTTTTAAGGAATTAATAAAATTAAAAAATTCGAACGCGACTAAAAAGTAGAGTGAATTTTCTAAATCTTTATGTTCGATGATTTTTTTTGTATCTATTTTCTGCGTGTAGCAAAAAATGCGCAAAAATGGAATGTACAATAAAATTAGTTTTATATGATAATATTTTCCAATATCGCGAGTCTATTTTTGTTTACATTTCAGCATGTGTTCAAATCTGTAGTTCGTATATACATACGAAGAATCAAATTTGTATACATAACTTTAATTTATTTAAAAAAAGAACACTATCATTCATAATAATTATGATAAAATTTGTGATAATTTTGTTAAAAGTATACAATACCGTTCATGACCCATATTAAAATAATTTTTGTGAGAAATTGTGAATAATTGTTAATAATTGTAATAAACTACCGCAATTGAGACATTAATAAGATTTGATAACAGTAAAAAAAAGTTAATAATAATTAATAATAGTTAATAATAGATATGAACGCTAAATAACAATTATTAACTGAAAGTCATAAATATTAATAATTATTTATAGTTATTCACATTTATTCACATTTATACACATTTATACACATTTATTAACAGTTACTCACATTTTCCAAAATTTTAGAATTGGTGAATAATTTATTATTGTTTATACTTATTTATAATTATTTATATTTATTTGCAATTAGTTACAGTGAATTATAGTTATTAACACTTTCTTACAGATATTTACAGTTTTTCACATTTATTAACAGTTATCAACAGTTTTTCACATTTACAAAATTTTTCGCGTATTTGTATAAAAAACACGATTATACGTGTGAAAATTTTTGAAAGTGTGAACAAGTGTTGGTCACTGTTAATAAATGTGAATAAATGTGAATAAATGTGAAAAATTACAAATATTTGTAAATAACTATAAATAACAGTAAATTATTATTATTTACAGTTAATCATTATTATTATCTATTCGTAACAATTATTAACTGTTATTTACTGTTATTAATGTCTCAATTGCGCTAGTTTATTATAGTTATTAATTACAGATCTGATATAAGATCGCATATGAGATCGCATGTGAGATCTCATATGAGATCTCATATATATTTTTTAGAAGGGTTGAAAATGTAAAATATAAATGAGATCTCATATATACTTTATATTTTCAACCCCGACTGAAAAATCTATATGAGATCTCATATGAGATTGTAATGTGTGATCTCATGCGAGAACTCATATGAGATCGCATGTGAGATCTCATATGAGATCTCATATATATTTCTTTGTAGGGTTGAAAATAGAAAATATATATGAGATCTCATACGGGATCTCATATGAGATCTGATATGAGATCGCATATGAGATCGCATGTGAGATCTCATTTGAGATCGCATGTGAGATCTCATAACGGTGTGCCGAAAATGACAAAGAAAGAACTGAAAATGAACTGTGTCTGCTCCGATCGTTTGTGTGTAACGTTGTTTTGACGAATCGGCGCTTTACATATGCCTCGATCAGCGTAAGGGAAACTCAAATCTGAGTAACTGCTACTCCGATTGCGCGTATACCTCGAAACGTATCGAATCAGAGTAGCACATAACCTTGAAGGTTACAGGCTGCTCCGATAGTCTTTCAGTGTAGAAGCCGCTGCGCACCTACATACTACTGCAGTTTCGGTCGCGTCACTGTCTGCTGTATGTTTCGTGTATATCTATATATACTCAGTATGTCTAACCTCTGTTATTATACATTTAACATTGTTAGACTTATGAATGTTAAAATTATGAAATACACACACACGTTACAATTGCACATTTTCTTTTTTATATGAATTATCATTTGAATATTCACTGTATATCCTATGTTAGCAGCTATAGGATACACATATTCGGTTTCCTCACATTTCTTTCATATATACACAATTTTTTTCGAACGCACAATATTTTTTTCACGACACTCACAGCACGCTTTTAGACACTACAGAAATACAGATACAAATAACCTTTGTCCTTGTCTAATTTAAATTTTCGTTATAATTAATAAATTAAATACGTATATATAAATGTAGGGGCTGAGCGCTGTAGAGCAAAAAACGAGCAAAGGATTCTATTCTATGAAAATTTTATATTTTTTCATATAATAGAATCCCTTGCTCGTTTTTTGCTCTACAGCGCTCAGCCCCTACAGTTTTCTTTTTATTTTTTGAATTATCATTCTTAAAGTGCATAGTTTTTGTTTGTTATTGTTTTTTATTAGTATAGATTTAATATGGCGAATTTATATCACTCGAGCTATAAAATAGTATAAGATACTCGTGGCTTCAATGTCCCATTATTTCACGGCGTTTAGCAGCCACGCTACGCTCCGATGCTAATCTCACGCTGTCAAATAATGGGCCATTTTAGCCACTTGTATCTTAATATACTATTATGTATCATCAAGTTGTTTTGTCAATTTGTATATCCTTATCTACGCAGCCTATCCAATGAAAAAAAAATCACGGGTTAAGAGGAGGTCACGTATCTCTGTCCTTTTCTAATCAAATAATTAATTTTTAGCAAAAACTAATAACTTTAAGAAAAATAAAGAGAAAGCCGCATCTCTTATCAGGAAAAGCAAAATTTTCTTTGATAAGAAAAAATTAATTTTATTGCTTTGATTTCAAGAAAACCTTGAAAAACCAAATTGTTTACCCTAACCTCTGTGTCCTAAGTTTTTCAAGGTTTTCTTGGAAACGAAGCGATAAATCAATTCTTTCTCATCAATGAAGATATTGCTTTTTTTGATACGAAATGCGGCTTTCTCTTCATTTTTTACTAAAATTATTAGTTTTTGTAATAAAATCAATTCTTTGATTAGAAAAGGACAGATATTTACTTGACCTCCTCTTAATTGTTTTTCATTAAATTATGTCCTGCAGTTTCAACCGGATTCGTTTTCCGAAGGTAAGGTCGGGGTGCTCTCCTTGTTAGTAAAAGTACTTAAAAAACGGTTATAAATTTACATTGCTTTTGAAAAAAGAATCAATTTTATATATTTGTGTTAATTAGAAGAAACGATTACACTCGCCTAATCGGTATCGTTATTGTTTAGATTGGTTTGATATTATTTCGCTCATTGTTCTAAGCATAGCATTTTCTGAGTAGTGAGAGAAATTATTTCCGAATCACTCATTATAGCGAGAGTCGAGTGTACTTAATTTAACAAAATAAATGTCATAATATTAAAAATACATAATTCCAAGAGGAAAAAAATTAATTTTATTAAAAACAACATAGAAAGCCACATAATCAGAGCTTTTTTAACTTCAAAATTATAAACACGCAAAACTAACTCGTTATAATAATTTCTAATTTCATTTAAGAATTAACCTTCAGATATTTTCAAATAATCTATTTATTAAATTTAATACATTGATGTTATTATTATTTAAAAAATCTCAAATTTTACTTCTCTACTAATTGTAAATGTGCTATTAATTGTGCTCTATTGATTATAAATTTTTAAATAAATAATAAATTCATAAATTCAATTTTTGTATGAAAAATTATAAATAATATGAAATTATCTTCAGTAAAATAGAATGTGATGTTAGAAATTACTTGCAAAAACTTATTTATAGAAAAGTATTTTTTTTTTCATTGAAATTCGTTAAATTTCAGATTTTTAATGTAAGTTAATATAGAAATTAAAAATCCAAAAAATCATGTCATTATTTATAAATAATTTAAAAAAGATAAAAAACGGATAATTAAAGAGAAACTTCCATATAAATTTACAATGTTTTTTTATTAATTAATTCTTTAATTGAATAGTTTAACAAAAAAAATCACTTAAACTCGTACTTTTAAATATTTTCATTGAATTTAAGAAAACCATCAAAGTTATTGGTAATAAATTTTATTAGATTACCTTGATAACCTGCATTAACCTGCTTAGGATAATTAAAAATTGAAGGTGGTTAGCAAGTCTGCCGCATATTTACAATAACAAAATTAGTTCTAAAATGAAAAAAAAATCCGTTATAAAAATTAAAATACGAAAATAAAATATGGTTTCTTAATGAGATATAAATGATTAAATGTCTAGCAGACAGACGTCTCGGTTTTAAGTCTATTGGTGCTTTTATTTTTAATAGTTAGGATCAAAATTTCTTCCTGATAGTAAAGTTTTCACTTTGATATATGACATTGTATTAAATATTACACGCCTTCAACTTAAAGCTCTTGATTTGTCTACTTCATAAGTAGCTAGTGATCCCTACACCTGTATACCGAAGGTATAAATTTAAAAAAAAGAGAAGCGTAGTACCAGGTAAACTGCATACCCGTTTCGTTCGTGTTACTTACCTGATCTTCTCTCTTATTGAGTTTCAGAATTGGCGCCAGGGATTGGCTATAGACTATTGTTTCTTACCTTTTAATAAAGATATTTCCTTAAATACATTAGTAGAAGGGATTTCATAAATTAGATCAGTAACTTTAGGTATAAAAAGGAAGCAGATAGACCGAATTTTTGGTTACATTTACCTTTAAATGTTTATATCATACAATTTTGATTCAATTTTGAATTAAACTACTTAAATTGTAAGCTTTGCAACTGGTACATGGGTATAATAGTATAAGTTTTTAAGCTAATGCAATACTAATTACCCTGGTAGAAATGTGAGCATTAAAAATGGTGTGTATAAAAATTTGAGGTTATTAGTAATAAAAATGCCAAATAAATGGCCAATAAATGTTAAAAAAAGCGTTTTCATTTCTACTGGCCAAAAAATGGTAAAAAAAACGTTTCAATTTCCACCAGGGTATTACTCATAATAATGTTTTTCTTTTTTACTGATACTTGATTTCTAGTTGGTTGGCAATATTTTGCGATTATTGTACTTCATTTTATCAGAGTGAATTGGAGGAACTATTTAAAATTGCATTGTTGTCCTTATATAAATTTTTCATTTTCCAGACTTATTATGTTCCCACAACATTAAAAAAAACTTCATTCTTATTTAAATTACTTATTTCCTTTTGATTAATTAATTAATTATAACAACATGTGATTTATAAATTTTATTTATGGTTGACTTTTTACAATTTTATAAGAAACATAATGTTTGGAAAACTTTTTGTTTCGTAAAAATTTATAAATTAATCAAATTACAAATAAATTTATTTAAATAAAAATAATTTTTAAAGTACATCATAAATTGAATGTTTTATAATTGATTAATTATTTAAATTGAACAAATGTTAATTGTATACTCTCTTAGAACTATCCAGTAGAATTCCAATGAAGTCCAGTGAAATTTTCACTGAATGGGTGAGTTAAAATCGCTCCTCTAGAGTTTAGTGAAATTTTGCTAAATAAAATAGTAAAATATTTACTATTTGAATTTCAGTGAAAGAATCACTGTATTTTATAGAAAAAATTGTTAAATTTCTGTGAAAATGTCACCGGAATTCAGTGAAAATGTCATTGAATTTCAGTGAATTTATTACAGGACAAAAGAGTAATTGACAAAGAAAAATAGTATATTACGACCCAAGGCGAGAAAGTTAGATTTCCTGGCTTGCGTGATATTAAGGCCGAGGCGAAGCCAAGGCTTTATATCACGCACGCCAGGGCATCTAACATTCTGGCGGCGTGTCGTATACTATTTTTCTTTATCTCCAGCCGAAAGTACGTGGTTATATATAGAAATTGCCCGTCCAACAATGTACGTGGTTATGTATAGATATTGCTCGCTCGATTTTTGCGAAACTTTATCGAATTATGAAAATTGCGCGCCCGACATTTGCGAAACCGAGGTTTTTGCTGGTCGGGGCGGGCAATTTTCATAAATCTATTTAAAAAAATTATGTTAGGTTATATTTGAAAATAAAGATATTTATATAAAATAAAGATTATTTAAAAAAAATAAAGTGCAAATAAAATTTTTTCAATTATTTTCTTTATTGCAACTACATGGAGTAACATTAAAAACACTATTATTGAAAGCACAATCATCAAATTTAAAATTAAAAAAAATTTAATTTATTAAATTAAATAATTAATTCAATCAATTTAATTAATTAATTTAATTTAAACTTAAAACTCAATTATATGTACCAATAATGTGTTGTTTATATGTGAAAGATATGTAGAAGAACGATAGTTGTGACAATTGTTTTGTAGGCTACAAGCTCTGTCATGGCCGTTATTAAGTTAAACAGGCCACGAAAAAGTCGTTGCTAGCCAAAACGAAATGAGCCGCAAAAACCGTTGTTCCCGGATTTGAATCCCGCCAGGAACCCCGTACTTTCGGCTAGGAGATAAAGAAAAATACTTTAAAAAAAATTTAATTTATCAAATTAAATAATTAATTTAATCAATTTAATTAATTAATTTAATTTAAATTTAAAACTAAATTATATGTACCAATAATGTGTTGTTTATATGTTAAAGATATGTAGAAGAACGATAGTTGTGACAATTGTTTTATAGGCTACTGTCATGGCCGTTGTTAAGTTAAACAAGCCACAAAAAAGTCGTTGCTAGCCAAAGTGAAATAAGCCGCAAAAACTGTTGTTTCCGGAGCTAAATCCCGCCAGGAACCGTACTTTCGGATAGGAGATAAAGAAAATTATTTTTTTTTTTTAAGTAAAATACAATATTTTAATAATACTTATTAAAAGTATTGATTATTACAATAATTTAGGATTTATTTATATGTAATAAAACGATCCAAATTTTTTTATTTTAGTATTGAATTAATATCAGCAATTTATGTGTTAAAAAATAATTAATATTCATTCAATACTGAAAAAAAATTATATCATATTTTAAAATTATGTATGTGAATTACAAATTATTTTAATTAATAATTAATACTTATTGTATATTTCAATATGTTACATTCTTTTAAACTTACCTTTTCACTTTAAAAGTTCAAATAATTTTTTTCAAATGTTCCTCTCTCCGTACGCCACTAGGTCTTCACTAGAACTCTCTCTCTATATGTATATACGTATACCATTATTCCTTATATTATATTGCACTTACCTTTTTTATTTAAAAACTTCAAATGATTCTCCTCAAAATCAGAGTTAGTGCAAAACAAAAAAGGACAATATTCTCCCTTATGTTACTTTAACAAATCGAGTCATATATGATATCGAGTATATATACACATTAAGGCGACTACGGAAGTTCGGTTCGATTTCATTTTGTAGTTTACAAATTACTCTTTCAATTTCTAAAATTTTTTGAATTTTTGAATTTTCCACCATTTATTATAATCCGTAGAATGGTGGAAAATTAAAAAATCTGAAAAATTTTACATCCCTGGTAGAAAATTAAGGATAAGATATGCTCAGATAACTAACTGTTGGCTATATCTCGTCGCTACGCAGTCGCGATAAGTGACCGATGAATACACGATAATATATTAAAGATTACAGAGTTGATATAAAATATAATCACTAAAATAATTAAAATTTTTTTCTTCTGATTCGAAATAAATTATAAATATTATAATATTCATTATTACAATATGAGTTGTAAATAATTTTAGAAAGCGAATCTGTATATATACATGCTGCCCGCGATGGCGCCTGTTTGTACAATCGTACAATAGATCCTATAGTTGTGAATACTGAATGTTAGCTGCGCGCGCATCACTCGACGCTTCGTCTTCTATAAGCATCTATCTTCATCACTATATGTGCAGGTTAGATTGACTTGACTTAACTTTAAAATTATTAAAGATGCATATACTGTTATTGTAATAGTGTCAACATTTTCTGTTCTTTATTGTATAACTTAAATTTATTTGCGAACATATACAGTATGATTATGAATAAAATATCCATGTAAAATCAGTGAGTGCGAAGTGCGAGTGAGCGAGTGCATATGTAAACTTAGTGTGAGAGAATACACTGTAAAAGAAAATGGCGAGAAATCACGTCGTTGGTCGACGATTTCAATGCGACCATGCACCGTCGATGTTGTTTAACATTGTTGAAGCGCAAAATCTAACTGATTTAATCTAAAAAATCTTGTGTTCAGTTTACGTGAAATCACGCAAAGCACGTTAAAATGTCGCCGTTGAACGAAGTTAAATAACCTCGACGGTGCATGGTCGCATTGAAATCGTCGACCAACAACGTGATTTTCTGCTATTTTTTTTCAGTGTAAGACTGTCCGTTTAGGAACTGAAAAGGAAACAAGGAGTGAACAGCCTTTCTCTTTCTCACTAACTGTGTTCCCATATGCGTGCTCACTCACACTTTGTAATATGCTGTTTATGAATATAGTATAATTCAACATTGACCATATCCTCCCGATACCATCGCGATAATTCGTTAAGAGTAATGGAGGTTTATCGCGATATCTAAAAGCATATGATCGCGACTGCCCATAAAATACGGGATGATATACTGAAAATATGCTCAACTTTCTACCAGGGATATTGAAAGAGTAATTTGTAAACTCAAAAATAAATCCTAACCTAAAATCCAAAGTCGCCTTATACCTCTTATTTGTGTCATAATTTGCTAAAATTCGAAAAATGACTTTGAGGCTTTTGATTTATGATTTTGTACAACGCCTTTTTTACCCAATTAAATAATCGGCTGGGCATTTTTTTTAATATTTGTGGGCATATAAACTATAAGAAAAAAGTAAATGTACAATTCGTTAGTATTGCACAAGAAATATTTGTTCATGTGAGGCGATATTTTTGCAGAATGAAATAAATATTACTTTTTCTAACATAACTATTTAACCTAATTTTTTTACTCAATGAAATTTAAGTATTGTATTGCATACTTGATGCTCAAAATAATACGACCGAAACGAAAAGCGTGTCTATCTTTTAAACGTTTTTACAAGCTTTAGAAAATCAGTGCATCACGAGAGACTCGTAAGTAAATACTTTTGTTTTGAATGGCCCACTGCAAATTTGACCAATACTGCACTTTTACATCTGGAAACTCAATGTACTTAACATAAATTTAATGTCATAAATTCGTTTTTTTGAAAGATTTGTTTTGGAGAATTAAATTTGATAAAGTAATATTGAAATTAATTAGTTAATTAGCTTATACAAATTTACATGGAAATGTGCGTTAAAAAAGTAGTTATTGTGTGAAGTGAGTAAACATATTTTTTTATGTATTTAAAAGCTACAAAATGGAGTTAAAATAAGATCCAAATGCTTGCTTCAAATTTTTTTCATTTTTTTTATTATGCGGCCAAACCGACACCCCAGCAAAGTGCGCATTAAGAAGGGGCCGAACTATCTGTCTTTGTCTAATAGCGTTTTTCATCATTTATATAAACACTATCCAGTATAACAGGAAAAAAATAGCAGCCCCCGCTAGATATTAGTATAATAAGTAAATTTTGTAATAAAAATAAAATTTTTTACTGCATAGTTTTTGACTAATTAGAGACCTACTAGCAATCTAGAATATAACTTATCTTTTTTTGGTAGGTCTCTAATTATTCAAAAACTACGCAGTAAAAAAATTTGTTTGTTATTACAAAATTTACTAATTATACTAATATCTAGCGGGGGCTGCTATTTTTTTCTTGTTATAAAGGATAGTGTTTATATAAATAATGAAAAACGCTATTAGACAAAGACAGATAGTTCGGCCCCTTCTTAAGCTCATTAAGAGTGAAACCATTTAAGTCCCCTTGAAGTCCGGATAAAAGTCCCAGGTCTTTCAGCTCTTTCCAGACTTTACCATTTGCAAATGCTTTGAACAGTTTATTGTGGTAGTATGTAGCTCTTGCAAGTTCAGTCTATTCGTCTACTAGTTTACTTAACAGCAATTTTAAGCGTGCTCCGCGCGCCCTGTTTTATTTATTTATTATTTAACATAATTCATTGAGATTTCAAAATTTTATTCTAAATTTAAATTTTCCGCCACTTGTTTTATTTTAACCAATCAAAACTGTCTTATCGTGATGACAAATTTTTACCATCTATTTTTTAAAAGAGGAATGCAGAAAATCAGTAAAATATCGCGTTTCATTTGTCCGTTTGTATTTTCAATAAGTAGCACCTCACTCGCCCCGCATCTGCGACAATTCTTTATTCAACCATGGTAGGCTATTCTTTGTATGTTTAAGTATTTTTACTGGCACTAAGTTTTCTATAACAGCAGTAAAATTGTCACAGATGCAGCCAAATGCAGACTCTTGGTCGACTTTACCAGCTGTTAATAGTGTTCAATCACAGTTAGCTAGTTTCTCTAATAATTCTTTTTGACAAATATTTTTATAGTTTCTATATCTAATCGACTTTTGATCTACAGTGCACGTATTATAGGCAATATTCTCTTAATATAATCCAGTGAAATTTCACTGAATTCAAGAGAAGATGGCTTTACTGGGGTTCAGTGAAATTTGACTAAATGGAATAGTGAAATATCCAATTAAATATCCATATTTTCACTGAAATTCATTGAAATTTCTTCTGATTATCAAGTGAAATTTCCTCGCTGATTTCAAATAGTGGATATTTCACTGAAATTTCATTGAAATTTTAGCTGAACTTCAAGTGCAATGATTTTCACAGATCCATTCGGTGGGATCTCACTGAATTATATTTAGAGAGTAGAAACTTCAATTAAGTCGTGCAGACTATGAATGTTTACAGATAAATTACGTGCATCAAGTATACTGTCATTGTTATCCATAAGAATCAGATCAATCCATGTGTGAGATGATGGAGTGAGATGCGTTGCACTATGCTGGACCAACTGAAGCAAAAGCTCAGCCGTCAACTTACTAAGAAACCTTGCATCACTGTTTCTCACAGAAGATCGGCATTCAGGTCTCCCATTATAATTTTATGCGAGAAATCATGAGACGAATTTTTCAAAGAGTTTAATAAATCAGAATTTATTGTAAATGAAATGGCAGAAACCATCACAGGTTCAGAGTTGCCATCTTTAAATGAATACAAAATATACTCAGATTTACCACTGCTAGTAATGGTTGTGGTATTTGAAAAAACTAATATTTTATATTTTAAATTATGCTCAACATAGAGAACACCCCTCCTTCATAAAGGTTTCTGTCCTGCCTAAATATTTTATAACCCTTAATCCGAGACAGTCGGTCCCAGCCAGGTCTTAGCCGTTATAGATTATAAGAAAGACTATTACATAAGAGCTGGCGCACCTGTTCAATGTGAGCTCTTAATAAGATCACAATCAAAAAACCCGCTCGCAGTTCACCCTTTTTCCCTGTGTGACTCCTTGCAGAGATCCGATGTAGTCATTGGGGAGGGACATTAACATCGTTATTATAATTTAATTTTTTTTCCCAATATTACATTCCTCACTAGTCTTAACATCGTTATCATTTTTTAAGCACCCACTAATTACTTCGGATTTGTTGTTAGTACTAATATTTTTATCTGGAATTATATTATTAGAACTGCATGTTTTATCTATTTTATATTTTGAAGGAGGCACATACATATTGGAACCTAAAAACGAAAGACTGTTTTTTTATTAACGTCTTAATTTATTTTGAAATATTTAAAATACTATCCTAAAGTACACATAAATAGCTTCATTTTAAACCTTATTGGGGTTATTTTACTCCAATTATACTCCCATGATCACTCGATGAACTATAACTGGTGAAAAAATTAAAAAATAAGTTAAAAATGTTAAAATTTATTTAAAAAAATTTTTTTTTTGTTGAAAAATTATAAATATTTGGTTTTTCAAATTCCTTACATTCATATAAGAATGACACCAATACTGGAGCCAAATCCAGTTAATAAAGTGAAATTAGTTCATTAAGTCATCAGAAGTCTTGCGGTTCAGGAATCATGGATTCGAAGATGTTTCGAAAGATCATGAGAGTATGGCTGAAGCAAAATAACTTCAATAGGGCTTAAAATAAAGGTATTTATGTCTACTTTAAATTAGTATTTTAAAATAAATTTAAACATTAATAATAAGAATTATATTTTTGTGTTTAAGTTTCAATATGTATGTATCCTGCTAAAAAGAAAAAAAAATAAATGAACAAATAAATAAAAAGTAATTCAACAAAAACACTTTTATAAAAAAATAAAAAATAATTTTAATAATTCATATATATAACAAAATTCGGAATTGTCTTTTTGCGTCATGTTTACTAACATTTCAATAAAATATTAGTAGACATAATATAGAAAGATAATTTATAATGTTATTATACATTTGAATTATTAATATAATTTTTTTAAAGTACTTTTTTAAAATTTTTTAATTTACTTATTTTTATTATTTCTATTTCATTCTTTTATAGGAAAGAATGAAGAAAAAAAAAATAAAATAATTTTAAAAAAACATATAGTACTCGAATAAATTTATATTTTTACTTTTTATATTTGAAGAAAATATTTTTTTTATCATATTAAATAAATAATAATTAATTTTTTACTATGATAAAGGTTTGTAAAAAAAGATATAAGCAATAAAAACTTTTAAATAACATTAAAGTAACCATCACATCAAATAATAGATATATTGTTTAGCAGACAGCCTTAATGCCTTAGTAATGTAGTCCCATATTTTATATTACTAGAAAATCCATGCGCGCAAGCGCGTCCTATATCTAATCTAAATGTATATAAATTTTTAATGATTGACTGTTAATATAGTGTTATTATTTCCTATTCATTATTAAATAATAATAATTTCATATCTACTAATATCAGCATCAGTAAAGAAATTGATGTTATATACGCAGCATCAGTGAATTTATAGACACGGAAAACTTCGAGAAAAATAAATCCCATTTAAAAGATGTATTATTATTATATTCATTTTCTTATTATCATTTTAAAAAATTGAAGAAACAGTAAACTTTTAAATTATTTTTTAGACATTTCTTAAATCTTTCAAAATTTAAGTAACGTAAATTATTACAAAGTCAAAAGTTGTTTTACAAATATATAACTTTTCATACACATAATTTTTAATATCAATCTAATGTATTTGACTTTCAAGATATATCTTAAGAGAATTCCAAAATCGATCTCTGGACATAGTCATGTAAAATTATCCATGATTAAAAACATCTGTTTTTAATACAATGTAATGTGGTTTATAAAAACGACTTTTCCAGTTTTATCATCACTTAAAATTTCATATTTTAAGGAGACATAAAACGGACACTACACTTACACTCATAAATATTGACTATCTCCACATTTTAGTGCAAAATTTCAGGAAAAGAAATGCATTAGACGGTATAAATTTTTAAATAAATTTATTCATTAGCATTTATAAATTTTTAATTTCTGGCACCGGAAAAATTTTAATATGTAATATTGTAATCCTAAATTCTCAATAACTAATGAATGAAGTTATTTAAAAATTAATAATCTCAACAATATGAAATCCATAAAATATATAAAAAATGAAATAGTTCAAATCAATTCTTAACGATATGTATATCGTTCCTATTTTTAAAATACAAATAAAAATGAAAATTCTAATTTATATTTTCTTAATTATAGTAATTATATCATTCTTTCAAACAAAAGATTTTTTATTTTATTTTCCCGAGAAACTGTTTATTCTAAGCGTATTCAATTTGAATTTTGAAATTAAATAAACAAACTTTTAAAAATAGTACATCCTAGGCAAATATACTATATTTTTGAAAAAAAATTTTTAAGCTGTCAATCTAGAAATATTTTATATACTAAATTATATCATCGAAATTGTATTACTTATCGGTTTTTTTATTATTCATTTTAAAATATTCCGAAATATTTTAAATCTTATTTTAAATTTACCAAATTACTTGCCAGGCTCATAGATAAATATTTTATGATATTGTTATAAGCTAAAAAGTTCATGACATCTGTCTATTTTCTAAATTTATTGCTTAATATAATTTTATAGTACAATTTTTAAAAAGAGAATTCAGAAGTAAATGGCATAGAATTGTTACCATGTTCTAATTTGAAATATACAATGACAAATGAATATAGAGCGGTACTTCGCACTCTCGACAACTTCACACAAAAATAATTTTTGTGAGCGGAAGTTAGCGATGATTATACTAATAATTTTATTTAAAAAATCAAACTATATCTAAATAATTATAATTTAATTATTTTATCAATGATTTTTATTATTAAATTCTAAATCGATGATTTTATTTAAGCATATTATAATAAATCAAATCTCGTTTTTCGCCAATCATATGATTCTATTCAACGCGCCAATCACGTTCTTAGTATAAAATGTTTCACAACATCCGGCCATCGTTTTTTTAAAAGAGGAATCCAAGGATTCATAACTTTATTTTTTGTTTTGCGATGGAAAATCTAAAAGAAGTTTCAGTTTACGATAGTATAATTTTAAGTCAATATTTATTTATTTATGCACAGTTGAAAATCGGGTAGAGTGAATTTAACGATGTGTGTTTAAACCCTACCTGGAAAATAAAATATTTTCATTTATATATTTGTAAAAAAAATTAATCAAGTTTAATTCTTTTGCTCAGATTAATGGATACATATAGTAAAAATTATACCATAACATTTGCCTTTCAAAATACAAAAAAAAAAGAAAAAAAAATCTTGATATAAATATTTTAAAAGTTGAATATTACTTTAATTTAAAAAAATGTAAATAAGTAAAGAATTACGTTTTCCCGAATCACATACTATGTATATACAATCTTACTTCGATAAAAAAAACAGAAATAGGTCTTGAAAATCAATCGTCAGTTCAGGAGATATCAATCATAATAGGATGATGTTCAATAAAGAATTGAAGTTGGTATAGTTTGAAATAGCTAGCGTTTCTCGTTTGACGCTATACTTTAACCATGTAGAAAGAGTATAAGAAACAAAAGCAAAATGTTAGTATGTGGGGACAACCGGCATATTGTATATTGGATTAAATCAAGCAAAGCGGGGTGTAACCCAGTGCCACACGCATCACGCTCATCTCGTGTGCCAAGTGAATCGTGTTTTTATTTTTTTTTAACAGGGTACATAGGGGCTCGACTTATTCCTACACATAGTGCAAGTATACAAGGGGGTATATAACTGTCTATGTATATTATTTTGTCATGCAAACTGTGTCACCTGCCCGTCCACATAATTTTTCTCTATTTTTTTTTTTTTTTAATTTTTACAACCGATCACAGTGCATACACATATATATGTATATATATATACATATATTGAGATGTATATTAGAGCAATGGTCTATGTACTTACGAGTTCGTTGTATACGAATTATAAAAAGGAAAAAAAAATACTTTATCAAGAGGTGCGATCTTTTTTTATTATTGTATAGTGCACGTGTTCTATTACTTCTGATACTTAACAATTGTTGGCTTATAGACAATTTGTTTGATTCGCATTCGATTGACGCACTTGTCTCTGTAATTTAAGCTGCACAATTTGAATCTTCAAAGAACAAATTTTTCAGAAAAATAAATAATATGATTTCATAATGTTCAGTATTATTTTTTTATAAAATAACTGTTGTTCAAGAGATTGAATTATGTAATATAATGATCTTTTAGCAAATGTTCTACTTGTAAAATAAATTGTAAGTAACAGTAATTTATAAAGAGATCAAATCTCTGTTTCATCATGCACGTGCCTTTCTGTTAATGCGATAATCGATTGAATCAGTGCTAATCAGATGTTTGAATACAAACACAATTTTTAATTACTACATATTTACTGAAAATAGTTTTTAAGACGTAGATTTCATTATTTAAAGAAAGTTTAAAGAGCAAGTTGGTTAATTGAATATAATGATTGAACAATCATCTTTCAACTTGCAATGAAATACTTTATAGGAGAATGGAACGCAATTAAAAATTTATTTGTATTTTTTGATTTTTAGATTATTGCGTCTGCTTCGTGCTGTAAGCAAATTAATTTTTCTGTGCTTGAAAAAAAATCACAAAAATTTATTTATACTTGTGTATACTTTTTCAAAAGAATTATAAATCGAAGTGAATTAATGAAGCTGAGTGTAATGCACATTTATTCAGTAGGAATTTATTCTTACTTTGTGATGCAATATGGATTGCAACCAATATCTTAACACCAACATTTTTGCATGACTGTCCACAGCCGAACCAAAATCTTTTTTGGTTCGGTTGTGGGCATTTCACAAAATTAACAAAAAAAAATTATTCTATTTGACGGAATCGATTTTGTCCCTTCGGTGGTAGTTAGCTAAGGTCTTCATCTTTCTATAGACACCTACAAGTCCAAAAAATATACAATTGGTGAAAAGTTATGAGCCACAAACAAAAGGGTGTCCACAACCGAATCCTTTCCCATATATTTGTGAGCAGAAATCCATGCTACGATTATCCAAATACGTGAAATGCAAGCCCTAACATATAAGAATTGACTTTCGAAATCAAGTAAATAGAAGTTAATAGCTTTAACGTTTAGACTTATGCTCAATATAGTAGCAAGTATCACTCATACGCACACACACACACACATATATATATATTAGCAAGTTGCTCGAGGGGTATATATCAGATGGTCACGTGTCGCGTTACCGCAATTCAGTACTCGAATACTCTCAAAGAAACGCGTACAATTTGTTCATGACACGTGACTGTAGTATATCAAATAAACGACTTAATATAATAATATTTACGCGGATGCCACTAAAGTGTTATCAACCTTAATAATAAAATTAAAATATTTAACTTTGTTTCTTTTACAAATTCAAAAAATGAGATAAGCACTATACACATTTGTCATACCTATAGAAATTTAAGAAGTATGAAATTTCATGCGTAACCGAGTTTTACCATTTCATGCACAGGTATATCATTTACTACTGCTATCAATTATTTCATTGAATGTTATTAATATCTAGAATGTATTAACCTGTTAAACCTTAAACTTGTTTATTTAAAAAAATATATTTATTTGTATTAAATCACATTCAAAATTATTTCAAGTGATGATTTATATAGAAATTTTTTTAAATTCTGCTTTTCCTAGGTAGTTTGGGTATTCTCATAAATTTTGGAAAATCGAATCTTCATAAATGTTATTTCTATTTTCTTTGCCTATGCAACATGCACCTCACTATATTTATAACTTTAAAAAATAAAATTAATAATAAAATTTATTGTGAGAAAAAAAAAATTATAAATTAAAAAAATTAATTTTCAAACAGTTGGTTTGAATAGAATTTTACTCAAAAATGAAATTCCTTCGTATTTTATCAATTAATACACAGAATACTAATTGTTATGAATGTCTGGGAAATAAAAGTATTAACAATAAAAGCAAGTAACCCTTATGGATAAAATAATGACAAAAAGCAAAAAGAAAATATAAAGCTATTAAACTATTGTACAGGCCAAAAATTGAGAGTACAGTATCAGAGTACAAAGGACTAGTGGACATGAATGATGAATAAAACAGAAAAGTCAATTATTAGAAATAACGCGCGGTACGGTCTGTAGCAGCACGTTTCGTTTCGTCAGGGTAGTTCTTAAAACGAAAGCGTCTGATGTGTGCCATTAGAATCGTACTTTTGACACTTGCAGAACCACGACGAATTACTTTTTATAGTCCATTCCCTTGCTTACATGAAACTTGCAGTTACCGATCGTAATTCAGCCATCGTCTTGTCATAGTACCAAACAATAATCCTTATATATATATATACGTTTTTCAGATATCACCCACGACATACACACGATGCGTATATCTGTACATGTACATATATATAAAAAAAATGTCATTCATACTTTCACCCCTCTGCGTAGTGCCTGCTTGTCTTTTAGGAGAAAACCGTGACGAGTTTTTGGTACAGTATCCCTCAACGTGTAGATAATTATATAGCTGCTCTTGTGTAACGGATTATTCTGTGGCTTTTGTTATTCCTATATATACACTAATATATATATATATTAGTTATATACGTAACTTGGGAATACGAAGTATGAATACAGGCGAGTCTAAAGTGTTTGTCGCTTGAGTAGCAATTGGTCGAGGGCGCGCAAAGCGCGTCAATACTTCTTAAGAGAATATTGGCAGAGAGAATATTGTCGAGATATTAGCATGAACGTATGCAATGCCCATACAAATTTAGCATGGTCTATAGGTATTCCACCGAATACGGTCTGCCGCGACATAAATATATATATACATACACTTGCGAACAAAGCGTTGACACTATTAAGAAATACGCGTACAGGATTCTGTCGTTTCAAGAAATATTGCCTTTTAATGAAACCTTAATACATTTAAATTAAATGAAAGTTATAAAAAAAATATTTTGATTTTATAAAATATATTGATAAAAAATATATGTTAGTGTAAAGACAGAATTTCCTTATAAAAATGACCTTATAAATATATCAATTAAATTTTACTCCGTTGCATATTCAGATGATAATAAGGATAAATGTACTGATTACTATGTTTCTACCAGCAATATCAATTTTACATATTTACAGCACTAGCTTAAGAATCCAAAGCAAATAACAAGATGCCCTTGCATCTTGACATTTACTTTGCATCCAATTACTGATATATTGCAAATAGATTAACATTGGAATTTTTGTTTTAAGATATTACAAAAGTATTGCATTCAGAAAAGTAGAAACTATTTAGCACTAGAATATTAACCTAATTGATTTATAGATGCAAAATAAAATTTTTATTTTTAACTTATAATTTTTCTAAAAATTTGTGATAAAACTTGAAAATTTTTCGAATTTTCATTTAAGTTTTTATTAAAAATATTACAACTAAAAATATTGTCAATTGATTCTATAACAATGAAAAATTAAAAAAACTTAATTTTATAATTTAGAGTTTTATTTTAACTGAGACAGAAAAATTTTTAGGGGCGGTTTAAATTAAACGTATTCAACGCATTCAAATCACCGCTTCATGTCAAGAAGCTCTGTATTTTTTATTTGGATTTTAATTTAAATTTACAAGGAGAGTGTCAGAATATTGAGACGCAAAGTTTTCTCAAATTTTGGGAAATGATTTTGGATGTAAAAATATGAAAAAATCAAGTTACTAGACTTAAACGCTCAATATTTTTCTAGTTACAGGCAATTGACGAAAATCGCTATAAAAGTTACTACACTGAGAAAAATATATAATTAAAAATTACTATATTTTTCACTAATGGGGAGACAAACTCGACATATGCAGGAAATTTAACATACTTTTATAAAAATTTACTATACTTCTACGAGTTTATGATATACGCGCTCACAAAAATTGCTATTCAGTATCGTAAAAATTATGAATACAGAGAATGACACAACGAGACTGCTGTTACCACGCTTAATCACTAGGTGGCGACTCATTTTTTCAATCTGCGAGCGGTAAGAGAAGTACTTGGTTGGTATATAAGAGAATTTGAAACAGAGGCTTTTAAATATTTTCGCGTTCGTGATAATACGCGTTAGGTAGAATATGCGTTAGGTGTAGCGTGTGAGTGCGATTAACTTGTTATAATGTGTGTAATTTAGGATAAATGTAGTATATACAACTTCGAAAAGAGCGTTTCATAAATTGCGAAAAGTGTCTTTCTAACAATAACACACAAACAAAATAATTCTTCCTCAACTGAATTTGAAAACACAAGCGAAATTCTCAGAACGTCAACGAGCATCGGAAAATAATATTTTTAGAATGTAAAAAAAAATTGATATCCATAATATTTAATACATGATATTTATAAAATCTAATATGCAGTATAGTAAAATTTGCTAAAAGGTGTAGAAAAATTTGATATATAGTATAGTAAAATTTGATGCTTTGAAATTTTACTATATACATATATTAACATTTAATACATATCGAGTTTGTCTCTCCGATGTTATACAGTATAGTAATTTTTTCATTAAGTTTGTGCTAATATTTAATCATACATTTCTCTCCGTGTACTAGATTTCCAAACAATAGTTCTTCAGCATTTATAGCTAGAAGCTTAAAACTTTTTAAAATGAAAGCTGAGCTTAAATCTTTTCAAAATAGCAATTACAGCATATGAAAATATTTTTTTCAAAAAGAGCAATAAAAATTGAACCAATTTTTAGCATTTATTATCAATTAATGTTATGAAAAGGAATTTCAGCTCCAATTTTTATGGAAAAAAATTATATTTTTATATGCTGTAACTACTATTTAGAAAGGATTTAAGCTCAGTTTTAATTTAAAAAACTTTAAGCTTTTAACTATTAATGCTAAAAAACTATGAGTTTAAAAATCTAGTGAATTTTATAGTAATTTTCTTCATTTGCCTATAACTAAAGAAATATTGATCTTTAGAGTCTTATACCTTGGCTTTTTTCATATTTTTACATCCAAAATCATTTCCCAAAATTTGAGTAGAATCTGCGTTTCAATACCCTGACACTCTCCTTGTTAGTAAGAAAGTTGAAACTATAGAAAGTTGATTATAATTTACATGATTTTATCTGATATAGTTTAGTTTAGTTTCCCTATTAATCACTTTTAGATTAAAAGCGTCAATTGAATTTTATCACTATAAGTTTAACTTAAAAAAAATTTTTAACTTAAAATTCATATTGATTACTTTGGAATTACGGATCGCACAATTTATACATCTAAAATTGTTACACCACAGAAACATAAAGTTTGTAAATAACATATTTTAATACTAATGCGAAAAGTCTCATCTCGACTTGTGTGATGTTTGTCGTTGAACGTACAAAAGTACCACTTCTAGGACTAGTTGCATATTATTCGAAAATTAATCAATAAAATAAATTTAATTAAGTGAGCGATATTGTCATCTGAGTATGGACTAAATCAAGAATCAATTTAAATTAAATCCGAGACTTACTTGAAAATAAATATTTTAAAAATATTTGATTATCGTATGTATAAAATAGAAAAAAAGGAATCACAATTTTGCATCAGTATTAAATTTAAAAAAATGATGACAATTGCATTTGACGAAGTTTGAATTGTAAGTATTGGATATTTTGTGTGATGCTTGGTTACAATATAGTATATACATATAGAATAAAAGGGATTCTAGCTTATTTTCTAACCACAATATGACCGAGTAGTCGAGTCTTGCGATAATAAGTAGATGATAATCGCGATATTAATATCGCATTGGAAAAAGTGCACACATGCGTGCAAGCGCCTATTGGTCACGGTGAAACACTTGCTACGGATCTTTTACTACTCCCTCCTTGTTTTCTCGCTCCCTACATTTGTGGCTCGCTTCTATCCAAAGGGATGAACACCCCCTGATTTTTTTTTCGAGGGAGTGAATGGTGTATACATAAAAATATGTATATATGTATTTAAGCTAATAAGAGAGAGAGGGAAAAAGCATATCGTAAGAATAGAAATATATAAGCGGAACTATAATACATATATCTTGATCCTCCAAGTTCCTGGTGTGACGATCAAGGAAAATCATTTTCAATAGGTCAGCAAGTGATTATAAGATAACCTTAATTGTTTTTTTTTCTCTTAATGCAATAACCGTCAAGAGTTCTTACGAAAATTTAAATCTTAACGCTGAATTGTTAACAATAGTGCATCATGCAAAGAATAAAAGTGAGTTATTTCGAACGAGGCTGAAATATTCAGTACTAATCCTTGTCAAAAACACCAAAGGTATTTTAGAAAAAATAGTTAAAGATTTTTCATCTTTTTTAATTTTTATATTTATTAATTATAATTTACGGTACCTGTTTTCATGGATAGTTAAAGATTTTTCATCTTTTTTAATTTTTATATTTATCAATTATTAATATTTTTACTACCTGTCCTCATCATTTAGATGTTTATAATATTTATAATAATGCAAACATCCCTGGTAGAAAGTTGAGCATATTTTCAGTATATCATCCCGTATTTTATGGGCAGTCGCGATCATATGCTTTTAGATATCGCGATAAACCTTCATTACTCTTAACGAATTATCGCGATGGTATCGGGAGAATATGGTTAATGTTGAATTATACTATATTCATAAACAGCATATTACAAAGTGCGAGTGAGCACGCACATGGGAACACAGTTAGTGAGAAAGAGAAAGAATGTTCACTCCTTGTTTCCTTTTCAGTTCCTAAACGGACAATCATACACTGTAAAAAAATAGTGGGGAATCACGTCGTTGGTCGACGATTTCAATGCGACCATGCACCGTCGAGGTTATTTAACTTCGTTCAACGGCGACATTTTAACGTGCTTTGCGTGATTTCACGTAAACTGAACACATGATTTTTAAGTTAAATCAGTTAGATGTCGCGCTTCGACGATGTTAAATAACATCGACGGTGCATGGTCACATTGAAATCGTCGACCAACGAAGTGATTTCTCACTATTTTTTTTACAGTGTATTCTCTCACACTAAGTTTCCATATGCACTCACTCACTCGCACTTCGCACTCACTAATTTTACATGGATATTTTAATCATAATCATACTGTGTATGTTCGCAAATAAATAAGTTATAGAATAAAGAACAGAAAATTTTAACGCTATTACAATAACAGTATATGTATCTTTAATAATTTTAAAGCTAAGTTAAGTTAATCTAACCTGCACATACAGTGATGAAGATTGATGTTTATAGAAGACGAAGCGTCGAGTGATGCGCGCGCAGCTAACATTCAGTATTCGCAACTATAGGATCTATTGTACGATTGTACAAACAAGCGCCATCGCGGGCAGCATGTATATATACAGATTCGCTTTCTATAAACGATTTTAATTGAAAATTATTTACAACTCATATGAACTGAATAATGAATATTATAATATTTATAATTTATTTCAAATCAGAAGAGAAAAATTTTAATTATTTTAGTTATTATATTTTATATCAACTCTGTAGTCTTTAATATATTATCGTGTATTTATCGGTCACTGATCGCGACTGCGTAGCGACGAGATATAGCCAACAGTTAGTTATACGAGCATATCTTATCCTTAATTTTTTACCAGGGATAGATTTTATTTATATAAAAAGAAAGAAAAACATAAATGAGGGAATTAAATAAATTTTATAACCAGGTAGTTACATTAAATATTTAAATTATAATATTTGTATTATAAATATATATAAATTATAGTATTTTATAGGCGGTCGCGATTATATACTTTTAGATGTCGCGATAAACCTTCATTACTCTTAACGAATTATCACGATAACACGGGAGAATATGGTCAATTTAAAAAAAAAAAAAAAAAAAAGATTAATATATAAAGGATATTGTCCTCTATATGTTAACCTTTTTTATATGGTGATGTCGGAGAGCCTAGCCCGGTTCCCGTTTAACACATTACATCAGGCTAGACTGTCAGACCCACCATACCGAAAACTTTGACTTGGCATATATTGTATACGATTGTACGAACGGGCGCCGTCGCAGGCAGCATGTATACATACAGATTCGCTTTCTGTAAACGATTTTAATTCAAAATTATTTATAACTCATATGAATTGTAATAATGAATATTATAATATTTATAATTTATTTCAAAATTCAATAAATCTTAATTAATTCTTTTGGAGATTTTATTTTATATCAACTCTGTAGTCTTTAATATATTATCGTCTATACATCGGTCACTTATCGCGACGAGATATAGCAAACAGTTAGTTACCCGACCATATCTTTATCCTTAATTTTCTACCAGGGTATTTTTATTCATAAAAAATATTACATTAAGTTACATTAACATTTATTCTTTAGTATTGAACGTTGTCGGTGAATTTTGAGAACAAATAAATAAAATAAATGTAATTGCAAATTAGTTTTATAGAAAGTTTGGAATGTAATTTAAATATTATCAAAAATAGTTAAATCACGCGAACGGGATGCTCAATTCTTTATTGTTTATTTTCCTCTCAACATTCAATTAGGCTTCAGTGATCGGCAGCTGAAAAAAGAATAGGAAAAATAATAGAAAAAAGGCAAGTGATCCATAGAGCACTTGCTGCCGCAGGATCGTTCGAACGCATTTATGTCAAGGGGTCAGATAAGCGTAGAATATAAGTAAAGGGAACTATTGGTGTATGAGCTACGTGTATATTAGTTATTTAAGCACCTTGGGCGGGAATCGCTTGGTTATGTCGAGGGATATTTGTAGTGAAAGGGGATAGACAAGTCGAACATCAAGTGACTCTTGGCTGTGCTGCATAAATAGTTTTTCGGCTCTAGCGTCCGTATTCGGGCTTCAATCGTATAAAAAATTTCATAAACTTAAAAAATTATTGATGACGTTGCACTATTAAAAACTAGCTCGCACCTCGGTCCTTTCAGAGCTTCGCTTTGCTCAGCTCTGAAATGCCCTCGTACCTTGCATCGCGAAGCGATGCAAGTCATGCAAAAAGCTCCACTTCTTGCATATAAGACACGACCGAAAACGCTCACGCTTCGCGCTTGCTATTTGATATTTAAAGAATATTAAAACAAATCATTTACAAACGCAAAAGCATCAAAAGTTAATCTTATTTTTTTTTTTTATTGTATTTTTTATCGCATCTTTCAACAGGAGGTTTGAATTTATTGTATTTATTTGAAAAAATAAATTTATAATTATTCATGTGAATTTATTATTATTTTCTTGTGAATTAAGTTGATTGATTTCGAAAAAATTTATGTTATGTGAATAAGACTTTTTAAGGTTTTAGATAGGATAATCTATCAAAAGTTATGAGAAAAAAAAAAATTATTTTACAGTTCAGTAGCTTAAAAGTAAAGTTTTGTGTAAAGTTTTTATTTTATCTGAATCAATCCGACGGAGATGATTTAAAACAATAATACAAATAAATGTTGGCAGTTTAAAAGAAAAATCGTTCGAGCTGTTTTAAAACAGTTATCCCTTTAGAGGTTAAAGAAATGATTTTTTGGTGATAACTTGAAAAAAACGAATTTTGAAAAAAAGTATATTAAATAAAATTTATAGAAAAAAATAAGATACATCTTTTTAATATTATATATATTTTTTTTTTAAATATTATTTATCGAATTATCATTAAAAAGCCTTTAATTTCAACATTTTTCATGAACAATTTGAAAAATATTAACTTTAGAGAAAAATGTATAATATAAAAAAGATTTATTTTTTTATATCCTATAACTTTTATTTTATATACTTTTAAAAGAAATCGTATTTTTCAAGTTATTACTAAAAATCCATTTTTTTTTGACCATTTAAAAGGCGCCTGCTTAAAAACGCTTCCAATGATTTTTTTCAAAATAGGAATGTTTACTTGTGTTATTATTTAAAATAATTCCCTGTTCAAATTATTCAGATCGGATAAAAACTCGTCGAGAAAATTCATAAACTTGATTTCTCACGCACATACATCCATACATACATTTTAAGGTAGCTCGTACCAAAAATAAAAAGTTTACGAATGAAACCAAAATGTAGGAGGTTGTTCTTTAAGTTAAAATGAATCTCTACGCAAAAAATCGGATCTGGTTTCCAGGGAAAATTTCAAGAAAAAGTCTTTTGAAAATGCTGCGTTTACTGACATTTTAACATTGCTCATATGGTAGATATTCGATTTTCTTATAGTTATAATCGAATATTTGCATCTAAAGATTTACTACCGCTCTGAAAAACTAAATATAAATACTTTATTTAACAAGCTTTCCAATGGTATATTAAATGTTATGTGTACCCAGGGATTTTTCGAAAATGTTACGGAAAGAATCTGAAAATTTATTGATTTTCATAGGAGAAATTTTCTTGAAACAAAAGTCTGTTTTTGCAGGTTAGTTCGCGTGAAATTCAAAATATTGGAATGAATTTGTTATTAAAATTTTAAAAATATTTACAGAATATAAATTTTTAAAACATTCATATAAATATTTATATAAAAAATAAAAATAAAGTAAATAAAATAAAATAATAAAGATTATTTATTTTTAGGTATTATAATTGGTAAATAACATCTGCTAGCATGTAATATATATGTATATATACGCGCGACATTTTCTGCAGTCGCAACAACAAAAGTCAATAGAGTTTGACTTATACTCATTTGACTTTAGTTACGCGATACGAGCTACCCTAAGGAAGCCTCGTAATAGTCTTATTTTGCTATAAAAATAAGTTTTTTATCATAAAATAACATATTTTAAAGAGTTACATTTTTTACGATGTCGAAAATATAAGGCACTTCCGTATAGCGGTCGTGCCTAATTACAAAAATTATATTAACTTAGAAACCATTCATTAATTTTATAAAATATTTCATACACTTGAAAAATTACATAAGTAAAATTATGAGTGAGAAAAATTATACATAAGATCATTTATTTTATTATCCTAATCATCATAACTTTCACTATCACTCGTGTAATTTTTATTTTTATTTAATAACATGAATATAATTGAGAGATGAAATAAAATTTTCATGTATAGAACAGCGAGTACTAAGAGCGAATGATTTCTGTTGTTACTGCTGCTGATATCGGTACGTCGATTCATGTTTATTTTCAGATTTATTTTCAAATATATGTGACTTATCAATTGGTGAGAATGAGAGCTTTGTTTTTCTTTCTTTTTCTCTATCGTTGCTGTAGTCATAAATGTGTTTGGCGCTTGCCTATCTGCGCAGAGGGGAAATTCCAGCATTATCCCTCATTTTTTTTTCTGTGGTACTTTTTCTGTAGCTTGAATGCTGGGGCTTGGACCTCCTGGAACTTTTCGCGATGATTATGGCGGAGGAGGAATGATTATAGCTGAGGAGCGAATGATTATAGTCAAGAAAGAAGTGGTTATAGTCGAGGAGCGGTCCTCCGATGGAATCAATCTTTTCACATGTTTAGCGTGCTCTTTACGTTAAAGCTCGGCTACGGACACCCGAGCCGAAAATATATATAGGATAGACAAGCGGGCCAAACAGCAAAACGTTTCGAAACACTCGCGCTCAAATTTCAAGGGGTTCGGGCGAGGGGGCTAAGATTGTTTGGCCAAAAAGAAATGATGCGCTGCTTGTGAGCACTTGTGTCATTCCGAAGTAGTATTTACCCTGCTCAACCTCTTTTACACTTACCATCGAGGATGAATCACGACTTAAGTGAATGTTAGGCTATAATACCTTAATAGAGAAAGGTCTAGTTAATCATTTTAAAAATTCTTTTTTTCATTCAATAAAAAATGTTATCAAAAAATAATATGGATATAATCTAATTATTAAAAAAATGAGTTTGAAAATTGTTTATTTGTATTTTTATTTTTTTGAGAGTATAACAGTTGACTGGATTTTAACATTATTTTAATTATTATTCTATATACATAAGCTTACGCACATAGTATGCTGTTACGATTTATGCATTATAGTTTTCAAAAAACTAACTTAAATTTCGTTTAAAAAAAAATTCGTTCTGTTGTTGAATTTTGTATAATTTTATTGATGTAATTTTTAAAAAATGTATATTTTTCATGTATCATCTTATTACAACAAGTACTTAAAAATTTAAATAAATACATAGAATTTTTTTAATTGCTTTTAAATAAATGTGTAATCATTAAAAGCTTATAGAAGCAAGAGACAAAGTTTTAAGTTCATTTATAGAAGCTATTCATTTTCACTTCATGGTCTAGGCCATCATAAATTAGAAATTTCTCTTACTTAATGTCTTTAACGTTAATAGACTTTAAGTCATTAAGGATATGCATTTATTTTGAACTGGGTATTAAAAAAGGTTTGATAAGGAATAATAACAGTTATGTTTAAAAAATAAGTGACTAACATTTAATTTTAATTTTTCATTTTTGATTATGATACAAATCTTTAAGGTGGTTCTTATATGCAGGTCCGTATGTTGCGGGCGCTTAGCCGGGGGGCCCACTAAATGCATAAATTCTTAGTATTATTAATAAAAAATTTATTCTAAACACTTTATTAATAAATATTAAGTAAATTTATGCCACATTTTTAAATAATACTAAAATAATACGTAATTTTATAAAATTTGATTATTTATACGTTCCTGAACATATTGGAATTCCGGCAACGTTATGAATTTCGGTTTGTTATATTATTATTTGTTACATATGGTTATACTGAAGAGCGCGGTGGCGTAACGGATAGAGCTCTTGCCTTCAAAGCGGTGGGCACGGGTTCGAATCCTGGCCAGGTACCTCTGACTTTTTTTCGAAAGAAAATTAGTGTATGTGCTACCCATATCGCGACTCTTAAAAAATCCGACCTCGTTGAGTATCGGTTGATTGCTGGTCACAAAAAGTGGCTGACCATCTATCGGTAGTCAAAGTTTTCGGTATTGTGGGTCTGACAGTCTAGCCTGATGTAATGTATTAAACGGGTACCGGGCTGGACTCCCTTGACTTCACCATATAAAAAAGGATAGAGGACAATATCCTTTATAAATTAATCTTTTTAAAAAAAAAAAAAAAAAAAAAAACAAATATATGGTTAGACTCATTATAACCTAAGTAAAATGTCACATTTTCGAAAGAAACGAGATGCGTGTTTACATTTTTATTCCACAGCGTTGTCAAGTATTACAAAATCATAATTTAAATTATTTTTTTCAATTCTTTTTTTTTTAATATTCAATATCTTTTTAGATGATTCATCAACCTACTACTTTTTTTATATGTTCTAAATCTATGAATTCTGCAGAATTCAATAAATAGTTTTTCATTAATATATGTTCATTTGAAATGATAAAAATATTAAGTTTAAACATGAAATTAAGGGTTAGAATACAAAATTATATCATAAAACACTCAAATTCAAAATCATTATTTTCTATTATTTCATCGATAACTGAGTCTGAAATTTAATAAATATAAAAATGTAGGTTTTATTTACGACCTCCTAAATTTTAATAATATTTTGTTCATTCATGTCTCATGGAAGAACCACCTTAGCATATGAAAAATTATTGAAAAAAGTTTTTATATAGGGGAAATTGGGGCAAACCGTATAGCGGGGAAATGGGATAACCAAATTTCTCGGCTGCTACTAGTGCTATTTATGAAATAGCTATATAATTTCATTAAAAATATCCCTATTATTATTTTGTATATGATTAGTATGTTAACAACAGCCTTGTGTTGATTTTATTGGAGGTTGAACATTTTTTAATTATTAAGAAAGATCGTTCGTAAAAATCATAGCGAGTGTAATCTCTCCCTAAGCAACATAAATGTTCTATAAGTACATAAACTTGTACATTTATATAATAATTAATAGTTTCACATACTTCTGTTGTTTAATTTTACTTGTAATTATAAAAAATTCAGAACTACTTTTTTCTGAACTTTGAAGCAAACCGGAATTTATAAATTTCATGTTTTTTTTTTTTAATATATAATAACCAAATCTGCGGTTATTAAATAATTTGTAAATAAAAAGTTTAAATTATAAAAGCTTTCTGATCGATATAACATACTAAGGTCAACCCCAGTAGACAGAGCAGAAAAGACAAAAAATGTAATCTTTCACTATAGATGGAAAAAATAAAAAATGTGTAAAATGTACTAATTTATGTAATTAGAAGATAAAAAAAAATGAAAAATAAACATTTTTTCAAAAATTTTCTAAATGCTCTACAATTAAAACTGCGCTAAAGAAATGAGTTTTCCAAAGCTAATTTTCCTCAGACAATAGCGAATAACTTGCATACAAATTTTGGAGCAATTCTACCGAATGGTTTTCATACAATAACAGAAAAATGGAAAGAATTTTTTTTTCAAAATTTTCAAATTGCTCTAAAATTAAAAGTGCGCTAAGAAAATCAGTTAGTAAAAGTTTTTCTTTTTTTGGCAGTCGCAAATAATGTCCATACAAATTTTCAAGAAAATTCTTTGAGTAATTTACGTAAAATACCTAAAAAATGAAAAATAAAAATTTTTTTAAAATTCTAAAAATGGCTCTAAAAAAACTGAGCTTAGAAGATCAATTTTCAATAGCTTTCCCCCGAGTTTGACAAAAAAATAAATTGCATGCTAAATTTGAAGCAAATCCATAAATTAGTTCCCGAGATATTTTTGGCGTAATGAAATCATACACACACACTCACACACACACACACACACACACACACACACACACACACGCACCCACACACACACACACAGACACGCACCCCCCCCCCCCACATACACACACACACCCACCCACACACACACACACACACACACACACACACACACACACACACACACACACACACACACACAAATATGTACAAATTAATGAAAAAAATAGAAAAAAATTTTTTTTATCGATACAATGCTTTCTCTATGAGAAAGCAAAAGTATGCCGTTTTGTCCCAATTTCCCCTAAATAAAGATGTGATTGAGCCAACAAGGCAAATAAAATCAATATTTTTATCTCTATTTTTAAACCACTAAATAAATATTATTTGATGATTTGAAAGTATTTTGCACTCTCTGATTTAAAATCCTGGTAGGTGCTGACAACGCTTCATTGTACACTCCTAGCTGGTAACAAATGATTTATTTTATTTATAATTACTAGTTTATAAAAAGAAAATATATGGTGTTAGTTTGTATTCATCTATATTGATATTAATAAATTGATATAATAAACTGGCAAGAAAACAGAAAATAGGATAATTATTGTGTTTTGATTCGTCGGAACTATAAAATTTTTATCAATTTGATAATTCAATAATATGAACGATAGAACTTTTTCACACATATTAAAGAAAATTTTTATCGATTTACAAAAAAATCATTCTATTATTATTTTTAAAAGACATATAACTAATAATTTATGGACAGTAGATCTTTTGCATAAGAATTATATAATCTTGAGACAGGAAAATCAATTTATACTTGAATCATAAATTTATACTTACACAAATGCTTCATCTATAATATTAATGAAAAAGTAAAAAAACGTTTTTTTACGATTGAATTTGATGATCAATGCATTTATGTGCAGTCGGCTATTATTATCAAGCAATTGGATCAAGTGTGGATTAATCAAAATCTTTTAGCTTACCTCACCTATGTAATCTAAACGTGAGTAAAAGCGCACTGGCTATTGAGAATAACAGAATATCCTAATTTACTAATCAATCATTGAATACAAATGCACCTTTCGCCAATGTCTCCCGCAATTGTCACACTATTTCGATTGATAGCTTTAGGGCCCGCCTGCTAAGTTTGAGGCAGCTGAATTGAACAATGCTTTTTTCAACATCAAGCTTTTATAGTGCTCATAATGTGTATACAAGAAGTACTCCCCTTATATTCTCGTGGTTATACGTACGTATGCGCCTTTGTCAATCTGTGGGGTGTATCTGTTTTGTAATGGAATACATATTTATGTTTATAAATTTTAACTAATTGAATGTTTTGAAAAATTTAGCAATAATTATTAAATTTAAAATATCAAATCAGGGAGCGCGGTAGCGCTCCTTATGGCGAAGTAGCGGAGAAGTATGGTTTTCCCTATTTAATTTGTGATATTCAAAGTTTAAAACTTTGAATAAATAATTATGTTTCGATATTTGCAGATTATTTTATTGCAATTATACATGAAGTGATCTAATGTTTTATTTACCAACGAAAAACATAGCTAAAAGTTATGTTTTCATGATTTTTTCATCTCATAAACAGGTTAGTCTGTCGATTTTTTTTCTGTCAGGTTGTTTCAGTGTTCCGGCGGATGTCAGAGAATGACGAAAGTTTTGCTTTGAAGAGTTTTTCGGTGGATATGAAAGAAAGAGAGAGAATACGAGTTCTGCAATTGTTAATGAGAGAAAAAGAGTAAAAGTATAAACAGTGAGAGAATACGAATTATGTATCTATCAATAATAATGAGCGTATGTATTCGAGTAAATGTCTTCAGAACATACTAAATGTGTAAAGATATCGTGTGAATAAGCAATATAAGAATTTAGAATCTCGTTCTATTCTGTATAGCTGACAAGCTGCCGCGAAATCACGAGCGTACATGTGATCAGTTCGCGCGTGCACAGTTAAACATTCCGGCTCTCCAAATTCAACAGTTAAAAGCGGCGAAATTAGAAAGTTGATAATACTAACTCGGTATTTAAAATTATAAATAACAATAAATGAAAAAGTAACAATTGCATATTTTAAAACATTATTAAGTAATTACTTAGTTTTTCGAACGATACCCTACTAAAAAATTTCAGGTGAGAAATCACCTGATTTATCATGCCAAAATATCATGTGACGATTTTTTTGGTTTTTACACGTTTCAAAGCATACTTAGTCAATTGCGAACTATTTTTGAAAATTTTTGAAAAATTTGAACTTAGAAAATTTTTTAAAAATTTGGTCTTAGAAAAAATTATGACTTATTTTACAAAAAATTTTCTAAGTTCAATTTTTCAAAAATTTTCAAAAATAGTTCGCAATTGACTAAGCATGGTTTGAAACGTGTAAAAACCAAAAAAATCGTCACATGAGATTTTGGCATGATAAATCACCTGAGAAATCAGGTGATTTCTCACCTGAGATTTTTTAGTAGGGTATTTAGTGACAAAATAAGTTTTACAAGTAACAATTGATTAATTTAAGAGAATTGAAGAAAATAATATTGAAATCTTTTTTTAAAACAATGATTTTATAAATATATAAATGTTAGGTTGATATAATTAGATATACAACTAGTGTTATTATTGAAGCATCAGATTATCGGTAAAATTAATTAATCTTTTGAGATTCGAACTTTTAACTATAAAAAAATTGTGATGTCTCCCCCCAAAGAAACCTTTAAATAAATAAAATTATGGCAAGTTAACTTTAAAAAAAAATCTTTCACACTATCTCAAAAGTATTTTGTCAAAAATTAAAACGAATTTAATACAATCAACTACACTGATAAAAAGGAATCAACAGTTAACTCGGCGAGGTAAATGTTAACGAATGGTGCACTTGAATAGAGAATAACGACGAAATTTCTATTTATTATTAATTAGGGAATGATCGATTTGCTGTAAGTGTTTCACAAAGTTAAAAAACTTATTAGATAGCAAAAGATAACCTTAAAGATACACTTTGAGCAAGCACATTTCATATATATAGAAAATTGATTATAAATATTTAAAAAATTAAAAATTTATTCTAATTAAAAAATTTTTTTTGTAATATATAATTACAGGTATATTTACCCTTTTTGAAAAGTTTCAGACATTTTAAAAATAAAATTACTTTTTTTATGAAAAATATATAAATATTCTGAATTATTTAAAGACTTTTTTACCTCATAAAATTAGAAAAACTTATTGTCCTTGAAATATCATTATCGATATTTATTTCTAAATCATTTATTTAACTAAATAATTGAACTTTATTATTTTTGTGTATTGAATTATTAAAAAAATATTATATCTTCTCTTTTTGTAAATCAAGCTTTTCACTATTTATTTAAGAATTTCTAATTGCAACAAAAAACAAAGTGAACGCTTTATATATAAATACAATATAAATAAATAAAAAAGCATTTAAAGTTTATTATTCGGAAAAGTATAAAATTTTCACAAGCAATAAATTAGAACCCAGTCTCCTTTTGGCGACAATTCTCAGACGTCTATTTTCCTAGCCAAATTTTGAATAATGGGGATAAAGTATATTGCTAAATTAACAGACTACCTTAGAAAAATTATTTGGTGATACTTATTATGGTTGTAATATTTTGTGTGTACTAATGGCACGTGCTATATTTTTACCTACCCCAGACATAGATCTTCTCCCTCTACTTTTCATCCAAATAATCGGGCGAACTACAAGAGTCGTACTATATAAGGGAGATTCTCTATTAACTTTTCTCAGTTGACATTTGCTCGGGCCAGAGTTCGTACTTAAGAAACATAACGAACGTTGACATTCTCGTTTTAGTAAAAGATTTCTTACAATTTCAGAAATAATTTGTAACGTAAAAACTCAAAAGATAAAATTTGTTAAGATTTAGAAAAATTTTGTGAATTTTGCAAGTGCCAAATAGTGTTAAGATCTACAGTAATTCTGGATAAATTTAAAAAGAGTTATAGTTCTAAAAACTTGATAGTAAATAGATTGATAAATTTGATATTTGAATGAAAATTATCATAAATAATCATTCCTAATGTTGGAAGTGGTAAGAAATAATAACTTCAACATGTATCCAATGCTTACAAACAGTGCTTTTTTAATGGGCCTTAATTCACTGGGCAAACAATCGTCTTTTATGCCAATTCAATCACATGAACGACCTTACAGTCCTAATTATTATGATAATTATGGTAGAAATCCAGCTAAACGAAGTAAATACGATTATAATGATTCTAGCTACAGTAAACGTAGTCGCCCTTACGAAAGTAATAATGGATATAGTAATAATAACAGTTTAGATAACCATTCATTAAGAATACCAACTGTAAAAGCTGCAACTCGATTGAATTCTGATTCATCAACTGAAATTATCGATGTATCAGGCCTCAGTAAAAAAGTAACATCACCTCTCATTCAATATGTAAGTATTTCTAAATTTTATCTACATCTTAAAAAACTACTGTATTTAATATTAAATTAATTCTAAGACAATATTTATAGAGTTGATTTCATGTTTACCTCTATTTATTCCATCTTAAATTATTTGAAATTTCTACATTTATTTTGAAATGTATATACAATTAAATTTATTATTACTCTTGGCTAATAATTATCACCTGATTGAAAGATAAATAAAATCACAATATCTTAATTAAAATGTTCTAAATTCTAAATAGTTAAATTTGAAATCATTAAATTTGCTAACTATTATCAGCCTTCTCGCGATAACAGATCAAATTTTTACCATCAATTTTTTTAAAAGAAGATTGTCTAGTAATTTCTTATTTTATAAATATATATATATATATTTACGTCGTCGTAGCTCAAATTCGGCTCCATATTTATAGACCAAGCTAAATTTGTATACACATGGCATATATCTTAGTTCGCCTCTCAACTACATTCAAATGCTTCTATAGAAGCTTTCCATACGAACCCGGGGCCGTATGAATTGTGAATGTGTTCAGACTAGACAGCTTAGGTAGATCGTATGACGCGAGTGAGCATATGCTAACAGCTGACTTTAACATTTTCTTAACCATAAAAAAAATCAAAAACAAATGAAAAAGTGACATCAATAAATTTTGACATATTATCGGAAAATTCTAAAAAAGCATTGGTATTTTATTTATTTACGTTGAAAATACATAAAAGTCATTCCTTTAATAGAAAAAGATGTTATATTAATAAAAAAATCGTGGTGATTCGATTCAAATTAATTAATCGAATGCATTAATATGTTGAATTTAATGTGAACTGTGTTGTGTATGTTTTGTTTTTATCTCATAGTCCCTCGTTCGGCCTACAACAACATAAAATTATCTACATAACTTGGGCGTACGAAAGATGAACATGGTCTCGACAAATATTAGCCTTGTTCATATTCATCCTTCGTACGTCCAAGTTACGTATGTAACTAATACATATATATATATATATATATATATATATATATATATATATATATATATATATATATATATATATATAGAGAGAGAGAGAGAGCCAGCTAAATTTATATTGACATCGCGAACGTTTTGACTCGTCTCTTGAACTATGTTCAAATGTTTGTATACGTTTTCGGTGCCGTATAAAAGCTTTCCATACGAACCCGGAATCATATGGATTATATATGTGTTCAGACTAGTCAACTTAGGTAGACCGTATGACGCGAGCGCGTCTATGCTTACAGTTGACTTTGACATTTTCTTAACCATAAAAAAACTTTGGGTTATGCAAACAGCGATGCGAAAAAATTTAAGATTCATGTTTACAAATAAAAAACAAATGAAAGCATGGCAGCAACTGATTTTAACATATTATCAAAAAATTCTAAAGAAACATTAATATATTATTTATTAATGTTAAAAACATAAAAATAAATCAACTGAATAAAAAAAAGTGTTACTAATAATAATGTTGTGGCGATTCGATTGAAATTATTCAATTGAACGCATTAATATGTTAGATTTAATTGTTTTTGTTTTGTTTTTATTTTAAATCAATTTTGTTATAGCCCCTCATTTGGCCTACAGCGACATAATATTATCTACGTAACTTGGGCATACGAAGGATAAACATGGTCTCGACTAATATTTGTCGATTGAGTAGTAGTTGGTCGAGGGCGCGTGAAGCGCGCCCTCGATAGCCAAGTCCATATTCATCCTTCGTACGCCCAAGATACGTATATAACTAATATTGTTTCTATTTGATAATTTTTATTTATTTTAAGGATAATATTTATACTAACTTTTCTAATTGCTTTAATAAAAATATTAATATTTTGAACAGGTCGAAATAGCAGATGCCGATGGTGCACTTTATTGCGTCGATAGACGTATCAGTGCAGCTTGTTGGCTAAAATTCGTCACTATTGCCAAAGATTGTCAAAGCTGTAACGTTTTGTTGATGTCAACAGAAAAAGGAGTCGTCCTCAAAACTATTACGAATATTACCGCTGGTGAGCCACTTTTAATGTGGTTTACTGAGAAAATTTTGGCTATGTTGAAGATGGCTCCCTTATCACCTCATTTAAACTTAATTATAGGTAAGATTACATATTCTTTATAAATACTACATTAAAAGAATTAAATATCTACTTATAATCACTAAATTTTTCAATTTTGTTCCTCAACTTTGTTTCTCTCTCTTATATCTAAATTATTATACTCATTAAAAAATAAAGTCAACACTTACATTGATCAAATTTTTAAGAATTTTGTTTTACTATTTGCAATTATTATTTAAAGAATATTTTGAATTTGTCAATAATAACATTTTCGTTAAAAGGAAAATATTTCAATATTGAAAGAGAAACTGATTTACATTGATTAAATTTATATTTTTTCAATTGTTATTTTATTTTTGTCATAAAATAAAAATTAAATATATACTAATTATTTTTTTTTTAATTTTCAGAAGAGAATTGTTATCAATGTCACGTATGTAAAAAATATTTTCAAGACCCTAATCCACTGAAAATTCATTTGGCACTAAACTGCAATCGTCTCGACAACCATCATCTATGGTCTCAGTTAGTTCAAGAATTTCATGGAACTTCACAAGTAGCTGCTAATTTCTTTGATAAATTACCTGCTTTAAACTTTGATTTTGTATCTCACAAAACGCCTAAGTTAACTAAATCGCCTCTTCAACTACCCACACGGACTTTACCGCCATCAATTACACGTTCAACGCCAGTATCATTTGAAAACAAAAATAAACGTAAAGAATGTGATACAGACAGCGTATTGGACAGCCGAGTGAATTTCACAAGTCCTTCGCCAACCTCGTCAATTCACACATCACCACCATCATTGGCAACTTCACCTACAAGTGGATATTATTCATCTTCTTCTTCATCAATATCTCAAATATCACCTGTGAAAAGAGGTCTTAGTCAACGTCATTCAGCCTTTAAACCTTACAGTATCACGAAACCTAGTGTTACACCAATAAGTGTTTTACCCCCATTGCCAAGATCACCTGAAGCATTACCGTTGATTCCATTCAATATGCAATCTTCAGTGATTCCTAATCCTTTAGGTAACACTAGTGATCCTGCTGAAACGGAAGCAATCGCTAGTAATCTTGGAAAATCTATGTCAGGTCATCAGTGCATCTTTTGCGGAAAAGTTTATTCGAGAAAATATGGTTTAAAAATTCACATTAGAATACATACGGGATATAAACCACTTAATTGTAAATATTGTGATAAGTCTTTCGGTGACCCTAGCAATTTAAATAAGCATGTTAGACTTCATGCTGAAGGTAATACTCCTTACAAGTGCGATTTATGTGGTAAAGTATTAGTAAGAAGGCGCGATCTTGAAAGACATATGAAATCACGTCATCGAGACACCACAGATCTGATTTCTGATGATACAAATTCAGATTCATCGGACGTGGATGTTTGAAATTTATCGATATGTAATTATGTAAATATTTTGGTAAATATATATCGTTGAAGAGAGTAGTATCGTAATTACGCTAGTCAAAACAACTTTGCTATATAAATGTATATAATCTATACTGTTTCTACAGTACAAACATTAGATTTTTTATTAAACAATTCTTTTATGTACTTAGAGGAACTCAAAAGATAATTGAAAAATCAATTGATATTTCTTAGATAATTTTTAGTAATTAACGCTAATACGTATTCCACAAGTTCTGTAAATTCCTAAAAATTTAACTGTGCCATTGTAAGGTATTTATCTAGTCCTTTTTTAATTTTCAATAATTCGTCCTCTTCAATTTTCTTTGCGATACAACTATCTCATTTGTCAATATTTTAAGGATTAAAAATTTAACACTTATTAGGAAAAACATATTTAATATTTTGGACTATGGGTTGTCATTTAACAAGAGCTATAACTGGATTCTATTTCTATTATAGAATAATTGTTAAAATTATAATTACTATCAGAAAGATCAGAAGAAACAAAGATCATTCAATGCATAATTATAATATAATAAATGTCTAGGCATTCATGAGTCTCATATCTTAAATTATAAATTATTCTTTTTTTACAATAATTTTTTTATGTAAAAAACATTCATAATAAATTTTTTCTAAAACACAAATTAATATAATATTATTATTTTAACATTGTCACAAATTAAATTTTTAATCTATTTATATCAATTCTTTAATTACGATTTCAATATAATAATTGTTTTATTCTAAATATAATTTTATAAATTTTTCACAACACAAATTACTATATAGAATTATTACTTTAATATGATTATTCATTGAATTATTGAATTATATACATTTTATGGGTAATGTTTCAAACTTACAACTATGAAAAAAAGTGCGATCATTAGAAGTTAGTCTTATATTTTATGATAATTAAAGGAATTACTTTTTTTCCAGAAGAAACAAGAAATATTCCATTTTACTTTTTATCATCCCATCCTTTTTTAGTTTTCTTATTCTTTTGAATATTTCACTTCATGCAATAGAAATGTCTTCAAACATTCTACTTTGTGTAATTGAAATAGAAAATGTAATAGTTCTTTAATTAATCTAATATTCCATTCATTTTTAATATTTGCCGCCCCCGCTCTACCGTACATCATGTAATATTATTAAAATTTTTAAAAGTTTATTCTTTAAAGTATATTAATTAACATGTACTTGTTAATGAATAAATTCAATGATATAATCAAAATTATACAGTTAAGTAATTTATTAAAACCATTATTAATTTTAGATTTTCTTAGTATAAGTCATTTAATTTTGTATTGATTGGTATATGAAATGTATTTACAGTCTTAAAGCCAAGAAAACTCGAAAAAAATAAGTTTTTGAAGTTAGAAGAATGTGAATACACTTTTATCTTTTGGATTAGTATATACATATAAAAGAATATATAAATTTTATTAATATTTTAATATTGCAAAAAGATTGTAAAATATATTTTAATTGCCATTGGTGATCATCACAATCAATCAGATTAAAAACATGGATGAATAATTTAAGTGGGATAGAAAATAATTTACCAATAATGTACGTTAGAGCGGGATGGCTGGTATTAAAAATAAATTAAATAGTAAATTCCTGTTGAAAAAATATACTTGGATTTCCACGTGGATTACCCATGTGGAAATCTACGTGGATTTCACATGGAATTCCATGTGGATTCGCATAGGGATCCACGCGGATTACCCACGTAGATTCCCACGTAAAAAAATCCATGTGGATTTTATGAAAGCTATGTGGATTTTATAAAACCCTTGTGGACTGTTAAAGAATCCATATGGATTTTATGAAATCTATGTAGATTTTGAAGGGGCCCACATAGATTTTATAAAATCTGTGATAATTTTATGTACTCCTCGTGGATTTTTAAGAAATCCATATGAATTTTGTGAAATCCATGTGGATTTTTAGGTAATATACGTAGATTTTTTACTTGGATATCCACGTGGATTTAAATGAAAATCCACGTGAAAATTCACATAGACGTTTGAAATAGGAAATAACTCGATATTTATTTCGCATTCAAAGTAAAATAAAAAACTAGGTAAACCTCGTAATTTCAGCTCTTTGAAGATCAGAGAGCTTCTATGATTCAACTGAGAGTATTCTTATATATCTGCGACTTAGAAATTCATATGATGGATCACAAAACTTAGAGAAACGCCACCTTGTGACTTACTGTCGAATTGATGATTAATTCTATTGATTCTATTTTGAATCGAAAGGTGGCGTTTTTCTAAGTTTTATGATCCCTGATACAAATTACAAAGACGCAGGTATATAGGGAAATATCTGGAACTTTTTAATTTTGAGAAATTGTCTTCACAACAATTGAAAAGTCTATAATACAAGTTTCTGGAGTGGCACACACTTCAATAAGGGCTTAAATTACTCGTTTCTGTGAGTAGAATATGTAATTAAATTTTGGTATCGATTGAACAATCGTTGTTCACGGTACATAATTTTATACGTCAAAAATGATACTTTTTTCATATTTTTCTACGGGTGTTTCTTGAGCTATAAAAAAAGTAACGTACTTTCGATCATTCTCAAATTTTCTGAGCATAATGAATATGGTAAAAAGAACAGTTTAAGCCTACCCTGGTACATGTGCCTCTCTTTAGGAAGCTGTTAGACTATTTTTAATGTTAGTGTAATTTTCATCTAACTACGAGGTTTACCTCGTTTTTGGTTTTTACTTTGAATGCGAAATAAATATTGAGTTATTTCCTATTCAAAATATCCATGTGGATTTCCACGTAGATTTTTATTTGAATCCACGTAGATATCCAAGTAAAAAATCTACGTAGATTATCTAAAAATCCACATGGATTTCTAAATATCTACATAGATTTCCAAATATCCACATCGATTTTTCTGAATATCCACATGGATTTCTAAATATCCACATGGATTTTTAAATATCCACATGGATTTTCCAAATCCATATGGATTTTTTAAAAATCTACGAGGAGTACATAAAATTAACACAGATTTTTATTTAAATCCACGTGGATATCCAAGTAAAAAATCTACGAAGACTATCTAAAAATCCACGTGGATTTAATAATATCCACATGAATTTCTAAATATCCACATGGATTTCACAAAACCCATATGGATTTTTTTTAAATCCATGAGAAGTACATAAAATTAACACAGATTTTATAAAATCTATGCGGGTTCCTTAAAAGTCCGCATAGATTTCATGTAATCCATATGGATTCTTTAACAGTCCACGAGGGCTTTATAAAATCAACATGGCTTTCATAAAATACATATGGATTTTTTATGTGGAAATCCATGTGGGTAATCCGCGTGGATTCCTATGCAAATCCACATGGAATCCATGTAAGACCCACGTGGATTTTGTCAGTAGGGATTAATTGAAGAACTATTACATTTTCTATTTGAATTGCATGAAGTACAATGTTTGAAGACATTTTTATTGCATGAAGTGAAATATTCAAAAGAATAAGAAAACTCAAAAAGGATGGGATGATAAAAAGTAAAATGGAATATTTCTTGTTTCTTCTGGAAAAAAAGTAATTCCTTTAATTATCATAAAATATAAGACTAACTTCTAATGATCGCACTTTTTTTCATAGTTGTAAGTTTGACACATCACCCATAAAATGTATATGATTCAATAATTCGATGAATAATCATATTAAAGTAATAATTCTATATAGTAATTTGTGTTGTGAAAAATTTATGAAATTATTTTTAGCATGAAAAAATTATTATAGGAAATTGTAATTAAAGAATTGATTGACATTTATTATAAATTCAATTTGTGACATTGTAAAAATAATAATTTTATATTAATTTTAATTCAAACAATCAACACTGAAGTATTATTTACACACATAAACTATTTACTATCTACCACTTGACCATTATCTCTTTTATACCATTTTTCGCTTGAAATTATTCATCATCACTTTCACATAAAGATTATTACAAAGTTATTATCACAAAAAATTTTAGATTATATGTATATCCATGAAAATTATGAAATATTTTCATTAAAATTGAAATAGGAAAAAAAATTTTTTTTTCCATTGCTCTATTTGTCTTAAAGTAATATATAACTATTGAAATATGGAATAAACAGGAAAAATTATAGTTTATCAAAAACAAAAATTAAAATGATGATAGCAAAAGTAATTTTTTGGCCTTTTTTTCTTTATCACTCTCTCTCTCTCTCTCTCTCTCTTTCTCTTTTATGAAACAAGTATAGTATATGTACACTTGACGGAAAGAATATTTTGCCGAATGTTAATCTTAAATGGCAACATCGCATATTTTACCACAGACATAAGACAATTCTAAATTATGGAACAAGTTTCGCATCATCGTTGCTTATTATTTGATGACATGATTTTAGTAAACAAACAATATCACTTTTTTCATGACACGAATTATAATTTTATGTAATAAATTTTTTATTTCTTAGTTCAATAATCATATAGAATCAAATATTGTTAATTAAAATCATTTATTATTTGCATTTTGCATAAATCACCTAAATGCAAAAACAAAATAATCATGATGCGAAAATCAATGCATGATTCGAAGTTTTCTTACGTCTGTGGTAAAATATGCAGCGCTGTCATTACACATTCGAAAAATATCCTTTCCGCCAAGTGTACGTATATATATTTTGACTCTTGAATAGACTAAAGTTTGGGTGGAAGGAAACGTCAAAGACAAAAAAGATGAAGAAAAATTGAAATAGCGATAATGACTTATTACAAAACTATTTTATATACAATATACATTTATCATTGTGATAAAATATAAATTTAAGAACTATTAATTAAGAACTTACTAAAAAACAAGAAAAATATTATAAAATATACGAAAAAATTGTATTTATTAAGATGTAAAGACTAGATTTTTAAAAATTGAAAGAATATATAAGGCGCGCGTTACAGCCTCTCAGGTTGCATGAGACCCATACATGCCTTCGAGGCGCGACGCATGCCCCTTGATTCCCTAGTGGAAATCAGTTTTGCTGATAACTGCAAGCAACTGCTAATAACTGCTATAAATAGTTTGGTTTGAGACAGAAGTAGCGGTTATTTGCAGTTAATTGTAGTTATTTGCGGTTATTAACAGCTATTAACATTTATAAGCACAACAATTTTGTACAATACAATTTTTAAAAATTAAGATAATAGTAACAGTTATTTACAGTTATTTTTGCAGTTATTTACCGTTATTCGCGGATTCTTGCACTTATTTGCAATTATTTTCTCATTTTTGTAGTTATTTGCAGAAACTTGCAGTTATTTATAGTTAATAATAGTTATTCATAAAAATTAATTGTCTTGGAAATTTTTTCCTACATATAAAAAATTAAAAAATTTTTAAAAAGCATACAATTGTTAATAATTGTAAATAATTGCAAGAAATTGCAAATAACTGTGAATAAATGCAAATAACTGCTGATAACTGTTATCAGTACTTCTATTTTCAATTATAAATTAGTGAAATAGCAAATAACTGCTTATGAATGCTAATAATTGCTAATAATTGCTAATAACTAATAATAACTGCTATTAACTGCAAATAACCGCTACTTCCGTCTCAAACTAAACTATTTATAACAGTTATTAGCAGCTTTTAGCAGTTATTAGCAATTATTTTTAATTATTAACAGTTATTAGCAAACCGATTTCCACTAGGGTTATAATGATAACAAGAAGATAGCGATCACTCGTAGTTAATTTATAGTTATAATATAATTATCACAATAAAAACTAGATCGTAATTAGTTATGTTTACGTTTAAAATATTTTATTATTGTTACTTCCCTATTGAAAATAATCATGTGTTTTTTTTATGTAAAATTTTTATATGATTTTTGTTTTTTTTGTTATATGATTTTTTTAGGTAATTTATTTAGGTTATTTTTTCAAGTGATTTTTTTTAAGTAAAAAATAGAAAATTAGGAATATAATATTGTTTAAAATGTTTTATTTACACTTTAAATAAATTTATTATTATTACTAATATATTATTTACCTTAAACCATCATTTATTTACTTTTTTCTAAAATTATTATGAAACATTACGTGAAAAAAATATAAACTTTTTATATTGAACAAGTCATATGAAAAAATCATCTAAAAAAATCACCTAAAAAATCACTTAAAAAATCACCTAAATAAATCACCTGAAAAAATCATGTGACAAAATCAAACAAAAATCATATGAAAATTTTAGGTGAAAATTTTACATAAAAAAAATCACATGGTTATTTTCAATACGGTTATAAAACAATTTATTTTGTAGCTTTCGATTAGTATTTTAAGTTTGATTATATTCTTTTTTTAAGTAAAGTACATAAATAATCACGAATATAAGTTATGTGTCAAATCTAGGTACAGTGTAGGATTTGTTTTTTAATTTCCTTTTTAAAATTATTTGTCCATCGAACTGAAAGAAGATGAATTGTTTCCCATATGAAAATAATTTTTGTGAGAAATTGTGAATAACTGTTAATAATTGTAATAAACTACCGCAATTGAGACATTAATAAGAATTAATTACAGTAAAAAACAGTTAATAACAATTATTTATTAATAATTGTTATCATAATTATTATCTCATATGAGATCTCACATGCGATCTCATATGAGATTTTGGCACGAGAACTCATATGAGATCTCATATGAGATCTCACATGAGATCTCATTTATATTTTACATTTTCAACCCTACTAAAAAATATATATGAGATCTCATATAGATTTTTCAGTCGGGGTTGAAAATATAAAGTGTATATGAGATCTCATACGAGATCTCATATGAGATTGTAATATGAGATCTCATGCGAGAACTCATATGAGATCGCATTTGAGATCTCATATGAGATCTCATTTATATTTCTTAGTAGGGTTGAAAATAGAAAATATATATGAGATCTCATACGGGATCTCATATGAGATCTCATATGAGATCTCATATAGATTTTTCAGTCGGGGTTGAAAATATAAAGTATATATGAGATCTCATATGAGATTGTAATATGAGATCTCATGCGAGAACTCATATGAGATCGCATGTGAGATCTCATATGAGATCTCATTTATATTTCTTAGTAGGGTTGAAAATAGAAAATATATATGAGATCTCATACGGGATCTCATATGAGATCTGATATGAGATTGCATATGAGATCTCATGTGGGATCTCATTTGAGATCGCATGTGAGATCTCATATGAGATCTCATATATATTTTTTAGTGGGGTTGAAAATGTAAAATATAAATGAGATCTCATATGAGATCTCATATATATTTTTCAGTAGGGTAACAGTTTTTCACATTCACAAAATTTTTTGCCTGAAAATAAAAAAAACGATTATACGTGTGAAAATTTTTGAAAGTGTGAAAAAGTGTTAATAACTGTTAATAAATGTGAATAAATGTGAAAAATTATAAATATTTGTAAATAACTATAAATAACAGTAAATTATTATTATTTACAGTTAATCATTATTATTATCTATTCGTAACAATTATTAACTGTTATCAACTGTTATTTACTGTTATTAATGTCTCAATTGCGGTAGTTTATTATAGTTATTAACAGTTATTCACATTTTTTCACATTTTTACACAGTTATTAATAGTTATTCACAGAAATTATTTCCATATGAGTTTATTCATTACAATAAATATATTTTAAATAGTTATCGTATATTAAGTGCCTTATTCATTTTAATTATATAAAATTGAATAAACAACCTTAACTCAGGGATGCTAACTTAATTATGATTCTTTGTATTTATAATATTTTAAATAAAGTAAATCTAGTGAAAATAGAGATCTATATTTTAATGAAATTAAATTTACTGTATCACAAAGCATGATTAATAAAAGAAATTTTTATTAGTAATATATTACGTAACTTATTTAACCTAAAATACAACAAAAATACATTACCCTACAATTTCCCCATACAAGATTTTTTTACTAACATCTATTGGACTTATTTTCAATGAAATTGAAGTATTCAATTCCTAAAAATTACTTATGTTGCTATTTATTCTAAATTTTATATTTTTCTAAAATTCCTTTTTTATATTTAATATTATATATAATTTCAAAATAGGTAAACAGATTGAAAATAATTGTTTACATCGTGTTGTATATATTTACAAAGTGTAGTTGAGGTATAATAAAATTAATTACAGTAAGATATAAAATATCAGAGATTATCGTAGTAAAATTATGTAATACAGTAAAGGTAACAAATAGCAACTGCGCTATATTAAACAAATGGTCATTGATTCCCAAGGGTAAAGTAATGAGTACGCAATGATTATCTAGAAATGTAAAGGGAATTAAGATAACTTGTATAACCAAACAACTAAGACTCTAACAAAAAGCTACAAGATAAAACGAAGCACAAATAAAAAGCTTTAATTTAAGGTACCAGGCCTGAGTTTAAGCCTGAAGAAAAATCAAATTTAAATATAGTCATAATTTTTTTTCTTCTAATAATATTAATTAATGAAACTTCTTTTTACCTCAAATATATATTAAATACAAGACTTTGACCAAAGAATAATTTTAAAACACCTCATCCAAAGCTTAAAATTCTTTTGATTAGTTGAAGAATAGATTATTTAAATGTTGGTACTTGCCGCAGACTTTCTCAGCCAATATTCAACCAATTGACCTCAAAATTTCCAGAGACCTTCAGTTTATATATCTTCAAAAAATAACAGTTTTAGTTTAAAAAAAAAAGAATTTAAACATTTGGTTTAGAAAAAGTTGATAAAAATTCTTCGACTAATCAAAAGAATTTTAAGTATCGGATGAGGTTTCTAAAAATTATTCTTGGGTCAAAATCTTGTATATATTTAAGGTGAAAAGAAGTTTCATTAATTAATATCATTAGAAAAAAAAATTATGACTACATTAAAATTTGATTTTTTTAGGCTTAAACTCAGTCCTGATTCAAAAGCTGCAGTAATTCCAAAGTTATGCCTAATGGAAAACTACTACATATTTGTTAATTTTTTTAGCATACAATATATGCTCAATTTTGCTTTCTCATAGAAAAAGCATTGTATTGATAAAAAAATTTTTTTTCTATTTTTTCATTTGTACATATTTCAACTCGGGGAGTCGAAAAAAGTGGTTTCTAGAAAATGTGTCTGTATGTATGTGTGTGTGTGTGTGTGTGTGTGTGTGTGGATGTATGATTTCAGTTAGTAAATTGTATCTCGAAAACTACTCTATGGGTTTGCATGAAATTTATTTTTTTGACTAACTTGCTGGGAAGCTATTGATAATTGAAGGCTCGGATGCAATAAGGGATTTACGCTCAGAGCACGTAAAACTGAAGTCACTTGGTAGTAAGAATTTCATTTTCTTCAAATAAATTTCAAAAAATTTGACGTTGTAAAACTCATCATGCCGCATCTTTTTTATATTAACAGATTTTTATAAAATTTTTATTTTTCAAGAAAAAAATTAAAAACAAGAAAGTTTTTTACATTAAATTTTAATACTTTTTTAAACTTAAATCGATATAATTCGAGTAAATATTAACCAATTTCGCGGAAATTTGAAATATATTTTCTAAATATCATAGCAAAACTTATGATAATGATAGACAATGTTAATTCTCAAATAGTTAGTCGCAATTGTTTATTAATTAATATAAATTACAAATTGTGCGTTCATAATGTTCTCAAGAAAAAAGTATCGAGGGAACTTTCTAGTACAAGAAACTTGTAGCGAGAAAGTTTTTGGTTTTTGTATAAAGAAAATTTGTGGAAAGTTTCAAATCGATTGATAAATAATTAAAAAAGATATAACAACATTTACAAGTAGCGCGCATGCGGTCGAGCGCTGCAATTTTCTTATAAGTTAGATTCTCAGTGAATATTACGTCAACTGAATGTCTCTTGCTAATATTATTTGGAAAAAGGAATAATTGATGATTTTGTGAAATTTGGATGATTTTGTGAAAAATCTTTCGATGAAATGAAACCTGAGTCAATTAATCGATAGATTTGCAGTTAAAAAATTTTAAACATAACCTCAAATACAAATTTGAATGAGTTTTTTTTATGTGTAAATAACTTATATAATCAATATATTCATATAATATTTTATAAGTATTTTTATAAATATTCTGAAAATGAATGTTGCATAGTATGAAATTATTTATAATTTCATATTTAAAAACATTTTTCATTATTGAAAAATAGAATTTGTTCGTTTTGTTGTTCGCAGTCTGTGTTTTTACAGAGGCAGGAATTGGCAATATTTAAAAGAAATTTACGGCTCAATCAAAATAAAATGTTATTAATAATTTTACTTTGAATAATATACTTCCATCTTATAATATCATACTGTAACGTAATCGAAAAATTCATTCTTAACTAAAATTCTTTGAATGAATATATTTATAAATAAATATTTATCTTCAATAATATATTCTACAATCGTCTTTAGCCTAATTTCAAAAAATAATGAAACTTGAAAAATAATCATTAACAGCATTATTCCTCCTTAAGGTGGCTCAAGCGCTTGGTGCCGTATCAAGGGGGGCCCTGTCTGCGACATCAAAATGTTTTTATTGATAGAGCTATTATAACTAATTAAATAGTATTATTGATTATTTCTTATGATAAGAAAACAATTTTAAGTAATCAAAAGTAATAAAAAAAAAAAAATTTTTTGTTTTGTTTCTCATTACAAGTTTTACTATGGTACGTCCCTACTGTTTTGTTGGTTTCGAGCACTCTGAACGCACGTTAGCTTTACGTATGGCGTCTGTATCTGACGCGCATGCGCAGAAGCTGCCATTATGTGTAGCAAATTCTATTTCGCATTCTTTTAGATTTATTTTCTCTTGTATTTCTTCGTCAAGTCCTTTTTTTCTTCTTGAAAAATGATCTCCGTGAAACAAACTATAAGTGTATAATTTTTATTTTAACTTGTACTTTTTTATATTAGCGTAAAACCTAATTTATGATTCAGTCCCATAAGAGCACATGTATTAATTACAATTATTAAAACATCTTTTTCTTTAAAAATAGTTCGTCAACCTCTATTTTTCAAAATAAATATCGAAATATTACGATATAAAGAATATTTTAATACAAATTTTGGATAGTTTCACTTTTTTAGAAAAAATCGCTTAAGCCACCTTAACGTAACCTTTATATACACTTAGCCTATAAGGTGGTATATTGACTCTGCGAGTGGAGTAGCTGCTACTCGGCTTGTTTAGTTGTAATAACTCCGACCCCACTTACTCCTTTTATACCGTCATTCCAGTCCCGACGGCAAGTTCGTGTGTCTCCACTTTTCTCTCAGTGTGAGTTTGTGGACTTCTTATGGGACCTATATGGGATCCCATATGTGGTCCCATATGATATTTAGAATTTAGTTTGTGGACCTCTTATGAGACCCCATATGGTATCCCATATGTGGTCCCATATATTTAGAATTGAGTTTGTGGACCTCTTATGGGACCCCATATGGGATCCCATATAGGATCCCGAGCTAAAACCCCATATGGGAGGCCATAAAAGATCACATATGAAATCCCATAAGGGATCCCATGTGATTTTTTTCAGTAGGGCTGTAATTGTTTTTTTATTACTTTGTAAAAAAGCCTAACGAAATCTTCTTTGTTTTTTAATGTGCGACCATTACATAAAGAACTATAGCAGTTCAAAGTCTGCATACCCTACAGTGTACTCGGTAAAAAAAAAATATTTTTCCTTGGCGCACATGAAGTATGGTAGAAAAGTACTTAAAAATACAAGCCCATTCTACTTCATAGTATAAGAAAAGAGGCCCCAAAAGTTTCCAGAACTATTCTCAAATGGAAATGAGATAAGAGCAAACTAAAAAATGCAAAATTTTCAATAATTAAGAAAAATAGTTTCCTCACTATGCTGTCGCGTGAAAAAAAACTGTAAATTTAATAATTTCAATTAGAATTTTTCGTACGATTATCATATAAAATATATTTGACATGCAAAATATAACAGTTTTTAGAATTTGTAGATTTTGAATGAAATTCTATGAATTTTGAACCAAAGTCTATAGTGCGTAATTAATCATGCGTATTCGTAAATTTATAAATTTAACAAAGTTTAATGCAAAGACATTTATTTTGCTGAAGTTTTGATTAGCTCAAAATAACTTCATGTGTCAAAAGTAAACTGTGAATTTCGGAAAAGGACTAGTCGCTTGTTGCTCGGCACTGTGTTAGAATATAAACACACATTTGAAGTGTGGAAAGGGAGCTACGCAATCAATTAACTTTAGTTACCGGTTAGATGATATATTTTCGTTACGTAATATTTGTATTATGAGTCAAGAGTTTGAAAGATTTAAAAATGTATAATAAAAAGCATACCAAAGTGCATACCAAAGCAATTTTAAAGAAATTTTGTACTTTGTCCATATTGTTACAGCATTCATGAACCCGATGCAAGTAATACAAAAACTGATGGATAATGTGATAAAACGCCAAATCAAGATAACTGTAATAACATTCATCTGGGGGAAAAAGCACCAGTTATTTATTATAACCATCGAAAGCGTAAGACTTTTGATATTATCGATAATTGTGATGATTATGTTGACAAGTGTAACGATACAAACACAGAGCCAAGCTCCAATATTTCTCAGGACCATGACTGTGCTAAATTTATTAATTTAAATTTATCGAACAGTTTGACACAATTTTCTGCAGAACAAATAACAAAAAAAATATTGAAATTACTAGTTTAAAAATTTCTTTCCGATGAAATTTCACACAATGTTAATGTTATAGTGAGCAAAGGAGAATCTGAAATTCGTAAAAGTTTGATGTTGAGTGAAGTTATAAAGTCACAAATAATTGTTAACAAACAAAAATGTAAAAGTGAAAGAGAAAGATCTATTCATGCTCAATTAATATCTGGAAAAATTGTGAAAAATTACAAATGTATTAAAAAAATAAATAAACTTGCCAGCGCATATCATCAACGAAAATTTTCAGGACTTGAGCAGTTAGTTTTTAATTAATTCAACAAAAAAAATTAAAGCTAACTTAGTTCGTAATGTTATACGTAAATTTCTTGAAAAAGATAAAAATTCAATAGTGACACCCGGTAACAATGATATTATATCGAAAAATGGTATAATAAAAACAAAGCGGTTTTTGACAGATACTCTTGATGATTTGCATAGAAAGTATTTAAAAGAAGAAACTTTAAAAATAAGTAGGTTAGTTTTCTTTCAATGCAAACCATTTTGGATTATCAATAAGAAATTGTCAGCTCGAGATACATTTTTATGTAAATTACATACCAACTTTAATTTCCTATTACAAAAATTGAGTGATGAACCTACGACTCAATATAAAAACAGAGTAAATTTCCAATTATTTTATCACTTTTTCAACTAATTGAAACTTAACAAGCTTCTTGGAATATTTTTACAGCAGGTCATAGAAGGAGCAGTGCTGATGCTATTGGTCGGACAATAAAAAGATTATGTGACGATTACGTTTTGCTAGGAAATTACATTATTCCAGTGGGAGATATAATCACAGCGATTGCTAAAACATCAAGAACTAAAATTGAAATTTTGAAAATAAAAATGTGACATTGTGACATTGAAGCTATTGCTCTTCTTATTCGATCTGATTTGAAAGCAGCTCCTAACTCAAGCAGAATTTTTCAGTTGCTCTGGAATAAAAAAAAAGGAATTATTGTACTTGAATTATCTTTCTTGCAACACTTGTTCCGATAAGCTTCCATGTCACCATTATGCTTTAAAACCTCAAACCTGGGATTGATCTCCACTGAAAATGAAAAATATAGCAAAAAAGAATGTAAAAACTAAACAAAAGCCTAAACTGAAAATGGAACAAAAGAAAAAAGAACCTAACAAGAAAGAAATACCTAAGAAAAAAAACAAATAAAAAAATTATGAATAACTAATGGCTGTTATTAATGTATTAATATATTTATATTTGAAATTGTCTATAAACTTGTATCTTTCTATATTACATAATTGTGAGGAAAATTTTTACGACCAAGCTCCTCCTTTTCTCTTCTTTTTCTCTTCTCTTTACCGTATTTTGATCCTCATTTTTTTCCATCTTTTTTTACGTTATTTTACGTTATTTTTGTCTCTTTCTTTTTTTTTCTCTTCCTCTTCTCTTCATTTCCTCTTCATTTTCTCCTCCTCACCTCTTCATTTCCTCCTCCCTCACGCCCCTTCAAGAAACCCTCAACTTTTTTCCGTTATTTCTACGTTATTTTATGTCATTTCAACTCCTCCTCAGGTAATCCATCAGAAATCCTCAAATTTTTCCCTGTTTTTTTAACATTATTTTAAGTTATTTTACGTTGTCTTAGCTCTTCCTTAGCTCATCATCCTCGAATCATATGTAGAGACGATTAATTAAGTAATATATTAACTTATATCAGGACATTTAATTGAATCGGGACTAACATTTTCATTAAATTAAAAAAACTATCACCTGTTCATTTACTAATAAACTTTTATGAATAAATGCTATTTCTTAAGCTACTAAAGCTAAAGAGTAATCATATAGATTTCAATTAGGATAAAAATTTAATTTATATTCAAATATTAAATATTTTTTTTTAATAAACAATTAAGTAATGCATAAATGACTTGCATCTTTTAATTTATAATATTCATCCCTTGCAATGTAATATATTTTTTATCCTATCTCTATTTTATCCTTAATAGAAAAAATACATAAATTTTTAATAAAAAAATAAATATAATCATATTTTTATTTATTTGTAATGATAGTGTATTTATATATTTATTATAGCACTGCGGGATCTAAATCCGCACTTAGGTAACGCTTTTCTGTTACCTAGGTGATACTTTTTTACATGGTATAATAATGAATTTACTTAGGTAACGTATGTATATAATAAGAAATAATTTTATATGTAAATTATTTTTTAAAGTATTTTCATAAATAACAATAAGCTGTAGTACATTAGAACTCTTTTACATTAGCATTCTTCAAATTAAATAACAATTATAAGCAAGTAAGATACGAGCAAAACTAAAATTGATAGTAGCGTAACATGTCAAGGGAAGAGGTATAGTCATTTCGGCATTGTATTATAAAATGCTACGGGGAACCCCCTATTACTATGCACGATTGCTATTGCTATACTAAACATGTTACCTCCTCACTGCTCCTACGACGCTATTTCCTATGTGAAACAAAATTTTAATTTATGACTTCATAGAAGATGATTTCCACAAACAATTTCACATAATATCAATTATATTGATAAAAATTAATTATTATTACACATTTTGAGTATATTTTTGAAATTATATTCTTTTTTTTCTTTTTCGTTCTATTATTCATGAAGTGTTTAGTTTTAGTTTATTTTTAGTTTTCTTTTCTTTTTTTCGATTTATCATTCACAGGATGCGTAGTATTTGGTTTTTTATAGTTTTCGCTTTTATTTTTTAAATTATAATTCGTGGAGTGCATAGTTTTTGTTTATTACTGATTTTGAAGAGTAGAGATTTAATTTGGCGGATTTATGTTCCACATGCTACAAAATAGTATACGACACTCGTGACCTTAGTGGAACTTTATTACACAACATTACGTTATCGCCCGAGCGCAGCGAGGGCGATAACTCCGACCGTGTAATAAAGTGCCACTTAGGTCACTTGTATCGTAATGTACTATTTGAATATATCCTATAGTTATTAATCTATGTTATTAGGAATCATTCATATGTCACACCGTGCACCAATATGCAATGATGTGACGGCGAGGAATTGTCTTTATTGTTATTAAAATCAATCTTGTAACAATAAATTTTTGTATTTGTTATACTTAAATGATTTCAATGTTTATAAAGTTATTTATTAATAGAAGTATTAAGATTTCTATTTTAATTAAAATTTAATAAGAGTAGAATTATTAATATTAAATATGGTAGTTTACTGGATTGACTGATGGAAGAAACTTGATTTTAATATTTTGCGAGCTTAATTTACTCAGCCCCTAACGTCGCTCTGTTAAATTTTCATATATTATATGAATATGTATAAATTAACCAATTTGAAAGTCAAAAAAATTGCTTGAATTTATAAATTTCTATATTGCAGTTCTGTTTAAAATTTAGTTTTTATATACTTGAAAAAAAAAGAATTAATGAAAGTTCCAATAAGCATAAAAATTGTTTGAATACGAATCATATCATCATGATAAATTGAAAATTTGTTTTACTGAATTCCATTTAAATTATTGAAAAAAATATGATAGGAATTCATTCTTTTTAATCATGTGTTTCAGACAGAGGGACGGAGATAAGGAAACGGAGACGTAGGAACGGAGACGGAGAGACAAAGACACAGAGACAGAGAGAAAAAGACAAAGAGACGGAAACAGAGAGACATAGACGGAAAGATGAATACGGAGAGACGAAAACGGAAAGACGAAGACGAAGAGACATATACAGAAGGACGAAGAGACGAAAACGGAGAGACAAAGAGAAAGAGAAATAGACGAAGAAACAGAGTCGTAGGAACAGAGACGGAGAGACATTGATGGAGGGACAGAGACAGAGAGACAGAGACGGAGAGGCAGAGACAGAAAGACAGAGACGGAGATAGAGAGGCAGAAAGATGGAGACGAAAAGACGGATATAGAGGAACGGAGACGAAGAGACGAAGACAGAGAAACAGAGATGGAGTGACGGAGATGGAGAGACGAGAAGACGGAAACAAAGAGACGGAGATGAAGACGCAAATGTTGTGTATGTGTAGGTGTATATGTGTATGTGTATTTGTATGTGTATGTGTTTATGCGCATGAGTGTATGTGGGTATGTGTTTATGTGTACTTGTGTATGTGTTTATGTGTACCTGTGTATGTGTTTATGTGTACTTGTGTATGTGTTTATGTGTACTTGTGTACTTGTGTATGTGACATGTATATATGAAAATGTACATGGGAATATATATATATGCACTGAAAAAATGATATAGTTCTCTGCACTCAAGAACATTAGTAAACATAGTTATTTAAAAATCTAGTAGCCAATACCATATTTTTCAGTTGATCGTACTAGTATATATAGTAAGTCTTTCAGTTACTAAGCGACGTAACATTTACTATTATGTTTTGGTAGAAGTTGATCGTTGTCCCTTGTCAAACGTTTTAATGGATTTAATTATATAAATTAAATTTATAATTAAATAAAATATAGTGAGTGTGTTAAGCAAACATGGATGACTTTGTCAAGAGCAAATTAAACGAGTGGAAAATGAGTTGCCCGATTTTCATCCATGTAATTATGTGACGCACATATTTGTTGAAATGACAACAAATATAGATCAATTATTATATATTTCACCGAAATACAAGTTGTAATTATAATAAAATAAAAATGAATAAAAAATAAATAAGTATTAAAATATTATAGTAAAGCTTACTACAGAGATGATTAGTAAACGCTACCAATCACGGTAGTAGTAATGTTTACTAAACCGTACATTACCACATCTAAATAGTAACTGTAACCAAAGCGCCCAGTCCCGAAGACCATTTCATTTTTTCAGTGTGGGTGATTCTATTCTAACGGGTAATCACATGTAATCGTTTAATAAACTATCAATACAAGGTTCAAATATTATTAACCACAAATTTTTCATATACTTTCAGCTTGTAACTTTATGATCCGTTGACTTTTCAATCGCTAATTTAAATGTAGCTTTTGTAGGGACCCTTAGAAAGTATAAAAAGTAATCTCCCCTGTCTGTAATCATGTATAAAATTTTTTTCAAACATTGTAGGGATACAGGATGGATGAATTAATACTTCTGAAAGATCAAAAAATATTTTTTTCCATCCGTACATACATTTCAGCAGAATGGTTAAAAAAAAAATATTTTCTTTGACCCTCTGTTATTATAAAAAAAATGTATATTTTTTTATAGATAAAAAGCAATAATAATAAAAAATGTTATATTTGAATCTTATGAAAATATAAGCTATTCCTACCACATGGAAATATTGTTATTATATGTTTATTTCGCTAAAAAATTGCTTTGTTGATCATAGAATACATTTTTGTTTACGTGTAAACATCATTTCTTTTATGAAAGCTAAGTTACCTTTTCTACGATAATTCCCCTGGCTCTAAACATTTAACTGTCACAGATGATATAAGCGCATATTCAAATACGTAATAGACGTTTAAGAAAGAAGTAATGTAGAACTAAGAAAGTTTGTATAGCAGTGAATGTTAGAGACCGTTTACTTGGTGAAAATTTCATTCAAATTATCAGGTAATCTCCCCTGGCATATAATTCCCCTGCCTTTTTTGAGATGCACTCACAAAATTCTAATTAAATAATAAAGTCAACAATTTTATTCATGAATTTCATACTATGAAGCGTTGAATTATTTGTACACTTGAAATTTAATACATATTATACTGCTTATAATTTTTATATATTCAAAATTGAATATATATTTGTGGAGAGGTTTCGAGTAAGCACATTCTCAAATCTTTTCGTAAACAATCCCTGTAGTCATATTTACATACTACACTATATACTACGTATATACTACAAATAAATAAAGCGAAATCAAAGGTTACATCGTAGTATTCAGAAAATAAAAATATCAGTTTGTCATTAGCCTTCATGAAGAGTTTGTCGTTGATATCAAAGTAAGTATATAATTATTTGAATCTAAATGAAAGTCTTTGAAAAATCTGAATTGGAAAATCTATAAATTGATAATATATTATTTTAGATTGTATTGGTAATAAAATGGTTTCTACACGTGGACGTGGCGAACTTCCTACTAATCCTTTATCATCAAGTACACTTAACTCCACTCCCAAACACAAAAATAATGTTATTATATTTTTTGAAAAAGCAAACTTTCTCAAGTATGGATATATTTGTTCTTTAACTTTCTTCTAATAATTTTTAAAACTACATATTTTTGCTGTAACTCTTCGTTTTTTATTTTTAAAAATCCATCCATATATGTTAACAGCTAATCCTAAAGTATTTCAGATAGTTTAGAATCTTTGTTCGACATAAATATTATTAGAAAATAATATATCAAGTGATGGTAATAAAAAAAGTAATTCCTTTGGGATACTGTTCTATTAGATATAACCATAAAAAAACCTGAGTAAAATTTTTAAAATGAACACCTTTATTTTCTATTATTTCAAAATTTGAATTTGACCCGTTTGAATAGAATCACCCATATAAGTGTGTGTGTGTATGTTTGTATACGTATGTGCGTAAGTGTGTGTGTGTTTGTGTATGTGTGTATATGTGTGTATGTATGCATGTGAATGTGCGTATATGTATGTGCATGTATGCATATGTGTAGATGCATGTGTGTGAGTATATATATGTATATATATAATTTAAAAAATTTTTTTTTAATTTGGTGGCTTCCACGTTCATTTTTACGATCTTAACGTATTCTCATTCTGCATTCGCTTGGGGTAATGCCCGTGAAGAGGGGAAACCCCATAGGCAAATCTAGTGGGATAAAACCTGGGAAAACCCTCTGCGGAATGGATCGGTGTATATAGCAGATTCGGTATTAAGCATCCTTGTATCAGTATATCCTACACCGTATCTGCCACACCTCTCACTCACATTGTCATGTGGCCAGCACGCCCAAGCGATCGTCACACAAAGCAAGTCCAGATTGGACGCGCAGCGTTCGTTGGAGCGGTCACCCATCCAAGTACTAACCGTGGCCAGTGCTGCTTAACTTTGCAGATCGCCTGGTGCGCGCCGAACCTCTCGGCCAATGCGTCGGTTTATATATATATATATATATATATATATATATATATAAATGTGACAATTATGCAAAAGATATTCTTGGACGAAAAAAGTTTTTATTCTTCACTTTTATATAATTGTAATTACGGAGAGACAGAGAGGTGGAAACGGAGACAAAGAGATAAAGACGGAGAGCCGGAGACGAAGAGACGGATTCGAAGCGACGGAGACTAAGAGACAAAATCGTAGATACGGAGACGGAAAGACGGAGAAACGGAGTCAGAGACATGAAGTTGGAGAGACGGAGACGGAGAGACGATGATGTAGACGGAGTGACGGATATTGTGTATGTGTATATGAGGTTATGTGTATGTATGTGACAATAATGCAAAAGATATTCACGTAAGAAAAAAAAAGTCATAACTCTTCACTTTAGTATAATAGTAGTAATAGTAATAATTTGATTTGATTATTTTATTAAGCACATATTCTTTCAGTAACAAAGACAAAATTTTTCTATTAAAATGGGTCTAATCTAAATATATTTTCAAGTAGCATGATAATACGATTTGATTTCAAGAGTTGTATATAAGTACCGATGGTATAAGTTTATGATTCCATATACTGGTAAGGGTAGTTAATTTAAAGTTCAATTAAATAGAAGTTATTACTTTTCATAAAATATTCATTGATACATATATTTTAATTCTAATTTATTAAAATTATAAAAATTATAGTGTAAAGTATAGTTTTTAGAATTATTAATCACGTCGTACGCCTACATATATACCTCGGTATTTAAAAATATAGAAATATATAGAAATATATTTATAATGCAAAAATGTATAGATTTAATGATTTAAGTGAATGATAAATAATTCATTAATGCTATAGACATTAATGAGATCTTAGTACTTGAGATACTATACTTATTATTGATGTATAATATTCTACAGTTGTATTTTTTAAGTAATGTTGAATTATATGGTACTAACGTTAAATCATCATGTTTTATTTGTTGTTCATCAATTTTTTTATTATAATAATAGTTTTTTGATTTACTATTTTTTCTTTTGCAAAATAATTAAATTACAAAAAGTATTCGAAAATTTTTTTTTTAATTTACTATTTTTTAAATCAAAACAAAGTGTCTCTGGACCATTTAACATATATTTTAACATTAATAAATCTTTCTCGACGTAAATTAAATTAAATATTGGGGGTTAGCGAGCGGAGCGAGCAGGGGGTACCCCCCTTAGTGCGTATATATATCTACCTATATTATCTACCTATATTATATAGTTATATTAAAAATGAACCCTTGGAACCCCCACACATTTTCACACCCCCCACACTCCTCCGCAACCCCCTACTCCCCTCTATAGCCCCTCCACAGCCCCTCCACAAAATAAAGTAATATTGCTTAAAAAATTACGATATTTTTTATTGTTGCTTTTATTCTAAGTACCCTCCACACCCCCACTCCTCCACACCCCTCCATGACCCCCCACGGAACACCCATGGCACCACCACGACCCCTCTACTGCCCCCCTATATTATAATAATGTATGTATTTATAATAATGTATGTATTTATAATAATGTATGTATTTATAATAATGTATGTAATAATAATTTTAGGTGGTGACTTTAGACAAATTTTACCTATAGTAAAAAATGGATTTAAAGATACAATTATAAAAGACACTATAAAATATTCACATCTTTGGCAATTATTTAGAATTTTTAATTTAAAAACTAATATAAGATGTAATGATAAAATATTTTCATCTTTTTTATTAAATATAGGAGAAGGAAAAATTAATACTTTCATTATTCCCGAAGAATATAAAACTAATAATATATGTGATACAATTAATAAAGATATAAACAACAATTACAATTTTTCTAAAAATGTTATTTTAACTTCACATAATGAAGATGTAAACATTTTAAATAATAAAATATTAAAATTAATTGATGGTGAAATGATAACTTATTACAGTATAGATCATGCAACTTATTAGGGCGTTGATCAAGCTGATGAAAATACTCATTCAAATTATCCTATTGAAATGTTAAATAAAATTAGAGAAGGATTATCTCCTCACAAAATTAAATTAAAGATTAACGCAATTATAATGTTAATTAGAAATCTTAGTATAACTGATGGATTATGTAATGGAACTAGATTAAAAATAACCAAATTATTTAAATTTAATATTGAAGCTGAGATTATTACAGCAGAAAATAAAGGAAATGAAGTTTTTATACCAAAAATAACTTTAAGTACAAATGAATCGTCTTCTTTGCCTTTTATTTGGAATGCGATTGAAGGTAGATATGTTATAATTGATAATGTAAATGATCAAGAAATGATGGATAGTTTGAATAATAATATTGAAGATTATTTAAATTATGAGGAAGAGTATGAATATTACTTAGAAAATCTTGCTGATAATAATAGTTCACATAATACTGAAATATCTGTTTTAAATAATATAATAAATTCATATATTGGTGAAGATAATGAAAAAGTAGAATTTCATAATTGGAAACAAGTACCAGAATATTATAAATATTACACTAATAAAATTATAGAATATAAAATAACATTACATGAACCAATAAATGAATTTTATCTAAATCAAAATGACGAAACATATTCAAGATATTTATTGAACATTGCACACATTTAAAAAAAAAAAATAATGATATATTTTTTTAAATTTATTAATTATTTAAATTATAAATTTTACAACTGCAAAAGTATTAGATTGATAACTTTATATGCTTAAAACATGACAGAAAATAATTAAAAAATTTTTGTAAAAATAGCTACAAACAGCATTTTTAGAGCCCTTTCCAAATCTTTTTTCAAATTTTTTCTAGCTCAATTATTTAAAAAACTACAGCTGATTGAAGAAAAATGCAAAAATGAAAAAAATTTCAAAATTGCCAAAGCAATTTTTTTTTTTTTAAATATCGTTAAAAAAATGTAAGTAAGCTAAAAAGAAAGCATTTAAAGAATACTTTAAAATACTTTTTTTAAATTTTTTCTAGGATCAAAATTGAAGAAGATACGCTTTTTCAAAGTCGGAGCAAAAATTTGATAACCTGCTCAGAATTATTGCCCGGTACTGTATATGGGATATTTCATGCCAATGGGCACGCACGCACACACACATTAATATATAAGGGATTTTTAATGTCAATTTAAACGCACACAAACACACAGGTTTATATATATATAGGAGATTTCATGTCAATTCGTATGTACACACACGTTCATGTACATGGGATTTTCCATGTCCATTCGAACGCACGCACACACACAGGTTTATATATATGGGACATTTCATGTCGATTCGCATGCATGCACACACACGTTAATGTACATAGGATATTTCACGTCAATTATAACCCACGCACATACAGGTTTATATATATATGGGACATTTCATGACAACTCTAACACACTTATCCGAGTGCCCTTAGGTTTATATATATGGGACGTATCATATCAACACGCACGCACCAGTTCTGATATATTTGACATTTTATGTCAACTCGAACGCGCAAACGCATCTTAACACGTACTTGAGATTTGTATATATATATATATATATATATATATATATATATATATATAAAATTCCTAAATTTTACTTGATATTTTTTAATATGTTTATCAATACTATAAATAAGAAGAAAACAATAATGGACGAGCTGTATTTCAATTTTGGAAATATAACATGTGTAAATGTAAATAAACTTATAAAGTGTGACACGAGGACATTTTTTTTTCTTTTGTATACATTAAAAGTGATTACTTGGCGAGTAATATATATAATAACAAATATATTTCACAGTCAATTGAAAGCTCTTAAAGCCTACTTTCTTTTCCCGTAGTCCAAATCCTGATAAGATTTTTTTTTCGTTGAGAAAATTAGCGTTACACGAAGACATTAGAAAAGGTACGTTTTTTATGGTTTGATTTAAATATATTTTCTCACCATATATAAAACCTTTTACATTAATAACTCTTTTAATTACTAAAATACATATTAATTTTCATATTTGACGATATTTAGCTCTAATTATTTGACTTCCTAAATGATTTTCACAATAAACTATTAAAAGTATGACACGAGGACAAAAAAATTGTCATAACTTTGACGTCAGTTTTGAATACATTTTATTAAGTTATTGTATTTCTACACCCCTCCATTAGATTCTTTATTTAAAAATCTCCAAAAATCATTACAGTAAAATTTTAATAACTATGTATTTAGATACTTTTTATTTTGAAAACAAAATACTTGTACGCGCCGGACGCGTGACACGAGGACATTTTTGTTTATTTTTCTTATTTATTCCTTTGGATTAGTCATTAAATCAAAGTTTTAATAGTTGAACAAGTTGATTAGGATTGTTACTGGCTAACTGTTGGGTTTAGACACGTACATATTACTAAATATTCACACAAAAAGTTATTATGTATAAGCACCTATTTTTAATTTTTTGAATTTCACCCATATATATATATATATATATATATACATATATATAGTGGGGTCCAATAAAAAAGAGCCACCCTTGAGAAAAAAAGTACTAATTAAAAAATTTTGTATCTCAATAAATAAGGGTCGTACAGAACTCCACGATCACTCATTTTAAACGCATTTGTAAGGACTTTTTAATGGTGTATTGACAATTTAATTTTGAGTACTTGTCTGGGAAATATTACGACTTTAAAATAGGAAAAAAAAATTTTTTTATTCGCCTGTGTTTAAATTTTTTATCATTTTTCGGAAAACGATGGTAGAAAAGTTTTACATAGCTAGTTTTAAAGGTATTTTGCTTAACTTGAAATTAATATTTTAGTTTTATTTCTAGGTTCAAAGTTGACCGAGATTTATCAATTTTTGTTCAAAAAAAGGGTTTTTTTTTATTTTTCCGATATCTGCTTAATGAGGGGAGATATAGAAAAATGCCAAATAACAAAAAGTGCATTTTTGTGTATAATAACATTAAATTTTTTAAAAATTTTATGTGCATTTTAATTCTGCCTTCTCATAGAGAAAGCATTGTATCGATAAAAAAAATTTTTTTCTATTTTTTCATTAATTTGTACATATTTGAATTCGGTGAGTCGAAAAAAGTGGTTTCCAGAAAATGTCTGTATGTATGTGTGTGTGTATGTGTGTGTGTGTGTGTGTGTGTGTGTGTGTGTGTGGATGTATGAATTCAGTTAGTAAATTGTATCTCGAGAACTACTCGATGGATTTGCTTCTAATTTTGCACGGAATCTAGTTTTTTTACTAACTTGCTAGGAAGCTATTGATAATTGGTTCTTCTAGCGTAGTTTTCATTTTAGAGTAGTTCGAAAAAAAAAAAATTTCGATTTTTAATTTTTTTGTTTTTTTTTATTTACTACTCAATGAATTTGCTTTAAAATTTGCATGGAAATTATTTGCGATTGCACAAATAAAATAAATTTAAAGAAACTGATTTTCTCAGTTAAGTTTCAATTTTAGAGCATTTTGAAATTTTTGAAAAAAATGTTTCTATTTATTAGGCCAATAAAATCTTAAAAACTACTCGATCGATTAACTTCAAATTTACAATACAATTCAATTTTTCGACCAACTGGTGCGGAAGCTATTGAGAATTGGTTTTCTTAGTGTAGTTTTAATTTTATAGCCATTTTAGTAATTTTAAAAAAATTTCGATTTTTCATTTTTTTTGTATTTTACGTAAACTACTCGTAGAATTTGCTTTAAAATTTGTATGGGACTTATTTTCGACTGCCAAAAGAAGAAAAACTTTTGGAAACTGATTTTCTTAGCGCACTTTTAATTTTAAAGCATTTTTTAAATTTTTTATTTTTAATTTTTTTCTATTTTATGAAAACCATTCGATAGATTTGCTCCAAAATTCATATGCAAGTTATTCGCTACTGTCTGAATAAAAGAAGCTTTGAAAAGCTCATTTTCTCAGCGCAATTTTAATTTTAGAGCATTTCGAAAATTTTCAAAAAAATTTTTATTTTTTATTTATTGTCTATTTTGCGTAAACCATACTATAAATTTTCTCCAAAATTTTTGTACAATCAATTCGCTATTGTCTGAAAAAAATAAGCTTTTATAAACTAATATTTTTAGAGTGGTAACGATTTTAGAGAATTTTAAAGATTTAAAAAAAAATTTCGATTCTTTATTTCTTATTTTTTTTTATTTTACGGAAAGTACTTGATAGATTTGTTCTTAAATTTGCAGGGAAATCATTTGTAACTGCCAAAAGAAGGGAAATTTTCAAAAATTGATTTTCATAGCGTAGTTTTAATTTTAGCGCATTTTTAAAATTTTGAAAAAGAAATTTTGAAAAGAAAATGTTAATTATTTAGCCAATAAGATCTCGAAAATTACTCGATGGATTTGCTTCAAATTTCGCATACTATCTATGTTTTTGTATAAGTAGACGGGAAGTGTAGACCTATGTGCGCACTTGGTCTACCCTCATGTGCAAGAGAGAGAAGCTCTGCCTAAGCTGTGGTGCTCCACAAGTCAAGGCAGCCAGCTACTATCTGTCTCCCTCTTTCTTAGCCTTGTGTGCTCACTTAGGTAAAGAGAGAGGGGAGACCGTAGTCTACACTGCTCTGCTCTGGTTAGCTTCTCGGCCTCTTATATACTCTGGTCGAATATTTATGTTTGACGCATAAATTTAATTGCTTTCTTAAATTTTATAAATTGTAAATGAACAATTATATTTGTGCGTCAACTATAAATGTTATTACCAAATTACCAACGGTAACCCCTCCCGAAATTTCAAAAGGAACAAAATGAGCCCAGATATATTAAAATCGGACGAAAAATAAAGAAAATTGCAGTGTTTTATAATGTTTTTCTCCTGCTAACAATATTCTAACAATATTCCAACCATATCAGCATATCCGCAGTTTCTATTAACTCGAAAAAAATTTTACCACTTCCTAAGACCTCTTTCTTTCGATATACACTTGCTTATGCCTTATAAAATAATTAAAATTAAGATAAAACAGTTGCCAATTTATGTGCTGTATATACGTGGAAAAACAACCTTAGAATCTAAATCTAAAAGAATCTCCAAGTTTCATTTGACGTAGTCCCTGCAAATGCCTGTAAACTTCATAAACAGTATGGAAAATTTCAAAATTCATTCCTATAGACGGCTTCGAGGTAGCCAGGATCACCTGGATATTATGAGATGTCATCTCGGTAAACGTACATGTTATTAAGAAATAATGTGCTAAATTTTAAAAGATATTCTCGTAAACAATGTTTATCTTACTCAGAACATCCATGTTTGGCTAGATAACATTTGCAATAACTTTAGAGTAGTTATCAAACTATAAGTAGAATTTCAAAAGTTTCTGCTGTAGATGATTTTAAGTTGTAATTAACACCTAGGTATCCAAAGACGGCGATCGTAGGTACCACAGCATAGTAAATAACTATTTTTTAACGAGTATCTACATCGAAAAGGTAAAGTATGTATCTATATATATATATATATATATATATATATATATATAAAGTTAAATGTGTGTTTGCATATGTGAGCGTGTGCGTGCGCGTATGAGTTGATATCAAATGTTCCATATAAACTTGAATAAACCTGTGTGTGTACGTGCGATTCGACATGAAATGTCCCTTATGTATATATCAAAATGAGTATTTGTGTATGCACGTATGAGTTTACATCAAAAGTCCCGTATATATAAACGCGTGTGTGTATGCATGCGAATCGACATGAAATGTCAATATATATATATATATATATATATATATATATATATATATATATATATATATATATTTATATCCTCGTAGGCCGTATTTGTGTCAATATGTAAAGAGCAGGCTAAATTTGAATTGGCATCGCATATGTCTCAGACGCGCTCCTCGACTGTTTACTAGATTTATATGTCCTCCTGAAACATGTTAAGGCTTAAAATGTCTAAGAAAAAATCAATATGGCATCACCAATCCCGCTACACTGAGAAAAAAATATAGTTGGCGTTATTTCGTTCTCTAGTTAACTACAACCATTTTATTCTAGTAATCGATTTATAGTCAGGTTAACCTTTTACATTAGTAGCATTTATTAGATGCAACAGGGTAGGAATTACTAAAGTCTTTATAACTATTTTAACTATTTTTTTTAAACAATACTAACCAAAGTTTTAAGGGCACAAAACACCTTTTTTTCGGTCCCATCACCAAATTTGGGTTTATTGCTTTTTTTTATAAGAAATTTACTGTAGAATAAGCTCCAACGAGTTTTTTTACCCTATCTCATTTAGTTTCGTTTTTATGAAGAAATCAGTAGAATAAATTTTTAATTGATTTTTTTGTTAATTTTGCTATTTTGAGATTTTTTTCAAATTTTTAGCTAATCTTATTAAAACACCATGAGAACTTATTTTTTTATTACTTGATTCAATAAGTCATAAATCATTAATTAATCTCCGAAAAGTTTTTTTAAAGAGATTTAATTTTATTTTTATTTATTAAGTCTATAATGATATAATTTATACAAATTAAAAAAATGTTGAGAATTATTTTAAATTGAATTTTTTTAATTTTTATTGATTTTTTTAGGTTCAATTGAAAAAAAGAGTTTATTTTTTTAATTTTAACAAGATATTTATCTTAATTTAAGTTCGAAAAAGTTTTACATCCATATTTTATTCCGTTTTGATTTTGTAAGGAAACGAGTGGCACATAGTTATTCGTGTAATTTTTTATCAATTTGAATTTCGCGCGTTCGCGCTTTCTGCTCGTATCATTTCGCTGCATGACAGTCTGTTTCAGCTGATTGTTTGGTCAGTTTGCAGTAAGTTTGTTTACTTGAAGTGCATTTAAAAAATTATTAGTAGGTTTTGTGGTTTAATTTACGTAAAATTATTAATTTTTAATAAATTACACGTTCGCGAGTTATTTCATATTTTTTTATGTGCGCCTGAAATTCTACGTTTATCTAAATAGAAAGTGTATTTGAAGTGTAAAAAGTTTAACTTGACATTAAGAATAAGAACCTCAAAAATGTCAAATAATGAAAGAGATACCAGAGGCAGATTTCATAACCAACACTAAGATAGAAAACGATCTACAGGAAGATCTAAAAAGAGGCCAAGAAAATTTCTTAGTAAGAGTGAAAAAAATTCTTCTGAAGTTAAGAGAAGTAGACCCTCTACTTCTTTTTCCAAACTGAAAAGAATAGAATGTTCAAGTTCCAGGGCAAAAAATAGAAATCTTGATACCAACGTTCTATCTTTTATGTTAGAAAAATTGTGTTGCAGTGTGTGCCATCATAAGATGAAATTAATTGAAACCTCTTTTAGAGGATAAGGATTCGAAATTAATATGATTTGTGATTTTTGTGATGAATAAGCAACTGTAAACTCTAACAAGTGAGAAAGTGCTATGGACAATATGTATAAAGTTAACAGATTTAATGTTCTTGCTGTTCATGTACTTGGCCATGGACTTGCAAGTTTGTCTAGTTTTTGTAGTTTAATAGATTTATCAAAGCCAGTTGCCCAGTCAGAGTTCATTGCTATAAGTTGTTAAATAATAAAAGTATACAAACAAGTGGAAAAAGGTTCTACATCTAAAGCTGTTGAAAAATAACTTGAATCGACTTCCCCAAATAGTGCTGATCTTGATATAACTTTCTCAAGATGTTGGAAAAATTGAACATCGAACTTGGAAATGTATGTCTCGAGTGAGTCAGGACTTTGAAAGATAGAAGATAATTCAATTTTTATATTGTTAGCTAATATAAATAAGAAATACCAGGAAAGAATTATTTTATGAAAGATAAGTATAGCATTGATAGTTTTAAGGTATAATAATTAAAACTTTAAAGCTGTTTTTCTCAAATATTGAATTTTAAAAATTTTAGGTGCTGCCCCGTAAGATTTGAGCTGAACCGCTGGATGGATTTGACTTTTCCAAACTGATTTAACTTCAGTATTAGCATCATTCTGGCGTGAATGGAAGGTTTTGAAATCGAATGAGAAGAAATTGTTAAAAAATCCAAAAATAAGGTAAAAAAGTTAAAATTTATTTAATAAATTAATATTTTTTGTTGAAAAGTAAAAAATTTTTTGTGTTTCAAGAAATCCTTCATTCACGCGAGAATGATGCTAATACTGAAGTTAAATCAGTTTGGAAAAGTCAGATCCATCCAGCGGTTCAGCTCAAATCTTACGGTGGAGCCATTATAAGAACAAGAATTCATCGAATGATTATGGGACTACAGCTAAAGCAAAATGAGCTTATAAATGCTTAAAATAAAGGTATTTTAGTCTTTTTTCGAATATTATTTCCATTTACAAAGAATTTAATTAAATCTAATTAATACATATCTTTTTTACTAGCAGGGGGAAAAGGTGTTTTGTGCCCTTAAGACTTTTTAGTCTTTCTGAGTCTCGTTGGTTCTTGTTATTTTATCTATTTATCTTATAAACTCTAATAATGTGCAAATTAATAGTATTATTTATTGTGCAGTTTTTGGGGTTAGAAGTTATTCATCGCATGCTACTGAATGCCTACCAGAGAATCTAGTTTTATTTACTATGATGCTGTAGTAAAGGAGAGAAACAGCAAATTGGTAAATCTTATCATTCTAAATGTAGTAAAGCCAACTATGTTTGTTTCTCAGTGTATATTTCGTTCAATATGTCAAAGAGCAATCATAGTTAACAAAGGTTACTGAAAAAAAAAATGACTAGCGCTTCGACAGCAGCTATACTCATTACAAAATGTCCATCTAAGAAACAAAAAAAAATCAATAAAACTAAAATTTAATTTTAAAATTATTGAAAAAAATATTAATATTTTCAACTAATAAGTTATAGTTTCTCATACGGCCTACTTCGGACATAGAAAATGTTTGCCGCTTGAGCAAAAATCTACCTAGAGCGCGCTTAGCGCCCTTGGCAATTTCAGCTCAAGCACCAAATATTGTTCTCGATTAATATTCCACTTGAATACAGCCAAAGGACATATATAACTAATACATATATATATACATGTATATATATGTTTATATCGTGCTTGCGAGTTGACATGGAAAGTCCCATGTATATGAACGTGTGTGTGATATATATATATATATATATATATTAGTTATATACGTAACTTGGGAGTACGAAGGATGAATACAGGCGAGACTAAAGTGTTTGTCGCTTGAGTAGCAGTTGGTCGAGGGCGCGCGAAGCGCGCCCGAGACTGACTGCTGCCTCACGGACAAGCACTTTAGTCAAGCCTGGATTCAGAATCCTTCGTACTCCCAAGTTACGTAGATAAGTTTATGTCGTTGGTAGGCCGTATGAGGAACTATAAAAATGATTTTTTAAAATTAATGATATATGTTTTATTAAAAAAAAGTAGATAATGTCATTATTTACTTATTTATTTTACTTATTAACTGTTTAACTTTGAAAATTTGTTTAAACAAAACATTCTGTAAAGTTAAGATTTTATATGAATTTGCATGAGCATTGACATATCTAACGACATTCTTTTGTTTTCACTAACCTACGAACCGATGTCACTCGCGTCATATACGGCCACGCTGTGCGATATCTCGATCTGTCAATACTCCCTTAGGGAGTATAGAGCTGTCAGTACTCCCTAAGGGAGTATTGACAGAGAGAATATCGTCGAGATATTAGCATGAACGTATGCAATGCCTATACAAATTTAGCGTGGTCTATAGGTATTCCACCGAATACGGCCTACGACGACATAAATATATATATATATATATATATATATATTTATGGGGATATCTCTGGAACATTTTAATTTTGAGATGTCGACCTGACAACAATTGAAAAGTCTATAATACAGGTTTCTGGAGTGGCACACACTTCAATAAGGGCTTAAATTATTTGTTTATTGTAGTAAAATGTAATTAAATTTTGGTATCGATTGAAAAATCGGTACTTACGGTATATAATTTTATACGTCTAAAATGATACTTTTTTTATACTTTTCTACGTGTGTTTCTTGAGCTATGAAAAAAGTATCATTCTTTCGATCATTCTCAAATTTTCTAAGCATAATGAATATGGTAAAAGTAACAGTTTAAGCCTACCCTGGTACATGTACCCCTCCTTAGGTAGTGTTTGACTATTTTTAATGTAAGTGTAATTTTCACCTAAAATTTACCCTTACATTAAAAATAGTCAAACAGCTACCTAAAGAGGGGCACATGTACCAGAGTAGGCTTTAACTGTTGTTTTTACCATATACTTTATGCTCAGAAAATTTGAGATTGATCGAAAAAATGGTACTTTTTCATAGCTCAAGAAACACACATAGAAAAATATAAAAAAATTATCATTTTGGACATATAAAATTATGTACCGTAAGTATCAATTTTCCAATCGATACCAAAATTGAATTACATATTCTACTACAAGAAACGAGTAATTTAAACCCTTATTGAAGTGTGTGATACTCCTAGCGCCGGGAAAATGAATTTACCTGTCTTTAATCATTGGTTGATGCGAGTTAACATGAAATGTCCCATATACATCAACCTATATGTACGTGCGTTTTAATTGACATGAAAAATCCCATGAATATTAACGTGTGTGTGCATGCATGCGGAACGACATGAAACGTCTCATATATATATATATAAACCTGTGTGTGCGTGCGTGCGTATTGTCATGAAATATCGCATGTATACACGGAGCGAACAAATCGGGAATACTTCCTTGCGCCCTCTACTGCTATAGTTCCGTACACATGTTTTTGGAAATAGACCTTGTGTATAAGCAACGATTCCATAACCCATCGGGAAAAAGTTCGAATGCTTATAGGAAAAAGTCCGAACGCTTATAGAGCGTTCTGACTTTTTCCCGATGCCTTATGGAATCGTTGCTTGTACGCAAGGCCTATTTCCAAAAACGTGCGTACGGAACTGTAGCAGTAGAGGGCGCAAGGAAGTATTCCCGATTTGTTCGCTCCGTGTATAAATCTGTATGTGCGTTCGTTCTAATTGACGTGGAATGTCCCATGTACGTATGTATGTATGTATGTATTGTAACGTTTTTCCCCTTCGGGAGGGGCAAATACGTGTTTCTCCTGTTGCCGGACGCTTCAGTAAGTTACCAGAGTAAGATCGGCAGGAGTGGGAAGGATCGGACGGTGGAAAATGAAGGAAAGTAACCGGATTTAATACGTTTGGTTATGCTAGGGAGTACCTTGGCTTTATTGTACTCATTAAACTCATGTACAACGACGATTACACTAATGAAATAATAATAATGTGTTAATCAAAACTAAACCTATTATTTTATATAATGCAAATATCTAACCTAACCTTAAATAAAATATAATTTACAAAGTAATTAGTTCTTTATTTATCTTGGCCACTTGACGGCTATTTAATAAATGATTAAATCAATTAATAAATCTTTAAATGAATCTCATTAATAGTTTGAGTTCAACTAAGAGATTCTTCGGCCCGGGCGGTCTTATTTGTACCGGCGGCTCTTACCTGCAATAATGTGCAAACAAAAAGAGACAAATGATTAATAACTGAAATTATAATGATATTAATAGGCAACGGCACCTAATATCGCTATACTTAATTCTACGGTAATAATGATGGGTAGCAGGCTCCCTTGATTATCTAAATTACTATTCTCTATAGGCGTGCGGAGCCCTTAAGTGATGTAAAGAGAATGGGTGTCCGACACCCTTAACTTATTCTAATATCTTAATAACTACGCGGCAGTCGGGCGGAGTCCTTTAATTAACATAACAAAATGTAATGGGTGGACGACACTCTTAATTTATTCTAAAGTCTATTATTTACGCGACGGTCGTACGGAGTCCTTTACACTAATATATACGAGCAATGGGTAGACGACACCCTTAATATATTCTATAGTTCACGTTGTTGCGGACGCGACAGCTGTGGGTGGACGAAACCCTTAATTAAGCCAGTTGCGATATGTGAGATAGAATATAAGATTTTGGGTGGACGTCACCCTTAAATTCAGCGGCGCAGGTTCGGCATTGCGGCGACGGCAAAAAGTTGCGAGTGTATGTTCTTAGGTAACATAGATTTACGCCAGCGTGCTCACTTGGCGTATCTCTATGATGCCAGCATATGCATTAGAGTGTAGATGAGAGTGCTCGCTCGTTCTACCCTCGTATGCAAAAGAGAGAAGCTTTGCCTGGCTGTGGTGGTCCACAAGCCAAGGCAACCAGCTACTACCTGTCCCACTCTCGTGCTCACTCAGGTAAAGAGAGAGGGGAGACCATAGTCTACACTCTCGGCCTCTTACACTACCCTCCAGTCACATTTGCCCACCCTACATGAAAATCGATAAAACTTTAAAGTTTTGTGGCTCAGTGAAAAATAGTCGCAATTAAAAAATTCCGACAGGGTTTTAAAAAGGGTTCAAATCCTTTAGTTTAAGCCGAGTTGAGCAAAAAAAAATTAAAAAATACATGCCTTGTACGTAAAAAACTAACTAAAAAATATTCAATTTTTTTTGCCCCTATTCAAATGCCTGCCATTTTTGCGGAAATTATCGAATCATAGAAAAACAAAATGGAGGTAAAAGCTAAAGGAGTCACCTTTAAAATGAGCTATAGAAAGCTCATTTATGATCGATTTTACGGTAGTTATGATCATTTTTTATGAAAAAAACGATTTTTTTTAATAGCTATTATCTCAAAAAATACGCATGATATAAAAAAATTTTTAATAAAAAAGTTGTTTATTATTGAGTCAAAAAAATAAATATTCAGGTTAAACTAAGAATCAGTGAAAAAAGATTTTATTCATTTTTGATCTCATTGAAAAAAAATCCATTTATTCAATATTTATATTTTAATGAATTGGAAAAAAAATTTTTTCTTCTGGATTTCAGTTAAATCTAAATATTTACATTTTTGACTCAAAATAAACAATTTTTTCATTAAAAATTTTTTTATATCATGCGTATTTTTTGAGATCATAGCTATTAAAAAAAATCGTTTTTTTCGTAAAAAATGACCATAACTACCGTTAAATCGATCATAAATGAGCTTTCTATAGCTCATTTTGAAGGTGACTCCCTTGACTTTTACCTCCATTTTGTTTTTCTATGATTCGATAATTCCCGCAAAAATGGCAGGCATTTGAATAGGGGCAAAATAATTGAATATTTTTTAGTTAGTTTTTTATGCATAAGGCATGCATTTTTTAATTTTTTTATGCTCAACTTGGCTTAAATTAAAGGTTTTTAAACCCTTTTTAAAACCCCGTCGGAATTTTTTAATTACGACTATTTTTCACTGCGCCACAAAACTTTAAAGTTTTATAGATTTTCATGTAGGGTGGGCAAATGTTTTTTTTTTTTTTTTGTTTGAAGGGTCGAGGAGGGGAAATCTTCAAAAGACACCCCCGTAAGGGAAGTGTCGGATTCACCCGCAGGTGCCTACCGACTAAAACCGCCTCCCCGTAGGTTACCAACCAAAATGGTTATGAACCTTAAGAAGAAGAAAATTGAGAGACAACGGTGGCTCATACAGCGGGGACTGTACGGCACTCGCGCAAATTGCGAAACACGAAAATAGACTGTTTAAAGTCAGTTAGTGAAGAAGGGTTATGGAGATCGAATCAGAGAGCATGGCCTTCTGAATCGATCGTTGGATTTACGACGGTAATTTACAAGAAGTTTTATGCTAGGATTGCTGTGTTTAGAGATAGAGAGACGGAGATTCGCAGCGTGTTTGTTCGCTGCTTCTGGAATTGAGTCGATACCAGTTTCTTTTAAGATTTGATTATTTCGAATAAACCAGGGGATCTGAAGAGAGGAGCATAGGAGGCGCATGTAGGTGCCTTGGAGTTTAGCTATACGGTTAGGGTTTGCGGATCCCCAAATTGGGATCGCGTAAGTGCAAATACTGCGGATAATGGCATTAAAAGCGCGGGCTTTTGTTTTCTTAGTTAGTGATTTATTATTGAAGAAAGGCTTTAAGGCAGCATAAGCACCTTGGCATTTGGCTCGGACTGAATCGATTTGTTTTTGCCATGTGAGTTTACGATCGAAGGTAACACCCAGGTATTTGTCTGAAAAACTCCAGTCAACACGATGGTCGTTAACTAGGAGATTTGAAGGAGTACGATTTCGTCGAGAGAAGAATATGGCAACAGATTTGGATTCGTTGATTGCTGCTCTCCAAGTGTGGTACCATCTTACCACTTCTGGGGTGAATTTGTTTAGTACGGAGGAGCAATGAGTGATGACTTTTGAAGTATAAATGAGAGCTGAGTCGTCGGCATATTGAGCGGTGGGCAAATGTGGCTGGAGGGTAGTGTATATACTCCAGCCTCATTTTTCTCGTTGCATGCAACGACGTTCGAGGTTGCCGCCTAGCGGCTGAGCTTAGAACTACTGTTCTGTAGTAGTTTGGCCGTTAGGCGGGAGATTTAAAATGCGCGGGTACGTATACTCATCGCAGTATATATATATATATATAAATTGGCGATGGTAGCGGTAGCGGCAGACTAAGGGTTGGACTCATATAAATTGCGTCCCAGTTCGCATATTGCTCAAATTAATTATTTTTCTTCATTCTATTATGGAAAATAAGTTTTAAATCTAAATGAAATTGAATTTCGGTAAAGTGTATGTTATTGCTTCTACGGAAGTTTTGGTTTTACTTAAATAATATATAATGAAGATACATTTTACTAAATCAAATTCTATTTTATCAAGTTACAATATTTCATCTCAAACTTTAGATATTCTTTACAACCGACATATTGATTAAATATTATTTAGAACTTATTAATTTCTGTATTGAGTAGAAAAATTTCAATAAAAATAATAATATACTAAGAAATTTTATAATATTTGTGGAAATGACCCTCCTTTTCCTTTCCTCATTCATCTAAAAGACTCGCAAACGCCACAGTCGTTGCATGCCGTTGCTGGCAAGAGGACGTCCAGCGCGCCTACGTTCGCAAATAAACATTTATGTATGTTGGAAATAGACATCCAAGCAATCATCTTGTGTTTACAGTGACATTTGAAGAGCAAATTCGTGGTGTAAAGCTACTGATCGGATGTAGAGTTACATTTGCAGTTGAGCAACGTTCGTGACGCGAGCTTTTATTAATCCGATAAAATTATTTTGTGATTCTGAAAAAAAACTGATTAAAATAATTTATATTATTGACATTTTTTCAATAGTTTTAAATTTTAATGAAAATAAAATATCGCTCAAATAGTGTAAAATTGTACGATTCTCGGAAGTGACATTTTTTAAACGACTCGTGTCGTTGTAGTCGTTACACAGAGTTGAAGGCGCAGAGGTGCGAGCACGAGCGTCAGATCGAATTTTTTTTCTGTTTTGTGTAAGAAAGAGTTTAATTGGACAACGAACTATTTTATTTATTTTCAAACCAGTTGTAACTTTTTGAAGGAGACAAGCTTTATACAAAATTTGTCTTTTTGTTTATTATTACAAATAATAAAAGTAAACAATGGATCAAGATGATAATATCCCAACTTTAGAAGGACTTTTGAATTCTTGGGACCTTGAGGAATATGTTTTCAATTTTACTGGTAAATATAGTTAAGTAATTAGTTAAAGAACAATAAAAAACTTAATTTTATTTTCATTTATAGCGAACAGAATAATAGTAGATCTTTTAAAAAATTTGACTGATGATGAGTTAAAAGAATTGATTCCAATAATGGGTCCAAGAGTAATCTTTAAGAGCAGGCCGGATTCGCTGTCCCTGTCTAATTGGCATTTTTGTTATTTACTCAAGTATTAATCGGTGTATCTGCAAATTGAAGGTTAAGCGCAATAGATATTATTATTACAAATATTTATGCACAAGAAAAAAAAAATCTATCGCTTTGTTTTTGAGAAAAGTAAGGAACGCGAAAATATTATAAACATAATCTTTTACTTCGGCGTTCCTTACTTTTCTCAAAAACAAATCGGTAGATTTTTTTTTCTTGTGCATAGATATTCATAATAATAATATCTATTGCGATCAATCTTTATTTTGAAGATACACCGATTAATACTTGAGTAAATAACAAACAACTTAATTGTTACTCGGTCGGTATCAGGTTCTACTCCGGCCTGCTGTTAAGGCAAAATGTCAAGAAACATTTAACAGAAAAAGAGAAAGATTCATTCACATTTTTTCATTTTTTAAATATAATTACAATTGGAATAGTAAAGAATTATATTTATTTTAATTATATTGAAAATCAAAAACAATAAAATATTTAATTAACGGTAGGCCGGAGTAGAACCTGATACCGACCGAGTAACAATTGAGTTGTTTGTTATTTACTCAAGTTTTAATCGGTGTATCTTCAAATGAAAGGTCGAGCGCAATAGATATTATTATTATAAACATCTATGCACAAGAAAAAAAATATCTACCGGTTTGTTTTTGAGAAAAGTAAGTAACGCGAAAATATTATAAACATAAACTTTTACTTTAGCGTTACTTACTTTTCTCAAAAACAAATCGGTAGATATTTTTCTTCTTGTGCATAGATGTTTATAATAATAACATCTATTGCGTTCGACCTTTAATTTGAAGATACACTGATTAAAACTTGAGTAAATAACAAAAATGCCAATTAGACAAGGACAGCGAATCCGGCCTGCTCTTAATAGTATTTTATCAAATAATTAACGAAGGTTTAAAAAGTATAATATTTTATTCATAAAACAATAAACAAAATAATTGGAATATCACTTTATAATACGTAATGTACGAAAGCTTTATTACTTTTCACTCTCGGAATTCGTTTTTTTTTCGGAAATTCATGACGTTTGTTTATAGACGCCACGTATTACTGAATACACGGATATAGATACTTATTCGTGCGTATCACGATTTGGCACCCAACAGCGTTAACTAATATACCACTTATAGACTAGCATGATGTATTTCCCGCCATGCATTATTTTATAAAAGTAATGTTCTTTGAATCGATAAAGTCAAAATTAAAATGATAAACGTTCAATCATTTAAAATGAATCACAAAACAATAAAAATCACGCGTGAAAATTTATCAGATACTAATTTTAAAACTAAATAAAAATACGCTGCCAAGTGCTTTGGCGGAATGCTTTCTCATAGAGCTCTTTGAGTTTCATTAATTTTTTGATATTTATTTAAACGTGATTTTAATATTAAAAAATTGTCTAACATTAATATTTACTCATATTGTACTTTATAAATTTCGAACATATATGCTAGCTTTTTGCTTTTTCAACATTTATAATTTATTTTAAATCATCAAGTAATACAAAAAAATTGGTTCTATTGAAAAAATGATATAATGTAGTAATAAAAAGAATGATGACAACAAAATTTCTAATCCTTATAAAATGCAATCATATTTATATATAAATACAGTTTATGTTTATGGCTCTATAAAAAAAAACTACTCTATGAATACCAATTTTCAATAGCTTCCCGTCTACTTATACAAAAACATAGATAGTATGCGAAATTTGAAGCAAATCCATCGAGTAATTTTCGAGATCTAATTGGCTGAATAAATAACATTTTCTTTTCAAAATTTCTTTTTCAAAATTTTAAAAATGCTTTAAGATTAAAACTACCCTATGAAAATCAATTTTTTAAAATTTCCCTTCTTTTGGCAGTTGTAAATGATTTCCCTGCAAATTTTAAAACAAATCTATCAAGTAAAATAAAAAAAATAAATAAAAAATCGAAATTTTTTTTTAATCTTTAAAATTTTCTGAAATTGTAACCACTCTAAGAAAATTAGTTTTTAAAAGCTTATTTTTTTCAGACAATGTCGAATTGATTGTACAAAAATTTTGGAGAAAATTTATAGTATGGTTTATACAAAATAGAAGATAAATGAAAAATGAAAATTTTTTTTAAATTTTCACAATGCTCTAAAATTAAAACTGCTCTGAGAAAATATGTTTTCCAAAGCTTGTTTTTTTCAGACCGTAGCGAATAACTTGCATTTAAATTTTGGAGAAAATCTATCGAATGGTTTTCATAAAATTAAAAAAAAATTAAAAATAAAAATTTTTAAAAAAATTTTTAAAATGACTAAAAAAAAACTACGCTAAGAAAACCAATTCTCAATAGCTTCCGCACCAGTTGATCAAAAAATTGAATTCCATGCAAAATTGGAAGCAAATTCATCGAGTAGTTCTCGAGATACAGTTTACTAACTGAATTCATACACACACACACACACACACACACACAGACATTTTCTGAAAACTACTTTTTTCGACTCACCGAGTTCAAATATGTACAAATTAATGAAAAAATAGAAAAAAAATTTTTTTATCGTTACAATGCCTTCTCTATGAGAAAGCAATTGTAGTTAACAAACAAGATTAAAAATTGATACCTTATTTTATTTGTATAGCTACCTTATTCGTATTTGTAAATATTTTTGGTAATTACTTAACAGTTTCTTTTATGTCCAGAAAAATTCTGAAAACGAGCAGCCAGGCACAAGTCACTAAAAAACGAAGAAGCCTCTTGCCGATTTTTCCAGGAATCACATTGTTGATATAGTTGTAAAAAAATTGTCTTCTACTACTAACAAGTATGTTATGAAAATATATTAAAAAAATATGATTAACCTTTTTTATATGATCATGTCGAGGGAGCCCAGCCCGGTATTCGTTTAACACATTATATCAGGCTACGCTGTCAGACCCACCATACCGAAAACTTTGACTACCGATGGATGGTCAGCCACTTTTGTGACCAACAATCAACCGATACCCAATGAGGTCGGATTTCTTAAGAGTCGCGATATAAATAGCACATACACTAATTTTCTTTCGAAAAAAAAGTTAGAGGTACCTGGCCAGGATTCGAACCCATGCCCTCCGCGTTGAAGGCAGTAGCTCTATCCATTACGCCACCGCGCTCATAAGGTAATCAATAATGCTTTTACCACTTTTAAATCAGGGCACCTAACTTTGAAATATTTGGAAAATAAAAATTGTTTAATACTTCCAAAATCGGTCACAATAAACATTTCTCATGGCTTTAGAACTTCTAACGCAGAGTGTTTGCCAGTAATAGTTCACGACACATTACAACTTATTTCACCAAAAGATGTTTTATTAAAATTTTTGAAAATGCGTAATGTACTACGAAAAATTATAAACAATATAAAAAAATGTGCAAACAGTACCAAATTTGATTCAATTTTTAAAGGAGACTTATATCAATACATTAAAGATAGGTGTGGTAAAAAAATAATTTTACCACTTATGATGTATAATGATGATTTCGAGATATATAATCAAATAGGTTCTCGCAGAGTCAAAAACAAAATAGAAGGAATATATTTTACTATACTAGGTATACCACCAGAACATGTGAGTCAACTTGATAATATTTTTTTGTTACAATTACATAAATACGTAGAACACAAAGAATTAGGAAATGAAAAAATTTTTTTCAGAGTTATTGAAAATTTAAAAGAATTGCAAGAATGTGGTGTTTTGATCATTTTTAATAATGAGTTCGTTCAAGTATATTTTCCTTTATTTGCTATTTTGGGCGATAATTTAGTATTAAACACAAACTTAGGATACAATAAAGGAAGTAATAGCAAATACCGATGTCGCATTTGTACTGCTCCAAAAAATCTTATTCGATCTTTAACAATGAAAGAAGAATAGTATATTATTCACCAAGGGAGTTAATTTAAAAAATGTTTTAAATCGTATGTAATTGTCACCCGAGCCGAAGGCGAGGGTGACAAACATACGATTTAAGGCATTTTTAATTAACTTCCGTGGTGAATATACGATTTTTTTACACGAGGTGCTAATAGTGGGTGCTTTTTATTCTGCCGGTAGGGAGAAAAGTACCCACTTTTCGCGCAGAGTTATTTAATTTGTAATTGTATGTGATTGTTTAAAATAGTTTTATACAGTTTTACACAAGAGCGTCTGTGGCGTAAAAGAGCGTCTGTGGCGTAACCGGCTAAGGCATACGCCTTATACGGTCTCTACACATTCGCTCCGAGTGGTCGGGGGTTCGATTCCCGGTGAAAACACCTGAAATTTTTTTCAGACGTTTTTTCATCGGAAAAAGAACTTCTGAGCGCGATGGGTAAATATTCCTGGCGTAGGTTTTCTCCTGGGGGAGTTTTCCCTACGTCACAGGCTTAGGCCTGGGCAAATGCAGGAATCTACCGTAGAAATCTACTTACCGACTGTTCTAGGAACGCGGCAGTCCGTAGACTTCTCGGGGATGTGGGAACTAATTAAGTTAAGTACTTTAGATAGTTTATAACAAAAATATAGTTGCGGCGAAAAACATTGTTGTATCGAAAAAAATAAAAATAGATAGGAGCACCTCCACACAAAGGTGGTAGAGGTGGCCACGCATAACAGTAAGATAGTTAGCCGTGGGCCACAGGGTAAAAGAAAGCGAAAAAAAAAAAAAAAAATACAGTTTTACACAACTTTGAAATTTTTCTATAAGTATTCTTTCAATGTCTCGATTCAAACGATTTCAAACTATTTTAAACAGTTATAGACAATTTTAATTAATTATAAACATTTCGAAACATTTATAAGCAGTTAGAAACAGTTTGTACAGTTCTAAAACTTCCCTAAAAATTTATAGAAAAATTTTATGAATATTGAATAGTTGTGAAAAACTGTTTATAAATGTTTTAAAATATTTATAACTGGTTATAACTGCTTATAACTATGTATAAATGCGTACAACTGTTATACATGTCTCAATTCAGACGTTTTTAACCGACTTCAAAAAGGAGGTTCTCAATTCGATTCAATGTTTTTTTTATGTCTATTACCTCATAACTCCGTCATTTCTCAACCGATTCAGAAAAACTTTTTTTTATCTGATAGAGGATATCTGCAGAAAGGTCCCATACGTGTCCTATAATTATTGGGCCAATATTCGGTTTGTATGAGCAAATCATCAAATTAAAAAAAACCGGGTGTTTCGTTTTCTCATTTACCTCCCTTATGCTTCGCCTGCTATACTCTCTCTCTCTCTCTCTCTCTCTCTCTCTCTCTCTCTCTCTCTCTCTCTCTCTCTCTCTCTCTCTCTCTCTCTCTCTCTCTCTCTCTCTCTCTCTCTCTCTCTCTCTCAGTAAGTAGAACTACACACATTTTTTCTTGCTCCGCTTATCTAAGACTATCGAAACTGCATTTTTTGCCTGCGGGCTTTTTGTTTCAGACCTACTGCAAGTCAAAAATACAGAGATTCTTTTGAAATATTAATTGGGGCATTTGGAGTCTCTGCTACTTGGTATTAATCATTTCTTCAAAACAGATCTTCTTTGAGGTTAACCACGTGTTACCGGATTTCGGAGGTTACTTTTCTTACTGCATTACCTTCTGATAAATCTGTGTTGGCTGCCATCATCAACTTATTGTTTGATTACCATCGGAGCAACGAATCTACATTATCCAGAGCGTATACTGTAAGTACTTTCTTCACTCACCAACAATTTTTGTCGCTGAGTGTACTGTTGCTGCAAGGTGAGTTTCCATTGTATAATGTCGAACGGTGTGCTCTTCGATTATGGTGCTTTGCTCCGCTTGTGATTCGCCTATTACACGTTTAGATACTTCCTTACTTTGTACTAATTGTACGTCTATCTATCACACTAGGTGCTGTGATAGTACGTGGTTTATCTCTGGCAGCTTAATTGTTTGTTGTAAAAGCGAGAGATTAAGAAAGAGCAAACATACTGACGTGGGTGTGCGTTCGGTTGATACAGATGATATAGTCTCTCCGCCTCCGCAGCCATTCGATACTAATTCATCCAAACAACGGTCTCTCAAGAGAGGTGTGGTTTCACCGCTCCACCCACTTGAGCCTTCTCCTCGGCGACGCTGTTGCTCTGATACTGGCTCCTCCTCTTCATCCGTTGATAGCTGTATTTCTGTGGGCGGCAACTTGACGCAAGGTGCTACCTCTTTCACATTACGATTGGCTTTGGCTGAGCCTTCTTGTTCTGACGATATGCCTACTGCTGATTCTTCTTCCGCCGTTACATTGATTGTTCCAGAGTGGTTTAAGCCGTTTGCCAAGGACATGAACAATAAATTTAATCACCAAATCTCTGTTGGAAATCAGCTGTTGTCGGATGTTGGTGCTCTTAGGTCTGAGGTGAGTGAGGTCAGACAAGCTTTTACGGATCTTGAGAGGCATTACCAGGCTCTTTCTGATTGTCTAGATGAGCATATTTCTTCGTGCTCTACAGCTGCTCCCTCTCTTTTGCATGATTCCTACGAAGTGCTCTTCACAGGGATCCCTCTTTCTATTACCCTCAGCAACGAAGAAATCGTCAAAGTAGTCTTGGGGGCTCTTGGGCTTAGAAATAAGGAGACTTTTCTTCTGAGTACTCGAGAGTGGCTTCCTCCTTTGCCTATCGAGATTGAGCAGCTTGGTGGTTCCCAACTTAGAAATTTTCGCTCATTTGTGGGCAAATTCAGTTCCGATGCAGTTCGAGATTGTATCATTGAGGCATCGCCTAAGCTACAAAATTTCTCTGTTTCGAGATTGTTCAGTGTCGAAGGTAGTAGCAAAGTTTTTGTCCGGCCAATTTGGCCAAAGCCAGTTTATTTACTTCTTAAAAGAGCTTTGGCCGTTTACAAAGATCTGAACTACCTTCGTCCTGTTGTTTGTAATCTTGTTGTTTGTATGCGTCCCACCAAAAACTTTGTCTTGGTACCCATATCCAATGAAGCTCAATTGGCTTCCTTAAAGCCTGTAGCCAAAAAATAGGGACTACTTGGCTCTCTTGTAATGAGCAAAAGCTTACATTCTAATGTGTTCACCAGATCTATCTCAGATGATTCGTCTTTTTTAAACTCAAATTTCAATCTTACTTTAAACTCCATTTCTTCCATTGAAACTCCAAAGATCAACGGGACGGAGTTTTTCCAGGGTATAAGTATTGCTCATGCAAATGTCAATCGGTTAAAAATCCACTTTTCTATTGTTGAGTCCTATATAACCGATAATATGATCGACATTTTTGCAGTTACCGAAACGTTCCTGACTGAACTTGACGATAGTTCAATCATTTCTGTTGATCACTACAATTTTTATGGGTTAGACAGAGTGGGCAAAGTCGGTGGAGGTGTTGGTTTTTACACACGTGATTCCCTAAGAGTTAACATCTTATCCCATTCTGATCCTTTATTTAACAACACCGCTGAATTCATCATTGCTGAAATTTCGATTGATTCTGAAAAACTTCTTTTTGCAGTTGTGTACCTGCGGCCTAAGGCCCTTTTTCGAGATGAATTCTTTTAATCTCTCTCTACCATGCTTCCTTTATACAAAAATGTAGTTATAACAGGAGATTTTAATATTAATCTTATGAACAGCAATTATTCTGCTGATACTTTTCGCTCAACTGTTGATTCTTTTGCTCTTTTCCTTGTTCCGTCTGAGCCCACTCATCATACTCTTACTGCAGAGTATTCCTCTCACACATGGATCGACTTATTCATTATTAATGATGAAAGTTAATTGCAGTCTTATAATAAGTCATCTGCTCCATTCATCGCGGGTCATGACGTCATTAGTATATCATTCAGAGCATTTAAACCTCAGAATACTAGTAGAAATTTTTTGTTTAGAGACTTTAAAAATTTAAATTGTGATAACTTAAACAATCTGGTTTCACAAAATCTCTCAATTGATTCACAAGGGAGTCCTAGTCTTTCAGACTTTAACTTCAACTTTACACTTATTGATAATCTAGCTTTTAAGTTGTCCTCTGTCTTCGTTTCGTCTTTTGATATATGTTCTCCATTGAAATCTTGTCAGCTTAATATTAGGAAGAAACCTTGGGTCTCTGCAGACATTCGTAAAAAGATGCATGAACGTGATCGTGCTTATAGAGCTGCAGCCCGTTCTGGCTCCTCACTCGCTATTGCTCGCTATAAACGTCTTAGGGGTGAGGTTTCTAATTCTTTGGACACGGCTAAAAACACGTATATAGCTAATCGGTTGTCTTCTTCTGTAAATTCATCAAACCGCTGGTCGATTCTTTATAAAATTGGACTCTCAAATACAGTTTTACCATCACTACTCCAGTACTTTTCATCGAAGGCTCTTTTGACGCATTACACAGCTATCTCATCGCTTTTTTCTCCTCTTAAAAACAATGAGATAGATGAGGTAATTGCTATCCCTCTTCGATATGATTTGCCAACTTTTGAGTTTACTCAAGTTGATCAATCGTCGGTCAAATCGATAATTAACCTTGCCTCGTCCAAATCAGTTGGACCTGATGGCTTATCAGCTGACATGTTAAAGTTTTCTCAGGATTCACTTGTTCCTTATTTGACTAACTTGATAAACCTGTCCTTAGCATCTGGGTTCTTTCCTGCTTCTTGAAAGCGTGCTTATTTCTTGCCATTGGCTAAGTTATCTAAGCTTGACTCTCTGTCTCAGACTCGACCTATAGCTAAACTATGTGAGATATCCAAGGTCTTAGAAAGGATTGTTCATACCCAACTTTATACTCACATTGAGTCACACTCTTTGCTTAATAACTTTCAAACTGGCTTCCGTAAATCGAACAGTACATAGACAGCTCTTTTGAAACTCCTAGAAGATACTCGTTTGGCCATCGACAAAAGAATGATTACTTTACTACTTTTGTTCGATTTTTTGAAGGCGTTCGATACGGTGCCTCATGCACGGCTCCTTCGTAAGCTTTGTTCTGTGAACTGCTCTGATACAGTTATCTGTTGGTTTGCATCCTATCTACGGGATAGAAGTTATGCTGTACCTGATGCTGGAGGTGTTGTTGGTGATTGGATGTCTTGCTCGGCTGGTGTTCCTCAGGGTAGTGTGTTGGGACCTCTGCTTTTTTCTGTTTATATCAATGACCTACCTCTGGTCCTAAATAAGGCCCAGCACATTCTGTTCGCTGATGACCTTCAAGTTTACCATTCATTTCTTCCATCTATGCTAAATAAGGAAATTTCCTTTCTTAATCATGAGGTAGCTTCTGTGGTGAAATGGGCTATTGACAACCATCTAGCACTAAATCCATCTAAAATGCAAGCAGTTTTCTTGGGCAGTGAGCAGTACATAGCTAGGATTGATTCTTCGACTTGTCCTTCTATAATTGTAAATAATATTCCAATTCCTTATTCTAGTGTTGTGAAAAATCTTGGTGTTTGGATTAGTAGCACCCTAAATTTGAATAAGCATGTTAATTCAGTCATAGGTCGGATCTATGGTACTCTTCAGTCACTTAAATTTCACAAACATGCACTGTCCAAGTGTTTTAGAAAGAAATTGGTTGAGGCTCTTATTTTTCCTATTATTGATTACTATTGCATTATCTATGATGATATTCCTCAAACCCTAAACATTAAACTCCACAAAGCTTTGAATGCAGCTGTAAGGTTTGTCTTTGGCAATATAGGAAGATGTGAGAGGGTTACTCTCTTTCGTCTTGAACTGGGGTGGCTGTCTGTTCAAAACAGACGGTTATATTTCAAGGCAACTTTAGCTCACTCTGTAGTTACGTACCAAAATCCGTCTTACTTGGCTTCCAAATTTCGTCGTGCCAACATAGACTCAATTGTCAGATCATCTTCAAGACTACCACAAAGACTTTTGATTTGTCCAGTTGTTCGTACTGCAGCGATGTTGAATTCATTTGTGTCTTCCTCATCTACATTTATCAATCATAATGTCGATTTATTTGTTGGCTTTGAAGTGGGGCGGACACAGGTCATTAAGCATCGCCTGTATGTTAAACTCCTTGGCGAAGAGCGCACCGAGTGGCTTAATGCAATGGTTACTCGATGAGTACTTTCAAACATAAATTTACTAATTTTACTTGCAGCATATACTTATCAGTGTTGAGTTGAGGTGTGGATAAATCAAGAATTAAACTACTTATATAACTGATTAAAAGCTACAAAACTGAATTATTATTATTAGTCATAAATTTTGTGTTATATTCACTTATATATTTTATTACTTTATCTATTGTAATCTATCTAATGCTGATTATCTACTTACTGATATAATTATCTTATATTATTTATTATCACTACGTTATCATGTATTTTTCAATTTTTTATTATTTGTAATCTCTCTGTAGTTTAAATGGGTCATACGGGGTTATACCCCACGACCTGAAATAAATAGCTCAATCAATCAAACAATCAATCAATCAATCTCTCTCTCTCTCTGTCTCTCTCTCCCTCCCTTTGTGAGGTCAATTCTTCTGATTTGGCCTCCCCTATCTTTGTTGGCGTTGTTTATAGGCCTCCACATGCTCTGTTTCTGGCTAATACTGATTTTATTCCAGATTTAACTGCTAACATCCATAATTACAGCACCAAAATGATCTTAGGTGATTTTAACACCAATCTGTGCAGTGACTCTGATGATTCCATGTTTCTCAAGAGCCTGATTGAGGAAAATTCACTTTTATCTGTTCCATTTGAACCAACCCATCATACTTCTTCATCTGACACTTGGCTCGACTTATGCCTTATTGATGCCAACGATACAGTACTGGACTATTGGAAGACTGACGTTTCTTTCATCGACGGACATAACTTCATTTTTGCAACTGTTAAGTCATCTCTCTCTAAGCCCTTGCTTAATGATTTCACCTTTCGTGATTACGGTTCGGTCGATAGTGATGCTCTTCTTAATTATTTTCGCTCACTTAACTGTGCCATCTGTGACGGTGGCTCCTCTTTGTCGGCTCGCCTTGACTGTCTCTATTGTCATCTTAATGAGGCAATAGCACGTTATGTGCCTGTCAGGAGGTTCCAGCAGGATAGGAGTCGCCGTCTTTGGTTTACTTCTGAGCATTACCATTTGATTTGTGAGAGAGATCGGCTTTACAGACGCTACAAACGCTTACGACTGCGTGCCGATTTACTGTGTTATAGAGCCACTCGTGATCAGGCTCACGAATGCATTGAATCGGCAAAACTACTCTACTTCGACGACAGACTATCTGTGATCACTGACTCTCGAAAGATCTGGAAGGAGCTCAGGAACCTCAGTCTTTGTTCCACTGGTGCTAACTCTTCTCATTCTTTTTCTATCAATAAATTAAATCGGCATTTTGGTGAAGTTGCGTTTAACCCTCTGATACCACCTGTCTCTGAATATCTAAGTTTACTATCTGATGACAGCTTATTCAAACCTTTATTCAGCTTCAAATAGGTCACTTTAAAGGATGTCAAAATAATGGCTATCTGCCATTCTAACTCACAAGCTAGAGGATGCGATGCGATTCCGCAATCTATCATCTCCTCAGCTTTTTCTGTTATTGGGCCCTTATTATGCCGCATTTATAATGACTCTCTACGTGACTGCACTTTTCCTACTTTTTAGAAGACTTCGTTGATTGTGATCATCAACAAAGTTTCTTCTCCACGTACTATGGGAGATGTTAGGCCAATTTCTTTACTTTGTTTTATGTCTAAGTTTCTTGAGCGCCTTGTTTACGACCAGCTCTATCACTACTTATCAACAAGACAATTACTTGACGCTCATCAGACTGGTTTTAGGACTGGACACAGTACTCAGACTGCTTTACTTAAATTGACTGATGACATTAGACTGAACATGGATAGACGCTACGTGACTATGCTCTTGTTGTTTGACTTCAGCAAGGCATTTGACACAGTGTGCCATACCACCTTACTTCGTAAATTATCGTCTCTTAATGTGTCGCATTTTGTGGTTAGATGGGTAGCTTCTTACCTAATTGATCGTCGTCAGGCTGTTGTTGATAATGCCGGTAATCAGTCGGACTTTATTTTATTTATTTAAGATGAATGAGTTTATTAAATTTATTGATGAACTCTTCTTTAAAGTTTGAATTTAAATAAAACATGTGCTCTAATCGGCAACTGTTTACAATTATCGTTTACACAAACTGATTACAGTTTGTAAACGATGCGCATTAATTTGTTAGTAAAAATGAAAAGGATTAAGGAAATAAAATAAACTTCTAATTATAATATTTTGACTTACTTTTATTTTTTTTATGATGAGATGAGTGTAACAAATCAATAATTTAAACTTTAAAAAAAAAAAAAATGTTGAACGGTAATATTTATAAATTGTATAGTAAAAAACGAATTGTATATTTGAATAATTGTTTGAATTTGCAAAAAGTAATGACTGACTGTCATATATGGACTAGGCTTTTTATATCAGAAGGCCCAAGCTTGAACGAAAGCTGCCCCTCTTTATTGTATCATCTATTATTAATTAGTGGGGATTTTATTGATTTTATTTCGGTTTCTTTCTCTCTCATTCTTAAGAACGTATATTATATATATATATAAAAATATAAATATATATATAAAATATGGTTTATTTATTTGTGTATGCGTGCGTGTGAGTGTGCGTGTGAGTGTGTGTGTGCGTGTGCATTTATTTCTTGGGGCACCAATGTTCCATCTCAACAACCCCTACATAGCCTTCTCAGAGGTCATTGACCTTCCGGTCAGTAACCTTTGGGATGGTGGAGTGGGGGTTTGTTTTGACGGTCCATGGTGCTTCAATAACTACTAATCATTATTGAATATTATAAATTAAATTGTTTTTTAATAAATGGAAAAAATATTTGAAGAAGAAGAAGAAGAAAAAATTACAGATATTAATAATTACGAAGTTGAACAAGTAAAAACGCTCACTCAAATATATCTATAATACATTTCTCTCTCTCGCGATTAACGTAATAATAAATCTATCAGTTTATTTTAATTATCATCTTGTTAATTTATTTATCGTCACTAAAATTGAAAACTTGGATTTACTAAGCTTAGTCGTGATAAAAAGATATCCACAAGATAATAAATCATTAACGTGAAAACGTAACTATATATTGAAAAATAAATTTTTTAATTATATTTTAATAAGTCAGAAAAGGTTTTGTAACATTTATAGGATATAATGTTATCGATGATAATATTTGTATTTCATTGGATAAAATGTAGTGGTTAACATTCAAATTAACCTTATTGAATTATAATTTTAGTGATACAGAAAGAGTACCAGCATCATGCCAATATGCTCATTTATTGGCATTCACCTATTTAAAATTAAGTTGAAAAATCTCTTTCAATGTTGAAAGCAATTTGTTGTAAATTTGCTATAAACATGAACTGTAAGTTTGAAGAATTACCTTGATAAAATAATAATTCATAGTGATAGTGCTGAAGAAGAAAAAATTACAGATATTAATAACTACGTAGTTGAATAAGTGAAAAAAAGCTCATTCAAATGTGCAAATCTAATAGAAGAAGTGAAAAAGGTTGCCATCTTTTGGAAAATAAACGAATTAAGTTGAATTATTAATAATTTTTTTTAGTCATAAAATTAAATTGATTAATTATTAGCTATTAGTAGGCTAATATGAGAAAGAAAAAAAAGAGAAGAAGAAGAAAATTAGAAGAAGAAGAAGAAGAAGAAATAGCAGTGAAGTGCAAATATATGTCCACTAGTTATATATTAAAATCACATTTGAATAAATATAAAAAAATTAATGAAACTCAAAGAGCTCTATAAGAAAGCATTCCGCTAAAGCACTTGGCAGCGTTTTTTTGTTCTGGTACTGCATTTTTGTGCCCTAGGGCGTTTTTCTTACAGACTCTTGCACGCTTAATTTGCAAGGAACCGTCTCAGCTATAAATCATCAGTTTTATCAGCGGTCCTTGCATTTTATCTTGTATTTTACATCAGGGTGCTGTTCCTTGGAGGTAAGAATTATCGCAGTTTTGAGGTTAGTTTGGAGGCAATTTTTCATCTGCAGGCAGAGATCCTGGTGGCTAATTTTTCCGACCGATAAAATAGAAGTCTACCTTACCCTATAAGGAGGTCAGTTTTCATTACTATAGTGTACACTAGAGGTCGGAGTAATGGACATTTATGCGATTTGTGAGCTATCCACCAATGATAAATGGGGCATGGCAAAGCTCCATTTGTGTTTCACGTGCCAGCAGCGTTGTCATGCGAAATGCATGATTCGTTCAAAAATGGAAAATGGCACAAAGTATGAATGTAAAAGGTACATTGAAAAAATAAAAAATAGTTCAACATCATCAGCCAGTGGTAGCATCAAGGTCAATGGAGTTTCGCAGATCGCACGCAAAGCTGTTTCCAATCAGCCCATTAGTGCCTCAACACTTTCACGAACTGACTCGAAAGTGACACCTTTCATCACCGCTCAGAAGCAGCCTGAAAGAGTGAAAACTACTTTGTCATCGCAGACTTCGACCATCAACAACAGCAGCGATGCCACGGCGGATGAAGGGAGAAGTAGTTTAAGTATACATTTATCTGATAAGCAGTTGGGAAGTGGCGCTGCGCACGCTGCCCCGAATAATAATAATAGTAATAATTTTAAGAAAAACAATTTTGATGTGGTCCGAGGTGACTGAGATTTTTCCTCATTGCAGGCAGTTGCATCTGCTCTAGAGAGCGCACTATCTGGCAGGCTTGATAAATTATTTAATTCTTTTGATCGACTTTTAACTTTTTAAAGCCAAGTCCAAAATTTTGACAAGGGCCTGCGGGATATTGTGTCCAAAATTGAAAAACAAAATGAATTTATTAAAAATTTAGAAACTAAGCAGATACAGCTGTTAGAGGAAAATCGCAAACTTAAGGAAATAATAGTCACTTTGGAAAGGAATTTCCTGTCTGCTCTAAACAATAAAACTGAAACGTATAATAAAATCATCAGTAATAAATTTGATAACATTCAAACTTTTCTTAACGACGAGTTTCACGGAGTGGACAGGGGTTTCTTCAACCTTACAACCGGGGTAGCTGGCATAGCGCAGACCGTTGCGGATCTCACGGAAATGAATGAGCATACATTACACGCATCTGAATCTGTAGAAATAACACAAGCACCACATACACATAATATAATTAGTGAGGAGGCACCTCATCAAGTTGAGACGAAGAGTGGTGCTGGGAGTGGCACATTGGTGATCTCTGGCGGGTTTGACTGCTCAGCAGTCAATGTTGGGCCGGATGATTACGCCTGTGTCGTTCTTGGTACCATTCTCCCGACAATCAAGCGTACGAATATAATTTCTGTTAAGAAAATTGCTAAACATGACAATGTAAACGAGGTGTCTGCAGATCGTGAGATCAGTGGCGGCCCGAGGGGTTCATTCTCATTGCTGGCTAGACTTTCTGAAGAGGACCTGGTGCAAAAGGTGATTGGAGCTAAACGACAATTCACAGGTTATTCGACGATGGATCTTAATCCCTCCCTCCTTGGCAGTATTTCTTCCATCAAACACCACAGCTTGATATTTATTAATGAATTTTTGCCTAGAGAGAAATATGCTGATTTTAAAAAATTGAAAAAGTATGCCAAAGAAAAAGGCTTTAAATTTGTTTGGCACAGACATGGCAGATTTCTGATGGGGAGGGAGAGAGGGGAGATAGCACACAACTTTTTTAATGGAAATGACTTAGATAATCTATTGATAGATAGCAAGAAACTAGATAATGGTGTAAATGCAAATAAAGACAATTCTGAAATTCTATCGAATATTAAGTGCAATAATAATAAATGTGATACTAATACTACTAAAGCCTCTGATCATCAACGAAATATACTGGCGATTAATGGAGTAACGTCAAGTGTGGCCTCTCCCTAATGACTGCGCCTGGCCTCCTCGGGGGTCGTACGAGGAGGAGGGGTGAACTGCGAGCATGCTTTCTGAATGTGACCTCTTTGAGGGCTCACATTAGGCAAGAACGTGAATTTCTAAGTGTTGGTCCCTTTTGCGACATATTTGGAGTGACTGAGACCTGGCTGGGTCCATCTGTTTCGGATGACGTCATTCGGGTCAAGGGGTATAAAGTATTCAGACAGGACAGAAACTTGCGTGGTGGAGGAGTTGCCTCGCATATTAAAGATAATTTAAAGTGCACTATTTCGGCTACTTCGGATACTCAAACTAATCATAGTGAAGGTAAACCGGAGGTACCTGAATATATTTTTTGTTCCGTGCGATTGGGCAGCTCTGCAGACGTGCTAGTTTCTGTTATTTATCGACCACCTGCAATTTCCTTTTTTAGAAATACTGATTTTTTGGATAACTTAAGAAATTTTGCCTCTGAATACTCTCATAAAATCATAATGGAAGACGTGAATGTTGATCTCCTGCGTGAGAGCAGTGATGCCAAATTTATTTATGAATTATCGGCTGAGCTTTCGTTACAGTTGGTTCAGCACGGTGCCACGCATCACACTCCGACATCTCACACGTAGATTGACCTGATTCTTGTGGACGATAATGACACAGTACTTGACGCACGCAACTTACCACCGAATTTTCACAGTCGGCACAATTTAATTGATGTATGCATTTCTTGTAATTTTACGAAGACAGATGAAAAGATAATTAAGTATAGGAATTATAAAGATATCTGTCCAAACTTATTGGCGCAGAGTTTGGCCGACTGTGATTGGACGCCATTTACAGTTGGTACAGTTGACCCGTAATCTGCGCTTGGCTGCCTCTGCGACAACCTTATGACAGCAATACAAAATCTGGCACCACTAAAATCACTTAAAATTGGTAAAGATAAATTTCCTTGGATAGATAAAGAGTTTTCGCAGATGCGGCACAAGAGAGATGCCACGTACCGTAGGTTTAAACGGACGAAGGAGGAGCGTCATCTCTCCAAATTCTTGAAACTGCGTAAAACTATAGACGAACAGACAGAACATGCTAAGACAAATTATTATTATAATAGACTGTTTGATACTCTTGCTAGAGGTAATGTCTGGAAGGAGTAAAAAGATATGGGACTCCTGTCCGGACCTCAAGGAGACTTGAATGGATTCACTCCTGATGAGCTTAATGCACATTTTGCGAGAGTGTCAGTCTCGCCACACGATGATACTGCGGAACGTTATAAGATTTTTTCGGAGTGTAGTGAAAGTGGCTTTGCCTTCAAGCCAATTAATATTAATGATGTCATCCTTGCGATTTTGCATTTTTCATCACAGACTTGTGGCGAGGATGGCATTCCGCTGAGTGTGATACTTGAAGCACTACCGTTTATTGGAGAGTATCTTGTGACTCTTTTTAATTCCTCTTTTGCGCGGGGGATCTTCCCTTGCTTTTGGAAGCGTGCACGCATTGTGCCTTTAAAGAAGTGTCCTGCACCTAAGATGCCTAAAAATTTTAGGTCCATAGCAATATTGTGTTTTCTTTTAAAGGTTCTGGAGAAGATTGCTCATGACCAGCTGCAAGAGTACATTACAACACACAAAATACTTGACTCTTTACAGACTTGCTTCAGAAAGCACCATTCTACGCAGACTGCCTTACTTAAACTCACAGATGACATAAGATCAGGTCTTGACAAGAAACTTGCCACGTTACTACTTCTATTTGACTTTAGTAAGGCTTTCGACACGATCTACCCCTCCAAATTGCTTGCGAGGCTTATATCGATGGGGCTTTCTAGGGCTGCATTTGAATGGATTAGCTCCTATTTATCAGGTAGGAAACAAATGGTTTCTACACACTTAAAAGAGGATTTAGATTAGCTAACAACCAATCTAGGAGTTCCACAGAGTTCAGTGCTGGGGCCTCTGTTGTTTTGCCTTTACATTAATAACATACGTGACACACTCGACCCCTGTTTCGTCGAGCACATATTATATGCTGATGACCTCCAAATCTATACTCAGGTCCCTTATGAACATGTGAATGAAGGTATTCGTATTTTGCAGAGGGCGGCCAGGGCGGTATCGGGGTGGGCTGTCGATGCTTCTCTCACATTAAATGCAAGCAAAACTAAAGCAATCGTTTTTGGCAGCAGTCGATTTATTAATGACTTCTATACTGGTGAGTCGAGAACGATTGAGCTTGCGGGTGGTGTCGACATATCTTTCTCTGATACCATTGTGAGCCTTGGTGTTGTGCTTGACGCTAGGTTGTCATGGGAGCCGCACATTAATATGGTGACTAAAAAATTTAATAGGATAATGTATAGTTTGCGGTTTTTTCGTCGGTACACCACTGAGGCCCTGCGTAAACAACTCGCAGCCGCCTTGTTGTTTGCGCACCTCGACTACTGCTCAGTAGTTTTGCTTGATGCTCCGCAGGGGTTGAGAAGACATTTACAAAGAATACAAAATTCATGTGTGAGATATGTAATGAGTGTGAGAATGGGCGATCATATATCTCCTCATAGAGCTGCTCTTGGTTGGCTGCGTACTGATTCAAGAAGACAGTATTTGATGGCTGTACTTATGTACAAAATCGTGCGCATGAATACTTCAGAGTATCTAGTGAGTCTCTTTACTAGATATGTACCTAGGGTAGCTACTAGAGGAGAGATTGAGGACTTCGCAGTGCCCTTCATGCGTACTGAGAATGGAAGAAATTCCTTTCAAGTTCAAGGTGCGCATTTTTGGAACTCCCTGCCTGCCAATATAAAAAATCTTCCATCGGTCGGCAGGTTCAAGTCGGCTTTGAGGAGGTACTTACTCGACCTCGAGTGATCTTGATCTTAATTTTAAGTATTTTAATTTTATGTTAATTCATTTTGTTTTGTCTTGTATATAGATTTAAGGTGTGAATGTTTTTATTAGCGCGAATGATGGTTAAATGAATGCAGAAAGAATGAGTGATTCTGTTTCTTTTTATTAATAGTCATGACATCTTCGGTATCAAGTTTTTATTCTTCGAATTTCATTATTATATTATTTTTTATTATTTATTGTTGCATTGTTTTGTCCAATTTTATTTGAATTTGATGTCATGATTATGCTTTATACTTTATCTTTTAAATTGTGTTATTTGATTTAATTTTATGACTGATAGATATTTAAGACTGTTTTTATTGTAATTTATGTTTTCATGCTTCCTGCGTGTAATTAGAGTAGTCTGTGATATCACTTTTATATAGTGACTTACTGATACAGTATTATATATTAATTTTAATATTTGACTGTGATATCTTATCATATTATGTGCAATACTTTATACAGAATTATTATTTATTGCTTGATGAATTACATGCCTTTTTGTACTCTTTTACAAAATAAATTAATATCTATCTATCTAACCTAAATTATATTATAAATAAATTTTATACATTTTAAAATTTATTTATTTAATTTTATAATTTTGAAATTGTAAATCATTATTGTAATTAGGAAACAAATAAAAGATTTAACAATTTTAATATATCTTTCAGTAAAGCTTTTGGGAATTACTTGTCAATGTAAATACCAAACCTAGTAATATAATTTTTGCAAAAAAATTATTCAATATTAGAAGATGATTTAAGAAGTTTTAGCTAAGTTTATTAATTTCTTTTATAAAATTGTAGGAGTATTTGAAGACTGCACAAAAATTAAAATAATGATATTGTGTTTTAATACCGAAAAAGTAGAATTGAATAAGTTTTTTGGATCCAATTCTGTTAAAACATTGTCAGTTCGCGAAAAATGAATTGCATAAAATTAATGGTAACAATGTAAATTTGAAAGTTGATTTCTATAAACAAAAATTAAAATAATGATATTGTGTTTTAATACCGAAAAAGTAGAATTGAATAAGTTTTTTGTATCCAATTCTGTTAAAACATTGTCAGTTCGCGAAAAATGAATTGCATAAAATTATTGGTAACAATGTAAATTTGAAAGTTGATTTCTATAAAAATATTTTTTTTTATTTATTTTTTATATTTTTTTTTATTTGTAAAATTTAAGATGATTGGACAAAATGTCTTCCTGGAATATAACCTGTAATAATTTGTATTGATCAAGTTTTAACAGAAATAGAAATCTCAAATATATAATTTTTAATTAATTTTATCGATAAAAATACTTCAAAAACGTAATTGGATAGGAGGTTTTCTGTTTTTATACAAATATATGTCAACAGGTAATATGACGTGATATAAAAGTTTTATAATTAATCTCTAATAATTGACTAAAAGTTTTTTTTTAAGAATTAAAAATCAAGTACAAAGTATTGATATTGTTAAATGAGATCAAAGAAAATAGATGTTTCAAAAGAATGATAAATATTTAAAAAAGACCAGTAGAATTACCAGGAGATTGGAATCAAATTACAGATGTAAGATGCATAAAAATATATTTCAAATTTTTAAGAAATATAATTATTTGAAAATAAAATTCATATAGTTTCCTTAGATCTTAAGACAGCCTTTGATGCATTGGGTAAGAATAGTTACATTTAAATCACATTTACAAAAACGCTGCCAAGTGCTTTGGCAGAATGCTTTCTCATAGAGCTCTTTGAGTTTCATGAATTTTTTTATATTTATTTAAATGTGATTTTAATGTAAAAAAATTGTCTAACATTAATATTTATTAATAAATTTATACTTTAAAAGAACGATGACAACGAAATTTCTAATCGTAACCACGCTACGAAAGAAGATAAATGAAAAATAAAAATTTGTATGAAAATTTTCAAAATTCTCTTAAATTAAAACTGCACTGAGAAAATTAGTTTTCCAAAACTTGTACAGTAGCAAAAAACTTGCATACAAATTTTGGAGTAAATCTATCGAATGGTTTCCATGAAATAGAAAAATAATCAAATTAATAGTATGCCAAAAAAATCAGTTTTCAAATGTTTTTATTATTTTAACAGTATTAAATAATTTCTATACACATTTTTAAGCAAATTCTTGAAGTAGTTTACGTAAGATCCAAAAAAAATGAAAAATTTGAAATAAATTTTTTTCAAAATTTTCAAAATGCTCTAAAATTATAACTGCGCTGAGAAAATAAGTTTTCCAAAGCTTGTCTCATTAAGGTAATAACGAATAATTTTCTTAATAATTTTATAGCAAATCTAACGAATGGTTTTAGTGTAATATAAAAAAAAATGAAAAATAAGCATTTTTTCAAAATTTTCAAAATTCTCTTAAATTAAAACTGCACTAAGAAAATAAGTTTTCTGAAGCTTATTTCCTTTAGACAATAGCAAATAACTTGCATAAAAATTTTGGAGCAAATCAATCGAATGGTTTTCGTAAAATAGAAAAATAATAAAAAATAACAACTTTTTTAAAAATTTTCAAAATGCTCTAAAATTAATAGTATGCGAAGAAAATCAGTTTTCAAATGTTTTTATTATTTTAATAGTAGCAAATAATTACCATGCAAATTTTTAAACAAATTCTTAGAGTAGTTTTCGTAAGACCCAAAAAAAATAAAAAATTTTTTTTATAAATTTTCAAAATTCTCTTAAATTAAAACTGCGCTAAAAAAAAAGTTTTCTAAAGCTTGTTTTATTAAGGCAATAACGAATAATTTGCATGACGATTTTAGAGCAAATCTAACGAATGGTTTTTGTTTAATATAAAAAAATGAAAAATAAATCTTTTTTTCAAAAATTTTCTAAATGCTCTAAAATTAAAACTGCGCTAAAGAAATGAGTTTTCCAAAGTTAATTTTCCTTAGACAATAGCGAATAACTTGCATACAAAGATTATGATAGGATTAGATAGGCAAAATGACACCCCTCGGGGATTTGGAATTTGGTTGCATGAATGGTCGACATATATCGAATAATGAATTTTAAGATTATCAACCCCCCCCCCCCCCTCTTTCCCCCACCTCCAAAAAACGTGTTTTTTCATTAATTTTGGTTTTGGACACCTTAATTATTATTACTCAGTCTGGAAAAATTTTTACATAATTTTTGCATTAATACTGTTACGTTTTTACGTATATGTATATTTATATTTAATTATAAGATGGTGGGTATCTTTTGTATCACGACTAATCTTAGTAAACCCAAGCAGTCAGTTTGCGTGAAGAATTAAATAAATACTCAGTAATTATGATATGACTATAAGTTTATTAATACTTTCGTCGAGAGAGAGATATGTCCTATTATTAATTCGTCGCCTAATACGTTCCTTGCTGCTTGCTCCAATCGGGCGTACTCCCGTCGTTCGTGGCTAAAGGTTGATTGCTTACTCTCCCTACATCTCTCTATTGATGGTCTCCTGACTGACTCCTCGTGGGATGTCCGGCTGTATTTATACTCGCTAAATTCGTTGTTTCCACGTGCTTATCCTTCTAGAATATTCGTTATTGATTGGAATTTGCTGATCAGTCCGTCAGTGACTTTTCGTTCTGGTCTTAACTTGTTGCTGGGTGGTCAGCTCTTTTTCTATGGTGCTCGACGCTTTTCGTTGTTTCCAGGCAGGTTATAACTTGTTAGTATGGCAGTCAGCGTTTTCTGTCTTTACTTGTTGGAACGTGTATTCGTCGCATTCTTTGTATATTGCTGATATTAATTCTTATTCATTTTATAGGATATAGAATCCGTAACCATACCCATAAAAAAAATGCTTACCTTGAATTTTTAACTGGGCGACCTAACCTAAAAAAGTTTCTAAAATCTCAAAATCGCTCTAAAAACTCGCCATTTGAAGGTGTAAAAAAGATATTTGGTAAAAAGTTTTGAAAAAATGATCTTGGAATGTAAGATTTTTTTCAGATTTGTCGAAGTGTTGCGCCATATCTAGAAGTCGAAAAAACTTCTTTTTTAACGGTTTTTTAGTGTTTTTTTGCCACTTACGCCTCACTGAAGCTAATTTTAATAGATCTGATAACATATTTAAATTCTACGGTAAAAAATACGTCGAAAATATGTACTATACTTGTTAAAAATATTTTTATACTATTTACTAGAAATCGAAAACGAAAAAGTAGTCTGCTTTAAGCATGTCAGAAGTACTTATCTTTTCTTCTATGGTGTTTGAATAGCCATTTGTAATCTTCTTATAATTAAATTATACATATTTTCTGTGTATTTTTTCCTTCAGAATGTAGTGGTGCCATAAGTTTTACTTTAACTAGCTTATGGAAGGGTCCAAAGAGCAAAAGATAGTCTTTTCCGATTTTTTCAAAAGTTTTCGCTGTAGCTAATATTGAAATGAAAAGATTTTTTTTAGTAAATGGTTAATACTCTCTACACATTAACCTTATGGATGACACATAAATTAATTTCCTTCATACCCGTGCCGGAACTTTGCCTAAAAGTGCTCCTCATGCGGTAGGGAACCGGCCGATTACATTTGTGTTATTCCGTTACATACGTGCGCAGAACGCACAGCGCAGCTACGAACTGTACGTCTTCTCGGTCGCTTCGCTGTCTGCATACTTAAACTATATCTATATATACGCGAATGTCTAACCTCAGCATTAAATAGATAAATGCATACACCATACACTTGTAGTTATTAAATAAACAAACACACTCGATATTAATGCACTAATATACATATATTAAATAAAATTATAACGAATTATAACTTTCGTTTAAAATAGATATTCTTTTTCATACACGTTTCTTTTAATTCACGACGTTCTTTTAAACACTTCATGATTGTTTTTGTACAAAGAAAATAATTAAATTCACGTTTTTACACGTTTTGTTTTTGTGCACTTGATATTAATACATTTATATTTATTGAAATGAACTATAACTTTACTAACATACACAATTGTTTTAACTCACAATTTTTTCTTTTGCACTTTAAAAGGTTTTCATACACAAAATATAGTAATATAAAAGTATTATAAACACATTTCATTATTTCTCACGTTTTTTTAATTTGAAATAACATTTATATATTTACTGTGTATCTTAGGTTAACTGCTATGTGTGCTGCTATGTTCGGTTTTTTCTCTCTCTTTCTCTCTCTACCGAACTCAATCTATACTGTAGTTGCTTGCGCATGCGTGCTACAACGAAATAACGCAACAGATGACTCTTTGCTTTTGACGAATTTTTTTTTATTAAAAATGTAGTTTTATCACTTTTTGGGGTGGCAAAGTTCCGGCCGGGCATGAAAGAAAATCGTATACGCTCCTCGGCACGAAAAAGGCTCATCATATGCGCGTGTTTTGCTTTGCTCGGCTGACGCCTCGCAAAGCAAACTTACACGCGCATGTCATGAGCCTGTTCCGTACCTCGGAACGTAATATACTATTTTTTTGTAATAAAGTCAGAAATGAAATGGTAATAGATTAATTGTAATTATTAATTAATTTTTTATAAATAAGATCTCAAAGTTTTATCAATCGCAGAAAATTATATAAAATTAAAATGTGTATGAAATGATACATATATATATATATATATATATATATATATATATGGGACGTTTCACGTCAACTCACCTAACAAAAAAATATAATTCATCGAAAATCTGTGAAAATGTTCTATTTGATACCCAAAATTTACAAAAAAAATTTTAGAGGTGCAGGTCAAAGGGGTCAGGATTTAAACGTGATGGAATTTTTCGAATTTTCCAAATTTTTTGCTAAATAAATATTTTAATGAATTTTTTCCTCAAAAACTATCAATTTCCCGTTAAAACTTAATAGAATACTTGTTCTTGGAAATTAGATGTAGAATTCACCTGAATTTTTGCAAATTATAATATACTGATTTTTATGCTTACTTGATCGATTTAAACATACTATTTAGTATATCTAAAAATCGAGCAGGTTAAATTGGCTTTTTGAAGTCTTATTTTTTTGGTTTTTTTATGAGGAAAAAATATACGAAGCCTCCAGTTGGGCAGCCTTCTGAAAGTTACTTAATTGTGCGAAAATGTCTGAATAAATCGTTATGTTGGATCAATGATGAAATTCGTGATTTTTTTCCTGAAAAAGTATTGATTTTTGGGACAAATGTATGAAAATGTTTTTTATTGGAAATTGTATGTAAAATGTATGTAAATTTTTGTAAAACATTATTTACTAAACATCACAAATTATAAATGAAATTTTGAAATCTTAAAATTTTTTTGTTAAATTTTTAGTATATATGGTTCATAATGTCTTAAATTACAATTTGTAAAAATATGTTTTATTCTACACATGATTTCCAATAAAAAACATTTTCATACATTTGTCCCAAAAATCAATACTTTTTCAGGAAAAAAATCACGAATCTCATTGTTACGGATTGATAATTTGTTTTAAGATATTACTAGAAAAATATTTAGTATAAAATAAATAAACGAATAATTTTAATTGGAATATAACTACATATGTAAATAGGTAGATATGTAAAATTTAGTTTGTTAAAAAAAACAATTGATAGTCGTTGCGCGACTAATTTTATTATGTTTTAGAATCTAAGTAACCTCTGAACAGAATAAATCGCTGCTTGAAAATATGATTTGATAACTTTATAACTTTATATAGATAATTGTATCTTAGTGCATATAGAAATGACTTTTTTAATAATTGCAAAGTACGTTATAGTTCAATTCGAATATTGAATTTTGAATTTATCAGCTAACATTTATGATTTATTTGAAAGCCTATAACCTCAATGAGTATATTCTTTTACTTCAGGCCTTTTGCATAGAAATGACGTATCTGATTTCAAATCTAGAAATCAGTAACGTATAAATGCGTTTATTAGATTAAAAAGAACAAACAAGAATAAAAATTCGATCAATTTAAATCTTTAGATAGTTAAATGCTCTTTTGGTTTTTAAGTGAGTAAATGACTGTAAAAAAAAAGAGTTTGAAATAATTTAATTCACACAGTTATGACAATAATGAATGTTGAAATTTGATACCATACCACTATCAATAGATCCACCGCGCGAGCACGCAAAGGATTGAGATATGGTATTAGGTAATATGGTACTGGTGTGACTTACAAGCTTTAGGCTTTGTTACTTTTGTGAATTGATAAGTAAGTACAGAAATCTCGGCAGCCGAATCACCAGATGGAGAGGCTGCCAGTGGTGGTTCGTGACACCTAGGAGGTCCGGGATCGCGACGGCAGGGGAGCGTACCCCCCGAGCAGTGAAGGTCCCGGAGTGTTATCTAGGGTCGACCCAGATCGCGACGGCAGGAAGGCGCTTTCCGAGCAGTGAAGGTCTGTGAGTGCTGACGAGATTAGAACTTCGTAAAGGAGGTTAAGATTTTCGTGACTTTGAAGGCCATTTTTTGCAATCTTCAATAGACAAAGTCTATTTCTTAAATCTTCATTATGAACTTTATGCAAACAGCAATTGATATTAGGATGAATATGAAAGAATAGAATATTTGAGATATAATAACTGCATCAAAGTGTGAGAATATGTGATGTATGAATGTAAAATATTTTTCTTTAATTTTTAAATAAGTAGTATCTGAAAAAAAAACTGAAACTTATGAATGGAAAGTAAGAAAAATCGTTGAATGATTCTCGAGGATCTAAACTATGAATGTGAACTATCGTTCATTAGAGAGTCAAACGATTCACGATGAAGGCTTTAAATTTTCTTCATTCGATTGAAATAAACTATGATTAGTTTACATTAAATGTAATATTAATAGTATACTAAATTGTATTTTCAAGAAATAGTTTTCTTTGCGAACATGAAGGTTGCACTTGCGCAGGGAGACTTACGGTAAAGTCGTTCTGTGGCTTGTAGGCTATCAAAGAAAGTGCGAAAGTCTGATTTGTTTAATGATGAAAATTTATTTATGATCATCAAATATGCATATTAAAATTAAAATATATTTGAAAGTTGTTATAATAATTGAAAAACCAACAGAGCATGCATATCAAAATCTTGTGGATATGAATTAAAATAAAATGGTTATAAATGAATCAAATTTGAAAGTCGATAATTGATTAATGATTTTTGGTACAAAATCCGTAGGTTTTGTACGGGGGGAAGAATGTTACGGATTGATAATTTGTTTTAAGATATTACTAGAAAAATATTTAGTATAAAATAAATAAACGAATAATTTTAATTGGAATATAACTACATATGTAAATAGGTAGATATGTAAAATTTAGTTTGTTAAAAAAAAACAATTGATAGTCGTTGCGCGACTAATTTTATTATGTTTTAGAATCTAAGTAACCTCTGAACAGAATAAATCGCTGCTTGAAAATATGAATAAAAAAGTTATAAAAAGTGACTTGTATTATTATTATTTTTTCTTAAATCTCTTGCCGTAAGTTTCTGCTTGATGCAGGAACACTCATCATTGATCCAAAATAACGATTTATTCAGACTTTTTTGCACAGTTAAGTAACTTTCAGAAGGCTGCCCGACTGGAGGCTTTGTATATTTTTTCCTCATAAAAAAACCAAAAAAATAAGACTTTAAAAAGCCAATTTAACCTGCTCGATTTTTAGATATACTAAATAGTATGTTTAAATCGATCAAGTAAGCATAAAAATCAGTATATTATAATTTGCAAAAATTCAGGTGAATTCTACATCTAATTTCCAAGAACAAGTATTCTATTAAGTTTTAACGGGAAATTGATAGTTTTTGAGGAAAAAATTCATTAAAATATTTATTTAGCAAAAAATTTGGAAAATTCGAAAAATTCCATCACGTTTAAATCCTGACCCCTTTGACCTGGACCTCTGAAATTTTTTTTGTAAATTTTGGGTATCAAATAGAACATTTTTACAGATTTTCGACGAATTGTATTTTTTTGTTAGGTGAGTTGACGTGAAACATCCCATATATATCTACCTATATTATATAGTTATATTAGAAATTAACTCTCAGACCCCTTACATCCCTCCACACCCTTCACACCCCTCCACACACCTCACACCCCTCCACACCCTCCCCCCCACTCCCCTCTATAGCCCCTCCACAGCCCCTCCATAAAATAACGTAAAATTGCTTTAAAAATTACGATATTTTTTATTGTTGCTTTTATTCTAAGTACCCTTCACTCCCCTCCACACCCCTCTATACCCCCCCCCCCCAGGGAACACCCACGGCACCCCCACGACCCCTCCACTGCCCCCATATTATAATAATGTATGTATTTATAATAATGTATGTATTAATAATTTTAGGTGGTGACTTTAGACAAATTTTACCTATAGTAAAAAATGGATTTAAAGATACAATTATAAAAGACACTATAAAATATTCACATCTTTGGCAATTATTTAGAATTTTTAATTTAAAAACTAATATAAGATGTAATGATAAAAAATTTTCATCTCTTTTATTAAATATAGGAGAAGGAAAAATTAATACTTTCATCATTCCCGAAGAATATAAAACTAATAATATATGTGATACAATTAATAAAGATATAAACAACAATTACAATTTTTCTAAAAATGTTATTTTAACTTTACATAATGAAGATGTAAACATTTTTATTAATAAAGTATTAAAATTAATTGATGGTGAAATGATAACTTATTACAGTATAGATTATGCAACTTATAAGGGCGTTGATCAAACTGATGAAAATATTCATTTAAATTATCTTATTGAAATGTTAAATAATATTAGAGGAGGATTACCTCCTCACAAAATTGAATTAAAGATTAACGCAATTATAATGTTAATTAGAAATCTTAGTATAACTGATGGATTATGTAATGGAACAAGATTAAAAATAACTAAATTATTTAAAATTGAAGCTGAGATTATTACAGGAGAAAATAAAGGAAATGAAGTTTTTATACCAAAAATAACTTTAAGTACAGATGAATCGTCTTCTTTGCCTTTTATTTGGAATGCGATTAAAGGTAGATATGTTATAATTGATAATGTAAATGATCAAGAAATGATGGATAGTTTGAATAATAACATTGAAGATTATCTAAATTATGAGGAAGAGTATGAATATTACTTAGAAAATCTTGCTGATAATAATAGTTCACATAATACTGAAATATCTGTTTTGAATAATATAATAAATTCATATATTGGTGAAGATAATGAAAAAGTAGAATTTCATAATTGGAAACAAGTACCAGAATATTATAAATATTACACTAATAAAATTATAGAATATAAAATAACATTACATGAACCAATAAATGAATTTTATCTAAATCAAAATTACGAAACATATTCAAGATATTTATTGAACATTGCACACATTTTAAAAAAAAATAATGATATATTTTTTTAAATTCATTAATTATTTAAATTATAAATTTAATATTTTTATGAAATGGTTAATATTTTATTAAGATTAAATTTTATGAAAAAAATTTTGATATATTTCTAAAATGTGAAATTAAGTAAAAAGATATCAAACAGGAATTATAACAAAATAATCCTCTAAATCTTTAAAATCTTAAGTATATATTTAAATATATCAAATAATACTATTGAAAAATTTTACTAAAAAATTTATGATTTAAAAATATTTTATTAGAAATTTTCTTTTTCATTAATATTTATTATATATTGAAAATTAATAATAATAATAATAATATAAATTAAGAAAAAGTGGAAATATTTATAAATCCATTCTATATATATATATATATATATATATATATATATATATATATTTATTTCATATTAAAAAAATTTCAATTTAATTCACAATGATAAAAATCTAAAAGATTTAAAATGTAAGGTGGTGTAAAAACCAGCTTAATCTATATGTTATGAATAATGATTAAAATTTATTAATAATTTTTTTTAGATATTTTATATAAATAATTAATATTATGTATTTTTTTTCATGTTTCTATGTTAATAATAAAAATTTAATGAAAAATGTACAATTATATAATATTATGTATAGTATATAAATATATTAAAATAAAAAATTTTTTATATAAAACAATGCATAAATGTTACATTTTATATTGATATGATAACTATAATGAGGGTTGGCGAGTGGAACGAGCAGGGGGGTACCCTCCCTAGTATATATATATATATATATATATATATATATATATTGCGACGAGTATACATACCCGCGCATTTCAAATCTTCCGCCTAACGGCCAAGCTACTATAGAACAGTAGTTCTGAGCTTAGCCGCCAGGAGGCAACCTCAAATGTCGTTACGCGCATCAGGAAAAATGAGGCCGGAGAATATAAGAGTCCGAGAAGCTAACCAGTGCAGAGCAGTGTAGACTACGGTCTCCACTCTCTCTTTAATTAAGAGAGCACACAAGGCTAAGAGAGAGTGAGACAGGTAGTAGCTGGCTGCCTTGGCTTGTGGAGCACCACAGCTTAGGCAGAGCTTCTCTCTCTTGCACATGAGGGTAGACCAAGTGCGCACACAGGTCTACACTACAGTGCATATGCTGGCAGTACTAAAGTTACGTCAAGTGAGCACACAGGCGTAAATCTATGCTGCCTAGAGCACACTCGCAATCTTTTGCCGTCACCGCAATGCCGAACTTGCGCCGCTGAATTTAAGGGTGACGTCGACCCAAAATATTATATTCTATCTCACATATTGCAACTGGCTCAATTAAGGGTCTCGTCCACCCACAGCTGTCGCGTCCGCCACTACGTGACTTATAGAATATATTAAGGGTGTCGTCTACCCATTACTTGTTTCATATTTTAAAGGACTCCGTCCGGTCGCGTGTAAATAGTAGACTTTAGAATAACTTAAGGGTGTCATCCACCCATTACATATTACGTTAATTAAAGGACTTCGTCTGACTGCCGCGTAGTTATTAAGATCATAGAATAAGTTAAGGGTGTCGACCACCCTTTATCTTTACATCACTTAAGGGCTCCGAATGCCCATAGAGATTAATTATTTAGATTATCAAGTAATAGTTTCTCTCAAAATACAATACCAGCAACTAGTTAGGAGTTTACTGATTCCTCAGACGGTCAAATCTCAAGTGATTATTCAATTTATGAACTATCTGTTAAACCAAACACTGAATATGTTCATATGTACATTCCCAGAGTAAGCATAAGTCACAGATACTGTTTTATATGTGAATCTGTAAACAATATTCAAAATGTGCCTATTGAAGCTCGTATCCAAGTGTTTGTTACCAGAAAAATTTTGATACCTAATAAAAATAAATGTTGTAAGATTAATCTGATAAAGAATAGATTTTATCAAGATGAAGTCTTACAACTAAATATTTTTTCAAAGGTATCCGTTATTCAAGTTTCAGAACTTTCACTATTTATGAACAAAATATCAGATAACATGAATCCACAGCTTCATGACCAAATTGGAAATTTTCAAGTTTCGGAAGAACGCGTAAAAGCTCTCACTGGCCACACGTGGAATGATATTCTCCAGCTGCGCAATAAAATAAGTACCATGAGATTTACTGAAAAACGAAATTTAACGCAAGCGTTGGTACTTTTTTTATTTAAGATGAGATCTGGTAACTCCAAAAAATGTATCTCTGCAATTTTTGGCATTGAAGAATATATAGTTCAAAATTCCATCGCTTCCGTACTCAACTGTTTTAAAAACGAAATTTTGCCAAAACATTTTGGGATCAAAGCTTATTCTCGGAAATTCCTCCTTACCCAAACAGCTGAAGTACCGAAAATGTTGTATAGTGTAGACAATAAATTAGCCTTGATCTGTGACCAAACCTATTTACGCCACCAAAAAAGCAGCAACAATGCTTACCAACGGAAATCGTATTCAGGACAAAAAAACTTCTTTATGCAAGCCATTTACAATTTGCACAACAAACGGTTGTATTGTGGATTGTGCTGGACCTTACACTGCAAATTATAACGATGCTAAAATATTGGAAACTATATTAAAGCAACCTGATGGATTAAATGAGATTCTTCAAAAACAAGATATTTTTATTCTTGATCGAGGATTTCGAAATTTAGTGGATTTTTTGAACGAACGGGAATTTACTGTCTTAATGCCCGCTTTAAAAGGTAATAGACCTCAACTTACCACTGAAGAATCTAATGGGTCTCGTCTAGTGACTAAACTCAGATGGGTGGTTGAAGTGATATATGGAATAATCGGCTAAAAGTATAAGCTACTTCACCATCAATTCCACAATGGTCTTCTTCCAAGAGCCGGATTATTTTGTAAGATTGCTTGCTTTTTGCAAAACACGTTTGGCAAGAGATTGAATTCCGATGCAGAAAATCTGGTAAAAATTATCGGAAGAATCAACTTCATGAAAAATGTTCAAAATACTTTGGTGCTTGAAGTCCACGATAAGAATTGGAATCGAAAGACCGTACCTTTTCAGCAGTTATCATCGGAGGAAATACTTGACTTTCCCGAAATGACGTTAAAAGATCTTAAAGTTTTCTTTACTGGTACTTATCAGTTATCGCAATCAGTTTCCTATTTGGCAGAAATTCTAGAAGATGACGGTTCATTATTGTTCAGCTATTTAAAAGAACAGCCAGATATTGTAAGATTTGAGGTTCAATCGAGGCACGTCAGAAGAAAAAAGTATAAATGTTATGTACAGTACTGCTCAAAAACGGTCGGCATCAATGGCATTAAGAGATATTGCTGCAATTGTGCAAACGGGGACAGAACAATTGGGTGCTGCTCCAATCTAGCAGCTATTATTTTTTATTTAAGTTACGCAAGATACTTATCTCGTATATTTGGACCAGCTGAAGTCTTAACTACACTCATCAATGTACAACAAATCGAACCCGTAATAGAAGAAAACAGTGAAGATGAAGACTGAATCAATATTCACAAATAATGACTAAATATTAATAAATATTGTTATAATGAATAAAAAAAATTATGTATTATATTTACTGTTTTTATTATTCTTCTACAATGCATGCAACGTAATGATTTCCTTAATATCAAAAGTGATAACTTTTTTATACCAAACTCTTTCTTAATTCTTAACCGATTTTTAAATATATATCATTGCTTTATATACAATATTTTTTTATTTGATTTTCTACAATTACAGAATAAAAATAACAAAAAGTTCTATATAATTTTTAATACTTTCTTTACAAAAATAATTGTTCATCTAAAATAATCAATTCAAATATAAAACTAATATATTATCTGTTCTTTTGAAGATTGGATACAGTGAAAACTTTTGAAAAAATCGAAAAAGACTATCTTTTGCTCTTTGGACCCTTCCATAAGCTAGTTCAAGTAAAACTTATGGCACCACTACATTCTAAGGAAAAAATACACAGAAAATATGTATAATTCAATGATAAGAAGATTACAAATGGCTATTCAAACATGATAGAAGAAAAGATAGTACTTCTGACATGCTTAAAGCAGACTACTTTTTCGTTTTCGATTTCTAGTAAATAATATAAAAATATTTTTAACAAGTATAGTACATATTTTCGACGTATTTTTTACCGTAGAATTTAAAAATGCTATCAGATCTATTATAATTAGCTTCAGTGAGGCGTAAGTGGCAAAAAAACACTAAAAAACCGTTAAAAAAGTAGTTTTTTCGACTGTTAGATATGGCGCACCACTTCGACAAATCTGAAAAAAATCTTACATTCCGAAATCATTTTTTCAAAACTTTTTACCAAATATCTTTTTTACACCTTCAAATGGCGAGTTTTTAGAGCGATTTTGAGATTTTAGAAACTTTTTTAGGTTAGGTCGCCCAGTTAAAAATTCAAGGCAAGCATTTTTTTTTATGAACATTTATGCAAAAATTGTGTAAAAATTTTTCCAGACTGAGTAATAATAATTAAGGTGTCAAAAACCAAAATTAATGAAAAAACACGTTTTTTGGAGGTGGGGGAAGGGGAGGGGGGTTTGATAATCTTAAAATTCATTATTCGATATATGTCGACCATTCATGCAACCAAATTCCAAATCCCCGAGGGGTGTCATTTTGCCTATCTTATCCTATCATACTCTTTTGGAGCAAATCTATCGAATGGTTTTCATAAAATCAAAGAAAAATGAAGAAAAATCATTTTTTTCAAAATTTTCAAATTGCTCTAAAATTAAAAGTGCGCTAAGAAAATCAGTTAGTAAAAGTTTTTCTTCTTTTGGCAGTCGCAAATGATGTCCATACAAATTTTCAAGAAAATTCTTCGAGTAGTTTACGTAAAATACCAAAAAAATGAAAAATCAAAAGTTTTTAAAAATTATTAAAATGGCTCTAAAAAAAAACTGAGCTAAGAAGATCAACACACACACACACATACATACAGACATTTTCTGGAAATCACTTTTTTCGACTCCCTGAGTCTAAATATGTACAAATTAATGAAAAAATAGAAAAAAATTTTTTTTATCGATACAATGCTTCCTCTATGAGAAAGCAAAATAAAATCAATTAAAATATTAAACAATGTAAACTAATTAACTGCTAATATTTAAAAATAATTGAAAATATATAAGATGTGATGTAGTTTTTAATGTAATAAAGCATATAATACAATTTGATTCAAATTTTTATATTAATTTTTGTAAAATATTATTTACAAAATTAAAATATTAATATAGTAACCTTGTTAAGATACAAAATGTTAATATACTAGCCTTGTAATAGAAATAAATATATATGTATATATATATTTATATATATATATATATATATACATATATATATACGTATATTTTTTTATTTAAAATATTTTAAATTCAAATATAAAAATTTAAAATATAAATAACTAACTTTTAGTTTTTATTTCAAATATATGTTTTTAACAATTATTTGTCAAAACTTGAAAAAAGTCAACAAAATGCATTGGTTAAAATAAACATTTATAACTATATATTCATTGTATTTAAATTAACTTACTTCATACAGTGATTGATGGCTTTTTTTATAAGTGTGTATATTTATATACGTTGACATAGATTACATAGGATATATTATATTTTTATTTAAATTATATTACACCTATTCCTTAACATTTCCAATTGCAAAAATTTTATTTTAAAAATAATATTATTAACTGTAAAGCTATGGATTTGTAATCTCGAGATCACAAGTTCCAAGGCTGATACAAGCACCACTGTACGTTGCATGTGCTTTGTTCACTAACGCACTGACGATCTCTGTCGCTAATAAGCATCGTAATAATAGCTGAAATACAGCGACGTTACATAAAATTTAAAAAAAATCAAGTATATTGTTCTCGTTTTGATTATAAAATACCGACATTACAGGTTTCTACATTTATCATTCTTAATCCAAAAACTGTAAAAATATCTCATTATGATTTGGAAAAAAAAGTTTCTTTTAGCGATTATGAAAAATAAATTTGTAAGCTTTTTTTAGCAACAACAAACAATATATTTGTATGCTTATATGAAGTTTCTAGTTTAAAAAAAAAACATGTTTCATTTAAATACAAGTGTTAATAAAGTAACTATGGATATTAAGCTAAATTCATTTTGTAATTTATAACTTACTTTTGTGATTAGTAAATTTTTTCAATAATAAAAATAAAAATACGATTTATAAAATTAAATATTATATATTTATCTTAATAAAGGAAATGAAGAGAGGAAGCTTTGTATTATCAATTAGTTATGTTTGCAATAATATTTATGAAATATTAATAATAATAATTTTTTTTTTCATTATTAATATTCAATATTAGAATATAAATGAAATGCAGCAAAAAAACTTTATATTATTAATTAGTTACAGTGACAATTATAATTATAAAATATTACTATTTATAATAATATTCAATTACTTATAATTGTTGTTATAATAATAGAATATTATTAATGATAAGAATATTTTTTCATTACTAATTACTAAAACATAATATCATAGTGAGGGGGAGGGCATAATGAGGGAGGGCTATAAAAATTGAGGGGGGCTGAGGGAGGGCCTCAGTTACGTTTATTTTGAAATGGCCATTTATAAGAGGAATCACAACGTAATTTGAGGGGGGGCTTTATGGACAGACATTTGAGGGGGGGGGGGCTGAGAGGAGGGATCGGTTGAATCTTGTGTTAAGACAATATATATACAGATACATATGGGACAATTCATGTGAACTCACCTAACAAAAAAATAAAATTTTGTGAAAATCAGTAGTGCAACGATTATTCATAATCGTGCAGACAGGATATTCAAATCTCCTGCGAGGCACGATAGTAACAGGCTCAACCGACAGGTGCCGTCAGTTTTTGCTGCTTCCGCAAGAGGAACAGCGAGCTCGAGGAGATATAAGAGCTCAGGCTCAGCGAAGAGTCGAGGCATTGGGTACTGTGCTCTCCCTCTCTCTTAGCCGAGTGCGCTCGCTGGCCTAGAGAGAGAAAGCAGTATACAGTACTGGCTTTCTTATACGGGGCTCCTACGCCTTATAAGAAAAGCTACTCTCTCGCTCGCTCTCATGTGACAAACCATTAGAAGCAAGTCGAGCCGCAATTAATCTTTGCCGAGTGCGCTCGCTGGCTTAAATAAATTGCGACCGAGAGAACCGCTAATGCACTTCCGTACCGCCGTACCGTTGTACCGCCGTACCGTCCGCGCTGTATATATTAGATTAGTTTAACGTAACATAAGATTTGTTTTAGTCTGTACCGCCGAGCCGCCGTACCGGCCGTTGATAAAGTAGAAACTTTATAAATTTAATATTAATTAATTTTTAATTAACATTCGATATTAAGGCTGATTTACACCGAACCGTTATATACCGCCGAGCCGCCGCGCCGACCCGTATACAAGACATTTTGTCTAAGACTAGTTCGTAGTAACTTTAAGGTGTTTTTCCACCTGTTATAACCGTAGTATTAAGTTAGTATTAAGGGTGTTTCCCACCTATTGCCGCCGCCGGAAAAGGCAAGCTAAGATTACTCTATTCATGTGTATCTGTCGCGCATTAGAGAATCACAGGCCTTCAGCCACATTCCGTGTTACCGCATTAAGGGTGTCGTCCACCCACCGTTATTAGATTAGTTTACTAACATTATAATTATTATGATTTTGTTTGTTCATTAAAACCGTCCAAGCCGTTAACCGCCGTTAGTCTAATTCGACTATTATTAAATATAAAGTTAATTTCAATTATTTTTGATTCCATTTATTTCCGTCGCCAATAAGAGGCGCATAAGCCGTCAAGTGGCTTATATTAAATTCATTCTTTATTTAATTGTATCTCGCGTACATATATTAGGTTAGTTATTTTGATTTATATAAATTAGGTTAGTTTATTACTTTTCATCACTATTGTTATACGTCGTTGTATTATATGAGTTTAGAGTACAATAAAGCTCTGGTACTCCCTAGCATAAACAAACGTGTCAACCCGTTTACTATCCTTTATCTTTTCACCGTCCGTCCTAACCGACCTCCTGCCTCGAACCCTGGTCACTCACTGAAGCGTCTGACAACAGGAGGTAAAGACGTAATATTTCCCACCCGCGGGAAATAAAAACGTTACAGTAGAAAGCTTCCATTTGATACCCAAAATACACAAAAAAAATTTTAGAGGTCTAGGTCAAAGGTATAAAGAGTAATGAGTAATGAAAAATTGAGATTTTTCAAAATTTTTTTTTAAATTACCAACTTAATTATTATTTTACTCAAAAACTAAGGGGTGTAGAGAATTACTCATAAAGACATTTTTTGTTAAAAATTGAGAGTAGAATCTACAAAAATTATTATGAATCTCAGAATTACTATTTCCTGATTTATTACGTTCATGTAATTTTCAATTGCTCGACTTCGACCAGGTTGATTTCACCCATTAAGAACTATTTTGTTCTTTTTAATAACATTTTGAAGTAAGCTTTCCCTCTACTTGGGTAAACTATTAGGAGAAGAGCTACATAACTTTTAATATTTCAAAATATAGAATTTTTTATTTAACACATACACTGTAGATGTGGTTCTTAGATATTGATGAATCATACAATATCCGAAGAGATGATTGTTTGAATATGTTAAAATAAATTAATTACCTAATAATTTAAATGTTAATCTTGATTCTTAATTGAAATACTAACTGTCAAGTACGTACACATCATCAAAATCCAACAAAAACAATTTTATGTATTTCAAAAAATTGTTATTGTACATATTTTAATATGTATAATACATTTAATAATTAAAATTCATATCATATTTCTGGAAATAAAAAATATTAAGTTGAATAATTTTTATATACATAAGATATAGTTACTATAAAAATTTATTTGAAAATGAAAAAATCTTTTATCCATGGATTATGGGACTTTTAAGGGGATGTAAAACGGACACTACACCTGTACTCATGAATTTGGTCTATCTTTTCATTATATTGCAAAACTTGAGGAAAAGAAATGCTTTAGCTTGTAGTATTCACCATGCAGATTATTCAGTTAAATTTTCAACTAAATTCGTTCATTAGTTTTTCAAAATTTTGGGTTCCAATATTTATATATTAAAATTTTTAAATTTTATACAAGAAATCTAAAATTTTGAGAAACTAATGAATGAATTTATTCCAAAATTTAACCGAATAATCTTTATGGTATATACTACAAGTTAAAGGATTTATTTTCTTAAAATTTTGCAATAAAATAAAAAGATAATAAATATTTTTGAGTACAGGTGTAGTATCTATTCTACATCTCCTTAACAAGTATTTTATCCGCATTATAATGGCACTTTAATTTTGAAATACTTTTTAAATTAAAAAATAGAGTTATGAGTAATGAAAATTTAATACAGAGCAATGATTAGTTCTTTTTTTTTTGTCATTATAACCTAAAACAAAAATATCAAAAGTTTATTTTCTTCTGGAAAATTTTATTGAGTAATACTAATGATTAATTTTATCATTAAATAGAGAATTTTAATCAAAATTAAACAGGGGACAATGACTAGTACTACAGTGTTTTTTAGAATTATAATCCAGACCAATATTTAAAGCTTGTTAGCTTCATCTTAATTATTCAAGTTTCAAGAATATATTAATCAAAATCTAAACTATACTTTCAATATTATAATTTAAAACAGGAATATGAAAAGCCAGTTAGCTTTATCTCAATGTTTTATTTCTTAATATAATGAATCCTGTTTAAATCAAAAAGTTGTTAATGCATGAAATCTACGTTTAGAACAGTAATTACAAAATAATATTGCCTGTACATACCTTGTCTTCTGAATGTATCTTTGCTCTAATAAAGGTTCAAAAAATAATAATCACAAATGAAAAAAATCTTCTTCATCATCTTGTTCTTCAGAACAAATTAATGAACCAGATAGTGAAAATATTAATGACGATGAAGAGTTAACTTATGAAAATGTAATGTGGTTGAATGTAAAGACTTGAACAGCGGATACAAAAATTAAGAAGGTGATTCCTAAAGTTTCTGAAGTTTATAATAAAAATCAAGATGAAATAAATTTAATGGAAAATGTAGGCATAAAACTTGCTGGTTTTGCTGAAAATCAAATTGCAAAATTATCAGAAATAACTAATGATAAAAAAAGTGAAGATCTAGATGCATTATTGGTACCTATAAAAGAGTCACTAAAAAGTATGCCTTCTGATGAATTATTAGAATGTATTAATGGCCTTTTAGATATCATTGATTCTTATATTTCATAATATTTATTAATTAATTAAAACAAAATATTATACCTTTACTTTGTGCATTAAATTTGTTCAATATATTTTTCGAAATAATAAATTTACGTTTCTCTAAATAATGTTTTTGTTTTATTTATAAAACATATTAATTTTTTTTCAATGATTCGCAATCTAATTAGGTTATTACATACGTATATTTTCAACATTGTGTATCAAAATTAAACAATGTGAATGTTTTTATTTTCATATAAACTGAAAGATTGACCTAAGTAAATTACCACTCTTAAATGCAATTCCTCCCCCATTAACTACAAGATTATCCTGTAATTTGTTCTAAATCTTTTTCTCTGGATTAAGAACTTCATCAGTATTTCTACTTTCATATCCCTTAATAATAAGTCTCATCAAGTTTAGTATTTGCTGGAAGCCTTAAGAATTCAACTGCTCTAGTTGGTTTATCAATTGAAATGCATAAAACCATAACCCAAGATGGACTACCCCTAAGATAGGATATAGAAAAATATATACAACGTCTCTGAATTCACTTCGGATTTCGTCAGAAGTAAGTTCTTTGTTGAGTGTCGTTTTTCTCAGAAACATATCAGTAGTTAGCTAGCAGTTCGGGACATTAAGATTCAGGTAAACCATTATTATTGCTTACAAGTTTGCTATTAGGACCTCCTAATCTTGCAATATTACCTATAGTCCGCAGTACAGAACCCTTTTTAAAAAATGATTACCACATACTTAGAACTTTGTAAGCGGCTTCATTTTGTCGAATCTACCAAACTTTTCATCTACGAAAACTCTCGAAACCGCTGCGTTTTTTAACAATTAAGAAGGGGCCGAACTATCTGTCTTTGTCTAATAGCGTTTTTCATCATTCATGTAAACACTATCCGGTATAACAAGAAAAAAATAGCAGCCCCCGCTAGATATTAGTATAATTAGTAAATTTTGTAATAACAACCAAATTTTTTACCGCATAGTTTTTGACTAATTAGAGACCTACTAGCAATCTAGAATATAACCTATCTTTTTTTGGTAGGTCTCTAATTATTCAAAAACTACGCAGTGAAAAAATTTGGTTGTTATTACAAAATTTACTTATTATACTAATATCTAGCGGGGGCTGCTATTTTTTTCTTGTTATACCGAATAGTGTTTACATAAATGATGAAAAACGCTATTAGACAAAGACAGATAGTTCGGCCCCTTCTTAATTATTAAACATGTCGATTCTACGATGTATTGTTATGCAATGACCACATACTTTTTTTTACATGGAACTAAAAGATATTTTTATAAGAAAAATCAAATAATGTATGGCCGACAAAAATAATTCTGCGTTAGATGAGTCTACCATTCGAATTATGTCGATTGGACGGGGTTATGTTATGCGATGACCACATAGCCAATTTTTATAGGATTGCTTGATAATTAATTATGAAACCATAAGATCATAATGTCCGACAAATTTTCTGCAGATTTTTTTCAGTCCGACAATCGTAACATGTCATTGTTACGAGGTATGGTTTTGTGATTACCATATATCGGACAAGGGTATGACGTGTCACATAATATTATTTTATGTATTAAAAGGACAATGACCGACAAAAATATTGTATCTTCACGTCAGACCGACAAAAAAAGATTTATAACTAACCCGTCACCTACGTATGTGTCATATAAAGAACACGTAGTTCAAAATTATCTAATAAAATTTAAATTTATATTTTGCACAAATGAAACTAGTTAGTATGATCAAGATGACATAGAAAAATACATTCATATTTTTTAATTTTTGAAATTAATTTTTTTTCCAATTTTTACAGATATTTTTATAAGTACGAAAAAAAAAAAATTCAATTCTTAGAATAATCTAATTTTGCAGCTATGTTTGTTATTTTCATAACGTCAAAAATTATACGTCATTTTTGTGTCATCTTAATAAAAGATTTTTATAGAAGGATCAAAATACTATTAATAAAACATGCCTCTTATTTTTTAATATAATTATCTAATTAAGGGGACCAGGTACTATTAAAACTTGAAAAATTCAAATATGAATAATTAAAAATTTATTGTTTTTATACAAAAGGAAAAAATTTTTTGAAAAAATACTTATGTTTCAGAAGACTTTTTATTTCTAAAACTCTTATCTATCTTAAAAATTCAAGTTAATAAACAAATTAGTATATATATATATATTTATAATTTGCTATGCTTATATGGATTCTAATATAATTTTAAAAATCTCCACCAAATTTCATAAAGATCCGATGAAAACTCATGAAAAAACTTTGCAACCAATCTGTTTTTAGTACCAGAATGTGAATGTGAATGAGACCATCAGTTGAATTTTTAAGATAGACAAAAGTTTTAGAAATAAAAAGTCTTCTGAAACATAAATATTTTTTCAAATAAATTTTTTCTTTCGGATAAAAGCAATAAATTTTTAATTATTCATATTCAAATTTTTCAAGTTTTAATAGCACCTGGTCCCCTTAATGGGGCATTAAGGGAGTAGGTATGTGTTGTACGCGGTAAATGCGTAGACAATGACATGAAATTAATTATTTGTTATTAACTATTTATTATTCGTTATAGATAATAAAATTATTAACAAAATAAATCGTTAATCCCTTATGTGTCGTATACGACACATTACAGAAAATGGGCTTATGGATGCTTTAGGACTCTTAAACTTGCGAAGCGCACCTAGAGGAACTCAAAATAAGTCAAACATATGAAAAAATATTTACTTTTCAACTGGGTTTCGGACTCAACAGGTTAAAATAAAAAATAAAATTTCTAAAAATTTCATTCTTTGTAAAAAAGTAAATTTTCAGTGCTAAAAATAATTTATGTTTATTTAAAATCATTTTTTTTTTCAATTTTTATTCAAACTTTTTTTTTTAAGCGAAGCTTTTATACGGACGTTCTGAGCGCTCGCCGCGTGACCACTCTATCCGTGCTAAGCGTCAGATTTTAAAAGCGTAACACGATATATATAAATATACAGAGTGGCAGTTGCGGCGCGCGTGTATACATATCGTGCCAGTACGTGTACACTGCCTCCCATCCCCACTTCTCTCTAACTCAGTGTGCGTGGCCTTCTGTCTCTTTCTCACTTATATCAGTCATTGCTTTCTATCTCTTTCCCTTATATCCGTTGCGATGTGCTGTTTCGTTTATCCCGCTTTCTGTCGATTGTTAAAAAATCGTGTAAATTGTAATTCTATAAGAATAGAATTGAAAACTTTTTTATCATATTTTAGTTACCATCAACCAATAGTTACTTTGCTACAATATAAAAATGAGAATAGTGGTGTACGAATCACTGAATGTACATCTGATGAACATACAAATTTATGAATGATTTTATTATTGTATGTTAAAACTTTGTACATAAAACTAATTAATAAATCTTATCATGCAAAAATTAGAGTATTCAAATTTTTTTAACATTTTTACTAGAAGGACATAAAAAAACAACAGTGCCGTCTAGGGACGCCTGAAAGAAGCGAAGTTTTGTATAAAGCGTAGGAACTAAGCGTTAAAAAAAATAATAAAAAATTTAAGACTTGAGAAAAAATAAATAAAATAAATATTTTAGGGAATAAAAAAAAATACATTTAAAGTAAAATACACGCCCAAAAACGCAAGGCTACAGCGGAGCTCTCTTCACGATTAGAAGAAAAAAAGAGAGCTCCGCTGTAGCCTGGCGTTTTTTTTTTAATTGTCCATCAAATCAATATTTTTCCATTTTTTATAATTTAACATTTTATCGCTAAAATATACAGCATGAATTCTTTCTTTATAGAGATTTAATTATGAATATTTTCCTAAGATCACATTAATCCTCGAAAATAAGCATAAAATGTTATTATTTTATCAGCATTACATAGGTAGAAAAACATTTTATACTGGTTAAAGAAATAGCCATGAAAATTCTCATTTTCAACTCTTCATTTCAAAGCAATAGGCATAAAATGGTAAAAAGATCGTTTTAATTTCTACTAGGGTATTAGACTGATAAATAATTCTATAAATATCACTAAAATATTTCTTTATATAAAACTTAGATTTTAGTGTTTGCTTATCAATTAAAGAATCGTTATTATTATTAGAAATATTAATTCATTGTTCATATTTAAGTATTTATTAAAGTTAGTATTTAATATTTAAACTTTTAAACACATAATTTTTAAAGGAATTTATAAAAAAATTAAGTTTTTTTTAAACACATTGTTAATATAATGAGGGTATGCTTGAAAATCTCAAATTATAAGATTGTAAAAGACATACTGCAATTTAGTAAACGAATTTTAGCAAACGAATACAGTAAAAGAAATAAGAAATGATAATAATTTAAAAGTAATAATCTTATGTAAAATTTAATAGTGTTAATGATATTAAATAAAACATTAATTAACAACATGCTTTAAGAAAAAAATTCATTTTTGATTTATTCATAAAATCAAAAGTTTTGCTCATTTTTCCCATATATAAGTTATTTATTTTTATTGTTATTTATAAATTGTTGTTAACTAAGTTTTTTAAATTTAATATATTTATGTTTTATTTAGAATAATTAAGACATAAAATAATTGTCCTAATACAATTGAGTTCTACAGGGTACTACTACTTATTTTCAATTAATTTTCTTGTAATTTCCATTAGATTTCGGCAGCAATTTTGTTGGCCGCATATTCTAGTGTACTCTACATTTTATTTAAAACAGAAAAAATCCCAGATTGGACATGTGGTAATCACAGAACCATGCCACGTAACAATGACATGTTCCGATTGTCATACTGAAAAAAATCTGCAGAAAATTTGTCGGACATTATGATCTTATGGTTTTATAATTAATTATCAAGCAATCCTATAAAAATTGGCTATGTGGTCATCGCATAACATAACCCCGTCCTATCGACATAATTCAAATGGTACACTCATCTAACGCAGAATTATTTTTGTCGGCCATACATTATTTGATTTTTGTTATAAAAATATCTTTTAGTGCCATGTAAAAAAAAGTATGTGGTCATTGCATAACAATACATCGTCAAATCGACATGTTTAATAATTAATTATTAAAAAACGCAGCGGTTTCGAGAGTTTTCGTAGATGAAAAGTTTGGTAGACTCGACAAAATGAAGCCGCTTACAAAGTTCTAAGTATGTGGTAATCATTTTTGAAAAAAGGTTCTGTGCTGCGGACTACTATAATTGGTGGAGCTGGTACCATAGGTGCTTCAGTTTGTCGCAAAGGTAAGCCCAAATTAAAGGTATACGAATTATTGACTGACCATGAGCTTGTAAGCCTTGTCACGTGCAGTGAGGAAGCGTAAATCATCACCAAAGGCTTCATGTACTAAAGTTGTGACAACCTTGGGGATTAGGAGGTTGCACTAGGGTATATATTAAATAGTATGCTGATTTCTAGTTAATTGAATAATACAAGAAAAGAGCTTTATTTTAATAGATACATGATTATAGCACGCGTGCTCAAAATGGACGCCAGTCGCGTATAACTTACGCAACGCCGTTTGCAAAAGCAGAGCAACTATCGGCAAAAGTGAAATTAGATAGTTAAAACAAAAACACACGCAAAAAGGGGCACGAGCACATAGTAAAAAAAATGAGTATATTAGCACGAAGGAAAAATAGCACTAGAACGCGCACGAGATCGCCCGGCACATACGTCACACAAATAAAGCACTAAATTAAGCTATTTGGCTTAGCAATAAGGCACTCGCAATATTACGCGGCTTGATGTGAAAAAATAAAAGGTGAAGCTACCCGAACAGCACAAAACATTTTAAAAACGTCATGAAAACGTTTTTTCGGAAACATTTAAACGTTTTTTTAAAAAGTTTTATAAACGTCTCGGAAACGTTTTGAAATTGTTTTAAATGTCCGCAAAAAATATGGTTGCTAGCATGAACAAACGTTTATGAAACATTCAGAAAACATTTGAAAGACATATTAAAAAACGTTTTATTGAGGTTTTGTTGATAACGTGACCGAAAATTCATATAGTGGAAACATTTAAAAAACGTTTTGACAACAGTATGCAGGTGTATTGAAAACGTTTTATTGAGGTTTTGTTTTCAAAGTGGCTACAAAATTATATACCAAAAACGTTTAAAAAACGTTTATAATACATTTTCAGACCGTTTGTAAATTTTTAGAGCTCCCGTTATAACGTTTACAAAACATTTTGAAAACATTTTATTTATCTATCTAGAACGTTTTATTAAGGTTTTGTTAGTGACGTAACTAAAAAATTTATATAGCTGAAACGTTTGATTAAAGTTTTGAAAACATTTTACAGATATATAGAAAACGTTTTGTTAAGGTTTTCTTAACAACGCAGCTACGAAATTATACACTAAAAACGTTTGAAAGACGTTTATAAAACATTTTAAAGTTGTTTATAAAGTTTGGAAGCTCCCATCATAACGTTTACAAAACATTTTTAAAACTTTTTTTAAACATTTTAAAAACGTTTTATCGAAGGAAAAAAATAAAAATTTGCTATATTTCTCTCTATATATATTCATGAATAATGGATATTTTTTTTTCATTTTTTATTTAATATCATTCAAATATTTAGGTGATCAATCTAATTTATTATTATAACTTTGTATTACATATTCATGTTTGAAAACATGTAGAATAAATTTTACATATAATTACATAAGAGCGACTTTCTTATCTTATTTCTTACAACGAAATTCATATATTACATATTTATAAAGACAAAATCTTAACTAAATGTGTGGAAAAATATCTTTTAACGTGAATTCATAGAAATCGCAATAAATATAAGAAACATTATTTCTTAAGGAAACGCTGGATCTTGCAGTTCTTTTTTACTTGAAAAATGTAGGTTTTTGGAAAAACTGGTGATTATTGATAAAAATTAAGAGTTTTCCGCAACTTGTACAGTAAAAAGCAATAATTTTTCTGATTAAGACAAATTAATTTTGATGCTTTGTTTTCAAGAAAAGTTTGACATACTTAAAAAATCAAAACTTAGGCTAGAGACTATGATTTTTTAAGTATATAAAACTTTTCTTGAAAACAAAGCATCAAAATTAATTTGTTCTTATCAGAAAAAATATTGCTTTTTACTGTACAAGTTGCGGACAAATTTTTATTAATAATCACTACTTTTTCCAAAAACCTATATTTTTTAATTAGATAATGATAGAGAAATCCAATGTCCTCAGAAATCACAATTAGTTCTTAATCGCAATGGAATCATTCTTAACATTGGAAACACTTCGTAATTACAAAAAAACAACTTTTTTTATCTTATTTCCTACATTGAAATACACATATTACATATTTATCAAGACCAAATCTTAACTAAATGTGTGTAAAAGTATCTTTTTATCTGATTTAATTGAACCCGCAATAAATATAATAAAGTTAAGTTTTTTATCGCAATCTAATCATTATTAACATTTGACACACACGCATACAATGTATATTGATTCCAAATCAAATCGCAATTTTAAAATTGTAAAATCATTAACACAAAATAAGTATATTTTAGAGTACAGATATTCTGTATGAGTATGTCTGTACAACATTTCACCTTAACTTACACGAACAAAACATAAAATGGCTAAGAGTCTAGGAATATGTTTCATAAGCTCCACAAAGTACAAAGAAACTTTTAGAAGTCAAGATCAAAGCGATCTGATCATTTATAGAGAATTTAATATTCTAAAGTTTTTTCCAAATTTTTTATGGCAAAATGAATAGACACAGAACCTCCAAATTTAAACTATATATTTATTAATTTTTCTAGTCTATTGCCAGAATTATGACTTTTTTATGTATTAAAAATAAGGCTTTTCGCCTGCTTTTTATATTTTGAACGACTATTTTGTTATATTAAAAACTAAGATTCAATATTATCGAAAGATTCTACTTTTGACAACAGCCATTCATCTACAGATGAATATGCAATAACAATTTAAAATTCACAATAAGCCAGTCTGCTAGAGATTTTCTTTGATATTCGAGAAATATCAACCGTACATATTTTGAAAATAAGGCTCTGTGTTTTTTCATTATGTTATGAAAAATTTGGAAGAAACATAACGCGGGATGATCCGCTTTGTAAAATTTGCTAAACAGCTAATACTATATTTCTTTAGTTAGATGAATCGGTACTCTCATCGGCATCTGGTGCTGATTGTGTTCTGCAAGTAATTTTCTTATTATTATCTTCAAATCTCCTTTTTAAACGTTTTTTATTAGTGCCTTGTTTATCCATATCGTATTCTTTGGAGTTCTTCTTAGAATCCATTTTTGGGTCATCTGAACAGATATTGAAGTTTAATATAATTTAACTGAATACAAACTTTTATAAATAAAATCATTTCATAGAATTTAGAATTACATTTACAGCAATGACAACATGAAAACTTTTCATTTGGAAAGTATTTGAAACTAAAAATCACGATCTTTAAGATATAATAAAAGTCTTTGTAAATTGAAGTGTATGCAATAATTATGCAATTTTGTTCACAGATAAAAAAGAATGAAAATTCAAAATGCAAATTTAAATTGAGCTTACAGTTTACACTTAATTGAACTTTTGATATGTTGCGTACAACTAGAGATTATTGTACTGATCATGAAAAATTTCCATTTTATATTATTTGTTAGTTCTTTTTTTAGTAATATTAATTGAATGAAAAAATTGTAAAATCGTTCATTTTGGAATTATTACTCACCCTTATCACTGCGATATGCAGCCCGTTTCAAATGCGACCCAACATATTGTTCAATTACTTTTAGACTCACAGATGGTTTTGTAGAGTTTAAAGCAGCATCTGGAAGAAGTTTTTCAGTTCATTAGCGATTATAATCAAAATAGTATTGGATACTAACAACCACGAAATATTATTTTTTGGACGATACATAAACTTACTTTCCAAAAGATTGTAAAAAAAAGTATCCTTCATTTTTTTTTTTTTTTTTGTCCTAAAGCACTATACATTTCTTGAACTTTATTTTCCATGACTTCATTTAGAATATTTCTAATAGTAGCTTTGTAGTCATCTTTTTGACTCAACGTGGTAAAATAGTTCATCTGAAATATGTGAAAATATTTTACAATTTATAAACATTACAAGTGATATTAAAACTAAAAATAGATACTTTTGAGCAGCATTAAAAAAAATTCCTATGAATAATTATTCCTGTTAGATTCTTATAACTTTAAATTTTTCTGTTTATTAAATTATCATTAAATTTTCATAGTTCCAAGTTTTACTTACAATCAATTCTCTGAAATTCTCATCTTTTTTGAGAGTTTCATCAAACGCCATAAATTGATCATCTGATTTTAATTTAAAAAGAGCCTTCAATTTTATTAAGTCAGCTAATTCCAGTAGATTCTCTCCAGATAAATTGTTTGATGAAACATTAGCTTTACATTGATTAGTGATCATTTGTTGTTGCTGTACTGTAAATATTAGTTTTCCCAATTAATAAATAAATTATTTAAAATTAACATGTAACATAGAAATTTTAAAATAACTAATTGATATCACACTTTATTATTATATGCTGTAAATATAAAAATGATACTTACAAATTATAATGGCCAATTTTTGATCATTATCCATTTTTGCTAATTCTTCTGGCGTATTAAGTTTTATACCTGAAACAAATTTTAAAACGATTTTAGATGATCAATTACTGAAATCAAATGTGTTTGTACAAATTAAAAAGTAATTTAAAAAAATTTAATCATGTAAAAAATAAGATATAATTTTCAACACATTTAACATTTAAAGGACATTTATATAGTTTTTAATTATTATTCATTTTAGTTTACCTTTAGGTACTAAGGATGGAGAATGTTTTTTCGATATATTATCAGTTATTTCTGATAAAGGATTACTTATACGTTTTTCTGGGCTACTTCTCGCATCACTAATCTCTCCATCAGATACACGTATGTCTGTTTCAAATAAGTTATCATTTTGGTTGTCACCTGCAGCTACAATATCATTTTTTTCTTCCAAATCCTTATTTGTTTCCTGCATCATTTTTACACCTGTAAATTTATTATATTTAATAATTATAGGTATAAGAAATTGAATTCGAAAAATTACATATCTGGTAAAAACAACAAAAACTTATTTAAAATTGACGGTCGTAATGTATAACGATAAATAAAGATTTTTCTGTTTATATGAGATATGTGTATATATACCAGTTTTCAAAATGATTTAAATATTGTTAACATACCAAGATTATCAATCGGCGCCGTTTCATTACTTGATGATTGAATTACTACTTGAGTTTGCTTTGAAGGGTCATCAACTAGATTAGTAACTGTAATAAAAATTTATTTATTATAATTAAAAAGCCATCATTTTGATAATTTTTTCAAATAATGAGTCATAGCATTATACATTGATTATTTTTTTTAAATTAAAATATATATATATATATATATATATATATATATATATATATATATATATATATATATATATATATATATATATATATATATATATATATATATTTGAAAGTTTTTCTAACGTGGAATGTAACAATAAGACAGCGTGCAATGATAAGTAAAGTGTAATATATTCTGGGTACCGTAAACAATGTTAATAATTCTAATTTTTTATTATTCTTTTAAAATTAAATAGTAATCAACGATAATTCAAAAATTTAATAATAATTGAAAATAATTCAATTTTTCAAGAGCAAATAACATTGTAATATTATTTAGAAATAAATGATTGCAATTTTTCATTGACTAATCAGAAACCAAATTTATAAGCAACAATCAAATGTATGATACTATTGAATATAATAATTGTCAGCTTACTATTAAATTTTGAAACACTTTCTGTATTCTTAGGTTTGATTAATTTGATGGAATTTTTCATAATTATTTGAGATATTATTCTAGGTTTTGTTTTACCTAATAATAATTAAAATACAAAAAACATTTATTATTCATTTTTTTCCGTTACTAATGATTGAAGTTTTTATATTACAATAGATCAAAAATTAATTATAAGATAATATACCGTGAAATGGGGTAAAGCAAGCAGTGTGGGGCAAAGCGAGCATTTTTTCAAATGTGATTTTCTTATTTTTTATGTAATTTTATTTAAGTAGAATAATAATTTTTTGTAAATTATTAACAGAAGTTCAAAAACTTATCATCATACATACATAAAAGTACATAAAAAATGATAAAATCATATATGAAAAATACTCGCTTTACCCCCACACTGCTCGCTTTACCCCATTTTATGGTACTATTCATAATTAATAATTAAATATATTAATTTTATTTAATGAGTATTTATGCACCTTTTTCTTCACTTTTTTGAGTAGAATTACTCGTATCTTCATCGTTATATTTAGTGGAAGTTTCCTCCATAATGCCTTCTTTAGAAAGATTTTTTTCTTGAATAATAGGTATCAGTTCATTATCTTTGTTACACGAAAGCATAACATTATTTTCTTCGGTTTCTTCTTCATTATCCATTTTCATAGATATTTCTGACGCAACTGCTGCATCTTTGCAATTATTCTTTCCTGTGAATAAAATATAATCATTGTAAATAAACATTAGTACATAGTCGATTTGACTTACATTACTAAAAATATTTTCTGACTAAAGATTTTTTTATTTTTTTATTAAATAAAAATAAAATATTTTTATGAATGAATTAACCTAATAATTAAACTTTCAAAACTGCGAGTGCGCTCACCTGCATTTTTTATAAGTTTTTTTTGTGGGGTAGGTGGTTTTATTGGTTCATCTTCGGGCTTCCGCTTTTTTGGCTGCTGTTTTATAGCATACTCAATGTCTTCAAAGTTTACTTTTTTTGCACGTTCTTTTCTACTTGTTTTATCGTTCCTATTCTCATATTCTACTTCTATTTCGGATGTCTCTTCAGCAATTATAGACATTTCTACTGTTTTAGTATAATCATCAGTAACTATAAATTGAAAAAATCAAATTAAAATATATATTAGATTTTTTATAATATTAACTGAAATAAAATAATCCTAAAAAATTTGCAGTGACTTGAACTTTAAGTGATATCGTATATATTTATGTATAACTCAGATATACATATATTAGCAATCTAGGACAATACAGGACCTTTACAAAATATACGGAGGTAAAGAAAATTTAAGATAAATTTTCAAAAAAAAAAATACACGAAGAAAGTTTTAATTATTCTTAGACTTTTTAATATTATTTTCGATATTTGATGATTTTACCGTTGACTTTGTGAATACTACGGTTTCTTTAATATCAACTTGCCCACAAAGTCTAATAGTTCAAGATGAAATTATTTTTATTATTATGAAAATTTCATTTTTTGATATTAATTTATATAAAAAATGCTGTCAACTGCTTAGGCACTATGCTATCTCATAAAGCTTTTAAAGTTAAAAATTTTTTATTTTTTTAGAATGTGATTGAAAGCAATTATGTAACTTCAATAGCTTCCCTCCTTCTGTCAATAAAATAAAATCAAATATGCACATATTCTCTTTTTGCGCATAACGCACGGGTCTGAAAATTCAATGCATATTTCATTCCGTGGTGTGAAAAGTTTTAAGATCTTAGATAAACAAAGAAACTATGATATCACATCTTCTATATTATATATACATTCTTATTTCACATTTTCCTAATTAAATCAATATTTTTTTATTTTTTCAAGTAAAATTTTGTTACTATTAAATTACATACTTTAAACATTCTTTTTCGTTATTCATCATTATTTTCATTTTTTAATGTAGTTATATTTTTTAATAAACTATTCTATTAGTTTATAAATTTGCATAACTCATTAATTAATAGTAACAGTTTACAATAAATATTAAAATGCAGATTTTAATTGTGGATTGTTATTTTCATATGAGCATAATAAAAATATCCGTTATAAAAATATTATGATTTGTAAAATAGGAATTATTATTTATACATTACAATCTATGTTTATTTTTAATATTAAAAACTTAATTTAGAATAAAAAAATTTTTCATAAAAATTATCTCAGTTTTACAGTATTCATATTTATTTTTTTTTACAATCAATCACAATCAATAAACAAAGTAAGAATGAATAATAATTTTTGTAACAAGAAATATTGTTAATATTTTAATCTACAATAAACTGATTGTATTAGATGATTATAAGATTTCTAAAGCAAATGCTATTAGAGCATTGAATGTAGCGTATTAAAAAAAAACTATGTTATGAAAAATGTATATTCTGTGTATTGACATTCCTACAAAATTTTTTATTTAAATAAAAATGTCCAAGATCCTAAACCTTACATTCTAACTAAACTATAGATTTTATTATAATCATTATTTATACTCTGAAGAGTGTTGAATAAAAAAATTAATTTCTAGAACTCATAAAGAAAAATTCTATAAACGGATCAAGATCAAAAGTAACTCAATAAAATTATTGCTTTAAACTACATTTTTTAGATTTCAATTATTTTTAATAAAATACTTTTAAAAATAACTGTATTATATTTAAAAATAAATGTATTGTATTCATATAATTTAAAAACCAAAACAATAATAAATTTATATCTTATTGCAATGAAAGATTTTAGAACAGTCAAGGAATTGTACGAAGTTGTACCTAATGTACAAGTATAAAGTAGTATATGAATTAGCAAAATTTTTAAAAACTTTAATTTTCCGTTCCTACATACGAATATTACAAATCATATTTTAGATTAAATACAGCCCCATTTCACGATTAAGTAGCATAAAATGAATTTTCATAAAAACTTTGAAAATATTTATAACACTACCATTCAAATTGTATATAAAAAATATTAAAATATTTAAAGAGTAATTTGTTTTCAATTTTAACAATAAAAGTAAAATTGATCATACGGTACTCATTCGTGACATAAAATAACAAATATTGCGTTGATTGTTGGAATTCCAGAATAATAAGAACAATAAATTGTATTCGATTAAATACAAATAAAACAAATATGTATAATACCTTATTTTCAAATATTGTGTCTCAAATTTTCGTATGTTAGTGCTTTCACAGTAGCGTGGATACAAGGATAAATTAAAAATTTTTTTTGAATAAACTAGTATCTTAAGGTTTAATGTAATAATGCATTGCAAGTGTGAATGTTGTGCATGCGTGCGAGGAAAGACCGATCGTTCGAATGATGCGTTTATGAATTCACTGTCATCATGTGTTATAATAGAAGAGCAAATTAGGGGCGACGGTAGCGCAGGGGCTAAGGCTCTTGCCTCGCGCCCTAGTGGACCGGAGTTCGATTCCCCGAGAAAATTTCGGAAAATAATTTTAGATTTTTTCTATGGAGAGTAGAATCCGGAGATCACGAAAAATCAACTGAAAAGTTTATTTGAACAAAATTGAACTATTATAAAAAGTTCCACTGGGCAAAAATTAAATTAAAAAAGAAGAAAAAGAAGAGCAAAATGTCATCTGCACTTAAAAAAAAAAAAAACCCAAGGATTTTAGTGCTTTAGGTGAACTCTAAGGAAGACTGCAGATACTAAGCGATAACTAAGTATCCTAGAGTAACCTTAGGGTACATTGTGGATCCTAGGAAATCACTAAGCATCCTAGGGTAACCCTAAGGTAGACTGCGAATCCTAAGTGATTACTAAGTATCCTAGGGTAACCCTAGGGTAAACTACGGATCCTAAGCGACCACTAAGCATCCTACGGTAACCCTAGGGTAGACTGTGGATCTCAAGCAATCACTTAGCATCCCATGGTGACCCTGAGGTAGATCCTAGGATATCTAGCTACCCTAGGGTAGATCATAGGGTACCTGGCTACCCTAGGGTAGACCTTCGAATATCTGGATACCCTAAGGTAAACCCCAGGGTACCCTAGGATACCTGGATATCCATGGGTAGACCCCAGGGTATCCGGATACCCAAGGGTAACCCCAGGGTACCCTAGGGTAGCTGGATACCCAAGGGCAACCCCAGGGTATCCTAGGGTAGGTAAATACCCAAGGGTAACCCCAGGGTATCCTAGGGTAGCTGGATACTCATGGATAGACCGTAGGATAACCAGGTACCCTGGTATTACCCTTGGGTATCCGGATACCCTGGGGTCTACCCATGGATATCCAGGTATCCTAGGGTACCCTGGGGTTTACCTTAGGGTATCCAGATATTCGAAGGTCTACCCTAGGGTAGCCAGGTACCCTATGATCTACCCTAGGGTAGCTAGATATCCTAGGATCTACCTCAGGGTCACCATGGGATGCTAAGTGATTGCTTGAGATCCACAGTCTACCCTAGGGTTACCTTAGGATGCTTAGTGATCGCTTAGGATCCGTAGTTTACCCTAGGGTTACCCTAGGATACTTAGTAATCACTTAGGATTTGGAATCTACCTTAGGGTTACCCTAGGATGCTTAGTGATTTCCTAGGATCCACAATGAAACCTAAGATTACTCTAGGATACTTAGTTATCGCTTAGTATCTGCAGTCTTCCTTAGAGTTCACCTGAAGCACTAAGATCCTTAGGTTGTTTTTTTTTTTTCAAGTGCAGATGACATCTTGCTCTTCTTTTTCTTCTTTTTTAATTTAATTTTTGCCCAGTGGAACTTTTTATAATAGTTCAATTTTGTTCAAATAAACTTTTCAGTTAATTTTTCGTGATCTCCGGATTCTACTCTCCATAGAAAAAATCTAAAATTATTTTCCGAAATTTTCTCGGGGAATCGAACTCCGGTCCACTAGGGCGCGAGGCAAGAGCCTTAGCCCCTGCGCTACCGTCGCCCCTATCTTGCTCTTCTATTATAACACATGATGACAGTGAATTCATAAACGCATCATTCGAACGCTCGGTCTTTCCTCGCACGCATGCACAACATTCACACTTGCAATGCATTATTACATTAAACCTTAAGATACTAGTTTATTCAAAAAAAATTTTTAATTCATCCTTGTATCCACGCTACTGTGAAAGCACTATGTGTTATACATTTTCTGTAACCATTGCTGTTTTTTTAAAATTTTATGGACATAATTTTTTTTTATCAAATTTGGATACTATAAATATAAGTAAATAAAAAAAATTATAAAAATAATTTATTTATAAAAAGTAAATTTTTATTGTGTAGATTTAAAAAATTCAATTATATAATTTTGTATTATTAAAAAAATTACTAATTTTTAGAGATATGAATCTTAAGTAATATTTAAGTAAGAATTTTCATTTAAACAAAGAACATCGATGTTAATAAAAATTTCCAGCAGTATGTCAATGTCCTAATTGCTACTCACGAACCTATTACTAGCCGTTCATTGTTAAAAATTTTTTTGTATCTAAATAACATTGAGCGGTTAGTAATAGGTTCGTGATAGCGATTGGGACATTGACCATATGCTTATTATTTTTCAATTGTTACTTTCTTAATTTACAGATCCGTATAACATTCTAAAATCATATACAACCATTAAAGTACAAATTCAAATGAAATAAGCCGTTAGAAATTAAGTGTTAAAACATAACGATGTCCCTCTGACGATATCGCATATGAATCAATTATTTCGCATTTTTCGCGATACAAATGTCTCAAAATTTGAAAAATCATATGCCGTAGTCATAGATTGTATTGATAATCTAAGATATTTTATATATGATTTGTTTAAAAAAATTTTTCTGTTCAATTTTCAATACAAAAGATAGAACTTTTTATTTAGAATACTTTTCAAGTATTATTAATTTTTAAAAAAAAAACGTTACGAATTTTTTAAAAGGAAATTTTAAAATTATTAGTTATTTTGTAAATAACACAAATTATTAAGTTTTTAAAACCTTAAAATAAGAAATAATTTAGAATTTTCTAGAATTCATATTATCATAATCTACATAAATGATTTAATAAGCCGTAAATTTTTAATTATAACATTTTTCATTAAATGAATACAGATATACATACCAGTTTTCCAATAAATTTTTTTTAGTTTGAATTGCAACCAATCGTTTTCTGGTAATCGCTTGAGAGTTATAGCCAGATTTATCTTCCTGGTATTTTTCCCGCATGGTGGCCAAGCTAAAGTTGTTTCATCATTTGAAATCCATGAACAGGGCACCGCTTGAGGAGCTTCTTCGTTTTCAAAAAGCACCACCACCCATGAATTTTTTTTTTCCTCATTTGAAATTTCAATATTGTCCATTTTTAACACAAAAGAATAACCTAGTACACTGATAGAATTTAACTAGAAGAATATTTATACAACTAAGTATACTCATAAAAAATAACCAGATACACTGATAAAATTTATCACAACGAATATTTATACAACAAAGTATAAATATACGAATAAATCTACACGTTGTTTTTTTGTGATTCAACTTTCTGCAAAATTTAGTCTGTGCGCTAGGAGCCGATAACTATCTTCCACTCTTTTCTATTGTTGCTGGCTGTATTATATTGCTTTATACTATATCGACTATACTGCGAGCGCACGATACATAAGGTCGCGAATCAGAGTCTATAATGAGAAAGACTGCGAGCTTTGCTTTTTGTAGAACAGTCTGTCTTTCTCGCACTATAGCAAAGGCCTGTAAGGACTCGGCGCTTGCTCTTACTGTTATATGTTTCACAGAAGTTTGCGCGAGAGTGACGAAAACAAAATAGCAACGGTCGATTCGTTATTGCGAACTTTGCTTTTAGTGAAACAGTGTCTTTCTCGCATTATAGCAAAGAGCCTGTAAGCACTCGGCATTCGCTCTTATTACTTTAATAGTTTGTTTACATACTGCTATAGGCCGGACAGAAATTTGCGCGAGAGTGACGAAAACAAAATAGCAACGGTCGATTCGTTTTACTTTTATTTTTTTCAAATCTATAATGAGAAAAATTGCGAACTTTGCTTTTAGTGAAACAGTCTCTTTCTCGCACTATAGCAAAGAGCCTGTAAGCACTCGGCATTCGTTCTTATTATTGTAATAATCTACGCGAAAGTGACGAACAGAAAATAGCAACGGTCAATCCATTTTCCTTTTATATTTTCAAATGAACTATTTAATAGTATCGTTACAAGATTATAAACATTAATACTAAAATTAAGATTAAAAACATTCATACTACATATATACAACAGTGGTGCATTTTTATAGTTGTGAAAAAAATTATTCGTGAATAAGTGTTTTTTTGTATATTCGAAAAGTTGACAGCGACAATTTTAGGTGTTATAGATTCCATGTATAACGATTTTGCACGTAGTACTGTTGTAATAATCCTCTTCTTATTCTGGTATGTATTATTTTATACCGTAAAAAAATAATACAACAAAAATACTATTTTTAATTGTTTAACGTTTATGTTGTAATTAAGATAATAATAATTATCAATAGACCCCGTCAAAAACGTTTAGCTAAAAAAATTAGCTAGAAATATAGCTAAAAATACAGCTAAAAATACAGCTATATTTAGCTGGAATATAGCTATATTAATCTGGATTTTTTAGGTAAAAATCCAGTTATTTTTTAGGTAAAAATCCAGTTAATATTTTGAGTCTCTTGTAACAGTGGAAAACATAACTGTATTTTCAGCTGTATTTTTAGCTGTATTTTTAACTGTATTTTTAGCTAATTTTTTGAGCTAATCGTTTTTGATGAGGCGAACAATAGCTGATAATATAGCTAAATTTTCAGTTATATTTTTAGCTGTATTTTTAGCTTAAATTATTTTATAATTTCACGGAATAATAACTCGTTAGTTATTTTCCTGTAAAAGAAAGTTCCAAAAATGAGGTGAACCTCTTAGTGTCAGCTCTCCGAAGATCGAAGAGCTTCTACGTTTTGGCACAAAGTATCTTGCTCTTTTATATCTGTGTCCTTAAAATTTGTCGATGGAATCGTAAAATTTAGAGAAACGCCACCTTGCGACGTAGCATTAATCAATAATTAAAGACAGGTAAGTTCACTTCACGTCGCTAGGTGGCGGATCTCTAAATTTTACGATTCCATTAAGAAATTTTGAGGCCATAGGTATAAAAGAGCAAGATACTTTGTGCCAAAATGTAGAAGCTCTTCGATCTTCGGAGAGCCGACACTACGAGGTTTACCTCATTTTTGGAACTTTCTTTTACAGGAAAATAACTAACGAGTTATTATTCCGTGAAATTATAAAATAATTTAAGCTAAAAATACAGCTAAAAATATAGCTGAAAATTTAGCTATATTATCAGCTATTGTTCGCCTCATCAAAAATGATTAGCTCAAAAAATTAGCTAAAAATACAGTTGAAAATACAGCTAAAAATACAGCTGAAAATACAGTTGTATTTTCCGCTGTTACAAGAGACTCAATATTAACTGGATTTTTACCTAAAAAATAACTGGATTTTTACCTAAAAAATCCAGATAAATATAGCTATATTCCAGCTAAATATAGCTGTATTTTTAGCTGCATTTTTAGCTATATTTTTAGCTAATTTTTTTAGCTAAACGTTTTTGACGGGGGAATTTTTAAACGATGTTTTCTTAATTTTATTTCAGAAGTCATACATATGATCACAAGGAACGTCTTCTTAACTTAATCTTGAATATTTTCATTCTTTTTATTTGTGAGTATATACGTTTGATTTAAGTAAAATATGTTTTTAAAATATTAAATATGATTTTTTATTTGTGGTTTCAAGATAATTAGATAATTTTTTTGGTTATTTTAAAATTCATTTATTTTAATTATCTTAATTTTGTTAGAAGATGCTAAGAAAAAATAATAAAGAATATTATCGATATTTCGAAAATGACATCAATATAACCAATTCGCCACACTGGTCCAAAAGCAAAATATTTTTCAATTTTTAAGTATAAGTTTTTTTTTAAATCCTTTTTTTAGTTCCGTTTCAATCAGAAAAAAACTTAGTAAATTTATAAACTTTATAACTTTCATAAAACTATACTTATTTAACAAAAGTTTGTAATTGCTTTAATTTTGAATAGAAATGACTCTTGCATCATATAGTATAATGTACTTTAATAAGTTGCATTTTCCATTCAGAAAAATATATGAGGCTTTTGTGCAGTGTAATAGTGACATAACGTATTTCATAAATAAAATTTTACCTAAATGTTTTTCTCGTATTTTTTACATTACCAAAAATCAAAATAAAATAAATGAAATATGAACTAAACTAATATTTATTGAATGTACTTCAATTTTTTTTTCTATTTTCTATTAAAAATTGAATAAATTGTAGGATGCAATAAAGAATATAAGCTATAGAATTTATTAAAAATAAAAGAAATATGTTGGAGAAAAATTTTCTTGAAAAAAGTTTATTATTATTTTATTTATTATTTATCATATTTTTTTCACCAATACATACATTTATCAATTGATATTATATATTCGTTGAGTCTTAGTGTTTATAGTTTTTATTATAAGAGAGAATTCTGGTATGCTAGATAGAGTCAAATTAGTTATCGTTAACCAATATTTATGAGTTTTGATTATCACAAAAATTTATACTTAGCATCATTTGTATGAAAACAATCATTCAATTTTAATTACTTTATACCAATTTTAATTGTAGGTGCAATTTTAATTTAGTTTGATACTCAGAGATATAATTATGAATTATCTTTGCATTGAAAAAATATTTTGTTTTGACTTTCAATTTGCTGAGCGTATCTTGAATTTTTGGACCAATTCAATTTTAATAACCTTATTGAATTACTTTTAACAGTTGATAACTTTTATTTATTAAACCAACCTAGATCATGATAATACTTTTTAAATAATTTCTTTAACATGAATATAAAGGTATGACATGCAGTAATTAAAAACACTTATTTCACTTGATTTAAATCATCATTAATACAATTATTCAAAAAATGTAATTGAGCAATTTGATATTTACTATGCAATGATCTCTTTATTAATTCATTGATGTTACAATACATTAAATTACAATTTAATACACAACAATTAATTAAGCAATTAGTATACGTATGTGTATACATATATATGTATACATTTCAATTGAAATATTTGATACACATTATACTATATTCTTTCAAATATTAAACTACTGTCTTTACGTTAGAATTATACATATACTACATCAATACTTACATATACGCTTCTGTTACAATTGCGATTCCAGATTATTGGTTCATAATAATTACTTTATACTGGAATGTTCACTAATTTAAAAGCAAAAATGTTTGTTCTTCTATGCAAAGATCAATAAAAATTATGTTTCTGGTGGGCTCATCAAAATTGTATCAATATTAGTTGTACTTACTAAAACATAATTAATTTTAAAATTATGTCATTGAAGCATAACTTTTCTTATATTTTTCCAATTGAAAATTTTTAAAAATAATACTTAGATCATGTAAAATTTTTAAAAGGTGGTGAAATCTTATACACGAAAAAAAGGATATTAGTCATTACTCGCAAATCTAAGATTCAGTACTAGAGAAAACCAGTAAGCAATAATAAGTTTAAGGTATCAGGCATGAGTTAAAGTCTGAAAAAAAATTGAATTCAAATGTAATATAAATTTTTTTTCTTATGACATTGATTAATGAAACTTTTTTATATATATATATTAAATATAAAACTTCCCTGGTAGAAATTTGAACATTAAAAATGGTGTAAACAACAATTTATGACCATTTTCAATAGTAATATTTTGTCATGTCAATATTGGCGAATAAATGGCAATTTTTTGCTGAATCTGCAGAGCTCAAATTTTTTGGTATATTGGTTAGCATCTTATAGGCAAAAAATGCTAATATAAAAATGTTGTTCAAAATTTTTGTATTTAGCCAAAAAAATACGCATTTTAAGTAAACGGAGAGAAAAAATCAGTAACAGCTATCTAAAAATTAGGTAAACTGTGGACAACTTTTTTTGACTAGTTATATAAATTTTTAGTAATGAGTCCTTAATTTTTCAGATCATAGGTAAAATCATAACCTCACTTTTGCCACGTGGCGAGAAAATATAGATTAGTATTTATTCACATTCCTTCGTCAATGTTTATTTTTATTGGAATTTATAAAAATAAAAATATAATATTAAATTTTATTAAAATAAAAATATGAAACGCAGTACGAAACGAGTATAAAAATATCGTTTTTTAAAATAATAAATGGAAAATTTTATTAATCGTTTAAAAATAACCTCTAATAATCCGATCACAACTCAAAATATACGCGCGAATATATTAACAAAAGTGATTGTATTAATGATTAATGATAACTTTCAAGAAAAAACCTTAAATGATTCTTAATAGTAATCAATTAGAGCACAATTTGATAGACTCTACTGTTAACTATCTATATTCAAATAATAGTGGATCAGACTCAACATTTTATTAGCATTTTTTAGCACTATGAAGGTTGAAAAAAACGTTTCATATTAGTTCAAATAATGGCCATAAAACATTCCCATTTTCTGCTCTTCACTTTAAAGAAATGGCCATAAAATGGTAAAAAAAGCGTTTCATTTTCTACCAGGGTTTAATCTATGAATAATTTCAAAAGACCTCATCCAATGGTTACAATCCTTTTCTTTTGCCGCAGGATTTCTCAGCTAATTTTCAACCAATTGACTTCAAAATTTGCAGAAACCTTTAAATTATATATCTTCACAAGTTTACTGATCTGCAATTTTGATAAGACAACCTCCAGTGAAAAAATTTATCATTACATTTGAATTTAATTTTTTTTTTAGACTTTAACTCAGGCCTGATACCTTAAATAAATTATGATTCAGAAAGCATATAGTACTGAATACTAATGATGCTTGAAATGATAAATGTATCTAGTATTATGTTGTTTAACAATGAGTAAAAAATTTACTAAAATATAATTAATTTTATATATTAAAAATATTAAATTAATAGAAGTTATAAAATAAATAAAAATGAGAGACATCGAACAGTAACTCCAATTTTTGTTTTTTTATTTATTTTTATTTTAACGTGTCATTAAGACACATAATAACTACAATGAATTGCCTGACATAATTTGAAAAATCTACAATTTTCATCTAAGGCTCGATTTTTTCAAAATTATGAGCTATTTTGTCTACATTTTAATTTTTTTTTAAATCTCTACTTCTACTTCAGAGTGTAGAGTTTTCAAATTATTCGAGAAAATTGTGATCAAAGTTATAATAACGTTTCAATCAAAACCTTAAATAATTCTAAAAAATCTTCAAAAAGCTCAATTTGTTAAAGAAAAAGTGATGAAAATTAAGAAAAAAATTCATATAAAATTCAATATTTCTTTTTTATGCACACTATTTGTCAAATTTCTGTATCATTTTCATTCCTTCATAACATTAGAACAAATAGAACTTTGTAGACATATTTTTGTAATTGAAAAATTTTTATTCAAACTTTAATATTATTTAGATAAAAATTTTATAAAATCATCATTTCAAATATTTTACAATGATAGAGTCAATGGAAATTTTTTTTAAAGATTTCACAATTTTGACTAAATAACTGACAACTTCAAAAAAATCGAGCGTTTAATTGAATAGATAAAGACGTTTATAGCTCAGTATCTCAGTATCTCAGTAGCTCAGTACGTTTATAGCTTAGTTAACAGCTAAGGCACATAATTATTTATAAATAATTATTGTTTCAAAACATTGCAGTAATGTAAATATTGATAGTTTGTATGTTGTTTTACATAAATCAATTTTGATTGAAATTCAGCATATTAAAATATATATTTTTATCAATTTACACCATTGGTAATCTTAAATCTGTAGCAGTTGGAACATTGACCATAATATGTATCACGTTTTTTGGTATCAAGCAAAGAGTAGTTTCCTTAAATAGTGAAAGATGAACCACAGATACATTTTTCAAATACCAAAAAAATTGAGTAATACATAAATGTACTGAAATAAATGCAATTGAATATTTTGACTTGTCGAATCTGACACATTAAAAACATGAAAATATTGATCAAACTACTTGCAAAATATGTTTTGGCACTTAACTAAAGGATTTCAACAATTGATACTTTTTTCTCAATTTGCTAATTAGCAAATCAAATAAATACAAATTCTAGAATTACGTTCTGTTGATCTAAAAAGTTTACTTTAAGCTCTATTTTCCAATAAATTTTTCTTGTAGTCGACAAATCGATTTGTTAATAATTAATTTATTATTTAACAAAGACGCTACAATAATTTTTTATTTGTTAACCAGATAAATGTTTTTGATGATTTCCTTAACCAGAATTCGCTTGAAAATTGCAGGTTACAATTAAATTAAAACAATAGATTGAATTTAGCTACTTTTGATCTCCACAATGACAAAAAATAGAATCCAGAAGCAATGAGAACGATGGCTAAATTCCATAAAAATAAAAAGCCCCCAATCCTTAAACTTGATTGAATTTTGGCTTCAACTTGAACTCAGAAAGATTAAATGAAATAACTGAGAATAGTTTGTTTTGTATACAATGTACTATCTTTTGATTTTTGAAGTCTAAATTCAAAACTTTGAATCGTTCTTATTCTTTTAATATTTATTATTTCATTTATACTATAATGCATCACTTTTTACAATTTTCTATTGAAACCATACATTTTTGAAAAATGTATTTATTAAAAAAATGTATCAACATTTTACACTCTTTTTATTTACACAATCAGGTTTTTTGTTAAAGTACAGTACTGGTGAATAGCTTTTGCCCACCCTAGATTAAAATTGATACAAATAAAAAATTTTATATTTTTAAAACGAATGGTCGTATCTTAAAACTTATTTTTTATTACATATGTATACTGTAGATTGAAAATAAATCGTTTTTTTTTTATTGAGGCCAAAAATATTATGTTTCACTATCAATGTCGGGAGGGAATGTCGTACCTTTGTACAAAAATATTGAAAAATTCCAAAAAATATAAAAAATATCAAAAAAGTTAAAAAATTATAAATATTTTATTAACAATTAAAAATAACAATTGCACGCTCAAGAGATAAGCGAGATCAACCACAACCAGATACTCTGCGTTAGGTCCGAATTTATAGTCGACACTTGGCACTCAGCACTCAGTTTACATGTAACAAACATCATTCTATCCTTGTTTTTCTTATGGAAGCAGAGTAAGATAGAATGATGTTTGTTACATGTAAACTGAGTGCTGAGTGCCAAGTGTCGACTATAAATTCGGGCCTTACTCTCGCCCCTTTTTACAAACACAGAGTCCTGCAAGCCTCTTTTCCTGCAAAACTTCCATCTATTGCCCCCACCACTAACCAGACGAGCAGTCACGCGTAACTTATTCGGGCGGCATTTTCGTCCTTTTATCAACTCACTTAGATGCCAAGTATAATTTGCAAAATTTTTTTTAGAAAGGGCGATTATTATTAATCATTGAATAGTTGCTCCTTTTCAAATTCTATAATTATCTTAAATATCTCCAATGAAAGATTATTAGGCAACTATTTGTATAAATCAAAGTTTCATAAGTATTGGAAAACATTTCACTTGTCTTTAGCTAACAATATTTGAGATATTATAATAATTTTTGATATATGACATTGTAAATCTTGAATTCATCTACATCTTATTCATGAGAAACTTTTAATTTAAAGGTTGTTGCGACAATGCAGTTTTTCACAAGTATCTTAAAAAAAAGCTATGGAATTAATTTTTTTTGCGTGGAATCAATGAGTTGATGAAACTAAGAGAATTATTTCTTTTTAATTTTCAAAAAATCAACGTTTATCGGGAAGAAAATGAATCGCATTGTTTTAAAAATAAAATTAATGTATAAATAATTAATTTAATATTTTCAAATATTTGAAATACCATAAATAACTTTGTTCTTGTTATTTTAAATTAAATTTTCCATTTATATTATAAAAGAACAACGCAATATCAAATCACAAAGACGCATTCTGTTAAGAAATTCATTTAGAATTAATAAATTCAATTTGCTACCAAAGCATATAGCACAATATACAGCGGTCTCTTAGTTTATTAATTTTATCATTATATCGTAATATAAATTTAATATCAAATTAATTCATAACATTATTAGTTATTACTCACCATTTTAAAAACCGCAATATCTCTAAATAAAAAAAGGAATTTAGGAACTTAATTTGTTAATTTTAAAAAAGATACTGGAAAATAAAAATAAATCATTCTATTCTAATAACTTTTTTCATCATTTTTATCCTAATTATTAAATCATAGTGGTGGCGCTACTAAAATGCCATGTATTTCTATATCTATATATACTGATGTTTTCATATATGTAGATATACACGTAATGTTAAACGAGTCCTCCAAAGCTGGCCCCCAAAGTTAACCTAAAAGTACTCTTCTATAAGTGTCTATATTCATTGATAAGAAGTAGACTTTCTCTCTCTTTAACAGTAACGAGATAACCATATGTTCTCACTTGCACTCACTGAATTCCTATTGGTACTTTTATGATAATCTGTAGTGTTATGCTTATAAAAACATTTAATATTTATTATTTTACTATATTTATTACTATGTTCCTAATAAAATCAATAATTTTTATAATAATAATATTTCAAAAAATTATAAAATTTTTTAAAAATTAGTTTAAAAAAACAGTAATAAGAATGCGTTTATAAGTTTTGTGATATAAATTACTACAACTTCGATATTTCACATATACAGTATATTTTTAATAAAAGTTTTTATTTCCATTCAAATTGTAATTTTCCATAACTTCTTTTCCTGTATTAATTTGTATACGTAAATACATGAAATTAATTAAATGAAATTTAATTATTTATATATTTATATATATATATATAAATATAACAAAAATTTTTTTCGACTTTTTCAAGATGTGATGTTTTCAAGTGCATAAGATTTTTATCGAGAAAGGTCAAAAACATGGACGGCAGTATATATATATATATATCTTTCTCGATAAAAATCGTATGCACTTGAAAACGTTACATCTTGAAAAAGTCGAAAAAAATTTTTGTTTCATATTAGTTTTTCAAACTTTCTACGCATATTCTAAACTGAAAAATACGCCTTTTTTCTTTAACATTTTTTTCTAAAGTTAAAAATGACGGAGATATGCCAGATTTTAAAAAGTATCTATTTTTTACGAATTGCAGAGAACCCTAACAGCACAAAACGTTTCAAAAACGTTTTAAAAACGTTTTCTGGTAAACTTATATACGTTTATAAATTTCGACAAAAATATGTATTTAAAACGTTTTTAAAACGTTAAATATGTCCGCATATTTTAGATTCTCAAGAGTAATGTAACGTTTATGGAACGTTTAAGAAACGTTTAGAAAATGTTTTCTCGGTGAAAAAATACGTTGGCTTAAATTTCCAAACGTTTCTAAAACGTTTTTTAAACGTTTTATTTTATTATTCTAAAAAATTATTATATAGAGAAAAAAATTTTACCAAATAAAACGTTTTTTAAACGTTAAGGAAACGTTTGGATATTTGAGCTTGCGTAAATTTTCATCGAAAAAACGTTTTCTAAACGTTTCTTAAACGTTCCATAAACGTTACATTACTCTTGAGAATCTAAAATATGCGGACATATTTTACGTTTTAAAAACGTTTTGAATATGTATTTTTGTCGAAATTTACAAACGTATATAAGTTTACCGAAAAACGTTTCAAAAACGTTTTTGAAACGTTTTTGTGTTGTTAGGGAAATTAATAGCAGAGAAAAACAATTAAAAAAAAATGGTAAAATATTAAAAATAGTTCAAAATTATAAACAATTTTTTACTTTTTTAGTTTATATAAAGAACTAAAAAGAATATATTTTAAAATTTAAACGATGTCATTTTCAGTAGCTCTTTCAGACCTTTCTAAATCTATGCTGCCAATTTGTGTACGTTGATTTTTGGCAGAGATATAATATTTTGAAGTTCATGCAATTTTTATCGAGAAGGGTCAAAAACATATGGACGGCAGTGTACATATATATAGGCAATAAAAATGATTTCAATATAATTTTGTTAGTACTAACATTTTGGTATTTTAATTATATAATTACATCTTTGTTTTCTATATATTATTTATTTATAACATACAAATTGATAATTTTGTTAAATATAATTAAGATGAATAATTTAATATAATTTATAGTACTAATTTAGCTTATCATATCTTTTTCAATTAAATTCGAGAAATGTCATTCTTATAACCAACTTGTTTTCAATACCTCTCTTTCCTAATTTGCATATTTAAATTTTGAAAAATATTTATCTTTATGGACCTGTGGCTTTAGCATCCACAATTTTTTTTTTAAAAAGTGAATAAATTTTTAATTTTAATAAATTAATACATTTAATATATAATATTGAAAATATCGCATATAATACAAGGAGATAATTTTTCGATAAAAATTACGTTGACGTTCAATATTTTTACACATCTAGTAGATATATCCATGAAAAATTATGGTAAGGTACATAAATTTTTATACGGGATTCTGCGTAATTTTTACGACATCTTTCCATAATTTTCGAGAATATGATACGATGTCCCACGATCATAAAACGTCACCGTAATTTTAATCGAAAAATTATCTTCATGTATACATTAAACTTGGTGGAACTAAAAATCAATTTGTAGTAATTATGTAATATATATTGCAGGAAATTCAAGAGAACATTAAATATGAGTTCTAGAAAACCTATAAGTTCTCTGTCTGAAAGGCAAGTTCGTCGAAAAATTGCTGCGGAAAGAGGAAAACTTAATCAACAGTCGTTTGAAAATTTATTCGAATACAACAAAATTATTCAAGGATTTAATAATGCAAATAATTCAGAGGAATTACATATCAATGAATGTACTGACGATAAATTTAAAAAAAATTGTTATGAAAATAACGATATAAATTTTGCATGTATAATGAAAGATTTGAGATCCGAGAAAAACGTTGCAATACAAAACAAGCAGTATCAACTTTCTACAGAAATAACAGAAAGTAGTACATCATTTGAAGAATCGATGAATGTACCCAATTTTGAAGAGAAGAAAGAAGATACACGATCTACTTTATTTGATATTATTAATTATATAAAAAATGTTGATTACACGGATGAAGATGCAAATTCTGAAACTGAAAGTGAGGAAGAGTTAATGATTGATGAAAATGATGAAAAATTGCAGTTCGTTGATAATATTAGAAACATTTGTGTGAAACATATTCATACGATAACTCATGAATTTATAAATGACTTATTACATGAATTACGTAAGGGTACTGATGCACCGTTTCCAAAAGATTCTAGAACTTTACTAAAAACTCCAAGAAGTACTGAAATTTTTAATATGTTTAATGGACAATACTGTCATTATGGGTTCAAAAGTGCTATCACAAATTTTATTATAATGTATGAAAAAAAAGGAATTAATGTAGATTGTTTAAAACTTCTTTTAAGTATAGATGGTGCTCCTCTTGCAAAAAATTCTGAGAAAGGAGCTTGGATTATTTCTTGTTCAGAATCTATTTTAAAATCAGTGGAATTGATTGGAATATATTACGGTGATGAAAAGCCAAAAGATAGTAATGAACTTGTATCAATGTCTGTTGAAGAATTGATACATTTTATTAACAATGGTATTAAATATGAAGAAAAACAATATGGCATAATTCTTTATGGTTTAATTTGTGATACGCCAGCCAAAGCTTACATTTAAAAAATTAAATATCATAGTGGTTATTGGAGCTGCACAAAATGCACCATTAAAGGTGAATATGAAAATTATGTTCATTTTCCTGAAGGTGAAGTTACATCGTTGAGAACAGATGAAGATTTTAGAAATAAAAAATATAACGTTTCTAAATTTGACGAATTTCAACAAGGTGAAACGATTTTAAATAACATTCCCAACTTTGGCCTAATTACAAATGTTCCACTTGATTATATGCATTTAGTTTGTCTTGGAGTTATGTTGAAATTAATTGAATTATGGATCCATAATTCAAAACATATTTTGTCTGATTCTCAACGTATAAAAATATCAGAAAGATTGCTTAATTTCAAAAATTTCACACCTTCAGATTTTGGTAGAAATCCGAGGCAATTTAAAAATATTCGACGTTTATGGAAAGCGTACGAATTGAGGACATTTTTAATATACACAGGTCCGATTGCCTTATACAATATATTACCAGAACATTTGTATCTTCATTTTTTATATTTACATATCGCTATATCTATACTTATAAACCCAATTTTAAGTAAAGACGAATCTTATTTAAACTATGCAGATTTTTTATTGAAGAAGTTTGTTGAAGATTTCCAAAAATACTATGGAAAAAAGAATATGGTTTTCAATATCCATAACCTACTTCATTTAGTAAATGATGTAAGATATTTTGGATCACTTGATAATTTTAGTGCCTTTCGTTACGAAAACCTCATTAGAAAAATAAAACAGTTATTAAGGAAAGGTGATAAACCTCTTCAACAAATAGCTCGAAGGTTAATAGAAATTAGAGAATTAAATACTCATGAAGAAAATGAAAATGAAACAAATTTGTCAACGTTACCTAAAAAAAAAGCATTTGAAATTTTAAAAAAAGATTCCCTATATTTGGATTGCCGCAGTGAAAAGAATAATTGTGTTCTATTAAATAACGGTATTTTTATAAAATGCATTTATTTTATAAAAGAGGATGATGACAAAGTTCATGTTATAGGAAAACCATTAGAAATTATTGGAAATTTCTATAACGAACCATTGTCATCCGACCATTTGAATATAAAAACTGTTAAATTGACTGAAAAAATTCAAAATATATACTCATTAGAATCTATTTTTGCAAAAGTGTGTAAACTCCCTTTAAAAGATTATTTTGTCGCAATTCCGATTCACCATACATATAAGAATAATTAATCAAAAACTTTCTTTAGAATAATAAAATAAATACAAGAATAAATTCATTTAGAAAATAATTCATTACATCAATATTTACTACAATACTGTCCAATAATTTTCAACATCTTATAAAATTGTTGCTCCTACTTTGAGAAAGCATATCTCCTTAAATTTTGATCGTACAAAAAATAAAAAAATAAAACATTCTAAAATATTCTTTAAATGCTTTCTCTTCGTTAAACATTTTTTGAATAATATTTTTAAAAAATGAAATAACTGCGTAGGCAATTTCGAATTTTTTTATTTTTTCATTTTTCTACAATCAGTTGTAGTTTTTTTTAATACTCAAACTAGAAAAAATTTGGAAAAATATAAAAAAATGCAACCTGCAACTATTTTTTAAAAAATTTTCACGTTTTTTTTTTAAGTTTTAAGCACGTACAGTTATTGAACTGTTCACTTCTAGAGCAAAAAATTGCTCTTTTTTACTAAAAAAGCATGAAGATCGATAACTTCAGGTGCTTAAAACTTAACAAAAAAATAACGTACAAATTTTTTTAACACAGGATTTTTCAAGCCCTTTTTAAATTTTTTTTCAAATTTTTCCTAGTTTAATTATTAAAAAAAAACTATAGCTGATTGAAAAAATGACAAAATGGAAAAAAAGTTATTTTTTTTTAAATATCCTAAAAAACATCTAAGTAAGCCAAAAAGAAAGCATTTAAAAAGTACTTTAAAATTAATTATTTAACGATTCTGAAATCGTGATTTATTACTTGGAATCAATATAAATTGTATGCATGTGTTTTCAATGTTAATAATAATTCCATTGCGATTAAGAACTTAATTGTGATTTCTAATTTACAAATTTAAGAAATAATGTTTATTATATTTATTGCGATTTCTATGAATTCACGTTAAAAGATGTTTTTCCACACATTTAGTTAAATTAAGTTATTTGAATTTTCATTCTTTTTTATCTGTGAACAAAATTGGATAATACACTTCAATTTACAAAAACTTTTATTATATCTTAAACCTCGTGATTTTTAGTTTAAAATACTTTCTAAATGAAAAGTTTTCATGTTGTCATTGCTATAAATGTAATTCTGAATTCTATGAAATGATCTTATTTATAAAAGTTTGTATTCAGTTAAATTATATTAAACTTCAATATCTGTTCAGATGACCCAAAAATGGATTCTAAGAAGAACTCCAAAGAATACGATATGGATAAACAAAACACTAATAAAAAACTAGTAGTAAAGCACTAATAAATTTTTAATACATAAAAAAGTCATAATTCTGGCAATAGACTAGAAAAATTAATAAATATATAGTTTAAATTTGGAGGTTCTGTGTCTATTCATTTTGCCATAAAAAATTTGGAAAAAAACTTTAGAATATTAAATTCTCTATAAATGATCAGATCGCTTTGATCTTGACTTCTAAAAGTTTCTTTGTACTTTGTGGAGCTTATGAAACATATTCCTAGACTCTTAGCCATTTTATGTTTTGTTCGTGTAAGTTAAGGTGAAATGTTGTACAGACATACTCATACAGAATATCTGTACTCTAAAATATACTTATTTTGTGTTAATGATTTTAAAATTTTAAAATTGCGATTTGATTTGGAATCAATATACATTGTATGCGTGTGTGTCAAATGTTAATAATGATTAGATTGCGATAAAAAACTTAACTTTATTATATTTATTGCGGGTTCAATTAAATCAGATAAAAAAATACTTTTACACACATTTAGTTAAGATTTGGTCTTGATAAATATGTAATATGTGTATTTCAATGTAGGAAATAAGATAAAAAAAGTTGTTTTTTTGTAATTACGAAGTGTTTCCAATGTTAAGAATGATTCCATTGCGATTAAGAACTAATTGTGATTTCTGAGGACATTGGATTTCTCTATCATTATCTAATTAAAAAATATAGGTTTTTGGAAAAAGTAGTGATTATTAATAAAAATTAAGATTTGTCCGCAACTTGTACAGTAAAAAGCAATATTTTTTCTGATAAGAACAAATTAATTTTGATGCTTTGTTTTCAAGAAAAGTTTTATATACTTAAAAAATCATAGTCTCTAGCCTAAGTTTTGATTTTTTAAGTATGTCAAACTTTTCTTGAAAACAAAGCATCAAAATTAATTTGTCTTAATCAGAAAAATTATTGCTTTTACTGTACAAGTTGGCGGAAAACTCTTAATTTTTATCAATAATCACCAGTTTTTCCAAAAACCTACATTTTTCAAGTAAAAAAGAACTGCAAGATCCAGCGTTTCCTTAAGAAATAATGTTTCTTATATTTATTGCGATTTCTATGAATTCACGTTAAAAGATATTTTTCCACACATTTAGTTAAGATTTTGTCTTTATAAATATGTAATATATGAATTTCGTTGTAAGAAATAAGATAAGAAAGTCGCTCTTATGTAATTATATGTAAAATTTATTCTACATGTTTTCAAACATGAATATGTAATACAAAGTTATAATAATAAATTAGATTGATCACCTAAATATTTGAATGATATTAAATAAAAATGAAAAAAAAATATCCATTATTCATGAATATATATAGAGAGAAATATAGCAAATTTTTATTTTTTCCTTCGATAAAACGTTTTTAAAATGTTTAAAAAAAGTTTTAAAAATGTTTTGTAAACGTTATGATGGGAGCTTCCAAACTTTATAAACAACTTTAAAATGTTTTATAAACGTCTTTCAAACGTTTTTAGTGTATAATTTCGTAGCTGCGTTGTTAAGAAAACCTTAACAAAACGTTTTCTATATATCTGTAAAATGTTTTCAAAACTTTAATCAAACGTTTCAGCTATATAAATTTTTTAGTTACGTCACTAACAAAACCTTAATAAAACGTTCTAGATAGATAAATAAAATGTTTTCAAAATGTTTTGTAAACGTTATAACGGGAGCTCTAAAAATTTACAAACGGTCTGAAAATGTATTATAAACGTTTTTTAAACGTTTTTGGTATATAATTTTGTAGCCACTTTGAAAACAAAACCTCAATAAAACGTTTTCAATACACCTGCATACTGTTGTCAAAACGTTTTTTAAATGTTTCCACTATATGAATTTTCGGTCACGTTATCAACAAAACCTCAATAAAACGTTTTTTAATATGTCTTTCAAATGTTTTCTGAATGTTTCATAAACGTTTGTTCATGCTAGCAACCATATTTTTTGCGGACATTTAAAACAATTTCAAAACGTTTCCGAGACGTTTATAAAACTTTTTAAAAAAACGTTTAAATGTTTCCGAAAAAACGTTTTCATGACGTTTTTAAAATGTTTTGTGCTGTTCGGGTAATTCGTTTCACTCACACAATAAATTATACTATTCTAGCGCATGCAAAAAAGTACTGTATATGACAGTCGGTCGTAACGCTTCTTTTGCTCTTATGACGACAGAAAGAATGATGCAATGGCGTGTTCTTTCTGTCGACCAAGCTCATTGCTCTTACGGTACGCTGTGAGGGGCTATTCACTTGAAAAAAAGTGTCAAAATGATTACAGATTTCATATGATTTCAAATGATTTCAAAATAATTTCAAATGGTTTCAAAATGATTTCAGAAATATATTTTTATACTTGTAATTTCAAACATTTTCAAAACAGCCTATGGTACCCTAGTGGAAATCAGTGTTACTAATAACAGCAAACAACTGCTAATAACTGTTATAATTAGTTTAGTTTGAGACAGAATTAGCGGTTATTTGCAGTTAAAAGTAATTATTTGCAGTTATTAACAGTTATTAACATTTATAAGCACAACAATTTTGAACAATAAAATTTTTAAAAATTAAGATAATAGTAACAGTTATTTGCAGTTATTTTTTGATTTTTGCAGTTATTTACCGTTATTTGCGGATTTTTGCAGTCATTTGCGATTATTTTCTGATTTTTGTAGTTATTTGCAGAAACTTGCAGTTATTTATAGTTAATAATAGTTATTCATAAAAATTTATTGTCTTTGAAATTTTTCCCTATATATAAAAAATTAAAAAATTTTTTAAAAAGCGTATAATTGTTAATAACTGTACATAATTGCGAGAAATTGCAAATAGCCGTAAATAAACGCAAATAACTGCTAATAACTGTTAATGAAATAGCAAATAACTGCTTATGAATGCTAATAATTGCTAATAACTGCTAATAACTGATGATAACTGCTATTAACTGCAAATAACCGCTATTTATGTCTCAAACTAAACTATATATAATAGTTATTAGCAGCTTTTAGCAGTTATTTGCAGTTATTAGCAATTATTTTTAATTATTAAACTTATAATCGACACTCAATCCTTAAATAGGACATTTTATTCTTATTTTTTTTATGATGATGAAGTAAGATAAAATAATATTTGAAAACTGAGTGTCGCCTATGAATTCTAGTTTTAGTTACAATGTTTGTATAACATAAAATTAAATTTCTTAAACACAAAGTTAGTCTAAAAAATTAACCAACATAAGAGCTATGATCGAAAAACTTATCAGCTTTGTGTGATAGATACAAAGAGAGAAATTCAAACTAAAGTAAATAATGCTTATTTACTTATTTATAGATCCTATTTAAATTTTTTGTTAGTATTTCTTTTTTTCATTTTTCACATATGTTCTTTTTCATTTGTTTTGATATAAATTATCTTCTACATAAAAATTTTTTGTGCGATGCGTTTTGCTTATGATTAAAATCATTCATTTTTTTCAATTCCAGAAATAAATTCTTATAAATATTTATATATTATATATCGATACTATTCCCCAAAAATAAAAAATAATTGTATTTATCAGAGCAGCTCATATTAATCTAGTATTTAAATAATATTAAGTATTATATTTCTGGTAATATTTTAAATTGTAAACTAAATACAAAAATATTCATTGATTCCAATGATTTCAAATGATTTCAATGATTTCAATTTGAATAGTTTTGACTTTGGTAATCATATTGTGCACATAAATTTTAATAAAATATTTCAATGATTCCAAATGATTTCAATGATTTCAAATGATTTCAATGATTCCAAATGATTTCAATGATTTCAATGATTTCAATGATTTCAAATGATTTCAATGATTTCAAATGATTTCAATGATTTCAAATGATTTCAATAATGATTTCAAATGATTTCATCTGAAGGTGGTCAATGATTTCTTATAGTGAAGAGCCCCTCGGTACGCTGCGCGCGCCGCAAGAGAGAGACAAACGATCCTTAACGGACCCCAACTTAGCTACTCAAGTCAAGCGGCTTGCTAGCCCTATCTGTGCACATTGTACTGGCTTTATCAACTCGCGCGTGTGTGCCAACGATCTTGGGTATGGTGATACATATTTGACTCGCGTGGTCTGCTTTCCGTCTTGCCGACAGTCGTATGCTTCTTTCTGTCGTCTTTATGCGTTATTACTATATATATAAGTAACATGGTCAAATTGTCATGTTACAATGCCCCCCCCACCACATGGAAGTACACGGTGGAACCGTATACTTTCGTCAACGAAAAAAAAAACATAAGCCAACAATAATTAAGGAAAGTTTAAGTATATAAAAAAAGTAGGGCTTAGACTAAGATAACCGGTGTTATCCGCAGCGGTGTAAAGTGTATATATGAAATTCTTCTTCTGCTGTATTTGCTGACTTTATTTTCGCTCAATTAAGTGTAAGTGTTTCGCGCTGTATGTGAGGGTGCTTAATGTAAAACGACGCGACTGGCTTGTCCATTTAGTATTTACAAAAGTTACATTTCTTAAATCTAGTTATTGTAATGTTTATTTAGTCAATACACTCATATCCCATTCTTACATGTTGTTACATTCACACTCAGAACAAAAAAAATTTTTAATTTATTTATTAGTCATACAAAAAAACAATATTGAATATTTAGATTATAAAACAAATTTTACTTACTGAAAGATGACGCTTTGGTGCTCTGTCGATGCATGCTGGGTTTTAAGATTATTATTTTGCAGCAATTTTATAATAAAACAACCTTTTTTTTTTATTATTATGAGTTGAATGAAATTTAGTTAAGATAATTTTTATGTTGTATTAAGCGGTAATATATTAAAACAAAATATCGTGTAAATTTAGCATTTGAGCCTTAGTAAAAAAAATCTTTGCAAGCAGCTAGCAATTTTGGTGAGCTTGATAATGAATGTGAATTAGTGAAGGTTATTTTAGCAAGTTTAATAAGTGCACAAAAAAAAGAATGTTAATAAAAGCAAACAATGATTTGGCTAGCTGAAAGGGTTATGGGTTTGGGTTAGGTTTTATAAGTAACTAGATTTTTTTTTTCTAAATAGGGTGATCTAATGTTCGGTTATATTTTATTGAAATTCATTCTGAAATTCATTTGGAGGAGTGTGTTGGTGATCGGATTGACTGATTGGGACAGGATAGGGTTTTTGTGATGGAAGCTGGAATGGGTTAATGGCGGCAATGGATGGTAGGATTGACTGAAGACACAGGACAGCTTGAGAAGGAGAGAGAGTAGGATTTGGAATTAGTATTTGAGGTAGAGGGGGTTATTGTAGTAGGAGTATGTTGGAGGAGAATGAATTGGTGACGGGAGCTGGGAAGGATTGCAGTGGAGCTAGAAGGGTGGTAGAGATTGACGGCACATTCTCATCATACTCGTGGGTATGAGGTGCATTTTCTATCTCTGCATCATACAAGTGGCGAGCCCCTCTCATGCAGGCTCTAGTGCGTTGGCAACGTGGATTTTGGTGGCCTCCCACGCTTACGTGCATTTCCTCTTGGGATGGGTCAAATGTCAAGTCGTTGTACGACCCTCTGCCGGGTCCTACGCTTACAGCCCGTCTCATTTGGTGCAGATTGTTCGGTCTTGCTCGTTGTATTTCCTGAAATAGAAGGTGATGTGTAATGGTGATGTCGTCTAGGCGGTATATATCTTTTTAGATCATTGACAAAAACTTTAGTCTGCCGCTATCGACGTCTTCAACTAAATATACCACCGGTGAGAACATTTTAATAACTTTGGCCGGGCCAATGAATTTCGGCGCTAACATTGCAGCGAATTTATCTATAGCCGAAGATAATGCATGATTCCTACGACTTACGAGATCTACTGGTTCAAACATTACATGCCGTCGATTTTTATTATAATATTTAGCTTGACGAGCCGTTGCATTGTCTGCATATCTCTTAACGAGATCATGTATAGCAGGTAATCTCTTTGCTCTGTCTGCCCATCCTTCTATATTACCTTGCTGAATCGGTGTAGGATTTTCAATGGATTTACGGAATAGGATTGCAACCCATATTAAGAAAGGCTGGAGTGAATTTTGTTGATGAATGTACCATAGTATTTAATGCAAAGCTAAATTCTCCTAGGTGTTTGTCCCAATCACGATGGTCTTGCTCTATATAACTATCAATCATAGGTTTTTAGGTTACGATTGATTCGCTCCACCGGGTTTGATTGCGCGTGATAAGGAGGAGTAGTCGAATGTTTAATGCCATACTTTTCTAAACGCTCATCTATAACCTGATTTTTAAATTCTAATCCGTTATCAGTTATTAGACATTGTGGACAGCCCCATCTATTAATGACAAGTTCTTCTAATGCTTGAATCACGTTTTTACCGTCTGCTTTACGAAGGGGTTTTAATTCTACATATCGAGTGAAGAGATCTTCAAACACTATAATATATTTACAACCGGCTCTCGAAGGTGGCTTTGGGCCATTTATATCTTCTGAGACTACCGTCCATGGGCCTTGAATATATCTTTCTCCCATTAGACTGGCTGGAGCCTGTTGAGATTGTTTATGAGCTTGTCACTCTTGGCACGCTCTTATATATTGACAAGTGTCGTGGTAATATCCTGGCCAGTAATAATAAGTAGTTAAACGAGCGAAGGTTTTCTCCATTCCCATATGGCCTGCTTGAGGGGTGTTATGAGCTTCAAAAAGGGCTTTTTCACGATCAGCAAAAGGGAGAACTAATTTCCAGGCATCTAAGTCGGGGATAATAGGGTCTACATTATTATTTGAGTGATGGAAATAAAGTAGTTCATTTTCTATTCTGAAATCGGGGTATTTAGTGGGGGATTGCTGCACCATTTCTTTTCTTCGTTTGTACCAGGTATCATCGGTATCCAGGGTTGCTAAAGTGGCTAAGTCAACAAGGTTTTCTTGAGCTCGTGAAAGAGCATCCGGGACTTTAAGTTGGCTTCCTCGCCGATGAGTTAGTTTAATACCAAATTGCTGAAGTCGTGTAAGCCACCTAGCTAATTTATCCGTTGCATCATTTACATTTTTCAGCCATAGAAGGCTATGGTGGTCAGTAATTACATTTAATGGGGTCCCTTCATGATATGCCCTGAGTCATTCTGCTGCCCAAATAACTGCTAAGCACTCCTTTTCGGATACTGTATAGTTACGTTCTATACGATTTAAGGTTCTACTTATATAGTAAATGGGGTGTTCTTCTCCATCGATATCTTGAATTAATACATCTGCAATGGCGAAGTTACTTGCATCCGTTTGTAGAATAAAATGATCTCAAAATTGGGATATGCTAAAACGGGTGCTTCAGTGAGGGCTTGCTTAAGTTGCTGAAACGCTAATTCTTGCTCTTCATGCCAATGCTATCGAGTTGTCTTTCTTGTTAAACAAGTTGATGGAATTTTTATTTTAGCTAAATTGGGAATAAAACGTGCTTGCCAACCAACCATTCCTAGAAATCTTCGTAATTGTTTAAGATTGGTTGGCGCAGAATATTCTAAAATAGGTCGAATCTTCTCTTCATCGGTTCTTAGACCTTTTTCATTTACAATATATCCAAGATATCTTTCTTCTGAGCAACAGAACTCTGACTTCTTTCTATTGATTTGCAGATTTGCTGTTTTTAGGGCCACTAATACTTTGCTTAACCATTGTAAGTGCTCGCTAAAAGTGGTTGTTGATATAATGACGTCATCTAAATAGGAGAATACGTACGGTTCCCAGCTAGGTTTAATTAAATTATGCATGACTTTTTGGAACGAACCAGGGGCGTTGGTCAGGCCGTAAGGCATACAATTAAATTGAAATAGGCCTCTGCCTGGGACTGCAAACGCGGTTATTTCCTTGCTATCAGGATGCATTAGTATTTGGTGGTAAGCTTGACTTAAATCTAATTTGAAAATATATTTAGCACATCTTAATTTATCGAGAATATCATCCATGTTCTTGATAGGATGGGCGAACTTTTTTGTGACAACATTCACCTGCCTATAATCAACGAATATAGACGCTTATAGAAGCGTACGTTTATATGGGCGACTTCTGCCAAAAATTGTAGTTTGGAAATTGTAGTAAGGTGGCGCGATCAGTATCAGCATACAGAAAAAAGCATGCTATCTCTTTCGCACACTTCTTTCGCTCCGACTGCTGTTTGTCAAGCTTGGCTGTACATGAAAAAGCTTGAATTTAAATCGCATTATTTTTGAATGCTGCATTAAAATATTATTAATTAATAAATATTTATTAATAAATAATGTTTATTTATATTAGTTTATTATGAATATTTATAATATAAATTATAAATATTTATTTAAAATAAAATCATTTTTCCGTAAAAGCGGAAATTCATTATATAAAACTATTAAAATAAAAATCTTCAATTTTTATAAAAAATTTTTGATATCTAAAGTTATTTTTATGCCTTAAAGATAAAGTTTACTTATTGAACCATAAAAATTTAATTTAGCGTCAAAATAAAATGTAGAAAAATGTAATTATTAATTTATTTTAACAATCTTTTATTTTAAATTCTCTAAATACAATCATCGTAGTATTTGATTTGGAAATAATAAATAATTATTTTTTTTTATGCTTGGCAATCTTTTTATAATATAAATAAATATTATAACCGGATATAAAAAATTTTATTATAAATTATTGCAACATGAAATTGTTTAAATTGTAATACAAAAATGTTGAAAATAAAGCGAATTTTAAAATCTCATTTATTGTTATCCGCGTAAAGTAGATACATACCATTTCATAACAATAGTAACTTAAAAAGATTTACATCCATAGATAACACGTTATTTTTTGTTATAGTTTTCAACTTTACACGATTAATAGTTTATTTTTAATGGTTTATTACTGATTTAATATTTTTTAAAATAAATATATGATTATTTTCCTGTTCTGTGTTACATAAAATCAAGATTCGCAATTTTATAATCTACAAAAATCATTATTATAAGAAAAAATCAAAGTAATGAAAAGAAATTATAAAATATAATGAAAACGTAAAAAAAATTCAATATTTCCAAATTAAAGAAAATATATTCCTTTATTATAACATGAAAAATGTTATAAATATGAGCTAATTTAATAAACTTAAATATTAATTTGTAAAGATGAAAATATTTCAATTTAACAGAACGCTTATGAAATTTTGGATCAAGAGTTTTTATTTGGTCTAAACATGACGAAAATTATGTTTCTCACATTTTATTGTATACTGTTTCTTATAAAAAATTTTTACAAATAATAAAAAAATATTTATAATTTGGAAATAAAAAAATTTTTTTTGTTGATTTCTTGGTTTATTGTAAACATAAAATGTTCTAACATTTTTTTTTGTATAACTATTTTTATAGAGAAAAAATCATCAATATTTGAAAAAACTAACTTTCAAATTTTTTGGGTTTCAAAAGTAATGGTTATATGAAAAAATGACCTAAGTTTTTCGGCTTGAAATGTATAAAAAACGTGTAAAAACATTGTACATTTAGCATTTTCGCGACTCTTCTTCGTTCTTTAAATATCTTGTCCACAAAAAAAATTCTACACTACTAATTACATGTGTTTAAGTATGTTGTCACTCGTTAAGTATATAGAAAGATTACTAGATTAAGGAAATATTGATTTTATCTAATATCACCGCAGAGTTGTTAAATTTATAAGTTTTTGCCATTTTCTCCTATATTCTAAATTTTATTATTCTACTAATTACTGTACTAATTACATTTATCCATTTTTAGTGTATACTTTTATAACAAACGTTGCGAATGATCATAACAACAATGTATAAAATGAAGACAAAATATTTATAAGAAACGAAGAATAAATTTTAACAAATACATTTCATTATTGCTTTTCATACAAAATAATTAGTGCAAATAAGTGTTTATTTATTTTTAGATTGGTGATTCTCAGGAAACACTTCCAATAAAAAATTATGTGAAAGAATTTGTTTGTTTTATTATTTATTCTTATGAATAATTATTATTTTAATCCACAATTATCTTCTGTAAGAATATTAATCAAATAAAATGTATTAAAATTGTTAAGTAATTCTTACTTTTGATTTAAAGCTTTTAAAGCTTTTTTTAAAGCTTCTACGCTGATTGGTAGATATTGTTAGAGAGTTTTTTCGGATTTCGACCGTGTAGGTTGTACTTAAAGTTATAATTCTTACTTATCCTTTAACTCACTAGGAGAGTATCACATCTCCGGATCACGGATTTTGCTCTAACTTTGAGATAGGTTTTCAGATGTCAAAATATGGAAAAAGCCAGAGTTATAGACCCCAACGCTCAATATTTCTCTAGTTGCAGGCAATTAAAGAAAAGCACTAAAAAAGTTACTAGATTTTCAAACACTTATAATTCTTTAGCATTAGTAGCTAGACGCTTGTAACTGTTTTCAAATGAAAGCTACGTTCAAATCCTTTCGAAAAAGCACCTATAGCATATCAAAATATTATTTTTTCTCAAAGTAACAGCGTTATAAGAATTTGAGCTGAATTTCCTTTTAAGAATATTAATTAATGATGAATGTTAAAATGTAGTACAATTTTCATAACGCTGTAACTTTGGGAAAATATAATATTTTGATATGCTATAGGTGCTTTTTCGAAAGAATTTGAACGTAGCTTTCATTTAAAAACAGTTACAAGCGTCTAGCTATTAATGCTAAAGAATTATAAGCGTTTGAAAATCTAGTAACTTTTTTAGTGATTTTCTTTAATTGCCTGCAATTAGAGAAATATTGAGCGTTGGGGTCCATAACTCTGGCTTTTTCCATATTTTGATATCTGAAAACCTATCTCAAAGTTAGAGCAAAATCCGTGATCCGGAGATGTGATACTCTCCTAGTCAGTAAATATTATATAGTTCCTTTAGTCAAATTAACTTATCAACATAAGACATGTTTTAATATTAAATTGCAGACATGTTTATATGGTCTTGTTTCAATATATAAAGTAAGACTATATTAAGTACACATGCTTTGGAAAAGGAAAATTAAAAGAAATGAATACTATCTATATTCTTTTTATTTGCACACGGATAAGAAAAAGTATTGTTATTGGTATTATTTAATTACTTACCTTAGTTATATGACAAAAATTTTATTTTGTCAAATTCTCAATTGAAATTGTTTATTATAGTATTCTTAAAACAACTTCAGACAGATTTCCACACTACGCCAATGGGGTACTGTCACAGCGCGTTGGTTTTTAATTTTTTTTACATTATTAATTATTATATGAATAAATAATTACAATTTTATAAAATGTTATGGTATGATAAAATAATATAGAATTATCTTAAATTAATTCATATAAATATTAATAACATAAAACGTGGTACCATCGCCAATAGCCCTACAACCCTCTAAAATCCAGGTAGTGACCTTCACTTCTTGGATTGAAAAGGGCAACCACGTAAACATCAGAGTTTGAATAAAATCATTTTGAACATTGTTTAAAATGAATGTATCCAAACACTGATGAGAGCAGAAAACCACACGCCCACATCCTATTAAAAAAAAATAGACGAGAAAGAGAATATATACTGATTTCGCGTTTCTCATATAATTTTTTTTAATAGACCCCTTCTGCTCTTACCTGGCTCGACCTATATTACACACCCAATGTAATAAGAAATGAAATTAATTGCTAATGAAGTTGCAAAATATTTATATATATACCTTACTTGTGTATATTCATAAATATTCATCAAATTCATATTATACAATCAATTCAAATATTATTATAATGGGTGTGCATGAAAATAATCATATAAATGTATCCATGTTAAAAAAAAGAGTTATTAAAAAATTATTTTAATTTAGTAATAGTTATCTTTTTTTCAACAGGATATGTGAATCTAAAATATTATTTCATCATACCATGTAAATAATAGTATAAGAATTCACTTTACTAATTTATATGATTATTTTTTTTATAATCCTACAATTTTCCATATATACACGAAATGTTATTAACACATACACTACCATGCAATTCAAACTAAACGAATTCTTACAAGTATGAAATGATAAAAAATAAATAATATTGTGATATTTTTCATTGAAACTATAATTACAATACTAACAAAATTTAAAATTTTTTCAAATCTTTTAATACTTAATATTTAAATTCATTTAAGAAAACGAATAATTAATAAAATGTGCAAAAATTAACATGTTTATTATTAATTTTTATTGATAATAATTTAATTAATCAAGAGTAAAACTTAAATATTTCTGTAGAATATACTCTTTAAATCAGTAACAATTAAAGTAATCTATAATATAACTTTAATTCTTATGTTGAATATATTTAACTACTTACAAATAATTTATTATTATAAGATTGTATTTTAAATGTACTATCGAAAAATATCACTGGAAGGTATATTTACAGAAACGATTTCAATATCTAATATAAATAATAATACGACGACACAGTTAACAAAAACAATAGCCATCAACAATGATTGAATCAACGAATAAATAATGTATGAAAAAAATTGTTTACAGTCAAAAAAGTAACATTAACGTGAAATATTAACGAACAAGTGAAATAAAATTATATAAGAATAAGTTAAATAAAATTATACATTAGTAAGTAAAATCACATAATAATTTATTCATGATTCAATTTTTGCAATTTTCGATTTGGCTTATCATTAGCAATTCCACTTCTTTTATATTTTTTAGCATCCCGCATATCACGATTAATCCATTTTAATTTATAAAATATGTGCACTCTAACAAAAAATTTTATCATTTTTTCACGATGTGAATAGCAGACATTATCAAATTCATCAAGTTTAAAAAAATCTTCATTACGTTTGTTTATTGACTTCTTAATTTTATTTATCATAAGTTTACCAACATTTTCACGATAACTTATACTCTCGAAATATTTATCAAACGTTTGTACAGCAGTTGTAATTACTGAAGTGAAATCATCAGAAGGAACAAAAAGATTACCGAGCTGATTGTCATTTTTTGAAGTTACATAAGTTTTAAAAAAAAATCAAAAAATCTTTACTACTTTCAAAATTAGAATTTGGACGAGTGCAATAATTTTTACATTCTAGACATTTTGATTCAGAACAACACTTCTTTGCAATGTATCCAGCGACATACTTGATTGCACTATCTAAAAGAGTAGAAGAGTCAGCATGATTTAATGAAATTTCATTTAATCTATTTGATGCATTTTCTAAATTTGAAATACTATTGTTGGAAGTTTCTTGTGACTCTAAAATACTATTATTTCCAGCAACTGAAGGAATTATAAAAAAATCTTCATTTATAATATTCTCTGCTGAATCTTCTACTTCGTTACATGATTCACTATCAGTACTCTCAAACGAATCATTCATTTTTGAGTTTACATCAAGTAAATCAGTAGAAAAGTCTGTCCTGTTACTATGCTGTTCAATCGGCAAATGAGATTCACTGACATTTTCAGCACAGTTTTGTATACAAAAAGGTAAATCAGTATTATTGTCTTGTGGAATTGCTAATAATCCAACTGTTTCATCTGGCTGACAATTCGTTAGTTTAGATGACGACGTTAAATTAGCAGTTATTGAATATTGTAAATTACATTTCAATTGCATCGCCGTGGGATTAGCATTATGTCCTAAACGGCTTCTCAAAACAGCAAATAAATTTTCTAGGGGATCTTGATTTAAACGCGAAGTTAATAAATAAAGCCCGCCGTTTTCTTTCATATCTTCCCATTGTTTAAGAACACTGTTAACGGTTAAATAAAAACCTTTAAAACACGGAGGATCGGCTTTATCACATTTCCACGTTTTAATCCACGGCAAACATAGTTTTAAAAAATTAATGACTTGAGAATTTTGGTCTGATAAAGGGCGTCGTAAAGGATTTTTATCTTTTGTGCTTCTACTATTTAAACAGTCAAACAAATTATTAACATCTTCAACGAAATGCGCAGTTGCTATACAATCTGGATGAGTTAAGGGATCGTTTGGACAAAATTTACCGGCCATTAAAGCAGCTGACACGGAATGGCTAAAAATTTGAGCAGCTAGGCTAACGTTCATTAATTCGAAAGGGTTCGGATCCAAATATCGATCAGTGAGTTTTGGTGCAGCTTTGCACGGTTTATTTCTCTCTTTATCACGTAATTCACGAATCGCTTCCCATGAAACACTACTATCACCCACCATTAATGACCGATTTTTAAATGTGTTACGAAGGCATTTAATTAAATGAGGAGGATCATAATTAAAAAAAATTTTTCTATCATACCGTTCTATAAAAGGTTTTTCTTCGGTTATCTCTAAATTTCGAATAGCCACCGTATTGGGAGATCCTAAATCGCAAACCATAGATTTAATTATAAGGCCCGTTTCTTCAACCCAATCAATTGTGTCTAAAATAATATTTGTTAAAGATTCTCCGTGTACACTGTTGTGGGAGACATAGTAACTGATTGGTTGCCTCCAATCATGTTGCCGACCTCTCAGCATGAATACTAGAACATGATTACCAAATTTCGATGTACGACCATGTTCTCCCAAATCAGTATACCCTTCGATCTTATCTTTTTTACTGTTATAATTTAACCAAGTTTTTATGCTCATTTCGTCAAATAATAAAACGCATTCACGTTCTTTAATCGTCATACTTTTAGATTTTAATGTTAATAATTCGAATAAATTTTTCGTTTTTTCCGGTGTTAAATCTAATTCGTTTACCCACCTTCTAATCTTACAAGGAGAGTGCATTGCATTTGGGTCTTGGATTTTCTTCTAGCTTTGGGATCTTTTTTCTTACATAAAATTATGAAAAAAGCCGCGTCCATTCGGTCCAACGCTCGATTTTTTCCGAGTTATGAGCAGTTTTGTCTGTTTTGTTAAAAAAATTGCATCTGCTTTATGATTTTACAGTTTTCGAACTAATTATTCTAGAAGGTTTTTACTGATTGCATATTAAAGTTGAGACTAAAACCTTTCGATTAAAAAAAAAACGCGTCCAAAAAGCTCTAGTTGTTAAAAACTTATGAAGGAATGAAAATTGAAATGAATTTGTGACTAAAATGTTGCATTTATTTTCTATGCATTTTTTGAGCTAAATATTTGCGCTATTTTTATTCGCCCATAACTTTTTAATGACTTGAGCTTTTTGGACACGTTTTTTTTTTAATCGAAAGGTTTTAATCTCAACTTTAATATGCAATCAGTAAAAACCTTCTAGAATGAGTAGTTCAAAAACTGTAAAATTATAAAGCAGATGCAATTTTTTCAACAAAACAGACAAAACTGCTCATAACTCGGGAAAAATCGAGCGTTGGACCGAATGGACGCGGCTTTTTTCATGATTTTATGTAAGAAAAAAGATCCCAAAGCTAGAAGAAAATCCAAGACCCAAATGCAATGCACTCTCCTTGTTAGATATGCAAGGTAAAGCAAACTTTTTTTCGTCACGTAAATAGCAATAAGCTTTAGGTGATTTATAAAATAATGATATCGCGAACTGTTTTTCATCGTTTGTCCATTTCATTAATTTTACGTGCTTAATTTGCATTTTAAAAAATTGTAAAACTTCTTCGTTTAATTTTTCAAAATCTTTGAAATGTGCTAATTCATCTTTATTTCTTTTTAATTGCTTTTCAAGATAAGCGATTTTTTGATTTTGTTTTTTTATAATATTTTGATAAACGTTTATTCTACTCTGCTGTTTACGTACTTTTTTATACGCGAACTCTTTATTCGAAGGTAATTGTTTTTTTAAAATAGCAATCTCTTTTTTTAATTTTTTTACACTAATTTCGCGCTTGTTATTAATTGGGTCGTTTTCTGATTCGCGTACTTCATTATCTTCACATCTGTTATTTAAGTCGTCATCTGAAATAATAAGTTCTTTATTTGAACATGTTGGCTCATTTAAATCAATCATTTCTGGCTCTACATTTTCAATAAGTGGAGGTAATTGTAAATCGATTAATAAACTTTCTCGAACTGGATTATCAACAGGAATATCTATTTCTGCAGAGCCAACATCTTCATCACTAATTTCATCTAAATCTATTGTAGCCTTGTCAATCGGCAAAGCAGTGGCTTTTAACTTACGTTTACCTGATTTGTCAAGGTAGGTGTCATCTTCCAAAAAATGTTTCGAACACACACGTTTATTATCAAGGGCTGAATCTTGTAAATCATCTAAATCTAAATTACCTGACCGAAGAATCCATTCTCCTCGTCTAAGAATAAATGCTTATCAGTTTAAAAATGAATGAAAGGTATATTATTGGGAGAAAAAAAATAAGATACACAAAGAATATTAAACAAATTATTGCATAAACGTATCATGGCATTAAATTAAGTATTTTATATACACTGAGGCGATATTTCATAATAAGCGAAATACATGCTTTTGCTAAAGTTTCTTTTCGAATCTTTTAATTAAAAAAATCTTAATAGAGTAAACTGACCAATGTAAGATATTGTTCAATTGCCACTTTTATAGCTTTAGTCAAAAAGAAGTGTATGTCCAGTTCTACATTTGTATTTTCAGTATTGATAATAAAATATGTCAAAAGTGTTATACTTTTTCGATAATAAAACAAAAACAAATAATATTCAAAAATTCCAGTAAAAGACCGATAGCTATTAAGCATATATTCCACATGCTCGCGTAATTATTTACTTTCATCATAATATTAAATTATAATTTAATAATTACATAATTGTTACAGAATCATTAATGATATATAAAATATATAACAATTAAAGTAATAGCTCCCGAACTTTCATTGAACGCCAGACTAGGACTGATCAGTCTACCCTAATATTATTAGCATGCAAATAATTCTAATTCTGTAAAATTATTTGTATCACTCACTATCATTTAAAGCACATGCATACCTACAAAAACCATCCCATTTGTTAATTTCGGAAAAGTCATTTATAACCTAAGATTTTATAATATTTAACGTATAAATAAATATTAAGTATTATAAAATCTGAAGTCTAATCATATTTACATTGTACAGAATAAAATGATATCTTTAAAATGTATGATAATGTGTGCCGAAATAAATGTTTGTGGGTTGTAATGGGTTGACTTACTTGCCTCTATATATTTATAAAATATATATTTTAATAAAATCATTTTCAGAGGGGCGATTCAACCTATGCTACATATGTATGTATCACGCGTACGTAATGCGCGCGCATGCTTTTTATTCTCTTGCTCACAACTAAACGTCGTGATACATACATATGTAGCATAGGTTGAATCGCCCCTCTGCGTGTTAAAATATACGGATATGTACTTATTTCATGTACGTAGATTTATGCAGATAAGTATTTGACACTTGCATATACTCTAAATATTTATGAATTATAACATTAGAAAAAATTAGATCTTCAATTACTTATAAATAAAATTATCATTTTAAATGCTTAAACATATTGTTGAGTAATTCATTGACCATTGATAACTTCAAATAAATTTTATTATTTACGAAAATTTGCTTTAATAGTGACTTTTATTAGTATTCGATTAAGTCAATATAATGAAGTGGTTACGGCGACATTTCATGAAAATTATGATGTTTTGTAAAAAAAATACCAAAAAAAGTATTTACTTTTTATTAGCAATCTCAACAAACATAAGTTTATTTACCAAATTTGTGAGGAAAAAAAATTATTTTTATATAAACATTAAACTTCAGCTGTTAAGACGAAAATTGCCTTTATGCTAATAACTTGTTTATTAAATTATAGTTTTTTATGCACAAAAAATTTTATTATGATTTTGGGTACTTCTCTCGGAAATATTACAACTGAAAAATATTCAAATAAATTTTTTATTCGCCTGTGTTTAAATTTGAATCATTTTTCGGAAAACGATATTAGAAAAATTTTACATAGCTAGTTTTAAAGGTATTTTGCTTATATTTTAGTTTTCTTTGTAGGTTCAAAATTGACCGAGGTTTAGCGAATTTTTTTTCAGAAAAAGGGTTTTTTTTATTTTTCCGATATCTGCTTTATGAGGAAAGATATATAAAAATGTCAAATAAAAAAGTGTATTTTTGTATGTAGAATAACCTTAAATTTTCTCATAATTTTTTTTGCATTTTAATTTTTTTGATATTGTTGCGGTACTCTTATAAGAGTATGGATACATGTATATAAGAATTCCGCAACAATATAAAAAAAATTAAAATGCACAAAAAATTATGAGAACATTTAAGGTTATTCTACATACAAAAATACACTTTTTTTTGTATTTGGCATTTTTTAATATCTCCTCTCATTAAACAGATATCGGAAAATAAAAAGACCCTTTTTTGAAAAAACGCTAAATCTCGGTCAATTTTGAACCTAAAAAAAAAATTAAAATATTAATTTGAAATTAAGCAAAATACCTTTAAAAGTAGCTGTGTAAAATTTTTTGACCATCATTTTCCTAAAAATGATTCAAATTTAAACAGATGCGAATAAAAAAGTTTTTTTTTCTATTTTTAAATCGTAATACTTCCCAGACAAGTACTCAAAATTATATTGCCAATACATCATTAAAAAATCCTTACATATACGTTTAAAATGGGTGGTCGTAGAGTTATGTACGACCCTTATTTGTTGAGATACAAAATTTTTTAATTGGTACTTTTTTTTATCAAGGGTGGCTCTTTTTTATTGGACCCCACTGTAAATATAATAGTTCCACGAGAATTTTAATAATTAGGAAGAAATTGTAATGTTATTATAATTGTTATAAAAAAAAAAATTATGTCAAAGAAATGGCTCAAAATATCCCATCATAATCTTCATTGGTAAAAAGAAATTATTTTTGCATAAAAAAAAATGATTAAATATGTTACATTTAAAAATTTTCGAAGGATCTGAAACAAGTATTTTTCCCTGATAATTACAAGAACTTTTTTAAGAAACGGCTCCAAAATTTTTCATGATTTAATTTTTTTTTTTTTTTTTTTTTTTTATTATATCCACGGGCATTACTGCCCTTTTTAACACGTAGAAATTCATTTTTAAAACAACACAATTTGACGTATTATTTAACGTGGTGTCAGCCCACGGCAGATACAGCGAAAAAGCGTCCAGATGGGGAATCGATCCCGCGCCAACGGGAATACGAGTCACGCGCCTTAGCCACTACTCCACTGAACTCTACAAAATAATAATTTGAAATTATTATTTTTGGCACATAATTAATGAAGTTTGAAAATATATAAACTCTATTGCTCTTTTTTTATTTTTTTGTACAGTATTATTTTCAAGCACTTATTTTAATACAAGTCTTTAAAAAAAAGTTATAATTAAAATTTATCATTGCTAAATTATATTTTCATTATACTAAAATTTCAAATTATAAATTTTACAGTGTACGGCATTGTATAATTATTGCAATTTAATATACTTAAAAATTCCCAAATAAATATGTAGAAGAGAAAGTTAAAAAATTTTTTTTTATGTACATTGAATATAAAAATTATTGCAGAATCAATCATGTACATTTTTTTGTTTAAGATGTGCTACATTATTTAACAATTTTTATAAAATTATTCTTCATTATATTATTTTGTGTACAATTATTATTTTAAACTTTAATTTGTATTAGTGATCTAACAAAAATAAGACTAAATCGAATAAATTATAAAAGTTTTCCTTCAAAAAATACAATTTTTATATAAACATTTACAATTGTAAATAATGCTAAATGAAACGCAATTTAAGAAAAAGAAAGTAGCACCATATCGTTATTTCTATTCAAACTGCTTTTAAATTTTGAAATAATTTTATACCAGAGACATAATAGAAACATTATTTTTTATAGAGATCAAATATGAAAATTATTATGAAACCAATATATCATTTTCTGAATGTTTACAACGTGCTAAATTATTAAACAATTTTCATTACATTTTCGTTTATTATATTTTATATTGTATGTAATATATTATTTTCAAGTTTATTTTGTATGAAAGGTTTTTAACAATATAAAAACAAAATTAATTATTAAACTTTTTCGTCGAATGCATTACATTTTAATAATTAAAATATTTAAAATCTTAAATATAGCAAGAATAAAAAAGATTTAAAAAAAATGAATTAGCATCATGTAATTATTGCTATTTAAATTACTTTAATATTTTTAAATTGCTTTATATCAGACACATAGTGAAAATTTTTGCTATATAGATCAAATATTAAAATTATCGCAAAATCAATTATTTCATACATTTTGTCTATTTGTTTAAAATCTATCTAATTAATAAAAGTTATAAATCAAAGTTTTATTTATTGTATTTTCAGTATATATTTTATCTTAAATTTATTATTATAGCGCAGGTTAAAAAAAAGGAAGGAAAATGAATTATTTAAGTTTTTTATCGAAAAATACAATAATACACATTAATTTATTTTTTATTGAAAATTTAAAAAATTTTTTACCAAAAAAAGCGTATATAATTACATTAAGTATTAGTAACAATTAAAAATATTAAAAATATCACCGAATGAATCTCGTATAAAATTATTAACATCGCTTTTCAATACCGCTTTCAACATATTGGTTATGTTAATTTTCTTTAGACAAAAATTAAATAACTTTTTATGTATACCTGCTTGGGTCTCTTGGAAAGCGATGAAACGTTAACGAAGGATCTTTTTTTTTAGAATAATTACATCCTGCATAAGCACAAAGCATACGTTGCGGTGGCATGATTGCCGCAAAGATCGCGAAAAAACAAAATTTACCACGATTATTTTTACTGTACACTAACGAAAATCACTTTTAATTATGATAAATAACTTTCTAAGACTTTAATAATCTATTAATAATCAATTCTACGCGTGTTTTAAACTTTATAAAAATCAGATCGACGCGATTAAGTTTACCGATAACTGCAAGCTTGCGAACCGACGTTTTCCAAATTATTGCTTGCGCGCGTTTTTTTACGTATAAACAAACAGCTGATCATCATGTTTCAATACTATTTGTGAATTAATCTAATAATGAATTTTTTATATAAAAAAAGATAATATTAATAAATTCATTATTATTTATAATTAATTACATTAGATTTTTATGTTAAATCATTTTAAATTATAATTACTTGCAAGTTACCCACTGTGTTACCCACAATATACACATTGTATATCTATATATATGAGTGAGAGTGGCGCCGCTTTGTGGCTGGGTAACATAACTAATATGCTGTTACCCAGCTCTTTGGACGAAGAAATTAACCCAGAAGTACGCTTCTATAAGCGTCTATATTCGTTGCTATAATCAACGCAAAACCTATATTTTCTATTCGGTTTAGGGGCTAAAACGGGGCAGCTACTCCATGGACCTGTTGAAGGTTCTATGATACCTTCTTTCAACATTCGGTCGACTTTTTCTTGGGCAACTTTCAGCATTTACGGTAAGTATCTCCTAGTTTTCTGACGAATAGGGTCATGTCATTGAACATCAATCTTGTGTGTAGCTAAATTAGTAACTCCTAGCACCTCAGGCGTGGGTGGTATTGAATTATTAAACACAAGGTTTATTTGGTTCTTCTCTGCTTCAGTGACTCGTACTAAACCTCCAAGGGTAGCTAGCACAGCATAACTAAAAGGGTCGGTGCTATAAGGATAAAAGTAATGAGGAACCTTTTTAGGGGTACACCAGGTATCGTGCTCATAATCGATGCTAATTTTCATTAAACGCATAAAATCGATACCTTAGATGCATTCATAAAGTATATTTTCTGCAACCCTGAAGGGTATGGTCTGTGTATCGTCATCTATCGTTACTGTGACCTGCAGCAGCCCGTCTATATTAACTGAAGTACCATCAGCAACGCTTACAAAGGTAGACTGAAGTATACTTTTGTCTTTCCATTCTGATGCTATATTCATGCCCAAATATGAATGCACAGAGCCACTATCCGATAAGCCCTTTATTTTACGTCCATTGAGGTTTAAAACAAAAAATTGTCGTAGTTCTCCCGTAATACTGATGTGTTGTTGTATCAATGATACAGTTTTAAGGGATGCTACATTGCTCGTTGCTAAAAGGGAATATTTTATGTTGCTGGAAAGAGTAGATGGGCATGATTGATTATTATCATTATTAGAACATGGGTTATTTGTCCCAATTTGCGCTATTTTGCTATCTATGTTCTCACTAGAACGTATTGCTCGTTTACTCTGCTCGATTTTACTTGCTCGCTCTTTAAATTCATCAATACGTCGACGTTGCAATGGCTATCTGCCATATTGCTCTCTTCTAACTTATGATCCGCTTCTAATGGCCGAACTATGTTTCGTTCTATGATTTTGGGGTTATTCCAGCATGTAGACGGATTAAATTGCCTACTTAGAAGCGGTCGAGTCTGACGCGCTTCATCGGAAGAAACAGCGACTCTTAATGTTCCCTCCTGTGTTCGTTTCCCGCTAGATTACACCATTTGCACTCTTTAATGTAAGTATTTAGTTGTCCACAACCATAACATTTAAAAGGTTGAGTGCACTCGCGCAACCAATGGCCCAATTTTCCGCACCTAAAACATGGTTCCTTTTGTTTTCGCCAAAAATCTTCAACTATCGGAATCGGGTTTTTATTTAAGGGAAACTTTGTACTGTTTTGGCCCTGAGTACGCGATTGTTCGTTGGACGACATGACTCGATTATTATTATTAGTTCCGGATTTATTAGTAAAGCGCGCGTTGGGATTTTTTAAAGCGGGTTTCTGCTGAATTCTGTTACGTTCCGGTTTCCTCTGTGGTTGAGTGACAGCTGCAGGGTTTGTGACAGGTGCTTGATGGATACTGGCGACAGGAGCTAACACAGGAGTTTGGTCATGATGCTGTTGCTCATCAGTGTAGTCAAGAGGGGAAATGAGAGCAGTTTTATTTAATCTAGACTGCTTAATACCTGTGCAATAACGATTCATTAGGGGCTGGATGGGGCCGGTAAGCTTTATCTTGGGCTCTGCGGGTTTCTTCTCTCTTGCCAAGGCGTTGCAACTCTGTGAAACTATTAAACTGTTCCTGGTTAATTCGTTGACGGTAGCTAGGATGCAGGTTTCGGTAGGCTCAATTCAATTGCTCATCTAAGGTCATCAGTGGACAAACTTTGTCCATAAGGTCTCTCAATTTCGATAGATAAGTACTATCATCTTCCTGAGAGCCTTGCGTTCTATGCTCGAGCTTAATTTTAAGATGTTCTTGCACGTCCTCCATGCAGAACTGCAGGTGAAAAGCTTCGACTAGATCTTCAAACGTTCGCCAATTTTGATTTTCTCTACGAAACCATTGATAGGCTTCTTCATTCAGTACTACAGGTAACGCTCTAATAATGGTATCCACAGTGAGGCCATGGGCTGCTCTACACCCTTGCAAATTAGTCAGAAGAGATTCAGGGTCCTTTCTTTGGTCTTCCTTTAATGAAATATGCCAATTGGCAAAAATCTGGATAGTATGTTTATCACGGTTGAACAACAACGTGTTTATGCTCGAAGGAAAAGGCTCTGAAAAAGCATGAGCTGAATTCACATCAAGGGGGTTATTTGGCCTATAGATCGTTGGCCTAGTCATTGGGTGTGTTGGAACAGCTGAAAAGAAAGGTGGGATCAGAGGCGGTGATTGGGGCACATATCCATGAGGGGGTATAATATGAGGGATCTGACTCCACGGATGAGAATAGGAAGGTACTTGAGTGTGAGGGTATGAAAAGGAAGCTGGTGCGTGGTTAGGTCCTCCATAGTTGGTTGTGGCCGTGTTAGCATGAAGGGTGCTCGCTGCTCTATGCGAATGGCTTGAAGTGACTGTTAAAGAGGTACAAGCATTGGGGATATTGGTGATAACAACGTTCTCACTGGCATGCGTAATAATATTAGGTGGTGCGCTTCCTTGAGCGGCCGCTGTCGTTTAATCCATCGCTTCAGAATATTGGGCGGCATCTGGCCACGTTACAGCTCTTGATGCAGTGGGGTATTGGGTGGATTAGGCTTGAGGAGTGATCAACGGTGGACCGTCAGCGATACCAGCGTTGGGAGGCGCACGAGTTCCAGATTCACTCGCTGGATTTATGAACGGGTTGCTGCGCGATTGTGCTGTCGAGTTATTAAAAGTTATCGGGTCTCGGTACATTCCTAGTGTTTGACCAGTGGGCAGTGCTGGCTCGTCACTGGCATGAATATCCGCCTGCACATTCATCCGAGCCTCGTGCTGGTCGTTTAACATGGTGGTGGAATTGCCTGTAGGGAGCTATTACACCCTAGTCGCGACTCATCCGCGATTTCATCGACAATTGGATTCCACGCAGCGCTTCGTTCGCCCAGATGTCTCCTGAGCTCGTATCTCAAAGCCCGATGCTTAAAGGTAGCAAAACAGCCCGCCATACTAACTTCTCTACGAGTATATGCAAACATCTGTTCGGCTGAAAGTTGATCAGCTAAGTTGGTGATCTCGTCAGCCGCCCTAAAAACATCCCGACGACACAAATCGTTCGAAACCCAGAGGGGTTCTAAATTTAATTGTCGGTTCGTCATTTGCATAGTAAAAAAAAGGAATTTTTCTCGCTGTTATCCTATATAACGTTTGCCTATGACAAAAAAAAATTGCTAATAATTCAATACGGGACTTTATCTCAGGAGGGTTGCTCAAAAGAAATTCTCAGTACAGTAATTCCTAATTAAAACTTGATCGATTTTTATTTACCGTAAGAAAAAAAGTCATAAACTTAACTTTAAAGCTTAGGCACTATATTACTATTAGTTAAGTTAATTTAAATTTTAGCAGTATGCAATCCGATTTTAGCTTAACAAACCAAAAAAAAAATTTATCAATTAAAGCAAACAAAAAAAAATTATACCACTCAGAGAAATTATTACAAAATTTCCAATAAAAAAAGAAGCGTCTTATAGTAATATTAAAATATTTTACGCAAGGCACTATTTATCTACAAAAGCAAAGAAAAACTGTTAAGTTATAGCCAGCGTCTACAAGTGGACTTTCGATGTGATAAAAGGTGAAATCTAAAAGCAGAGAACGTCAACGCAGCAGGGAATTTTACTCGCACGGTTATTTAACAATCACACTGATATAAAAAAAACTATGTCTTCGAGGTGTTGAGTAAATTTACGTGAAAAATGCCAAAACGGAATAACAATTGAAAAATAAATTATTACCGTTAAGAGGATTTATAACAATTTTAAATCGAGTGTAACAAAAATATTTTGATCTCAAAGTAACTGCAAAATTATCTTATTAGCAAAAAAAATTAATTACGTAATCCAAAAAAAAATTTTATTTGAGGTGTTGAGTAAATTTACGTGAAAAATGCCAAAACGGAATAACAATTGAAAAATAAATTATTACCGTTAAGAGGATTTATAACAATTTTAAATCGAGTGTAACAAAAATATTTTGATCTCAAAGTAACTACAAAATTATCTTATTAGCAAAAAAAATTAATTACGTAATCCAAAAAAAAATTTTATTCGTAAGAAAAGGTGAATAATAAACGTTAAAGTCAAGCAAGAAAATTTTTCAACTACAATAAACTATATAAACCGACGGTATTTTCCAGTTGGTATAGTCACCACGTTGCTGTGGGTATGAGAGAGCGCACAATAGATGGTAAGAGTTCTAAGCAAGTTTAATAAATTACTACCAAGCTCGCTTGCTAAAGATGGCGTCGCTTAAAGGAATATATGCTGGATGGTTAGAATGCTGTAAGGGTAGGTATTGCAAGGTAAAATAAAATGGACTAGCACAGACAAAATAAATGATATATTTATATATATATGGTATAACGTAATCGTGCTACGCGGTTTAAAACTTAACAAAAACTACATAGTTTTATAGTTAAGTTTCTACTCTCAAGAGAAGCCTTACAGTTATTTTCTTAAAGCAAACCAAATCAAGATAACTACTAAGGACTCGAAAAGTTTAAGCTGTTATAGGGAATCCATACATATAAAAAAAAATTTCCAACCAATATTTAAATGCATAAAAACGAAGAATTATGAAAGCAAAAAAAAATTATTATCGAAAATTTTAAATAAAAAAAATTTATTTTAATAGCCAGCACAAAAATTTTTACCAGAAAGCACTTTACGAAGCATAGTCAAAAGAACGATTTGTTCTCTGTCTGCGCGGCACGACTACGTGATGAAACGATACAGATATGAATATGCAGATGTATAGATATATGTATATGTATAATGATGGCTCGATATAGTTGTACACTCGTAACAAGCTAAAGCAATACGTATTAACAAAAATTCGTGCTATGCTAAATGAATTGCGCACTACTACCTTTTAAGTAATAGCGTAAATTTACAGCGATTACAATTCGCCACGCTCAAAATGCTAAAGAAAATTGTTTTTGCGTTTGCTTGTATAATGGCGACTAGAACTGTTTGTTCTACCGCCCGACTGTACAACTATGCATGTCGATATATAGTAATATATATATATATATATATTAAGCTATTAATCCTAAGCAAAAGCAAAAAAAATTTTTATATATCTTATACAACAAAAAAAAAAATTTTAATGCACTCTCAAAGCTATTAAAAATTTTGTCTCTTTTTTTTCAAAGCACGGAAAAAAATTTGTTTTTAATTACTAATGCACACAAGAAAAAATTATCTTAAATATTTTACGTTTAATTTTCGAGCCCAAGCACCTAAAGAAAATAACGGCTAAAGGCAAACTTGCTGCAAGATAAAAAGAATTTTCTCTCTATACTTTACCAAGCGATAGCATCAAGAAAGGACAAGAGAAGAGAAAAAGGAAATAGCTGCCAAAGCGTCTCCTTTCAGCCTCGTTCGTAATGGCGATCACGTGGCGAACCGGAAACGCATGAATATTCGTGACAAAGTTCTGTTCACTCGCACAGACAATTCTCTCACTTTCAGCACAGTTTCTATTTTTGATTTAAGCACCTAGTACAGATAATTTGCATAAACATGTATATCTTACCATATGATTCCTTAACACCAATAATAACTTGTGAATCAAAAACTTATCTATTTCATTCTGTGTGTAATTGCCTAATTGCTGAATCTTAGTTGTTGTTCAATGTCGTTAAATATACTTTGATTCCAACTATCCAGCATTAACTAATAAATTGATTTTGTTTTTTTTTAATAAAAAAAAAAAAGATTAATATATAAAGGATATTGTCCTCTATATGATTAACCTTTTTTATATGGTGAAATCAAGAAAGTCCAGCCCGGTACTCGTTTAACACATTACATCAGACTAGACTGTCAGGTATATCTATCGTTTTCTAATCAAAGAATTGATTTTTTTAGAAAAACTAATAATTTTAGTAAAAAATAAAGAGAAAGCCGCATTTCGTATCAAAGAAGTAGTATTTTCATGGATGAGAAAAAATTGATTTTATAGCTTCGTTTTTAAGAAAATCTTGAAAAAATTAAAAAAGAAAGGTTAGTTTAAACAATTAGGTTTTTCAAGGGTTTCTTGAAAACAAAGCAATGAAATTAATCCTTCTTTATCAAAGAAAATTTTCCGCTTTTTGATACGAGATGCGGCTTTCTCTTCATTTTGCTAAAGTTATTAGTTCTTGCAAAAAATTAATTCTTTGATTAGAAAAGGACAGAGATATGTGAACTCCTATTAAAGAACGATTATATTGTATGTTTGTTTGACAAACGATTATATTAAAAGTTCTAAAAAGATACGATCTTGTTGCATAGAGGTTTAAGAGCAGCCCGAATTATTTGTCTTTGTCTAATAGAGCTTTTATTATTTGTCGAAACAGCATCAAGAAAAAAATAGTATCCCCCGCTAGATATTAGTATCATAAGTAAATTTTGGAATAACAATCAAATTATTTTATCGTGTAATTTTTGAATAATATGAGACCTACTAACAAACTAGAATATAACCTATCTTTTTTGGTAGGTCACATATTATTCAAAAACTATATAATAAAATAATTTGATTGTTATTCCAAAATTTACTTATTATACTAATATCTATCGAGGGCTACTATTTATTTCTTGATACAACGGATGGTGTTTATGTAAATAATGGAAAACGCTATTAGACAAAGACAGATAGTTCGGCCCCCTGTTAAGTTACAATTATGTTGAATACACTGTAATGATACGATCGTCTTACTCTAGAAGTTTAGTTATGATTGTCTATAATTTTTTATAAGATACGACTTTGTTACATAGGTTCTTCGAGATAAGATTTAGTAAATAAAAAGCATCGGCATTCTAATTTTTAAGCCTTAGAGTGTGTTTTGTTAACATATTGAATTTTTACAAGCTTAAAATTTTAATAAATTTGAATTTTAAGAGCCGAATTGAAAATATACTGAATTAATAAGCATTCACCATCCCATAATAAGTTATAACTTCAATAATGAGCTTTAAAATACCATGCATTATTTATTATTTAAACTCTGTTATAAATAATTCAATGTAAGATATAAATAACAGTACCTCTTTATTTGGTATGTAAATCTGTTATTTTTATGTAATTGGAATATCTAACAATATTTTACAAAATTTGAAATGAGTTAGCAAAACTTCAATATTAGTCGTAATAAAACAACCCTGTGTCTAATGTTATTTATTCATTAAACTTATGTTGTAATGAATTTTATTCTTCGTTACTTTTGCCATTTGCATTATATGATTTAGTGATGCTCTAAAATTAAAACTACACTTAGAAAATATTTGTCTAACTGCATTGGGAGAGAAACTTGCCTGCGGTTTTTCCGCCGGTACACCACTGAGGCTCTGCGTAAACAACTCGCAACCACCCTGCTGTTCCCACATCTTGATTACTGCTCAGTGGCTTAGCTCGATGCCTCGCAGGAGTTACGAAGACGGCTACAGACAATGCAAAATTCATGTGTGAGACATGTATTAGGCGTGAGGATGAGTGATCACATCTCTCCCCATAGACATGCTTTGGGTTGGCTACCACTGATTCGAAGAGACAGTATTTTATGGCTGTACTTATGTACATAATCATACGTATGAATACTCCCGAATATCTAGTGGGTCTCTTCACTAGATATATACCTAGAGCGACCACTAGGGGTGAGATTAAAAATCTTGCGGTGCCCTTCATGCGCACTGAGACTGGAAGAAATTCCTTTCAAGTTCAAGGTGCGCATTTTTGGAACTCCCTACCTGCTGATATTAAAAATCTTCCATCAATCAGTAGGTTTAAAGTTGCTCTGAGGAGGTATTTACTGGACCTCGATTAAACAGTTTTATTTTCGGACTATATCATATGTGTTAATTTATTATGTGATGTACCTTTTATAGATTTAAGGCATGATTGTATTTATTGGCGTGATTGTAGGATGTGTTTGTATAGAGTGAATGATTATATTTTTATCAGCTTGACTAGTATATTACTGTACATTCAACCTTGTTCTGTGATTTTAATTTACTGTATACTGCTGATATTTTGACTGCGCTCTTTACACGCTTGATTTTATGTGATTCTTTTGACTTACAGATAGTTGAGACTGATTTTTAACTATATTATTCATACTCTTTGCGTGTACTTATTCGTGTTCTATTTCTGTGATATCACTTTTATTTAATTTATTGACTTACTATTACAGTATTATTATCTCTATTATGTTTTATGACTGTGATATCATACTGTACTATTTTAATTTTATATATGCAAGGCTATTTTAAGTATTTTATGTATTTTAACTTTATTTGTAATTTCATTGCATTACACGCTCTTTTTGCAAATATAATACAAAATAAAATAATATCTAATCTAAAAAACTAATTCATTTTCAAAATGATTTAAAATTAAAACTGCATTAAGAAAATAAGTTTTCCAAAGCATGTTTTCTTCAGACAATAGCGAATAACTTGCATACAATTTTTGGAGCAAATCTATGCAATGGTTTTCAAAGAATACAAAAAAAAATCGAAAATTTTTTTAAAGTTCTTAAAATGACTTGATAAAAAAACTACGCTAAGAAAACTAATCTTCAATACCTTCCCGTTGAGTTGGACAAAAAAATAAATTGTATGCAAATTTTGAAGCAAGTCCATCAAATAGTTTCGAGACACACATACACACATACACACACACACACACACACACACTTAAAATGCTATACATTGAAAGGCTGTTCATAACTTTTCATGTGTTGTATTTTAATAAATTTATTGAGCTGTCCGCACTCAGGATTAATCTTATGAATTTTCTTTCTGTACCCAGATAGCACGAAAGATTCGGGAAGCTTCCATCGAAAGATTCAAAGAAGATTCCAATGTCAGCTTCTAGCAAGCTTCCAGCAGCTAAATGAAAGTTGCGAAAAGCTTCCATATAATATTCCATAAGGGCAAAATAGAACATTACAAAATAGCTTCCAGTAAGCTTCCGGAAAGGTTACATGCAATATTACAGAAACGTTATTTGGAAGATTGCATTATATCTTGCAGGAAGCTTCTAATAATATTTTGTGGAAGATTCTATTCAAACTTCCTGCAGCTTTTCACGGAATGTTACAGGAAGAATATTTCAATGTTCACGGAAAGTTACCAGCAACTTGTCAGGGAGATTCCCTGTAAGCTTCCCGGAAGCTGAATGAAAGTTTCGGGAAGCTTTCATTGGAATCTTTCATGTAAGCTCAACGAAAGGTTCAGGGAAGCTAACATGTAATATTCCATGAGGGCTAAATAGAACATTACGAAATAGCTTTCAGTAAGCTTCCGGAAATATTACATGCAATATTACAGAAACGTTATTCGGAAGATTATATTATATCTTGCAGGAAGCTTCGAGTAATATTTTGTGGGAGATTCCATTCAAACTTCCTGCAGCTTTCCACGGAATGTTACCGGAAGAATATTTCAATGTTCACGGAAGGTTACCAGTAACTTGTCAGAAAGATTCCCTGTAAGCTTCCTGTAAGCTAAATGAAAGTTTTGGGAAGCTTCCATTGGAATATTTTATGTAAGCTTTACGGAAGGTTAAGGGAAGCTTATTAAAAATAGCTTCCAGTAAGCTTCCGAGAAGTTATCTCCGAATGTTATTTGGAAGATTACTTCACATCTTGTAGGAAGCTTGCAGTAACATTTTTCGCAAGATTCTATTCAAACTTCCTGCAGCCTTTCACAGAATATTACAGGAAGGATATATTAATGTTCACGGAAAGTTATTGCAAAGTTTCAGAAAAAAATACATTAGCTTGTAGTAAATATCATGAAAATTATCCAGTTGAATTTTTTAATAAATCTATTCCTTTGTTTATAAGAATTTTGTATTCCTGGTACAAAATCGAACAATTTTAATATATATCATTGGACTCCAACATTTTAACCTTTAGAGTGCTAGGATTTGAGAAATTTCGAAAGCCTCGTTTTTCTAGGAAAAAATGAGTTTGGGCCATGCACAAAAGATTAAACTAAGGTTAAGTCTTTGGCAGATCGGAATATGACGCCTCCAGGCGTCATCCCGGCCCTCTAAAGGTTAAATAACTGATGAATGAATATATTTAAAAATTTAATAGAATTATCTTCATGGTACATACTATAAGCTAATACATTTCTTTTTCTAAAATTTTACAATAAAATGAAAAGTCAGGCAATATTTATGAGTACAGGTGTAGTGTCTGCCTTACTTAATTTAATTTTATAGATTAAAGATATTGTCTTTTTTTCTATTTAATTATTGTCTCATATTCTTTCTAATTTACAAAATTTATAGCAGATTATTTAAATATGAAATAAAACATATTACATTTTGAATGATTAAAAATTTTTTATAATTGTGTATAACTTTCGATAAAGAATTTTTATTATTATTGATTTTAATTAATAAAAAAAACACAAAAATTATGTTATTTTTTATGAGAGTCGTTAATTTAATAAATTCTATAAATTAAATAAATTAATTACTAAGTCTAAATATCTTTACAATGTTTTGAATACATAAATTTTATCAAATGAAAGATTTTTCCTTAAAAAAGCATAATATTTTGTGTTTTTTTACTAACTAAAAATTAATAGTAATAAAAAATTTCTGCCCATAGTTACATAATTATAAAAATTAATTAATTTAATTTTTAATCAGCTTTTTTCGCATTTACATAATAATCCCTCATTAATTTTATAAATTGAAAAATATAGTCTTTTTTTGTTAAATTAATTTGTAAAGATATTCTTTTTAATATAAACAATTAATATCGGATTATAATATAAATACGAATAAAACAGATTACAAATTAAATGATTAAAAAATAGCTAATGCAGCCAATGGCAGATGATTATAGTAATAGATGTGTATGAAGATAATGGCCTTTCTGCCCAATCAATAAACTTGAAAAATCCTGTTTTTCTTTTTAAAAAATTTTTCCTTTATTTTCCTTTCTCAACGTTTCGGAAATTTTTTGTTTTATGTCCCTCCTCAGGAGCAAAATCACTATATAAAAAAAACGCTGCCAAGTGCTTTGGCGCAATGCTTTCTCATAGAGCACATTGAGTTAGAGTAATTTGATTTTATTTTTTTAAATACGATTTTAATATAAATGTCCCTATCCTCTGTATTGAAGGCTGTCTTAATACCTACGAAAACTATATGAATTTTACTCTTTCTTAATTTTGCCATTTGCATAATGTGATTTTATGATGCTCTAAAATTAAAAATGCGTTTATAAAATTAATTTTCCCAAGCTTGTCTTCTTAACACTATAACCAATAACTTGCATACAAATTTTGGAACATTTTCATCGAATAGTTTACAAAAAATACCAAATAATTGAAAAATAAACATTGTTTTAAAATTTTCAAAACGCTTTAACGTTACAACTACGCTAAGAAAACCAGTTTTCAAAAGTTCATTTTATTCAGGCAATCGTAAATAATTTCTATACATAATTTTAAGCTACTTCATCGAGTAGTTTACGTAAAATACCAAAAAATAAGTGAGATTCTATTCAAAATTTACGAAATGCTCTAAAATTAAAACTGCGCTAAGAAAATAAGTTTTTCCAAGCTTGCTTTAATTAGGCAATAACAAATAATTTGTATGAAAATTTTTGAGCAAATTTATCGAATGGCTTTTGTGTAATAGAAAAAAAATGAAATATGATCATTTTTTTCAAAATTTTCAAAATGCTCTAAAATTAAAACTGCGCTAAGAAAATAATTTTTCCAAAGCTTGATTTATTCAGATAATAGTGAATAATTTGCATAAAAATTTTTGAGCAAGTTTATCGAGTGATTTTTGTGCAATAAAAAAGAAATTAAAAATAAAAAATTTTTTCAAAATTTTCAAAATGCTCTAAAATTAAATGTGCGCTAAGAAAATTGAAGAAAATTGGTTTTCAAAAGTTCATTTTATTTTGACAATCATAAATAATTCCCATACATAATTTGAAGCTCTTTCATCGAGTAGTTTACGTACACTGAGAGAAAATTCATGCCAATAGAGCATGTAGTCTACGTATCCAAAGTTAGTAAGTAATATCCTATGCTTTAATAACAGCGCCATCTACTCTTACGAGGTTTGTGCTATCCAAAAACTGTTTGTTTACATGCTTTAGTAGCTCCCCACTCTAATATCCTTCGATAGCTAGCGCTGTATCCTCTCATGGGACGTGAAGGAAGTAAACGTGACTTGTCCACTATTCTTTCTTTACTGCTAACTATGGCATTCTTCTATTGCTCAAGTCGCCTCCTCTTTTGGGTGGCGACGCGAGCAAACACGGCTGGTCTATATCCAAAATCATGTTGCAAATTTCGTTAACGTATTTTCGTAGCGTGAATCTCTTATTTCTTTTCTTTTCTTTTTTTATGAAGGGAGATACGTTATAAATATAACCTGTTAAACTTTTTAACTTTAAATAATATTAATTTTTAACTTAAAATTTAATTATTTTAAACCGCTGGGGGGCAGATGAGCATGTACGATTTTACGCCAGAGATATTTCGAAGTAATGTTGGTCTAGTGCGTAACGTTCACGCTTTTCCTTTTGAGTAGGCGAGTTCAACTCTTGGCTAGGGTCTTTTTTTTTAATTTTTTTTTTATTTCAATAGTTTTTATTGCTTTTTTTATTTATATTTTTTTATTTTCTATTTTTTATTAATTTTAAAATCTATTTTTTCACAAGTTACTTAAAATATGCTCGTTTTTTTTTATTAATATTTTTAAATAAATTATTTCATATAGAAAATAATTTAAAATATTAATAAATAAATAATAGTGATATTTACAATACTATAGTTCAATTTTGTCTTTATAAACATATTTCAATATACAATATATATTATAACATAAATAATAATAACTCAGTTTTATTTATTTATTGTAATTTATTGTAAATTTTATAAACTAAATTATAAATAAATTAAACTATACTATTATAAAATAAACATCACTATTATAAAATAAACATCACTATTATTTATTTATCAATATTTGTAATTACTACCTATAAAGAATAATTTATTTTTAAAAAATTTTCATTGAAAAAACAAGCGTACTTGTGAAAAATTAAATTTTGAAATTATTAAAAAAATACAAAATCTAAAAAAAAATTTAAAAAAAAGTGACCCTAGCCGAGAGTTGAACTCGCGTACTCAAAAGGAAAAGCGTGAACGTTACGCACTAGACCAACGTTACTCCGAAATATCTCTGGCATAAAATCGTACATGCTCATCTGCCCCCCCAGCGGTTTAAAATAATAAAATTTTAAGTTAAAAATTAATTATTTAAAGTTAAAAAGTTTAACAGGTTATATTTATAACGTATCTCCCTTCATAAAAAAAGAAAAGAAAAATAAAAGATTCACGCTACGAAAATACGTTAAAGAAATTTGCAACATAATTTTGGGTATAGACCAGCCGTGTTTGCTCGCGTCGCCACCCAAAAGAGGAGGCGACTCAAGCAAACAAAGGATATGAGAGTGGGGAGTCATCGAAGTATACCACGCGAGTCATCAGTGAATGCCGTTCATGCTTTAGTTACTCTCCATACCATCTTTTTTAGTATAAGGTAATCCAATACTAATAGAGCTTCTCACGGCCTGTCATATTTGTATCAATGTTTTATATGCTCGCATAGATGGCAGTTCGCATGCTCTATTAGCATGAATTTTCTCTCAGTGTAAAATATAAAAAAAATTAGAAAAATTTTATTCAAAATTTTCAAAATGCTCTAAAATTAAAACTGCTCTGAGAAAATAAGTTTTTCAAAGCTTGTTTTATTTAGGCCATTGCAAATGATTTCCATAAAAATTTTCGAGCAAATCTATCGAATGGTTTTTGTGTAATAGAAAAAAAATGAAAAATAGAGATTTTTTCCAAAATTTTCAAAATGCTCTAAAATTAAAACTACGCTAAGAAAATAAGTGTTCCAAAGCTTGTTTTCTTTAGACAATAGCGAATAACTTGCATACAAATTTAGAAGCAAATCTATCGAATGGTTGTCGTAAAATAAAAAATTAATGAAAAAAAAAATTTTTTTTTAAATTTTCAAAATGCTCTAAAATTAAAAGTGCGCTAAGAAAATCAGTTGGTAAAAGTTTTTCTTTTTTTGGCAGTCGCAAATAATGTTCATACAAATTTTCAAGAAAATTCTTCGAGTAGTTTACGTAAAATATCAAAAAAATGAAAAATCAAAATTTTTTTAAAATTCTCAAAATGGCTCTAAAAAAAAACTGAGCTAAGAAGATCAATTTTCGATAGCTTCCCCCCCAGTTAGACAAAAAAATAAATTGCATGCAAAATTTGAAGCTAATCCATCGAGTAGTTCTCGAGATCTTATTGGCGTACTGAATACATACACACACACACTCACACACACACACACACACACATACATACAGACATTTTCTGGAAATCACTTTTTTCGACTCCCTGAGTCTAAATATGTACAAATTAATGAAAAAATAGAAAAAATTTTTTTTTACCTATACAATGCTTTCTCTATGAGAAAGCAAAAGAACCACACAACGTAAATCAAGAATTATTTTCAAAAAGACCATTTACAAAAAGAATTAACAACTCACAGTCAGAATTAAATTATATCTCAATACGTATTACACAATAAATACGTTGATTGCCAATACAATAAGTGAAGCTAGAACAGCTCCTTATATAGTCTCACTATACAAATGCGCAACAACAACGATAAAGCAAGTGACGGCTTACTATAAATATTTTTCGCTACATGTGTACATACATATTATAAAATTTCAAAATTTCTTAATCTTGATTTATATTCATTATCAAGTAAGCCTATTTCATATTGTTTATTAAGAGCAGGCCGGATTCGCTGTCCTTGTCTAATTGGCATTTTTGTTATTTACTCAAGTTTTAATCGGTGTATTTTCAAATTAAAGGTCGAGCGCAATAGATATTATTATTATGAACATCTATGCACAAGAAAAAAAATATCTACCGGTTTGTTTTTGAGAAAAGTAAGGAACGCCGAGGTAAAAGTTTATGTTTATAATATTTTCGCGTTCCTTACTTTTCTCAAAAACAAATCGGTAGATTTTCGTTTTCTTGTGCATAGATGTTCATAATAATAATATCTATTGCGCTCGACCTTTAATTTGAAGATACACCGATTGAAACTTGAGTAAATAACAAACAACTCAATTGTTACTCGGTCGGTATCAGGTTCTACTCCGGCCTACCGTTAAGATAATTTTTTTGACTATGTATATGCAAAGCCTCTGAAAACAATCTTTTCTGAAAATTACACTCATTATCTAAAATTTTAATTTTTTCAAAGTCTATAAAATGTTTGTTATTTTTAACATGCATGAATAATGAAGAATTTTCATCTTTTTTATTATATTTACTGACATGTTCACGCAGTCTTACACTTAAACGTCTACTTGTCTGACCTACATAAGTTGCACTACAATTTTTGCAAGCGATTTTGTATACAACATTGGAGCTGTCCAATATGTTATTTTTATCTTTACCTAATTTGTTATAATATTTCTATTCTCATCAACAATGATCTGTAAGTCCAAAAAGTTAATGACATTATTATTAGAACGTTCTACTGTGAATTGCAAGTGTTCATTACAAGAATTAAAGGTATTCAAAACAAATTCAATTTTCGTCTTTGGTACACATATTAAAATGTCATCAACATATCTACAATAAAGGATCGGCTTAAAACCAAGACCTCTTATAGCTTCAATTTCCAAATCCTCCATTACAATATCAGATAAAATTGGGCTAATATGATTTCCCATAGCAAGACCAAAAACTTGCTTATAAAATTTATCGTTAAATTGAAAGTAATTATTGCTCAAAATAAATTTAATCACATTTATAAAATCATTGCAGCTCATATTAACATTATTACAAATCTGAGTCCATCTTTTTTCAATAGCTCTGATGTTGGGAGAAAAATTTAATTTTAATGAAAATTTTGATAAATCAACGTTTTTAGAAATTATTAAGAATTTTGAAATTTTTTTAAAAAACAATGTAGACGAAAACAATAGTCATTCTATTAGAAAAAATTTTTTAGACACACTAAAGACTTTTAAGAATAGAATAATATCAAATGATTTCACTGATAAAAAAATAAAGATAGATTTAAATAAAACAAAACAATTTTTAAATAAGAATTCTAACATTTTAGTAACTAGAGCTGACAAAGGCAATAGTACAGTTGTTATAGAAAAATTAGATTATTTAAAGAAAGTGGAACGTCTATTTACTGATAAAAAATATTATTTAAAAATAACTTCTAACCCACTTTCAAAGCTTGAAAATAACGCCGCTCTATTAATCAAAAATCTTAATGATAAAAATTTTCTTGGTGACAACACAAAACTTCCTACTGTGCGACAGAAATTTAACATAGCCAAGGCTTACGGGTTGGTTAAGATACACAAAGAGAATTTTCCGGTTAGACCGATTGTTTCCGCAATTAATTCACCTTTATATAACATTTCAAAAATGTTTTCTAGACTGGTTAAGGATAATGTTAAAATTCCATTTTCTCATATGAATAATAGTAAAAAACTTAAAGATAGCCTAAATGAGATTGTTATTCCAATAGATCATGAGATTATTAGTTTGGATGTGATAAGCATGTACACGAATGTTCCGATCGACTTAGTCTGTAATGCTATTGAAAAAAGATGGACTCAGATTTGTAATAATGTTAATATGAGCTGCAATGATTTTATAAATGTGATTAAATTTATTTTGAGCAATAATTACTTTCAATTTAACGATAAATTTTATAAGCAAGTTTTTGGTCTTGCTATGGGAAATCATATTAGCCCAATTTTATCTGATATTGTAATGGAGGATTTGGAAATTGAAGCTATAAGAGGTCTTGGTTTTAAGCCGATCCTTTATTGTAGATATGTTGATGACATTTTAATATGTGTACCAAAGACGAAAATTGAATTTGTTTTGAATACCTTTAATTCTTGTAATGAACACTTGCAATTCACAGTAGAACGTTCTAATAATAATGTCATTAACTTTTTGGACTTACAGATCATTGTTGATGAGAATAGAAATATTATAACAAATTAGGTAAAGATAAAAATAACATATTGGACAGCTCCAATGTTGTATACAAAATCGCTTGCAAAAATTGTAGTGCAACTTATGTAGGTCAGACAAGTAGACGTTTAAGTGTAAGACTGCGTGAACATGTCAGTAAATATAATAAAAAAGATGAAAATTCTTCATTATTCATGCATGTTAAAAATAACAAACATTTTATAGACTTTGAAAAAATTAAAATTTTAGATAATGAGTGTATTTTTCAGAAAAGATTATTTTCGGAGGCTTTGCATATACATAGTCAAAAAAATTATCTTTATAAACAATATGAAATAGGCTTACTTGATAATGAATATAAATCAAGATTAAGAAATTTTGAAATTTTATAATATGTTTGTACAGCGAAAAATATTTATAGTAAGCCGTTACTTGCTTTGTCGTTGTTGTTGCGCATTTGTATAGTGAGACTATATAAGGAGCTGTTCTAGCTTTACTTATTGTATTGACGATCAACGTATTTATTGTGTAATACGTATTGAGATATAATTTAATTCTGACTGTGAGTTGTTAATTCTTTTTGTAAATGGTCTTTTTGAAAATAATTCTTGATTTACGTTGTGTGGTTCTTCTTTTTTTATATAGTGATTTTGCTCCTGAGGAGGGACATAAAACAAAAAATGTCCGAAACGTTGAGAAAGGAAAATAAAGGAAAAATTTTTTAAAAAGAAAAAAAGGATTTTTTAAGTTTATTGATTGGGCAGAAAGGCCATTATCTTCATACACATCTAAATGATCAAAAGTTTTTATAATTGTATAACTTTAGATTAAAAATTTCTTTCAATATTAATTCAAGTTAGTAAATAAGCACAGACAACATTTTGTTGCTTTTTAAAAAAAAAGTCTTTAATTGAATAAAGTTTTAAGAAAGAGTATTGTATTATATATTTAAGTTTCTTTAAATAAATTTATTTTAAAATCTATGTTAAATGATTTTTTCGGCTTCATATGGCATGAAAATGTTTGTGAGTGAATAATACGTAAGTACATGTACATTCATCTGTATACATAAAAAATATTAAAATTTTAAAAAATAGTGAAATATATACATATGCATCATAATTTATAAAAAAAAAAAAAATTATGTTCAGTCGGGAATCGAACTACCGACAGATATCTTACAAGTCCGTCACCTTCGATTTGCAGTTACGCCTACAGGGGGATACACGTTGAATGGGCGTTTTGTCCCTAAGTGGTGAGATGATACTATACTTACTATATAAGTTGAACGTTGACGGTTTTGAGTATGTACCCACAGCGCCTGCCTTGAAAATGTAAATGCGTCTTTATAATTATACGTAAATCCTAATATATGTGAATATGTATTGACGTATTAGATGATTTTATGTCGTTGTAGGCCAAATGAGGGACTATAACAAAATCGATTAATAAATAATATATTAATGTTTCTTTAAAATTTTTTGATAATATGTCAAAATCAGTTGATGTCACTCTTTCATTTGTTTTTAATTTGTAAACATGAATCTTCAATTTTTTCGCATCGCTGTTCGCATAACCCAAAATTTTTTTATGGTTAAGAAAATGTCAAAGTCAGCTGTGAGCATGGGCGCGCTCGCGACATACGGTTCACCTAAGTTGACCAGTCTAAACACATATATAATCCATACGACTCCGGGTTCGTATGGAAAGCTTCCATACGCCACTGAAAGTGTATAGAAAGATTTGAACATAGTTAGAGATGAGCCAAAGCGTACGCGATGCCAATACAAATTTAGCTGGGTCTATGAGTATTGAGCCGAATTTGGCCTACGACGACATAAAAATATTATATAATAGTATATAAAATAGTATGTTGTAAGTAAATATGTGTTTTTCTCAGCAAGTATTTGTAAAATATAAAATAAATAATAGAAAGTTAAACAGAATCGTAACAAAATACCTTCCGAACGGTGAAAAACGATAAAATTAACCAATTGATATTTGAATTGTTGACTTCCCCGAAGCCTCCGGGAACCTTACACTGGAATCTTCCTGGAAGCTTTTAGCATTTTTTTATGGAAGCTTCCATGAAGTATTTTTGAAACCTTACGGCAATCTTCCTTGAAAGCTTCTTGTAAGATTCAAAAGGCTTTTATACTAGCTTCCATGGAAGCTTACTGATTTCTTCAACGGAAGCTTTCTGGAATCTCCCATTGAATCTTTCTGAAAGAAAAGTGCGCGGGACATTTTATGCCTCCAGGAAGCTTTAATTGAAGCTTTTACGGAAGCTTGCATATAAGCTTCTTGCATTATTCCTTGGAAGCTTCCATAAAGTACTTTTGGAACCTTACGGTGATCTTCCCTGGAAGCTTCTTGTAAGATTTGAAAAGACCTTTATGCTAGCCTCCATGAGAGTTTACTGATTTCTTCCACGGAAGCTTCCTGGAAGCTTCCATTGAATCTTTTTGAAAGAAAAGGGTGCGGGACATTTTACACTCCCAGGAAGCTTACATGGAAGCTTCCCGGAAGCTTCGGTGCTATGTGGGTAGTGAAATAATATGATTTGACGCACCATTTACTCATAAACTTTGAATAAAAATATTATTAAGAGGGAATAACTACGATATCCTCTTAAAGACGTATCAATAACGGCGTTTACTCGTATTAAAGACGTTTAAAATACGTCGTTACAACGTTTCTATAAGGGAGCTGCTCTGCAAACTGTACAACGCTTTATCGACGCTTTATCGCAAGGACAGAAGATATGAAATCGATATGCTGAAGAAAGACAGCGTTATATGGTATATCGTTCAGAAGTAGCCCCCCAGGCTTCTGTAAAGTCCTTCAGTAAAAATATTGCGGTCAAAATGACGTTTTTAAAACGTCATTTTTAACTTCCGTAAAATATGTTTTATCGTGTTTTTCACAACGTCTTAAAAACGTCTTTATAACGTCGTGTGTTATAAGGGGTAGGACTGTTTGCGTTGTTCTAAATTGATTGTTCTTCTTTAATCGGCCTTTTGATTTATCACTATAGACCAAAATTGATTGTTAATTCTTACCGCTGTTACTTTTGGCCCGGGTTTCCTCTATACGTTCGTATCAGATGTTTGTGCAAATATGATAAAATATTGGTAAGAATGAAAATCGTTATTTTATTTATGCAGTAACAAAAAGCTAAAAAGAGAATATTATTTTAATATCTATTTTATTGTCACAACTTTAATGCTATATTGTATAATAAATATTTTCTACATTTGACTATAGTATTTTTAAATCTAAAACAATTGGAATAATAAACTGATATTTAAGTATTTTTATGTGAATGATTTTTCTTACTTGTTCTTAAAATTCCTATTACATACATTTGGTTTTCTTCTTCATTACTGATTTTGTATCTTTCATAATTACTCATTCTCGTGTTCCTTCTTTTTGCAAGGTACTTTGAGTAAGTAAAAATTTGGGATGAAATACTTGACACACGATGCTAAAAAAGAAAAAAAAAACGTTTTTATGATCGTCCGTTTTTGCAAACGCATGTCGGTCGTAAAAAGTCTGATTTACAACGTTGTGTTGGGCAGATGAATTTGTTTCTAAAGGTTCTGGCACTGGCGTTAAAACGTGATTTTGTTCTTACGACTTAAATAAAAAGGCTATCTTTTAAATTTAAAATCTAATTATAAATTTTACCTTATTTTATTTATATATTCTAATATTAATAACAAAAAAGTTTGTATTGTAAATAGATTATATATTTTTTAAATAAGAATTTACATATTATCAATTCCATAAATTGGATATCTAAAGTAATTTGAATTTTTAATAAAAGTTTCAAGACGTTTTGTTGCATGTGTTCTTCTTTCAAAATTTTTTACTAGTATAAGATAAATTCTAGAAATTAACAAAGTCATATAAAAAAACTTATTTCTATGAAGAATATTTTGCAATAGACATATAAAATTATTAAAAAATAAATTATTGCAAAATGCTTGTTTATTTTAACCTATTAATACATCAAGTTACAGTAAACATTACATTTTAAATAATACTAAAATTCTATCATGAAGAATATTTAACAATCATGCTAATAGAAAAAAAAGTATTAGTTAACAATTCATATTCTGATGACTTACGTTAATAAAAACAGCGCACTTACAAATAAGTAACCATTAAAGAGCAAATTTCATAAAATTAGGAATATTTAAGAATATAAATATCTTTAAAAATTGCAGAAGTTTAAAATGAATTTTCTGAGTTAATTACGTCCGTTCATTGGAAGTTGAATTGTATGTTTCTTGAAATTTTCAAAAGTTTCGTTGTTGATGTGCTTAGAGTACAGTTGAGATATTTCAACGATCTTTTGTAAGCTCTGCTTATATGCTTGGGTGATACAACAAATGCTTCAAAAAACCTTTCATTCTATATAGATTATGTTAATTTTTTAAAGGAGATAAAGTGACCACTGTATATGTGGAAGAAACGATCCTTGGTAGCTCCAATTGCCGAGCTTTTCGCTTTCTTTCTCGATAGTTTTATGCTTATGGGCGCTTTTTGTAAAAAGTCTATACTATTCATATCCACAGATGTACAGAATATATGCTTTTTGTAATGTATTTTAATTCACAATTTGCTTATCATTGTCGCCAAACCTTATATTTATTGGCTTTATAAATTTACTGTCTAATTCAAATTCATTATATATTGAAATTTTAATTAAAAATAATTATGTTTGCTTCTTTTTCTTATTCACGGTGATAGAAATTTTAATTAAGAACAGTTTTATATTTATTTTTATAGATCAATTAACTGCAAAGAATATAGCGGAATAAGTATGTGAAACTGGCCTTAACTCGGATTTCCCTCGAACTTTGCTCATTCCTTTATCTAGTCAAAAAACTAAGATCTTCAAAGTTTCAGATCCCTTGACTCAAAATTGGCTTCATAACCTCAAAAAACGTGTTTTTTTGTTTTTTGCTATAATTAGGTGAATTCCTGATGGTTCTCTAAAATTCCAAATCGAGGTGAAAGAGGACGGTAAAACGCATATATTTAGTGACTATATAAAACCTTACGAGCTTCAACCATAACCTAAAAATACTTTTGAAAATTTCAAAATGGCCTGTACATTAATTGTATGAACAGATTTTTATTTTTGGCATCTAAAAACTTTTCTTTTCATAAAATCTATCATTTATAATTTTTGCGGAACTGTAGGAATGGTGAAAAGTACCTAAAATATTAAAAAACTTAAAATTTTAAAGATTTATGGCGTTTTAGAGGCTCTATTGCATTCTGATCATGAAAATAACACCAAAAACACGTTCAATGACCCAAGAAATCCCTAAATATCAATATTCAGTCAGATTTATATCATATGCATTCATTAAATACGAGAATAAGCTTAAAAAAATCGTTTTTTGACCAAAAAGACTCCTGTAATCTTTTTATTACCATCCCAAACTATAATTTCACCACGTCATCTTGAAAGTAATCTTAAAAATTTATTCACTGACCAATAGCCTCCTTGATACTGATTGTTCATCTTATTCAGTACGATTTTTGGCTGAAAGATATAAAAATAACCTCAAAATATTCACTTGGTGATTAAAAATGACCACATCCATCATTTTTCTGACACATTCAAAACAACATATTGGACAAAAAAATATATTGGAGGATTCTAAAAACTTCTCACTGAGATTGTTTATATTGTTCTGTGCGATGTTTTGTCAAGCACCACCAAAATATCGCCAAATAATGCGCCTAGTCAGCAAAAATATTGCATGTTGTGCTACAGTATGATTTAAAAGTAATTAAAATCAAAATAGTAATGTAATATTACTAAAATATTTTACTATTTTAAAAATACATTAGCGAGCCAAGCTTGTGTTGGAGTACAAGCAAGCAGGTGAGCCCCACACAATATAAAACGTTTGAAATATTTTCGAAATATTTCAAAACATTTCATGCTGTACGGGACATCTCTGTAGTTTATATTTGTTAGTGTTACAGTAGAAGATGTAATTTCTGATTATAAAAGAGAAATCATGCCCTGATAAGAATCCCGTTCTTTACGGTATTATCTGTTCGAATTAAAAAATAAAAACAATGATTACATAACACAAGAACGTAACGATAATTTACAAGAATATGCACATTTAGGCAATATGAAACTGAAAATAAATTAGTTTGCTATTTTAGTTGATAACGAAAAAAATATTATCTTTATTTAACTAAAAATACGATTTAATTATTAAAATAATTATTAATTTCTAAATCACTAATTTTTTATTCGCTTATCATGGGTACGTTTGGAAACAGTTTTCAGTTAGTTTACCAGGTGATATGTGGTAACGCTGTGGCAAATCACGTGATAAACTAAATATCTGTGTGTTCGGAAACAAATAATTTTATCAGATGACCGGAAGCAGTTTTGAATATTTATTGTATTAATTAAAATTAATACAATAATTATTTAAAAGTAGTATGGCTTAATCTAAACAATAATATTATTACCTATTTTTGACAAATTAGTAGTATAAGATATATATCATTTAGCTTTTGAAAGTAATTTCTAAAAATCTATCGTCATGCCCTCCGCGTTCAAGGCAAGAGCTTTATCCATTACGCCACCGCGCTCTCATAATAAAAATTGATGTAAAAGATAATAAATCTTATAAAATATGAGGATAAAAGCCAAATGATACAAATGACATGCGGGACATTACCCCGGGTTTCTTATTGGTAACAAGTTTACACTGCCCATAAAGTTCTATATTTCAAAAGCAATTGCTAATACTACATATTCATATATCAATTATGAAAAAAATATACGCGTATTAAAATCTATTGTATTAAAAGTGTTAAAAGATATTAATAAACCTTGAGGATCTATATATTTACATATCGTGCCTATTCATTTGTCTGCCCGTACCCAGCACCAATCTACTTAAGAAGTACTACAAGGTAAGAATACATAATTATTTAATAAACTCTTTACTTAATAGTATTCAAATTATCCTTCAATAATTTTCAATTGTGAGAGCGATTTCGTTCAATTAAGGGAGTACCCTCGGTAATAGAATTTATCTTTATCACTACATTTTCATAAATAAGTCAAATATTTCAAAAGAACATAATTCATATATAAATTTATATAAATTAAATAAATAACTTATTCACTTTATTTAGTCCTGGTGCAAGCCAGGACTTAACAATATCATATTTCAAGTTCAAAAAAATTTTTTTTTGAAATATTTTAAAAACGCTTTTATAATGGAGAAAATACACTGAAAAGTAAAAATATATCTTTAAACTGGGAAAATATTTTAGTAATACACTCAATTCTCGCTATTACGAGTAACTCGGGAATAATTTCTCTCGCTATTACGAGCGTGAGAGGGGCCCCCACCACAGAATGCTACTGAATTCAGGTACGAAATAGATTGGGTGGAAAGGAAAGAAGAGAAGGTATTTCCCTAAAAATGGTTTTAAAGCTTATTTTCGTATTTTATGGATACATATGATATAAATCTGACTGAATATCAATATTTAGGGGTTTCTTGGGTCGCCAAACGTGTTTTTGGTGTTATTTTCATGATCAGGATGCAATAGAGCCTCTAAAACGCCATAAATCTTTAAAATTTTAAGTTTTTCAATATTCTAGGTACTTTGCACCATTTTTACAGTTCCGCAAAAATTATAAATGATAGATTTTACGAAAAGAAAAGTTTTTAGATGCCAAAAATAAAAATCCGTTCATACAATTAATGTACAGGCCATTTTGAAATTTTCAAAAGTATTTTTAGGTTATGGTTGAAGCTCGTAAGGTTTTATATAGTCACTAAATATATGCGTTTTACCGTCCTCTTTCACCTCGATTTGGAATTTTAGAGAACCATCAGGAATTCACCTAATTATAGCAAAAAACAAAAAAACACGTTTTTTGAGGTTATGAAGCCAATTTTGAGTCAAGGGATCTGAAACTTTGAAGATCTTAGTTTTTTGACTAGATAAAGGAATGAGCAAAGTTCGAGGGAAATCCGAGTTAAGGCCAGTTTCACATACTTATTCGGCTATACTTTTTTTATCTGTCAAGGGCTACTTAATCAATTAATTTCTATACTTTGATTATTTTTTTAATCATAGAGAATAAGTTTTTTTCAGTTTATAGAAAGAAAATGTATATAAGAAAATTTGCATTTCGTATAAAGTTTAAAAGTCATTGCGAATTGCTCAAGAATGTATTTTAAAGAAATTTTAAGACGTTTTTCACCTAAAAGTAGTTGTGCACACTGAGAAAAATGTCTGGATAAAGTTTACTGCAAAAATATGTAAAATTACTATAGAATATAGTAACGTTGTGACGTACTGTTTTTATGAGAAATTTTACTTCATTTCGACAAATAATTCTTATGTATGTAATATTTTTTACTAGAAAACACATGAAAATTAGTATTGATATTCAACAAAAATTGCTACATAATATAGTAAAAATTGTAGAGATAATTTTTACTACGTAAGTTAGTAAATTTTGTTGACTAACCTATTAATTTTATCTATAAAGATACCAAACTTCACTGCCTTTATAGTAATTAATAATGTAAAATCGAAAAGCATAAAGTCCTTGGAACATATACAGTAAAAAGTTTTATTTTATGTAGTATACTTGATTTGTCTGATTTTTAATTCGAAAACTTAACCTCAAAATTTTTAATTAAATTCAAAGTATCTTCAATAACATATGAAGACGATTCGAAGTATATATACTAAATATATTGCGTAACATGTTAGCATGGCGCAGTCGGTAACGTTCACGCTTCACGTCCTCGCGATCGGCGGTTCGATCCCAACAAAGGTAAGATTTTTTTTCTGAGTTTTCTTTCAAATATTATTTAAATTAATTTAATAAATTAAAAAAATAATTTAATAATTAAAAAAAATTGTTTCGCATGTAATAAGTAAATAAAAAATAATTCGAGATAAAAAAATAAACGACTAAAAATTTTTTTCTATATAGTATCTGCTCAATTAAAATTTACTATATAAAATAGTAATTTATCTTACAAAGCGAGTATGTCACAGCATTACTATATTAAATAGTAATTTGATATATGTTTGTAGTAAATTTTATGCAGACATTTCTCTCAGTGCACTAACCTGTCCTTCTTTTTCAAGGCGAATCTTTATGATACTTTTTTTTAAACTGTTGAGTTGCTATGTACATTTTTAAATACTTGAAGATAAAGTGAATTCGTAAAATTGTCATTTTTACAATATTATTCAACTATTATTTGGATTATTTTTAATATTACATTTAAAATACAGAAAAAAATAATTTTTGTTTGATTAATTTTTATTGTGTCAAAATCAATATATTCTAACGGGCGCGTTTTGTAGGATATACGGTTGCCAGATAATTTAATCTTTAATTATCAAATTTATAAAATAATTGTTACATTAATGAATTCTTAACTTACATTAGTCATATTATCCATACAGCATGAAGCATGAAAATCTAAGAATCGACGATCTCATCAAGATACTATACTTCCAGAGATGCGATAACTTGTGTTTTATAGTTTATGCAAAAATATGTGATCGACGACTTCCGCCAGATGCTTTATTGTTTAATGTATGATAATGTGCACTTTGGATATAAGTTGCAGCTGTTTACCTTTTATCATCTGAAATTATTGAATAATAGATTTAGTTAAATAAATTTAGAGTCATTTCATCTATTTTAAATGATGGAATTTATTTAAATTTAGTGAATCTTTTTAAATAAATTACAAGTATGAAATAATTTATTTAAATAAACAAAAGAAAATGAGAATCTTATGAATATTATGCTAGTCTCTATATGTTCCAGTATCAAGAGCTAAATTAGGAATGAGAGATTTACATCTTATATGCTCAACTATATAAGATCTCTAGTGAAAATCCACTCTGATTTTCATAGTGAAAATCCACTCTGATTTTCATAGTGAAAATCCACTCTGATTTTCAGTCTGAAAATCCACCCAGATTTTCACAGTGAAAATCCACCTTGATTATGGATATTTTCAAGCAATCAAAAGAATATTTTTATAAAAATAAATTTATTTGCGTTTTTCATTGCAACCACAAAAATATCTCTGTTCATTGAATAGAATAGAACGTGAGAAAGCAGGTCGAATGATCGTCGTTTTAAACGAAAATAAACTGTTAACTTATCAGCTCTAAACTCTTTTATTCTTTTTGTGCGCGTTCGCTTGCCATAAGAAAGTCAATAGGTAGAAAGCGGAGCATCCCCCTAACGGTTAATAACCAGTAGAGTTATATACATGTGTATATTCATATTCAATAACTAACCACTAGGAGGCTACCACGCTTTTTATGTATTGACTTTCTTATGGCAAGCGAACGCGCACGAAAAGAATAAAAGAGTTTAGAGCTTATAAACTAATAGTTTTATTTTGTCTAAGACGACGATCATTCGGTCTGCTTTTCTCAAGTTCTATTCTATTCAATGAACAGAGATATTTTTGTGGTTGCAATGAAAACATAAATAAATTTAATTTTATAAAAATATTCTTTTGATTGCTTAAAAATATCTATAATCAGGGTGAATTGCTACTGTGAAAATCTGGGTAGATTTTCAGACTGAAAATCAGAGTGGATTTTCATTATGAAAATCAGAGTGGATTTTCACTATGAAAATCAGAGTGGATTTTCACTATGAAAATCCAAGTAAATCAAACTGAAAATCTGAGTAAATCAGACTGAAAATCCACTCGGAATATCCACCTGGAAATCCACCTGGACTTTTTTAACAGGGGAAAGAAAAAAAGGTTTAACAGACAAAATAAAAAAGAAATCCTTTGAAACAATCAAAAAATCAGTATTAATTCAGTGAATATTACGTCAACTGAATGACTCTTGGTAATATTGTTTGGAAAAAGCAATAATACAAATATAATATGATATTTATTAAAAGTAAATAAACATATAAATAAACAAACAAATAAATAAATAAACAAAAATCTGTAATGTAATTATTTAATAATTAAATAATTACATTACAGATTTTTGTTTATTTATTTATTTGTTTGTTTATTTATATGTTTATTTACTTTTAATAAATATCATATTATATTTGTATTATTGCTTTTTCCAAACAATATTACCAAGAGTCATTCAGTTGACGTAATATTCACTGAGAATCTAACTTATAAGAAAATTGCAGCGCTTGACCACATGCGCGCTACTTGTAAATGTTGTTATATCTTTTTTAATTATTTATCAATCGATTTGAAACTTTCCACAAATCTTCTTTATACAAAAACCAAAAACTTTTTCGCTACAAGTTTCTTGTACTTGAAAGTTCCCTCGATACTTTTTTCTCGAGTACATTATAAACGCACAATTTGTAATTTGTATTAATTAATAAACAATTGCGACAAACTATTCAAGAATTAAAATTTTTTATAATTATCATAATTTTCGCTATAATATTTAGAAAGTATATTTTAAATTTTAGCGGAATTGGTTAATATCCACTCGAATTACAACGATTTAAATTTTAAAAAGTATTGAAATTTAATGTAAAAAATTTTCTTGTTTTTAATTTTTTTCTTGAAAAATAAAAATTTTATAAAAAAACTGTTAATATAATAAAGATGCGGCATGATGAGTTTTACAACGTCAAATTTTTTGAAACTTATTTGAAGAAAATGAAATTTTTAGTACCAAGTGACTTCAGTTTTACGTGCTCCGAGCGTAAATGCCCTTATTGCATCCGGGCCTTCAATTGCAAATAACTGCAAGAATCCGCAAATAACGGTAAATGACTGCAAAAATAAAAAAATAACTGCAAATAACTGTTACTATTATCTTAATTTTTAAAAATTGTATCGTACAATATTGTTGTGCTTATAAATGTTAATAACTATTAATAACTGCAAATAACTACTATTAACTGCAAATAACCACTACTTCTGTCTCAAACCAAACTATTTATAACAGTTATTAGCAGTTGCTTTCAGTTATTAGCTAAACTGATTTCCACTAGGGATGGAATCCATCTTAGATGCTACATGGTCTACAGTTTAAGAAAAAATGAGAGTATACGGGACTTTTGCTTGTCCTTATATACTTTTTGATAAACCTTCTACAATGTTCTATCTCTTATAAAACAGATGATTCCTTAGGAAATAGAACGTTCCATATCTTTCATTTTATATAATTACAAAAGAAACATTTACTTAGAATAAATATATTTGTAAAAGGAACCTTATATTTTTTATACATCAAAAAAGAATGTTTTTTATTTGAATATTACTGATAATTCATTTTTAAAATGAATTTATTTTATTATTTATTTATTAGAAAAACTAATTTTTTTTATTTCAATTTATATCCTTTATTATATTTACATATGTTATAGAAATTAAATGTTCTATTTCTATATTAACAATTACAGTGGGACCTGGATAACTTGCCGTGCACGGGGCTGTAGGGCAAAAATTCTCAGAAAAGGCCAGTTACTGTAAGCCCTCTCTATCGACAAGCGCGCTATACCTTTTTCTCTTGCTCCAACTTTCTTGCTTAAGCATCAATGAGCCGGTAACTGGACTCTTGAGAAAATTCTAAACTTTTGTATCATAAACTTTCAACAAAAATTCAGAAACAGACAAATATAGATGTTTTGAATAGAATAAAACTTTTTCTTATTCAATTTAAAAATAAATAATGATATTATTCCATATTTCAAAGTTATAAAATATCTTTGAGATAGGATACTACATTTATTAAACTTTTTTTTAAAGCAAAAGTATAATTCATACAATTGTATCTAATTTATAATAAAAAATTTAATTTTCAATCAATAGCAATAAAAGCTATTTTACATAAATTATATTTCAATTTGTAAAACTTACGTATATATATATATATTTTTTTTTCTTTATTTTTAAAGAAAGTCAATCATATAGAAGATATTGTCTTTTATATTATTAACTTCTTTCATATGATGATATCAGATAGATTCTAGTCAGGTTCCCGTTTAACACATTACGTCAGGTTAGCCTATCTGACACACTATACCGAAATCTTTGACTACCAATCGATGGTCAGTCACATTTCTGTGACCAACAATCAACCGATACCCAATGAGATCGGATTTTTTTAAAAGCCGTGCGATATTATTAGCACATACACTAATTTTTCTGTTGAAAAAAAAATCAGAGATACCTGGCCAGGATTCGAATCCATGCCCACTGCGTTCAAGGTAAGAGTTCTATCCGTTACGCCACTGTGCTCTCAATACTTATGTACATATTAAGTTAGATTTATTTTTTTACTAACGTATGTTCACTTACCGGCTCATTCGACTTAAAGAAACGATTTAAAAAACATAAAATTAGAATTTGTTTTATTAAACCAAATAAATAGTGCTTCTTCGAGATCATCTAATACATATAATTTGATGCATTTTGTATCCTTTGTTAATACATAATTATTTTCAACGTTTTCGAACTGCGAACGATTTTGTTTCCAATTTCTTAACGTTCTCACCGGCACATTGTATTTTTCCGCAACTGTTTTTATATATTATTATAAGCTTTTAAAATTTCTAGCTTTCGTTTAATGCCATAATTAAAACTTTTTTTTTATTCATTTAAAATTTTTCATCTTTAAAATATACTTTAAAAATTTATTTGTATATGGACAACTCTATTATTATAAGTTTTGTTTAGACCGAACTTTTATACTTTTAACCAAAAGAGGTTGGGTAGACATATGTGACCGAGCTATATGTAAGCGATATTGGGGGCTGACGTTTGTCTACGCACGGAGGAGAAATGACTTTCACGGCAAGTTATACAGCGGCCAGTTATCCAGATTCCAATGCATACTAAAAAGTTACATCCAATTTTATTATAAATAATTAAATATTGATAATATTTTTTTATTTAAAGAAATAGAACATTCCATTTCTATATTCATTTTACTATATATATGAGTGTGTCTAAGCAGCAAGCAAGCGTACGCTAATCTCTGTTTATAAACTCTCTTAGCATACGCTAGTATGGCACCATCCTTGCGTACGCTAGTATAGAACCTTCCTTGCGTACGCTAGATTTAATAGAAAAATATTTACAATCAACTCTGATCTCGAGGGAACTATCTAAATTATTCTATTGTTCCTATTATGGGGATATTATTCTGAATTAATACATTCGGAATCAGGTTATACCAAATAAATTAAAGTTTTTATACAATGTAAAAGAACCTTTTAATTAATTATTATTTAAATGAAAAACAAAATTATATTTAACGGCATGTCGGAGTTCCCCCCTCTTAATAATATTTTCATTCAAAGTTCATGAATAAACGGTGCGTCAAATCAGAGATGAGTAGAGATTGCCAATGCCATGTTAATAAAACGTGCCGAATTCGATCATGACGATCCTTGCGGTGATTCCGGAACTATACGCGCAAAGCCCCTCCACGTCTATACGTGCGTAGAGAAGCAAGCGAGAGGGGAGAAGACAAAACACGAAACACGCGACTTCCAGTGGCGTAGGTAATCTTACGGTACACTCGCTTTAACTCGTTTTCGCCGCGGTACGTTATAGCTTTATTTAAATGTGACTAACCGTCCCGAAAATTCGTTAAATGATCACAAATTTTTATTTGAAACATAAATATATTTTTTAATACTAAAAATCCTTAAGGAGTCTCATATGTCAGCTATAGTTTGTTGTTCATAAAAATTAAAAGTTTAAAGAACTCTTCAAAATTTTGATAAAAATTAATTTATACCTAGAAAAAAATTTCTACAAATTTTCAAGTAGTATTATCAACTAATTTTTTTATATGTGCTCACTCGAAGTCCACGTGTTTTGTATCTCATAGTAGTAAAAAGATAAACTTTAAGTGAGCATAAATAATAAAATCAGTCGATAAGGCTAACTAAAATTTTGCAGAGATTCTTTTCCAGGTATAAATTAATGTTTTTCAAAATATTGAAGAATTTTTTAAACTTTTGATTTTTATGAACAACAAACTATAGCAAACTATAGCTAGCATATGAGACTCCTTAAGGTAGAATCAAACAAATTATAATAAATAAAATCTTTTGGGGGGGGGGGGCAATGAACATATGTAACTTTTTACCCTGTTTAACTAATGTATGCGGTGGCTGTGGTCACTAAGTTTTTACGCACCTCGCTATTATTCTAATTTTGCCAAGTTCAAACCCGATGTTCCACCTATTTTTTTTTTTTTTTTTTATGTTTTATTTTAAATATTAAATATTTTTATAATCAATTTTTATAGCGGGAAAAATAAAATTTAAAATTTATTTAACACCTTAAATTCTATTTTATTTAATAATTCTATTCTATTATATTTACAGATATAGGGATAGAAAAAAGTTTTAATGTCAATATTACATGGATATATAACTTATATCAATATAAAATAAAAACGTAGCTAGTTCTTTTTTCCTGCTAAATAAGAAATATTAAAGATTTAAAAAAATTATTATAAATTATAGTTGTTTTTCATTTTCACTCCTTTGCGAATAATAAAACCTTTTTCGTTCTTTAAAAAAGGTCCTTTTCTAAATTTATATAAATAAATGACATTTTTAACTCATTTAATAAAAATAGAAAATAAAAAGTAATAAATCTAATTTTAATTTAGATAAGTAAAAAGGATCTTTTCTAAATTTATTTAAATGTATGACATTTTTAACTCATTTAATAAAAATAGAAAATAAATATGAATAAATCTAATTTCATTTGAGAAAAGTAAAATAATAAATGAATCTGAAAAAATAAATAATTTTACGAATGTAAACTTTATTAAAGCGCATTTTAAATAAAAATTACATTGAATATCATTAATATTTTAAAAATTGGACTTTTTCTTCTTTCTTTTATTAAATATCATATTTTTATAATATCATTGATTTTTATTTCCAAAACAAAAAAATTGATAATTTTCTTTAACGAACGTAATAATTTTCAGTTTTTACTAAACAAAATTATGACTAAACTTTGAATACTTGAATTATTTTTGTCCGTTAAAAAGTGACATTTTCTAAAGTTATTTAGGGGCATGATAACATTCTTTTTAATTAATTTTTAAAAAATAACATTTTATTTCAACAGTTACAATATTTAAAAGATGAAAAATCTAAATTTTTCAAAAAATACATAAACGCTTTTTAAATTTATGTTACGCAGAGATTAATTATTGAAGAAAAATTGAAAATACTTTCAGAAAAATAACTATTTTGCATCTTATCTGACTGCTCGTTCTTTTAATTACTATTTTGTCATAAAATTACTTTGAAAATTGAAGATGTCATGCAAATTAATATTTTAATAATAAAGAGCTGAACGGTTCTTCAAGCTGAAATTATGTGAATTTTAAATAAACACACAATACTGATTTTATTAATTAACAGTTTATTGAGACCCAAAGCGGTCATTCTTTAGATGAGATTATCTTAAAAAAATGGTCGGCGAGGCTATTTGAAAATTTACAGTAATAACATATGAAAAAAAGACTCCTTAACAGATAAAGGGAAACATTTCTTTCAATTAAAAAATATTAAAGAATTATGAAATGTATCTTAAAAAATCAATTCCGAATTGTTTATTATATATGTTTAAATGGTTTATTATGGTTATGTAAATTAAATATTTTTATTATTTTTTTTATCGATTTAACAAAAATTTAACTTAAAATGAATAAAAAAATAATAAAAGAATAAATAAGAGACTTAAGAAATGTGCTTTGATAAAGCATATTTTTTAAAAAGTGTTGTCAACTTCATCAAAGCGCATTAAATAAAAATCACGCTAAATATCATTGATGTTAAAAAAACATTTATTAAAAAAATGGTTTGATTTTTACAATTACAAAAAAATTTAATTATAATACTGCTTATAAATTTGCTATGTGTTATCGAACTAACAAGGAGAGTGTCAGGGTATTGGGACGCCGATCCTGCTCAAATTTTGGGAGATGATTTTGGATGTAGAAATATGAAAAAAGCCAAGGTACTAGACTCTAATGCTCAATATTTCTCTAGTTACAAGCAAATAAAGAAAGTCACTATAAAAGTTACTAAATTTTCAAACGCTTATAATTCATTAGCATTGATAGCTAGTAGCCTGAACCTTTTTTAAAATGAAAGTTGAGCTCAAATCCTTTCGAATTATCACCTATAGCATCCCGAAATATTATTTTTTCTAAAGTTGTAGAGGGATAAAAATTGGACCTGAAATTCGTCTTCATAACATTAATTTTAATTAATTAATAATAAATGCTAAAATTTGTTTCAATTTTTATTCCTCTATAACTTTAGAGAAAAATAATATTTCGGGATGCTATAGGTGATAATTCGAAAGGATTTGAGCTCAACTTTCATTTTAAAAAAGGTTTAGGCTTCTAGCTATCAATGCTAATGAATTATAAGCGTTTGAAAATCTAGTAACTTTTATAGTGATTTTTTTTATTTGCTTGTAACTAGAGAAATATTGAGCGTTGGAGTCTAGTACCTTGGCTTTTTTCATATTTCTACATCTAAATTATCTCCCGAAATTTGAGCAGGATCGGCGTCCCAATACCCTGACACTCTCCTTGTAAATGAAAATCTAAAAAAAATCCGATGCAAAAAAACTATCGTATATTTAGAAAAAAATATCGTAAGAAAATCCAAAAAAGTAGGTATTTTAAAGTAGTCACTAAAAAGAATGCATTACAATTTTTTCAAAGCTTCTTATCATATTATAAAGTTAACTGAAAAATAAAATGTATTCGCTTGATTTTTTAAAGAATGATTTGCTTAGTTACTTTTCAAGTATGATTCAATAAAATTTGAAAATAATATATTTGATAGTATTGCATTGTTTTGTGTAATTTGTCAAAATTATTTTCATTGGAAATCGTATCACATAAGTACGTAAACTTAACGTAAAATTTTTGTATGCTTTGAAACAAAAAAAATTTTCGTCAAATTTACATCAAATATATGTACTTCATTATTCAAATTGTTTCATTACATAGAATTATACATTTCATTATTAAAAAAATTTATATTTTTTATGAATTTTTTTATTGAAATTTTCATTTTAAAATTTACCTAAAAACTTTTTTGAAATAGCCGAATTTTAATGCAAGCCTACAATATATAAAAAAAATAATTTATTGATAATTTTATTATTAAAACAGTTTTAAACGAATGTGGTGAACGTTATTTTGTTGTATTTTTTTAAATAAAATGTTAATTATATTGATATTGCACCTAAACATTTACTAAATTTGAAATTTTTCCAATATAAACTTTTTAACACTCCGTGCGCGAAACACGGTTTCTCATGCTTGTTTTGCGCGTGCGAAACCTAATATTTTTTCATAATGTGCAAAACATGTACGCCATGTTGCTTTTTTTTAGACAACAAGATTCACAATTGTTTCGCGGACTTAGCCTCGATATTTATGTCATATAAGGTTATTTTGACAGAAAATTTGAAACAAAATTTTTTATTACCAAAAATAAAAAGGGAGAATTGTTTCATATGTAAAAGAGTGGTTAAATGATATTTTTCAAAAAGATTTTACTTTTATCAATTATAAAGCTGATTTAGATAGTAAATATTTACTCATAATGTTTTTCATGTAGAATTGATGTAAAACATTTAGTCACTTTTAAAATATAACATATATCAGATACAGGCGTAACATATATATAACATATATGTCACTGTTACTATATAACATATATCATAGAATTAAAAAAGAAATAAATTTTTCAAGTATGAATGTTTAATTTTTTTTTTAGAATTTTCTTGAAAAAAAATTCAACTTTTTTGTCAGTTAATTCCAGAAACTGTTCTAATGAACAACTAATAACTTTAGCTAGTCAACAATTAATTTAAAAAAATCTTCTAAATAATGAGCATTTTAATTTGCTCTTTTGAATTTATTATAAATCAGAAATCTTCTCTAATAAGTAAATGTAAATAAAAATTTTTATTCGCAAACATAAAAATATTTATTGTATTAATGATGCAGTTGTAAATATTTATGATTTATCATTTATTTTTTATTATTCACTCGTCTAATTGTCACCCTCGCTACGCTCGGGTGACAAGTTAACTCGTCTCGCTCCGCGCGGTAAGTAATCGCAAAAATAATCGTGTTTCGCTCACGATGTGTTAAAAAATAGTATACGCAACACGTGCGCGGTACTGGTGATCCACACACTCGTCTTTTTTTTCGCCCTCGCTTCGCTCGGGCGAAAAACTCGACTCGTGCGTGAATCACCTGTTTCGCGCACTAGTTGCGTAATATACTATTTTCTAAAAAATATAATACACAAAAAAATTTTTGAAATTTTAAACTGAAAGTTCATTCAAAGTACTTGTAATAATTAACTAGGCAATTATATCTTGAGTCTAAATATTTTTTTCATATTTAAATAACTAATGATCAAAGCCTACTCATATGGAGAAATCATCTCCACCTTCAAGAAACAAATTCAGTTAAAACTACAAGATATGATTTCGTGATGAAAAAAATTAACCCGTATTTTTTCTTTTGCTTAAATAGATTTCAGAAACAAAGATATACACATTTTTCAATAATATAATGAAAAGAAGTTGTTGTAAGAACTTAAATGATTGGACAACTAAAAATCGTACAGAAAAATGTATTAAATATTAAAAAAGTACAAATTAAATACTTTAATTTAAGCCTTATTAGCTTCCAAAAGCTTAATGTGGTTAAAAAGTTATGCTTAATTGAAAATTATTACATATTAGTTAAAAGTTTTAGCATATATATGATAAATTTTTTACTCTATTTCACTTGTATATTTTGATCGTTCGTAATTCGTAACTTTTGAACTACATAACCTTTTTTGATACAATACAGCTTAAATTAATATATTTAAGTACTTTCTTTGATCTATCACAAATTTTCTAGTAAGAATTTTAGCTGTTTGGCTATTCAAGTTCCGATAAGCGTTTCTTTTCACTATATTTTTTATGAAATATCGGTATTCTTATATCCGGAACCTTTTTTCATTTAATTTTTTTCATAAAAAATCAGATTCTTTAGTTTCAACCAAATTCGTTTTCCGAAGATAAGGACCTTTCTTTTCCTTGTTCATTTGAAAATTTTTCATTCAAATTAAATTTCGTAATTCTTTTTGTAAGATTTTTGTGAACTTAATTTAAACTTTATATAATGTTTATTCAAAACATATTATCCCTTTCGTTAAAAAATGCCAAATTCTGAACTTTATTCAAGAACATTTATTTTTTTATGCTATTTTAGATTTATTATTAATGTCCTAAACATTTTTATTTTATTATTATGTTTTAATACTTTCTTTTCAACATTTTCTATTATAAAACATGTTTCTCATAAGGTTTTAAACAATTTCCAAATTACATACTCTCTTCAAGTATATTATTAATTTATTTATGTTTAGAATTTAATTAATATTTTATAAATTCTTTTTAAATGTTATGCATAAATTTATTTAATCTATTTATAAATTATATTCATAAACGTTATATAACTATATTATATTTATAAACATATTATCTTTAAAATATATTGTAACGGTATTCTACCGTGTTTGAATCCTGCGCGCTTAGGTATTGAAATAGGATGAACGCTCGGTCATACATCTCGTCTAAGACGAGTAAAGAAGTGCGTGTCTTGATGACCGGCACACGAGAGAGAAGCTCGCCGGCCGTGAGGCGCTTCAGAGAGTTTCCGGCTACCGTTGCGTTAACACGAAACCTAAGCCGCGCTGTGCTCATTAGAGAATTTTGCCACGTGGTCGTATAATACGGTAGACTAAGTTCGCATTTGATAGCCCGTGACATTGTCTTAATTAAAAGTCGTTAGTTTATGGCGACTAGCGTATTATATTATATTTGCTAGTTGCAACTCTCAGAAACTCTTTCTGTAGAGTTTTGCTTGACCGCTTTTCGCGCATCTTAGCGGTCAGCTATTAAGTGCCAGCAAATACGTTGATTGACGTGTATAGGATTCCACCGATTTCCGCCAAGGCAACCACGTTGGCAGAGCTCAGTGAAATCCAAGGATCGGGAAGAGACGTCTTCCACCGACCTACTCTAGAGCATCTACGTATTGTTTACGTACAGGGGAGAAGCTACGGTAACGGGCGAGCGGCGTCTACGTGCACGTAGGTAATTAGTGTAAGCTGGCCAGTGCGTTACTGTGAGTATAATTATACTGTGCGATATCCAAGTGTCTCTTTCTCGAGAGATACTTGTTCAGGTATATTGTATCTTCGGTTATATAACCGATCAGCGTCATATAAGCGAGTTCTATTTAGTTCGTGACGCGCCCTCCCTTTGCTCACTCTCTCATTAGACGCGTACATTACTTTTCTTATATTATTCAATTTCATTTTCGTTTATTTCATACTTTATCTTTATTATATTTATATTTTTCTTATAATAAACTAATTTCGTTTTCTATCAAATCGTGCTTTCAATCGATTCAAATTGCCTGACTATATTTAACATAAATTATATATTTCCCGCTGCTTACTCCGATGCCTCCGCGGTCCTTGTGAGCGGTCATAAATTAATTAGTAACGTAATATTATATAGTTTAATATAACGTATTTTTGAACCTGTCTCACGAAGGAAAACTGCGCTACCGGCAACGCGTCTCTCGATCAGGTAAGAGAAAGAGAGAAAGAGAGAGATGCAGTGTGTGCAGCAAGCGACAAGTATATCACATAAGATTTTGTCGTTTATCAATAGAATTGACTAGCTAGCACAATCGGAGTTTCTTACGTAAAATTTAACATATTTATGATAATTTTCAGCAACTCCGCATATAGTACAATTTATAGACTTAGCTAAAATAATATTTAATTAAAAGCTAATTCTTTTTTGTAACGGGCAAAATAACCGTTACAATATAAAATACAATAATGTTTTTATTATAATAAAAATCAAAATAAATGAGCTTTGGCTACAATCATAAAAAAAAGCTGTCAGAATAATCAATTCCACAAATTACTTATATGAAATGGATCTATAAAATAAAGAAGAAAATAATCTATAATTAAGAAAAAAACGTTTTTAAAATTTTTATAGATAATATTTCTTATTAAAATTTTTTTCATTTAAAATTTTTTTTGTATACAAATTTTGCATTTAACAGCGTTTGGGGATTTGAAAAAAGCTTTAATTTTTTTATAATAGCGATGCAAAGAACAGTAAGTCTGAATTAAAAATTTTAAGTTTAAAAAAGTGTTGATTAGCACATGCTTAGAAAATGCTAGCAGTTAAGAGCAGGTCGTATATCTCTGTCCTTTTCTAATCAAAGAATTAATTTTTTTGCAAAAACTAATAATTGTAGCAAAAAATAAGGAGATAGCCCCATTTCGTAAAATAAAAAGCAAGATTTTATTTAATGAGGAAAAATTATTTTTATCGATTCGTTTTGAAGAAAACCTTGAAAAACTTAAAAAATAGAGGTTAGGATGGACAATTCAGTTTTTCAAGGTTTTCTTAAAAACGAAGCCATAAAAATAATTTTTCCTCATAAAAGAGAATCTTGATTTTTATTATACGAGATGGGGCTTTCTTCTTATTTTTTGCTACAATTATTAATTTTTGTGAAAAAATCAATTCTTTGATTAGAAAAGGATAGATATACTCGACCTCCTCTTAACAGTTATTTTATTTTAAACGGCTGTATTGTAGGTCAATGTTTTTTGTCAAAAATGTTTCTCATTGTATTGTAACAATTTTTATTTGTAAGCATATTATTAATTTTTTTCAATAAATAAAAGCAAAGCATAAGATTTTAACTTGGAAAAATTTTTAATTGTTGCAACGTACCCTAAAACTTAGCTAACACAGCTATTGTACGTTTTTTATTTAAACCAAATAACATATTTTTATCGCTTTCTTGCCCCAAACTTAATTTTTTTGATTATCTAAACAGTTTTCATTATTAAATAACAAAATTTGTAAAATGAGCATTTTAAAGACAAACACGTTGCATGCTGCACATCGTTTTTATGATTAAATTTTGTTTATTTGAATAATTAATTTCTTCATTTTTTTGGAATATTGTATTTAAACACATTTTTTATGACATAATAAAGTATTCACGCATTTTATTACATTCATCCTAAAGAGCAGTAAAAAATATACCTTGAAAAGATAAAATAAACGTCAAAACATAAAAAAATATATATTTAATAAATAAACTGCTATTTTTAAACATTAAAAACATAGATAAAATTTTTTCCTAATTAATTATAAAACTGAATAAAATTTTAAATGCTTTTCATATTATGGTTCAAAGTTTGGAATCATTGTAATAATTACAAAAAAAATTGAAATCTATTTTTTTAATTTTTGGAAATGTTAAAATTCAATGTAAAATTTTTAAAAATAAAATAGAATTTAAAGTCATTTTCATTTAAAACACGCTTCCGTGAAATTTGCAAGGTTTCGTAAAGTTTCATTTTTCCTAAATCAAATTATTGACATTATAAATTTATATTAAGGCGACTTCGGATTTTAGGTTAGGTTTTATTTTTGAGTTTACAAATCACTCTTTCAATGTGTAAAATTTTTCAGATTTTTTAATTTTCTACCATTCTACGGATTATAATAAATGGTGGAAAATTAAAAAATCCAAAAAATTTTAGAAACTGGAATAGTAATTTGTAAACTACAAAATGAAATTCAACCGAACTTCCGTAGTCGCCTTAAGTTAATTCAATAAAAAGACATTAAAAACCTGATATCAAGATATTTGCTGCTATACTAAGAAATGATATTAAAAAGGATATACTGATATTAATGTACTTTTAATAAAAGCATTTCTTCATTTTTTTGTGTCTAAAATAAAATGATGTTTATCAACATTTTATGTTAAATTTTTATTAAATAAATTGAAAATAATGTTATCAAGCTCCTATATAAGTTTAGAAAATGCCAGTTTTTAAGAGACTAAAAGAATTAAGCTATTTAAAATGTAATAAAAATTTTATTAAATATGTCTTGTGAGAACTTAAATTATTATATTTGTTAAAACAATTTTTTTATTTTGGAAATAAAAATTAATGATATTATAATAATATGATATTTAATAAAAGAAAGAAGAAAAAGTCTAATTTTTAAAATATTAATGATACTTAATGTAATTTTTATTTAAAATGCGCTTTAATAAAGTTTACATTCGTAAAATTATTTATTTTTTCAGATTCATTTATTATTTTACTTTTCTCAAATGAAATTAGATTTATTCATATTTATTTTCTATTTTTATTAAATGAGTTAAAAATGTCATACATTTAAATAAATTTAGAAAAGATCCTTTTTACTTATCTAAATTAAAATTAGATTTATTACTATTTATTTTCTATTTTTATTGAATGAGTTAAAAATGTCATTTATTTATATAAATTTAGAAAAGGACCTTTTTTAAAGAACAAAAAAGGTTTTATTATTCGCAAAGGAGTGAGAATGAAAAACAACTATAATTTATAATAATTTTTTTAAATCTTTAATATTTTTTATTTAGCAGGAAAAAATTACAGAACTAGCTACGTTTTTATTTCATATTGATATAAGTTATATATCCATGTAATATTGAAATTAAAACTTTTTTCTATCCCTATCTGTAAATATATTTTTTTAAATTTTTAAATAACATAGAATTTAAGGTGTTAAATGAATTTTAAATTTTATTTTTTCCGCTATAAAAATTGATAATAAAAATATATAATATTTAAAAATAAAACATAAAAAAAAAATAGGTGGAACATCGGGTTTGAACTTGGCAAAATTAGAGTAACGGCGAGGTGCGTAAAAACTTAGTGACCACAGCCACCGCATACATTAGTTAAACAGGGTAAAAAGTTACATAACCCACACAGCATGTAAGCTTCCTGGAAGCTTCCTGGAAGATGTGGAAGAAAGGTTGGAAGCTTTCAGGAAGTTTTCAGTGGAAACTTTCCGGAAGATGGATATGTCCTCGATCAGGAGTCTTCCGTAAGTCTTTGATGGAATATTTCAGTGGAAGCTCACTGTAAGCCTCCGTAAGTCCTTCATCGAATATTCCAGTGGAAGCTTACTGAAAGCTTCCGTAAATTATTCATGGAATATTTCAACGGAAGATTACCGACAGCTTCCGTAAATTATTCACAAAACATTTCAGTGAAAACTTACTGGAAACCTCCGTAAATCTTTCATGGAATATTTTAGTGGAAGCTTACTCAAAGCTTCCGTACATCATTCCTGAAATATTTTAGTGGAAGCTTCCAGGAAGCTTCGGTAAGTTTTTCGTTGAATATTTCAGTGGAATATTACCGGAAGCTTCCTAGAAGAAAACGTGGAAGATTTAATTCACTGCAGAAAGAACATTGGAAACTTCCAGGAAGATTCCAGTGAAAAGTTCCCGGAAGATGGATATGTCCTCGATCAGGAGTCTTCCGCAAGTCGTTCATGAAATATTTCAGTGAAAGCTTACTGGAAGCTTCTGTAAATTTTTCATAAAATACTTCATTGGAAGCTTACTGAAAGCTTCCTTAAATTATTCATGAAGTATTTCAGTGAAATATTAAATAAGTAATGAACTAATATTTCTTTGAAATATTTCAGTTTATGAATATTAAAGAATTCATCGAAATATTTCTGTAATATTGCTGGAACATTTCATGTTTTATTTCAAAAAATTTTTGAATCCGACACTGAAAAATCGACACTCAAATTAATATTTCTCAAATCTTTCAAGAAACATGTCATGAAATATTACTGTTATATTTGAAAAATATTTCATGAAGTATTTGAAAAAATGTTTGAACATAACACTGAAATATTGAAGAAATATTACTGCACCATTTCTTACAATATTTTAAATCAATAATGCGCAAATTTTTCAAGAAATATTTCATGAAATATTTCTATATTCCAGAAATATTTCATGATGTATTCCAAAAAAATTATGAATATAACTGAAATATTGGAGAAATATTGTCTAAATATTTGTAGTTATCTTGCATGCGTAGCAATTCTTCCATCTTGCCAGCAGGTGACTACTTGATTATATTTTCATGCGATTGTAAATGCGATTGACAAACTCTCGCAAGTGGTGGGACGTTCTCTCCTTTAGTATATAAGACCGAAAATTCTGGATACAAATAAATAAGCGCTTGAATTCTGAATAGCAAATAAATGTATAGGTATCTAATATGGTTTGAGATGCAACTCTTACAAAATCAATAATAATATCTGATAGGATCTTTCACCAATATTACAAATCAATATTTCATGAAAGATTTTAGAAATATTTCAGAAAAATTTCTTGAAAGATTCATAATCTTCCATGAATCTTTCGATCAAATGTTGCTGCAATCTTTCAACAATATTACAAATTAATATTTCACAAAATCATAGAAGAATGTTACAGAAACATTACATGAAATATTTCAAATCAATCTTCTAGGCGGACATATCAATATTTCAGAAACATTTCATATCAATATTTCTGTTTTATTCCGAATACTTTAATGAAATATTTCAGAAATATTTCAGAAATATTTCATGCTATGTGGGAAGTTATGTAAAAAAGGACGTCATTGTTATTAAAAAATGACTTCATTTTTCGTTAACATTTAACATACTAAACAACGTCATTTTTTGTCCTAATCCCTAACATACTAAATGACGCTATTTAAAACGCCTCTTGGTGTGTCAAGTAATATATTGGGAAAATATCGTCATTAGATATAATAAGAAATTTGAATGAAAAAGGACTTGCTTTTTTTATTGCAATAAAGTCATTTTCGTTAAAAAAATTACGTAATTTTTATAGCAATTATCTCATTTTTATAAAAATGTCTTTTTTTTTTTTTTTTAATTGTATCCACAGACATTACTGCCCTTTTTTGACACATAGAAATTCATTTTTAATACAATACAATTTGACGAATTATTTAACGTGGTGTCAGCCCACGGCAGAGACAGCGAATAAACGACCAGACGGGGAATCGATCCCGCGCCAACGGGAATACGAGTCACGCGCCTTAGCCACTACTCCACTGAACTCTACAACTTTACTTTTACTTTACTTTTTAGTGTTGCTATAGCGTCATTAACATTGTTTTTATCAACTTACAAACGAGGATAAACCATAATTATGAGTGCTAGTGTAGTGTCCGTTTCACATCGATTCAAAATAATAATTCCTGATTCATTAGTCTACTGATGGAATCTTCCATGGAATGTTTACGAGAGCTTCCTGAAGCATTCAGCCCGAATCTTTCAGTCTAAAATTTCCAATATTTAGCTGCAAGGTAAATGCAGTCTTCCTTAGAGCTTCCTTGGATCTTCCCCTGCAATAATTCATCGATCTTCCAACATAATCTTCCTTGCAAGGTTTACGGAAGCTTTCAGGATACTCGAACCGGAATATTTCAATGAAAATCTTCGATATTTCGCTGAAAGGTAAACGAAGTCTTCCATTCAAGCTTCCATAAAATCTTTCAATGCAATGATTCATCAATCTTCCAACGGAATCTTCCTTGGAAGGTTTACGGAAGCTTTCAGGAGCCTTCCACTGGAATGTTTCAATGACAATTTCCAATATTTCGCTAAAAAGTAAACGGAGTCTTCCATTCAAGTTTCCATGAAATCTTTCGGTGCAATGATTCATCCATCTTCCAACCAAATCTTCCAGGAGACTTAAGTTTGAATATTCAAATGAAAATTCCCAACATTTCCCCGAAAGAAAAACGGAGTCTTCTTTATAGAAGCTTCATAGCTTCCATGAAATCTTTCGGTGCAATGATTCATCAATCTTCCAACGGAATCTTCCTTGAAAGGTTTACGGAATCTTTCAGGAGACTTAAGTTTGAATATTCAAGTGAAAATTCTCAACATTTCCCCGAAAGAAATACGGAGTCTTCTATAAAGCTTCCATGAAATCTTTCGGTGCAATGATTCATTAATCTTCCAATAGAATCACCCTTGGAAGGTTTACGGAAGCTTTTAGGGGCCTTCCACTGGAATATTTCAATGACAATTTTTAATATTTTGCTAAAAGGTAAACGGAGTCTTCCATTCAAGTTTTCATGAAATCTTTTGGTGCAATGATTCATCAATCTTCCAACGGATTCTTCCTTGGAAGGTTTACAGAATCTTCCAGGAAACTTAAGTTGGAAAATTCCAGTGAAAATTCCCAACATTTCCCCGAAAGGAAAACGGAGTCTTCCATAAAGCTTCCATGAAATCTTTCGGTGCAATGATTCATCAATCTTCCAACGGAATCTTTCTTGGAAGGTTTACGAAGGCTTCCAGGGGTTCTTCGTAGAAAGTTTCCTTTGCAATATTCCAGAAATATTTCTGTTTTCTTCCATAAAGCTTCCATACATATTTCAATGAAATATTCCATTAGAATATTTCGGAATATTCCAATGATATCTTTCATGCTGTGTGGAATGTTCATCGCCCTCCAAAAGATTTAATTTATTATAATTTGTTTGATTATACCTTAAGGATTTTTAGTATTAAAAAATATATTTATGTTTCAAATAAAATATGTGATTAATCAACGAATTTCCGGAACGGTTAATCACATTTAAATAAAGCTATACCGTACCGCAGCGAAAACGAGCTAAAGCGAGTTTGCCGTAAGCACGGTGTAAGAAATAAAGATGGTTTCTCTTTCTGATTAGTTTGTGACGCTTCAACTTTTCATCCCCTAAATAGCGCTGCGAGCGCTAACTTTCTAGTGCTCTATACGTTCACACCTACAATCAATTCTAACAATGTATAGTAGTGTGTGTGTCACTACTTAAGTTGTTATGTATATATCTATATATATATGATTTAAATACTTATAGATTAAATTTAAATATCTCAGATTGTGTACAGTTATTACTGGTTCGCAACGATTTTCTTTTAAGAGCTTATTTTTGTTGTAATTATTTTATTTAGTTATTCTTTTAAATTATATTTTCAAAAATGGGAATATTCCCGATTCCCGCTTAAGTAGCGGCGCACACACACTACTATACACTGTTCGGATTGACTGTAGGTGTGAGCTTATAGAGCACTAGAAAGTCGGCGTTCGCAGCGCTCTCTAGGGCACAAAGAGCCGAAGCGTCTCACACTGATCACAGAAATTACGCGGTGGTGGCTGGGAGTCATCCCACCTTTCCTTCTTACACAGTGGCCGTAAGTTTACCTACGCCACTGGAATTTTCGTGTTTCATGTATTTGTCTCCTCCCCTCTCGCTTGTTTCTCTACGCGCGTGTAGACGTGGAGGGGCTTTGTGCGTATAGTTCGGGCATTTGTCCATGTGGCGGCAGTAGCTTACATTGAATTTTAACGAGCACGCTCTCGCCTATGCTCATCGGCGATCTTTACTAATCTCTGGTCAAATCAAGTTTTTTTACTACAGTAAGAAAATTTGTAATATTAATCCCGAGTTCGGACAAGTCAAGAAATTCACCAAAACATTACACATAAAAATTTATAAGCAAACTTTCGATGTATATAGTATTCTGAGGTCAGGTTTATTGAGCTTGATATTTAATTTTTATTCAATGTTCATAAAAAAATGACAAGTTCAATTGAATTTTTATTTCAACAAAAATTATTATATTAGCATAGGTTTAGTGCGGACAAGTCATTACATTTACTTAAATAATGAATTCAAAAAGTTATCAATAAAATAAAAAAAGTAAAAATTGATTTCAAGAACTCCGACATCCCGGGATGTCGGAGCTGCATCACTTGAGTTTTGCCTTTTTTATTATATCAGTATCTTTTTAAATTAATAAATTAAACACATATAATGACTTGTCCGTACTAAAGCTATATTAATACAATAATTTTTGTAAATATAAAAAATCATTTGGACTTCTTATTTTTTTATGAGCTTGGATTGGAAATTAGATATCAAACTTGATAGACCTAACTTTAAAATACGATACATTGAAAGTTTTTATTATAACTTTATATGTCTAATATTTTGGTGTATTTCTTGAGTTGTCCGCACTGGAGTATAATCTTACAAATTTTTACTTTGTAGCAAAAAAACTTAATTAAACGCATCGTTTATTCGTAAGTTAGGATTGGAAATATTATTAGAAGGCGGGCAGCTTCGTCAAGCTCTTAAGTTCTGTTTCTATTTCTTTTGATTCTTTTTTTTCTTCATTTAATTTAATCTCAACCGTCCCAATTTTATTATCGTTATAATTCAAGTGGATGTCATCGACTCCCATTATATCATTATCTGGTTTTTAAAAATTTCTATCTGAAATGTCATTGTCAATTTCCATCAAAATTATTTCATGATTCAAATTCTTTTGTTTACGATACATTTTCATGATCTTTTTTTGTTCTGGCAATAAATGCATTTGTGAGTTTTTTTTATAATATCTCAAGCTCGGCGAAATCTAAATTAAATGATATTTGATTAAGACCTTGCTCATGACAAAAACTCCTTTTTATCATATCCGGTGGATTATCGTAATTAATTTTTGCATTATTATAATTTTGTAAAACTGAAAACATTTTTATTTTTTGCGTTTTAAAAATTCTTTATAAACGTAATCGCATTTAAGAAACATTATATCTTAAACAACATGAACCTAAATTATAAAGTACTGCAACAGCAAAAACCATTGCAAAAACGCTACAATCATAATTATTCGTTTGTGATTGTACTGTTTCGAATACTGTACTTAATTCTGATTTGTTTGGAAATAATCTGTTTATATAAATCTTATACTCATCTTGTAAATATATAAGATTCAAACTGTCATATATATGAATTACCTTATCATTATAATACACACGAATCCAGTGACTCTTTTCTAAATTTCCGGTAAATAATAACTGTATAAATTCTCCATCAATCAGTACTGAATTAACATATTGTGGTCTTTAAATTAGTGAAGTGAATTGCATGTCGAATGAGGTGCACTGGTTTGAAATGTTATTAAATTCTAATATAGGAATATCAGTTAACATGAAAGCAATTTCACTATACAATCCCTGTCTTTTCACAATCAATTTATCTTCCTCAGTCAAACCATTATTGAAAATGAAAATTTTCTTAAGAATTTTCATTCATTTTTAATGAACTTTTTCCAAAGATATTCACAAAAGAATTGCTTTTATATTAACTGATTTAATTTACTGCCTTTTTACTTTATAAGCTGAAAAATTAAAGAAATTATGAAAAATGCTATGAATTAATTGTTATATGATAAATAAATAATAATGAAATTTGTAAAAATAATAAAATGATAAAAAATGATTATTTTTGGCAATTATTTTATATATATATATATATATATATATATATATATATATATATATATATTATATATTTATATATATATATATATGGAGTCAATCCACGTCAAACGGATAATGGCTCTGTCCAAGATTGTAGATCACCAAAAAAATCGTCTATAAGCTCAAAATTTTCATCTTGCACTCTACTTTCTTTTGCAATGTGGCGATTTAAAAAAATCCAAAATGGCGGCTCCAATATGGCGGCTCAAACCTAGAGATATCATAAAAAACTTTTAAAAATTGATTTTAATTTATTCAAATCAGGTCCTACATATTTTTTTACATCAGAAATCGATTCAGCGTTCAATTTTACATAGGAATATAGTATTGCACTCGAGGTAAAAAAAATTTACAATGTCATCGGAAGGTCATATCGGGAAATAATAGTTATTTCTCAAATTACTCATTGATCAATGTTGATTTGTGAGGAAATGAAGATACTGATAGATAACTCGAGTTACTGAATTTAAATCTGATGTCCGCTTAACCCTACAAGATCTGTATGAAAGTCATTTGAAGGTTAAATCGCGAATATCTTTTATTATTTGATAACATTAGGCTACCTTCAAGTTTTACGTGTCGCTGAATCCGAATCCGGGGTCGGTTGGAGTGTCAAACGACGTAATTACGTAAAAATTAATCAAATATTGACTAAAAGAAAATTTTTGTTCTCTAAAAAACCACAGTTTGAAACGAATTTTTTTGTAATTACGTTGTTTGACACTCCAGCAGGTCTCGGATTCGGATCCAGCATCACGTAAAACTTATAGGTGTCTTAATCTTATCAAATAATAGAAGATATTCGCGATTTGACCTTCAAATGTTCTTGATGGAGACTGGTAGGGTTTAGCGGATATCAGATTTGGATTCAGTGGCTCGAGTTACCTATCAGTATCTTCATTTTCTTACTAATCAACGTTCATCAATGATTAATTCGAGAAATAACTATTGTATCGCGATATGACCTACAGATGATATTGTAAAATTCTTTTACCTTGAGTGCAATACTATATTCTCATGTAAAATCGAACGCTAGATTGATTTCTGATATAAAAAATATGTAGAATCAGATTTGAATGAATTAAAATTAATTTTTGCAAATTTTTTATGAAATTTCTAAGTTTGAGTCGCCATATTAAGGCCGCCATTTTGGATTTTTCCAAATCGCCACATTGCAAAAGAAAGTAGAGTGTAAGACGAAAATTTTGAGCCCATGCACGACTTTTTTAGTGATCTACAATTTTGGACAGAGCCATTATCCGTTTGACGTGGATTGACGCATATATATATATATATATATATATATATATATATATATATATATATATATGGGACATTTTACACCAACTGGAAGAGCAAAAAAATAAAAATCGCTGAAACTCTGAGAATATATTCTGTCTGTTACTCAAAATGTGTAAAAAAATATTCAAGGATTTAGATTTGAAGGATCAAGAGCCATAGATTCTTGAAATTTGGAAATTTTCAAAATTTTTTGAAGAGTACCAACTTTATGATTTTTTTTCTGAAAATCTTGATGTTTTAGAGAGAAATTCATGAGAATTCTTCTTGTTCTAGATAAAGAGGAGAGTTAGCATTATTTTTTACACAGCTAAATTTTGAAGTTTTCTATTGGTTCTGACATGTATTACATAGTAATTGAAATTACTTATTGTCTGCTACTTCAGAAATTGCTTTTCGAGGGCTTATTTCCTTCTATTTTTTATCAACTTAAAAATAAATTTTTGACTGTGTAAGAAAGAGCCACCAATAAGGAGTTATAACAGTTTAAAATAAATATTTTCATGTCTAACTTATTTTCAATATAAAAATTAATCATACATGATAATATATATTTTAAACTGTTTTAACTCCTTATTGATGGCTCTGACTTACATGATTAAAAATTCATTCTAAAGTTCACGTGAAATAGAGGAAAATAAGCCCGCGAAAAGAAATTCCTGAAGTAGGGAGCAATGAGTAATTTCAATTACCATGTAATACATATAAGAACCAATAGAAAACTTCAAAATTCAGGTCTGTAAAGAATCATGCTAGCTCTGCTTTTCATTAACAACAAGAAGTATTCTCATGAATTTCTCTCTAAAATATTAGGATTTTCAGGGAAAAAAATGATCGAGTTGGGACTTTTCCAAAAATTTTGAAAAATTTCCAAATTTCAAGAATCTATGGCTCTTGATTCTCCCAATCTAAATCCTTGAAAATTTCTTTACACATTTTGAGTAACAGGCAGGATATATTTCCAGAGTTTCAGAGATTTTTATTTTTCCGCTCTTCCAGTTGGTTTGAAATGTTCCATATATATATATATATATATATATATATATATATATATATTTATTTATTCATTAAAAAAAGTTTGTTGTAAAAAGAACTAAAATCAAAATTATTTTGAATTATTTTTAATAATTGTATTCTTCAATTTATTTACAGTTATTTATGGTTACTTGCAGTATCTACATTTAAATAATGTATAAATGATAATGAACAACCCACACAGCATGGAATATTTATGGAAGCTTCCTGGAACATTGGCAGCGAAGATTTGAAATATTTTAGGAATCTTCCATGGAATATTCCTGTAATATTCGTATGTCCTTGATTCTTCCTACATTGGAATATTCCATGGAATATTGCTGGAAGGTTCTAAGAATATTTCATTGGAAGATCTAGGACATCTCAGATCTTTTATTGGAATATTTCAGGAATCTTGCAGGAATATTTCATGGAATATTCCGTTGGAACATTCATTGAAAATTTCCGGAATATGGGAACGGTAGATTTGAAACATTTTATGAACCTTTCATGGAATATAAACGAAAGGTCTAAAGAATCTTTCATGGAATATGCACGAAAGATTTAAAGAATTTTTCATAAAATATTCCATGAAATATTTCTGGAAGATTTTAGAAATCTATCGCAAAATATTCCGTGGAATATTTATGAAAGATTTGCAGAATATTGGCACGGAAGATTTGGAATATTTCAGGAATCTTCCGTGAAATGTTTCTGTAATATTCGTATGTCCTTGATTCTTCCTACATTGGAATAATCCATGGAATACTCTTGAGAGATTTCAAGAATATAAAAATGGAAGGTTTGGGTAATCTCTCATCTTTCATGAAATGTTCCTGGAAGATTTTTGGAAAATGTGAAATGCTGTGAGAGGATGGTATATATATTATATAATAACACATTACACTTATACATCAATACATATACGCATACATAATCATTTAGTTATAAAATCGCATTTAAATATTCGCTTCGACTGTGCACATCAAAGTGCTGATACCCTTTCGCTGTTATAGTAAGTGAGGTATCTTTCAACCGCTTGAGGATAAAACTCCCATTTAACTAACATCCCCTTATCGGCGTCACTAGAAACCTCCAGTAACGTTCCACGCAATATTCCAACGAAAACTTCATGGAATCATTCTAGAATCTTTTAAGCAATATTCCACTGGAAGATTACTGTAATCTTTGCGTAAAATATTTCGTGGAATATTTACGGAAGATTTATGTAATATTTCGCTGTACGATTTAAAAGTTTTTAGGAATCTTCCAGTGAAATGTTTCTGGAATCTTTCTGAAATCTTTAATGAAATATTCCACTGGAAGATTACTTGAATCTTTTTGTGGAATATTTCGTTGACTATTTATGGAAGATTTATGTTATATTCCACTGTACGATTTGAAAGTTTTTTGGAATCTTCCAGTGAAATGTTTATGGAATCTTTCTGAAATCTTTCATAAAATATTCCACTGGAAGGTTACTTAAATATTTCTGTGGAACATTTCGTGGAATATTTATGGAAGATTTATGTAATATTTCGCTGTACGATTTTAATGTTTATCGAAATCTTCCTGAAATCTTTCATGAAATATTTCATCGGAAGATTACTTTAATCTTCCTGTGAAATGTTTCGTGGAATATTTATAGAAGATTTATCTAATATTTCGCTGTACGATTTTGAAGTTTTTTGAAATCTTCCAGTGAAATGTTTATGGAATCTTTCTGAAAACTTTCATGAAATATTCCACTGGAAGATTACTTAAATCTTTCTGTGGAATATTTACTTGACTAGTTCTGAAAGATTTATGTAATTATCCACTGTACGATTTTAAAGTTTATCATAATCTTCCAGCGAAATGTTTATGGAATCTTTCTGGAATCTTCCATGAAATATTTTACTGGAATATTCATAAACATTACATGGAATATTTTATGAAATATTTCAGAAATCTTTCGTGAATATTACATGGAATATTTCAAAAAGTTTTCAAACATTCCTTTGAAATATTCCTGAAATGTTCTTGGAAGCTTTTAATGGAAGATTCCAGTGGAATATTCTGAAATATTCCGTGAAGACTTTCAATAATCTGCATGAAAGGTTCCATTGAAATATTCCAGTGGAATAATTTAAAATATTTCAGTAAAATCTTCCATGCTATGTGAGAACCATTATTTATTTCTAGCCTAACGCTTTTTTATTGTTATTTACAGTTTTCAATATTTTCTTATAATCATTTGTTTATTCGCAGCATTATTCTACTTTTACAAAATAATTTTAGCGCACATTTAATTTTAGAGCATTTTGAAAATTTTGAAAAATTTTTTTATTTTTAATTTCTTTTCTATTGTACAAAAATCACTCGATAAACTTGCTCAAAAATTTTCATGCAAATTATTCACTATTATCTGAATAAATCAAGCTTTGGAAAACTTATTTTCTTAGCGCAGTTTTAATTTTAGAGCATTTTGAAAATTTTGGAAAAAATGTTCATATTTCATTTTTTTTCTATTACACAAAAGCCATTCGATAGATTTGCTCAAAAATTTTCATACAAATTATTTGTTATTGCCTAATTAAAGCAAGCTTGGAAAAACTTATTTTCTTAGCGCAGTTTTAATTTTAGAGCATTTTGTAAATTTTGAATAGAATTTCACTTATATTTTGGTATTTTACGTAAACTACTCGATGAAGTAGCTTAAAATTATGTATAGAAATTATTTACGATTGCCTAAATAAAATGAACTTTTGAAAACTGGTTTTCTTAGCGTAGTTGTACCGTTAAAGCGTTTTGAAAATTTTAAAACAATGTTTATTTTTCAATTATTTGGTATTTTTTGTAAACTATTCGATGAAAATGTTCCAAAATTTGTATGCAAGTTATTGGTTGTAGTGTTAAGAAGACAAGCTTGGGAAAATTAATTTTATAAACGCATTTTTAATTTTAGAGCATCATAAAATCACATTATGCAAATGGCAAAAGTAAGAAAGAGTAAAATTCATATAGTTTTCGTAGGTATTAAGACATCCTTCAATACAGAGGATAGGGACATTTATATTAAAATCGTATTTAAAAAAATGAAATCAAATTACTTTAACTCAATGCGCTCTATGAGAAAGCATTGCGCCAAAGCACTTGGCAGCGTTTTTTAAACTTTTTATTCATAGTTGACAATTATATTGCATATATGATTCTCATTTTAATAGTTTTTATATGATATTATGTGAATTTTATATATATATATATATATATATATTATTTAAGGAGATGTAAAATGGACAGCACACTTCCACCCATAAATATTGATTATATTTCCATTGTGTTTTAAAATTTTGAATAAATAGATGCATTAACATACAGTATGTATCACGAAGATTATTCAGTTGAATTTTTACATAAATCTATTCATTAGTTATTGAGAAGTTTGGGTTCCAATATTATTTACTAAAATTTTCCCATTTGGAATCAGAAATTTAAATATCTTGAAAACTAATGATTGGAATAATTTTAAAATTCAAATAAATAATCATCACGAGACATACTACAAGAATACATTCCTTTTATGGAAATTCAGCAATATAAGGGAAAGACAGTTAATTTTTTTAACCTCTTATAGTAAAATATAATCAAAATTTGACAACAAATTTAACATAATGAAATAATTGTACTTTCAATGATTTATATCATATTTAATACAAATTATAGAGTGATATTACAGAATATTATTATTTTCCGCATTCATAATAAATGTTTCGCAAATAATAAGTAAATTTTCTTTAAAAATGTTTACTTTTTTAGGGGAAATTCTACTTCTATCTAGACAGTTTATACATATAAATGCATAATTATAGACATAATCAGAAACATTTATTCATATTTTATATATTGTCCTATCTTTATAATTGACTATTAAAAAAATTTAATATTTAATAAATAATTTTTTTAAATTGTATTTCATAAAATTTATGTTCAAACGATATTAAAAAAAATATTTTTATATCATGTAATTATAATTTTTCAAATGAGGTAATTTCATATTTTTTAAAAATTAATGTTTCTCTTATTGAAAGTATTATTGCTTCAATGAAATGAATTGCTAACAATTTTCATATAAATCACAATTCATTTAAATATAAACACGTGTACAAATGAAAATGTAATTAAAGTTAAATGTATGTTATTTATAAAAAATTGTTAACAAGTAACTTTTTAAATAATATATTTTCATGAAAACTAATTTAAATACCTTATTCTCTGAATAATAACTGAATACAATTTCAATTTAATAAATTTAGTTATACAATTATGAATATATAATATTTATATAACTGTTCATCAAATAAAATTATTATTTTTTTAATACATATATATTAAAAAAATAATTATTACAATAGATTTTAGTTAAATAATAATGTTTATTTTAATAATTATAGCGTTGAAATTTATTTTGATGAAAATGTTATTTGATTGACATTTACAGTATTATTTTAACTATTATTGAAAAGTTACTTGTCATCAATAGAAAAATATTTAATTTTCCAAATTAATAATCTATTAATATTGAGAATTTTCTAAAAATTATAATATTTATCATATGCAAACCTTACTTGTGATACATACACTTTGTAATATTTGTATCTCATTAAATTTTTATATTAGATGCAAAAAGAATTGTTAAGTAATTGCAAATATTTATTTTTTTATTCCGAAATATTCGAATTTAACATTAACTAAAATGTTGTATTCTATTCTTATGATTTTTTCTATTTAAATTTCGTATTTCATATATATAAAATACATTTGTGAAGATATTTTTATTAGAAATCAACACGAATTTCTGTTAAGCATGTTTCACTTATAAATTAATTTCATAATTCATATTCATCGTCATATATTAAGGTCTGGAAATTATAGTTGTAACTCAGTACCCAGTTCTCAGTTTATTTACATCAAATATCGTACTATCTTTGTTTTTCTAATGGAAGTAGAGTGAGAAATAGTCACTTGAAATAAATTATACGCTTTTTTACTTTAAGCACATGTGTACATATTTTTTTATATTATGTTTCATCAAATTATTTTCAATTTTATTCAGTACTCAAAATTAAATTAATTAATTCTTATTTACTTAAAATTAGTCATTTATACATAATAATATAATAAAAGAAAATTCAACTAAGCGACGTTAGGAGCGAAAAACTTCAATATAATTAATACCTGTTAACGTAGAACCCAATAAATTGTGTAACGATTTTCAACAGTTGATAAATGTAATGTAAATCATATAATATATATATATCAATTTTAAATTTCTAATCATTTATTTAAAACTTAAAAGTAACTATTTTAAAACGGAATATGGAAGATAAACATGTTGTGACAACCCTGGGGATCAGGAGGTTGCACTAAATTTATAAAAATATATAAGCTATAATTAATTAAGTAACAAATAATAAGAGAAACTTTATTTAAGAAATATGTACAGTAATAGTACGCTCGCTCAAAATGGACGCCAGCCGCGTATAGCGTACGCGACGCCGCTTGCTCTAATTAAATAACTATTGGCACGACGAAAAGCAAATATTACAAAAACGTAAGCTAAAAGGGACACGAGCAATAAACACACAAAAAATGAAAGAATTAGAAAAGCACGAAGGGAATATATGCAATAGAACGCGCACGCGATCGCCCGGCACACACGTCGCACAAGTAAAACAATCAATTATATGATTTCAATTAGCAATCGTGATATTATTTTAATTCACAATACCAGAAATAGAATAGTAAATCTATCTATTTTCGCTCACTCAAACTCACGATATTCGCACACACAAAAAATACTAATACGCAATATCGCAAGTCGCTCACGAGTCGTAATGGCTCTATATCGGACGCCGGCGACAGAAGGAATAAATCAATGCATTCCTTCTAGTCTATGCTCAGCTTCATCTCTCTTGCTGTACGCTGCGCGCGCCGCAAGAGAGAGACAAACGATCCTAAACGGACCCAAGCTCAGCTACTCGAGTGAAGTTGCTCGCTAGCTATATCAGTGCACATTGCACGTGCTTTATAAATTCGCACGTGTGTGCCAACGATTTTGGGTTATAGTTTTAACTATTTGACTCGCGTGGTCTGCTTTCCGTCTTGCCCGTAGTTAGATGCTCCCTTTTGTCGGCTATATGCGCCACAAATATACATAAAAGTAATATGGCCAATCTGCCATGTTACAATGTATCGTTTTAATCCTTGAATATCACCAATCTAAATATTAATTATTAGTAATTTTAAAGAGTTATATATTATATAAATAATTCTATATTTAATCATTTTCAATTTTAGTAACAGGAAAAGCCGCACGAAAAGAGGTTAATAATTGCATTTTTTGCGAAATATTGTCCTTGAATCGAGTAGGTGAAAGATCAGTCTTAATACCAAAAAAAAGGCAGTAAGCATCGCAAATTTATGCTCTCACTTCATAATATAATAGTACCAACATTGGTCCCTAAAATTCCAGTTATAGTACTAATTGAAATTATATCGTCACTCTTTTTTTAAGTACCTTAACAGGAGGTCACGTATCTCTGTCCTTTTCTAATCAAAGAAATTATTTTTTTACGAAAACTCAATGCTTTGATTAGAAAAGGACAGAGATACGTGACCTCCTCTTAATAAATAAATTAGATATACTTGATTTAGAACCTATTTTAACAATACTTTTTTTTCTCCGTGCAGTTGTTAGTTCTAGTAAACGTCAAATACTGTTTTCGATTATTTCATGGTTCGTGATTGAAACACGTGATTAAAAAGAAAAAATTTCTATTATATTTTTTCATTGATTCAAATGCAATTTAGTAGAACAAATTCTTAATTCATCATCATATAATTTGTATTTAAACAATTTTTATGCACATTGTAACTTTAATTAATCTTTTTTATAAAAATAGAAAAATTTAATTTAGTACAAAACTACAATATCACAATTCATAAGTTGCGTCGATTCTTTTTCAATTTAAAATTGGCTAATTTATACATAATAATATAATATATGAAAATTCAACCGAGCGAAATTAGGAGCGAGGTATTTTTTGCTAGTCCTATATTATATTAAAATAAAACCACTTTTTTCCGTTTCTCCGGTTCTCCGCATTTTTTAAATGTGTCTAATCTTTTGGTAATGAGAGTAGAAATTTTTTATTGGGTCCTATATAATTAGTAATCGTTAGTCATAAGCTTCTTTTCGGGCCATATTTTTTTGGGCCTTATATTATTTTGGGCCCTATATTTTTATTCAATGCCCATTTTTTTGGGTACTTCTTTTTTAATCTTTATATTTTCTTGGGCTCTTAATTTTTTTGAGCCTTATTTTTTTAGCCTAATATTTATTAAGTCTCTATATTTTTTGGGCCTATTTTTTTTGGGTCCAATATTTTTTTGAAATTCATATTTTCTTAAGGGCACAAAACACCTTTTTTCTGGTCCCAACATCAAATTTGGGGTTATTTCTTTTTTTTATAGGAAATTTACTGTAGGATAAGCTCCAACAAGTTTTTTTTACCCTATCTCATATAGTTTCGTTTTTATGAAGAAATTAGTAAGATAAACTTTTAATTGATTTTTTTGTTAATTTTGCTATTTTGAGATTTTTCTCAAATTTTTAGCTAATCTTATTAAAACACTATAAGAACTTATTTTTTTATTACTTGATTAAATAATTCATGAATCATAAATTAATCTCCAAAAAGTTTTTTTTAAGACATTTAATTTTGTTTTTATTTATAAAGTATATAATGATATAATTTTTACAAATTTAAAAAATTTTAAAGAATTATTTTAAATTAAATTTTTTAAATTTTTATTGATTTTTTTAGGTTTAATTGAAAAAAAGAGTTTATTTTTTTTTATTTTAACAAAATGTTTATCTTGATTTAAGTTCTAAAAAGTTTTACACCCATATTTGATTCTGTTTTGATTTTGTAAAAAAACGAGTGGCATATATTCATGTAATTTTTTATCAATTTGAATTTCGCGCTTTCGGCTCGTATCATTTCGCTACATGACAGTCAGTCTCAGCTGATTGTATGGTCAGTTTGCAATAAGTTTGTTTATTTAAAGTGCATTTAAAAAATTATTAGTAGGTTTTGTGGTCTAATTTACGTAAAATTATTAATTTTTAATAAATTACACGTTCGCGAGTTATTTCATATTTTTTTATGTGCACCTGAAATTTTACGTATATCTAAATAGAAAGTGTATTTAAAGTGTAAAAAGTTCGAATGGACATTAAGAATACGAACCTCAAAAATGTCAAATAATGAAAGAGATACAAGAGGCAGATTTCATTACCAACATCAAGATAGAAAACGATCTACAGGAAGATCTAAAAAGAGGCCAAGGAAATTTCTTGGTAGGAGTAAAAAAAAATTCTCCTGAAGCTAAGAGAAGTAAACCCTCTACTTCTTTTACTAAACTGAAAATAACAGAATTTTCAAGTTCCAGGGTAAAAAATAGAAATGTTGATATCAACGTTCTATCTTCTATCTTAGAAAAATTGTGTTGCAGTATGTACCATCATAAGATAAAATTTATTGAAACCTCTTTTCGAGGATGAGGATTCAAAATTAATATGAATTGTGATTTTTCTGATGAATAAGCAACTGTTAACTCTAACAAGAGAGAAAGTGCCTATGGACAATACGTATAAAGTTAACAGATATAATGTTCTTGCTACTCGTGTACTTGGCCATGGACTTGCAAGTTTGTCTAGTTTTTGTAGTTTAATAGATTTATCAAAGCCAGCGTTTAGTGCTATAAATAGTTAAATAACAAAAGTATACGAACAAGTGGCAAAAGGTTCTACATCTGAAGCTGTTAAAAAATAACTTGAATTGACTTCCCCAAATAGTGCTGATCTTGATATAACTTTCTCAAGATGTTGGAGAAATTGAACATCGAACGTGAAAATGTATCTGTCGAGTGGGTCAGGACTTTGAATGATAGAAGATAATTCAATATAGAGTGATCAAGTTAGTCTCATTCGAAAGAAGCACATACTCTGAAAAGAAAAGTACGAATAGCTGTGATGGATTTCTATACACCGGGTGCATATTAAATTCATGTAAGTGTATAGTTCTAATTATTATTACATATTTAGATATAAATTCTATTCATAAATTTTAATATTAATTAAAATATAAATTATAAATCCAAATTTTACTTCTTCATTTTGAATTTGAATTATAAAATAAAATATAATATGATTACTCCATATTAAATATTATTTCTTAGTTTCCAGCTGATTCAAGGTTAGTACGAGTAATTCTAACAACCATCAGAGTAACATTGGTGAATAAGGGTAAGTACTGACAAAATATCTTATAATAAGAAAGATTATTATTATTGATTATTTTAATAACTTATATCTTTTTGCATCTCAGCTTTATCTAGTCGATAACAAGGTTCTTTTGTCTGATATCTCTTTTTTATATTATTGGCTAATATAAATAAGAATTACCAAGAAAGAATCATTTTATGAAAGATACGTATAGCATTGATAATTTTAAGATATAATAATTAAAAACTTTAAAGCTGTTTTTATTAAATATTGAATTTTTAAAATTTTAGGTGCTTGGCCGTAAGGTTTAAGCTGAACCCATGGATGGATTTGACTTTTCCAAACGGTTGAGGCTTCAGTATTAGCATCATTCTAGCATGAATGGAGGATTTTAAAATGGAATGACTAGAAGTAGTAAAAAAACCCAAAAATATGGTGAAAATATTAAAATTTATTGAAAAAATTGATATTTTTTGTTAAAAAATAAAAAATTTTTTGTGTTTCAGAAATTCCTTTATTCATGCGAGAATGTTAGTAACATTGAAGCTAAAACCATTTGGAAGAGTTAAATCCATCCATGGGTTCAGCTTAAACCTTACGGTCAAGAGCTTATGAGTACAAAGGTTCATCGAATGATTGTGGGCTTACAACTAAAGAAAAATTTGCTTGTGATAGCTTAAATTAAAGGTATTCGAGTCTACTTTTAGATATTTCATTTATTAAAAAATAACTAAGTTAAATATAATGAATATTGAATATTTGTGTTTGCAGGTAATAAAAGTGTTTTGTCTCCTTAAGTTCTATAATTTTTTGAGTCCTATATTGTTTTAGCTATATATTTTTTGGTCCCTACAGTTTCCTGAGTCCTATTTTCTTCGGGCCTAATATTTTTTTAGGCCTCTTATTTTTTTGGGTCCTATATTTTTGGTCCTAAAGTAATAATATTTTTAATAAGAGAAACATTAATTTTTAAAATACATCAAATTACCTCATTTGAAAAATTATCATCACATGATATAAAAATATTTTTTTAAATATTTTTTGAACATAATTTTTATGAAATACACTTTAAAAAAATTATTTATTTGATATTAAATTTTTTTTAATAGTCAATTATAAAGATAGGAAAATATATGAAATATGAATAATTTTTTCTTATTATGTCTATAATTATGAATTTGTATTTATGAACTGTCTAGATAGAAGTGAAATTTCCCCTAAAAAAGTAAACATTTCAAAAGAAAATTTACTTATTATTTGCGAAACACTTATTATAAATGCAGAAAAAAATAATATTCAGTAACATCACTCTAAAATTTGTATTAAATATGATCATTAAAAGTACAATTATTTTATTACGTTGAATTTGTTGTCAACGTTTAATTATATTTCACTATGAGAAGATATAAAAATTAACTGTCATATTTAACTGATGTCTTTCTATTCTATTTCTGAATTTCCATAAAAGGAATGTATTAACTTAAAAAATTTTTCGGAACTTTACATCACTGAGCATGGTAAGTATCGGGACCCTTGCTGAGCGCGTTCAATACACATGAAAATCGGTAAAATTACATAATCCATCGTTTCTAACCGACATTCGATATAATTTAATAAAAAATATACGTTGAAAGTTTATTTCTCATGACACTATGAAATTTGAAAAGATTATTTAATAACTTCATGTTAAACATCAATTAAGAGGAAGCCGTATTGCTCTATCCTAATCTAATCTAAATTTTTGTTATAATTACTTAACTAATTTTTTTTGTACAAAAGTAAGGGCAGAACCCAATAGATTTAAGGACAAGCAAATGATTCTATTCTATGAAAAAATTTTAAATTTTTAATAGTTTTCAAGTGAAGTCTGAAACTGAAAAAGAGTTGAATACTTCGATCAAATTGAACTGTTTTTCTGTTTCAGAGTACACTCGAAAAATAATGAAAATTTTATATTTTTCCATAGAATAGAATCGTTTGCCCTTCCTTAAATCTGTTGGGTTGTGTCCTTACTTTTGTACAAAAATATTTAATTTAATAATAATAACTAAAATTTAGATTAGAAAAGGACAGAGCTATACGGCCTCCTCTTAATAAGAATAAAATATTTCTTATTGTGTTTAAAATGTGTTTCTATTATCGCAAAAGTTCACGTATGTCATGTATTTTTACCGGACAGCCATGTTGATATTGAAACATTACACTGCTAAGCACGGGGAAAATACCGCGATCATAGTAGGACCTACGCTCAGCGATGTAAAGTTACATAAAAATGTAACTTCACATCGCTAAAACATGTAATTATTTACAGAAAACTGGTATAGTTACCAGCAAATTTTTCAAAGTGTAGTATATACCATGATGATTATTTATTTAAATTTTCAAATTAATTTAATCATTAGTTTTCAAGATATTTAGATTTCTGATTCCAAATAGAAAAATATTAGTAAATAATATTGGAACCCAAACTCCTCAATAAATAATGAATAGATTCCCTAGTGGAAATCGAATCTGTGAATAACTGGGAATAACTGTGAATAACTGGGAATAACTGTTATAAACTGTTCAGTTTGAGACAGGAATAACAGTTATTCCCAGTTATTCCCAGTTATTCCCAGTTATTCACAGTTATTCCCAGTTATTTACAGTTTAGTTTAATAATAATTTGAAAAATATAAATTTGAAAAAATGAAAAAAATATATATTTTTTTTATTTTTTTTTCTATTATAAATATATTTGGGAATAACTGTTATTCGTACCTCTGTTTTTTCAAATTATTTTTTAAGTTATAAACTGTGAATAACTGGGAATAACTGAGAATAACTGGGAATAACTGGGAATAACTGGGAATAACTGTTATTCCTGTCTCAAACTGAACAGTTTATAACAGTTATTCCCAGTTATTCACAGTTATTCCCAGTTATTTCCAGTTATTCCCAGTTATTCACAGATTCGATTTCCACTAGGGTTTATTTAAAAATTTAACTGAATAATCTTCGTGATACATATTATATGTTAATGCATCTCTTTATTCAAAATTTTGAAATACAATGGAAATATAGTCAATATTTATCGGCGCAAGTGTACTATCCATTTTACATCCTCTTAAATAATATATACTTATAAAATTTACATAATATTTTATAAAAACTATTAAAATGATGATCATATATTTAATATTATTTCAAACTATGAATCAAAAGTTTAAAAAATTATTATTAAGGAGGTACCTTCGCTTTAGTATGACAAAACGGATTTGGTCGAAACTATGCAAAATTGTTTGTTTTTATGTCCAAAATGCGTATATAAAATTTCATGAAGATTCGTTATCTCGTTAATGAAAAATTAGAATAATTATATAACATTGGTTCTTATAGGGAAACGTTAATATTGTAGTTGATCTTAAAATTTACAAAACAGAATAAAATGAAATTTTTTGAGAATAAACATAATATTACTGGCAACTTATAAAATAATTTTCAGAAACTTTCATTACTTTTACACGGAAATATAAATGAATAAATTATTCATTTATGTACGAATCTAGTTACTTTTATCGAACATAGCGGATGGTGGCAAAAACACACCATATCCTCAAATTTTCAAATTTCGTAAAAATAGCGTGTAAATGATTTGGACAGTAAAGATGATGATCTTAGCTCTTTAATTAATTTTAATTTTTTAGTTTGAAATAAAAATTATTTCTATTTTTTTAAATTGATGCTAATTCTATCGAGTATGTGAAAATCACCATACAAAACATATATTCTTGGGGAGGGGAGATATCTAGTAACTTTTAATCAAATAAGCATATTGAAAATTTGACTCGAGTGGTGGACAAAGATACCTCCTTAAGTGATAACATACATAGTTATATTATTTCATTAAATACATTTCCGACTTGAATAATTATCTTCATGTTAAAACTAAATATAATTAGCATTCAATACCACAAGTTATTTAAAAAATTTATCATTTTTCAAAGTTATTAAAAAGTTATTTATAAAAAGTATTCCCATATCAAAATTTCAAAATTCTATTAATTTAATTTTTTATTCTTTACATTAGAGAATGAGTTTCGATGTGTAAATTTTCTTGTGATATGCAACATATATATATATATATATATATATATATATATATATATATATGTTGCATATCAATAATAAAATATTTAACCATAAGATAATATATATATATATATATATATATATATATATATATATATATATATATATATATATATATATTATCTTATGGTTAAATATTTCATCACCTTGTATGAAAATTATTTTTTTAAAGTAGAATAATACTGTGAATGAAAATATGATTATAAAAAAATATTGAAAATTGTAAATAACAATGAAAAAGCGTTAGGCTGGAGATAAATAATGATTGTTTATTATCATTTATACATTTTTTAAATGTAGATACTGCAAATATCCGTAAATAACTGTAAATAAATTGGAGAATACCATTATTAGAAATAACTCGAAATAATTTTTATTTTACTTCTTTTAACAACAAGTTTTTTTTAATGAATAAATATATATATTTATGTCGTCGTAGGCCGTATTCGGTGGAATACCTATAGACCACGCTAAATTTGTATAGGCATTGTATACGTTCATGCTAATATCTCGACGATATTCTCTCTGTCAATACTCCCTAAGGGAGTATTAACAGCTCTACACTCCCTAAAGGAGTATTGACCGATCGAGATATCGCACAGCATGGCCGTATATGACGCGAGTGACATCGATTCGTAGGTTAGTGGAAACTAAAGAATGTCGTTAGATATGTCAATGCTCATACAAATTCATATAAAATCTTAACTATACAGAATGTTTTGTTTCAACAAATTTTCAAAGTTAAACAGTTAATAAGTAAAATAAATAAGTAAATAATGACATTATTTACTTTTTTTTAATAAAACATATATCATTAATTTTAAAAAATCATTTTTATAGTTCCTCATACGGCCTATCAACGACATAAACTTATCTACGTAACTTGGGAGTACGAAGGATTCTGAATCCAGGCTTGACCAAAGTGCTTGTCGCTTGAGTAGCAGTTGCAGCTTCGCGCGCCCTCGACCAACTGCTACTCAAGCGACAAACACTTTAGTCTCGCCTGTATTCATCCTTCGTACTCCCAAGTTACGTATATAACTAATATATATATATATATATATATATATATATATATATATATATTGGATATTTCACACCAACTTAAAGAGCAGAAAAATAAAAATCTCTGAAACTCTAAGAATATATTCTTTTTGTTATCCAAAAGATGTAAATAAATTTTCAAGGATTTAGATTAGAAGGATCAAGAGCTATAAATCCTTGAAATTTGGAAATTTTTCAGAATTTTTAGAAAAGTCCCAACTTAATCATTTTTTTTCTGAAAATCTTGATATTTTAGAGAAAGATTCATAAGTATACTTCGTGTTGTAAATGAAGAGCAGAGTTAGCATGATTCTTTACAGAACCTGAATTTTAAAGTTTTCTATTGGTTTTTAAATGTATTACATGGTAATTGAAATTACTCATTGTGCGCCACTTTAGAAATTTCTTTTCGCGAGCTTATTTTTTTCTATTTTACATAAACTTTAAAATGAATATTTTATCATGTAAGTCAGAGACAACAATAAGGAGTTATGATAGTTTAAAATATATATTTTCATATATAATTTATTATCAATATAAAAATTAATCATAGATGAAAATATACATTTATATTCAATATAAAAAATAAATGATACATAAAAATATATATTTCAAACTGTTATAACTCCTTACTGGTGGCTCTTTCTTACACAATCGAAAATTTATTCCGAAGTTAATAAAAATTGAAGAAAATAAGCCCTCGAAAAGCAATTTCTGAAGTGGCAAACAATGAGTAATTCCAATTACCAAGTAATACATGTAAGAACCAATAGAAAACTTTAAAATTTAGGTCTGTAAAAAATCATGCTGATTCTCCTCTTCATTTACAAGAAGAAGTATTCGTATGAATTTCTCTGTAAAACATCAGAATTTTTAGAAAAATAATCATAAAGTTGGTACTTTTCCAAAAATTTCCAAATTTCAAGGATCTATGGCTTTTGATTCTTCCAATGTAAATCTTTGAAAAACATTTTGGGTAAGAAACAGAATATATTCTCAAAGTATCAGCGATTTTTATTTTATTGCTCTTCCAGTTTGTGTGAAATGTCCTATATATATATATATATATATATATATATATATATATATATATATAAATGTATAATTGCTGAAAATAACCATTTTTTATCGTTATAATATTTTTACGAATTTCATTATTATTTATTCATCATATAACAATTAATTCATAGCATTTTTCATAATTTTTTTTATTTTTCAGCTTTTAAAGTAAAAAGGCAGTAAATTAAATTAGTTAATAAAAAAGCAATTATTTTGTGAATATCTTTAGAAAAAGTTCATTGAAAATGAATTAAAATTCTTAAAAGATTTTAATTTTCAATAATGGTTTTGACTGAGAAAGATAAATTGATTGTTAAAGGACAGGGATTGTATAGTGGAATTGCTTTCATGTTAACTGATATTTATATATTAGAATTTAATAATATTTCAAACCGGTACACCTCATTCAACATGCAATTAACTTTACCAATTCAAAGACCACAACCTATTAAATCAGTACCGAATTATGGAGAATTTATACAGTTATTATTTTCCGGAAATTTGGAAAAGTGTCACCGGATTTGTGTGTATTATAATAATAAGGTAATTCATATATATGACAGTTCAAATCTTAAATATTTACCAGATGAGCATAAGATTTATATAAACAGATTATTTCCAAACAAATCAGAATTGAGTATAGTATTTGAAACAGTACAATCACAAACAGATAATTATGATTGTTGCGTTTTTGCAATTGTTCTTGCTATTGCAATACTTGATAATTGAGGTCCACGTTGTTAAAAAATATGATGTTTCTCCAATGAGATTACGTTTATCAAGAATTTTTAGAACGCAACAAATAAGAATGTTACCAGTTTTTCAAAATTATAATAATGCGAATATTAATTACGATAATCCACTGGACATGATAAGGAGAAGTTTTTGTCATGAGCAACGTCTAAATTAAATACCATTAATTTTAGATTTCACCAAGCTTGAACTATTAGAAAAAAACTCACAAATGCATTTATTGGCAGAACAAAAAAACATCATGGAAATGTATCGTAAACAAAAGAATTCGAATCATGAAACAATTTTGATGGAAATTGACGATGACATTTCGTATACAAATTTTTAAAAACTTAATACTGATATAATGAGAATCGATGAAATTCACTTAAATTATAACGATAATAAAATTAGCACAGTTGAGATTAAATTAAATAAAGAAAAAAAAGAATCAAAAGAAATAGATGAAAAATAAGCTTTATTTGTAACAGGACTTGAGAGCATGACGAAGCTGCCCGCCTTCTAATAATATTTTTAATCCTAACTTATAAATAAATGATGCGTTTAATCGAGTTTTTTTGCTACAAAGTAAAAATTTGTAAGATTAAACTCTAGTGCGGACAACTCAAGAAATCCACTAAAATATCATACATAAAAAGTTATAATGAAAACTTTTAATGCATCGTATTTTATGGTTAGGTTTATCGAGTTTGATATCTGATTTCCAATCCAAGCTCATAAAAAAATAACAAGTCCTAATGATTTTTTATTTTTACAAAAATGATTGTATTAATATAGCTTTAGTGCGGAAAAGTCATTATATTTGTTTAATTTATGAATTGAAGAAGATATTGATAAAATAAAAAAAGCAAAACTCAATTGCTGCAGCTCCGACATCCCGCCAAGAGAAGGTCGTATATCTCTGTCCATTTTGAAGAAAATCTTGAAAAACTTAAAAAATAGAGGTTAGGATGGACAATTCAGTTTTTCAAGGTTTTCTTAAAAACGAAGCGATAAAAATAATGTTTCCTCATAAAAGAGAATCTTGCTTTTTATTATACGAGATGGGGTTTTCTTCTTATTTTTTGCTACAATTATTAATTTTTGTGAAAAAATCAATTCTTTGATTAGAAAAGGACAGATATACTCGACCTCCTCTTAATAGGAAAATGGTAACAGAACAATCACATAAATATAAAAAAATTTCAGAAAAAAACTACTATAAAAATGCAAGAAAAAAAAAAGTAATGATAAATTAGAAATAAGACGTGTTCCAGCAACTTTACGTAAGAAAAAAGCTTATATGACAATAAAAAAAGGACAACCAAATAAATGGAAATAGAAATTAAAAAATACTAAGGATAACAAAATGGCAATTCAAGGAAACAATGAGTACTGATAAATTGGAACAAATACGTGTGGATGAGGCTTTACGCAAAAAAGAAGCTTATATAAAAATTAAAGAATAACAATCGAAAAAATATGAAGAAAAATTAAAAAATACTAAGACAACAAAATTGAAATTCAAGGAAACGATGAGTACTGATAAATTAAAACAAATACGTGCGAATGAGGCTTTACGTAAGAAAGAAGCTTTTATAAAAATTGAAGAAAAAAACCAGAAAAATATAAAGAAAAATTAGAAAATACTGATAAAAAATTGAAATTCAAGGAAAAAATGACTATTGATAAATTGGAACAAATACGTGCAAATAAGGCTTCACGTAAGAAAGAAGCTTATATAATTTTTAAAGAAAAAATTCTTAATAAATATGAAGAGAAATAAGAAAATATAAAGATAACGAAATTAAAATTCAAGGAAAAGATGAGTACTGATAAATGGGAACAAATACGTTCGAATGAGGCTTCACGTGAGAAAGAAGCTTATATAAGAATTAAAGAAAAAAAACCAAAATAATATAATTAAAAATTAGAAAATACTAAGATAACAAAATTGGAATTAAAAAAAAAATGAGTATTGATTAATTGGTACAAATATGTGCGAATGAAGCTTTATGTAAAAAAGAAGATTATATAAAAATTAAAGAAAAACAACCCAATAAATATAAAGAAAAATTAACAAATACTAAAATAACAAAAATGAAATCAAAGATATAAAAGGGTACTGATAAAATGAAACAAATACGTACAAATAAAGCTACACGTTAGAAAAAAGCTTGCATAAAAATCAAAGGAGAACAACTAAATGAATATAAAAAAATTGAAAATATTAAGATATAAAAAATAAAATCAATGGAAAATACAGATACTAATAAATTGAAAAAATTGCATGAAAAAGAAAAATTACGCAAAAAAGATACTTATAGAAAAGTTATTAGTGAACAATATAATGAATATCAAAGAATGGTACAAATTAAAAATCAAAAATTGGAAAATGCCGATATTATTAAGAAAACACAAGTAAAAAATGATTGCTACCAATCAAAAGAATTACGCACAAGGTGTAAACAAATAGAAATTGATGACAATAAACATGTTAATAATAATACTACAATAAATAAACCAATAGATGAAAAAAAGCGAAAACATAAATATGATTCTTATCAATTAAAGATATTATTTATTAAGTGTAAACGATTAAAAATTGAGGACAATAAAAATTATAATGAAAATTGCATTATTAATAATTATAATAACAATCATAATATTGTAATGAATAAAGTTATTGATAAAACAATAAAGGACAAAGTAGAAAAATAATTAAAGAAATTAAATGAAAAAATTAATTCGAAACTGATTGGTTGTATAGCAAATATATATTCCGATGAAAATCTCATATCTGAAAATAACATTGGTTCCATGACAAATACATGTGTTTATTGTGATGCGAAACATTTTGCTTTCGAATATACTAAAAGTAACAATTTCTCCAATTGTTGTCATAAAGGTGAAGTAGAATTGTTAGAAAATATTCCTTACCCAGAACAATTAAAGTTTTTAGCAACTGAATTAACGGAAGAAATTATTGATTTTCGACGAGATGTTACGTTGTACAATGATGCTTCGGCATTCGCAAATTTTGGTGCGAATTCGGATACATTGCTGGGTAAAGGACTACAAGTTATTAGAATATGTGGACAAATTTACCATGATGCATATGCGTTACATCCTAATAAAGATAAAGCACGTAAATATGGACAATTATATATTTAGGATAATGAAATGGCAACGATTGAACGGAATAAGTTTAATATAAATTTAACATTATTAAAAAATTTAGATATTTGATAAGAGACATTAACCCTTATGCTAAAGCCTATAAAATGATGCTTAAAGTAGAAGAGGAAGAACTACAATGATGTGCAAAAATCTATTGTCGTCCAAGAACTGTTACAATGCCTATTGTCCGCAATAATAATTTAAATAAGAATAGATATAATCTACCTGCTTGTAATGAAGTTGCAATAGTATATGTTGAAGAAGACGATCTTACTCCTATTGAACATGATATTGTCATTTACTCTAAGTATGATAAACCAATTAGTATACCGAATTAGTATAAAATTAGCAAACATACAGATCCTATGACATGTCCGCTTATTAATCCTAATAGTGGTTTTGGATGGATGCCAAATATAAAAAGTAAATTTGGAAAATCTAATATTTCAAATTTGAAATTTCATAATTATAGATTTAGTGTTAGAAATGAATTTAATCCACTCCTTAATTTGGGAAAATTATCTCAACAGTTCATTGTTGATGCGTCTGAAAAAGTTGAGACTTACAAATTATATTTCATACAAAAAAAACCAAAATGTATTAAGAAGTGATTGTTACAAAGGTGTTATGTACTATTTACATAACAAAAACAAAATTAGATTCTTCAAAAATTGGAAAAATGGTAATATTACCGTCAAGCTTTGCAGGAAGTCCAAGATTTTTAAAACAAAATTACATTGACTCAATGACACTTGTAAATTATCGTGGTAAACCTGACCTTTTTGTAACTATGACCTGTAACCCACATTGAAAAAAAGTAACTGAAAACTTGAAAATTTATGAAAATGCAATAAATAGATCAGATATTATAACAAAAGTATTTTATCAAAAAGTAGAAGAACTCCAAAATTTAGTAATAAAAATGGGAATATTAGGAAAATGTATTGCATATAGTTATGAGACTGAATTTCAGAAACGAGGATTACCGCATATGCATATGTTAGTAACAACTTACTCTTGGATAAAAATGATAAATTTGATATTCCCGAAAAAGTTGATAAAATAATAAGTGCAGAAATCCCAAATAGAGATATTTATCCATAATTATATAGTATTGTTAAACAATTTATTCAACGCGGTCCCTGTGGTATGCAAAATATAAATTGCTCGTGTATAGATAAAAATGCGAAACAATGTACTGAAAATTTTCCAAGAAAATTTAATAATACAACAACATTTAAATCCAATTGTTATTTACTATACAAACGTAAAAATGATAGCGTCAATATAATTCTCAAAAATAAATTTACAGAAAGAATTGCAGATAATGGATTTGTTGTTCCTTATAATCCTTACTTATTATTGAAACTTAATGCACGCATACACGTAGAAGTTTGTTCCACTGTACACTGCATTAAATATTTATTCAAATACTGTTATAAAGGTCATGATTGTGCATACATTAAAATACATCAAGTAAATGTGGATTTTCAATCAGTAAATAAAGACACTTTTCAAAATGTCAATCGTGGAAATGTTGAATATAAATATGACGAAACTTAACAATACATTAATACACGATATTTATGTCCACCTCAAGTAATGCACAGGTTATGAGAATATCCTGTACATGTTATTTCACATACTATAAGACGTCTAAGCGTTCATGAAGAAAATCAACAAAACGTATTTTTTAAAGAAGAAAAAGAATAAATGATCATGCAAAAAAATGTGGGAGCAACATCTTTCAACAGCATCTTTTGAATTAAATAGAGAAGATTTTGAAGCACGAAATCACTTGTATTCAGAGATACCAAATTTTTATACATTTGATGAAAAACTGAAAATGTGAAATAAAAGAAAAAAAAAAGAAAACCAATACTTAGTAGAATGTACTTAGTAAGTCCGAAAGAAAGAGAACGTTATTTCATTAGGTTATTACTATTACATGTTAAAGGAGCCACATCTTTTGAAGCTTTGCGTACTGTTGATGATGTGATGTACAATTCGTTTTATGAAGCAGCTAAGGCAAAACAATTAATTGATGAAGATGAAGAATGGGATAGATGTTTGGCAGAAGCATCTTCAACAGAATTCCTTTATATTCTTTATGAATTATTTGCTTTCATTTGCGTTTTTCATAATTCTATAAATTCACGAGATTCATGTGAAAAATATAAAGATAAGTTATACCATCCTAAATACGAAAAAAATATAGGTGAAAATCTTGCATTGAATGTTTTCAAAAATAATTCACAAGTCAATGGATTTTCTTTAAATGATTTTAATTTACCTCACATAAGCACGTTTATAAAAGAAGATAATAATCAAACAATTTTAAATCATAATAATAATATTCTTAATGAATTAGAAATGGAAATAAATTCTTCAAATGATAAACAAAGGCAAATATTCAACTCTGCTATAAAAAGTTTAAACAAACAAAGTAAAGAAAAATATGTTTTTATAGATGGACCAGGTGGAAGTGGAAAAAGTTATTTACTTAAGGGGATGTGAAATGGACACTACACCTGTACTCCTAAATATAGACTATCTTTTCATTTTATTGCAAAATTTTCAGTGGAAAAATGCATTAGCTTGTAGTATGTACCATAAAGATTATTCAGTTGAATTTTCAAATAAATTCATTTATTAGTTTTTAAGATATTTGGATTCTTGTACAAAATCGAAAAATTATAATAAATAATTTAGGAACCCAAAATTCTCAACAACTAATGAATAAATTTATTTGAAAATTTAACTAAATAATCATCATGGTATATACTACAAGCTAATGTATTACTTTTCTGGAAATTCAGCAATAAAATGGAAAGAAAGTTAATATCTATAAGTACAGGTGTAGTGTCTGTTTTATATCTCCTTAACGTTTTAATAGTTTATTTTAAATATCATACCATACATTATTTATGTGTAGTTCGGACAGCTACAGCAGCAAATTCATTAGTCGATGGAAAAACCGTGCATACAACATTCAAACTACCGTTAAGAGGCCGCTGGAGTAAATTAATTAATTAATAGTGAAATTAATTTTGATGCTTTGTTTTCAAAAAAAGTTTGACATACTTGCAAAATCATGAGTGAGGCTAGAGAATTAATTTTTTCGCAGTAGAAAAAATATTGTTTCTTACTGTACGAGTTGCGGACAGCTATTGATTTCTAGTAATAACTACTAGTTTTTCCAAAAACCTACATTTTTCGATTAGAAAAGGATAGAGAGATACAACGTCCTCTTAAATATAAAAGATTGAACAACTTGTAATGTTGAGCCTAATTCTGCAGAAAGCAAACCAAGAGAACACAAATAATTATTTGGGATAAAATATCCATGACTTCTAAATTAGCTTTTGAAGCAGTTAATCGTCTTATTTAAGATTTATGCGATGTGAACCAACCTTTTGGTGGTAAAACTGTAATTGCATTAGGAGATTTCAGGCAAATATTACCAATTGTACGACATGGAAGCCGTATGAAAATTATTGAAAATTAAGTTTAATTTAGTTTATTATGGCAGAATTCAGAGCTCAAAATATAGAGCCAAAGTAAATATAAAAATTCAAAAAATATTGAGCTTACAAAAATATAGAACCAAAAATACATAAAAAAAAACAAAAATAAGATTTGAAGAAATACTGGGCCAAAAAATATAGAGCTCAAGAAAATATAAGAATCAAAAAAATATAGAGCTCAAGTGTAATAAGATTTAAAAAAATATTAAGGTGAAAAAAATGAAAGAATCAGACAAATGTTGGGCCCAAAAATATAGAGACCAAAAAAATATAATAATAAAAAAAATATTGCGCCCAAAAAATATAAGATTAAAAAAAATGAAAACCCAAAAAAAAAGTTAAAAAACAATAAAGCCCAGAAAAAGAAATGGCCCAAAAAAATTAGAGGCCCAATAAAATGAGGCCCAAAAAAAATAGGACTCGAAAAAAAGTAGATCCAAAAAAATATAAGGCCTAGAGAAATATAGGACCAAAAAAGATATGGAATCCAAGAAATAAGAGGCCGAAAATAATGAGGCCTCTGATAATAAGTAAATAAAATATAGGACCAAAAAAAATTATAGAATCCATGAAAATATCAATTTCAAAAAAATATAGAGCCAGAGAATATATAGGAATCGAGAAAATATTTATCCCAAAAAAATTAAAACCCAGGACAATATAAGGCCCAAAGAAAATAGGACTCGAAAAAATGTAGGGCCTGAAAAATATAAGGCCCAGAAAAATAGAACTAAATAAAATATAGTACCTAAAAAAATTATAAAACCCAAGAAAATATTAATTTAAAAAAAAAATTAGGCCCCAAAAAATATTGGTCTTAAAAAAAATAGTGCTTAATAATATATAAAAATCAAAGAAATATTGGGCCCAAAAAATATAAAGCCCAAGAAAATATGAAGTAAAAAAAAATATGGGGCCTAGAAAAACATAAGACCCAAAAAATATAGAGCCCAAAAAACTATAGACACCAAAAAAATATTAGTGACAGGAAAATATTAGGCTTAAAAAAATATAAGGCCCAAAAAAATATAGAGCTAAATGAAATATAGGACCCAAAAAAATTATAGAACCCAAGAAAATATAAATTAAAAAAAAATATTATGCCCGAAAAAATATAGGGCGCAAGAAAATATAAGGCCCAACAAAATAGAGCTAAACAAAATATAGTACCCAAAAAAATTATAAAAACCAAGAAAATATTAATTTAAAAAAATATTGGGCCTAAAAAAATATTGGTCCTAAAAAAATATTGGTCCTAAAAAAATATAGAGCCTAATAATATATAAGAATCGAAAAAATATTGGGCCCAGAAAATATAGAGCCCAAGAAAATATAAAGTCAAAAAAAGAATATGTGGCCCAATAAAAATGGGATTGAAAAAAATAAAGGGCCTGAAAAATATAAGGCCCAGAAAAATAGAACTAAATAAAATATAGTACCCAAAAAAATTATAAAACCCAAGAAAACATTAATTTAAAAATAAATTGGACCTAAAAAAATATTGGTCCTGAAAAATATTGAGCCCAATAATATATAAGAATCGTAAATATATTGGGCCCAAAAAATACAGAGTCCAAAAAACTAGAGACCGAAAAAATATTGGTCCCAGAAAAATATTGGGCTCAAAAAAATATAAGGCCCAAAAAAATATAGAGCTAAATAAAATATAGTACCCAAAAAAATTATAGAACCCAAGAAAATATAAATTAAAAAAAAATATTGGGCCCAAAAAAATGTAGAGCTAAATAAAATATAGTACCCAAAAAAATAATAAAACCCAAGAATATATTAATTTAAAAAAAAATTGTACCTAAAAAAATATTGGTCCTGAAAAAATATTGAGCCCAATAATATATAAAAATCGAAAAAATATTGGGCCCAAAAAATACAGAGCCCAAGAAAATATAAAGTCAAAAAAAGATATGAGGCCCAAAAAAATATAAGGCCCAAAAAACATAGAGTTTAAAAAAATATAGAGACCAAAAAAATATTGGGCCCAGAAAAATATTGGCCCCAAAAATTTAAGGCATAGAAAAATATAGAGCTAAATAAAATATAAGACCTAAAAAAATTATAGAACCCAAGAAAATATAAATTTTAAAAAAATATTGGGCCCAAAAAATATAGGGCACAAGGAAATATAAGGCTCAAAAAAATATAGAGACCAAAAATATTCTGGGCCCAAAAAAATATAAGACCCAAAAAAATATGACCCAAAAAGATGCTTATGACTAATGAGGACTAATTATATAGGGCCCAATAAAAAATTGCTATTCTTATTACCAAAAGATTAGACACATTTAACAAATGCGGAGAACCGGAGAACTGGAGAAACAGAAAAAAGTGGTTTCACTTTAATATAATATAGGATAGGATTTTAAAATAAAAATTTAGGCGCAATCTTTATTACGCTATAACTTTGGGAAAAAATAATATTTTTACATGCTATAACTACTATTTCGAAAGGATTTAAGCTCAGCTTCAATTTAAAAAAAGGTTTAAGCTTCTAGCTATTAATGCTAAAGAACTATATGCGTTTGAAAATCTAGTAACTTTTTTAGTGATTTTCTTCAATTGCCTGCAACTAAGGAAATATTGAGTGTTTGTGACTATAACTTTAGCTTTTTTCATATTTTATCATCTGAAAACTTATCCAGAAGTTTGAGCAAAATCCGTGATCCGAAAGTGTGACACTTTCCTAGTAAGTATTGGTTTTCGTTTCTCTTTTTCTTTCATTCCACTTTCTCAGTTTTTTATCAAATGTATAAAAATTTAGTATTTCCAAATGCAAGTAATTTCATGCTTTTAAATCTGTATTCAATTCAAAATATGCTGTTAATGTTGTTTCCACATTTTTTTGCATGATCATTTCATCTTTTCCTTCTTTGCAAAATACATTTTGTTGATTTTCTTCATGAACGCTTAAACGTTTTATAGTATGTGAAATAACATGTGAAGGATATTTGAATAATCTGTGCATTACTTCAGGTGGACATAAATATTGTGTATCAATGTATTGTTGATTTCATCATGTTCATATTCAACATTTTTACGATTGTCATTTTGAAAAGTCTTTATTTTCTGATTGAAAATCGACATTTACTTGATTCTAATGTATGCACAATCATGACCTTTATAACAGTAATTGAATAAATATTTAATGCATTGTACAGTGGAACATAATTCTACGTTTATGTGTCTATTAAATTACAATAATACGTAAGGATTAGAAGTAACAACAAATCCATTATATGCAACTCTTTCTGTAAATTTATTTTTGAAAATTATTTTGACGCCATCATTTTTACGTTTGTACAGTGGATATCCATTTGATTTATATGTTGTTGTATTATTAAATTGTTTTAGAAAATTTTTAGTACATTGTCTCGTATTTTTATCCATACACGGACAATTTATATTTTACATACCACAGGGACCGTGTATCATAAATTGTTTACCAATACTATATAATTTTGAATAAATATCTCTATTTGGGATTTCTGCACTTATTATTTTATCAACTTTTTTGGGAATATCAAATTTATCACTTTTATCTAAAAATAACAACATGTGCATATGCGGTAATCCTCGTTTTTGATATTCAATTACTTAACTATATGCAATACATTTTTCTAATATTCCCTTTTTTATTACTACATTTTTGAATTCTTCTATTTTTTGATAAACTAATTTTGTTATAATATTTGGTCCATCTATTGCATTTTCATAAATTTCCAAGTTTTCAGTTATTTCTTTCCAATGTGGGTTACAAGTCATAGTTACGGAAAGGTCAGGTTTATTATGATAATTTACAAGTGTCATTGAGTCAATGTTAAAGACGCGGACTTCCTGTAAAGTTTGATGGTAATATGACCATTTTTCTAATTTTTGAAGAATCTAATTTTTTTTTCTAATGTGAATAGTCGATAACACCATCGTAACAATCACTTCTTGATACGTTTTGGTTTGTTCGTATGAAATATAATCTGGAGGTTTCAACTTTTACAAACATATCAACAATGAACTGTTAAGATAATTTTCCCAAATTAAGGTATGGATTAAATTCATTTCTAGCACTAAATCTATATTTATAAAATTGCAAATTTGAAATATTAGATTTTCCAAATTTACTTTTCATATTTGGCGTCCATCCAAAACCACCATTAGGATGAATGAGCGAATATGTCATAGAGTCTGTATGTTTGATAATTGTGGGTATACTAATTGGTTTATCATACTTAGAGTGAATGACAATATCACGTTCAATAAGAGGAAAATTGTCTTCTCCAACATATACTATTGCCACTCCATTACAGGTAAATAGATTATATCTATTTTTATTCAAATTATTATTGCAGACAATAGAGATAGTAACGGTTCTTGGAAGACAAATGATTTTCGCACATCGTTGTAGTTCTTCTTTTTCTACTTCTTGCATCATTTTATCACCTTTAGCATAAGGGTGAATCTCTCTTATTAAGTTCTCTAAATGTTTTAATAATGGTGAATCCGTATTAAACTTATTCCGCTTAATCGTTGCCATTTCATTATCTAAAATATATAATTGTCCATATTTACGTGCTTCATCCTTATGAGGATGTAACACATATACATTATGGTAAATTTATTCACATATTCTAATAACTCGTGGTTCTTTATTCAGCAATGTATCAAAATTGGCACCAAAACTTGCGAATGCTGAAGCATTATTGTACAACCTAACATTTCATCAAAAATCAATACTTTCTTCCGTTAATTTCGTTGCTAAAAACTTTGATTTCTCTGGGTAAGGAGGATTTTCTAACAATTCTACTTTACCTTTATGACAACAATTGGAGAAATCGTTACTTTTAGTATATTCGAAAGCAAAATGTTTAGCATCACATGTATTCGTCATGAAACCAATGTGATTTTCAGATATGAGATTTTCATCGGAATATATATTTGCTATATAACCAATCTGTTTCAAATTAATTTTTTCAGTTAAAATTTTTTCATGTGATTTCCTTAATTTTATTTCTACTTTGCCCTTTATTGTTTTATCAGTGCCTTTGTCTAATACAATATTATGATTGTTATTATAATTATTATTAAGAGGGCTCACTGCAACGTTTAGAACGCCACCGCAATTGCTCTCCGCCAATGAAATTAGAGAATTTTACTCTACAAACTACGCGATGATTTTTTATTTATTTATATTGAAACCAGTTGGAAAATAATCTATGATTATTTTTACACGTGGGAAAACTCTTATATTAGTTATAATAATTTAATTTAGTATATTAGTTATAATAAAGATAAATAATATAGTCATTGAAAATTTGAAATGCAATGAATCCTCGTGCATTTGAATCAATGATGATGAATGAATGCTTGTTTAATTTTTTTGTGATACATAAATTGCACGAATAAATTATTTATATGTGTAAATACATATATATATTAAAACTAAACTAAGGAAAGCATTTTTCAAAAGTTTTCCTTCTTTTGGCAGTCGCAAATAATTTCGATGCAAATTTTACAGTGATTCTATAGAGTAATTGACGTAAAATAAAATCATTAAAAATCAATTTTTGATTTCGATCTATAATTTCGATGCAAATTTTACAGCAATTCCATAGACTAATTGACGTAAAATAAAATAATTAAAAATCAATTTTTTTATGTGTACAACATTTCTGATCTGAAAATTTTCGTTTAAAACACGAACAAATAATATATATATATACACTATAATAATATATATGTGCATATATATATATATATATATATATATATATATATATATATATATAAAACGATTAGATATTGTTTATTTTGTATTATAATTACAAAAAAGCGTGAAAAATTACAAATAAAGTTGAAAAAATACATAAAAATACTTTAAATAGCCTTGTACATATAAAATCAAAATAGTACAGTATGATATCACAGTTATAAAACATAATAGAGATAGTAATACTTTAATAGTAAGTCAATAAATTAAATAAAAGCGATATCACAGATAACACGAAATAAATACATGCAAAAAGTATAAATAATATAGTTAAAAATCAGTCTCAATATCTATCAGTCAAAATAATTACATAAAATCAAGCGTGTAAAGAGCGCAGTCGAAATATCAGCAGTATACAGTAAGTTAAAATCACAGCAAGTTGAATGTACAGTAATATACAAGTCAATCTGATAAAAATATAATCATTCACTCTATGCACACGCATCCTACATACACGCCAATAAATACAATCATGCCTTAAATCTATAAAGGGTATATCACATAATAAATTAACACATATGATATAGTCCAAAAATAATACTGTTCAATCGAGGTCGAGTAAAAACCTCCTCAGAGCGGCTTTAAACCTGCCGATTGATGGAAGATTTTTAATATCAGCAGGTAGGGAGTTCCAAAAATGCGCACCTTGAACTTGAAAGGAATTCCTTCCAGTCTCAGTGCGCATGAAGGGCACCGCAAGATCTTTAATCTCACCCCTAGTGGTCGCTCTGGGTATATATCTAGTGAAGAGACCCACTAGATATTCGGGAGTATTCATACGTACGATTTTGTACATAAGTACAGCCATAAAATACTGTCTCCTCGAATCAGTACGTAGCCAACCCAAAGCATGTCTATGGGGAGAGATGTGATCACCCATTCTCACGCCTAATACATATCTCACACATGAATTTTGCATTGTCTGTAGCCGTCTTCGTAACTCCTGCGAATATATATATATATATATATATATATATATATATATATATATATATCTTGGTTAACTTTCCGGGCAATATATGAATACTCTGATACACTTTCCGGGCCTTTGTTGATTTTCCGGGAATGCCCAGAAATGATACATGTATATTTTCACTTTCTGGGCATGCCCGGAAATTATTTATACATATTTCGGGAAGGCCCGGAAAGTATTAATACATATTCTGGGCATGTCAAAAAATTGTGTATAATTTTTGCTGAAAAAACACTTTCTCATTCAACAAAGCAGAAATTTGTGATGATTTAATAAAAAGTATCAATGATTATAATAACATAAGTTTACCTGAAAAAGATTTTCATGTTGAAGAAGAGTTTCATGGATTTGATAACAATAGTATATCTTTGTCGTGAAGCAGATATAATAATATTAATTTACTAACTGTTGAATTCGATAATACATTAAATATAAAATTTAATGATGGGAAAAATGTTTCAAATATTAAAATAAAAGCTGCTATGTACTATTGGAAAATAATTTTCTTCAGAAAACAGTGACAACTCCTGTTTCTCAAAATGACGAAAATATTTCTGAAAAAGAAGTATATATTCTTAACAACATTGAGAGAATTTCCAATGTTAATGATAATAAGATCAGCATCTCACAACCGCAAAATAATATTAAAGATATAGCTGTTGATGATTCAAATACTTTAAAAAGAAATAAATATTATGTAAAAAAAGAAAAGTGCAGCCAGGTAAAAATATATAAAAATTACTTCATTTCTTTGATTCACAGTTTTATAACTTTTTATAAATTTATATGATGCAGTTAAACTATATGACAAACTAAATAAAAATGTCATTGAAATATTTGAAGATGAAGGTGAATTTCAGTGCTTGTAATTAATTTGATTAAATATTGTGTTTCATATGTATGATTTTGTTTCAGATGATGATGCACTATTTTCATTATTTAGAGACTTAATTATTTCACATGTCGTATATAAAAGTGAAGATCTGTACATGTACATGAATCGTGGGCTTACAATCCCTAATAAATACAAACAAAATATTTTACAGATAATTTTTTCAAATGAAGTAAAAAAATCTAATTATGCTTTGTTAGATCTTCTGATACAATATCGATACCTTATTAGACAAAAAATACAAGAAATAAATGATTTATTTAAATCTAATAATATTAATATAACCAACGTATTTAAAGGGAGTTGTTACGAGGACAACAAAAATCTATTTTATGAGGGTAAACAAATGATATTAAATTTATTTATGAATTCATGATAATTAATGTATAAACTTTTATTAAAATTTTATTTCTTTTTTATTTTTCAGTTCCTGACAGAATTAAAATTAATATAACAGAATATGAAAGAGATAGTGTTAATATTGTATCATCAAATAATCATTTATATTTAGCTCGATCAATTGCATTTAATAATGATAAGTAAATAAAAATTTTTAGAAATACTTTCATTTATTTAAATTATTATAACATATTTTTATTCTTTTCTGTAAATATTTAAATTATTACTATTTTAAGCATTAAAAATGGTCTACATAATACTGCATTGGAATTAAGTATTATAGATGATCTTGCTACGTATACAGTTGTTGATTTGTATCATTTAAAGTTTATGACTAATAAAATAAATCAAAAGTTGTTGAAACCTTTATTGAATAATACAGATTTAAGGTATCAAGACTGAGTTTTAAGCCTGAAAAAAAATGAAATTGAAATGTAGTAAATTTGTTTTTGTAATGATATTAATTAATAAAACTTCTTTTTACCTTAAATATATATTAAATACAAGACTTTGACCTAAAAATAATTTTAAAAAACCCCATCCGTTGGTTAAAATCCTTTGCTCTTGTCGATAACTTGATTTTTAAAATTTTTTTACTTACCGTAGAGTTTCTCAGCTAATTTTCAATTAATTGACCTGAAAATTTCCAGAGATCTCTAATTTATATATCTTCACAAAATAATAGTTTTAGTTTTAGGAAAAAAAAATAATTTCTAAGTTTGGTTTAGAAAAAGTTGAAAAAAATCAATATTTTTGTGAATTTCATACAAGTAATTCAGTTCAACATTTACTTTAACTTATCTTATCAAAATTCCAGAACTATTATTTTGTGAAGATATATAAATTAAAGATCTCTGGAAATTTTCAGGTCAATTAATTGAAAATTAGCTGAGAAACTCTACGGTAAGTAAAAAAATTTTTAAAATCAAGTTATCGACAAGAGCAAGGGATTTTAACCAACGGATGGGTTTTTTTAAATTATTTTAGGTCAAAGTCTTGTATTTAATATATATTTAAGGTAAAAAGAAGTTTTATTAATTAATATCATTACAAAAACAAATTATGACTACATTTCAATTTGATTTTTTTTCAGGCTTAAAACTGAGGCCTGATACCTTAAAAAACAGAATAATTGAGATGATCGATTCTTTTATGGGTCAAAAAGTTAATAGTGTTACAACATCTAACAACATAATTAAAGTAATAAATACTTTTTTGCCAAACTTAAAAGTATCGGTAACTAAATTTACAAGACAAATACAATGTTATTTAAATATTCTTGAACCAAATTCAGGATTTACTATAGAAGCTTGTTTTAGGTTTGTAATCTATTTTTATATTCTACTCAAAAATATTAACAATGAGTAAAATTAAATTACTTATTTTTATAAATACAATTAATAGGATTTAAAAATTGTTTGAAATTATTTTATTTCAACCCATATGGAAATAATTTCTGTTAATATCTATTAAAAAGTGTCAGAATTGAGACATTCCAGGCGGAAATCACATTCTGAAATAAAATATAATAAAAAATAATTGATATTAACAATTTAAAATGTTTAGATTTTGGATTGTAATAAAAGTTTTAAATAGTTACTATTCATTATATTTTTAATTTTTTATAATGTTTCATTATTTTTTATTAGCTTTTCAATTTAGAAACCATACGCAACAACCAAACCTAAAATAAAAGTTATTATTTTTATTACTTTTATAGAAGATAATTATTAGTAACTCTTAGATTGAAACAGAAAAAGAAAATAATGACCAATCATAACTTTGACTGATGGTTTTACTTTATGTGTATAGTTTCCATACTGAAAAAGATAATGAAAACTAATAACCAATAATAACTTCTATCAACTGTTATAAATAGAAAATAATTATTAGTAACTATTACAATCAGTTATTACAGTCCAAAATCTAGACTTTTAAAACAAACAATTAAAGTTTATAACTTTTAAAAAAAATTATTTTTTGTTATAGCTATTAACAAAAATTATTTCCATACGGGAAACTCATTATCTACAACAATCTATACAAATTATTAAATTTTCTTAGGTACTCGAAGGAAAATAATGTTGGTGGAAAAATATGTGCAATAACATTTAGGAAGAAAGGCTCAATTTTAAAATACTTAAAAGGATTCACTGCTGCTTTGACTGAAAATGGAATAGAATATTTAACAAAATACAATTTGGATTATTTTATAATTAAAAGTAATCATAAGAAAAGAAATTATCTATGGTTAGGTCCAGCTGGGTCGGTTTTTGGACTCCGTCGAGTGTAGACGTGTCGGTTTACACAGCTCCGCGAGTGCTAAACTTTAGTGTTTGTTATTGTAACCAAGTTCTATAAACTATAAACAAACAAAGCTATATGTGATAAATCTTGAATTTTATTATTTTTTTTTTTTTCGTTGCTATATTTATGCTATGCTATTATGCGATGCTAATCAGCGACGTAGCTCGTAAGTATGATCGTGAACAAACCACATGTAACGTACAGTGGTACTTGTAAAAATCGGTCGAGAGCGGGATTCGAACTCGAAACCTCGAGATTACGAATCCAACGCTCTACCGACTGAACCACAGACCGGCTCTCTACTTTGATATTCCACGTGCATATCATTACGGATAATACAATTCAATTATGCTGATATACATGGATTCGCCGGGTTTCACGATTTCACGACATTGGTGCATTTTGATGATTAATTAAAATCATAGATACAAATCAATAGAATATCAAACAGTGCTAGAATACTGGATATTGCTAATAAACAGAAAGCTATAATATTTTCAATACAATTTATATAAAATTTTCTTTTTTGAACTCATAACTCATAAGCTTTGATGATAATTTGGTACATTTTCACGACAGTAGCCCTAAGAAGGATTAGATTACTTATTATGGGACTGTAGTACGGTTACATGAATTACAATATTTAAAAGGCCTTATATAGTTTGTATCTATTTACAATTGAAGACAATTCTATAAGTGAACTTAAACGAATCAGATAGTTTCAAAACGCACTCCTAGATAGTTTCAAAATAATACAGATTTGTTTATTTATTAATCGTTTTATTCACAGTCATTAGAAACCACTAGGCTAAATTAACATAGCTTTGAATTTCATCACTCCCATTTTACGACAGTAATTATATTCGAATTTCAAGTACTGTTTTTGCTAAGCTCAAGACATTTTCACGACATTTATAAATGTTGATAACGAATCATGATTATAGATATAAATCGATAATGTATCAAACAATAGTGGAGTTTTGCGTATTACTGATAAAGAAGAAGTATGGAGCAAGAATATTTTTGATACATATATATAGAACTTTTTTTTTTTAATTAATGAATTATGTGCTCTTATATAATTAAGTACATTTTCAAGATATTAGCCCAAAGCAAGATTCGATTATTAATTATATTGCAGTGAAATTAAAAATATAATGTTCTATTCAATGACAGCTAATATAAGGCAATCCTTGCAATAAATTAGGTTTCTATATTTATCTCCCACTTCTAAGAAGTTTTACAATAATACATATTTGTATACTTATTTAACGTTTTATTTATAGTCAAGAAAAGCTACTGGGCTAATTCTGCATAGCTTTGAATGCTATTACTCTGATTTAACATCAATAATGAGGTTTGCTTTTTGAGTACTGTTTTTACACAGCATAAGACATTTTCACCGCATTTATGCATTTTGATGATTAATTAGAATTATAGATACAAATCAATAAAATATCAAACAGTACGGAAGTACTGGCTATTACTAATAAAAAGAAAGCTATCATATTTTCAATACAATTTATATAAAACTTCCTCTTTTTGAACTCATAATTCATAAGCTTTGATGATAATTGGGTACATTTTCACGACAGTAGGCCTAAGAACGATTAGATTACTTATTATGGGGCTGTAGTACGGCTACATAAATTACAATATTTGAAGGGCCTTATATAGTTTGTATCTATTTACAATTGAAGACAATTCTATAAGTGAACTTAAACGAATCATGTTTTATTAAGAGAGTGACAATAGATGACAATCACTGAAACAAATTGGGTTCCTCTAGTTATCTCGCACTCTTAAATAGTTTCAAAATAATACAGATTTGTTTATTTATTATTCGTTTTATTCACAGTCATTAGAAACCACTAGGCTAAATTTACATAACTTTGAATGTAATTACTCCCATTTTACGACAATAATGTTATTCGGATTTTAAGTACTGTTTTTGCTTAGCTCAAGACATTTTCACGACAATTATGAATGTTGATGATAAATCATTATTATGGATATAATTCGATAAAGTATGAAACAATAGTGGAGTAATGCGTATTACTTATAAAGAAAAAGTATGGAGCAAAAATATTTTCAATACATTTATATAGAACTTTCATTTTTTTTAACTTATGATCTATATGCTCTTATAATAATTAAGTATATTTTCACGACATGAGCCCAAAGCAAGATTCGATTATTAATTATATTGCAGTGGAATTAAAAAAATTATGTTCTATTCAATGACAGCTAATGTAAGGCAATCCTTGCAACAAATTAGGTTTCTATATTTATCTCCCACTCTTAAGAAGTTTTACAATAATACACATTTGTATACTTATTTAACGTTTTATTTATAGTCAAGAAAAGCCACTGGGCTCATTGGTAAATATACATTGAACGGAAAAAATATAAAAATACTAAAAGAAAAAATATAAAAAGAAAAAATATAATAATGCCTATTTATATAAATTTTCCCTAGAAGTTAATGTCGATCTCATATAATACTTCAAGTATGCAAATTTTTTGAATTATGAATGCCTTTCATAAATGTAAAACTGCTTGTTTTTGGTACCAATTTTCTGCTCTTACGCTAAACCTAATAAAGTGAGTATTAGACAATAAGAAATAATATGTGGATATTTATGGCAAATGATGTAAATTAATTAGAAAAATGTCTCCTAATCTATATTCGAAGATTTAATTATAAGTATCTTTAAACTTTAGTACATTCACTCGTTACCAATTTCTGTATCTTGGGGCAATATTTAACGTTTTGAAAAAGTTTTAAATACGTATTTTTATCAAAATTTACAAACGTATAAAAGTTTACCAGAAGACGTTTCTAAAACGTTTTTGAAACGATTTTGTGCCGTTAGGGATATTATAAAAATTCGGGATAGGGAGCTACTAAATAAATCTCCAAAAAAGAATTCACCTATTATGATAAAATTTCCACCAATGTAGAAACTTGAAGATATTATAAAGTGAGTTTAAGAGAAATAATATTTTTACAACATCCAAGAAGCTAACAAAGCAGTCCAATAATGAATGGGCTTCCGACAACTGAAAACATTACACTGGCATCTCATGACTAAGTAATGAATTGATGATATTTAAAGGCTCCTAACTACCTTTAATAATTAATACAATGGCATAATTAAAGATTCTTATAGCTTTTATCAGTACTCAAACATTTTAACGACAGTAGATACAAGGCTGCTGTTTCTATATCTTCATGTCAATGGCTGACTCTTAGAGATGATCGAAATGAGGGATAAGAAGTTACTAAGTATATATCTAAAAAAGAATTCACCTATTATAATAACATTTTCACAACAGTAGAAACTTAAAGATATTATGAAACAAGTTCACGAGAAATAATATATTCTCAACATCGAAGAAGCTATCATAGCAGTCTAATAATGAATGAGCTTCTAACAACTGAAAACTCTTCAATGGAGTCTCATGACTAAGTAATGAATTGATAATATTTAAAGGCTCCTTACTACCTTTAATAATTCATACAATAGGATAAATAAAAATTCTTAGAGCCTATATGAGTACTAAAACATTTCCACGACAGTAGATACAAGGCTGCGGTTTCTATATCTACATATCACTGGCTGACTCTTAGAGATGATCGAAATGAGGAATAGGAAGTTACTAAGTAAATATCCAAGAAGGAATTCAGCTATTATAATAACATTTCCACGAAAGTAGAAACTTAAGGATATTATGAAACAAGTTCACGAGAAATAATATGTTCACAACATCGAAGAAGCTATAATATCAGTCTAATAATGAATGAGTTTCTAACAACTGAAAACTTTACACTGGCGTCTCATGACTAAGTAATCAATTGATAATATTTAAAGGCTCCTAACTACATTTAATAATTCATACAATAGGATAAATAAAGATTCTTAGAGCTTCTATGAGTACTCAAACATTTCGATGACAGTAGATACAAGGCTGCTGTTTCTTTATCTTCATGTCACTGGCTGACTTTTATAGATGATCGAAATGAGGAATAGGAAGTTACAAAGTAAATATCTAAAAAGAATTCACCTACTACAATAACATTTTTACGACAGTAGAAACTTGAAGATATCATGAAACAAGTTCACGAGAAATCATATTTTCACAACATCGTAGAAGCTATCATAGCAGTCTAATCATGGATGAGCTTTTAATCGCTGAAAAATTACAATGGCGTCTTGTGACTATGTAATGAATATATATTATTAAAACGCTTCTTATTACCTTTAATAATTAATACAATAAAATAAATAAAAATTCTTAGAGCTTGAATGAGTACTGAAACATTTCCACGACAGTAGATACGAAGCTTCTGTTTCCATATCTTAATGTCACTGGCTGACTCTTAGAGATGATCGGAATGACGGATAAGAAGTTACTAAGTATATATCTAAAAAAGAATTCACCTATTATAATAACATTTTCACGACAGTAGAAACTCAAAGATATTATGAAACAAGTTCACGAGAAATCATATTTTCACAACATCGAAGAAGCTATCACAGCAGTCTAATAATGAATGAACTTCTGACAACTGAAAACTTTACTCTGGCGTCTCATGATTAAATCATGAATGGTATAATATTTGAAGGCTCCTGTCTACCTTTAATAATTAATACAATAGGATAAATGAAGATTATTAGAGCTTGTATAAGTACTCAAACATTTCCACGACAGTAGATACAAGGCTGCTTTTTCTGTATCTACATCTCACTGGCTGACTCTTAGAGATGATCAAAATGATGTATAGGAAGTTACGAAGTAAATATCTAAAAAATAATTCACCTATTATAATAACATTTCCACGACAGTAGAAACTTGAAGATATTTGAAAACAAGTTTGGGAGAAATAATTTTTTTACAACATCCAAGAAGGTTTCAAAGCAGTCCAACAATGGATGAGCTTCGAACCGCTAAAACATCACAATGGCGTCTTGTGACTTAGTAATAAATATATATTATCGAAACGCTTCTTATTACCTTTAATAAGTAATAAAATAAAATCTATAAAAATTCTACGAGCTTGTACGAGCACTAAAACATTTCCATGACAGTAGATGCGAAACTGCTGTTTAAATATCATTATCTCACTAGCTGACAATTAAAGATAGTTTAAATCAGTGATGAGCAGATACCAAGTAAAGTTCTTAAACAGAATTCAGCTATAATTATAAGATTTACACAACAGTAGAAACTAAGGATATTATGAATCAAGTACATGAGAAATATTTTTTTACTACATCCAACAAGCTATCATAGCAATCCATTAATGAATGAGCTTCTGACTACTAAAAACTTTACACTAACCTCTGGTGACTTAGTGATGAATTAATAATATTTAAAGGTTCCTAACTACCTTTTATAATTAATACAATAGGATAAATAAAAATTCTTAGAGCTTCTTTGAGTACTAAAACATTTCCACGACAGTAGATACAAAGCTGCGGATTAAATATCATTATCTCACTGGCTGACTTTCAAAGATGGTTAAAATCAAGGATGAGGAGTTACTAAGAGCAGTTCTAAGAAAGAATTCACTTATTATAATAACATTTCCACGACATTAGAAAATTAAAGATATCATGAAACAAGTTAACGTGTAATCATATTTTCACAACATCCGAGAACCTATCATAGCAGTCTAATAATGAATAAGCTTCTAAGAACTGAACACTTTTCACAGAAGTCTCATGACTAAGTAATGAATTAATAATATTTAAAGGCTCCAACTACCTTTAATAATTAATACAATCGGATAAATAAAGATTCTTAGAGCTGGTATGAGTACCCCAACATTTCCACGACAGTACATACAAGCCTGCTGTTTCTATATCTGCATCTCACTGGCTGACTCTTGAAGATGATTAAACAGAGCGATAAGCAGTCACTAAGTAAATCTCGAAAAGAAAAATCACAAGTTATAACATTTTCGCGACTGTAGAAACTTGAAGATATTATAAAGCGAGTTTAGGAGAAATAATATTTTCACAACGTCCAAGAAGCTATTATAGCAGTCGAATAATGAATTAGCTTCTGACAACTAAAAACTTTACACTGGCGTCTCATAACCAAGTTATGAATTGATAATATTGAAAGGCTCCTAACTACCTTTAATAATTCATACAATAGGATAAACAAAGATTCTTAGAGCTTGTATGTGTACTAAAACCTTTCCACGACAGAAGATACAAGGCTGCTGTTTCTATATCTACATCTCACTGGGTGACACTTGCAAATGATCGAAATGAAGGATGAGAAGTTACTAAGTAAATCTTTAAAGAAGAATTCACCTGCTATAATAACATTTTCACGACAGTAGACACTTGAAGATATTATTAACCGAGTTTTGGAGGAATAATATTTTTACAACATCCACGAAGCTATCATAGCAGTCCAATAATGAATGAGCTCCTGACAACTGAAAACTTTACTCTGGCGTCTCATGATTAAATAATGAATGGACAATATTTGAAGGCTCCTGCCTACCTGTAATAATTAATACAATAGGGTAAATAAAGAATCTTAGAGCTTGTATGTGTACTAAAACATTTCCACGACAGTAGATACAAGCCTGCTGTTTCTATATCTACATCTCACTGGCTGACACTTGAAAATGATCAGAATGGAGGATTAGAAGTTACCAAGTAAATAACTAAAAAAGAATTCACCTATTATAATAACATTTCCACGACAGTAGACACTTGAAGATATTATTAACCGAGTTTAGGAGGAATAATATTTTTACAACATCGTAGAAGCTATCATATCAGTCTAATAATGGATGAGCTTTTAATCGCTGAAAAATTACAATGGTGTCTTGTGATTATGCAATAAATATATATTATTAAAATGCTTCTTATTACCATTAATAATTATTACAATAAAATAAATAAAAATTCTTAGAGCTTGAATGAGTAATAAAACATTTCCACTACAGTAAATACGAAGCTGCTGTTTAAATACCTTTATCTCACTGGCTGACTCTTATAGATGATCGAAATGAGAAATAAGAAGTTACCAAATAAATGTCTAAAAAAGAATTCACCTATTATAATAACATTTCCACGACAGTAGAAACTTGAAGATATTATGAAACAAGTTCACGAGAAATAATATGTTAACAACATCAAAGAAGCTATCATAGCAGTCTAATAATCAATGAGCTTCAAACAACTCAAAACTTTTCACAGGAGTCTCATGACTAAGTAATGAATTAATAATATTTAAAGGCTCCAAATACCTTTAATAATTGATACAATTCGATAAATAAACATTCTTAGAGCTGGTATGAGTACCCCAACATTTCCACGACAGTACATACAAGCCTGCTGTTTCTATATCTGCATCTCACTGGCTGACTCTTGAAGATGATCAAAATAAGCGATAAGCAGTCACTAAGTAAATCTCTAAAAGAGAAATCTCAAATTATAACATTTTCCAGGCTGTAGAAACTTGAAGATATTATAAAGCGAGTTTAGGAGAAATAATATTTTCACAACGTCCAAGAAGCTATTATAGCAGTCAAATAATGAATGAGCTTCTGACAACTGGAAACTTTACTCTGGCGTCTCATGACTAAGCAATCAATTGATAATATTTAAAGGCTCCTAACTACCTTTAATAATTAATACAATAGCATAAATGAAGATTCTTAGAGTTTGTATGAGTACACAAACATTTCCACGACAGTAGATACAAGGCTGCTGTTTCTATATCTTTATGTGACTGGCTGACTCTTAGAGATGATCGAAATGAGGGATAAGAAGTTACCAAATAAATGTCCAAAAAGAATTCACATATTATAATAACATTTCCACGACAGTAGAAACTTAAAGATATTATAAAACAAGCTCACGAGAAATAATATTTTTACAACATCCACGAAGCTATCATAGCAGTCCAATAATGAATGAACTTCTAACAACTGAAAACTTTTCAGTAGTGTCCCATGACTAAGTAATGAATTGATAATATTGAAAGGCTCCTATCTACCTTTAATAATTAATACAATATAATAGATAAAGATTCTTAGAGCTTGAATGAATACTAAAACATTTCCGCGACAGTAGATACAAGGCTGCTGTTTCTATTTCTTCATGTTACTGGCTGACTCTTAGAGATGATCAAAATGATGTATAGGAAGTTACTAAGTAAATATCTAAAAAATAATTCACCTATTATAATAACATTTCCACGACAGTAGAAACTTGAAGATATTTGAAAACAAGTTTGGGAGAAATAATTTTTTTACAACATCCAAGAAGGTTTCAAAGCAGTCCAACAATGGATGAGCTTGGAACCGCTAAAACATCACAATGGCGTCTTGTGACTTAGTAATAAATATATATTATCGAAACGCTTCTTATTACCTTTAATAAGTAATAAAATAAAATCTATAAAAATTCTACGAGCTTGTACGAGCACTAAAACATTTCCATGACAGTAGATGCGAAACTGCTGTTTAAATATCATTATCTCACTAGCTGACAATTTAAGATAGTTTAAATCAGTGATGAGCAGATACCAAGTAAAGTTCTTAAACAGAATTCAGCTATAATTATAAGATTTACACAACAGTAGAAACTTAAGGATATTATGAATAAGGTACATGAGAAATATTTTTTTTACTACATCCAACAAGCTATCATAGCAATCCATTAATGAATGAGCTTCTGACTACTAAAAACTTTACACTAACCTCTGGTGACTTAGTGATGAATTAATAATATTTAAAGGTTCCTAACTACCTTTTATAATTAATACAATAGGATAAATAAAAATTCTTAGAGCTTCTTTGAGTACTAAAACATTTCCACGACAGTAGATACTAAGCTGCGGATTAAATATCATTATCTCACTGGCTGACTTTCAAAGATGGTTAAAATCAAGGATGAGGAGTTACTACGAGCAGTTCTAAGAAAGAATTCACTTATTATAATAACATTTCCACGACATTAGAAAATTAAAGATATCATGAAACAAGTTAACGTGTAATCATATTTTCACAACATCCGAGAACCTATCATAGCAGTCTAATAATGAATAAGCTTCTAAGAACTGAACACTTTTCACAGAAGTCTCATGACTAAGTAATGAATTAATAATATTTAAAGGCTCCAACTACCTTTAATAATTAATACAATCGGATAAATAAAGATTCTTAGAGCTGGTATGAGTACCCCAACATTTCCACGACAGTACATACAAGCCTGCTGTTTCTATATCTGCATCTCACTGGCTGACGCTTGAAGATGATTAAAAAGAGCGATAAGCAGTCACTAAGTAAATCTCGAAAAGAAAAATCACAAGTTATAACATTTTCGCGACTGTAGAAACTTGAAGATATTATAAAGCGAGTTTAGGAGAAATAATATTTTCACAACGTCCAAGAAGCTATTATAGCAGTCGAATAATGAATTAGCTTCTGACAACTAAAAACTTTACACTGGCCTCTCATAACCAAGTTATGAATTGATAATATTGAAAGGCTCCTAACTACCTTTTAATAATTCATACAATAGGATAAACAAAGATTCTTAGAGCTTGTATGTGTACTAAAACCTTTCCACGACAGAAGATACAAGGCTGCTGTTTCTATATCTACATCTCACTGGCTGACACTTGGAAATGATCGAAATGAAGGATGAGAAGTTACTAAGTAAATCTTTAAAGAAGAATTCACCTGCTATAATAACATTTTCACGACAGTAGACACTTGAAGATATTATTAACCGAGTTTTGGAGGAATAATATTTTTACAACATCCACGAAGCTATCATAGCAGTCCAATAATGAATGAGCTCCTGACAACTGAAAACTTTACTCTGGCGTCTCATGATTAAATAATGAATGGACAATATTTGAAGGCTCCTGCCTACCTGTAATAATTAATACAATAGGGTAAATAAAGATTCTTAGAGCTTGTATGTGTACTAAAACATTTCCACGACAGTAGATACAAGCCTGCTGTTTCTATATCTACATCTCACTGGCTGACACTTGGAAATGATCAGAATGGAGGATTAGAAGTTACCAAGTAAATAACTAAAAAAGAATTCACCTATTATAATAACATTTCCACGACAGTAGACACTTGAAGATATTATTAACCGAGTTTAGGAGGAATAATATTTTTACAACATCGTAGAAGCTATCATAGCAGTCTAATAATGGATGAGCTTTTAATCGCTGAAAAATTACAATGGTGTCTTGTGATTATGCAATAAATATATATTATTAAAATGCTTCTTATTACCATTAATAATTATTACAATAAAATAAATAAAAATTCTTAGAGCTTGAATGAGTAATAAAACATTTCCACTACAGTAAATACGAAGCTGCTGTTTAAATACCTTTATCTCACTGGCTGACTCTTATAGATGATCGAAATGAGAAATAAGAAGTTACCAAATAAATGTCTAAAAAGAATTCACCTATTATAATAACATTTCCAGGACAGTAGAAACTTGAAGATATTATGAAACAAGTTCACGAGAAATAATATGTTAACAACATCAAAGAAGCTATCATAGCAGTCTAATAATCAATGAGCTTCTAACAACTGAAAACTTTACATTGGCGTCTCATGACGAAGTAATCAATTGATAATATTTAAAGGGTTCTATCTACCTTTAGTAATTAATACAATATGATAGATAAAGATTCTTAGAGTTCGAAATAAATACTAAAACATTTCTGCGACAGTAGATACAAGTCTGCTGTTTCTATATCTACATCTCACTGGCTGACTCTTAGAGATGATCGAAATGAGGAATACGATGTTACTAAGTAAATATCCAAAAAGAATGCACCTATTATAATAACATTTCCACGACAGTAGAAACTTAAAGATATTATGAAACAAGTTCACTAGAAATAATATGTTAACAACATCAAAGAAGCTATCATAGCAGTCTAATAATGAATGAGCGTCGAACAACTGAAAACATTACACTGGCCTCTCATGACTAACTAGGAGAGTATCACAACTCCGGATCACGGATTTTTCTCAAACTTTGGGATAAGTTTTCAAATGACAAAATATGGAAAAAGCTAAAGTTATAGTCATAAATGTTCAATATTTCTCTAGTTACAGGCAATTAAAGAAAATCACTAAAAAAGTCACTAGATTTTGAAACGCATATAGTTCTTTAGCATTGATAGCTAGAAGCTTGAAACTTATTTTAAATGAAAGCTGAACTCAAATCCTTTCGAAAAAGCACCTATAGCATCCCAAAATATTATTTTTCCCAAAATTATAGCGTAACAAAGATTAGACCCGATTCCAGCTTTTGTTATTAATTAATGTTTTAAAAAGAAAATTGAGGTCTAATCTTTGTTACGTTTATAACTTTGGGAAAAAATAATATTTTGGGATGCTATAGGTACTTTTTTCGAAAGGATTTGAGCTCAGCTTTCATTTAAAATAAGTTTCAAGTTTCTAGTTATAGATGCTAAAGAACTATATGCTTTTCAAAATTTAGTAACTTTTTTAGTTATTTTCTTTAATTGCCTGTAACTAGAGAAATATTGAGCGTTTGTGACTATAACTTTAGGTTTTTTCATATTTTGTCATCTAAAGACTTATCCCAAAGTTTGAGCAAAATCCGTGATCCGGAGTTGTGATACTCTCCTATAGTAAGTAATCAATTGATAATATTTAAAGGTTTCTAACTACCTTTTATAATTAATACAATACGATGAATCAAAATTCTTAGAGCTTCTATGATTACTAAAACATTTCCACGACAGTAGATACAAAGCTGCGGATTAAATATCATTATCTCACTGGCTGACTTTCAAAGATGGTTGAAATCAAGGATGAGGAGTTACTAAGAGCAGTTCCAAGAAAGAATTCACTTATTATAATAACATTTCCACGACACTAGAAAATTAAAGATATCATGAAACAAGTTAACGTGTAATCATATTTTCACAACATCCGAGAACCTATCATAGCAGTCTAATAATAAATAAGCTTCTAAGAACTGAATACTTTTCACAGAAGTCTCATGACTAAGTAATGAATTAATAATATTTAAAGGCTCCAACTACCTTTAATAATTAATACAATCGGATAAATAAAGATTCTTAGAGCTTGTATGTGTACTAAAACAATTCCACGACAGTAGATACAAGGCTGCTGTTTCTATATCTACATCTCACTGGCTGACTCTTGAAGATGATCAAAATGAGCGATAAGCAGTCACTAAGTAAATCTCTGAAAGAAAAATCACAATTTATAACATTTTCGCGGCTGTAGAAACTTCAAGATATTATAAAGCGAGTTTAGGAGAAATAATATTTTCACAACGTCCAAGAAGCTATTATAGCAGTCGAACAATGAATTAGCTTCTGACAACTAAAAACTTTACACTGGCGTCTCATGACGAAGTAATCAATTGATAATATTTAAAGGTTTCTAACTACCTTTTATAATTAATACAATAGGATGAATCAAAATTCTTAGAGCTTCTATGAGTACTAAAACATTTCCACGACAGTAGATACAAAGCTGCGGATTAAATATCTTCATCTCACTGGCTGACTTTCAAAGATGGTTGAAATCAAGGATGAGGAGTTACTAAAAGCATTTCTAAGAAAGAATTCACCTATTATAATAACATTTCCACGACACTAGAAAATTAAAGATATCATGAAACAAGTTAACATGTAATCATATTTTCACAACATCCGAGAAGCTATCATAGCAGTCTAATAATGAATGAGCTTCAAACAACTCAAAACTTTTCACAGGAGTCTCATGACTAAGTAATGAATTAATAATATTTAAAGGCTCCAAATACCTTTAATAATTGATACAATTCGATAAATAAACATTCTTAGAGCTGGTATGAGTACCCCAACATTTCCACGACAGTACATACAAGCCTGCTGTTTCTATATCTGCATCTCACTGGCTGACTCTTGAAGATGATCAAAATGAGCGATAAGCAGTCACTAAGTAAATCTCTAAAAGAGAAATCTCAAATTATAACATTTTCCAGGCTGTAGAAACTTGAAGATATTATAAAGCGAGTTTAGGAGAAATAATATTTTCACAACGTCCAAGAAGCTATTATAGCAGTCAAATAATGAATGAGCTTCTGACAACTGGAAACTTTACTCTGGCGTCTCATGACTAAGCAATCAATTGATAATATTTAAAGGCTCCTAACTACCTTTAATAATTAATACAATAGCATAAATGAAGATTCTTAGAGTTTGTATGAGTACACAAACATTTCCACGACAGTAGATACAAGGCTGCTGTTTCTATATCTTTATGTGACTGGCTGACTCTTAGAGATGATCGAAATGAGGGATAAGAAGTTACCAAATAAATGTCCAAAAAAGAATTCACATATTATAATAACATTTCCACGACAGTAGAAACTTAAAGATATTATAAAACAAGCTCACGAGAAATAATATTTTTACAACATCCACGAAGCTATCATAGCAGTCCAATAATGAATGAACTTCTAACAACTGAAAACTTTTCAGTAGTGTCCCATGACTAAGTAATGAATTGATAATATTGAAAGGCTCCTATCTACCTTTAATAATTAATACAATATAATTGATAAAGATTCTTAGAGCTTGAATGAATACTAAAACATTTCCGCGACAGTAGATACAAGGCTGCTGTTTCTATTTCTGCATGTTACTGGCTGACTCTTAGAGATGATCAAAATGATGTATAGGAAGTTACTAAGTAAATATCTAAAAAATAATTCACCTATTATAATAACATTTCCACGACAGTAGAAACTTGAAGATATTTGAAAACAAGTTTGGGAGAAATAATTTTTTTACAACATCCAAGAAGGTTTCAAAGCAGTCCAACAATGGATGAGCTTCGAACCGCTAAAACATCACAATGGCGTCTTGTGACTTAGTAATAAATATATATTATCGAAACGCTTCTTATTACCTTTAATAAGTAATAAAATAAAATCTATAAAAATTCTACGAGCTTGTACGAGCACTAAAACATTTCCATGACAGTAGATGCGAAACTGCTGTTTAAATATCATTATCTCACTAGCTGACAATTTAAGATAGTTTAAATCAGTGATAAGCAGATACCAAGTAAAGTTCTTAAACAGAATTCAGCTATAATTATAAGATTTACACAACAGTAGAAACTTAAGGATATTATGAATAAGGTACATGAGAAATATTTTTTTACTACATCCAACAAGCTATCATAGCAATCCATTAATGAATGAGCTTCTGACTACTAAAAACTTTACACTAACCTCTGGTGACTTAGTGATGAATTAATAATATTTAAAGGTTCCTAACTACCTTTTATAATTAATACAATAGGATAAATAAAAATTCTTAGAGCTTCTTTGAGTACTAAAACATTTCCACGACAGTAGATACAAAGCTGCGGATTAAATATCATTATCTCACTGGCTGACTTTCAAAGATGGTTAAAATCAAGGATGAGGAGTTACTACGAGCAGTTCTAAGAAAGAATTCACTTATTATAATAACATTTCCACGACATTAGAAAATTAAAGATATCATGAAACAAGTTAACGTGTAATCATATTTTCACAACATCCGAGAACCTATCATAGCAGTCTAATAATGAATAAGCTTCTAAGAACTGAACACTTTTCACAGAAGTCTCATGACTAAGTAATGAATTAATAATATTTAAAGGCTCCAACTACCTTTAATAATTAATACAATCGGATAAATAAAGATTCTTAGAGCTGGTATGAGTACCCCAACATTTCCACGACAGTACATACAAGCCTGCTGTTTCTATATCTGCATCTCACTGGCTGACGCTTGAAGATGATTAAACAGAGCGATAAGCAGTCACTAAGTAAATCTCGAAAAGAAAAATCACAAGTTATAACATTTTCGCGACTGTAGAAACTTCAAGATATTATAAAGCGAGTTTAGGAGAAATAATATTTTCACAACGTCCAAGAAGCTATTATAGCAGTCGAATAATGAATTAGCTTCTGACAACTAAAAACTTTACACTGGCGTCTCATAACCAAGTTATGAATTGATAATATTGAAAGGCTCCTAACTACCTTTAATAATTCATACAATAGGATAAACAAAGATTCTTAGAGCTTGTATGTGTACTAAAACCTTTCCACGACAGAAGATACAAGGCTGCTGTTTCTATATCTACATCTCACTGGGTGACACTTGCAAATGATCGAAATGAAGGATGAGAAGTTACTAAGTAAATCTTTAAAGAAGAATTCACCTGCTATAATAACATTTTCACGACAGTAGACACTTGAAGATATTATTAACCGAGTTTTGGAGGAATAATATTTTTACAACATCCACGAAGCTATCATAGCAGTCCAATAATGAATGAGCTCCTGACAACTGAAAACTTTACTCTGGCGTCTCATGATTAAATAATGAATGGACAATATTTGAAGGCTTCTGCCTACCTGTAATAATTAATACAATAGGGTAAATAAAGATTCTTAGAGCTTGTATGTGTACTAAAACATTTCCACGACAGTAGATACAAGCCTGCTGTTTCTATATCTACATCTCACTGGCTGACACTTGGAAATGATCAGAATGGAGGATTAGAAGTTACCAAGTAAATAACTAAAAAAGAATTCACCTATTATAATAACATTTCCACGACAGTAGACACTTGAAGATATTATTAACCGAGTTTAGGAGGAATAATATTTTTACAACATCGTAGAAGCTATCATAGCAGTCTAATAATGGATGAGCTTTTAATCGCTGAAAAATTACAATGGTGTCTTGTGATTATGCAATAAATATATATTATTAAAATGCTTCTTATTACCATTAATAATTATTACAATAAAATAAATAAAAATTCTTAGAGCTTGAATAAGTAATAAAACATTTTCACTACAGTAAATACGAAGCTGCTGTTTAAATACCTTTATCTCACTGGCTGACTCTTATAGATGATCGAAATGAGAAATAAGAAGTTACCAAATAAATGTCTAAAAAAGAATTCACCTATTATAATAACATTTCCACGACAGTAGAAACTTGAAGATATTATGAAACAAGTTCACGAGAAATAATATGTTAACAACATCAAAGAAGCTATCATAGCAGTCTAATAATCAATGAGCTTCTAACAACTGAAAACTTTACATTGGCGTCTCATGACGAAGTAATCAATTGATAATATTTAAAGGGTTCTATCTACCTTTAGTAATTAATACAATATGATAGATAAAGATTCTTAGAGTTCGAAATAAATACTAAAACATTTCTGCGACAGTAGATACAAGTCTGCTGTTTCTATATCTACATCTCACTGGCTGACTCTTAGAGATGATCGAAATGAGGAATACGATGTTACTAAGTAAATATCCAAAAAAGAATGCACCTATTATAATAACATTTCCACGACAGTAGAAACTTAAAGATATTATGAAACAAGTTCACTAGAAATAATATGTTAACAACATCAAAGAAGCTATCATAGCAGTCTAATAATGAATGAGCGTCGAACAACTGAAAACATTACACTGGCCTCTCATGACTAACTAGGAGAGTATCACAACTCCGGATCACGGATTTTTCTCAAACTTTGGGATAAGTTTTCAAATGACAAAATATGGAAAAAGCTAAAGTTATAGTCATAAATGTTCAATATTTCTCTAGTTACAGGCAATTAAAGAAAATCACTAAAAAAGTCACTAGATTTTTAAACGCATATAGTTCTTTAGCATTGATAGCTAGAAGCTTGAAACTTATTTTAAATGAAAGCTGAACTCAAATCCTTTCGAAAAAAGCACCTATAGCATCCCAAAATATTATTTTTCCCAAAATTATAGCGTAACAAAAGATTAGACCCGATTCCAGCTTTTGTTATTAATTAATGTTTTAAAAAGAAAATTGAGGTCTAATCTTTGTTACGTTATAACTTTGGGAAAAATAATATTTTGGGATGCTATAGGTACTTTTTCGAAAGGATTTGAGCTCAGCTTTCATTTAAAATAAGTTTCAAGTTTCTAGTTATAGATGCTAAAGAACTATATGCTTTTCAAAATTTAGTAACTTTTTTAGTTATTTTCTTTAATTGCCTGTAACTAGAGAAATATTGAGCGTTTGTGACTATAACTTTAGGTTTTTTCATATTTTGTCATCTAAAGACTTATCCCAAAGTTTGAGCAAAATCCGTGATCCGGAGTTGTGATACTCTCCTAGTAAGTAATCAATTGATAATATTTAAAGGTTTCTAACTACCTTTTATAATTAATACAATACGATGAATCAAAATTCTTAGAGCTTCTATGATTACTAAAACATTTCCACGACAGTAGATACAAAGCTGCGGATTAAATATCATTATCTCACTGGCTGACTTTCAAAGATGGTTGAAATCAAGGATGAGGAGTTACTAAGAGCAGTTCCAAGAAAGAATTCACTTATTATAATAACATTTCCACGACACTAGAAAATTAAAGATATCATGAAACAAGTTAACGTGTAATCATATTTTCACAACATCCGAGAACCTATCATAGCAGTCTAATAATAAATAAGCTTCTAAGAACTGAATACTTTTCACAGAAGTCTCATGACTAAGTAATGAATTAATAATATTTAAAGGCTCCAACTACCTTTAATAATAAATTCAATCGGATAAATAAAGATTCTTAGAGCTTGTATGTGTACTAAAACAATTCCACGACAGTAGATACAAGGCTGCTGTTTCTATATCTACATCTCACTGGCTGACTCTTGAAGATGATCAAAATGAGCGATAAGCAGTCACTAAGTAAATCTCTAAAAGAAAAATCACAATTTATAACATTTTCGCGGCTGTAGAAACTTCAAGATATTATAAAGCGAGTTTAGGAGAAATAATATTTTCACAACGTCCAAGAAGCTATTATAGCAGTCGAACAATGAATTAGCTTCTGACAACTAAAAACTTTACACTGGCGTCTCATGACGAAGTAATCAATTGATAATATTTAAAGGTTTCTAACTACCTTTTATAATTAATACAATAGGATGAATCAAAATTCTTAGAGCTTCTATGAGTACTAAAACATTTCCACGACAGTAGATACAAAGCTGCGGATTAAATATCTTCATCTCACTGGCTGACTTTCAAAGATGGTTGAAATCAAGGATGAGGAGTTACTAAAAGCATTTCTAAGAAAGAATTCACCTATTATAATAACATTTCCACGACACTAGAAAATTAAAGATATCATGAAACAAGTTAACATGTAATCATATTTTCACAACATCCGAGAAGCTATCATAGCAGTCTAATAATGAATGAGCTTCAAACAACTCAAAACTTTTCACAGGAGTCTCATGACTAAGTAATGAATTAATAATATTTAAAGGCTCCAAATACCTTTAATAATTGATACAATTCGATAAATAAACATTCTTAGAGCTGGTATGAGTACCCCAACATTTCCACGACAGTACATACAAGCCTGCTGTTTCTATATCTGCATCTCACTGGCTGACTCTTGAAGATGATCAAAATGAGCGATAAGCAGTCACTAAGTAAATCTCTAAAAGAGAAATCTCAAATTATAACATTTTCCAGGCTGTAGAAACTTGAAGATATTATAAAGCGAGTTTAGGAGAAATAATATTTTCACAACGTCCAAGAAGCTATTATAGCAGTCAAATAATGAATGAGCTTCTGACAACTGGAAACTTTACTCTGGCGTCTCATGATTAAATAATGAATGGACAATATTTGAAGGCTTCTGCCTACCTGTAATAATTAATACAATAGGGTAAATAAAGATTCTTAGAGTTTGTATGTGTACTAAAACATTTCCACGACAGTAGATACAAGCCTGCTGTTTCTATATCTACATCTCACTGGCTGACACTTGGAAATGATCAGAATGGAGGATTAGAAGTTACCAAGTAAATAACTAAAAAAGAATTCACCTATTATAATAACATTTCCACGACAGTAGACACTTGAAGATATTATAAAGCGAGTTTAGGAGAAATAATATTTTCACAACGTCCAAGAAGCTATTATAGCAGTCCAATAATGAATGAGCTCCTGACAACTGAAAACTTTACTCTGGCGTCTCATGATTAAATAATGAATGGACAATATTTGAAGGCTTCTGCCTACCTGTAATAATTAATACAATAGGGTAAATAAAGATTCTTAGAGCTTGTATGTGTACTAAAACATTTCCACGACAGTAGATACAAGCCTGCTGTTTCTATATCTACATCTCACTGGCTGACACTTGGAAATGATCAGAATGGAGGATTAGAAGTTACCAAGTAAATAACTAAAAAAGAATTCACCTATTATAATAACATTTCCACGACAGTAGACACTTGAAGATATTATTAACCGAGTTTAGGAGGAATAATATTTTTACAACATCGTAGAAGCTATCATAGCAGTCTAATAATGGATGAGCTTTTAATCGCTGAAAAATTACAATGGTGTCTTGTGATTATGCAATAAATATATATTATTAAAATGCTTCTTATTACCATTAATAATTATTACAATAAAATAAATAAAAATTCTTAGAGCTTGAATAAGTAATAAAACATTTTCACTACAGTAAATACGAAGCTGCTGTTTAAATACCTTTATCTCACTGGCTGACTCTTATAGATGATCGAAATGAGAAATAAGAAGTTACCAAATAAATGTCTAAAAAAGAATTCACCTATTATAATAACATTTCCACGACAGTAGAAACTTGAAGATATTATGAAACAAGTTCACGAGAAATAATATGTTAACAACATCAAAGAAGCTATCATAGCAGTCTAATAATCAATGAGCTTCTAACAACTGAAAACTTTACATTGGCGTCTCATGACGAAGTAATCAATTGATAATATTTAAAGGGTTCTATCTACCTTTAGTAATTAATACAATATGATAGATAAAGATTCTTAGAGTTCGAAATAAATACTAAAACATTTCTGCGACAGTAGATACAAGTCTGCTGTTTCTATATCTACATCTCACTGGCTGACTCTTAGAGATGATCGAAATGAGGAATACGATGTTACTAAGTAAATATCCAAAAAGAATGCACCTATTATAATAACATTTCCACGACAGTAGAAACTTAAAGATATTATGAAACAAGTTCACTAGAAATAATATGTTAACAACATCAAAGAAGCTATCATAGCAGTCTAATAATGAATGAGCGTCGAACAACTGAAAACATTACACTGGCCTCTCATGACTAACTAGGAGAGTATCACAACTCCGGATCACGGATTTTTCTCAAACTTTGGGATAAGTTTTCAAATGACAAAATATGGAAAAAGCTAAAGTTATAGTCATAAATGTTCAATATTTCTCTAGTTACAGGCAATTAAAGAAAATCACTAAAAAAGTCACTAGATTTTTGAAACGCATATAGTTCTTTAGCATTGATAGCTAGAAGCTTGAAACTTATTTTAAATGAAAGCTGAACTCAAATCCTTTCGAAAAAAGCACCTATAGCATCCCAAAATATTATTTTTTCCCAAAATTATAGCGTAACAAAGATTAGACCCGATTCCAGCTTTTGTTATTAATTAATGTTTTAAAAAGAAAATTGAGGTCTAATCTTTGTTACGTTATAACTTTGGGAAAAATAATATTTTGGGATGCTATAGGTACTTTTTCGAAAGGATTTGAGCTCAGCTTTCATTTAAAATAAGTTTCAAGTTTCTAGTTATAGATGCTAAAGAACTATATGCTTTTCAAAATTTAGTAACTTTTTTAGTTATTTTCTTTAATTGCCTGTAACTAGAGAAATATTGAGCGTTTGTGACTATAACTTTAGGTTTTTTCATATTTTGTCATCTAAAGACTTATCCCAAAGTTTGAGCAAAATCCGTGATCCGGAGTTGTGATACTCTCCTAGTAAGTAATCAATTGATAATATTTAAAGGTTTCTAACTACCTTTTATAATTAATACAATACGATGAATCAAAATTCTTAGAGCTTCTATGATTACTAAAACATTTCCACGACAGTAGATACAAAGCTGCGGATTAAATATCATTATCTCACTGGCTGACTTTCAAAGATGGTTGAAATCAAGGATGAGGAGTTACTAAGAGCAGTTCCAAGAAAGAATTCACTTATTATAATAACATTTCCACGACACTAGAAAATTAAAGATATCATGAAACAAGTTAACGTGTAATCATATTTTCACAACATCCGAGAACCTATCATAGCAGTCTAATAATAAATAAGCTTCTAAGAACTGAATACTTTTCACAGAAGTCTCATGACTAAGTAATGAATTAATAATATTTAAAGGCTCCAACTACCTTTAATAATTAATACAATCGGATAAATAAAGATTCTTAGAGCTTGTATGTGTACTAAAACAATTCCACGACAGTAGATACAAGGCTGCTGTTTCTATATCTACATCTCACTGGCTGACTCTTGAAGATGATCAAAATGAGCGATAAGCAGTCACTAAGTAAATCTCTAAAAGAAAAATCACAATTTATAACATTTTCGCGGCTGTAGAAACTTCAAGATATTATAAAGCGAGTTTAGGAGAAATAATATTTTCACAACGTCCAAGAAGCTATTATAGCAGTCGAACAATGAATTAGCTTCTGACAACTAAAAACTTTACACTGGCGTCTCATGACGAAGTAATCAATTGATAATATTTAAAGGTTTCTAACTACCTTTTATAATTAATACAATAGGATGAATCAAAATTCTTAGAGCTTCTATGAGTACTAAAACATTTCCACGACAGTAGATACAAAGCTGCGGATTAAATATCTTCATCTCACTGGCTGACTTTCAAAGATGGTTGAAATCAAGGATGAGGAGTTACTAAAAGCATTTCTAAGAAAGAATTCACCTATTATAATAACATTTCCACGACACTAGAAAATTAAAGATATCATGAAACAAGTTAACATGTAATCATATTTTCACAACATCCGAGAAGCTATCATAGCAGTCTAATAATGAATGAGCTTCAAACAACTCAAAACTTTTCACAGGAGTCTCATGACTAAGTAATGAATTAATAATATTTAAAGGCTCCAAATACCTTTAATAATTGATACAATTCGATAAATAAACATTCTTAGAGCTGGTATGAGTACCCCAACATTTCCACGACAGTACATACAAGCCTGCTGTTTCTATATCTGCATCTCACTGGCTGACTCTTGAAGATGATCAAAATGAGCGATAAGCAGTCACTAAGTAAATCTCTAAAAGAGAAATCTCAAATTATAACATTTTCCAGGCTGTAGAAACTTGAAGATATTATAAAGCGAGTTTAGGAGAAATAATATTTTCACAACGTCCAAGAAGCTATTATAGCAGTCAAATAATGAATGAGCTTCTGACAACTGGAAACTTTACTCTGGCGTCTCATGACTAAGCAATCAATTGATAATATTTAAAGGCTCCTAACTACCTTTAATAATTAATACAATAGCATAAATGAAGATTCTTAGAGTTTGTATGAGTACACAAACATTTCCACGACAGTAGATACAAGGCTGCTGTTTCTATATCTTTATGTGACTGGCTGACTCTTAGAGATGATCGAAATGAGGGATAAGAAGTTACCAAATAAATGTCCAAAAAAGAATTCACATATTATAATAACATTTCCACGACAGTAGAAACTTAAAGATATTATAAAACAAGCTCACGAGAAATAATATTTT